>OZ022509.1:56456253-57734973 GCA_963989385.1 Ctena decussata
GGCTCTTAAAAGATTCTGATGAGTATTTACCTGTAATACACATACATCCGCACAACATAACAGAGGTTCAGACAAAAAGGTGTACATGATGTGTATTTCAAATATTTCCTATTCTATTCTCGATGAGGCGATTAGAATAAATGCCGAAAAGTATAGTTTAAAAGAAAAGAAAGAAAATTGTCACAAAAGTACATCAAATTTTCATTTATCTGGAGCCATTATATATCATAAAAGCCAACATCATACCGACACGGGCCTACTGTGCTTGCAGTAGGTGCGGGTGAGGGTCTTTCTCCCTGATATAGACTGTCTCAAAGGGCCGTTAAACGCAAAACTATCAATCCAGAATTTTCCTTAACTTTCATTTGAATAAAACTATGCAGAGGCAAAGATGCAGACTGAAACATGTTACTGTGAAAAGGATTTGACCCGGTCCATGTGGACGGGTGTTCTGTTCTGTGCAGAAACTGTGTTGATTGGTGCATCTGAATAATTGCTTGTAGTAATTGGCAGACATTGGATGCATAACTGAAGCTGCACTCGGTTGCATGTTTTGCAACAAAGCATATTGCAAGGCGTCTTGTTTTTTTTTTGTTTTTTTTTAGTCGGCTCCTCCTCCCCTTCCGACATAATATTTTTTCACATATCGTGTAAATTTTTATTTACAACTGTACAATTTTACTTTTATTTAATAATTTATACAATCGACTGCAGTATTTGTATATATGTATGTATGTATATATGTATGTATGTACACTCGTACGTACGCACGTGCACTCGAACTACGTACGTACGCATGTATGTATGCACGCAGTGCTCAGATCGAAGTATGTGTAAAGACATACATAATGGCCTGATGCTGTCTATTATTTCTTATGTGTATGATTTCCATCTATGTATACATGTGTGTATCTGCTTGTACGATGTATGTATGCGTGTATATACGTATAGGAAAATTTGTAACATATATATGTGTAAAAACAAGTCTTAGTGCGCGCAAGAATACTAAATTAAAATGCGTGTAAACTCAACAAATATGCAAGCACTTAGTGATTGCACATGTGTGTAAGCCAACCTAAAGAATGCACAGTATAATTACTTTCCACATGTATTTAACTAAGAAGCCTACTCTAAAAAGCACAACTAACGTGCCAGATAGGTATAACAACTATATGAAAGCCTGCAGCATGTACAATATGATCAAAAGTATGTGATCAAAAGTATATTAAGAGTATATAAAGAGACCGGTGTACATATGCGTGTGTGCTCGAGTGTGTCTGTACGTGTGTAAGAGGTCTACTCCACAAAGCCGAGTATGAGAAACATACCAAACAAGTATGTTAAAAAGAGGTCTACTCCAAAAAGCCGAGTATGAGAAACATACCATACAAATATGTAAAAACATATATGTGCTTGTTCGTGTGTGTGTGTGTGCGCGTGTGTGTGTGTGTGTGTGATCCATAAACCGCTGTGTTACTCTGCGAATGCCGAATTAGTAACGAACGAGTACTATAGTTTATTTTGTGACACGATATGTTTGAGCCTAGGTTGTTCTGGCGATGTGAATGAGACCGACCATTCCCCGCGGGAGACCACACTGGTGGCCCTGGAAACCAAGCAGTCAACCCCGGAGAAAATGGTGCAGACTCATCCCTCTATCACCTGTCGAACAACCTAGTCTCCCTCACCTTTTTTTTTTTTTTTTTTTTTTTATTTATTAGATCTAGTTAAGTATTATTTATATTAATTATCAATATTATTATTCATATAAATAGTTTTAGCGGCATCTGCGGACATCCAACACCACCCACAACCCAACACTAACGTCGATTCAACGTTTAAGCATCGAAACAACGCGAGTCCGGGGTCGCATGGAATAGCTGCAAACAAAATCTTTTTAAAAGCTTAAACTTGCACAATTAAATTATGATACGTCATCAAAGTAGTTCAGAGTTCTCATTCCTGACACGACGGCATTCATGTAAATCGTGCGACACGGATTAAATATTTACTGTTAATTTGAGGTAAGATACGGATTATTAGGATTTTAACTGCACTTTTTAAGATAATTATTAGGTTATGGCACAGTTTATTCACATAATTCACGGATAACTTTTAGGTAACTGTCCTCGTGAGGAACGCGTGTCCAGACGAAGGTGTAAGCCACTGAAGGAAGTTGAAGCATAAAGCCATCAGACAGTGAGACAGAACTGGAGTGGTGTAGATCTAAACAGCTAAGGCGTCTTGTTATTTAGTTTGAATCAGTGCTGGGGTGGTCGGGTAGTGCAATTGTGCTGTGCATAACTTGCAGTGCCGGGGCGTCCTACTGATTGGGAACTTTTCAGGGCAAGGGCCTACTGTGCTCGCAGTAGGTGCGGGTGTGAGTTGTTTGGACTTTTTTTCTGTCGATTATCATTTCCCTTCTTTCTCTCCCTCTCTGGTAGACGACCCGATATAGTGAGTGAACTCGGATTGAACGTCCCACCAACAACGAGGTCATATGGAGACGGGACCTCGGTTTAAAGTCTCATCCGAAAGACCGGAGAAGCGGGGGATCGATCTTGGAATCCCTGAATTGGTAGTCTGGAGTGTTATCCACTACACTACAGCCGCTCCTACGACCCGATATAAACTGAAATACTGTCTCAAAGGGCCGTTAACCCACACCAATCAATCACTTAAATCTCTGCTGTAACTTTGGCAGTTACTTTCTGTGCAATGCTCAGAATGTGACTAGACAAAGACCGGACATCCTCGTCATTCATTTGACCTCTGTCGTACTGGTATGGACTCTCCTTTCTTCGAGAGGGTTTACTACGCCGCACCATGCTAGAAAACAATATAAAACAAACTAAGCACCTTAGTAAGCAGATTAAATAAAATTTTGAGCCGCGACATGACAATACCAACAAAGTGGTTAGAGTCTTCAGGTAGCTTAGACCCTTAGCTACTCTTTCAGCACTTAGCGAAGACTCTAATTAGAGTGAGCAGATGCCAAGGCTGATCTGAGTCTACGTATGGCGCACAACCACTTTGTTGGTTTTCTCGTGTCAGGGCTCAATTAAGTAGTGGAATAAGGAAAGGCCAAGCATGCCTAAAGAAAATCTATTCGCAGTTTTAACTGAATCAAAGACATTACAATTACTTCAAGAAAGTAAAACAAACTATTAGAAATAATAATAAAGGGAAAACAATGTAAATAAATACTTAGGAAATAAAACTTGCAAGACTCCAGAAGTAATGTTAAATAAAAGCATCGCAAACGACTGCGTGATACCCCGCCACTGCAAACCTTTTTCACACACCGATTTTTCCACATTTATTTTTTCTGTGTATAACCCCAAGGCAGGGGCAGCCTAACCCCACTGAACACGGATAAAAGTCTTTGTCATGACAGGACACTTCATTACTCTGGCTTCCGATAAATCACTTAGCAGTCTAATAATAGTACAACTTTAGTGATTTTAAACATGTGGCCATGGGGAAGGGGCAGATAACCCCTTAAGTATCAAATTTTAATCATCACAAGAAGCTTTTATTATGGTACGTCTATCATCAGATGTACATTTCTGAAAATCTGTTTCACATGAATTTATATTGATTTTATCATTTTATGCATGCATATAGCCCGGGGACAGGGGGAGAAATCTCCCATAGGGTAAATTTGAGCATCACTGGAGGCTTTCATCACTCTGAGCATTTGCTGTAAGTTTCAGAAGAACTGCTTCAAACTGTGTTTTATATGGAATTTTTCATGATTATATACATGTATATAGCCCCAGGGCAGGGGCAGATAACCCCTGATAAAATTTCTTTGCTCATACAAAGCTTTTTTTACTTCAATCATGTTTGTGAAGTTGCATCATGATACTCCATGTTGTAAAGGAACTAGAGGCCCGAAACCATTTTTAGTACATTGACAAGTGCTATAACTCTGTCAGAAATTAACGAAATTTGTCCATTAACAATGCCAACCGAGACATTCTCGGTACAAATGCATATGCAAAATTTGAAGGAAATCCGTTGATAAATGCTTAAGTTATCGAACGGAAACGAAGTGCGGACGGACGGACGGAAAGACACACGGACGGCCAACGTGAAAACATAATACCCCGCCACATTAACCATTGGACGAAATATACTTAGGAGGACCGTTACAAAGTTGATAACAGCTAAAAACAGACGCTTAAAAGCAAACTGCCTCGACCAGGACCTGCGCTAAAAGAGCCGAAAAGCTCCCACACAGAGATAAGCAACGAAAACACCTTATTTTCGTCAATGTTTGTAATGGCTAATAATCAATAAAATGATACAACGGGCACTGAAAAGCAAAATGCCTCCACCAGAAACCTGTGCTAAAAGAGCTCCCGCAGCAAATTAAAAACATATACTAAAAAGCAGTTTTGGCATGAAGAAAGGGAGCGAAAAAGATAAAACAAACATTGTACTCAAGTTTTATGACCTCTGGGCCTGGATATAGTCAACTTCACTGCATTGTGCATGTTCTTGTTGGTCACCCGTCGCAGCGTTGATGGCACATTCTCCTGCCGTTACTTTGTCAAGACGATGGAATGTGATCGTATGTTATGACCAATAGTTCTTCCGTTTGAATGCTGCGTTACGTCCTTTCTCAATACGCAGTTTCAACGCTTTTGATTCGATTGAACTTCAGAGATATACCTTGACAAATTCCTTTGATATATGTGATCCCGTAAACAGAAATTACTTTGATACTCCCGTCTTTTAATCACAAATATATGTATCAATATTATATAAAGCTAAACGAAAGCTGTGGTGACAATCTCTGAATTTTGGTGAAGACAAAGATTTGCATAGAATGCTGAAAATTCAACAGTTCCTCCTTTAAAATAAAAGATGTCTTTATATTTTTTCACACTATTTAGAATTCCAAAATGTAGACTTATTAATGCTAAAAAGTTTTATATCAGAAAAGATCAAACAGTTATTTTCTGAGAAACAGTTTATAAAATAACCGTCGTTATTAAAAATGTATTTAAGTCTGAAAAATACTTTCATTTATTTAGTAGGACGTCCCAGCAATGAACACAGTGGAGTCCATTGTTTCAGTCTTGAACAATTTCACTTACACACCTGTCTTTGTCACAGTAACGTAGTATTTATAATGTATGTAATATATAGTAGACTTGCATGTCCCATATTCAATGAATGATCTAGTGAACATGCACTCTTTACATGGTCGAATATCAACCTAACAATGGTATAAAGAGTTGGAATACATGATTGCTAGGACGCCCTTCTTATTGGAATAAAGTACTTTCAGAAATAAGTACGTTTTCAACCTAGTCTACGCAGAATATTATTCTTTGGTCTCCTAATAAGAGCATTTTTTTGGCGGGGGGGGGTGTTTTTTGTTGTTTGTTTTTGAAGCATGACCTTCGATTTGTATTCCATACTCTAGAGAACAACCAAAATAAGAAGTCTGCTAATTTTAGGGCGATACATTATTTTGATTTATCATATTCAGACTTGTTTTTACCTTAAATCAGCGCCTCAAAAGCTTTACTCAGCCAGAAGCATCATTACTACTGAATTGCGAATTGTCACCATGCCCATATATGGCAAAATCTTAAAACATTTTCTTCGTCAGAACCATTGGGCCAATTGCCTTGAAACTTGGTATGTAGCATCTGGGACTCAAGTACTCGAAAGTTCATAAAATGATCACGTTTGGTTCATCTTGACCTACTTTACCGCAAAGTCAAATTTTGTCTATTCTTTTGAATGGGAAAAGGTGAAAAATTCTGTTTTTATCCCCCCGCCATGAAGTGGGGAGGGACATATAGTTTACCCTTGTCCGTACATACGTCCGTCCGTCCGAACATACGTACGTCTGCCACACTTTGTAGAATTTTTTCTTGTCTCAGCAACTCTTCCTACAGTATTTGATGCAGGGATTTGAAACTTGCAACACAGTTCAGACATGCATTAAACATGTGCATAAAGGTAACACAACTTTGATTCAGGTCCTCATTGCAGAATTTTGTCCCCTTAAATGACATATATTTTGAAGATATTTTACATTGTAGTACTGTTCGTGTCTCCGCAACTCCTTCTACACTATTTGCTGCAAGGAGTTGAAACCTGCAAAACAGCTCAGACTGCATTGAACATGTGCATAAAGGAAACAGAACTTTGATCCAGGTCACTACTGCAGAATTATGTCCTCTTGAGTGACGTACATATTTTGACCATATTTCACACTTTGTAGTACTGTTCGTGTCTCTGCAACTCCTCCAAAAGTATTTGATCCAGGGATTTGAAACTTGCCACACAGATCAGACATGCATTGAGCATGCGTATGAAGGAAACGGAACTTTGGTTCAGATCACTATTGCAGATTTATGTCCTCTTGAACGACATACATATTTTGACCATTGGCTTATACAAGCTTACCTTTTGTCATTGCTCTTGTGGCCTCATTTAGTAACCCATTTAATATAACATCACAGCTATATGGGTATAACATTACCTCGAAGAAGTTTTCGTTTCAGGTTGGTAGGATCAAGGTCATGGTCAAAGTTGTTATTTTTATAAAGAAAACCTTTGCATCACTCTAGCGCTCTTATTTATGGACTGATGCGATTTTGATCTCTAACTTAACACAAATATTAAGTATGACAGTATCTTGGACACATTACTGTTTCCGCACCATATGTCCAAGGTCAAGGTCACAGTTGCCAGTTTTAGAAAATACGTTGGTATCCCTCAGGAATGATTTTGACATTTCTGTCGATTCTATCTATTCTGTCCCATAACCTTATGAGGTCGTTGGGGAACCACAGATGACTTCGAAACAATCCGTTTCCATCATATCCTGTTTTCAGCTGCCCTAATAGAGCTGGTAAAATCCATCCCTCTCCGCTCTTTAATAATGTCTTCCCACCTCTTCTGGGGTTGGTTGGTTGGTGCAATGGTGCTGCGTGTAACTTCCAGTACCGGGGCGTCTTACTGAACTGAAAAGTAGTAGGGCAAAGGCCTACTGTGCTTGCAGTAGTTACGGATGGGGGTTGTATGGACTTTTTTTTATCTCGTCTATTACTCTTTTCTTTCTCCCTCTGTCTGGAAGACGGCCCGATATAGACTGAAATACTCTCTCAAAGGGCCGTTAAACCCAAAACAACCAACCCATCTCTTCTTCTATCTACTCTTTTTCTTCTTCCTTTCTCTGTGCCCTGTAGTTTCGTCTTTGCTAAACCGGAAGACCTTGAGACATGGCCAAACCACCTTAGTTTCCGTTTTTTGACCAGCGTCAGGAGTTCATCCTGACCAGCGTCAGGATTTTGACATAACTTGACACAAATATTTAGCATGACAATGTCTTGAACAAATTCAGGTTTCAGCATTGTAGGTCCAAGGTCAAGTTAACAGATGCTTTTATAGGTACAGGTAAAACTTTGTCATGGCATTTGTATGACGATATCTTGGATAAGTTCACCTTTCAGGGTTGTAGATCAAAGGTCAAGGTCATAGTTGCTACTTTTAGAAAAAAAAATTGCCATCCCTCTAGCATCTTTATTTATTGACAGATTTCGATATAACTTCACACCAGTGTTAAGTGTGACAATATCTTGGATAAATTTTTAATCCAGCTTTTAAGAAGCAAGGTCAAGATCACCGTTGCTAATAAAAACTTTGTTATCCCTATAGCACCTTTATAGGTGGACTGATTTTGATATAACTTCACACAAATATGTCTTAACACATTGCTCATCTAGCGAGGCATATGGCGGGGGCAGTCATCACCTTTAATGATTGTTTAGTTGTTTGTTTGTTGTTGTTGTTGCTATAGTGCTCTGTGATTTAGATATGCAGTCAACTTCAACCCCTAAGAATTCTAGAGGTCAAGGTTATTTAGTGACCTTGGCGAAAGGTCTCTTGTCCGTTGTGTGTCAATATTTTCAAAGGACTTCTCCTCTGAAACCACTTGGCCATTTCAAATACATTTCATATGCAGCCTTCAGGTAAAGGGGAAAGAAGGTTTATATGTTTCGTCCAGATCACATGGCCAAGGGACATCATGCTCATATATGACAAAAAAACTCTATAAAATCTTCTTCCTAGATGCACAGGGCCGATTGCTTTGAGACTTGGTATGTAGCATCTGGGACTGTAGTACTACACAATGTATTAAATGATGACATTGGATTGACCTTTATTTTACGTTAAGGTCAAACGGTGATGTCTCTCTGATGAGTTAGGGGACCTCCATACGAACCGAACTACCAACTAATTGTGTGCACCGCGGCGGAGGGTGAGGGTGAAGGTTTGGGCCCAGTAAAACCGGTTTAACCCCCCCCCCCCCCCCCCTAGTTATTACTGACAGTCCCAAGGCGGTACTTTCGTTGTGGTTGCATTTGTTTTATTTTCGGTGCTGTTTAATTTATTGTATTCGCATTTTAACCCTTCTATAATAGAAATAGAAAATGGTAAAAATAATTGTTAAATGTTTTTCGAATTAATTTGCTTAGTCTGTTGTAACCCTTTTGTTGGTCTAAATTATTTAGTTCAATAAAGATAGCAGAGTTGCCGCCTATTTGGGAAAGAGCTGCTGACTCGGCTTATCACTTGTAATTTATTGTTTGTTGGGATGTCTTTGTCAATCTTTCCCTTTGATGTTGGGAATAGGGTTTGGGATCTGATTCAGTCAGTTCCTGAAGTAAAGTTACTCTTTAAATTTGTAAGGCTTTTGAATGGGAAAAGCTGAAAAGTGTATTTTTCCATTACTATGAGACTCTATGATAAGGAAATGCTGTCGACAAGCATAAAATCTCTGGCAGGGGTGGTCGGGTGGTGCGATGGTGCTGCGTGTAACTTCCAGTGTCGGGGCGTATATAGGGCAAGGGCCTTCTGTGCTTGCAGTAGGTGCGGGAGGGGGTTGTTTGGACATTTTTTCTCTCGTCTATCATTTCATTTTTCTTTCTCCCTCTCTCTGGGAGACGGCCCGATATAGACTGAAATACCGTCTCAAAGGGCCGTTAATCCCAAAACAATCAACCAATCAATCAAAAAAAAATCTCTGGCGCATTCGACATAAGACCATATTGTACAATTTGCCTTAGAGTTTCTTATCTTAAAGTGTTGAGGATGAATAGACTCAGGTTAGCTACAGGACCAATGGTCCTCTGGTCTTTGTAGTAAAACTCTAGCATACAACAACTCTAGCAACGCTATCGATGAAATCTGTCTCGTGTAGTCTTTCTTCTATTAGAAAGTTTAACATGATATGGATCGCGTTTTTTTGTTTTGTTTTGTTATGTTTTGTTTTGTTATGTTTTGTTTTGTTATGTTTTTTTTCTTTTGCTTCCTGTCATGTAAATTGCACGCAGAATATGAAAATGACAGCCAATGATGTGCATGCAGTGTCACTGTATGTTTCTGATTAGCTGCCAATCATGAAATGCGTGCACAAGGTGAAATAAATATATTTTACCCGTCCTACTCCACACATGTAAGGACTACAACTCTTATATCGGATAAATTAACGCCCATCCCTAAAGGTTTTGTAGACGCAAGACATTTGATTATGTTTCCAGCTCTGAAAGTTTCCAAAATAGTGGCTTTTTGCTACTTTCGTGTTGTCCACTTAAATATCTCCTTTATATACCGACTCCTCAAGCGCTTCAATAAGGAATGCATAAACCTCGCTCGTAATGTATATGGATCTAAAGACAAACAAACTACAACAGTAGCGTTTGATGGTGTATCTCAGATATATAAACGCCCACCCCAAAGCTTTTGTAGACGCAAGACATTTGATTATGTTTCCAGCTTTGAAAGTTTCCAGAATTGTCGGGGGTTTTATCAAGAGATGAGTGAAACATTTCTACTTTCGTGTTGTCCACTTTAACCTCTCCTTCATAAGCTGCCTCCCAAAACGCTCCAAAAGTAATGCATAAATCTCGCCTGTAGTATATATGGATCCAAAAACAATCATAATACAAGTAGCCCAAAGGGCAACAATTGCTCACCTGAGAGACATTGTAAACCTATAGGGATGTTTAAGATGCTCAAGGGCAGCTAACTCCACAGTCAGTGGTCCAATCAGGCTGAAAATTAAGCTCATCCAAAACATTATGTATGCCCTCATTTAATATATGCAAGTTTAAAAAGTATCCGATCAAGAGCACAATAGACAGAGCTGTCAAGGGCAGCTAACTTCGTAGTGGTTGGGCTGATATGGCCAAAATTTGAACTTGTTTAAAATATTATGCATTTCCTCATTACCTGCAAGTTTGAAAACGATCGGATCAGTAGAAACCAAGAAAAAGTGGCGACATTGATTTTTTGGATGCTCAGGGCAGGTACTCCATAGTCAGTGGTGGGATCTAGCCGAAATGCTAACTAATCCAAGCTTTTATGCATATCCTCATTACCTGCAAGTATGAAGAGGATCCGCTGGAAAAAGAAAATGTGATGACGTTGTTTTCTCCATTATAGTGAGTGAGTGAGTGAACTCGGGTTTAACGTCCCACCAACAACGAGGTCATATGGAGACGGGACCTCAGTTTAAAGTCTCATCCGAAAGACCGGAGAAGCGGGGGATCGAACCTGCGACCCCTGGATTGGTAGTCTGGAGTGTTATCCACTACGCTACAGCCGCTCCTTCCTCCATTATAACACTATGGGATTTTTTTTCAAACGCTCAAGGGCAGCTAACTCCGTAGTCTGTGCTCGAATCCGGCCAAATTTCGAACTCATCCAATCTCTTATGTATGTCATCATTACCTGCAAGTATGATAAGGATCTAATCAAAAACCTTGATTGCAGCACCCTGAAAGTCAAACTTGCTCAAGATATTGTCATGCCCTACATTTGTGTGAATTTATTTTAAAATCCGTTGAGAAATGTAGGTGCTAGAGTGATGACAAAGTTTTTCTAAAAATAGCCACAGTGACCTTGACCTTGGGCACAGCATCCTGAAAGTCGAACTTGCTTGAGATATTGTCATACCCTACATTTGTGTCAAGCTATTTAAAAATCCATGGAGAAATGAAGGTGCTAGGGAGATGACAAAGTTTTTCTAAAAATAGCCACAGTGACCTTGACCTTGGGTGCAGCACCCTGAAAGTCAAACTTGCTCGAGATTATAATACTATGGGATGGTGTTATAATCTCATAATCTTATAATGCACTATAGGTGCTAGAGTGATGACAAAGTTTTTCTAAAAATAGCCACAGTGACCTTGACCTTGGGCACAGCACCCTGAATGTCGACCTTGCTTGAGATATTGTCATGCCCTACATTTGTGTGAATTTATTTTAACATCCATAGAGAAATGTAGGTGCTAGAGTGATGACAAAGTTTTTCTAAAAATAGCCACAGTGACCTTGACCTTGGGCACAGCACCCTGGAAGTCGAACTTGTTTGAGGTATTGTCATGCCCTACATTTGTGTGAAGTTGATTTAAAATCCGTTGAGAAATGTAGGCGCTAGAGCGATGACAAAGTTTTTTTAAAAATAGCGACAGTGACCTTGACCTTGGGTGCAGCACCCTGAAAGTCGAACTTGCTCGAGATATTGTCATGCCCTACATTTGTATGAAGTTATTTTAAAATCTGCTGAGAAATGTAGGTGCTAGAGCGTTGACAAAGTTTTTCTAAAAATAGCCACAGTAACCCTGACTTTTGGTGCAGCATCCTGAAAGTCAAACTTGCTCGAGATATTGTCATGCCCTACATTTGTGTGAAGTTATTTTAAAATCTGCTGAGAAATGTAGGTGCTAAAGCGCTGACAAAGTTTTTCTAAAAATAGCCACAGTGACCTTGACCTTAGGCGCAGCATCCTGAAAGTCAAACTTGCTCGAGATATTGTCATGCCCCACATTTGTGTGAAGTTATTTTAAAATCTGCCGAGAAATGTAGGTGCTAGAGCGCTGACAAAGTTTTTCTTAAAATAGCCACAGTGACCTTGACCTTGGGCGCAGCATCCTGAAAGTAAAACTTGCTTTAGATATTGTCATGCCCTACATTTGTATGAAGTTATTTTAAAAATCTGCTGAGAAATGTAGGTGCTAGAGCGCTGACAAAGTTTTTCTAAAAATATGTGATGACGCTGTTTTCTCCATTATAACACTATGGGATTTTTTTTCAAACGCTCAAGGGCAGCTAACTCCGTAGTCTGTGCTCGAATCCGACCAAATTTCGAACTCATCCAAGCTCTTACGTATGTCATCATTACCTGCAAGTATGATAAGGATCTAAGCAAAAACAGTGGAGAAAACGTGATGACGCCATTTTCCCCATTATAACCCTACGGGAATTTTTTCAAACGCTCAAGGGCAGCTAACTCCGTAGTCTGTGCTCGAATGCGACCAAATTTCGAACTCATCCAAGCTCTTGTGTATGTCATCATTACCTGAAAGTATGATAAGGATCTAATCAAAAACAGTTGAGAAAACGTGATGACGCCGTTTTCCCCATTATAACCCTATGGTGGGGGCTATCTGTTGCCATGGAAACCAGAGTTCTGAGCTGATCGGCACCAAAACCTAAGGCAGCCTTTCCCCCACCCAAATGATGCTTCAGATAAAATTTGATTGCGATCGGCCCACTGGTCTCTGAGATATTTATGTTTGAAAGTGTTGACGCACCCACCCACGGACGCACGGACGGACGACGGCTCGACTCCCATCCTATAAGCTCACCTCTGAGCCTTCGGCTCGGGTGAGCTAAAAAGAGCCAGACAGTATGCTTGCTGCTCTGTTCAGTGGGCAATTTTACAACACTTCAGACTGTTATAAAAGAGCCAGACAGTATGCTTGCTGCTTTGTTCAGTGGGCAATTTTACAACACAGTATGCTTGCTGCTCTGTTCAGTGGGCAATTTTACAACACTTCTTCAGACTGTCAAGAAAGAGCCAGACAGTATGCTTGCTGCTCTGTTCAGTGGGCAATTTTACAACACAGTATGCTTGCTGCTCTGTTCAGTGGGCAATTTTAAAACACTTCAGACTGTTAAAAAAGAGCCAGACAGTATGCTTGCTGCTCTGTTCAGTGGGCAATTTTACAACACTTCAGACTGTTAAAAAAGAGCCAGACAGTATGCTTGCTGCTCTGTTCAGTGGGCAATTTTACAATACTTCAGACTGTTAACAAGAGTTGTCAGAAAACAAAGCGCGCCTTACAGGAGCTTGAGCCTCACAGCGCTGGTGGTATTGAAAGGCTCATGGAAACTAAATTTTTTTCCTTAAAAACAGTGTCAATCAGCAAAGTCAGTCAACCATGACAAATAGGTCAAGGACACATAATTGTGTGATGCAGCTGCTGCAGTCGTATGGATGTATATATGTACCAAGTATGATGACTGTAGCTGCTGTAGTTTGTAAGATACAGAGTTAAACATCGAGTTAAACGCAAAAGTTAACATTGGTTCACCTTATCACGGACGCCGACGAGGACGCTGACGTGAACGCGGACGCTAACGCTAACGGATACTCAGACTACGACGCCGTGGGTATTGCATAAGCTCTCCTTTGCATTCGCAAAGGCGCGCTAAAAAAGAGCCAGACAGTATGCTTGCTGCTTTGTTCAGTGGACAATTTTACAAAATTTCTTCAGACTGTTAAGAAAGAGCCAGACAGTATGCTTGCTGCTGTTCAGTGGGCGTCATGAGGTCAACAGGGACGAAAATGGCTGCCACTTTATAGATGCTCATGGCCTTGTATTTGCTCATTTTTTGAACTTCTTGCGAGTAGCACAGCTACCTCCAGCTGCGGTGTTGTAGGGAAAGTAGGGAAACATACCAAGGTCATCAATAATTTTGAAGTCCTTTGAAAGAGTGGATGGACAACAATGAACAAAGATGGAGCCTGTCTACCCTAAAAGCTTCCCTGTAACCTGTTGCTGAGGTGAGCTAAAAATCTATATACAAGGCAGTTGTTATGATGGTCACTATGGTTATTATGCCCCCGACTTCGGAGAAGTTGAGGGGGCATATTGGTTTGGGCCTGTCCGTCCGTCCGTCTGTCCGTCCGTAACACTTTTAAGCAGCTTGGAAACTCAAGAACCCCTAATGCTAGGATCTTGAAATTTTATATGTGGCATCTACATGAAAAATAAGCGGACACGTATTTTTTTCCACTGGTCATGTATTTCTAGAGTTATGCCCCTTTTTTGACTTAGTGCATTGTAAGCCTATGGAAGCTTGTTAGCAAAATATTTCAAGAACCCCTTATGCTAGGATCAAGATTTTATGCAAGAAGGCATTGCCTATGAAGTAAATGAACTGATTAACTTTTGAAAAAATATCGTGAATTTTTTACCGAGTTATGCCCCTTTTTCAGCTTAGCGCATTTTAAGCCTATGGAACCTTGTTAGCAAAATATCTCGAGAACTCCTGATGCTAGGATCACGATATTTTGCAGGAAGACATTGCCCAAGGTGTAGATGACCTGATTAACTTTTGAAAAAATATCGTGAATTTTTTACCGAGTTATGCCCCTTTTTCAGCTTAGTGCATTTAAGCCTATGGAACCTTGTTAACAAAATATCTTGAGAACCCCTGATGCTAGGATCATGATTTTTTGCAGGAAGACATTGTCCAAGGTGTAGATGACCTGATCAACTGTTGTAAAAAATTTGTTAATTTTTGACCGAGTTAAGCCCCTTTTTTGACTTAGTGCATTGAAGCCTATGGTATAAAAGTACCTGTACATACGGTCAAGAACTGTTAGAGATAGGGAATTGAAATTTTATTTGTGGCATTTACATGAAAAATAAGAGAGCTTGTGAACAAAACATCCAAAGACCTGCTCAAGCTTTGTTCCTTGTATTTGGCATACAGTTACAGACTAAGATGTAGACAAACTGGTTAATACACCTTTCTGACTTATAAATTATGGGATGAACCCCCTTAGAGGCAAGCATAAGGTTGGGGGCATAGTGTTTCATAAACACATTTTCTAGTTTGTTTTTTTTTTGTTTTGTTTTTTATTTTTTTAAGGATTATCAATAATTAAGATATGATGTCGTAATTTCAGTTCCTACAAGTTGCAAAATTGAAGATGGGAGGCGACAATTTTTTGACATTTCTTTAGACTGTTAACAAACAGCCAGACAGTATGCTTGCTGCTCTGTCCAGTGGACATCATGTGGTCAACAAGGGTGAAAATGGCTGCCAGTTTATTGATGCTGATTGTGGTGTGTTTGCTCATTTTTATGCCCAAAATTTCGGAGAAATTGTGGGGGCATATTGGTTTGGGCCTGTCCGTCTGTCCTCTAACTCAAGAACCGTAAGAGCTAGGAGCTTGAAACTTTATACACATGATCAGTATGAAAAATAAGCGAACACGTGTTTTTTCTTTTTTCTGCGGGTCACATATTTCAAGAGTTATGCCCCTTTTTCGACTTAGCCTGTGGAACCTTGTGAACAAAATATCTCAAGAACCCCTGATGCTAGGATCATGAGGTTTTGCAGGATGAGAATGCCCAAGGTGTAGATGACCTGATTAACTTTTGACACATATTCGTGAATTTTTGACCGAGTTATGCCCCTTTTTCGACTTAGCGCATTGTAAGCCTATGGAACCTTGTGAACAAAATATCTCAAGAACCCCTGAAGCTAGGAGCATGATTTTTTGCAGGAAGATACTGCCTGTGGTGTAGATGACCTGATTAACTTTTGAAAAAAAATCGTGAATTTTTTATCGAGTTATTCCCCTTTTTCGACTTAGTGCATTGAGGCCTATGGTACAAAGGTACCCTTACATATAGTCAAGAACAATAAGAGCTAGGAACTTGAAACTTTATACACATGATCAGTATGGAAAATAAGCAGACCCGTATTTTTTTATTTTTCCGCCGGTCATGTATTTCCAGAGTTATGCCCCTTTTTCGACTTAGCCTGTGGAACCTTGTGAACAAAATATCTCAAGAACCCCTGATGCTAGGATCATGAGGCTTTGCAAGATGAGAATGCCTAAGGTGTAGATGACCTGATTAACTTTTGAAACAAATTCGTGAATTTTTGACTGAGTTATGCCCCTTTTTCGACTTAGTGCATTGTTAGCCTATGGAACCTTGTGAACAAAATATCTCAAGAACCCCTGAAGCTAGGAGCATGATTTTTTGCAGGAGGATACTGCTTGTGGTGTAGATGACCTGATTAACTTTTGAAAAAAATTCGTGAATTTTTGATCGAGTTATTCCCCTTTTTCGACTTAGTGCATGATGCCTATGGTACTAAGGTACCCTTACATGTAGTCAAGAACAATAAGAGCTAGGAACTTGAAACTTTATACACATGATCAGTATGGAAAATAAGCAGACCCGTATTTTTTTATTTTTCCGATGGCAATGTATTTCCAGAGTTATGCCCCTTTTTTGACTTAGCCTTTGGAACCTTGTGAACAAAATATCTCAAGAACCCCTGATGCTAGGATCATGAGGCTTTGCAAGATGAGAATGCCCAAGGTGTAGATGACCTGATTAACTTTTGAAACAGATTGGTGAATTTTTGACCGAGTTATGCCCCTTTTTCGACTTAGTGCATTGTAAGCCTATGGAACCTTGTGAACAAAATATCTCAAGAACCCCTGAAGCTAGGAGCATGATTTTTTTGCAGGAAGATACTGCCTGTTGTGCAGATGACCTGATTAACTTTTGAAAAAAAAATTGTGAATTTTTGATCAAGTTATTCCCCTTTTTCGACTTAGTGCATTGAAGCCTATGGTACAAAGGTTGCCTTACATATAGTCATGAACAATAAGAGCTAGGAACTTGAAACTTTATACACATGATCAGTATGGAAAATAAGCAAACCCGTATTTTTTATTTTTCCGCCGGTCATGTATTTCCAGAGTTATGCCCCTTTTTCGACTTAGCCTGTGGAAACTTGTGAACAAAATATCTCAAGAACCCCTGATGCTAGGATCATGAGGTTTTGCAGGATGAGAATGCCCAAGGTGTAGATGACCTGTTTAACTTTTGAAACAAATTCGTGAATTTTTGACAAAGTTATGCCCCTTTTTCGACTTAGTGCATTGTAAGCCTATGGAACCTTGTGAACAAAATATCTCAAGAACCCCTGATGTTAGGAGCATGATTTTTTGCAGGAAGATACTGCCTGTGGTGTAGATGACCTGATTAACTTTTGAAAAGAAATCATGAATTTTCAGCTCACTTGAGCCAGCGGCTCCGGGGGAGCTTATAGGATGGTAAGGCTCCGTCGTCCGTCGTCGTCCGTCCGTCCACAATTTCAAACGACTTCTCCTCTGAAACCGCTGGGCCAATTGTAACCAAATTTCATATATGGCTTCCAGAGGAAGGGGGAACGAAAAGTTGTTCAAACCGTCCTGGTCACATGACCAACATGGCCGCCACGCCCATATATGGTAAAAACCTAAAAAAATCTTCTTCTCCAGAACCAATAGGCCGATGGCCTTGAAACTTGGTATGTAGCATCAGGTAAATGAGTACTACCAAGATTGTTCAAATTATGCCCTTGAGTTGTCCTTGACCTTTTTTACGGCAAGGTCAAATTTGCTTCCTTGTGCTTTTATATGGGAAAATGCTAGAACATAAGATATCTTGAAAACTGTTGAAGATTTTGGGCTGAAAATCGATATTTACATCTAAATGAGTACATGAAGATTGATGAGTACAAATGGTCAAGGTCATTCTTTGACCTTTGACCCAGAGCTCTCATATTTTGACAATTTCAAACAATCTTCTCAACAGCCACTGGGCCAATTGAAACCAAATTTCATATAGAGCCTCCAGGGGATGAGGGAATGAAAATTTGTTCAAACGGTTCAGGTCACATGACCAACATGGCTGCCAATGCCCATATATGGTAAAAACCTTGAAAAATCTTCTCCAGAACCAATTGACCGATGGCCTTGAAACTTGGTATGTAGCATTGGGTACTCGAGTACTATCAAGATTTTTCAAATTATGACCTTGGGTTGACCTTGACCTTTTTACGGCAAGGTCAAATATGGGAAAATGCTAGAACTTAAGATATCAGGGAAAGTTTTGAAGATTAGGGCCTAAAAGTTGGTATATGCAGTCATCTTTAATGAGTACAATGAAGATTTGTGAGTACAAGAGGTCAAGGTCATTCATTGACCTTTGACCCTGAGCTCTCATATTTTGACAGTTTCAAACAATCTTCTCAAAAACCACTTGGCCTATTATAACCAAATTTCATATAGAGCCTCCAGGGGATGAGGGAATGAAAATTTGTTCAAACGGTTCAGGTCACATGACCAACCTGGCCACCATGCCCATATATGGTAAAAACCTAAACAAATCTTCTTCTCCAGAACCAATTGACCGATGGCCTTGAAAGTTGGTATGTAGCATTGGGTACTCCAGTACTATCAAGAGTGTTCAAAATGATGACCTTGGCCATTTTACAGCAAGGTCAAATATGGGAAAATGCTAGAACATAAGATTTCATGTCATCTTAATGTGTACATCAAGATTCATGACTACAAGAGGTCAAGGTCGTTCTTTGACCTTTGACCCTGAATTCTCAGAATAGTTTGACAATTTCAAACTTCTCCTTAAAAGCCAATGCGACAATTGTAACCAAATATTATATAGAGCCTTCAGGGGTCGAGGAAATGAAAATTTCTTCAAATGGTCTGGGTTACATGACAAACATGGCCACCATGACCATATATGGTAAAAGCCTTTCAAAATCTTTTTCTCCAGAACCAATCGATCAGTGGCCTTGAAACTTGGTAAGAAGCATGGACTACTAGAGTACTACCAAGACTGTTCAAATGATGACCTCGGTTTTTCCTTAATTTTTTTTGCGGCGTGGTCAAATATGGGAAAATGCTAGAACATAAGATTTCATGGAAAGTTTTGCCTAAAAATGGTATATATGGTTGCCTTAATGAGTACATGAAGATTTATGAGTACAATAGGTCATGGTCATTCTTTGACTTTTGACCCAAGACTCATATTTTGACAATTTCAAAACATAAGAAAAAGCCACATTGCCAATTGTTCAGGTGAGCGATTCAGGGCCTCATGGCCCACTTGTTTATTGAGTTATGCCCCTTTTTCGACTTAGTGCATTGTAAGTCTATGGAACCTTGTGAACAAAATATCTCAAGAACACCTGATGCTAGGAGCATGATTTTATGCAGGAAGATACTGCCTGTGGTGTAGATGACCTGATTAACTTTTGAAAATAATTTGTAAATTTTGGATTGAGTTATGCCCCTTTTTCAACTTAGTGCATCATTTGCCTATGGAAGCTTGTGAACAAAATATCTGGAGAACCCCTGATGCTAGGATCATGATTTTTGCAGGTTGATATTGCCCAAGGTGAAGATGACCTGATTAACTTTCGAAAACAATTCGTAAATTTTTGACTGAGTTAAGCCCCTTTTTCGACTTAGTGCATTGTAAGCCTATGGTACAAAGGTACAAGCATTATTGGATGAACCTTCTCTAGAGACAAGCATATGGTTGGGGGCATAGTGTTTCATAAACACATTTTCTAGTTTTAACTTGGTGTGAATGGACCAGCTACTTCCGGCTTAAGCGGGATATCTTACAAGTTGCAAAACACAGTTGACAAAATTTTTGCCAGGGAAAATAAAGTACAAGAGTTATCAGAAGACGACAAAGGCACTTAGTCCTAACAGAACCTGATTCTCACAGTGATGGTGGTACTGAAATGCTCGTCCAAATGTATGTGAATGTCGAGTATAATGATTTCCTTCCATATAGAGACCGAGAAATATCAATGAGTCAGTGAAGCATAAAATACAAGTCATATATACATTTGAAAGAGTGGATGTATAACAAACAAACATGAACCCTGTCTATCCTATAAGCTCCCCCGCAGCCTTTGGCTCAGGTGAGCAAAAAAAGGATTATCAGAAATTATCCCAGAATTATCAATCATATGATCCCTTACTATCAGTTCCTACAAGTTGCATTATTAAAGATGGGAGGCGACAATTTTACAGGATTTCTTCAGACTGTTAACAAAGAGCCAGACAGTATGCTTGCTGCTCTGTTGAGTGGGCATCATGCGGTCAACAAGGATGAAAATGGCTGCTACTTTATTGATGCTGATGGTGCTTTGTTCACTTATATTTTGAACTTCTTGCGAGTGGAACAACTACTTCCAGCTGAGGTTTTTTCCAAGTGTGCAAATATGCACCATACTTTGGGATACACAGTTTGGTTGACAGACTATAACAAGTAAGGGAAACATATGATATTGGTTATAAAGAGAAGGCTATCTTAAAGTGGCAAAAACTCATATTTTGAACTTCTTGCGAGTGGAACGAGGTTTTTTCCAAGTGTGCAGATATGCACAATACTTTGGGATACACAGTTTGGTTGACAGACTATAACAAGTAAGGGAAACATATCATATTGGTTATAAAGAGAGGGCTATCTTGAAGGGGCAAAAACTCATATTTTGAACTTTTTGCGAGTGGAACAGCTACTTCCTTTTGAGGTTTTTTCCCAAGTGTGCAGATATGCACAATACTTTGCGATACACAGTTTGGTTGACAGACTATAACAAGTAAGGGAAACATATGATATTGGTTATAAAGAGAAGGCTATCTTAAAGTGGCAAAAACTCATATTTTGAACTTCTTGCGAGTGGAACAACTACTTCCAGTTGAGGTTTTTTTTCCAAGTGTGCAGATATGCACAATACGTTGGGATACACAGTTTGGTTGACAGACTATAACAAGTAAGGGGAACATATCATATTGGTTATAAAGAGAAGGCTATCTTAAAGTGGCAAAAACTCATATTTTGAACTTCTTGCGAGTGGAACAACTACTTCCAGTTGAGTTTTTTTCCCAAGTGTGCAGATACGCACAATACTTTGGGATACACAGTTTGGTTGACAGACTATAACAAGTAAGGGGAACATATCATATTGGTTATAAAGAGAAGGCTAACTTAAGGTGGCAAAAAAACATATTTTGAACTTCTTGCGAGTGGAACAACTACTTCCAGTTGAGGTTTTTTCCCAAGTGTGCAGATACGCACAATACTTTGGGATACACAGTTTGGTTGACAGACTATAACAAGTAAGGGGAACATATCATATTGGTTATAAAGAGAAGGCTAACTTAAAGTGGCAAAAACTCATATTTTGAACTTCTTGCGAGTGGAACAACTACTTCCAGTTGAGGTTTTTTCCCAAGTGTGCAGATACGCACAATACTTTGGGATACACAGTTTGGTTGACAGACTATAACAAGTAAGGGGAACATATCATATTGGTTATAAAGAGAAGGCTAACTTAAAGTGGCAAAAACTCTTATTTTGAACTTCTTGCGAGTGGATCGTGGTTTTTATTCCAAGTGTGCAGATATGAACAATACTTTGGGATACACAGTTTGGTTGACAGACTATAACAAGTAAGGGAAACATATGATATTGGTTATAAAGAGAAGGCTATCTTAAAGTGGCAAAAACTCATATTTTGAACTTCTTGCGAGTGGAACAACTACTTCCAGTTGAGGTTTTTTCCCAAGTGTGCAGATATGCACAATACTTTGGGATACACAGTTTGGTTGACAGACTATAACAAGTAAGGGAAACATATGATATTGGTTATAAAGAGAAGGCTATCTTAAAGTGGCAAAAACTCATATTTTGAACTTCTTGCGAGTGGAACAACTACTTCCAGTTGAGGTTTTTCCCAAGTGTACAGATATGCACAATACTTTGGGATACACAGTTTGGTTGACAGACTAAAACAAGTAAGGGAAACATATCATATTGGTTATAAAGAGAAGGCTATCTTAAACTGGCAAAAACACATATTTTGAACTTCTTGCGACTGGAACAAGGTTTTTTCCAAGTGTGCAGATATGCACAATACTTTGGGATACACAGTTTGGTTGACAGACTATAACAAGTAGGGGAAACATATGATATTGGTTATAAAGAGAAGGCTATCATAAAGTGGCAAAAACTCATATTTCGAACTTTTTGCGAGTGGAATAACTACTTCCTGTTGAGGTTTTTTCCCAAGTGTGCAGATATGCACAATACTTTGGGATACACAGTTTGGTTGACAGACTATAACAAGTAAGGGAAACATATGATATTGGTTTTAAAGAGAAGGCTATCTTAAAGTGGCAAAAACTCATATTTTGAACTTCTTGCGAGTTGAACGAGGTTTTTTTCCAAGTGTGCAGATATGCACAATACTTTGGGATACACAGTTTGGTTGGCAGACTATAACAAGTAAGGGAAACATATCATATTGGTTATAAAGATAGGGATATCCTAAACCTGATAGGTTTTTAACTGTCAAAATATGATATATTGGTTAAAAATCAAAGACTGACGTTGCCTTCTATCGCTAAAATGTTCATGTAACTGCTTTATTTGACTGGTTTATTAACTTCTGCATGTTAATCTTCAAGTTCCATGAACTATGATGGTCAAGCATTTTCCCATATAAAAGCATCAGAAAGAAAATTTGACCTTGATGTAGAAAATGTCAACATGACCTGAAGGTCTATCAGGATGCAAAAATCTTCAAAGATTTTCATGAAACGTTCTAGCAATTTACCATGTTTGACCCTACCTTGTAACCTTATGTTTTAGTATTTTACCATATCCTTTAAAAGGTAAAGGTGACTGGACAACCAAAAGTCTTCATTTAAAGTCATTTGGAAGTGGACGGAAAACAAAAACGAAGATGGAGCCTGTCTATCCTATAAGCTCCTCCCAGCCTTTTGCTCAGGTGAGCTAAAAATCTATATACAAGGCAGTTATGATAGTAACTTTTTTTTTTCCAAGGATTATGAGTAATTAATCCAGAATTATTATGCATGCTGGTCTGTTCAGTGGGCGATTTTACAACACTTCAGACTGTTAAGCAAGAGCCAGACAGTATGCTTGCTGCTCTGTTCAGTGGGCAATTTTAGAACACTTCTTCAGACTGTTAAGAAAGAGCCAAACAGTATGCTTGCTGCTCTGTTCAGTGGGCAATTTTAGAACACTTCTACAGACTGTTAAGAAAGAGCCAGACAGAATGCTTGCTGCTGTTCAGTGGATGTCCTGAGGTAAACAAGGATGAAAATGACTGCTACTTTTAGATAATGATGGCACTCAGAAAAGAAAAAAACATACAGGTCAGCTATTTCTGCATCAAGTATTCAGATATAAAATTCAAGACTATATCATGCACGCTTGTAATCGGAGACATTAAAAAGTGTGACAGGTGGAACCGACAAGCCAAAAGCAATATGCACCATCAACTTTTTGAAAGTTGGGGGGATAAAAACATGTCGTGACCCCTCATTAGAAGATGATTGAACTGTGGGAACACATGTGTATTTGTTGAGAAATAAGAAAAATCATTTCAGATTCAAGATTGCACCTTATCTGGAGCTCTGATCTAATAACAGCAATTATGGTTATAAAATGAGGAAATGTTTGACAAAATTATTAGTAAAATGGCGAAAAGTGTACACCCTGATCAGAAGTCTTCTGTAGAACCAATCTGGTCTAGGCTTATTTTGTATCCTCTGATCACTGTATCCAGTGTTTAGTGTCTTACATGGACAATTAAATCCGTGTTCATCTGGTGCATGTACACAGCAAAGAAGTGTCAGAGCAAAAACTTCTCAAAAAACAGTACAAATACTTGTGCTGTTTTCTAAGTCTTTCTTCATCGTTATTAAACTGGTTATTTTATGCTGCTTCTTTTCATGGTTTAAATGTTTGATATTCTTATAATACTACCTGTTTCGAGGGTTATTTAACCACAACAACAAATGAAAACTTAAAACTAAATGGCCGCAGCCAGCATCTCGAGCCTGTTGGTGTTTTGATAGGACTGAAGATGTTAAAGATGACAACAGCTTTAGAAACTGAAACTTGTCAATCAAACTAGATGGCCATGGCCAACATGTCATCTTTCATCCGGATGTCTGACAACCTGTCTTAATAATTACTGTCTTAATAATTACTTATGACAAATTTAGGATATAAATCTGTTATATGATTACTGACATATTAGGCTCAAAAATGCTTAAAAAGTGACCTAGTTTTAACGAGGTTCCCCTAGAGTTATAAGTTGGGTCCACTGATGGAGTTGCAAAGGTCTGAAACTTCAGAAAAGTGAAAAATGAGACTGATCTTGAAAACTAAATACCACTATGTGGTACTTTATTGCGAAAGAAGTTCAGTGATCTAGTTTAGTCAAGGATGGCCTGGAGTGCTAAGGTGCATGCACTGTGTATGATAAAAATGTACTTCTCAGGAGAAACATATATTAAATTAAAACAAGCACAAAAATAAAAGCATCGTAAACGACTGCGTAATACCCCGCCACTGCAGTCCTTTTATAGATTCTTTTCTTTTTTGACAGGAAGCTTATATTGTTTTAATGATTTGTTGAAAGTTTCAGAAAAATCACTCTCAACCTACATTTCATATAGAATTTTTCATGATTTTATACATGTATATAGCCCAGGGGCAGGGGCAAATAACCCTGGTGGATAAAATTCTGTTTGTAACAGAAAGCCTATATTATTTCAATAATTTCTATGAAATTTCATATAGATATTTCAAAGTGTAAAGGAATTATAGACCAAAAACCACTTTTGAGACATTGACAAGGGCAATAACTCTGTCAGAAGATATCCAAATTTGCCCATTAACAATCCCAAGCGAGATATTCCCAAGACCAATGCACATGCCAAGTTTGAAGAAAATCCGTCAAAAATTACTCAAGTTATCGAACGGAAACGAAGTGCTCACGGGCGGACGGACAGACGTACGACGACGGACGGACGGACGGACACACGGACAGCCAGCAGGAAAACATAATACCCCGCCACTAACATGTGGCGGGGTATAATTAGTTGAATAAGCAATTAAAAACACAACTAATGGCCTACAGGTAAACCAATTAATATACTCCTAAAAAAATTGAAGGACAATACTTTTATTTTGTTTAAATTGCAAGATGTCTTGCTAATCCGATACCCAAACTTTAATAAAAGCACCGCAGGCACTGCATGATACCCTGCCACTGCTGGACATCGTAACATTTTTTAAAATATAAAATAGCTAAACAGCCACAGGTTTGGGATGGACAGAGATATGATGTCCAAACTGCAAATAGATATTAATATAAACCACTCATACATAGCAGTCTTGTGAGATTTCTAACAATGTGGGGCATTCAGACCAGTGTAGATTTAGATCAGGCAGTAAAGCATTTCTTTGAGCTGAGAAACTCTGTGACTGTCCTAATTCACAATATGTAAGCATATCTGTGAAGTATCATTTAGATATTCCAAACAGAAAAGGAACTACAGGTCATAAACCATTTTTATCCCCCGACCGAAAGGTTCGGGGGATATAGCGATGAGCCTGGCGTCCGTCCGTCCGTCCGTCCGTCCGTCCGTCCGTCTGTCCGTCCGTCCGTAAACACTTTCTTGTCCGCTCTATATCTTGAATACCCTTTGGAATATTTTCATGATACTTCACAGTTATGTAGAACAGGTCATGACGATGTGTCGCGTACAAGAATGGTAACTCTTGCTATTGTACTTTTTGAATTATCTCCCCTTTGGTGATTTTTTGGCAGATTCGTGTCCGCTCTGTAACTTGAATACCCTTTGGAATATTTTCATGATACTTCACAGAAATGTAGAACAGGTCATGACGATGTGTCGCGAACAAGAATGACAACTCTTGCTTTCTTACTTTTTGAGTTATTTCCCCTTGATAGTTTTAGGTGTGATTTTTTGGCAGATTCGTGTCCGCTCTATAACTAGAGTACCCTTTGGAATATTCTCATGATACTTCACAGATATGTAGAACAGGTCATGACGGTGTGTCGCGAAAAAGAATGACAACTCTTGCTTTCTTACTTTATGAGTTATTTCCCCTTGATCATTTTAGGTATGATTTCGTGTCCGCTCTGTAACTTGAATACCTTTTGGAATATTTTCATGATACTTCACAGATATGTAGAACAGGTCATGACGATGTGTCGCGAACAAGAATGACAACTCCTGCTTTCTTACTTTTTGAGTTATTTCCCCTTGATGGTTTTAGGTCTGATTTCGTGTCCGCTCTTTAACTTGAATACCTTTTGGAATATTTTCATGATACTTCACAGATATGTAGAACTGGTCATGATGATGTGTCACGAATAAGAATGACAACTCTTGCTTTCTTACTTTTGGAGTTATTTCCCTTTGATGATTTTAGGTGTCTGCTTCATAGCTTGAATACCTTTTGAAATATTTTCATGATACTTCACAGATATGCAGAACAGGTCATGACAATTTGTCTCATACATGAATGATAACTCTTGCTTTTAGACTCAGTGAATTATTTCCCTTTGGTACTTTGAGCTGCTGTTTGAGTCTCTGCTCCATAACTGTATAACCCTGGCCAGCTCCAGAATTTGAATAACCGTTTACCTTTTAGAATATTGATGATCATGCTGTGATATCTTATCAGTGTTCCTAACTCTCTCTTACCCCTCCACATTCCCGTGACCTCTCCCGCACCCCCCCCCCCCCCCCCCAAAAAAAAAAATAATTTTTTTTTCCAGATTTGGATTCTTTGTCCAAATTCACTTACTAGAGAGCTCAAAATTAGATTTGTAGGGCTTGTACTTTAGAAGTTATTCACACATTTCACACATTTTGAAAGTTGAATGTATCGTATGCTATACATTTGTGTATATGGTGGCTGTTTGAGATATTACCTCTTTTTAGCAGTCAAGCATACTGTTTTAGTCTGAGTGTTAGATAATCATGCATCTGTTAACAGTTAATGTCAATCAGAAGCATAAAAGAACGACAATATATTACTAATATGTGTTTTGAAGTGCACCCTTTTTACCAAGGCCCATGGGGGTCTTCGGTCGGGGGATTTGCCATCTCCTCTGATGGCTATTTTTCATATCTATCAAGGGCAAATGACTTATGAACTGGTAAGGTAAGATTGACCGTCCTTAGTCACAATAAGTAACCTTTGATGTTCAACATATCTGTGAAGTTTCATTCAGAAATTCAATATAGTAAAGGAACGACAGGTCAAAAACCTTTTTCAGATCAATCAAGGGCAGAACACTCACAAACTGGAAAGGTCAGAGTGACGGTTCTTAGTCACAATATGTAACCTTTGATGTTCAACATATCTGTGAAGTTTCATTCAAATATTCCTTTTAGTAAAGGAACTACTGGTAAAAAAAACATTTTTCAGACCTGTCAAGGGGGGATAACTCACGAACTGGAAAGGTCAGAGTGACTGTCCATAGTCACTATATGTAATCTTTGATGTTCAACATAACTGTGAAGTTTGATTTAGATGTTCCATATAGTTATGGAACTACAGGTCAAAAACCATCTTTCAGACCTATAAAGGGCAGATAACTCACAAAGTGGAAAGGTCCGAGTGACGGTCCTTAGTCACCATATGTAATCTTTGATGTTCAACATATCTGTGAAAGTTCATTCAGAGTGACGGTCCTTAGTCACCATATGTAATCTTTGATGTTCAACATATCTGTGAAAGTTCATTCAGAGTGACGGTCCTTAGTCACCATATGTAATCTTTGATGTTCAACATATCTGTGAAAGTCCATTCAAATATTCCCTATAGTAAAGGAACTACAGGTCGAAAACCATTTTTCAGACCTATCAAGGGCGGATAACTCAAAAACAGGAAAGGTCAGAGTGACGGCCCCTAGTCACAATATGTAACCTTTGATGTTCAACATCATCTAAGAAGTTTCATTCAGATATCATAAACAGTGAAGAAATAACAGGCCAAAAACCATTTTTCCAATATGAACAAGGGCAGTAACTTTGTTAAAAATGGACGGATTTTGCCCATTACAATCCCATACCACTCATCGCCGATAACAATAAGTATGCAAAATTTGAAAAAAATCCGTGAATAAATACTCAAGTTATCGATCGGAAATGGTGCAGACGGACGGACGGACACCGGAAGGTATAACATAATACCCCACCACTAAAGTGTGGCGCGGTATAAAAAGATTTGTAGCACAACTATCAATTTATAAACATGACAATTTTTGTTAGCGTTTTCTGCAAGTTGCTTTCAAAGTGTTACAAAAAATAGCACTAACCCCTATCAAATTTGATGTTTTGATTGGTTGCTACCTTGTGTAATTTGATGATTTGTCCTCTCTCATTCTAGGTTGCATAATGTATATACTGTATCTTTGAAGTCAAAGACAGACTTTTAGAAAATTCCAGAAATTTGTGGTTTTGGTTAAAAGCATGACTTTTTCTCCTTTCTTTTTTTCTGCTTAAAATGTTTTCATTTGTACTGGGAGTGTGGAGCTAAGAATCACTTCCAGCTATGCTCTTGGTTAAGGCTGTACAACTTTTTAAAATCATAATTGTCATTGAATTGAACATACATGTATTGTGAAAGGAATTTGCATCTTGTGATGGAGGATTTTCAATAAAAATATTGAAATGCTGTACACGACAAACAAGTGCATTTTCAAATTTAGACTTCCAGTACAAAGGACAATATTTTAAGCGAAGATTTTGTGGGGTACAAATCAGGTTTTTAATCAAAAACCACAAATTACTGGAATTTTCAAAAAGTCAGATACAATTTTGTAGTACTATCCGTACTATTGAGAGGGGACAAATGACCAAACTGGACAAGATAGTAACCAATCAAAAGTTCAAATTTGACGAGGGTTGATGTTTTTTTTATGCTTAGCAAAAGCAACTTGCAGAAAATGCTACCAAACGTTATCATGTTTATAAAGTGATAGTTGTGCTACATATCTATAATGGAAGTTTGGTTGTCATATTAGGAGGACATCCTGCAAACAAAAATGAAAGTGGTCCTTTGATTGTTTTGAGGTGTATACTAGTTATACTTGTGATGGTTTTCTCTATATTAACTAAAACAACAATATCTGTGAGGTTTTTCTCTACAATGCTAACTAAACATCATAAAATGTGTAAATAAACATATCTACTGTTAACAAATGATTTATTAAATATGGACTTTGCTTTTATGTGGCATTCAGTACAACCCCAGTTCAACCCCGATTGAAATCGTGGTCTCGATCGTTGACTAATATGATGCGAGTACAAGCTGTGGCACTCTCCCAGTCATGCAGCTCAATTGGTGTGAGTGAGCGTTCATACACACTGTTCAAAATAATTAAAGGAGCACCATACTATTTTTCTATATATCGCAATGTTAAACGCACCGAAGTCTAACCCCCATTTAAGGGCAATCCGAAACGATCCAGAATGATTGCTTCTTTTGCATCATTAGTCACTGACTACAATAAATTTTGCACAGGAAATGTCCTGTCCAAGTCAATGGAACAAATTTTGCATTTTTTTAATAAGAGCTGTCGCATGTCAGACAGCATAGCTCGACTGCAACTGGCTCAGTCATGTGTGTGTGTGTGTATACATATATGGTACACAGAGCTGAGTGGTATGCCTGAGCTGAGGCATAAGCCTAGACATGAATGATCATGTCCTTGGCCATAGATTGTGTATGTGTGTTTGTGTGTGTGTGGGGGGGGGGGGCGAGGATGCATGCATGCTTGTGTGCGTATGGTATATAGAGCTGACAAGTATACCTGATCTATGGCCTAGCGGACATTATGTGTCGGGTCCTCGGCCGTGTGTGGGTATGTGGGTGGGTGCTTGCATGCTTTTATGCGTGTGGTATACAGAGCTGACGTGTATACCTGATATATGGCCTGGCGGACATTAAGGATCAGTTCCTCAGCCGTGAGTGTATGTGCATGTGTGCACTGTCCTTGTTTGGACTTATTTCGAAAAAATACCCGTTTGTGGAAAAACTTAATTTTTACAAAAATGACCTATGGTTTAGGGTAGGACATTTCCTCATTCAAATTTCTAGGAGTAGTTTCTTCGAGGAATTGTTCAAATGATGCAAAAGAAGCAGACATTCTGAATTACTGCGGATTGCCTTTAAAAGGTGGTTGAGCTTTGGGTATTTAACACTGCGATATATGTAAAATAGTATAGTGTTCCTTTAATTCTTTTGAGCAGGGTATAAACCAAACAAGGTTAATATACAATTTAAAATGAATTCTTTGATCTGCACACACAGATTACTCGTCTTTACTTAAAATGCATTTTTCAGTAGTATGTTAAAAGTACAAAGATAAGTAATGACCAAAAACTGATACAATCAGAACAAACATCCAGCCTTGGATCTAGAAATTGAAATCGTTGAAAAATAAACTGAATTTGGAGCCTTTGAGGTATGCCAGCTATGGGTACTAGATAAAAGAAAAACTTGGCGATGCTGTCTCACAGGGATACAGACTTGCGGTCGCCCATTCACCCACTGCGAGTAAAAAGTAGGGTGGGCACATAAAATTGAAATAGCAGTCGCCCAGCTTGCGATTGTCAGCTGTCAGCGAGTGTCTGGCGTGTTTTTCTAAGCGCATTGCTAACTTCCGCGCTGATATCTGCGTTGAATATTTAGTGTTCCGTCATACTTGTATGTTAGATATTACTCACTATCCAGAAACAACATGGCCACCTCCTCCGTTTGACAGCTAAAAATTTTGACCATTTGTAGTTGTTTTGCCCATAATGTGGCGATACATCACTGGTTTTTTACACCCGGCAGCTAAAACCAAGCAAAAACCTGACGAAAGGAGGATTTATGAGACACATCCCAACAAAACTTCTGTAAGCAGCTATTTATCAAAGACTAAGCTCTACATCTTATGAGACACATCACAACAAAACTTCAGGTGATTAATAACAAGCGGCTGTCATTAGTTTACAAGTGAAATTGACTCCGCTACTTCAGAACCGGTTTCTGTTGTGATTTTCCATGTCTCATGCACTAACAGGAAATCCTCTACTTCGTCGTTTGTTTTCTCCATTAATTTGTACTCCTGCTTCATGTTCTTAATAGCAACATCAGTTTTCATTTGAAATTTGAGGATGTCAGACATCTGTTCTGGTGATACCTTTTGCTTAACACCACACGCTCCACATTTAACAAGGCTTTGATTTTCTTCCATGTTTATTGTTTTTAAGCACTGCATGCATTTAAGCATGCTAGAAAGAGTGCAAAACTCAATCTTTCCGGATAAGGATTTGGTATTGTCAAGTGAGCTGTAATCTTCCACAACCTGTTCTATTGGGTGTGTCTCCGTGAACGTTGTTTCTTGTGTTGTGTTCAATTGAAGGTAGTTTTTAAAATTGTTTGAAATTAGATTGCTTATTTGGTAGCAAGTATTTTCCTGAACTTTGTTTATGTTCTGTTCCCATAGAGAAAGTCTGATAATTCCGGTGGTGTCTGCAAGCACTACTGTTTGGACTGTTTTTTTACCATATCTGGGGTCGACCGCCTTGTTTTCAAGTACACCACACATTTTGGCATTGACAGATACCTGCAAGTACAGAAGGAAAGTATTGTACTACACAATATTTAAGCCTTTGAAGGCAATAAATATGCAGTGGCGGATCCAGAGGGGGTTCAGTGGGTTCCTTCAAACACCCCTTGCAGACCAAATTATTTCATTTTCATGGGGAGTTTAAGGAAAATTACAATAAAAATCGCCAAATCGGCCACTTTTACAGTTATGAAAGATGTGGGAATCGACAAACACCCTCTACATTTTGTTTACACGAACAAATATGTTTGCTTGGGTAATGTTCAATGAGTCATTATCAGTCGTTTGAACACAACAGCAAAGAAAATAAAGATTTTTGACAGTTTCTTTGACACTTTTTACTGCTATGTGTGAACACAAATACTGTGACAATCGACCTTTGCCAAAGAAAAATTGCTTGTGCGAACGCATCCTTAGATATTTGTATTCAGGTTTCTCCCTTTGTTTATTTTGCAGCAAATATGCAACACAGGCAGAAGATTAATTAAATGTTTATATAGTGTAATGCACCACTCATGGAAAGCCCAATCTTCCTTAGGGTCAAGGATAGCGAGGGTATAACATGGCTTAACTGCAGTGTTATCAGTTCAGCACTGTCAAAACAGTACTCAGCACTGTCCCAACAGTATTAGCAAGGGATATTGATTCTATGCCTAAAATAGTCATGAAAATTTGCATTTACATGCTGGGATTTGAGTGGAGGTTTCGCAAAGCTATTTGATCATAAGAGTGTCCCGAAAGTGCTAGGCATATACCCAGTCTTTGGAAAGAGAAAAAATCAATACCCCTGCTATTTTCTAGCCTTAAGGGGGGCGCACCTGCAAATGTTGTGCGGGTGGGGCTAAGAGCAGGATTGTTACCATCAGCTTGTCCCCACATGGCAGGGTTTATGCACCTATCAATATTTTCCCCCAGATGGAGGAGGGGGGGCATACCATAGGGATTAGATAGCCAAAAATCCCATCCCATGGGAATTAGATCGAACACCTAAAAATGGGGTTGGGAAATTAGATACTTTTTCTTGAAGTTCTAAATTTAGATTTTATAACAAATTTGATGGCCCACCCAAGTCCCAAGGAATTTTGGACACCACATATTTGCTTATGGCTGGGAATTGGAGCGAAATTTTTCAAAATTGTCAAATTCCCCATGGGTATCCCGCCACCCCTCCTCTAGGAAAAACATTGGTACCTGCATTATACCAGCGCTCTGAAAATTGAAAAGTCACTATCCCCGCACTAACATCTTTTCCTTCTTTGTCTTTGCTCCTTCTAAACCATGTTTTGTCAATAAAATCTATTGCTAGAGTAGGAATTTCCACTCTGACAGCAAGCATCACTAAGCAGTAAACAAAGATGAAGCTATCTCATGAATATTTATGAAGAAATTCAAATTTGACAGTTAGAAACATATAAAATGTTGCAGTTCAACAATCAAATTCTATTTTCTTTTAACTTTAAACTATTTTTTATACATATTTCCAACATGAAAATGCACAATTGAACAAAAAACAATATAAAAATGAACAAGAAATGTTACAGTATGTAACAAATGCCCACGAAGGGCCCTTAAACTGACCTTTGACCCTGATTGTGACCTGGAACTTGGGCAAATCTTGCAAGTGAGACACCTTTTTATCATGCTTTACCTTTCTGTGAAGTTTGATGAAATTCACTTAATCAGTTTCCAGTCAGTTTGGAGATATAATCTGACCTATGTGCCCTGATTGTGACCCTGACCTTGGGAATGGGAACCTAAACTTTGTTTGTGACATACCATCTCATTATGTCTTTTACCATTTCAGGAAGTTTAATACAATTTGCTTAAGAAGTCTTTTTAGTAATTGGAGAGAAACAACTTGTTTTTTTGACCTCAGACTGTGACCTTGGGTTTGGGAATATAAATATTATATGAAACAAATCTTCTCATTACTCTTTATAATTGTGTAAAATTTGATGAAATTCAGTCATGTAGTTTTAAAGTAATCGCAGAGACACTATTTGACATCTAAGCCCTGACAGTGACCTTGACCTTGGACGTGGGAACCAAACTCTTGTTTACCACACACCTTCTCATTGTGCTCTATCTTTCTATGAAGTTTCTTCAAATTTGCTTCAGTAGTTAATAAGTTATAGCTGAGACACAATTTAAGCCATAATTTGACCTTTGACCCAACTGTGACCTTGACCTTGGGCGTGGGAACCAAACTTTTGTGTGTGACACACCTTCTTAATGACCTCTATCTTTCTGTGAAATTTCATCATGTTTGCTTCAGTAAGTTTTAAGTTATGGCTGAGACACAATTTGTTACGAACGGACTGACGGACATTGCGATTTTAATATGCCACCCGAAGTCCCTTCGGTGGCATAAAAAGTAAATAAATGTCTTTTTCCAAATATGGTCATGTATGTAAACAAAAAGATAGGGTTCTAAACATGCTGTGACTCTCACAGTGCGCGCATGACTCTCTAAAACTTCAGCATACTATGAAAATATAGATATTATTCTATCCAGGAAAATTATGTTTGAGCTCAGGAAAATTTATAAAAGGATTATTTTGGTTGTCAAAAACAGTGTAAACAGAGAAACTGTTCAATTTTTTCCCAAAATTGTGTTATTTTGAAGCTTCAGTCATAATTTTTTTATCAAATAATGTTTTTTAACACATTAATCAAGCTTTGCTTCATTTACTTTTGCATGAAATTCATAATTTACAAAATGAAACACTATGCCCCCAACCTTACAGTTGCCTCTAAGGAGGATTCATCCCATGATTTGTAAGTCAGAAAGGGGTATTAACTGGTTCATTTACCACTTAGTCGGATATTTTGTTCACAAGCTTGGCTTACTTTACATGAACATGCCACACAAAAAATTTCAAGTTCCTTTCTGTAACGGTTCTTGACTGTATGTAAGAGTACTTTTGTAACCATAGGCTTTAATGCACTAAGTCGAAAAACGGGCTTAACTTGATCAACAATGAACTTTTTTTTTCAAAAGTTAATCAGGTCATCTACACCTTTGACAATGTCTTCCTGCAGCAATTCATGATCCTAGCATCAGGGGCTCTCGACATATTTTGTTAACAAGGTTCCATAGGCTTAAATGCACTAAGTTGAAAAAGGGGCATAACTCGGTCAAAAATTCACAATTTTTTTTTTCAGAAGTAAATCAGGTCATCTACATCTTAGGCAATGTCTTTCTGCAAAAAATCATGATCCTAGCATCAGGGGTTCTGGAGCTATTTTGCTAACAAGTTTCCATAGGCTTACAATGCATTAAGTCGAAAAAGGGGCATAACTCTATCAAAAATTCACAATTTTTTTTCAAAAGTAAATCAGGTCATCTACTCTTTAAGCAATACCTTTCTGCTAAAAATCATGATCCTAGCATTACGGGTTCTCTAGATATTTTGCTAACAAGGTTTCATAGGTTTACAATGCACTAAGTCAAAAAGGGGCATAACTCTAAAAATTCCTTACCAGCGGAAAAAATAAAAATATGTGTCTGCTTATTTTTTGTGTACATGCCATTTATAAAATTTCAAGATCCTAGCATAAGCGGTTCTTGAGTTTCCTAGCTGCTTAAAAGTGTTACAGACGGACAGTCGGACAGGCCCAAACCAATATGCCCCCTCAACTTCTCTGAAGTTGGGGGCATAAAAAAGAATATTTGTTTTTTCAAAACAATAAACTTCTAATTTATGCAAGAGCAAAAAATACAAAGAAAGTTGTTAGTGCCCTGCCCATCCCCGTAGTTGTGCGTGTGTGTGTGGGGGGGGGGGGGATACAAATGACCGGTGCATAATTGAGGTTAATTACAAGACATTCTTAAAGGTAGGTTCCTGTACTTTGGAATGCATCATAATTTTGATGATCTTTCATTCAAGTTGTTGGAAAGCACTTATAAAAGGGAATGAATAAGTTTCACTAAAAAGTGTAAATCAAAAAAATTTTAGAAAAGTTGTTTTGCAAGGAATTTCCTAACTCTGCTTCGCACACCAGTTAGCGCAATTTTTAGTTCGCGCCAAAAATAGATAACGCAGCTGAGCTCATGCTGCATTGCATTTTGGGATAGTTTTAACCCATCCACCATGCCAGGACCTCTAGGAGGGCTCACGACAAGGGAAAATTGACCTTTGGAGAATGGCATCAGAAATCGCGCACTTATAGACATAATAAACATATTTATTTTTAGAACTGGAATTCCAACGAAAGAAAATAAACCAAAAAGGAAAACGACTATTTTCTTCAACATCTGACGAGTTTCTCAGTAGCAACAAATTCAGAAAAATAAGAGAATTCAATACTGCTCAGAAAAAGACAAAATTATTTTGTGGACATAATTGTTATCGCTAGTAGAGGAACCTACCTTTAAGGTGTATATAACTTATAAGGTGATGGTCTACTCATCTTTTTTAACATTGGAGCTGTACATAAAACCACAAGACTTCACTACTATGGCGGAACCTTCGAGATTCGGAGTATTTTAGACTTCTCTCAATTTCTCACTCTGGGGAAGTGCTTGAATTATCATTTGCAGCCGAGTCTAAGACCACTTGTTTGCACTTGAATATATGGTATATAAAATGTATCTGAGCTGCAATTTTGAATAAAAGGCCATCGGCCAAGTCTCACCCGACGTTTGAAATGTGTCACAAACTTCAGCCCTTTATTCTGTTTCAGAGTAAATGTATGGCCAAAAACAAAAATTTATATATTACAGAACCTGGTAAGCAAATGATAACTGAACATAAGCAAAGACATATACCCAATTACTGGGCCTATTTATAAAATACTTAAGTTCAGAACGGGGCATATATGTGTAAAATCAGGTTACTGAAACTGACCAATTGATCTACCAAAATGCACTGAAATATGTGCTTTAAGCTCTTTGCATGCTCATCACTGAAAATTGCAAAATTATTTGATGGCTGAGCTTTTACTTTAGTTCATAGGATTTTATAATTGTAATCAGATAAAAATTTTGTCGTGGAATTTTAGCAAAAAAGCCAGCTGAAAGTGAGAAGGACCTAGGTGTAACATTTGAAAGTACTTTAAGATTTGATAGCCACATATTGAACTGTGCTAATAAAGCTAATAGATTGCTGGGGCTAATTAAAAGAACATTCACATATATGGTTAAAGATATGTTTCTTTCTCTCTTCAAAACACTCATCCCCCCCCCCCCCCTAATTTTGAGTACACGAATGTGGTTAGCTGTGGCTACAGGCATATATTGGTATGTTCTGGCTTTTCTGCACTTCAAGAAGCAATCGTCTGTCACAACGGTTGCATCTTGGCAAAGGGATTCTCTGTTTTAGAACTATTTTTGCGATAACTTATAAAATGGAGCCCCGGTAGCTCAGTGGGTTAAGCGCTGGCCTACTGATCTAGCGGTCGCGGGTTCGAGCCCCACCGGAGGCGGAGTTCTTTCCATCGTAAACGGGGTTCCATTGCACACAGCCTTTCATTATCACAAGCCCATCGTCCTGATATGACTGAAATACTGTTGAAAAGGACGTAAAATAGCAAGTCATCCATCCATCCATACTTATAAAACGGTAATCCAGTGAAAATATGTATATGATACCCGGGATATGATACAAATTATAGAGGACGATATTGCCAACTTCTGAAACGAATTTCATTTTAAACAACTGTCTGAAAATAGCTGCAATTAGATGCACTTGGCGTCTTTACAACGTCTGCTGCACTTTTTCTATCACAAGTAGCCCAAAGGGCAACGATCGCTTACCTGAGAGCCATCAAGATTAGTCATAGGACAAATATGGGATCAAAAGACAGACCCTGGATCAATCTCTTTCGACTCACATTGTCAGCCTATGGCTGGTGAGTTAAAACAATTTAGGTCTGTAAGTAGTTCAAACTTGCAAAAAAGGCAATACTGATGTGCATACAAAATTTGGTTAAGTTCTGTCCATTGTTTCTCAAAATATTGAGCGGAAAAGAAATGGTAGCAGAACCACAGAATTACGCAACCGTAGAATAACGGAATTATGGAAGGACAGGGCAAATCCAGCAGAGGTCCAATTTTCCAAAGCGTGGCTATAATAAGAGGTTGTGATGTATAATCTATTGGTTCCTAATCATAACATTTTAATCACCCTTATTAAATCCTTTGAACCTTGTGTTATTGACCGTTCCAAAATGATACTTCTCATTTGCCTCTTTTTATTGCTTCTTTTTGCCTTCTATGTCTCTAGATGATATGAGCCACTTCATAAGACTAACATGCTTTTCTGCATACGCAAAAACAAAGATGCAGCTCAGCTGTGCAGTTACTGCGCAGCTGATCAACACCTTTGTTTTTGCTACATAGTACAATCCCATCTCTTGCTTCATAAAAAATTTCAAGCCTGTTAACCATCACCTCTGGCTGTACAGTCTGGTTTGTGTCGGACCAGGTTGGAAATGCCGAAGACAGGCTTGTTGTGATGTGGCTCATAAGACTAGTAAGGTTAAGGTAGCTGAGTTGCCATGATTTGGGAAAGAGCTGCTGATTTATTGTTGTGTTAGGGTTTAACGTCCCACCAATAGCTTAGGTCGTACAGAAAACGAACCTCAGTTTAAAGTCTCATCCAAAAGACTGGAAAAGTCCAGGAACAAACCCATAACCCCTGGTTTTGAAAGCGAGTAGCTTTACCACTACACCATGGAGGCTCCTAATGAGCTGCTCCTTTGATATATGGTATGTCCTCTTTGTTTTTTTTTTGTGTTTTTTTTTTTGTTGAGGTTCGACGTACCTGTCAACATTTTTTTAGTCATGTCGGGAGAGAACCGCCACTTTATGGGTATTACCAGTACTTTCAGGGAGTAAAGTGTCTTGCCCAAGGACACAAACCCGCAGAGGTAAGTTTCAAACCCCCTACCTCCTGCTGCGGTGTCCTCCGCTCTACCATTGAGCCATCATGCTCCCCATGTAATCTTTTAAGTTAATTTCCACTTTGATTTCCCGGGTGGGACTTAGGATCTGATTGCATCAGTTCCTAGTCATTCCTTACTGTTAAATTTTATTTGGCATTGAGGGTATTTTAACCAATGAATAGCATAAAGGGTATTCAGCAAACAGAAGTGTTAATTTGTTAATGTTTATTAAATACTCTTTCAATATCAAATGTATTAAAGTAAAAACAATTGCAGAAACTAAAATGCTTCTTAACAGAAAACACACATCTATACTCTGAATTTCACAACAGAAACATGAATCTGATGACACAAATTCAGAGAACCCTGAATAACAGGGTGACTTCATTAGGAAAGAAAACGGCTTAAGGATGATCCCAATTCTGTGAACTTTTATCTCATGTAATAAAACAGTGTATGTGTTAAATGAAAGACATGCATCTATTGTTAAAGTACAGTACCACTCCAAATGTCTTAACCCTCTGTAGCAAAAGTTTATAAACATATTTTTTCTTGCTTGTGTGCTTAAAATTGCTGGCTCAATATCTTTTGATAACATACAGCTTTATAACTAATGTCAAAGTTTGTTAAACATAAAATTTCAGTCGAAATGAAAAGAGTTTCTCTCAGTATAGACACAAGATGCACCAATGTATTTTAGTGTTATCAGGTGTAATGCTCACCCTGTGGAATAGTCTAAAGAGTCTTGAAGACAGTTTTGGCCTTTATTAAAAGTCTTATGTAGTTCATCTAGACAAAAGTCAGCCATTTGTATCTTTCATGATGTATATATTGTTGACTACTCAAAGATTAAATCGTCACCACTTTGGCAGTAGTGTCATTCACATGACTAAAAAAAGAAATCATTAAACAATTAGGCCATGCGCCAGAAATGGTTTACCTCCCCCCCCCAGGGGGAATTTTGTAGACCATACTTTTCTTAAAGCCCAGGATCTTAGAAGTATTTTGCAGCATGTTAGCCCTCTGGCGAGTGGGGCGTTAAGCTGTAACAGCCTGTTACAAACGTTACCCATTAAAAAAATAAACATAAAATAAAAATAATAAAAAATTATAAAAAAATAGAAATCACTTTCCTATGTTTAAAGTTATAGTGGAGTCTAATAGAACAACCCAGTAGCTAAAAGTTATGATGTTTGACAGGTCACTATAGCTCACATGGTGTCATATACGTGACATTTGTCTTTACACTCCATTAAAATTGCTATTTCTATCCAAAATACTTTCTTTTTGTAAGTTACTCCTTTATTATTAGACCATATCTTTGTTACTGTATTAAAGATAATTTATTGATCTTTTCAGATCTGCAAAAATTATTATCCTATCTTGTATACTTTGGGAGAAATAGGATGTTTAACACAGTACCCCCTTATAAATGTTCCATATTACAATTATCACTTTCTGTATAATTCAAGTGCTTGAACTACACTGTATGAATTAAAAAAACAACAGGAAAAGGTAATATTGAATATGCCAGCCTATCTAAACAGCAAGGAACAGTTCAACAATATTTTGAACGCATTTTAGTCGGCCATAATGGTCGATTATATACGTTACCGAGGGCTATTTTGTTAAACTCACATAATTTGATGATAGAATCATTTTATTTTCGTTGGTAGCAGTTTCTTCATGAAAGAATCTTTAAATATAAAAGAAAAAAATGCATTCGGGTTTATTTTCTATGATAAGTCATTACTAGAAGTAACGTAAATAACATTAACATTTAAAATATTTCATTATAATACCTTTAATCAGGTTTTTTCCCACTGTCACATAAAAAACAATAACATATATAAGTCTGGGTGTTCTTATGATATACTGTGTACTTGGACCTAGCAACACTTCTCTCAGTTATTTCTCTTAGGGATTCATGAGGTGTGTTTTATACGTGATTAAAACCAGTTTACTTCAAATTGTAATGTTAAGGGCATAGATATATTCTGTACACGTAAAACGGGTTTTTTGCTTGCAACTTTGTTATTATATCAAAGATAAAAGTATTTCATAATGGCGTTGCCCAGTTTGTTTCTTTTACGATTTGTACATTTGAGTTCTAAAGACAGTAACATACGTTAAATTTTGTTATACACAACTTAAAAAAATAAACAAAATACCACACCAGAAAAGATAAAAAATATAAAGCCGCAGCTAAGCCAGCATAGATTTTGCATATAGGGCTCGAGTAAAATGATATACAATCAGTATGATAACATTAAAAGCTAAGCCTTTTTGACGTGTTTAGTATAAAATTATAAAATAATCAGTAATTAACAATGCAAATGTAGTACCACCTTGTTTACTGACAGGATTTGTAATAGTTTTTACGTGCACACTGAAAAAACTATAAAGCCGAACAGTAAACCTGAAGTTTGAAGACTTAAGCCAAATACAGTTCTGCATCAAAGCTAATGTAGATATTTGCTGGCAGCGTATTCTTACTGTTGTAAGACTATCATATATTTTACGTTACCAAGGGAAACAACATTGCTGAGTTACAGTTAAGAAACAAACTTTTGAAAATAATTAATGGTAGTGACAATACATTGCTTTATTTAGCTTATTTATGTATTTAACAATAATGTGTCAACCAGGAGTTTGGGAGAATAGTATCAGAAACATTTAATACAGAAAAGAGACACATGCAGTTTACTAGCATACTTTAGCAATCTATTAATGCTATGTTTAAGATGATCTATATTTCTATGCTTTTGTTTCTTTCTTTTTCAAGTCTAAATACTTTGGATAATCTCTTAAAGAATCTAACTGCACTCAACCATCTATTAAAGCATCTATTCACCAAAGAACATAAAGACACGTTTAGTTGGACAAAATGTTTCAGGGACAGTGTTCCAGTAGCTCTGCACACATAATGAAATGGCAAATGAAAATGACAGAATATATTAATGTTAGTCCTCGCTGTTCAGATATCTATGAGCAAATCTTAGTTGTTCTCCTTCAGAATGTATTCGCCTACACTGTAGTTATGCTTTGCAGCATAATATTGAGAAAAAAAGGGGGGAACAAGTAACGTATACAACGTATTCATTGCGAGTTTATGGGTTCTTCATTTCCGATATCCTAAACTAGCAAAACAGTATTTCTAAAGAGCAAATAATCAAACAATAGAAATAGTGCATACCTATACAAGCCAAGGAAGGGCTAACCTAAATAACTTACTGCATTTGATCTCTGTGACCTTGTATTACCATATTGTTTACTTTTTAGCGATGAATATGGTTGAAAACTGCTTATTTATGACATCTTACTGCTTATCTTATCATCTTTGTCCAAATTTATTAAATACTGTTAGGGAATACAGCATTTTGGCAATATCCAAACAACAATTTTAGTTGCTTACATATTGAAAAATTGTCTGACTGAAATTTGTATTTCGTAACACCTTTAGTCTGTGATGTAACAACAAGTGGGAATAAAACCATGGGGTTTGCAAAATTACCTGACCAGTTAAATATTTGTAACAACATAATGAAAAACAGAACTCCTGAACAAGCTGATAACAGAATGATGTATGCGTTATAAAGTATGTCACTTTCTATCAGCCTTAAATTTTCACATTGTTAATAGTTTGTAATGTATTTGATGGCCGGGAGCTGCATAAACAGATCATGTAGATCACAAAAATATGTAAGTTATGATCACGGGAGCCACACATATTTGCTAATCTATGTAAAGCAGTTACTGTGCAATGAGGCTCGTGGCTGACGATTCGACTGACAGCATAGAAAAATGGTGTTTATCGCTGTTGGGAGAGTTGGTACTGCTTTTGATTGCCTCGGCTGGCAGTCACAGTTGCATATTTGTATGTAGGGTAATTGAATGGCTCAGCCAACAGCACAGGTCGCGAAATTGGTTTTATCCCCATCATGACGAGAACCTAAATATTAATCAGTTGAGCATATATCAACTTTTACTTATTTCATTCTAGGCATAAAATTTCAAAAAAATCATCTTTATGAAGTCACTTTTAAGTGAAACTGAATTGAAGGCAAGGTCGAAATGCTTCAGCTATAACAATCTATGTGGGTCTTGCTGAGTTTTTGTGTATTTCAAAGAGTTAAATTGCCATCTGACTACCAGTGGTAAGCTAATACTACAGCAATGAATAATTCATATTGCCCGGGAACTAAATTTTTGATAACAGATGACTCACAAATCTTATCCCCCAACATATTACAGTTATGTAACGTAACATTACTGTTAGATGATTTTAAATATACACTATCCAATGAATTTTTTTATAGTTTGAGGACATATAAAACAGGCGTTTCTTCGTGTTTACATATACAACAGTGTCTACTTAAGACATAATATAAATAATATTAAAAATGAAATGCAGCTGATGTTGGCTTTCTTAGCTTTTCTCGTCATTTTGTAGGTTAAATTCTTCAAAAATAAGTTTCTGTCCACATTTAATATATCCACTGCTAACTGCTGCCTAACTTATCACAGCTGTGCATGAATCAAAGAAGATTGCTGGAGCACGTATAAACTTCAGTCCACCAATTCAGAGATTTAGTCTGGTTGTTTTTTTTCCGAATTTTTGTAGTGGTTATATACGTTACATATTTATCGTGACTGCTGATGAGTTTTGTAAGACTTTAGTTTGTTTGTTTTTTTATAACAGACTATTGAAACAGTCATATATATAACAATTACTTTTCTCTTCGCTTCATTCTTACAATTTTCTCCTTATATTACATGTATTTAGACACTGAAGGGGAAAAACGTCAAATACAACGTAAACTACGTTGTACGGGTCAGTCAACTTATCGTTGACAATGTCAATTACCTTCAAACAGCGATTTATGTACTAGCAGACAAAACCCAACATTATTTAGGACGAATACTAACATTTGTATACCAATGTGTATTTTCTATTATAACGTGAATATGTAAATTTGGGTAGTGTAAGTAACGTTGACGTTACACGTTAATGCCCCAACGTACAGAGGGCTAACATGTGTCATTTTGTTTCTTATATAATGTAGTTTCAGAAAATCATAGTGTTTAAAATTCCCCCTGGGGGGGGGGGAGGGGGGTCTATGGTCAGCTCAAGGTCTAAATAATTCATTGATGACTTGAATGCTCCTTGTATCTGGCTTTGGTGAAAATATGAGCTTTGGAATTTCACACTGACTGTATCTGTGATGCTGAAAACTCCTGTCTAAGTTGTAAGGAGAATGACACTGTGAATACTGCAAGTTCTGAGGTATGCAGTTGTAGATCTGTCATATTGTAACACACTGTTTTCCTTGAAGGTGCATATGGCTATGTTTCATCAAATATTCTCTGACTGATCTATTTGAGGTTGGCAATGTCACGTCTGTAGAGCTTGAAGCTTTATTTAGAAGAATGTCATCATAAATATTTGTACCAATGATGTTGGTTAACTTTCACAGCGAATTTATATCAGCATTATAGCAATAGCTTGACACATATATACATGTATCAGTGTTAATAGCATTTGAGCTGAGAATTTTACCACAGAAAGAGAATTGTAGTGAGCAAAACACATTGTAACTTCATGTACTAAAGGGTTGGTACTCATGATTTTAAGATATTTGGCTTGGTACTGCAATTCAAGCATTGACTCATACAGTTAATTTACACTCCCTTCAATTAATAATGACCCTAAGTTTTCGGACAGACAGGCCTTGGCAAACAGTGCAGACACAGATCAGACTACTCCTAGAGGAGCTGTCTGATCAGGGTCTACACTGTTTGTCATTCCATCTGCACCTTTTGGACAAATTTCTCCATGGATATACCTCTTTATTTGAATTTTAGGATGATTACAGCAAAAGTTTACTTTAATACATATTAAAATATATGTTTTTGAAAATGGATTCATTAGATGGAGTTTTTATAGCAACTTTCTTGAAAGTGCATGTGATAAAACAGATTGAGTTAGCATCTACTTTCTTGAATGTGATAAAACAGATGAAGTTAAAATATCCTTCATCTTTTTCATATTTAAATGTGCACTTCAACTTAATAATTTAATATCTATTTTGAAAGCTGTAGCCAAACTATAATTACACACTTTTTCAACAAATTTTCACTTAACCTGAACCACAAATTGAACAATAAAACAAGAAATCAGCTGCAAGCAAGGCATATAGAGTAATCATACAACACGGCGATCCTCTTTGAATTATGAGCAGTGGTTGAGCAAATGACTACGTTAAAAACTCCATTATTTTTTTTTAAAGATAGATCTGTATCAATCTTCTTCATACACATCTTTCATATATATTTCTTTAATACATATCTGCAAAGTATTGATAAATAAATGGACACTTCGAAAGGAATGGCTTTTAAAAACTATGCATTTCAAGCATTATTTGAAATGTGCAGTGGTTAGAATGCATTTATACCTAACTTCAATACTCTTGTCGGTTAGTCAAACAATATTTTACAGCAACAAACTTCTTCACGCACATTTTCAATAGACCAGTAAATAACTGCTAAGTATTGACAGCATCAAACTTCTTCAAGCACATGTTCAGTATATCTGTAACATGCCTACAAAGTATTAAAAGGATAAACTCAAAGCTTTAAGAGGATTTGCATTTACATATATGAAATACCAGGCACTTTCAATACAAAAATACCCTTGTAAGATTTACAAAGTGGCAAAACTCCTGCCCCTACTGGCCCTTTTCTCCTCTTTTGCAGCCAGATATATACAATCATATACTGCCTGAATGTGCAGGGATGTGCAAATGAAAAAGTAGGACATAAGCTATTTAAGTTATACAGCAAGAACCTTGAAATATTAATGGAATGACAGACTTGCTGAAAACAGCATACTACCCTTAAATTACACTTTCTGCTTTATAGGACATAAGAAAGGAAAAATAGATAAAATATCATAAAATTTAAAAATAACCCATCTTCCTACCACACATGTTACAAGCAATTCTATCCCTTGACCTGTTAAATGCAAAAGTTCTAAGGAGCCTCAGCACTTGAAACTACCTAGCACTATCTTAATAAGGCCCAAACAAACAATGGAGAGCGCCGTGGCATAGTGGTTATGGTGTCGGACTCTTGAACGAAAGGTGTTGTGTTGTGTCCTTGAGCAAGACACATTTACTCTCCAAAAGTACTGGTAATACCGAGGAAGCGATGGCTCCATCCCAACATGACTAGAATATTGTTAACCGGGACGTTAAAATCAAATCAACAAACCAACCAAACAAACAACAGAATAATGTTAACAACAATTGCATACAAGTAACAGTACAATATTTAATATTTAATACTATATGTTTAACACATTTATTGAAAACAAAAACTGAAATCTAGCATATGAAAATCACATGAGAAAACAAGTTTTCAGGGTTTCCTTACAGGTCAATCACAAACAGGTCTTCTCAGCTACAGCAGCTTGCCAAAGGTTTAAAAGTATTGGATAATTTCATTATATAGGCAGGGAAAAGCAAATAGTGCTGATTAGCCCCCGCAGTAATGCAGCTAATATGCACCTTTGTTTTTGCATATGTACAAAACAATTTACTCATGACTACATCTATACATTTTCTGAGTTTTCCTGATAAGGAAATTAAAAATCACAAAATTAGTTCAAAATTATTTCAGCTACGTACACAGCATTCCTTATTTGTTCAAGAAAAGTCTAGCTATAATCAAGCAGATTAAGAATCTGAACTATATTATTTAAAGAGCTAATATACCAAAACTTCTTCAAGGGCTGTAATTGCAGAGTTTTCTTGCAAGTCTAGCTCTAATGCTCCAGTCATTTGTATCCACTGCCCCCCACTTAGGGGGGATGGGCGGGGATAATGACTTTTCACTTTTCAGAGCCCTGGTATAAGCCCCGCCCTGTGGGGACAAGTTGATAGCAACAACCCTGTTCTTAGCCCCACCCTATAAAACAGAAAATCTCATCAGCTTAAGGGTCTAAATGTTAAACCCCTAGCACTTCAGGGACAATCAAGGGGTGGGGGGCATGGATACAAATGATGTGCATAATAGTTTGTGGACATGTGTGGTAGGGAGGGACCAACAGGCAGACCCATACTAGCATGCTCCCCAACTTCTAAGTTGGGGGAACATGTACATTGTGGCAACCCCCGTTAATGCATAAGCCACTTAATTTTCTAATAAGTGGGGTTGATACTTCAAAACAAATTCTGGCAATCTGCAAAACTTATTTACAATATACCACATTAAGCTTAAAAACCTGGCAGAACAAGTCTGTACCTTTAGATAAATCAAAATGGCTTTATATGTTTAAATAACCAAAAGATAGCAAAACAAGAGCAAGCTATACCTATAAGCATATGTAAACCCTTTTTCATCTACAAATGTATACTTCTTATACTTACACAATGTGTTTCTTTTCAAACTTAAAACAATTCTGTTGTCACTATATCATCTGTGAGTGCAGTTTCATAAAAGCACTCTAAATGTCTAAGGCACAATAAATAAGCTTATGATCAGACCAGTAAGCCTCAATCACATCACAGAATGCATCACAATTTGCAAATACCAGATCCAATAATGATCCATGATCAGTTGTTGGTTGTCAAATGTACTGACTGCAAAAGAATAATGTCTCCATGAAACAGACGAAAGGTGACTCAGCTTCATTTACTGGTACATTAAAATCACCCATTATGACTTTTTTACATCATGACCTACAAGCGGCTTCAAAGCACTAATAATGTCTTTTTTCAAATCAGTCTGAGAACATTTTGGATATTTGTAGAACACTACAACTTGCAGTTGACCTTTTCTCCTACTGTGTAATTTAGCAAAAATGAATTCACAAAATTGAGAATGGTGTTTCATCACTTCCTGAATTTCAAAATCTTCTTTTATATATAAGGCAAGTCCATGGTGTGGCCTGGTTTCATATGCTGCTTCGTCTAATCGGACAAGTCTGAACCTATTCAAGGCAAAATGAACATCTTCATCTCTTGTACACATTCTACATTCAGCAAACCCAATAACATCTGCAGACAACACATTTGGTTCAAACTGTACATCTATAAAATGTTTATGTAGTGACCTTGCACTATTGAAAGCCAGTTTGATTTTGCTGGGATCAATTTTATACAAAGGTGTATAACTGAGCTCAAGAGATGCTTCTGTTCTCAACCTCTGCATTTCAACATTCACCTGTTCATCTTAACCTATAGCAGCCTCGTTTAGATTCAAAATGTATAAATTTTCGAGTTTTCTGACTCTACTAAATGCAACATAATGAATATGGGGTACCTTCCTAACTCCTTTATGCTGAGTTAAATCAACTACTACCTCATCTTCTGTGATCCCTTGATCTTTGTGAACTGTTTTTGCTGCTGCTGGTTGCAATGGGAATTGTCTTCTCTGATACATTTTGCGATTGTACAAAAAGGTTTTTTCAATTTCAAATATTGAAGTCAAGTCTCTTTGAATATTTAAATTATAAAATCCCCTTTGAAAGTATTTTTCTCTTGTTGCCTTTCCAATTCGAGGATCATCAAATTTCATCCATATAATGCTTGGGCGATTACTGCCTTCAATTTTATACTCTATGAATTTCACTTTACCTGTAGCTCCATTTGCAATACCATCTTCAATTTGACATTTACCGATATGTTATTTTTCATTCCGACCTTTACAGTCAACACTTTTTCCAAATTAGCTGTTGTTTCAGGTTTATCAGGAATTTGGCTGATAAGTTCCCTTGCTTTTTTCGAGGAAATGTTTGCTGAAGCAAGAGTGTCATGGCATAGTATATCAACTTCTTCTCCATCTATAGCATTCATAATATTCTCATTATGGTTATACACCCCTACTTTTTCAGCAAATAGATGCACAGCATCTCTTGGGTATTCACCTGAATCACGGTCAACAACACGCTTCCGTAAATCATCTTTGTCCTCTTCAGTCAATTCATTCACACGAAGTCTATTCAGTAATTGTGCAAACTTAAGGTCGTCTTTCTGTCTCATGATGTCTACTAATTCATAAATTTTGAAATGCTCTTTCCAAGAATTTGGTGCAAGTGCTTTTGCGCCCTCTTTAAGATCAAGGAATACCAATCTATCACCTACTGGCTTCAACTGATAAAATCACCAACTGCAATAACACTTTAACCACCAAAACGTGCTCTTATACCTGTCAGCTGCTGTAGTTGTGTGTCTATAAAGTCAAAAATCCTTTTCCCTACCATGGATATTTCAGCTATAATCACAACCTTCAAATGTTTGTACTTTATCCTGAATGTATTCAATTCATCAGCTGACATTCTTTGATCATCTTGAAAGATCTTTCTGTGAAAAGCAGAGCAAATGGTATTACCACCTATATTGAAAGCAGCAGTGCCCATCCAAGCACATAGAATAATTCTTATATCATCAGGGTTTTCTCCTTCTTTTAGATTTAACATTCTGTACAGACTTTGATAAAGTGCTCTTATCACTACTGATTTACCAACACCTGCACCGCCTGACAAGAAAGCGTAAATTGGTTCGTCTTTACAATTTATGCAATGAATAATGTGATTGAAAAATTCCCGCTGTCTTAAATTCAAACTTCGTAGCAGACTTAAGTATTCTTCATCTGGCAGCATGATACTAGTTGTTTCTACCCTTGGCACTGAACATGTGGACTGCAGCTCTATACCAATGTCATAGTGCCTATGTTCAACCACTCTGTCTGGATTAAAATATACAAAGTTTTCAGACTCTTTTACACCTTCTTCTTCTGCTTCTCTATTTTCTTGTAATGCATTTGGTGCAATTCCATCATATTCAGCTTCCTCAGTTTCTATCATTTGCCTGGCAAGTTCAAGTTCTTCAGTGTGATGTTCATACTGATTTCTTTTGATTTCAAGTGACTCTTTGATGGTGCTGTAATGAGCTCTATATGTTTCAAAAGAACCAAGCAGGTCTTTTATTTCATTACGCCATGGCGTAAAAAGCATGAGTTGCTCTCTGTAATAATTTTCTGGGTCCTTAGTTTGATTGTATCTAACATAGCGTATGACTTTAGGGACTTTTCGGTACTTATATTTTGTTCCATTCTTTGCTATGTGTATCAAGTCTGAGGCAGTATTCCCATTTTCAACCATCTCTTCATCCTCACTGTTTTCATCACTTGAATTCTCATCACTAATGCTGTCATCATTTCTATATTCTATTGTCTCAGGCAATTTATTTCCTTTTGGATAAATGACATCAACCTTTGAGACATAATCAGCAAAGCAAAACCTCTGAAGCTGCCTTGGTCTTTTAGAATATCTCTCAACAACATTATCTGACTCAATATTTGTGGATTCAGCAGGTAGTTCATCGAGGACTGATTTGGGTTTTAATAGAAAAACTCTTTCTCTTGAAGCACATGTATTGATATAAACAACCTCTCGAGTTCCTTTGGTCAATGGAATTTGTAGAGCAAGATAGACAGCTTCTTGAGCACCTACTTCAACACAGTTTGAAAAAACATTTCCTATATGTCTCACTTGTTTTTTTATATCAGAATTTCCTTTTCTGGCTTCCTTCGCAGCAGCTTCCAGCTGTGCACTCATACCTCTTTGTGATTTGCTTATGTATCCAACAACATATGATGCACAACCATATGGTTCAAGAACAATCTGAATGTCAAGATTAGCTTTCCAGGCAAGAAGAATTTTCCCATTGAACAAATTGACTCTCATTTCATTTGCTGCGCGTTTAAGGAACACTTTAGGAGCACTGAGCGAACTTCTTATACACTTAATGTAATCTTCAAATGTCATTTTGGCCACTGTCTCTAAGAATTCAGCAAATGAAACATCATTATCTTTGTTTTCATTCATTACTCTTTGGAGTTCTGTAAACTTCTTTTTGAACTGGTCTACCTCTTCCTCTAGTGGATACAATAACATTGTTCGAGGCAAAGGAGGTAAAGGAAATCCAAATCTACATATTGCCTTTCCCTTTTTCTACAGGTCCTTGAATGTTTGTGTGTTTGAAGTTCCACAAGATGTGCAGTTTGATCATCATTCACACTACAAGTGAGATACTTGTCAACTAATTCGACAATTTCTTCTTCAGAGTTCTTTTCCAATGTTGGAGCATTTTCAATCCAAACAAGCATGTGGATGTGAGGTGAACCACGTTGCTGAAACTCAAATCTATAAAAGAAATCTTTCAATTTTCCAATGGGTTCACAGTTACTTTTTAGAATAGCATTTAGGAATTCTTGTACCCGGTGATCAAAATATCTTGAGCATGTAACTGGGTCTTTTTGAACAAGCTTTGTTTTTTCTTGCCATGTTAGTCCCTCTATATCTTTGTCTGTATAACTGACCCCTTTATTAAGTTTTGCCAACATTTTCAAAAGATCAGTCCACCTTGTATCTGCTGCTGATAATGACATAAACCAGGTTGGCAAAGAAAGCTGCCGAATCATCGCAAAGATATCCTTTTTTCTTGACTGTAAATAAGCAGGAGAATTTCTAAGTTGACGAAATATGTAATAACCTTCATCAAGTTTGACAAGTTTGTCTAAATAGTCAGAATTTCTAGCTTCAGCTGCTGTAATTTTCTTTTACTTGCCTTTACATCTTCTAACAGCCAGGTTAACTTTGTCACTTATTTGCTTCATCTGCAATTTTTTGTGTTTAAAAAATATGTTTGGAACAAAGTGTGCAGCTCTTCTATCAACACTTCTTAATCCCCACTTCACAATGTCACTAAAATGAACTGGGACAGTTCTGTCTTCTTTACTAGGACGCCTCTGACCACAAAATATTGTAGGAAAACAAAGATACTCTGCATCTGCATCATGATATAAACTAAGAGGATGCTGCCCTTCTCCAGGTGCAAAAGTAATAACTTTATCACATTTGTTTTCAAGATTTTCATCATCAACTAGAGTGTCTACATTGCCAACTTGTTCATTAGTGTCTATCTCACTAAAGTGATCAGAATCATAGTCATCAGCTGTTGTGCTATCCTTTGATGATGACGGTACATTCACATCTTCCTCATTAGTTCCATTTTGTTTTTGCTTCTCCTCATTTTGCTTGTTTGACACTTGCAGAAATTCCCTGACAGTCTCCTCTGAACTTTCAGTTACTTCCTTAAACCAGTTGACATCAATTTCTATGCCAGATCTTTTATACAGTTCACTCTTATTTACCAGCCAGTGTAATGCAGTCAAAACTCTTAAAGGTCTTACATTTTCTTTGAAATCCACTTTTTTATATGACAATTTCTTTTTAAGTTGTACAGCAATAGTAAAATTTTCATCCATGGGTCTTGGAAGACAGCTCACTGTGGGTTGAATATCAACTGGCACATTAATAACATTGCCTTTCAAAGAATACTGACCTCCACGTGGCAACTCTCGAATCTGCATAAATGGAATTCGTAGTGATATAAGTCTTTCTTCAAGCTGATGCAAGTCAAGTTCTAGTGGCTTATCTGGCCATTTCATTCCATTAGCTACTGACAGTTTTGGAACCTTTCCACCTCTTATTGCTCCCATACAAGTGTGACAAATCCACTCTTCATCATTAATTGACTTAAATTTGGTGCAGTAAAGTCTACTACTTGTTGGCAAATTGATGTTCTTCAACATGCAAACACCTTTTCTAAACCATGTTTGATGGCAGCATGTACATACAAACAACGGTCCTACAGCTATACTTGAATGAAATTGTTTGATACATTCATTGATATCTTTAACATAGCTTTGATCAGATGTCTTCTCTACTTGTTGATCCTCAAAATTGTTCTTACATTTTTTACGGGTCTCCTCTAAGTCTATATATTCATTCACTTCATCTATGTTTCGCTTTTTTCTCCTGTACTCTTGCTTCTTAACTCTTTCACATTCTAATACAAATGGGTTTTTTCTGGTATTCTGTTTAGATTTGCGCTGAGCCACCAATTCTTTTGCCTTATAATCTCTATCTTGCCTTGCTTTCTGCTTAGATTTGCGCTGAGCTTCTAATTCTTTCGCTTTGTAATCTCTATCTTGCCTGGCTTTATGCATGTATTTTTGCCGAGCTACTGATTCTTTTGCTTTGAAATCTCTATCTTGCCTGGCTTTATGCATGTGTTTTCGCTGAGCTACTAATTCTTTTGCTTTGTAATCTCTATCTTGCCTGGCTTTATGCATGTATTTTTGCCGAGCTACTGATTCTTTTGCTTTGAAATCTTTATCTTGCCTGGCTTTATGCATGTGTTTTCGCTGAGCTACTAATTCTTTTGCTTTGTAATCTCTATCTTGCCTGGCTTTATGCATGTATTTTTGCCGAGCTACTGATTCTTTTGCTTTGTAATCTCTATCTTGCCTGGCTTTATGCATGTGTTTTCGCTGAGCTACTAATTCTTTTGCTTTGTAATCTCTATCTTGCCTGGCTTTATGCATGTATTTTTGCCGAGCTACTGATTCTTTTGCTTTGAAATCTCTATCTTGCCTGGCTTTATGCATGTGTTTTCGCTGAGCTACTAATTCTTTTGCTTTGTAATCTCTATCTTGCCTGGCTTTATGCATGTATTTTTGCCGAGCTACTGATTCTTTTGCTTTGAAATCTTTATCTTGCCTGGCTTTACGCATGTGTTTTCGCTGAGTTAATAATTCTTTTGCTTTAAAAGAGGAGTTTTGCCTTGCATTTTGCTTATATATCCTGTGGTAGTCTTTCCGGCTTTTCTTTACATTCAGAATGGATTCTGAATTGCTTGTAATGACAGCTTTCTGTTGTTGTCGCAAATTTTGATCATCAAAGTAGGCCTCAAGAAGGCTCTCTGGCTGTTCACGTTTTCTGATAGATATGGGCAACAAATCAAACTGCATTGTCAAATCTATTCTCATACTTTCATAAAATGCATACAAGTATGCAATGAGATCTTCAAGACAAGAAAATGACAATAAGATAGATGTATCATTACTTGATGACAGGCCATTTTCTCCGTGAGAATGTGAATCAAAAAATAAGTATGAGGTATTCCTTTTACTTACAGCAGAACACACAGATCCAATTATCAAAAGAACAGATGTTGATTTGATAAAAGTTGTTTCTAGAGCACAATGGAGAGTTGCCAAAGCATCGTTTTCAAAAGTACTCACAAGAGCACCAAAGGCGATAGGTTGTTTTTCAACAAAATAATGCACAGATTCAAATTCCAAAGCGTCCGGAATTTCTTCTAGGCTCAGTAAAGAGTTTGCAAATTTTCCTTGTGCTTTTAAACTATTAACAGTAGTATTATACAGTACATCACCAGTATAAAGAATCTTATCTAGTTCTAAGCCGTTTTGTATTTCATCACATACTAACATGCATAGTGCATTACAAGTACACTGAAATCCTCTAGATTGATCCGGAAATCTATTGTCATTTTGATGAAAACTACCAAACATAATTTGACTAGCATTCCATATTAGTGGACTGGGTTGTGTTAATGCAGGGTTGTCAGTATCCATATTTTCAAAAGGTCTTTCAGTACTAGTTTCTATAATTTCAATATCAGTATTCTGAATAATTTCCTCTTCATTCAAAGATAAGTCCTCTTTAGTTCTACAGTTTCTGTCAGCAACATCATTTGGATAAGCATCTGCAAAGGTTTCATCAAAATCACTACAAACATTCAAGCATTCATTTGGAAAGCACTTTGCAAAGTTGAAACTAGACTCGGTGTTAGTTTCTGTAACAGAAACAGCAAAATGATTGGCATCAGAATCAGTACAAAGCTTGGCAACAGAATCAGTAAAATGCTTGGCAGGTATTGGCATACAATTTGCAGCAATTTCTGACTTTTTGGGGAAGTTTAACCCATTCTCAGACTTTTTGGGGAAGTTTAACCCATTCTCAGACTTTTTAGGGAAGTTTAACCCATTCTCAGCCTTTTTGGGGAAGTTTAACCCATTCTCAGCCTTTTTAGGGAAGTTTAACCCTTTTCTATAACTTTCAGTTAACAAGTCAGAATCATCGTTTACTTTCCTTCTCGCTTGTCTCTTTAGCTCTTTGTTCTTCTCTCTCCTTTGTGACTTTGAATCTTTCCTCCTTCTTGGCATTGTTGTTGTTTTCTTTTTAAATATTCACTGAACAGTCTGAAAATAGACAAAAAAACAACATTAAATGAGCCCGGTCATGTGAAAACTTGCTTTTCGGCTATGCAAAATACAAAGGCCCAGATCAGCTGTGCAAATGCACAGGCTGATCATTGCCTTTGTTTTTCACCTCTTCGAGATAGTACGATACCTTCGGTTTTAATGCAAGTATTTGATGTATAGCCAGCTTCTGTAGCCATGGAAGCTGGTTTGTGTCACACCTGGGTGGAAATCACTAAAACAAGGTTTTTCATGACAAGGCTAAAATATTTAAAACTAGAAGGTTGTCCAGGGACAACTGGTCGAGCCCGCTGTTTGTTATAGTGACCTATATGTATGTCAAGACTAAGTTACTGCTTCACTCTGGAAAGAAGCGAAACAACATTATGCTTAGCCAGCATATTTCTTCTTTTTTTCAAATTTTCACAAAGGAAAATAAGTAGAAGTGATGACAATTACAATAGCTGACCTTCAAGTGTGACCTTGACCTTGGACCTACCCAAACGTGTGACACTTCCACTCATCAAGAAGAACAATTGTGAAATCCATGAATAACTGTAGAAGTAATGGCTCGGACAAGCTCAATTTATAACCATTTTATCATTTGACCTTCAAGTGTGACCTTGGCTTTGGATCTACTTGAACAAATATTTTAAATGGCACTTCTACTCATCAAGGAGAACAATTGTGCCAAAATATTTTGAAATCCATTCGTAAATGTTGAAGTTACGGCTCGGACAAGCTCAAATTATGGTCATATCATTTGACCTTCAAGTGTGACCTTGACCTTGGACCTACCGGAACTTATGTTCCAAATGGCACTTCTACTCATCAAGGAGAATAATTGTGCGAAATTATTTTGAACGCCATCCGTAAATGTAGAAGTTAAGGCTCGGACAAGCTCAATTTATCATTTGACCTTCAAGTGTGACCTTGACCTTGGACCTACCTGGAAAAATGTTCCAAATGGCACTTCTACTCATCAAGGAGAACAATTGTGCGATTTTTAATTTAAATCCATCCGTAATTGTCGAAGTTATGGCTTGGACAAGCTCAATTTATAGCCATTTTGTCATTTGACCTTCAAGTTTGACCTTGACCTTGGACCTACCTGATCAAATGTTTCAAATGGCACTTCTACTTATCAAGGAGAACAATTGAGCCAAATTATTTTGAAATCCATCCGTAAATGTAGAAGTTATGGACCGCACAAGCTCAATTTATGGTCATTTGATCATTTGACCTTCAAGTTTGACCTTGACCTAGGACCTACCTGATCAAATGTTTCAAATGGCACTTCTACTCATCAAGGAGAACAATTGTGCCAAATTATTTTGAAATCCATCTGTAAATGTAGAAGTTATGGCCCGGACAAATCCGGACGGATGAACGCACGCACGCACTGATGCACGCACTGATGCACGCACGGACATACACCCAACTGAAGTTGTAACAACTATGTCTCGCTTACTGCAAGCGGGCTCGAAAAAAACAGTGACGAAAAAGGAAACAGATGTTCCCCGATCATCACCTTTTCCAACCACGAAGTCACTGATACAGTCAAATCACTGGTTAAACATTATTTAACAACTGATTCACCACATTATTCTAGCTGTAATCTGTCTTTCATGTGAGCCGGGCCGGGTAGCGCAATCGGTAGGGCACCTGACTCGTAAGTCAGAGGTCCTGGGTTCGAATCCCGGTCTGGCCACATACTTTCGTTTCTCCTTCCGCTGATTCAAGAAGGGCAGTTGTCAGTTACTGGCGAAAGTATGTGCACTTAGTACTGGTTAACCGCTTAGGAGGTCTAAACCTGCCCAGGAATAGTGTGGTTAGGTTAACTGACCGTCCCGACATGACCTTAGTTGTTTACCGTGGACGTTAAGCATCAAATCAACCAACCAACTGTCTTTCATGAAATTTTTAGTAATTTCACACTTTTGTTTTGATGGCAAGCTTTTGGCTCTGATTGTACCTGTTTCTGATCACTGAAAACCATTTCTCTAATAACAATAAAGGAACAGCCTTTGTTCACATTTTCATTCAAAGATAATTCTAATATATTAAAAATAAAGTTTAGTTAAGTACCCGCAAATGCTTCATAAAAATCACTACAAACATTACAGCAATCTGTTGAATAGAATAAAGGGTTTAGATCCTTTTTAGAGCAAAGAAAATATTCATAAGAAAGGCAGAAGATGAGCCATACCTAGGTTTCAGCTGTAAAAGCCTCATCAGTGACCCTATAAGATCTAGCAAAGGGAGCAAGAGGAAAACACTGTATATTGGTAAATTTAACAAGGCATTCGTCTCAAAGAATGGTAAGTCGAAAAATACCGAAATCTTTTAAATTTGTTTAGAAAATGAATCTAGACATATGACTATTTTCAAGTTCTCAGAATACATTCTTTGATCTCAAGGGACCAAAAGTAAAATATAATCTGCACTAAAGATCAGTGCGGGGAGCACTTGGCAAACTTCAAGCTAAAATCAGAATATGTTTCTGTAGCAAAATCAGCAAAAAGCTTGGCAAAGAATCAGGCAGATACTGGCATAAAAGTATCATCTTTAGCAATTTTGATTCTTTGAGGAAGTTTAACTCATTCTCAGGCTTTTGGGGTAGTTTAAGATATGGTTATACAGACACAGATAAGTCCTTGTAAGTTTTAAGTTCCCATAAGCCACATCATTTAAATAGGCATCAGGAAAGGTTTCATAAAAATCGCTACAAACATTCAAGTATTCATTTGGAATTTGAGCACTGTGCAAAGTTTAAACTAGACTCCGTGTAAGTCTCAGTAACAGAAACAGCAAAATGATTGGCATCAGAAACAGCAAAATGATTGGCATCAGTATCAGTACACTGCTTGGCAACAGAATCAGTAAATTTCTGACTTTTTGAGAAAGTTTAACCCATTCTCAGACTTTTTAGGGAAGTTTAACCGAATCTCAGACTTTTTGGGGAAGATTAACCCATTCTCAGACTTTTTGGGGAAGTTTAAGCCATTCTCAGACTTTTTGGGGAAGTTTAACCCATTTTCAGACTTTTTAAGGAAGTTTAACCCATTCTCAGACTTTTTAGGGAAGTTTAACCCAATCTCAGACTTTTTGAGGAAGACTAACCCATTCTCAGACTTTTTGGGGAAGTTTAACCCATTCTCAGACTTGAAGATTAACCCATTCTCAGACTTTTTAGGGAAGATTAACCCATTCTCAGACTTTTTGCAGAAGATTAACCCATTCTCAGACTTTCTGGGGAAGTTTAACCCATTCTCAGATTTTTTGGGAAAGTTACGTAAACCCATTCTCAGTCTTTTTGGTGAAGTAAAACTACATGTATTTCTTTCATTTTCAGTAAAATTCAGAATCATTGTTTGCTTTTTATTTTGCAATATATTCTTTATACTCTCTTGTAATTGTGAAACTTTCTGCAATCTTGGGATTGTTCAATCTGAAAATAGACAAGAACCAACATTAACCGAGCATGGTCATGAAAAAACTGTCTTTCGTATATGCATAAAACCCAGATCAGCTATGCTTATGCACAGGGTGATCAATGCCTTTGCTCTTTACTACATACATAGTAAAATCCTTTTATTTTTTTAAAACCGATTTTCCCATTATTATACTGCTCTTATACCTGGGCAAATATGTTGCGAATGGGCTAATTTACATAGTATCACGGTAATTCACTAACAAATGGCAATGGTCGCATGGTGATTGCTATACATTCGTTGGTATTCTTAACGCCTCAGTCAAGATCAGATGAAATTTTATGTTTCACCAGAGGTGATTTTTCAAGGTTTTCTGAGGGACTTCATTCTTTAATTTCTGAAATCTATAGATGTATCAGTTTTAGAAAATGTAAATGTCACCTATAACGTTTTATATACTGGTATCTTTTTTTGTTAAACAGGCTGTATTTGACTCATAAAAAGAATACAGACCCTATTTTTTAAAAAAATATTTTTATTTTCAATTTAAATAAGAATAAAGTCTGATAATTTATTATGAATAACAACAACATATCAACATTGAAATTCTTATGCGCAAAAATTTAAAAATACAATTTTTTCACTTTATTTTTTGTTTGATTTAATGAAAATTCCTTCATAATTAGGGGATATACCTTGTATTGTTTTGTCCAGTTTCTCTGTGGGTCACCTGATTTTCAAATGATTCATATTTTGAAAAGTTATGTCAATGGCCTTTCAGGTGGTGTGCAATTTATATATGTTTGTAAAATGAAATGCAAGATAAATGCGAGGAAACAAATTTGCCAAAATTAACTTAAAACATCCACGGACAGGACATTTCTGACATGTACATGAAACACTGCAAAATATGTATGCGTATACTATAAAATTACTGTAGTATAGATCAATAGGTGAAAAGTCATTTTTATTTACTTCATATAGTTACCAAAAGAAAAACAAATCACAATTTTGTGTTTTATTGTATCTTGTTATGTGTTCTGAACCCAGTTTACCATAATTTGAAAATAGAACAACAATACCAACAGAGAAAACTGTTATGCAAAAAACCTTATCAAACTGACAAAAACAACTGTACCATTAGTCAAAAAACACTCAAAATTTAAACGATGACACGGTTCTTATATCTCAGCGTGTCTACGGACAAGACATAAATCATGTAAATTGAAGTAAAATTTGTAATTGCAATAACTGTGGATTCCATTTTTTATACTTTAACCAAGCTTTAATAAATAAATAATGGTCAAAATACCCATAAAATGCGAACATTAATGTAAATAAATATGACGGCCCTTTTGGGTTTTTACTCATGTAATGCAGATATCTGCATTTCAAATACAGATATCTCTATTAATATAAAACATATATATATATGTAGTTTTTAAATCAAAGATATCTCTAATTGAAAAGCAGATATCTGTAATTGAAAGAGATATATATCTAGCTGTAAAATGCAGATATTTGTATTTTTGACCATAATATAGATATCTGCATTTCAGTTAGAGATATCTACATTTCGAATATAGATGTCTGCATTTCTAATTTTCAATTAGAGATACTCTAATGAAGCTGTAATACATATATCTGCACTTGAAATACAGAAATCTGTAATAGATATGCAGAAATAACCATTTGAAATTCAGATATCTGAATTTTTTACAAAGAACATATGTCTGAATTTTAAATATATTTCAGTACAGATATCTGTGTTAATATTCGAAAACAGATCAATCTTTATTAACTGCACCGTACATGAATGATCCTATCCAGTTCTATTAAAAAGGTAGGCCAAATAGGTTGGGCCTGGTAGTGCAGTTGGATGCACGTTCGACTGGCAACGAGGACGCTGGTTTGATCAAAGTCCAGTCAGGCAACGCTGGACCGCGTAGTGCAATCGGTAGGGCACCTGACTCATAAGTCAGAGGTCCTGGGTTTGATACCCGGTCTGGCCACATACTTTCGTTTCTCCTTCCGCTGATTCAAGTAGGGCAGTTGTCAGTTACTGGCGAAAGTATGCAACGCTTAGGAGGTCTAAGCCTGTCCAGGAATAGTGTGATTAGGTTAACTGACCGTCCCAACATTCCCATAGTTGTTTGCCGTGGACGTAAAGCAACAAATCAAAACCAGTCAGGCAACAAGTCCTTCTGTAGGAACTTTTCCTCCTACCTTTGATTAAAGTAGAGCAGGTGTCAGTGAATGGTGGAATGATGGGCCTGCCCAGGAAAGGTGTGGTTAGATTCACTGGGTGTCTTGCCATGACAGTGTTGACCATAGTTGTTTTACGGGGTTATTAAACACTTAAACAACAAACCAACAGGGTCTGACTGCACATTAGGCTGCGTGTTTGACTGTAGATCAGGAGAAAGTGGGTTTGATCCTGCTCCGGTCAGGCAACATCAAGCATGTAAAAAACCTTGAGCAAGGGTGTATAAATTATTTTTTGAAAACAAAAGTTAAAAATAATCGGGTTCAAAAATACAGATATCTGCATTTCAAATACAGATATCTCAATTAAAATTAGAGATATCTGTATTTTTCATAAATAAAGATACTATTTAAAACACAGATATCTGCATTTGAAATACAGGAATCTTCATTTGAATCGCAGATATCTTTATTTAAAACGTAAATATAGATAGATGCATTTCAATTTGAGATACCTTCTCTGATAAGAGATGTCTTTTTTCAATACAAGATATCTGTTTTTCGATTGGAGATATCAGTATTTCAAATGCAGATATCTGAGTTTCTAAAAATACTGATATCTGTTTAAGTAGAGATATCTGCATTTGAAGTGCTAATATCTGTCAATTAAATGTAGATATATTTTATTCAAAATGAGATATCTCTATTTAATAATGAAGAAGGGATATTTGCATTTCTAATACAGATATCTGTATTGGAAATGCAGATTTTGCATTTAAATATAGATATGTGTATTAAGTTGAAGACATCTTTATTGAAATGCAGATATCTGCATCTGAAATGTAGCTATTTGTATTAAATGGGTTTAAACCCAAACAGGCCGCCATACACGCTTATGTACAAGACATGTTTGAGACAACATTTGTAATTCTCAGGGATAGCGAAATCAAATAGCCTCTGCGTCAGAGGTTTTAATGGTATCAAATTTCTTCAAACTATTTTGAAGGGTTGGCCAATGAATCCAGCCTTAAATGGCTCACCTACCTCTTTTCTATTTCTGTTCTATCCCATAACTTTACTAGGTCGTTGGTCACCTACCTTACAAGAATTCAAGTATCTTCTTCCGAGGAATTAGGCACCTCCATATAAATATCAAAACGACTGTTAAAATCCTGTATAGACAAGATTCTCCACATCATGGTTTGTCTACAAATAAGGTGTCTGATATAAATGGGTAATGTGGGAGATATGATGGTTGATTGATTGATTGATTGATTTGCTGCTTAACGTCCGCGGTAAACAACTATGGTCATGTCGGGACGGTCAGTTACCCTAACCACACTATTCCTGGGCAGGCTTAGACCTCCTAAGCGGTTAACCAGTACTAAGTGCACATACTTTCGCCAGTAACTGACAACTGCCCTTCTTGAATCAGCGGAAGGAGAAACGAAAGTATGTGGCCAGACCGGGTTTCGAACCCAGGACCTCTGACTTATGAGTCAGGTGCCCTACCGATTGCGCTACGCGGCCCGGCGAGATATAATGGTGGATTATATTGTGGGAGGTATGACGCCTAAGACAGCATTCAGAAAGAGACAAGAAGGCTTTTTCCCTACTTACAGACAATGTTTTCATAACTAAGAAAAGATCCTGTAACCAATAATATACCATAAAACCATAAATGATGCACCCTGTCCACTGTGTCTTGTCCGTAGATCAACATCATACTTGGAATACAGGTATAGTGCAAACTATATAGCCATTAAATGTTTTAAGTTAACTTTTTATAGTTGTGAAAAAATAAGCAGATGGATTTTAAGGCCATTTTAGACAGTTTACATTTATTGCTTTTTTAAATATTTTTAGAAACAGGACTTTGCGTTCTCTGTTTGTGACAAACTGGACATCTAGGGTGTAAGAAAATACACTTATCATCAAATAAATGGTTTAGGTTTACTTAAATAGTCGACTATAGAAACGTTTTTACAACTCAAATGCATAGCAGTTGGAAACTTGATGGTTTCCAGTCACAGTTTATCAAAATACTGTTGGTCTACGGACAGGACAAAAATCTACGGACAAGACAAAATTGCACTTTTTTCCTTATTGCTACTCTGTCTTCAGTGGTGGTATTAATGACAATTTTTATTCATATCATTGGTCATTTTTACACTTAAAGAATGTCTGTGGATTATTTATAACACATTATAAGTACTGGGCACAGCAGGTTGAATTATCTGGCAGATCAGCTCCTGTTGATATTTCAAAATATCTCAGAGCGTCACACTTCAGCAGCTGAAATATTTTTGCTATAACTCCAAGACCATATGCCGTAGCCCATTCAAATAAACTATGTTATAAAGGGAAAGTAATGTGCTTTCTAACAAAAGTTTATTTGACTGTGCATGACAGATGAGTTTAAACTATCTCTGTCATAAAATATAGTATTTTTCAAGTGAAACAGCATAACACATAATGTTTGGCTATTTTGGGCTATTTAAATTATTATTGTAAAGAAATGGCTATTCCGATCAACATCAAAGTTTTAGGCCAGTGAGAGATGCTTGTTTCTGACATTCTGAAATGTAGTTCGTGTATCTCAGTCCTGTAAAATTTGATAGGCAAGTACATAACATACGTTCAATTCAAAAATGTCATCTGATCTTGGCTGAGGCGTTAAGCAATCACGGCCATTCACCAAGTTTTGCAAATTTTAGAAACATGTTCCTGAAATTCGCAAAAAATAGCCATTAGAGGAGATGGCAAATCCCCCGACAGAAGACCCCCATGGGCCTTGGTAAAAACGGTGCACTTCAAAACACATACAGGTAATATATTGTCATTCTTTTATGCTTCTGAATGACATTATCTCTTAACAGATGCATGATTATCTAACACTCAGACTAAAACAGTATGCTTGACTGCTAAAAACAGGTAATATCTCAAACAGCCACCATATACACAAATATATAGCATACGATACATTCAACTTTCAAAATATGTGAATATCTTCTAAAGTACAAGCCCTACAAACCTAATTTTGAGCTCTCTAGTAAGTGACTTTGGACAAAGAATCCAAATCTGGAAAAAAAAAAATTTTTTTTTGGGGGGGGGGGGGAATGTGGAGGGGTCAGAGAAACTCCACTGATAAGATATCACAGCATGATCATCGATATTCTAAAAGGTACAAGGTTGTTCAAATTCTGGAGCAAGCCAGGGTTATATGGATATGGAGCAGAGACTCAAACAGCAGCTCAAACTACCAAAGGGAAATAACTCACAAAGTATGAAAGCAAGAGTTATCATTCATGTATGAGACAAATTGTCATGACCAGTTCTGCATATCTGTGAAGTATCATGAAAATATTTCAAAAGGTATTCAAGCTATGGAGCAGACATTTAAAATCATCAAAGGAAAATATCTCCAAAACTAAGAAAGCAAGAGTTGCCATTCTTGTTCGCAACACATCATCATGACCTGTTCTACATATCTGTGAAGTATCATGAAAATATGCCAAAAGGTATTCAAGTTATAGAGCGGACACGAAATCACACCTATAACCATCAACGGAAAATAACTCAAAAAGTAAGAAAGCAGGAGTTGTCATTCTTGTTCGCAACACATTGTCATGACCTGTTCTACATATCTGTGAAGTATCATGAAAATATTCCAAACGGTATTCAAGTTATAGAGCGGACACGAAATCACACCTAAAATGATCAAGGCGAAATAACTCAAAAAGTAAGAAAGAAAGAGTTGTCATTGTTGTTCCCGACACACCGTCATGACCTGTTCTACATATCTGTGAAGTATCATGAGAATATTCCAAAGGGCATTCAAGTTATAGAGCGGACACGAATCTGCCAAAAAATCACACCTAAAACTATCAAGGGGGAATAACTCAAAAAGTAAGAAAGCAAGAGTTGTCATTCTTGTTCGCGACACATCGTCATGACCTGTTCTACATTTCTGTGAAGTATCAAGAAAATATTCCAAAGGGTATTCAAGTTATAGAGCGGACACGAAATCACACCTAAAATGATAACCAAAGGGGAGATAACTCAAAAAGTACAATCGCAACATTTACCATTCTTATACGCGACACATCATCATGACCTGTTCTACATAACTGTGAAGTATCATGAAAATATTCCAAAGGGTATTCAAGATATAGAGCAGACAAGAAAATGTTTACGGACGGACGGACGGACGAACACCAGGCTCATCGCTATTTCCCCCAAACCTTTAGGTCCGGAGGTAAAAAGAACATATTTGCAACATATTCGGAAGCAGTCACAAGCCATTCTTATCATTGGTAATGCATTTGTCGTGAATGTAAGACGTTTGTAAAGATTCGCTAGCATTTGTATTAACATTCTCGTCGTATAATGAACAAATGCGGACAATGAGTAACAATATGATGGAGAATAAGCTAATTGGGCACAGCCTAGCAAATAAAAGGCAAAGAGAAACAATGTGTATATGCAAATAAAGTATGCGTGTGTCGTGTTGTTGTTTCTTTTGCAACACATTCGTAAGATTCGCAAAACAGCATTCGTAAGCATTCTTAAGAATGTAACAACAATCGTAAAACAGATTTGCAAGGATCTTACAACATTCTGAAGCATTCACAAGGTTTCATTTTTTTCTTGGCCAATCATATCATTTTCGGTGATTTTAGCGCAAAATTCAAATGTTCATTAATTCTTCATATTCGTAAGGATATTCGCCCAGGTGTAAAAGCAGCATTAGTAGATGGAATTCTGTTTTTGACACTCAAGGGAAACTAACTCTGTTGTCTTCAATTCAGTCTTGAGGTAATTCAAACATTTAAAAGTTTTTTATGCATATCCTGGTTACATGCAAGGACCAAATACATGCAATTTATAGCAACTGAGAAAAGTGGAAACAAGCCAGCAAGTAAAGTCATTCAAAATTTGAATTGTTTTCAAATAAGAGAGCATTTTTTCAGGGCTTATTTCAGTGTCACTGAAGAGGATTGATTATCGGAAACAGATCTGTCTGGCCCAGTCTCTTTCTTTTGAATGTTTCCACTGCTCTTAAATGATCTCATAATTATATTTTCATTAGTAACTCAGCCATCTCAATGTGTCAGAAATCAGAGTGACAGACCTCTTGTAGCTTTTAAACATGTCCTTTTTAACTAGGAACAAACTAGCATGGATACATTACTTTTCCATTTTAACTCTTTGGAACATTTTTCAAACAATCAAGAGTGGCTTATTCCTCAGTAAGTGTTTGGATCTGGCCGAAATTGGAACCTGTCCAAGATTTTATGCATGCCTTTATAACTTGCAAGTTTAAAGAGGATCAGATCAATAGCAACCGAGAAGAAGCTGTGACATCATTTTTTTAGATGCTCAAGGGCAGCTAACTCAATAGTCAGTGGTCCCATTTTACCAAACTTTGAGCTCATGCAAGACATTATGCATGTTTATATTACCTCCAACTTGAAAAAGATTGGATCAATAGTTACCAAGAAAACATGGAGACATTGATGTTTTAGATGCTCAGGGTAGCTAACACTAGTCAGTAGTCTGATCTGGCGGAAATTCAGACTCATCCAAGCTTTCAAGAATACTCTTGTTACAGGGAAGTATTTAAAGGATCCAATCAAAAACAACAAAGTAAAAGTGGAGACACTATTTTACCCACTTAAAGTCTATGGGGTATTTCTTAGATGCTCAAGGGCAGCTAACTTCGTAGCTGTAGCCTTTGGTCGATCTGGCAAAAATTTGAACTCACCGAATTATATCATGCATGCCCTTGTTACCTGCAAGTTTGAAAAGGATCAGATCAATATCAACCTGTTTTACTTGGTGACATCAATTTTTAGAAGCTCAAGGGTAGATAACTCCATAGTCAGAGTTGGGTTCTTAAAATCTATGGAGAAATGTAGGCGCTAGAGCGATGACAAAGTTTTTAAAAAAAATGGCCACAGGGACCTTGACTTTGAGCCCAGCACCCTAAAAGTTAAAGTTGCTCGAGATATTGTCATACCCTACATTTGTGTGAAGTTATTTTAAAATCCATGGAGAAATGTAGGTGCTAGAGCGATGACAAAGTTTTTTCTAAAAATAGCCACAGTGACCTTGACATTGGGCGCAGCGCCCTGAAAGTCGAACTTGCTCGAGATATTGTCATGCTCTACATTTGTATGAAGTAATCTTAACATCCATTGAGAAATGTAGGTGCTAGAGCGCTGACAAAGTTTTTTCTAAAAATAGCCACAGTGACATTAACCTTAGGCGCAGCACCTTGAAAGTCAAACTTGTTCAAGATATTGTTATGCCCTACATTTGTGTGAAGTTGATTTAAAATTTGTTGACTAATGTAGGCGCTAGAGGGATGACGAAGTTTTTCTAAAAATAGCCACAATGGCCTTGACCTTGGGTGCAGCACCCTGAGAGTCAAACCTGCTCGAGATATTGTCATGCCCTACATTTGTGTGAAATTATTTCAAAATCCATGGAGAAATGTAGGTGCTAGAGCGATGACAAAGTTTTTCTTAAAAAAAAAAAAAGCCACAGTGACCTTGACCTTGGGCGCAGCACCTTGAAAGTCGAACTTGCTCGAGATATTGTCATACCCTACATTTGTGTGAAGTTATTTCAAAATCCACGGATAAATGTAGGTGCTAGAGCCATGACAAAGTTTTTCTGAAATTACTCACAGTGACCTTGACCTTGGATGCAGCACCCTGAAAGTTGAACTTGCTCGAGATATTGTCATGCCCTACATTTGTGTGAAGTTATTTTAAAATCCATTGAGAAATGTAGGTGCTAGAGTGATGACAAAGTTTTCCTAAAAATAACCACAGTGACCTTGACCTAGGGCGCAGCATCCTGAAAGTCAAACTTGTTCGAGATATTGTCATGCCCTACATTTGTGTGAAGTTGAATTAAAATCGGTTGAGAAATGTAGGTGCTAGAGTGATGACAATTTTTTTCTAAAAATAGCCACAGTGACCTTGACCTTGGGTGCAGCACCCTGAAAGTCGAACTTGCTCGAGATATTGTCATGCCCTACATTTGTATGAAGTTATTTCAAAAATCCATGGAGAAATGTAGGTGCGTGAGCAATGACAAAGATTTTCTAAAAATAGCCACAATGACCTTGACCTTGAGCGCAGAACCCTGAGAGTCAAACTTGCTCGAGATATTGTCATGCCCTACATTTGTGTGAAGTTATTTAAAAATCCATTGAGAAATGTAGGTGCTAGAATGATGACAAAGTTTTTCTAAAAATAGCCACAGTGACCTTGACCTTGGGCGCAGCATCCTGAAAGTCGAACGTGCTCGAGATATTGTCATGCCCTACATTTGTGTGAAGTTTTTTTAAAATCCATTGAGAAATGTAGGCGCTAGACCGATGACAAAAGTTTTTCTAAAAAAAAATGTGATGACGTTGTTTTCTCCATTATAACACTATGGGATTTTTTCAAACGCTCAAGGGCAGCTAACTCCGTTGTCTGTGCTCGAATCCGGCCAAATTTCAAACTCATCCAAGCTCTTGTGTATGTCATCATTACCTGCAAGTATGATAAGGATCTAATCAAAAACAGTCGAGAAAACGTGATGACGCCATTTTCCCCATTATAACCCTATGGGGGCTATCTGTTGCCATGGAAACCAGAGTTCTGAGCTGATCTGCACCAAAACCTAATGCAGCCTTTCCCCCACCCAAATGATGCTTCAGATAAAATTTGATTGCGATCGGCTTACTGGTCTCTGAGATATTTATGTTTGAAATTGTTGACGCACCCACGCACCCACGGACGGACGACGGCTCGACTCCCATCCTATAAGCTCACCTCTGAGCCTTCGGCTCAGGTGAGCTAACAACATTAGCCATTGATAGTACAGTAAATACACATTAATACAATTATGTCTATGACCGAAATATTTGTTCCAGAAATATTTGTACCAGAATTGGGCTGAAGAGCAAATTTTTACCGGGCTCCATAGGATTCTCAGCCGTGCATCAATAGTTAAAATGAATGCCCATTTAAGTAAGTAATTATTACTTAGAATCGATGAGTGGCGACAACAACACTATTTTGAATGTAGCCAGTAAACTGAATAGTAGATGACAGTCGCATGTATTAGAACTCGAATATTTTGTCCATACACCTTTTCTGACAAAAATTGTACAGCCTCATACTTGCCTTCACGACGAAATCCTGTCTTTAAATGCGACTGATCAGTTGATCACGATGCCAGCTGCGCAGGCTGATTTGACTTGTGGCTTTTCATGCCTAACACACTTCCTAATATTGATGCACACTTGGTTCTAATTCAGGGCACTATCACCTCTGGTTAACTATGTACATAAAATGGCTATTTATTCCACGCGAAAAAGAAACCTAGTTCCCAAACGACCCGGTTATCGTGCTTAAACAAATTTCTTTAGCCACGATGACCAAGAAGTTTCGGAATTATGATCCTTTCTCGTTTCGTAACAGCCTTGGAAACATTGTTAACCAAGTGTGTATGGTCCCTAAATTTTCATTTGCAATCAAATGCACAGGCATCGTTTATATTGCAGTGGTATCACAAATTATGCGCTCGAATTGCTCCACAAGAAGGTTGTGTCCAAACAAGGGTTTCAAGGTGGGTGTCAAGCTGCAGACAGTAGAGAAACTTATAAACGTGGCTTTGTCTTTGCTATTAAAGGAATGTATCTATTAAGCTGCCAACGTAGGGCTTCATTTTGTTTGATACTGTAAATTTCTCTAAAAGACAAGTTTGGGATGAGTTGCATTGTGAGAGATACGGCGCTTGTTAAAACTGTCATGTTTGTCGTGGTCCACACAAGTCTGCGATTGTAGTTTATGAGCTAGGATGACCATGTTTTAGGGAGAAATGCACATGTCAAGACCTGGAATGCACATTCAATTCTCGACTGCGCATGCGGGCATGCGCAGTCGAGTCTTGACATTTGCATGTCGCATATGATTGGAGAAATGGTTATTGATCTAATCTGTCTGCGCTTTAAAGTTAAGGCAATTTAGGTATGAGAAAATTTGAAATCGCGAAAAACGATTCCGCGTTAATTTTGAAATTCACATTACGGAGGGCGGATGTTGTCTGGTGTATTGCGTCCGTCTGTTTCATTCCTGTACGAAGCAATGCGATCACAACAAAGGACAAGTGAAGGGAGGCAAAAATGAAAACGGCAGTTTGTTTCACCTGTAGAGTACCGTTTTATCTTAAGGTGCGTTAGCAGAGGCGCGTAGAGCAGTCGTAAGCGCGTCTGGCTCAAGAGCCAGAGGTTCTGGGTTCGATACCCGGTCCGGCCCTTTGGGGTGGTGGTCGGGCAATGGTGCTGGTTATAACTTCCAGTGCTGGGGTGTTCTACTTACTTGGATTAAAAGTAGGGCAAGGGCCTGCTGCGCTTGCAGTAGGTGTGGGTGGGGATGTTTTGATATATATTTTTCTTTTTTTTTTAAATTGTTTCTCTTTTCTTTCTCCCCCTCTCTAGGATACTGGGTCAGACTGCCCGTTCACCTCGTGCAGAGACCGTTTCCAAACAGTCCAATGACGTCAGTTGTCAGTTCAACCCCATTCGTAGCTTTTCTACTACGTCTCCAATACGTCAAAACTAGTTCGTAACTCGACTACGTCGTCCAAAAGCAGTTCTTTTTGTTCTGACTACGTCCTCATCTCGTCCGCAGTGCGTGCAAAACGTAATAGCAATCACGTCCTGGTCCGACGGCTCCAATACTCGAGCGCGTTCTACTCATTTCTTGTTCGTGTTTGTCACTTCAAGCTGTGTTGAGCATTGCATCATTGTGAGTATCATGCCTCAAAAGAAGAGAGGAGCTAGAAAGACTGACCGTACTAAAGCAGCTACTATTAGATCCCAAAGCTGCGTCTCCTATGAAGCCCATCCAGCTCATCCTCAAATTGTAGAGCCTTTTCCTGAGTCTTGGAGTCAAGAGAAGAAGAGTGCTACATACCCTGGACCCTCTGGTCGAGTTGGGTCTGTCTGCGAACTGGATGAACGAGTTGTTTCATCGGACTGGTCAGTTTGCACACGTACCACCAACTGATGACCGACTGCATCACGTTGTAGTAGGATCGAAGTACGGCAATACCGTTTGTAGTACGTCCAATTCGTTTTAAGCACGTTACCACTTTATCCCAGAATGGGATAGTCGCCAGAAAATTTTAAAAATGTTCGACGTTCTAGAGCACTCTGCCCGTCCGATTCCGTCCTAGCTCGTCCATGAGGTTCGTAAACAGACATTTGAACGTTGCTACTACGTCCATCCCGTTCGCACACAGACAGTTTGAGTCCGTTTGACAGTATTTTCCAGGACGTAGTCAGAACGAGTTTGGTGTGATAGAGGTATAATCAAGCAAAAACGAAAGCAATCATCACTGTAACACTTTTATTTGATGCATGAAACATCGAAGTAGAAAAAATAACATGGCCACAACATGTCAGTTATTTACTGCTGAGCAACAGTTTCATATAATTCTACATTTACACACATTCTTACCGTATTTATTCGGTTATAAGACGGTAGTTTCCCTTCCAAAATAATCACAAAATATGTAAATCAGTCGTATGAAATTCGGCTACAAGATGGGATTTTCTCTGCAACACAATCGCAAAAATCAGCAGCGTCTAATAAGACAGATCAAAAGTTTTATGATTCTTTAGGAAGGAAATTCCGTCTTCTAACCGCATGAAAAAACCAAGAAACTTACCTCTACTTAATTTACATAGATTAAAGTTTAAGCTACATGTACTATGTAGAAACCCCCATTTACAAAATTGTAAGACATTTTAAAATACCCCCAGTCCGAAGTACCTATGTCTCTAGTCGATTGTTAGCACATTGTTCCCGCTCTGGAGGCCGTTACCATAACATGACCCCAAGGCTATAAAACTTTTTTCATGCTCAGCTGAGCTGAACATGGAATTTTACCTGCTAATAAATAACCAATTCTTGATAAGAACAATTGTTTTCTTGCTCAGTTTAGCTGAGTATGAAATTTTCTCTGCTTATAGATATGAAAATGCCAACATTAGTTGGCATTTTCATATTTGTCAGCAGAGAAAATTTCTTGCTCAGCTGAGTTGAGCACGAAAAATGTTTTATAACCTCGGGGCCAGATCGTGTTATCTCAGTTTGGCGCCTTATTGCGCGTTATTTTAGTATTATGATTTATTATTATTTTATTAGATTTCTGCAAAACCTTAGAAGTGCCATCAATATTTTTCATCTTAATATTTCGCAATATTAAACAACTGTTTACATTAGTTATCTAAGCAATTGTGGCATCCTTTCAGAGTTGATCATATTTTCATAAGGAAACGAAAAAAAAATACTTAGTTTTTTCACCTGAAAGTATTAATTTGCATTTTGATAAGTCAGGATAGGGTATGACAGGGCCCGCCTCGTGTGTTTCATATCAAAGCTATGATGAAAATAAAATTAAATGGAGTTAAGTGCTTCTGGCATAGCCACACAACTCAAACATTTGCAATTTCGTTGAAGAAAAAAATCACTTTAATAAAATATTGAGCAAATAACGTATGCGCCTTAACTATTTGACAAAGGTCCAGTATATTCTACTTCTAAAGGATCAGACCTCAGAGTCTGATGACCTTGCACTTTTCTACCAACAATATAATCAGCTTGTTGATGGTCCATTATAGGATTGGTGTGTACATATATTTACGGCGCTAATAACATTTACTGCATATGTAGTGCAACGGAAAAACACTCAGTTTTAAAGTATATGGCACACGTCCATGTATTTTACGCCAGTTTCACAAAGAGAGAGAGACTTTTGTGACTTCCTGATAGCTTCCACGGACGACGTAGCTCTTTGAAACTGGGATCTACTCTTAAAGGAAAGAATTTCCTCCCATGAGCAAATTCTTTCTGTAATAGTAGACCCCCTTATGGACCGGCGGAAAATTACACCTGGTGGAGTTGCTTCCCATGAATGTATATCCATTCACCTTAATTACTACTGCATCAGTGACTCATATCACGAATATATTTGATTTATGTCACATGACAAGATACCTGACATTTTCGAACAGGCCAGATTCAGAACAGCCTGTGCATTTTTGTAGGCGACTATCAAAGGTTTATGGTTTTTAACATGGATTTTAAAGGCTCTATCATAGGCTTCGTAAACCTAATATAGTGCTTTCCACACAAAGGTTTAAATAAAACCCGTGACTATAATTAACAAATCTAGGTTTGTAGACTTTTTGAGCAGCTAGCAACCTTGATTTGTTCCGAACTTATGTTAGAAGGTTCTATCACATGATATAGAAAGTTTGTTTGTTTTGTTATTTTTGTGTGTGTGTTTTGACAACCTATGATAGAACTTTAAAAACATTCATTTTGGGTAGAATGTTATAAATTCATGTTAGCGATCTTTAAGCCCAGGTAATAAGTTCGAACTTAGGTTTGTAATTTACAAACCTATGTAATTTACAAACCTATGTTTCTAGACTAATTGTGCATTTGGCTTCCATATATACGATCTACAGGTCCAGAATATCGGTGTGCTGAACACACATGTACTTAGGTCCACTCATTTTACGGACATACTGCTCAGTATTACCACTTAAGTGCCAGAAATAAAATTAGTTGAATTCACAAACAATACAGATCCAGATGAGTCGGCTCACAATGAGCCACCTCATCAGAGTCTGGAGTGTTTACCCTGTTTTCTTTGAATTCTACAGATGCCATAACTTGTACGAAATATTTTTGAAAGTTTGCAGACGTAAATTTTGTCGTCTGCTTTCTGTGCGCGTTTACAACCAGTGCATTCTTATTAAGCTGATCCGATCAACACGAGTCACGATAAGAGTCATGCCAGTCAGATCATTGCCCGGTCTGATCAGAGTCTTCGCTTTCGGCATGGAGATATCTTAGACCCATAGCTGCCGTTTAAGGGTAAGCGAAGTCTCTGTTCAGACTGGGCGGCTGTATAAACCGTATTGTGACCAGATGATTGGATTTACATTTTAAAAATAGTGATATAGAGCATTGTTGGGTCGTCCGCGTGCACGGGGAGAAATTCCAGAAGATATATAGGATAGATTGTTGACCATACAAGCGGACAGACCTCGCTTTATCTCTCATACCATAAATTTAGACCTTGCATACCTGGTCAGAACATGACGTCAAACTGACGTCGTACTGACATCGATGTGATTTATTCACGTCCCTTCAACGTCAATACGACGGCTTTACGGCGTCATGTGCCTGCTGAGTAATGTCATGCAAACAACTTGAATACTCTGGTATTGTGATAGAATAGTGACTAAGGCACAGTTTACGACATAATTAAATATATCAGGCAGTTTTACGCCTTCAGGTGCTTGCAGCCATGACCAGCCACAGCATATGTGCAGTCTGACAAAAGCATACGAATATATTTTTTATCAGTTTCAGAAAACCTATCGAGCACATCTTTTGCTGAAACTACGCATACGAAACTTTTGATCTAAGCATGCGCTAAGAGCGACAGCTTTTGTTACTTCGTGTGACAAGACTCTTCCAAAAAAGGGGTCTGCTCTTATAAAGAATTTTACTCCGAGAGGAGAAAAATCATTCCTATAAGAGTTCAATCCCATTGAAAGGGAGACAAACATAAAATGACGGAGTTGCTTCCCCTGAAAGCGTACCAAGTCACTTTATGACAATGTTTATAATGGTGCCGTTCTCAGCAATGTCTGTGTACTTTTATACACAAAATACAATTATGACCCCTTGGTTTTCATGAAGAAAGGTAGTAAATCAATGTAAGTGGCCTAACTAATATGTCCACTGCTCAAAATATGGAAAGAAGCACTTGATATTTTTTTCCATCGACGACAGTGTGGCCCATCTCCATTTTGAGGGTTATTTACTTTCGCTAGACAAAGACACAAAATTTCTTCTTATTTTGCCAAATTTTTAAAGTTACTGACTGCACAAGTTTGGCTCCAATATAACCCTGCCCATGGTCATGGATTGACTTTTGTAAAAAGGGGAAAATGCAGTTTTTCAGAACAGGTGAAAAGATGAATTTCAAACCAAAATCTAAACGAAGATCTTCTCTATGAAACTGAATGTCTTGCAAGGTGAGTCAATTTGAAAGGATCACTTTGAACTCAAGTTGTGAGATTTCATGGACTTCCAGAAAGCAAAATGGCTCAATTTCAGAAAATTCGAAAATTGCAAAATTTATAGTTATAGAAATGACCAGCTGTTTTGAAATTCTTGTTGTCTCAAACCTCGATGCTTCTTCAAATTGCTGCAAAAGAATGGGAAATACTTGGCTTTTGGCGGTTGAATCTATGAAAATGGATATATGTTGTAGTAATGTATGTGGGAAAATAACAGCTGCTCTTTCAAATATTTTGAGCAGTGTATATTGCATAGAATTTACAAGCAATCATAGGATCACAACTGCACTGAATATCGTAATACAAGTGTTGGCCAAGTCTAAAGGTCCACCACTGAAGCAATAACATGGTAACAGCGTCTATCAGTTTCAATGAACATTGTCCTTAACTTTTTTTTTCAACTTTTGTCTTCATGTAGACTTTATAAAGAAACTTTTAAAAATGTTTGCAATGTCAGCACAGCGTTAGCTATAATGTTCACACTGGTCTAGCTTTCAACACAGCCAATGAAGGCAACGTACAGGGAAAGTTTGTTTCGCAAGTATAGTCTCGCGGACAATCAACACTCGATTCTTGAAATAGAAAATACAACGACCATGACAACGAATTGGTGAATACTTGGTGCACAGTATTTTTACCAGACGGAATTTATTCGAAATTCTAGTCTGACTAGAGGTCTAATAAACTGTCGGGTCTGCAAGAATGATCACTGGAAATTAAAGATGTATGCAAAAACTATCGAGTTTTAAAGTACGTTGCCTTTTTGCGTGCGTTAAATGCCAGACCAGTGCGATATTGCTTGTTTCAGCCCGAAATTCTTCATATTGCAGTCGTTATTTGTCAAAACTTATTGTCCGCGTTGTTTTTCCTTCATCTCCAAGGTTAATTTTTCATCACAGATAGCAGACAGTTTACCCACCATCCGCTTGTCATATCCTAATTATTTAGTCAGTCACGCTGGAGCAATCAGCACAGACCAGACTAGTCTTATCAGGGTCAACACTGCTTGCTTAACCGCTTTACAAACACTTATTAAATATCCACAGATTGATCAAATGGGTCTGTCCAACATGGGGATGGAATCATCCATTTAGTTACAGTTGAGGTTTCACGGAACCTAGACTCAGGTAAAGTCCTGCCAATACAATAGTCATGCCGAGACATGAGTGAAACTTGTTTTCACCAGGGATTGGCAGTCCTACGGCGTTGGCCGTATCTTGAGACATTTGCAGAAATACAGTAGTTACTGTGGCTATTTAGTCGTATGACAACACTTCTTTTTTCCGCCATTTTTACATAAAAGGACAACTTTTGTGACTTCCTTTTTGCTTTCCTGAAGGATGTAACCTTCCAAAACGGGTATACTCTTAAAAGTAAGAATTTGCTCGTGTAGGAGCAAATTCTTTTCCTTAAGAGTTGACCCCAATCGAGAAGGGATACAAAAATGAAAACGGCAGAGTTGTTTCCCTTGAGAGTGCAGCCATGCGCCTTAAAAAACAACACAACTGTAGAATTTCAGCAATTCAGCAGTCCCTTTTCGAGCATACATTCAGTCAGGCACTTTTGGGCAAATCTGGGCACTTCCATTATCCGCCAGTAGTGGAAATCTCCCGTTCAGATAATGGCCAGCTAGTCCGAAGAATCTGAAACGAAAGAAAATGAAAATGTTTGTAAAGAAATGCCTGAAAGCATAGCTGCCACTGGGCCGAAAGTAGCCCTGGTACCTCAGTGCTTAAGCGCTTGCCTGAAAATCTGGCGGTGCGAGTTCAATGGAGACGGAAAGCTAGGTTCGCCCTTTCATTGGCTTGATATGACTAAAATACAATTGAAAAGACCGTAAAACAACTACATCGCACCCGGGAGTGTAAAAATATATTCAGTTTATTTGACTGCTTATATGAGCAATTTAATTCATTAAGTAGAAATTGATCGAGAAACCGTCAAAAATGATACTATCAACATGGTAACGTCCAAAAATTGGAGCTCGTAAAGATTTGGAGTTTAAATGGAATTTTAGCATTTTGATGACGTCAAATGTAATACTTTCTTGCACTTACTCAGTAACTGTGTACATTTCGCCGGGACTTCATTGCTAATATAATTCAACTAAATGCTATATTTTAAAAGTCTATATTTTCTCAAGGGAAATCAGAATAGTACTGGGCCTTGGTTTTGTAAAATATAACTACGGCTTCGTTCCGCCACCGACGAAACCAAAGCACTTAGCGCATGAATCTCTAGCTTCCTATACGTAGGACGCGTGCAAACAGTGCAGGCCCAGATAAGACGCCGCAAAACGCGGCGTCTGATCAGGGTCTACACTATTTGCATAAGACAAATAGGTATTTCTCATTGAAAGGAAATAAAACAAAAAAACTAAACCAGAGACCACTTAATTGACGAATGGACACATCCATTTGATAAGAACGAAGTGGTCCACGGGGCATAAACAGCTCAATCATACGCACACTGGCGCCAGGAAAATGCCCGCACGTTTAGCCCTTTTCATGCTGCCGGTGAAAATGGTCTGTTTTGGCAAATACTGTACACTCAGAGCACCCGGATTAAAATCTATATGTTGTTATATTCTCCTTCTTTGTTTTTCACTTCTAATGAAAAACGCAAACTTTTTGAACTGACTGAAAAAATTTCAAATGAAAAGAATGAAAATTAAAGATTAGAAAAAAGAAGAAAATAGTTCGTTAATGGTTAAGGTGGTAATTGGGTGTCTTTTCAATGTCAGTGGAAGCAATACTTCTATTTTCCTTTTTTTTCTTTCTTTTTTTTTTTTTTTTTTGCTACTCTTCTAGATGCGTGTGAAAAATTAAAGGAAAGAATTTAGTCCACACGCTGGAGAAAATTCTTTCCTTTCGAGTAAATCCCATTTCTTCATTCAAGAAAGCAAACAGGAAGTCTCAAAATTGTCTCCCTTTCTTAATATGGCGGAAAGCATGGTGGTGTACCATCAAACCACTTTAATATTTACGTGTAAACAGATCGGGTAGAGATACATGTAAGAGGGGGTCTAGTAAAGCTTATCACTACACTACAGAGGAGCCCCGGGCGCTTGCCTGTTAAACTATGGGCCTGGGTTTGAGCTGGTGGTGAAATTCCTCCAACCGTAAACGGGGTTTCACTGCAGGCTGCCTTTCACCATTGACTTCCATCATCCTGATATGACTGGAATACTAGTAAACATGACGTAAACTCACTAGACGTCTATCCATTCTTACATTAGTTACGTCAGTTTTTTGCTGCTGAAGACACTATGCGTCCTTTTCCAGTGACTGGGGCAGTTGATGGATCAGAAAGGACATGTTGCAAATGAGAAAACTAATAATGTTTCAGGCACCAAGCAGACGTCTCGAGGGACGAAAACGGAAACTGATCAATTTACGGAAAGCCATTTTACGACATTACTCATACAATTTACTCGCTCTGTTACCCGAAACTTGTAGACCAGTGATTAATAATGGGAAAATATGTACAAGATATACAGTAGTATAATCAAATACCAAAGATCCTGATCAGACTGCGTAAATGCACAGTCTGATCTGGATTTTCGATATTTGGACATATTCGCTTTTGACTTCGACAATTATATCAGGTTAGATCACGGCACAAGCCTCTGATCTCACTATGCAGATGGTTATCAAATTTGCATATGAACGGTCTCAGAATATTACAGGAACTTGCAAAATTTTCTTCTTTTCTGTTTTTCTTTTCTTTTTTTTTTTTTTTTTTGCTAAAGCGAACATGATACAGGGCTCCCACTGTTCAAGGTGCAAAGGTGCAGATTTGCTAATACGCTATCTACATGTAACTAGAAACGGATTATAATTGAGCCGCGACGCGAGAAAACCAACAATGTGGTTGTGCGTCCAGCGCAGACTCAGATCAGCCTGAGCATCAGACCAGTACGATCAGACTCTTCTCTAAGCGCTCAAAGCGTAGCTAAGAGTCTAAGCTACCTCCATGCGGACAGCGAAGACTCTGATCAGACTGGGCGGATGCCCAGGCTGATCTGAGTCTGCGCTGGGCGCACAACCACATTGTTGGTTTTGTCGTGTCGCGGCTCAATTAAACTTCGATCTGTTTTATGACTGAACTTATACATTTTCAAAGATAATTTTCTGAAGACAATACTGCTATCTAAACAGACCATTGTCAAGCTACTAATGATAGAATGTTGCAGCCGAGTTGTACATTTTCTGCAATTAAAAGACAAAACATACAATATTCTTTGAACTTATACATGTATCAGCAATCATGCCATGTGGTGAACAGTCAACATAGCGTAAATAACATTGTTTCGAAATGACGTTGATTTGAACTTAACGACGGGTCATCCTAAGGGAGTCTTTCGAGTCAAAAAGGTTGCATGTTACTACTCAGTAACCTTCTTTCGAAAGCTCAGTACAATATGAGCCGCGACGTGGGAAAACCAACAATGTGGTTGTGCGCCCAGCGCAGACTCAGATCAGCCTGGGCATCCGCCCAGTCTGATCAGAGTCTTCGCTGTCCGCATGAAGGTAGCTTAAACTCTTAGCTACCCTTTAAGCGCTTAGCAAAGAGTCTGAGGAGACTGGGCTGATGCCCAGGCTGATCTGAGTCTGCCCTAGGCGCACAACCACATTGTTGGTTTTCTCACGTCGCGGCTCATATAGCTATTACTGCATATGACAGGGATATCACATTTGAGCCGCGACACGAGAAAATCATCCAGGTGGTTGTCCGCCCAGCGCAGACTCAGATCAGCCTGGGCATCAGCCCAGTCTGAATAAAGTCTTTGCTGTCCGCATGGAGGTAGCTTACACCCTTAACTAACCTTTCAGCGCAAAGCGAAGACTTTGGTCAGACTGGGCGGATGCCCAGGATGATCTGAGTCTGCTCTTTGAGCACAATCAAAGTTTTTGTTAAACTGAGCTAAACACAATATCTAATCAACTAATGGCTTTGCCTACAGGTGTTTTGTAGATGTATCTCTGAACAAGAATTTACTACAAACATCTTTTGAGATAATTCAAAACACAAAACAGACGATATTCTGCTAGTGACAAACACCAATATTAAATTATGAATATGCATGGTATAACTCAAAAAATCAGAATGCAGTCAACTCTCGATATCTATAATTCGACGTTCATTCTAAACTACTGATATCTCAAAGCAATTTTGGTTCCAGAAAATTTGCTTTGAGATATCAGTACTTTGATATATCAAGTGGCGAAATATAACGGAACATATGAAATATGTCCAAATTATGTTCCATGATATAGAAATAATACTTTGAGACGTCAGTGTTCGAGATATCGAGAGTTGACGGTAGTTACTGTAATTGGGTAACGTGTCTCAATATTTTAGGTAAATGTGTTCAATTTCAGGGGAAGCAACTCTGCCATTTTCATTTTTGCCTCCCTTCTTCGCAATAGGGGTCAACTCTTTAAGGAAAGAATTTGCTCCTATTTAAGAAGGGCGTTGTTGTCCATGGAAGCAAGCAGGAAGTCACAACAGTAGTTTCCCTTTGAAAACATATCTGATAAAGATGGAGGAAAACAGCCACTTTAACCCATTAATGCCTAGTGGACTCTTCTATCTGTATATATTGGACGAGTCCATTTGTCATTTAAGGGGTGTAAGGTTAATTGATTTTTCGATTTTTTGTTTTATTTTAAGGAAAAATACCCATTTGGGGTATGCAAAAATTGTAGACCCTGATCAGATGCCGCATTTGATCTGGGTCTGCACTGCTTGCCTATATCCCATTTTTGGGGCGCTAGGCATTAATGGGGTTTTTTTTTTATAATTTATTTTGAAAAACAACACATCTCATCTTTGACAAAACATAGACACAGTACATATACAGTATATAAATTGGTGCATTTTTAAAATCATGATTCCATATAGCATTTCCAAATTGAGTCACACAGTAGCATCAAAATCCTCAACTAACTAACTACCTATCGTACATTTTACCTTTTTGGAGCACACATATGAATACTTAAAAGTTTTCCCCCAACAACAAAACCATCGTTCATGCAACTGATAGCAAGTACATCATATCCTTATGAAGTTATCAATGTAAACATTGCGAGATCAGTTCCTTCCATCTATCCTCGTTCATTGGGTCAATGTACAATGGGTTTTGATTGGCCACTAATAAAAAAAAATACAGAAAAAGAGGTTTTATATGCGTATGCGAACAGCGCATGCCCAGACCAGTCTTCGCATCTGAGTCTGGTCTGAGCCCTTACTGGCCACACACACTCCGCAGGACCTTCAAGTACTTATTCTAAAAGAATCTATGACCAAACTGCAGTAATGTTCAGACCTTTGAGAGTTTTCGCCGTTTGCAAATATAGAAACTATTCTCTAGCAAGCCGACCCTTAGACAAGTAAATACACACTGGTAACTAAAGTTTCGCTTCACTTACTATGTTATTTATGTACGATATGTATATATAGACGTGCCGGCCACGACAGCAAATATTCATGGTGCACACATTCGTTTGGATTTATATAATGCGGGTTTATATTTTCCTGAGTAAGAGACCTTGCAACACAAACTGGACTGGAGGTATGGCATTTTTATCAACTTTTATGTATTTCAGAAGGAAAGTTCAGTTTTGGTTACTAATATGCAGCTACATGTAATTACCGTATTAACCCCAAGTATTCATACAAAGCTATTTTCGCAAACAGTGTGACCAAGATCAAACAGCGTTTAAAGCAGCTTGATCATCGTCTACAACTCTTTTTCACAACATTTATAAAATTTTCTCCTAGTATTGATGTGAGATTGTATCTAAAAACAAAAAAGAAAGAAACACAAAAGAGCACATAAGCGAGGTGTTGGAATGTCCGAATATAGTATTACATACGGTATGTATTACATGTTAGCAAGTACACACTATTCAAAGTATTGTCAGTATACAAAAAAATAAAAAATAAATCAAATATATTGAATAAATAACATAAAAAAAAAGAATCACGTGAATAAGAGTTTCAGAATATTATAAACTGCTAATTACACGTTCTCTTTTTTTTTTAGAAAGCCCTTGTAAAATTGTTCATATTATGGAATGTACTTTGCTTTTCCTATCTCCATTTTATTCATTTATTCATTAATTTTTAGGTCAAACCTCAAACAGCAAGAGCCATTTATTCCAACTTTTTGAAAACTTTTCATAGTTACTTGTCTTAATTGCTATGTACTTTTCAATAGTCAAATATTGCTTTACTTCTTTTTTCCACACTTGTAAATTAAGTTGCTTATTATTAATTTTGCATTTATATATATAGTAGCGTGTTAAAATCAGTAATTATTAATTGATTTTTCGATTTTTTGTTTTATTTTAAGGAAAAATACCCATTTGGGGTATGCAAAAATTGTAGACCCTGATCAGATGCCGCATTTGATCTGGGTCTGCACTGTTTGCCTATATCCCAATTTTGGGGCGCTAGGCATTAATGGGTTAATATAGTTCCAGTTACATGTATTTCTCGATCCATCATCGCATGTCCATCATGATCCCATGTCTATTATCTTTGTCTAAAGAGTAATCGTTTCTTCTTATGCTTTCTCTAAGTGCCTACTGATGGGTAAATGATTACTATTGATTACGACTTACTGATCATTTTGTTTTACATACGTCAGTAAGAGACATGTAGCATCAATCCATTTATAATGTAATCATCAAACAGAATTACGGCTTTACTCTGAAGAGAGCGTCATATGCTCAAAATTTCTTAGATTGGCATGACCTGTTTTTAACCTTGCTTCCATGGCAGTACCCCATGTCTCGCCAGTGACCGAGGACAGGGCAGAACACACAGCAGTTTAACAATTGATGATACCTCGAAACATTTTAATGAACGTTATACGCACCACGTGTATCCTACTGTGTAGAGAACTAGTATTCGACCAGTACATTTATTCTAAATCCTTCATACCGCTTGACCGCTCGAAGATCAAGGAATGGTTCCACGTCCTTTTTGTTTTGATACACTGCACGAAACAATGGTGATGCTGTGTGTGAATCCTTGTTTATGTCAATAAATTTTCCTTTCATTTTTTTACTCGTTTAGCTATCTTCCAATTTTTAGTCTACTTTAATTTTTCATTTAGACTTTAACGACACTTTAATGGACCCACAACGATTCCAACTTTGATCAACGGCTCCGTTACAAATTTTCAGTTGACGTCCGTGCAGACTATGCCGCCATTTCAATGTCGATATTGCCTGTGAAAGAGTCCTTGACCAACGTTCGAATAATTGCGGTGCCATCAAAGCGTTTTTGGAGTCGGGAAGGTGTGGACTGGAAAGTGGCGCACAGTTCCATAATGTTTAATGTGGACGAAAAATAATACTGTCGCCCAAAGATAATTTGTTTCCCGCGCAAATAGTCTAGCATGCCCATTAATAGTCTAGCATGCCCATTTAAGGATAACAGGTAAAACAGGTAGTGAGTAGCCTCGGGCAATTATCCTCAGCTTTTGCAATACTTCCATGAGTATATTTCTTAATATTTCATCAGTCAAACAGTTGTTACGTGGTCGAGTGGGTTAATGGCAGCAGTAGCGATTTCGCTTGACAATAAAACAGTTTAGTGCGAGTTCGAAACTCAGGCAGTGACTTTTTTTCTTTTCAAAGACTTTTTCTCAAGAGTTCTTACTTCCTTCGTATTTTATATTTTTTCGCTGTTATTTTTATTCTTGTTCGTTTTTTTTTTTTTTTTTTTATTTTGTATTATCATTTTTTTTCTTTGTCAGTTTTATTTTCTATCGTTATTAACTTGAATAGATATAATGACCGGTAAATATTCTATTCCGCGGGTGTCACTGGTTCCATCTCAAGATTCAATCAGAGACATTAAAATTATTTTTCCAACTAGACAGCGTAAGCCTACTGGTATTTCGAAAGCGTCGGATTGAAATCTCAACATCAATTGCGAAAAAATAAGATTACCCAGAAGCCACATCACGTTGAATTAACGTTGCGTCGACGTTGAATCAACGTTGAGTCGACATTATTTCAACGTCGTGTGCCTAATGGGTAGGTATTTAGCACCTAGAAAAAAAATAACCTCAAAAGCAAGAATATCAAACAAATACACACGCACAAAAAAAATACACGTGTGATTCGAACCTACGACCGTAGACACACCAAGCTAGATCTTGGTCATCTGGTCCACTGAACTACATTGATTCGTGATTTATTCTGTGGCATTTTAACCATTATAATATGGTCAGGCGTCCTAACTTACTACAGGTAAGTACCTGTCACCCCTTTCAATGGTGCGTGCCATGTTTACACCAATGTTTGTCAGTAACACATTATCGTTGGGCCACTGTAAGCAGTTTAACTTGACATTTATTTTCTTTTGTTTTTGTGCAGCGCATCAAACCAAAAAACACGCGATACACCAACCTGAAGATGTTGTAATAGGATATGCTTATACAAGACTGACTTTATAAGTAATTTTCCAATTTTTTCCATTAAGTGAAAGCATTCAAGAACATGCATTACGTTGAATCCATCTTCTTTTAATGTTGATTCACTGTAGCGTGCCTGCTGGGAATGGGTGTTTCCGAAACCACTCTTCCCTTTTTGGCAGGCATTTTAATGCTCTTGTTTACTACGATACGCATTGAAATGTCCAGTGTTGAATTATTTCTCAGAGATTTTTAAATGGTGGCTTATATGATAATATAAATAATAACATTTCAGCTCGCTCTCCACCACTCTTTAGCAGAACCGCTGTAAGCACTTTTTCCATGCTACAACACAAATGGCAACTACATCAAACGTTATAAAGGCAAGTGACTTTGTTTCATAGGAGTACATCTGAATTTGAAAAACAAGATCTGAGGCATTCTAACCGATTATATAATTATGTCGCAAGATCACAGTCTCAATGAGTATTTATCATTCTAACAATGTTGTAAATGTCGTAGCAGGATTTAAAAACCCAAAAGCCAATAAATTCCCCTTATTCTGGAATATTGTTCAGCTTCGAAGAGCTCTTAATAATACTGACTCAGTCTTTTTGTTCCCAGTAGATTTTGTGAAGACATTTGTTTTTGTTTTTCTTTTTGTGATTTGCTCTGTACTTTACGTTATTGATATAAGTAACGTTTTCTGAGAAAATGATACAATTACTAGGCATCCAATTATTCTCAAAATAAATTACCACGCTTTAACAGAATGTATCGTTACAACATTAGTGCGACAGGAATGCGTGATAAACACACACACACACACGCTCGCACGCACGAACACACTTATCGACCCCATAGCCTCACAGGGATGAAATGACACTACAGATGACTGCAACAATCCCTCTCCACATTGTCCTGTTTTCAGCTGCTCTTGTTTGCAGGCACAGTCCATCCCTGATCGTTCGTTAATATTGTCTTCCTATCTTTTCAAGTTCTGTCTGCCGCTTCTCCTTATTCTTTTCACTGTTTGCAGTAGGATCTTCTTTGGTAAGCGAGACCATACCACCTGTTTATAATCGAGCTAAAGTGTGGTATTAGCGTATTAATTCGGCCATGACGGTGTTTCTCCTTCCAAGAACGACCCACAATATCTAAATCAGTCTGACATACTGCTATAATATGAGTGTTCTCTCTTCCAAATCAATCTCAAAGATCCTATATCCGTCTTATAAGATGGATCTATAACTTTGGGATTGATTTTTCTTGCACACCGGATAGATAATGCCATTATTTTCACCTGGGATAGAAAATCTTATCTTACCCTGGTGTTCTGACCCAGGACTGGAAAAAATCACGAGCTGTCAAAGCATTGGTTGTATAGGAGCTCACGTACCTGCGTCGTCAAGTGACGTTGGCATTTTAGATGATGACGTCACGAATACGGTAAAAATGACGTCAGTTTATGCACGCCATCGCTGACGTATAGAGCCGAATGGCGGTCGTTGAAAGCGACGCCTTCTTCCAAATCATATTGAAACCTTTCAAGCACTAGAATTGCGCATTTTAACAAGTTCTGAAGTTAAAACAAAACGTGGCGTGCAAGAAAAAGCATCTATCATGGGTGTGAGGTGTGGATAGAAAAATCCGTCACCCGGGATCACTGTTCGACATCACTAGGCAAGCCTCGTGATGCCGAACAGTGACCCTCGTGACGGATTTTTCTATCCACACCTCACATCCATGATAGATACTTATAATATCCATCTTACAAGACGGATCTAAATCTTTGGCATAGACATGGACAGGAAAAACCTCAGTCTTATACCCGAAGAAACACAGTATTCCTGGAAAAAAACGACATTAATCCTACATGCTTTCCCGATTCAGCTTGTCTTATTAACTGTGCAGTTGTGTCGACACATTTCTAGGTCTTCGGACGTAGAAAAGACAATCATTCTGAAGGGTACAGTGAAAGGAAAAAGCAGAAGAGGTAGACAGGAGAAGAGGTGGGAAGACAATATTAAGAAGTGGTCAGGGATTGACTTTGCTAGCTCAGCTAGGTCAGCTGGAGACAGGACTAGATGGAAAGGGATTGTTGTAAAGTCATATATGGTATATGGTGCCCCAACGACCTCGCAAGGTTATGGGATGTATAGACTAGATTCAGTGTATGCGTAGATACATTTAACCGCAGATTGATTGTTTTTTTTCCCTTGCTAGTTCCTTGCTAGTTCATTGCTGTGATAAGCTGCACTGACGCCTTCTTTGACTGTGCCTCCTGTGACTGACAGATAGAAGTCAAATGGCATAATACCAGTTCCTTACAAGAACATTTAATTACTTTCCTTATTATCCTTTCACAATGAAATGTCTTTTGCAGAGGCAAACGTATCGTACCCACTCTAACAATCAGGACACTTTGTACCTGATGCCACCGATAAACAACAATAGCAGCATCGCCTTGGAACGGAAATCGGAAATCAATTTTTTAAATTTTGGAGTAATAAACAAAATCAACTTTCTCCAACTTTCCGAGCTATTACACAATGTGTAATTCTTTTTTTTAAATTTTTGAGTTATTACACAACGTGTTTTCAACTTTTCAAGTTTTGGAGTACTTAACTCAATGTGTAATTACACAGTGTGTACTCAACCTTTCGAATTTTGGAGAAATTACACAATATGTAATTACTCCAAAATTTGAAAAACTTCATTTTCCGATTTCCGATCCATGGCGATGCTACCGTTGTTATTTTTCAACGGCATTGTATATTGTCTCCTCTTTTCTATAGAATTTGAAAACTCAGTTTAATTTGTCAGTTTGTTCTCTCTCGTTCGAATGTAAGTTTTGCGTATGTAGGTTTATGATAGGAAGTATGTTTGATACATATTTTGAGAGCCTTTGTGATTGATTTTGGGGGTTAGCTTTATAACCACCTACCTTGGAAAGAGGTGTTTATTTTGCTTACCATTTCTTTGTCCCGCTACGTGTATTGTTGCTTCATGATACTATTTCCCGTTAAGTGTTGTGGTGCACGGTGAGACATGGAAACTGATCGGAACAGTGACCTGATTATGTCCCTTTACACTCCAGCCATTTGCCAAACACTGCCAGTTGAATAGCAGACAGTGCAGACCATGATCAGACTGCTCCTCAGGAGCTGAGGAGCAGTCTGATCTTGGTCTACACTGTTCGTTTATGGACAGACAAACACCTTTCTGCACTGTTTGCTTACTTTTCTCCCAATAGTTCGTATCAATACCGCAGTGCTAGACGACGTTATCAAAAATTAAACAGTTCCTGCCAGACAGTTTCCATAGTTAGATGAGAAATCTTTCAACTAACATACCACTGACGTTAAGATAACTGGATATAAAATTCCAATTCTGCAGCAATTGTCACTCTCACAGTCTGTTGAAGTGAAACATCCTTTATTTTATTAGATAAATATTCCAGATCAGACAGGACACAAAAGGTTATACATACAATCTTTACTGCAGTTCGTAAGGCGGAAAAATGGGCTCTCTATATGTGGATATGAACTTCTAAGTTTCTGCCTTGATATTTTTTTGTTTTTTGAAGCGCTGAGTCCACAAAGCTGAAGCCAATATGGAGAGATTACAATATATATCTTGGGTCAAAGGTAAAACTTATGCGCTCCCTTGTCATATCCATATTTCTGTATGTCTATGAGTCATATGCCTTGAAAGCAGAGTTAGAGAAAAGAACGTAGGTCTCTGAGATGAGATGCTATCGAAGGTTAGCGAACATGTCATACAAGGACCATATCAAAAATGAGAATGTTCGCAGAAAGATCCAAGCAGCCATGGGATAATTTGACCAACTCCTGACCTTCCGTCAAGAAAAGGAAACTGAGGTGGTCTGGCCACGTCTCAAGGTCTTCTGGCTTAGCAAAGACAAGTCTGCAGGGTGCAATGAAAGGAAAGAGAAGAAGAGGTAGACCGAAGAGGTGGGAGAACAATATTAAAGAGAGGACAGGGATGGACTTTGCTAGCTCAACTTGGGCAGCTGAAGAAGGACTTGGTGGAAAATGATCGTTGTAAAGTCATCTGTAGACCTTGCAAGGAGACTAGGGTCCATTTAAAAGTTAATGGCAAATGTTTACCGGTACCTGCTCTCTGTATCTTGGATACAGCATTTGAAAGGCGGAGGCCATCCCTCTCCTTTGCTACATTATCCTTCCCTGAACTGGGATTGGACCCCGCCATCTTTTGCTCCATAACTGAACATTTATATACACTCGACTACGGCACTTTTCGGGTTCATTCAGAGTGTGTTTTTTTTCTTTTTTTTTTCTTTTTTTTTTTTCTTTTAAAAAGCGTCACCTAAGTTACGGTTTGAGAACTGTTGCGCATTATATCAACGCTGAGGAAGAGACTCAATTAAATCGTGGCTATTGCTTTCACTTATATTGTGTATTATTTAGCTATAAGAACTCAGTAGAAATTTTACAGTAGCCTAAATAAAAAATGAAGTCTCCGACAATTGGCACCTTTATAAAACAGTACCGGTCTTCCAAAATAAGCTAGCAAAGTTTCCAAAGTGCTTTCGTATTTGTATACTCTCTGTTTCCGTATGTTCGATAGTGGGAATGCATTTCCTAAATCGTCATTAAATTTGAAGACAATTTTCCTTCTTGCAAAGAGAAAACGTAATTTGTTACCCCTCATTAGAATCGTCTCGGCGAGGCGGTTCTAATGAGAGCTCACAAAATATGTTTGAAAAAGCAATTAACAATTATCCCAAAATCAACCAGGAGGTCTAGCGTAACGAAACGTAAGATGCACCTCCAGGCACCGTTTGTCCATGTCCGTTCCTCTCCAGTTCGTAGCGGAGATCTTGTTATTGTTCATATAATTTTTCCTGCCTTTGACGGGTTTCTTCAGTTATAGCTTCGGAATTTCTGAGCCTTATGTATTTCACACTACTAGGTCACCCAGTCATCCACTGCAATAACAGATTGAATATTTCCTGTACATTTTCCGTTTAATTAGCTTCCCATTCACTAGCTTATTTCTAATTCCAGGAAGAAAAAATCTTCATTCTGAAAACACTGGCGTGTTGATTAAAATCAGGATTTAATTAATCAAGAAAAGATTGCATGATTCTGAATCGATATCCTTAGTATACGGCACATGTATTAAAGAGCCTATTGTTCAAGAGGAATGTGGAAGACTGTTCTTTAAACATTGAAAAAAATGGGACACCTAAATTAATCAGCGTTATTGCCTAAAACGGGAAAAGTTGGTTTAACATTGGCGTAACGCGTCTGCAAGATGAAGATGAAGTGGAGAACAGTGCAGATCCTGATCAGATAGACAAATGGTAAACATTGGATTTTTACGGTATTATGGAACTGCGTTATTCAACTGTCGATATCTCGAGTCCAAGATCCCAAACTAATGAAAACTGGTTCCAGAAAATTTACTTTGAGACTTTGAGTTTATGATAGCAGGAGTTGAAAAGTAAGGAAAAATATGAAATGTGTCCAAACTATAGTTTATTATGAAAGAGGCTACTATGAGATATGTGTTTGAGATAACGGAAGTCAACTGGACAGTACTAGATTTATGCATAAAACCGTACCCACACACCCAGCTTCATACATGTATGCATCATTAACTGCTGTATTCATTGCAACAGACCGAGATTGACATCAATCGAAAATGTTAGAACTTTTCTGAGCCATATTGTTCACAGTAAAACTTTCACTATTTGAATATTTTATCATCAAACTCTACTACATGTACCAAGCTGGTCGAAGCAGATTCAAAGCTATCGGAAAATTAAACAGTGAATTCGAACATTTTCGACTGAGAAAAGTCTAAATCAGACCTTAAGAAAACTCTGACGCCCGATAAATCCGACATGATGAATAAATCTCAGCTTAACTCAGTAATAAAAGATCTACTTTGAATTACAAGGGTTTCATTATTAGTCTCGATCTGTCTTCGCGGTGGAGATTTTATGACAAGATCCAAATTAATGGCTTGACTGGTGTATTTCGTAGTCTTGATTAAAAGTATGAAGTTTCCAGAGAACGTCATCGGTGCCATCTCAATATTAGCCACCATAGGAACGACCAGTTTTACTCATAGTGGGTGTCAAATTGTTTAAAGGTTACAGAATATACCACTGACTACATTAATAGACAAAACAAATACATGAGTCAAACAAAAATACCCTTTGCAACGCTAGTATGCATGAAGACAAATGAATGTGCACTTTCACGTCTGATGAAAATGCATGATCTTCCCACCTGCAAGTTAAAAATTCAAGTTTCTACACATATGTAGCCAATATATTAACAACGCTATTCGAGTCATATGTAAATGAAACATATTTGTCCACACGTTTTGCTTTGAAGTAAAAAAGGTGAAGAGTGGTCGAATCATCACAAAATTTAAGAAAAAAAAGCCAAACGGAGTCACCTCAAAATGATTGATCTAGCAATTATTTGAGGTACAGGGGCCGTATTTGGCACTTAAGTCGTTGTTATTCTGTTGCTAAGGCTAAATTTTCTATGAAGGAGATTCCCTACAACTTTGAAATTCGCCCTGCAGAAAAAGTTCAGACTGTTCCTCCAGAGCAAAGTTCATAAATGTTGGGAATCACCTTTATAGAAATTCAGCTTTAGCAACAGCATAGCAACGACTTAAGTCATTTTATAGATACGGCCCCAGATCTCAAGCTATGCTATTATCCTTTCATTATATGGAATAATTCCGACTGACGGCGTACATATAAGCGATATATATGACCCTCAAGGGAATTCTTTAATGCGCTGATTTATCTTAAGTAAGGATGATTTAAATAAAACAGAGCTCTGCTTAGAAAATTACAGTCTGACAGCACTACTAAAATTGACAGCTTGCTCCCAAGCTCCTTCACAATAATTGTTAGTGCTCTCCCAGCTTTTTGCTAGTGCATCCCCAGCTCCCTGAAAATGAATGGCTTTTCAACCCAGCTCCCAAAAAGTCCTCGAAGGACCTAAATGATGTTCCCAAATAATGTTCAAATCTCCATAACCTGCCAAATAGGGTAATAAATGAATTACAATTCACAGCAAATATTAATATTTACCCTTGCCACTGACTACCCATAGATGAACCCTTTACAGCAACTAGCTTCATATACCGATGAAGGACACTTGATCATGTGATGTTGTCGTCAAGCGACATCTTATGTAAACAAAGGTCTTGATTGGTTCTTGTAACGTTCGATTGACACCAAGTCAGGGCGACGGCTGTGAAACGGTATGGCCAAACACGTCGTTACTAAATTTTCTTCGACCCATACTTTGCCTATTCTACACCAAATTACCACGAAAACGGCACAGAGAGGTTCAGAAATAAAGTGTAAATATAAGAATAAAAATCTGACTTTTCAGCGTTCATCGTGTGAAGAAGCCAGTGGTCGTCGCTAAAATTCTACAAGAAGCGCTTGGCGCTTCATGGAATTTTAGCCCGCCCACTGGCTTCGTCACACGATGAACGCTGAAGAAGCCAGTGGTCGTCGCTAAAATTCTACAAGAAGCGCGTGGCGCTTCATGGAATTTTAGCTCCGCCCATTGGCTTCATCACACGATGAACGCTGAAAAATCAAATCTTAATTCTTAAATAACAATATCTTGGGGTGGTCAGATCGGGCGATGGTGCCAGGGCTCGCTACCAATCTGGAAAACAATAGGTCAAGGGCCGGCTATGCATGCAGCAGGTGCTTAGATTTATTTAACTTTCGTCCATCCCAGCTTTCCCTCTTTAGATGACGGCCGGCACGGGATAAATTGAAATACTGTCTCAAAGGGCCGTTAACCCCACAACAACCAACCAAACAAATTTACAGTGTCATGAACATGAGACTGAAAAACTTAAAAACAAAACATTTGTACAAATGAAAGGTGAACGAAAGTACTGCTACAGTACTAATACAGACAACAACAACGATTGCAAACAACCCCTGAGGAATAGAATAGAATAATAAAAACATTAGATTCTTGTCCGGGTAGATGTTTTATTGTTACCACACGGCTTAACCACAAGAGCACACGCTAAGTAAAAGGAAAATACGGAGAGTACACGTTTTGCTAGTCAGATTCTCAAGTAATCGTGGATTGCGTAAAATTCTAATCAGACAGCGCAGCTACGCAGGTTGGTCTGACTTTTTTCTATTCGCACATGTAAAATGGTATATTTTCGCATCACTCCGGTAATTTACTGAATCCACTGAATCCAGAATGTAATTAAGGCCCCGTTGTTCTCCTACTGGTGGATTACTGTTCCAAAACTCGAAATACGTTACTGAATGGGGAATAAATCAAACGCAAAATCGACAGTGAGAAATCGATCTGCCATCCCAGTAGTGATCTACTAGCACAATAGGAGCAAGGCGATGCTTTCTCAAGCATTCACTGTGTTTTACTAGCAATAATTGGAAATCTTAACCCTAACAGCGCCAAAAATGAAAACCATTGAATAAACAAACAGTGTAGATCAGGATGAGGCGGCTCATCATGAGCCGCCTCATCTGAATCTAAATTATTTGCCTTCTATTCTTTGAATTCTTAATATGATATACCTCGGACAAAACCGTTCTTGAAATTTGCAGACGTAAATTTTGTCGTCTGCTTTTTTGTGCTTAAGAGTACAGACATTCGTTTATTTTGGTCAGAAATGGTGCTGGTCTGTGAAACAGAGCTGAATAACAATCATAAGGTTAATGGAACAATTGGTTTATGGACTGACAGATTATGGCTAAATTCCTTTTGCAACCTATGAGGCTATTTTGCGATGACTACTCATATTTAATGTATCTATAAACATTTTGTCCACAAAAATCATACTGTACTGAAGCTATACGTATTACATTTTGTACTAAAATTAAGATCTGAAAATGTTCCTTCGAGAGTGGAGAACACATTCGAAAGATGGAACACTTAGAATAATGGGCTTCTCAAGCCTCATCCGTACATCATTTATTTCAAGATGGTTCAACACGAGTGAAATCAAGTACAAAGTAAGTCTGGCAATGTGCTATTAACATAGTTTGAGTAGTTCATTATTTTAAGCAACCAGGAGCAAGATCCGATTGCTTCAACTGAAAGGCATTAAGTATCGGCAAATTCCCTCCCAAAGGTCAGCTACATGCAAAATTGCTTTCGCCTGCCTCTTGCTTTAAGAAGAATATCACCCTGTCAAGAACAGTTTCATCTGAGATTGTTTGACTTGAGAGAAAATAAATAAGAAGAGAGCAGCACAGACGTGGATTTTTCAACGTGTCAACAAAAAGCTTGAGAGGTTGAAAACATTTTTGATAGAAATGCTGGCGTCTATTGGTGTTGTAGGGTTATAACAATTTACAATCCGAATTTTGAAATTGTTCTTTTATATCAATCTAGGGATCTAGCAGAAAAGGTAGACCAAAAACTTTTTTTATTTATTTGGTGAAGCGTTCTGTCACTTCGGGACTGCAACCAAACGAGTGGCAAATACAAGTACAACAAACGAAATCGGGATCAGTTTCCACCTTGGAACTGATCGTAGCTTAAGCCACTTTGTGCTGAAACTGCTAGTCGGCGAAAGCTGCTATAAAAATAAACAGAAACACAGTAATTACAAAAATAAAATCTGATAAGAAGAATGCTAGTATTTCTTAGAATAAACACATTTCATACAATTCATGCGCATGATCGGTTCCGTTGTACATGTACCGAATAGTCATACAGAACCATATGATTGCGCCACGTATCAAACGTTTGACTTTCCAGCTAAAGCGCAAGTGAACCAAATGCCTTCAGAGACCAAAACGGTCTTTTATAAGAATGGGTTCTTTATACATTTTGTATTCCGTTTATGCACTCATACGAGGATCGTCCAAAAAGTTCTGTCACTGGACTCAAAACTTTGCTCACAGACGTGATAGCTTACCACGGTTTGCAACAATCAAAAGACAATCTTTTATCTTTATACTGATATCAGGTAAATAGTGAAAACATGCCATCTGGTTTAGTTATAAGCTCAGATACAGACCTTATATTTGACACTGGCCTATTTTCACGATTTTTGTTTTTCTGCTGGCTTGCTTCATGCTGCATATCTCGTCAATCACATATCGCAGGATTCTGAAATTTTCAGGGTTGCTGTCCGTTGCATTTTGTGGGACACTACATAAAAATCAGCGAATTCTGTCGATTATATGCGATGCAAAATATTGATTTAAGAAATTTGGTGAAATACACAGTCACGTGATTTTCAAGGACTCACTGTGCTTCCACTTTAGGGATCTTTTCTGAAATTTTGATTGACAACACATTGTCATGATCTACTGCTTTCTTTCTTTCTTTCTATCATTACTGTCCTCGGTCTACTTAGACCATGATGACAGGTTTCTGGTGTGGCGCATAAGTTGTCACAAAAAAAAAAAAAATAAATAAATAAATGAATTTGTGACAAAGCCACCAGTAGATTAAAACTATTTACAAGAAGTCCTCAGGGGCAGGCATTCCATGCCTAACCCCTGCTCTACCCTAGGATATTAAATTTTGGCCTTAAACCCATCATCTGTCTCCGAAGAGACAGCTTCGGTTGTAAGGCCATTCCAAGTTGCAATTGTCCTGGGGAAAAAAGAATTCTTAAAACCGTCCGTGTAAGCGTTTGGACGGTGGTACTGGAATGGGTGGGACCTAGTTCTCCTGCTCCCTTCACCGACCTCAGATAGGTACTTATTCTTATCTACAACGGCAAGATTATTATGAATTTTGTAGAATAGAGACATAGAAGCCTGCTGTCGTCTTTCCTGCAGGTCTGGCCATTGGAGTTCTTCTAACATTTCTCCCACATGGCTTTGATTGCGCCAGCGCCTACAGGTCCAACGGGCAGCAGTCCTCTGTACTTTTTCTATTCTGTTAATATCAACTTGGTGATGGGGCATCCAAACTGGCGCTGCATATTCTAATTTGGGCCGGACCAGAGTTTTATATGCAGCAGCCTTGATTTCCTTCGATGCAAAAGTCAAGTTTCTACGAAGGAAACCCAAGGTCTTAGTAGCCTTACTGGTAATTTCATTAATGTGCTGACCCCACTCGAGGTCATCCGTAATTTCAACTCCTAAATATTTGGCTGACGATACATTCTCTAGGACTTGGTTATGCAATGTATAACCATGGAGTATTTGCTTTGGAGGGGGGTGCCTAGTCACCCTCATAGAGTGACATTTGGCAACTATAAACTGCAGTAAAGATATGCTTCAGAATTTGAAATACTATACGTTTATGAAGCTTTTGAACTTAGAACATGACCTAGTCGATTTTCCTATGGCGTTGTTTGCATAAAATTGAGGTTACGAAATGCTGTAAACTCTTTAAAATGGACAGAATCACTTGGAGATTTTTTCGTTGTGTTTATTAGCACCTGAAATATCGTAGGCACCGGGCAGCGATAATAGACATCCCTTCATTGATTATTGCCGGAGGTGCATCTACTAATTTGCCAGTAGGGTGAGGGTACCCTTCTTTTGAAGCAGATTGTGAATGTCATGTCATTGATACAAGAATCAGTTTTTTACAGCTATGTATTAGGAAACAGGGTTTTTGAATGGTTTTTATTTTAGGTCTATAGCACTTTTCGTTTTCGAGATATAAGCCAGTGACAGAACTTTTTGGATGACCCTCGTAGCGGTTAATATTCCCTGTACCTTTCTGTATAATTACATGCATTTTAGGCAAATCAAGACTGAAATGCCGAGAACATCAAAAGTTACAAAGGCAATTTCTCCTGATTGATAGCATTTTTATACTGATTAGAATGTCGCGTGATCCAATACATTCTAGCCAATTATTTGATTAAATGACAACAGCACAACAAACCAGCAAAGTGACATGTGCGCCCAACGAAGACTCAGATCAGCCTGGGCGTCCGCCTAGGCTGATCAGAGACTTCGCTGTCCACATAAAGCTAGCTTAACCCTTAGCCACCCTTAAAGCGCACAGCGACCACTCTGATCAGACAGGACTGATGTCCAGGCTGATTTGAATCTCAACTGGGCGCACATGCCACTTTGTTGGTTTTGTCGTGTCGCGGCTCAAATTGCAAAAGCACAACCAGGGACGAATGTAATCTCTGCAACAATGCTTTTATTTAATGTTGACCCAGGACTTAAGAAGAATCTGACGTCAATGAGTTCGTCTAATTTAGAGAAAATGAATAATTTTCAGCTTCATGTTGCTGCAACAAAAGTACTTTGTTAAAAAAAATAGCTGATTCGGCGGTTTCGATTTTTCATGATTTAGACACTTTGATGAGAAAATTCAAATAAAAAAACAACATGAATTTTGCATTCCTTATTCTCAATTCAACTAGAACATTTTTCTTCATACTTCTAAAGTTTCCATTATAGCAAAAGACTATAAAAGTAATAAGTATGCAAAGACCAGGAACTGAAACAATCAAAATCCAAATCCAGGCCTCAAACCATAGTTGGAAACAACTAAGATTACAAATAATCAAGATACAGAGAACATATGGCCAACCGAGTGAGCAGCTTGTTCCCAAAAGGTGGCCACTCAACAACCCAAACCGAACCAAAAATAATAAGAACATACATAAGGTAAAACATCACAGAAACTCTGACACCAAAAACAGGCAACAGAGAACCACAACAGAACTACCGCCTTGGAACGGTCAGTAATGAATTACTGGGGGGGGGGGGGGGGGGGGGGGGGGGGGCTTAATTTTATGGTGACTTAGTATACAAATTCAAAAAGATTAAGGGTAGGACTGATTTTTCTGATCAATTCCGAAAAATAATAATACGTCACAAACGTATTGGCTATAATTTAAATGTTATGCTACAGTCTGCATGCTTAGTGATTAACCCAATCACGGTTGATAGCTTTGCTGCACTCTTTAATTGCACACCGGGGGATCGGTCGTCAGACTCTATGATGGCCCCAACCTAAAGCTATATATTTTAGTTGGTTGGGACCGGAGCCTTTTTGTCTGTTGCTTGGTCCACCGGGGCTCAACTGGTGACCTTCTTTTGCTTCAGATTTCCAGTGGGGTTGTTTGGCAGGACAGGGATCTCCACCTGTCAGACGGCCCGTTGTATCTGTTGAGTCCTCGTCTTTGCTTCTTCATGGTGTTGAAATTTGATTTATGTGTTTACCGTGATGATTCATTGACGAGTTAGAGGGTTATCATGCGAACCGAACAACCAACTAAATGTTTTGTACCACTTCAGAAACTGAGGGTGAGTTTGGGCCTGTAAAATCGATTTAAGCCCCCCAGTAATTCATTACTGACCGTTCCAAGGCGGTAGTTCTGTTGTGGTTCTTTGTTGCCTGTTTTTGGTGTCAGAGTTTCTGTGATGTTTTACCTTATGTATGTTATTATTATTTTTGGTTCGGTTTGGGTTGCTGAGTGGCCACCTTTTGGGAACAAGCTGCTCACTCGGTTGGCCATATGTTCTCTGTATCTTGATTATTTGTAATCTTAGTTGTTTCCAACTATGGTTTGAGGGCTGGATTTGGATTTTGATTGTTTCAGTTCCTGGTCTTTGCATACTTTTTACTTTTTTTTTTAAATCGATTTTACAGGCCCAACCTCACCCTCAGTATCTGAATGGTACAAAACATTTAGTTGGTTGTTCGGTTCGCATGATAACCCTCTAACTCGTCAATGAAGCATCACGTCAATGAATCATAAAACTGACATCACAAAATTGGCCCTATCTCTCTGTGATAGACCACAGGCACTTGAAGTTCTATGCTCAAAGAAGAAACAAACTCAAAACCCTTTAAACTTGAAGCAGTCTATAGGCTCAGAGCCTGGATGTTTAGCGGCATCATTGAAATGTATTTAATAGCATAAAACTTCAAGCGCCCGTGGATACACTTACTACATTCGAAGGAAATAATGCTTGGCTGACTAGAGGCACTCATGAGCAAATTCTTTTCTTAAAGCGTTGATCCGATTTTGGAACTGCTACACACACGTTGTTCAGAGAAGGTGATAGAAAGTCATAGAAGTTGGCTGTCTTTGCAAGACTGGTTCACCAAAATAGGACCAAAATTCAGTATAGCTCTTTTTTAAAAGCAGGGATATAAATATATAAAAGAAGATGAAGGTCTTGTTTTATGAATCTGAACTATAAATTCTACACAACATCAGAACGTTAATTTCTCAGAACGGACGAGTTGATCCACAGGAAAAAGAAAATATGAGCCGCGACCCGTGAAAATCAACAAAGTGGTTGTGCGCAAGGCGCAGACTCAGATCAGCCTGGGCATCCGCCGAAGCCGATGTCAGGGGACGTGAGCAATTTTGCACATTATTGTTCAAGGACAGACGCGGTAAAACCGAGACGGCTACATTAGTTTATAATTGGTGTCTTCCTTGCTCTCAACGGATCCATATTTGCTTATTTAATAATTATGACCCCAGACAGAATTTTGGATTTTGCACTCTGACGAACCCGTTTAAGTCAGATTGCACTAGACTAGAACTTATCAGACTATGGGAAAACCGGAGGATCCCATTCTCACTGTGCAAACGCGAATCGTGCATGCCACGACTGTGATAACATTAAGCAAGTTTCAGTGCATCGTTTTTCTTCACACATTATTTCAAATAGAGACAACTCTTTTTCCTATAATATATTTGAGCCGCGACACGAGAAAACCAACAATGTGGTTGTGAGCCCAACTGAGACTAAGATCAGCCTGGGCATCTACTCAGTCAAGTCGAAGTTTTTTTTTCTGTGGGCTTTAAAGGTAGCCAAGGGTCTAAGATAGCTTCATGCGGACAGCGAACACTATGATCAGACTGGGCGGATGCCCAGGCTGATCTGAGTCTGCGCTGGGCGCACAACCACATTGTTGGTTTTGTCGTGTCGAGGCTCATTTTATTTGAAAGACGGCTGTTCTCTAAAATGAGTTATATGAGCAAATTTGTTCCTTTCAGAACTGATCCCCATTCAAAGAAAAGACGATAATAAAAACTAAAAGAGTTGTTTTCCTTTTGTGCTCATGGATCTTTAAATGTGTAGATCTTGTGCCACTCGGCAAAGTATTAAGCTTTCTTCTTAGACTATAAGTGATCGGAGCTATTGTATAGTTAGGCCGCGTTTACACGAGCAAAGTTTCTTTGTCACAGAAGTTTAAGAAAGAAAGTATGACAAATATTTTGCGTTTACACGGAGCAAATTATTTGTTAAAGAAAATGTGCCATAGAATCTTTGTCACATAAACTTTGGCAATGAAATATTTGCTGCAGTGTTCACACGACCAAACATTATTCGTCAAAGTTACCTGCAGCAATGAAACAAAACCTTTGTCACATTTTCCACGCTTATAGCAAAGTTCATTGTTACATAATCTTTAGCAAAGTTCTCCGTTTACACGGACAAATTTAATTTATCGAAGTAACTTTACCATATATATCTGTTAACGAAACATTGTCATATGTTGGCATTTACACGAGCAAATTTTTCTGTGACAAACCTACTTTGTCATGGAAACTTTGCTCGTGTAAACGCGGCCTTACTGTTTTACTGATAACAAATAATCAAGGCTATTGGTCATTCCTACTGTCAACCCTTTCCAGGCAAATTCCTTCGCATAAGCAACAACCAATGAGACCAGTTACTGGAATGAGTGACTTTTGCAATATACAAAACATGAATGTAAAACAAGCGTCAGAAATTTGAAACAAAAAGCCCAAACGACCGGGAGTATTTATCATTTGAATTCTATTACGGTGAGAACAGACTGAGTCTCAAGCTCGATGCTCAAACAATTACTTTCATAAATATCGGAAATTCTACTTCTGTTTGTTTTGTACGCCAAATAAACTCATTGTCGAGTCTGGCTACAGGCAGGTTATGAAGAGAGATTTGAATTTGACCGTATTTACAAAAACGGAAGTGAACACCAGCTAAAATAACTTTTCTCGTAGTAGTCACACACATGCAAAAAGAGAAATTAGCCCTTCGACGCTTTGTTCACACGTGTATGTAAATTGTGCATATGAAAGGCGCATAGTCGAGTGGTTAGAGGCGCTCGGCATTGGTGCAGAAGTTCGTGGCTTCGAATCCCTATTGGAAAAGCCGGCGGATGAACACTTTGTTGAAGCAGCGAAAGGAGACATATACTTTGACCACGATACGGTAGACCCCCAACACTCACTGTTTCTCCGGCCACTAGGCTACGGGAAACACAAGGAACAGTTACATTTTTACCTTTTATGGGTGAAAAGTACTTCGATCAAACTTGCCAAACGGCCCAATATTTTCCATCTTGGAAAACGAATGGCGTTTAATAGTGAACAGCTTCTACCGAAATAGAATAGAACTTCAAATATGCATGCTTGGATTAATTTGCTGAGAATTTAGCATAGTATCTGTCATATCGTTAAGTCGTAATCATCATTTTCAAAACTAGAAGACAAAAATTGAGGCGAGACACGACAAAACCAATAAAGTTGCATGCGTGCCCAACGAAGACTCAGATCAGCCTGGGCATCCGCCCAGTCTGATCAGAGTTTCTGCTGTCCGCGTGGAGGTAGCTTAGACTCTTAGCTATCCTTTAGGCACACTGCGGAGATTTCCAATCAGACTGGGTTGATGTCCAAGCTGATCTGGGTATTCGCTAGTAGCACATGCCACATTGTTGTTTTTCTCGTGTCGCGGCTGATTGAGAGCATATCATTTATTTGAAAAGACCATTATCGGCTTTTCGCTCAGCTGTCCTTAACTGGTGTAACAAGTGCGATATGTCTTTATTCGATTTCGGTTTATAAATTGCGAGGAATTTTCATTAAGTTTTATTTCTTTGATAACAGTAGGCTTGTGAAATTTGAGATTATGAATGATAGGATTGTCAGAGTTATGACAAACTGCCCCATTATCTTTTAGTCGTCCGACAAAGTAGCAATTCCACTGTATCGTCTAAACGTTGATCAATCTTATATTGGATCGAAGATATGAAGCACATGTTTGAAGCTCAAAGTAAAAAGATAGAAAATGATCAGGAATTAATACAATCAAATTCCACTTCCCGCTCTCAAAATCAATAGAGCAAGAAGCACATACACACCTTAGTTTGAAACGTTTTTTGTACGTTTGGCTTGCGACAGTCATTTAATTTCTGTCATAGATGAACAGCATGTATATGTCTATCGTCATGGTCGTCTACATGCAACAGAACTCATCACAAAATAGTAGAAATGTTGCACTTGTAAAAATAACTGCATTGGATTTAGAAGAATTTGCAATTCTATCAGCTTTTTTGAAGCCCTGGCAAATAATAAAGAACATTTAAGGTAAATTGGATTCACATTTTATGGTTGAACCGTCTTTCATAAAGATTGTGTTCATCCGGAACAATGATGTTTTCAAATCATGATCAACGCTGTGTATGTCTGCGAAATAGAGTAAATAAACTAATGAAATCTACTTTATTTTTCTGTGCGTGTCTTTCGTAAACTTGTGTCACTTCCTGTGTGTATGTGCTTCTTTCCCTATTGGTTTTGAGAGTGGAATGTGGGGGATTTGATTGTATTAATTCCTGATCATTGTCCGTCGTTTTGCTTTGCAAATACAATAGCTTGGGGTCTTGCCCTATCTCTATCCAAACTGGTAAGACGCCCAGGCACCCTGGCACTGAAAGTTCTCCAGCGCCAACGCCCGATCCGACTACTCTTGCGGGAGGTGCTCGATAGGGTTGCTTGGATTTTCCCAACTCTCTGGCTCTCCAGGAGATGGCTCGCTACAAACCCGAAATACTGTCTCAAAGTTCTGTTCAACCAAATACAACCAACCGATCAAACTGAAGGTTTCATTAAACTGATTAAAAGCTGAAACGAAAGAAAAACGTAAAGGATACAGGCTACTTAGCATAACATAAAATTGCCACTCACATAACACTCATTATTAAGACATCAAAAACAATTGCAAACAATTCCTAAGGATTGGAATATTAACAGCATTAAATGAATGTACGGAAAGACTTTTTAAATTTACCACATGGCGTAACCAAAAGCTCTGAATATGCAAAGTAAAAGGATAGAAAATGTAGAGTACATGTAGACACTTTTTGCTATCCAACTTACAAATTAAAGGACCAAAGCTTGCATACTGACTCTAAACAGACAAAGAAGATGCGCAAGTTGATCTGGATATTTCCCATTTTTACATGCGACGTGGTATAGTTAAGGTATATTTTCACTCCACGCCAGTAATTTACTGAATCCAGAACGTCATAAAGCCCGCATTGTTCTCTGGATTTTGGATTATTGTTCCTAAATTCCAAATACGTTACTGAATGGCGGAATAAATCAAACGCAAAATCGACAGTGAGAAATCGATCTGCCATTCCAGTAGTGATCTACAAGCACAATAGGAGCAAGGCGATGCTTTCTCAAGCATTCACTGTGTTTTACTAGCCATAATTGGAAATCTCAACTCTTACAGCACCAGAAATGTAAAAAGTTAAATTTGGAAACAGCGTAGATCCAGACGAGGCGGCTCAGACTGAGCCGCCTCGTCTGGATTTTACACTGTTTTCTATCTATTCTTTGAATCCTCAATAGGATATAGCTTGGACGAAACAGTTCTTGAAATAAGCAGACATAAATTTTGTCGTCTGCTTTTTTTGCGCTCAAGAATTATAACCCTTCATCGCCATTGACAGACATTCGTTATTTTGGTCAGAAATGATACTGGTCTGTGAAACAGAACTGAAAAACAATCATAAGGTTAATGGAAAAAATAGTTTATGGACGGAGAGATTACGGTCGAATTCGCATTGCAACGTATGAGGGTATTTTGCAATGACTGCTTATGTGTTAAGGCTTAAAAAAATTTGTTTCACAGAAATTCGTATTGTAGTTAAGCTTCATTTTGTACAGTTTTATGCGCATTGCTCTTGCACTAAGAGAACCTAAGCATTTACTCACATAACGTTTGATTAAAGATTGATCAGCGTGCAACGAAACACTTACAAAGTAAGTCTGGTTGCCCATAGTCTGTTGAATTCATTATTTTAAGCAAAAAGATCAGACGCAGGATCCAGTTGCTTCAACTGAAAGGCAATTTTAGATCGCCAAGAAGTATGAGCGACATTATCTTTCCAAAGGTCTGTTGCACGTAGAATTTCTTCGCCTGCCTTCAACTTTCTGGATACTGTTGTACTTTCCAGAACATCTTTGTTAGAGATTGACATGAGAGAAAACAAGCAAGTTCACTAAGCGCAGGACAGAAGTGGATTCCCCACCATGTTTACAGAAACCTAAAGAATCGAAGCAGAAAGACAAATAAGGAGGACAAATGCTAGAAAAGCAACTACAACAAACGGAATCGGCATCAGTTTCCACCTTGGGGCTGATAGTAGCTTAAGGCACTTTGTGCTGAAACTGCTAGTTGGCGAAAGCTGCTATAGTTAGAAACAACAAAATAAAAGCTCATAAAAATATGGTCAGTCTTTCTTAGAATAAACACTTTCATGCAATTCACGGGCATGATCCAATGCGTTGTACGTGTACCGAATAGTCATACAAAACCATATTATTGCGCCACGTATCAAAAGTTTGGCTTTCCAGCCTTTCATCCACCTAAACCGCAAGTGAACAAAATGCCTACAGAGAACAAAGCGGTCTTTTTTAAGAATGGGTTCTTTATATACCGTTTATGCACTAACAGCGGTTAATATTCACTGTTCTTTTCGGTATAATTACATGCATTTTAGGCAAACCAAGAATGAAATGCTAGAAACATCAAAAGTAACAAAGGCAATTTCTCCTGATTGATAGCATTTTATACTGATTAGAATGTCGCGTGATCTAATACATTCTAGCCAATTATTTTATTAAATGATAATAGCACAACAAACCAGCAAAGTGACATATGCGCCCAACGAAGACTCAGATCAACTTGGGCATCCGCCCAGTCTGATCAGAGTCTTCTCTGTCCACACAGAGCTAGCTTAGACCCATAGCTACGCTAAAAGAGCACAGTGACGACTCTGAACAGACTCGGTTGATGCCCAGGCTGGTCTGAATCTAGGCTGTGCGCACATGGCACCTTGCTGGTTTCGTCGTGTCGCGGCTCAAATCGCAACAGCACAACCAGGAAAGAATTTAATCTCTGCAACAATGCTATTATTTAATGTTGACTCATGACTAAAGAAGAAGCTGACGTCAATGAGTTTGTCTAATTTAGAGAAAATGAATAATGTTCAGCTTCAGGCTGCTGAAACAGAAGCACTTAGGTAAAAAAATAGTTACTTTGATGGCATGGTGGTCTCGATTTTTTTATCATTTAGACGCTTTAGTACGAAACTTCAAATGAAGAAGAAGCTCTTTACATTCCTTATTCTCAATACAATTAGAAAGCTTTTTTTAAATAAATAAAATAAAAATAAATAAATAAAATAAACCCAATGTCATGCATCTAAAGCAACAGACGGAAAGCGCTATAAAAATGACAACACAAAATTGGCCAAACCTCTCTCTGATAGAATGATAGACTGACTTCAGTCAAAGCAAATCATGTTTGGCAGACTAGAGGCACTCACGAGCAAATTATTTTCTTTAAGCGTTGATCCGATTTTGGAACTGCTACACACACGTTGTTCAGAGAAGCTGATAGAAAGTCATAGAAGTTGGCTGTCTTTGCAAGACTGGTTCACCAAAATAGGACCAAAATTCAGTATAGCTCTTTTTTTAAAGCAGGGATATAAATATATAAAAGAAGATGGAGGTCTTGTTTTATGAATCTGAACTATAAATTCTACACAACATCAGAAGGTTAATTTCTCAGAACGGATGAGCTGATCCAAAGGAAAAAGAAAATATGAGCCGCGACACGTGAAAACCAACAAAGTGGTTGTGCGCAAGGCGCAGACTCAGTCTTCGCTGTCCGCATGGAGGTAACTTTGACCCTTAGCTACCCTTTAAGCGCATAGCGAAGAGTCTGATCAGCTTGGGGGGATGCCCAGGCTGATCTGAGATTGCGCTGGGCGCACAACCACATTGTTGGTTTTCACGTGTCGCGGCTCATATCATAATCTACAGTATTGTGGAACAGGAGACATTTTACAACCGCCTCATGGTGAATGATTGTCCTTGGACGTATCACCAGTAAACAATTCTGATTCTGATGACATCTAACACCGCCTATGGAGGGAGATACATGAGTTGCAATTTAAAATTATTAGCCATTGCCAGCAGTGAACACGTTCATAGGTTGTAAAACAATTGATGAAAGGGCATTATTTTCTTATCGACCCTGGAGAGCAAAAAAAAAATAAAATAAAATTATAACGTCATTCCTGGTATAAACGCATCCCGAGATTTCCTTGATATAAAGCGTTTTTTTGCTGTAACGAGCTCATATTTAAGCAATATTCATGGGTCTCTAGAGGATACAAGTGACATTTTGACTAATGATGATTAATCCAAAACAAAACGCCATCTTTGCGAGTTAGTAAACTATTTCTTCTGAACATTCTTAATGTCTAAGATCAATCGTAAAGCCATGTAAAACGAACGCATGTATTCCTATTATCAATTGCTTAGAAATCAGGGGATAGGAGTTCAGGACTGTATGCAGTGGTAGATTGCGAATATGTATGACGAATTCTTTATGCAGACTGCGTCCGCTGGTTACTGGGCATTTCTTGTTACCTTCCATTTGGTTTGGTTGGTGTCATCCAGATAATAATAATTAAAAAAAAACCCGTGAACCAGTCATGTTTCATTTTGATTGGCACCAAAAAGAGATGAGTTTCGTGTTTGTTTTTTGTTTTTGTTTTTTTTTTTTTTTTGCTTTCCTAGATGATTTAGCCCTAAAGACATCAATAATAGAGCCTGCTCACACGCGAAAGACTTTGTTCTTAAGCGTCTGTTTAAACGGTGACCACAATTTAAAAATGGGGCAAACATTCCGCTGACAGAATTGCTTCTCCTGAAATTGTATCAGTTAACCTAAGAGAAGTCCGTTCAAAGTCTATGCGTTCCAGGCCGTAAATCGGGAGCTTTGTGTCCCTACTTTTTTCCCAAACACCAACACACCGTGAGCGTTAGTAAAAACATTTACGACTGTGTCAACAAAGCTTGATAATCGTTTACCAAACTATACGATTACTCACTCGGCCCGATTAGCTAGAACTTAGGTAAACAGATTAAAAACTTGAAAAGATTTGTTTCAGGTTCTAGAACGTGAAAAAAATCTTTCAAGTTTTAATATGTTTTACTGAAGTTTCATGCTCAACCCATAAACCATGGTCTCCCCTTAAATCAAGTTTAGACATAATAACTTTTTCAACTACAGCCACTAAAGCACAGTAAATGAGGTGCGACACGGAAAAAAAACAAAAGTGGCATGTGCGCCCAGCGAAGACTCAGACCAGCCTGGGCATCAGACCAGTCTGCTCAGAGTATTCGCTGTCGGCATAGAGATAGGGTAGATTCTAAGCTACCCTTTAAGCGCACATAGAAGACTGTGATCAGACTGGGTGGATGCCAAGGCTGATCTGAGTCTTCGCTGGGTGCGCATGCCCATTTGTTGGTTTTGTCGTGTCGCAGTTCAAATGCTTCAGACAGCATCCGATTACTTCTACTGTACTACTAAATCGCCACTGAAATAGGAGAATGATTTTTTTCTGTCGATTTTCCGTTTGATTAACTTCTTATTCAGTAAAGTATTTCTAATTTCCGGAACAATAATCCGTACTTCGGAGAACAGTGTTAGACTGATTAAATTCAAGAGTCAGTTAATCATAAAAGCAAGCTAGAATTCCTGCATTGTTATTCATAATAAGTTAAATGCAGCCTGGGTCTGCATTTGAAAGTGTGGTTTCATAGATTAATTAAATAACTTTCACGCGGACCGAGCAACAAACTAAATGGAAATGTTTAGAACAGTTCTGGAATCCTCCATCGAGGGTTGGGATCTCGAAAGTAAAAAGATCGTCAATGATCAGGATCTAATACGATCGGAATTCATATTCCGTCCTCAAAACCTTTAGTTTTATACTTTGGTTGACAACAGATAACGTTAAATAAAATCACGATCACGAAATACACGAACGGAAACCGAATGAAGAGTTCATTCAGGTCCAGACAGGTGGTCATTCAGCTACACCAACTGAAAACAGCACTTTCAAGATTCAAGGTTCAGATTTTTTTAGTCGGGTTTAGAAAAGAATGGATCATTTAGAAAACTTACACGCGGACTGAGCAACAAACTAATTGGAAATGTTTCGAGCAGTTCCATAATCCTCGATCGACAGTTGGCATCTCGTAAAGTGGAAAGAACGGCAATGATCAGAATCTAATACGATCAAGATCCATACGCCGTCCCCAAAACCAAAAGGGTAAGAGTATATACATTAGTTGACCACAGATCACGTTAAATAAAATCAGTCACGAAAGACGAATGAAGAGCTCTTTCAGGCCCAGGCAGGTGGTCATTCAGCTACACCAACTGAAAGGCCAACTTTCAAAATTCAAGTTTCAAAGATTTTTTACGTCGGGTTTTGAAAACAATTAAAATTAACATAGGCTACATGAGCATCACAACAGATAAGCAAGCACGGACATGGAAAACTAGAACAAGGAGTAGTTATATCTGTTTTTACCGAATTTGAATTTCAAATTATAAACCAAAACAGAAAGCCAAGTGGGCAGCTATACAGTTGACCATATTGCAAACTGCTAGAAGATCACAGACAAGCGAAAATAAGAACAAGTACTAATGAGGACTTACAAGAGAAGTACCGCCTTGGAATGGCCAGTAATTTATATTTGACCATTCCAAAGCGCAACTGCTAATGTCTTTCTTCGCCGCAACTTGGTCTTCTTGTGCATATAAAGTTTCGTGCATGTAATAGGCGAGCGTTAATTTCTTTGTTTCGTGAATGACAAACGGCCTGAGAAACAGCTGTTCGTTCAGTTTACAAACTGCTGTCAGTCTGAGCCGCGACCCGACAAAACCAACAATGTGGTTGTGCGCACAGTGCAGACTCAGATCAGCCTAGGCATCCGCCCAGTCTGATCAGAGTCTTTACTGTAGCATGGAGGTAGCTTACACCCTTAGCCACCCTTTAAGCGCTTAACGAAGGGTTTTCTGATCAGACTGGGTGGATGCCCAGGCTGATTTGAGTATGCGCTGGGCGCACAACCACATTGTTGGTTTTGTTGTGTCGCGGCTCATCTGTTCCCATTTGGCCTCAGTGCAGGATGAGATCTGCATGTATCAGTTTCTGATCATTTCTTGTCTTTTTCCTGTATGCAGTATTCAAAAAATATAAATGAACGCACCCAAGTAAGGTCATAACCCAAAGCAAAGTATACTGGAGGCACAGGCAGAAGGAAGAGATAGCAGATACGGCAAAACATAACCGTTCGTGTGTACAGACACACATAGCTCAAAACAGAAATTTAGACTATACATCAGTGCAGCATATATTATTCGCTGTTTCTCAGCGAAATTGTTACTGCAAGTGGTGTATGTGGTGGTCGATAAAAAGGTCTCCATCCACTAAATCTTTGTGTTTTATATGGCGGCAAAAATGAGTACCCTCATGCACTCAATCTTCTGGTATTTTTCGAACGTTAAGCCTGCTCTGATAAATTTGAAACAACAGTTCTACAGCCATGTTGAAATGGTAAACAAAATAATTCTGCTCCGGCTTTGCGCATTTTTTTTCTCTCTCTCTTTCTCTTTGACCTTGATGGGTCATGTATTTTGATTTTAGTCTTTACTTGGTAAATACGTTCTCGAAAGATGGATCACTTGCAAGCCAACGAAAATAGCTGATTTGCGTTTATTGAATCTGTATATAAGCATTAATGTGATATCAAGGAACTGTAGTGTGGACATGTGAAGTCATTAGAAAATTAGGACCAGAGCTCTGCCGCAGCCGGTGTCAGGGGATGTGAGCAATGTGGCAAATTATTGCTAAAGAACAGATGCGGTAAAACCGAGACAGCTGTATTAGTTTTTAATTGGTGTGTTCCTTGCTCTCAAATGATCCATCTTTGCTTATTTATTAATTATGGCTCCAGACAGAATTTGAATTTTGCACTCTTACGTTGCCCGTATGAGTCACATTGCACTAGGCTGGAACTGATCAGACTACGGGAAATACCAGAGGATCCTATTCTAAATGTGCAAACGCGAATCGTGCATGCTACGACTGTGATAATTTTCAGTACATTATTTCAAATAGGGACAGCTTTTTTCCTATATTTGAATGATTGCTGCTCTCAAGAATGAGTTATATGAGCATATGTGTTCCTTTCAGAACTGATCCCCATTCAACGACAAGACGATTATAAAAATTACAGAGTTATTCTTCTTTAATACTCATGGATTTTGAAGGCGTAGATCCTGTGTCACTCAGCTTTCTGTTTGAGATTATAAGTGGTCGGAGCTTTTGTGTAGTTACTGTTTTACTGATAACAAATAATCCAAAGGCCCAAGGCTATTTGTTATTTCGACTGTCAACCCTTTCCAGGCGAATTCCTTCGCATAAGCAACAGAACCAATAAGACCAGTTATTTGAACGACATGACTTTTGCAATATACAAAACATGAATGTAAAACAAGTGGCCTAGACAGAAACTTGAAACAAAAAGCCAAAACGACCGGGAACATTTATCATTTGAATTCTATTACGATGAGAACAGACTGATTCTCAACCTCGATGCTCAAACAATTACTTTGATAGATATCGGAAAGTCTGCTTCTGTTTGTTTTGTACGCCAAATAAACTCATTGTCAAGTCTGGATACAGGCAAGTTATGGAGAGCGAGTTGAATTTGCCCGTATTTTGAAAAAACCGGAAGTGCTAAAATAACTTTTCCCGTAGTAGTCACACACATGTAAAAAGAGAAATTAGCCCCCCTTCGACGCTTTGTTCACAAGTGTATGTAAATTGTGCAAATGAAAGGCGCCTAGTCGAGTGGTTAGAGGCGCTCGGCATTGGTGCAGAAGACCGTGGCTTCGAATCCCTATTGGGCAAGCCGTCGGCTGAACACTTTGTTGAAGCAGCGAAAGGAGACATATACTGTGACCACGATACGGTACCCCTCCCCCCCCCCCCCCACACACACACAAACATTCACTGCTTCTCCGGCCACTAGGGTACAGGAAACACAAGGAACAGTTACATTTTTACCTTTTATTGGGTGAAAAGTACTTCGATCAAACTTGCCAAACGACCCAATATTTTCCATCTTCGAAAACGAATGGCGTTTAATAGTGAACAGTTTCTACCGAAATAGAATAGAACTTCAAATATGCACGCTCGGATTAATTTGCTGAGAATTTAGCTTAGTATTAGTGTTTTTTCTCGTGTCGCGGCGGATTGAGAGCATATCATTTATTTGAAAAGACCATTATCGGCTTTTCGCTCAGCTGTCCTTAACTCGTGTAACAAGTGCGATATGTCTTTCTTCGATTTCGGTTTATAAATTGCGAGGAATTTTCATTAAGTTTTTTTTTCTTGTGAAATTTGGGATTATGAATGATGTCAGAGGATTGTCAGAGTTATGACAAACTGTCCCATTATTTTTCAGTCGTCCGACAAAGTAGCAATTCTACTGTATCGTCTAAATGTTGATCAATCTTATATTGGATCGAAGACATGAAGCACAAGTTTGAAGCTCAAAGTAAAAAGATAGGCAATGATCAGGAATTAATACAATCAAATTCCACATCCAGCTCTCAAAATCAGTGGGGCAAGAAGCACATACATACCTTAGTTTGAACGTTTTTGTACGTTTGGCTTGCGATAGTCATTTAATTTCTGTCACAGATTAACAGCATGTATATGTCTATCGTCATGGTCGTCTACATGCAACAGAACTCATCACAAAATAATAGAAATGTTGCACTTGTAAAAATAACTGCATTGGATTTAGAAGAATTTGCAATTCTATCAGCGTTCTTGACGCCCTGGCAAATAATAAAGAACATTTAAGGTAAATTGGATTCACATTTATGGTTGAACCGTCTTTCATAAAGATTGTATTCATCCGGAACAATGATGTTTCCAAATCAAGATCAACGCTGTGTATGTCTGCAAAATAGAGTAAATAAACTAATGAAATCTACTTTATTAACTGTGCGTGTCTTTCGTAAACTTGTGTCACTTTCTGTGTGTGTGTGCTTCTTTCCCTATTGGTTTTGAGAGCGGAATGTAGGGAATTCGATTGTATTAATTCCTGATCATTGCCCGTCTTAATACAATAGCTTGGGGTCTTGTCCTATTTCTATTCAAACTGGTAAGATGCCTAGGCACCCTGGCACTGAAAGTTCTCCAGCGCCAACGCCCGATCCGACTATGCTTGCGGGAGGTGCTCGATAGGGTTGCTTGGATTTCTCCAACTTTTGGCTCTCTAGGAGATGGCTCGATACATACCCGAAATTCTGTCTCAAAGTTCCGTTAAACCAAATACAACCAACCGATCAAACTGAAGGTTTCATTAAACTGATTAAAAGCTGAAACGAAACAAAAACGTAAAGGATACAGGTTACTTAGCATAACATAAAATTGCCAGTCACATGACACTCTTCATTAAGACATCAAAAACAATTGCAAACAACCCCTAAGGATTAGAATATTAACAGCATTAAATGAATGTACGGAAAGACTTTTTAAATTTACCACATGGCGAAACCAAAAGCTCTGAATATGCAAAGTAAAAGGATAGAAAATGTAGAGTACATGTAGACACTTTTTGCTATTCAGATTACAAAGTAAAGGACCAAAGCTTGCATACTGACTCTAAACAGACAAAGAAGATGCGCAAGTTGATCTGGATATTTCCCATTTTCACATGCGACGTGGTATAGTTAAGGTATATTTTCACTCCACGCCAGTAATTTACTGAATCCAGAACGTAATCAAGCCCGCATTGTTCTCTGGATTTTGGAATATTGTTCCTAAATTCCAAATACGTTACTGAATGGGGAATTCTCCCATTCCAGTAGTGTTCTACTAGCACAATAGGAGCAAGGTGATGCTTTCTCAAGCATTCACTATATTTTACTAGCCATAATTGGAAATCTTAATCCTTACAGCGCCAGAAATGGAAACATCTGAATTTGCAAACAGCGTAGATCCAGATGAGGCGGCTCATGATGAGATCTACACTGTTTCTTATCTATTCTTTGAATCCTCAATATGATATAGTTTGGACGAAACTGTTCTTGAAATTTGGAGACGTAAATTTTGTCGTCTGCTTTTTGCGCTTAAGAGTTATAATCCTTCATCGCCAACGTCATTTACAGACATTCATTAGTTTGGTCAGAAATGGTACCGGCCTCTGAAACAGAACTGAATAACGATCATAAGGTTAATGGAAAAAATGGTTTATGGACCGATAGATCGCGGCCAAATTCCCATTACACACTATGAGAGTATTGTGCAATTACTACTCATATTTAATGTCTAAATAAACTTTTTGTCCACAAAAATTCGTACTGTACTGAAGCTATACGCATTACATTTTGTACTAAATTTAAGATCTGAATATATTCCTTCGAGAGTGGAGAACACATTCGAAAGATGGAACACTTAGAATAATGGGCTGCTCAAGCCTCATCAGTACATCATTTACTTCAAGACGGTTCAACACGAGTGAAATCAAGTACAAAGTAAGTCTGGCAATGTGCTATTAACATAGTTTGAGTAGTTCATTATTTTAAGCAACCAGGAGCAAGATCCGATTGCTTCAACTGAAAGGCATTAAGTATCGGCAAATTCCCTCCCAAAGGTCAGCTACATGCAAAATTGCTTTCGCCTGCCTCTTGCTTTAAGAAGAATATCACCCTGTCAAGAACAGTTTCATCTGAGATTGTTTGACTTGAGAGAAAATAAATAAGAAGAGAGCAGCACAGACGTGGATTTTTCAACGTGTCAACAAAAAGCTTGAGAGGTTGAAAACATTTTTGATAGAAATGCTGGCGTCTATTGGTGTTGTAGGGTTATAACAATTTACAATCCGAATTTTGAAATTGTTCTTTTATATCAATCTAGGGATCTAGCAGAAAAGGTAGACCAAAAACTTTTTTTATTTATTTGGTGAAGCGTTCTGTCACTTCGGGACTGCAACCAAACGAGTGGCAAATACAAGTACAACAAACGAAATCGGGATCAGTTTCCACCTTGGAACTGATCGTAGCTTAAGCCACTTTGTGCTGAAACTGCTAGTCGGCGAAAGCTGCTATAAAAATAAACAGAAACACAGTAATTACAAAAATAAAATCTGATAAGAAGAATGCTAGTATTTCTTAGAATAAACACATTTCATACAATTCATGCGCATGATCGGTTCCGTTGTACATGTACCGAATAGTCATACAGAACCATATGATTGCGCCACGTATCAAACGTTTGACTTTCCAGCTAAAGCGCAAGTGAACCAAATGCCTTCAGAGACCAAAACGGTCTTTTATAAGAATGGGTTCTTTATACATTTTGTATTCCGTTTATGCACTCATACGAGGATCGTCCAAAAAGTTCTGTCACTGGACTCAAAACTTTGCTCACAGACGTGATAGCTTACCACGGTTTGCAACAATCAAAAGACAATCTTTTATCTTTATACTGATATCAGGTAAATAGTGAAAACATGCCATCTGGTTTAGTTATAAGCTCAGATACAGACCTTATATTTGACACTGGCCTATTTTCACGATTTTTGTTTTTCTGCTGGCTTGCTTCATGCTGCATATCTCGTCAATCACATATCGCAGGATTCTGAAATTTTCAGGGTTGCTGTCCGTTGCATTTTGTGGGACACTACATAAAAATCAGCGAATTCTGTCGATTATATGCGATGCAAAATATTGATTTAAGAAATTTGGTGAAATACACAGTCACGTGATTTTCAAGGACTCACTGTGCTTCCACTTTAGGGATCTTTTCTGAAATTTTGATTGACAACACATTGTCATGATCTACTGCTTTCTTTCTTTCTTTCTATCATTACTGTCCTCGGTCTACTTAGACCATGATGACAGGTTTCTGGTGTGGCGCATAAGTTGTCACAAAAAAAAAAAATAAATAAATAAATAAATGAATTTGTGACAAAGCCACCAGTAGATTAAAACTATTTACAAGAAGTCCTCAGGGGCAGGCATTCCATGCCTAACCCCTGCTCTACCCTAGGATATTAAATTTTGGCCTTAAACCCATCAACTGTCTCCGAAGAGACAGCTTCGGTTGTAAGGCCATTCCAAGTTGCAATTGTCCTGGGGAAAAAAGAATTCTTAAAACCGTCCGTGTAAGCGTTTGGACGGTGGTACTGGAATGGGTGGGACCTAGTTCTCCTGCTCCCTTCACCGACCTCAGATAGGTACTTATTCTTATCTACAACGGCAAGATTATTATGAATTTTGTAGAATAGAGACAGAGAAGCCTGCTGTCGTCTTTCCTGCAGGTCTGGCCATTGGAGTTCTTCTAACATTTCTCCCACATGGCTTTGATTGCGCCAGCGCCTACAGGTCCAACGGGCAGCAGTCCTCTGTACTTTTTCTATTCTGTTAATATCAACTTGGTGATGGGGCATCCAAACTGGCGCTGCATATTCTAATTTGGGCCGGACCAGAGTTTTATATGCAGCAGCCTTGATTTCCTTCGATGCAAAAGTCAAGTTTCTACGAAGGAAACCCAAGGTCTTAGTAGCCTTACTGGTAATTTCATTAATGTGCTGACCCCACTCGAGGTCATCCGTAATTTCAACTCCTAAATATTTGGCTGACGATACATTCTCTAGGACTTGGTTATGCAATGTATAACCATGGAGTATTTGCTTTGGAGGGGGATGCCTAGTCACCCTCATAGAGTGACATTTGGCAACTATAAACTGCAGTAAAGATATGCTTCAGAATTTGAAATACTATACGTTTATGAAGCTTTTGAACTTAGAACATGACCTAGTCGATTTTCCTATGGCGTTGTTTGCATAAAATTGAGGTTACGAAATGCTGTAAACTCTTTAAAATGGACAGAATCACTTGGAGATTTTTTCGTTGTGTTTATTAACACCTGAAATATCGTAGGCACCGGGCAGCGATAATAGACATCCCTTCATTGATTATTGCCGGAGGTGCATCTACTAATTTGCCAGTAGGGTGAGGGTACCCTTCTTTTGAAGCAGATTGTGAATGTCATGTCATTGATACAAGAATCAGTTTTTTACATCTATGTATTAGGAAACAGGGTTTTTGAATGGTTTTTATTTTAGGTCTATAGCACTTTTCGTTTTCGAGATATAAGCCAGTGACAGAACTTTTTGGATGACCCTCGTAGCGGTTAATATTCCCTGTACCTTTCTGTATAATTACATGCATTTTAGGCAAATCAAGACTGAAATGCCGAGAACATCAAAAGTTACAAAGGCAATTTCTCCTGATTGATAGCATTTTTATACTGATTAGAATGTCGCGTGATCCAATACATTCTAGCCAATTATTTGATTAAATGACAACAGCACAACAAACAAGCAAAGTGACATGTGCGCCCAACGAAGACTCAGATCAGCCTGGGCGTCCGCCTAGGCTGATCAGAGACTTCGCTGTCCACATAAAGCTAGCTTAACCCTTAGCCACCCTTAAAGCGCACAGCGACGACTCTGATCAGACAGGACGGATGTCCAGGCTGATTTGAATCTCAACTGGGCGCACATGCCACTTTGTTGGTTTTGTCGTGTCGCGGCTCAAATTGCAAAAGCACAACCAGGGACGAATGTAATCTCTGCAACAATGCTGTTATTTAATGTTGACCCAGGACTTAAGAAGAATCTGACGTCAATGAGTTCGTCTAATTTAGAGAAAATGAATAATTTTCAGCTTCATGTTGCTGCAACAAAAGTACTTTGTTAAAAAAAATAGCTGATTCGGCGGTTTCGATTTTTCATGATTTAGACACTTTGATGAGAAAATTCAAATAAAAAAACAACATGAATTTTGCATTCCTTATTCTCAATTCAACTAGAACATTTTTCTTCATACTTCTAAAGTTTACATTAAAGCAAAAGACTATAAAAGTAATAAGTATGCAAAGACCAGGAACTGAAACAATCAAAATCCAAATCCAGGCCTCAAACCATAGTTGGAAACAACTAAGATTACAAATAATCAAGATACAGAGAACATATGGCCAACCGAGTGAGCAGCTTGTTCCCAAAAGGTGGCCACTCAACAACCCAAACCGAACCAAAAATAATAAGAACATACATAAGGTAAAACATCACAGAAACTCTGACACCAAAAACAGGCAACAGAGAACCACAACAGAACTACCGCCTTGGAACGGTCAGTAATGAATTACTGGGGGGGGGGGGGGGGGGGGGGGCTTAATTTTATGGTGACTTAGTATACAAATTCAAAAAGATTAAGGGTAGGACTGATTTTTCTGATCAATTCCGAAAAATAATAATACGTCACAAACGTATTGGCTATAATTTAAATGTTATGCTACAGTCTGCATGCTTAGTGATTAACCCAATCACGGTTGATAGCTTTGCTGCACTCTTTAATTGCACACCGGGGGATCGGTCGTCAGACTCTATGATGGCCCCAACCTAAAGCTATATATTTTAGTTGGTTGGGACCGGAGCCTTTTTGTCTGTTGCTTGGTCCACCGGGGCTCAACTGGTGACCTTCTTTTGCTTCAGATTTCCAGTGGGGTTGTTTGGCAGGACAGGGATCTCCACCTGTCAGACGGCCCGTTGTATCTGTTGAGTCCTCGTCTTTGCTTCTTCATGGTGTTGAAATTTGATTTATGTGTTTACCGTGATGATTCATTGACGAGTTAGAGGGTTATCATGCGAACCGAACAACCAACTAAATGTTTTGTACCACTTCAGAAACTGAGGGTGAGGTTGGGCCTGTAAAATCGATTTAAGCCCCCCAGTAATTCATTACTGACCGTTCCAAGGCGGTAGTTCTGTTGTGGTTCTTTGTTGCCTGTTTTTGGTGTCAGAGTTTCTGTGATGTTTTACCTTATGTATGTTATTATTATTTTTGGTTCGGTTTGGGTTGCTGAGTGGCCACCTTTTGGGAACAAGCTGCTCACTCGGTTGGCCATATGTTCTCTGTATCTTGATTATTTGTAATCTTAGTTGTTTCCAACTATGGTTTGAGGGCTGGATTTGGATTTTGATTGTTTCAGTTCCTGGTCTTTGCATACTTTTTACTTTTTTTTTTAAATCGATTTTACAGGCCCAACCTCACCCTCAGTATCTGAATGGTACAAAACATTTAGTTGGTTGTTCGGTTCGCATGATAACCCTCTAACTCGTCAATGAAGCATCACGTCAATGAATCATAAAACTGACATCACAAAATTGGCCCTATCTCTCTGTGATAGACCACAGGCACTTGAAGTTCTATGCTCAAAGAAGAAACAAACTCAAAACCCTTTAAACTTGAAGCAGTCTATAGGCTCAGAGCCTGGATGTTTAGCGGCATCATTGAAATGTATTTAATAGCATAAAACTTCAAGCGCCCGTGGATACACTTACTACATTCGAAGGAAATAATGCTTGGCTGACTAGAGGCACTCATGAGCAAATTCTTTTCTTAAAGCGTTGATCCGATTTTGGAACTGCTACACACACGTTGTTCAGAGAAGGTGATAGAAAGTCATAGAAGTTGGCTGTCTTTGCAAGACTGGTTCACCAAAATAGGACCAAAATTCAGTATAGCTCTTTTTTAAAAGCAGGGATATAAATATATAAAAGAAGATGAAGGTCTTGTTTTATGAATCTGAACTATAAATTCTACACAACATCAGAACGTTAATTTCTCAGAACGGACGAGTTGATCCACAGGAAAAAGAAAATATGAGCCGCGACCCGTGAAAATCAACAAAGTGGTTGTGCGCAAGGCGCAGACTCAGATCAGCCTGGGCATCCGCCCAGTCTGATCAGAGTCTTCGCTGTCCGCATGAAGGTAACTTTGACCCTTAGCTACCCTTTAAGCGCATAGCGAAGAGTCTGATCAGCCTGGGTGGATGCCCAGGCTGATCTGAGTCTGCGCTGGTCGCACAACCACTTTGTTGGTTTTCACGTGTCGCGGCTCATATCATAATCTACAGTATTGTGGAACAGGAGATATTTTACAACCGCCTCATGGTGAATGATTGTCCTTGGACGTATCACCAGTAAACAATTCTGATTCTGATGACATCTAACACCGCCTATGGAGGGAGATACATGAGTAGCAATTTAAAATTATTAGCCATTCCAGCAGTGAACACGTTAATATGGAGTAAAACAATTGATGAAAGGGCATTATTTTCTTATCGACCCTGGAGAGCCCAAAAAATAGAATAATAACGTCATTCCTGGTATAAACGCATCCCGAGACTTTCTATACCGTTCCTTGATATAAAGCGGTTTTGGCTGTAACGAGCTTATATTTAAGCAATATTCATGGGTCTCTAGAGGATACAAGTGACATTTTGACTAATGATGAATAATCCAAAACAAAACGCCATCTTTGCGAGTTAGTATACTATTTCCTCTGAACATTCTTAATGTCTAAGATCAATCGTAAAGCCATGTAAAACGAACGCATGTATTTCTATTGTCAATTGCTTAGAAATCAGGGGATAGGAGTTCAGGACTGTATGCAGTGGTAGATTGCGAATATGTATGACGAATTCTTTATGCAGACTGCGTCCGCTGGTTACTGGGCATTTCTTGTTACCTTCCATTTGGTTTGGTTGGTGTCGTCCAGATAATAATAATAATAATAAAAACGTGAACCAATCATGTTATTGCCTGTTTCAGTTTGATTGGCACCAAAAAGAGATGAGTTTCGTGTTTTTTTTTTTTTTTTTATTTTTTTTTTTTTTTTGCTTTCCTAGATGATTTAGCCCTAAAGACATCAATAATAGAGCCTGCTCACACGCGAAAGACTTTGTTCTTAAGCGTCTGTTTCAACGGTGACCACAATTTAAAAATGGGGCAAACATTCCACTGACAGAATTGCTTCTCCTGAAAGTGTATCCGTTAGCCTATAGAGAAGTCCGTCCAAAGTCTATGCGTTCCAGGCCGTAAATCGGGAGCTTTGTGTCCCTACTTTTTCCCCAAACACTAACACACCGTCAGCGTTAGTAAAAACATTTACGACAGTGTCAACAAAGCTTGATAATCGATTACCAAACTATACGATTAGCTAGAACTTAGGTTAACAGATTAAAAACTTGAAAATATTTGTTTCAGGTTCTAGAACGTGAAAAAAATCTTTCAAGTTTTAATATGTTTTACTGAAGTTTCATGCTCAATCCATAAACCATGGTCTCCCCTTAAATCAAGTTTAGACATAATAACTTTTTCAATTACAGCCACTTAAGCACAGTAAATGAGGTGCGACACGGAAAAAAACAAAGTGGCGTGTGCGCCTAGCGAAGACTCAAACCAGCCTGGGCAGCAGCCCAGTCTGATCAGAGTATTCGCTGTCGGCATAGAGGTAGGGTAGATTCTAAGCTACCCTTTAAGCGCACACAGAAGACTGTGATCAGACTGGGCGAATGCCAAGGATGATCTGAGTCTTCGCTGGGTGCGCATGCCCATTTGTTGGTTTTGTCGTGTCGCAGTTCAAATACTTCAGACAGCATCCGATTACTTCTATTGTACTACTAAATCGCCACTGAAATAGGAGAATGAATTTTTCTGTCGATTTTCCGTTTGATTAACTTCTTATTCAGTAAAGTATTTCTAAATTCCGGAACAATAATCCGTCATTCGGAGAACAGTGCTAGACTGATTAAATTCAAGAGTCAGTTAATCATGAAACATGGAAAGCAAGCTAGAATTTCTGCATTGTTATTCATAGTAAGTTAAACGCAGTCTGGGCCTGCATTTGAAATTGTGGTTTCATGGATCAGTTAAAACAACTTTCACACGGACCGAGCAACAAACAGAATGTAAATGTTTCGAACAGTTCCGGAATCCGGTAAACCGAATAAAGAGCTCTTTCAGGCACAGACAGCTGGTCATTTACCTACACCGACTGAAAACATCACTTTCAAGATTCAAGATTTTTTTATTTAACGTCGGGTTTAGACAAAAACAATATTAGCTACTTGAGCTAAACAGCTGGTGGACGAAAGCACCGACATAGAAAAAAAAGAACATGGAACAGTAATATCTATTGATACCAATTTTCTTTTTGAATTACAAAACAAAAAAAGAATATTCAATTTGCTAATTGCTAGAAGATTACAAACAAGCGAATATAAGAACAAGTAATACTGAGGAACTACAAGAGAAGTACCATGTAGGAATAGCTAGTAATATGTTACGGACCATTCCAATGCGGCACTACTTGTTCAACATGTTCTTGTTTGCATATCAATTCTTCCGTTCATCTATTACGCGAGTGGTGATTTCTTAGATTAGTTGACGTAGCTGAATGATTATGTAACTTTCTGAGAAAGAGCTTTTCGTTCGATCTACGAACTGCTCACATGTTAGTGTATATAAATATATACTCTAAACTTCGTTCCGATTCGGACTGGGATGTAATTGTATCAGTATTCGAAAATATAAATGAAAACACCCAAGCAAGGTTACAACCAAACGCGAATTATACTAGCGACAAAGGCAGAAGAAAATGGTCGCAGAAACGATAAATTGGAGCCGAACACCTTTGGAAACGGACACACATTGTTCAAAACAGAAATACTTTTCATCAGTGCAGCATACATTATACGCTATTTTCTGCAGGTGTAATATGTGTTGGTCGAAAAAGGTCTCCAGGCACTAATTCTTAGTGTTCTATATGGCGGCCGAAAAGGGTTCACCCATGCACTTAATCTTCTGGTATTTGTCGATCGTTGAGCCCTCTGATTAATTTGAAATAAAACTTACGCAGTCATCACAGAAATAAACAGTTTTGCACAGGTTTTCCACTTTTTGTTCTCTTTTTGACCTGGGTGGGCAATGTATTTTGATTCCAGTCTTAACTTGGTTAATAAATTCCGAAAAGATGGGTCACTTGGAAGCCAGCGAGAAAAACTGTATTGCTTTTTGGACCTGATATAAGCATTTATGTGATAACCAGGAACTATAACGTGGACATGTGAAGTCATTAGGAAAATAGGATCAGAGCTCAGCCGAAGCCGATGTCAGGGGACGTGAGCAATTTTGCACATTATTGTTCAAGGACAGACGCGGTAAAACCGAGACGGCTACATTAGTTTATAATTGGTGTCTTCCTTGCTCTCAACGGATCCATATTTGCTTATTTAATAATTATGACCCCAGACAGAATTTTGGATTTTGCACTCTGACGAGCCCGTTTAAGTCAGATTGCACTAGACTAGAACTTATCAGACTATGGGAAAACCGGAGGATCCCATTCTCACTGTGCAAACGCGAATCGTGCATGCCACGACTGTGATAACATTAAGCAAGTTTCAGTGCATCGTTTTTCTTCACACATTATTTCAAATAGAGACAACTCTTTTTCCTATAATATATTTGAGCCGCGACACGAGAAAACCAACAATGTGGTTGTGAGCCCAACTGAGACTAAGATCAGCCTGGGCATCTACTCAGTCAAGTCGAAGTTTTTTTTTTTTCTGTGGGCTTTAAAGGTAGCCAAGGGTCTAAGATAGCTTCATGCGGACAGCGAACACTATGATCAGACTGGGCGGATGCCCAGGCTGATCTGAGTCTGCGCTGGGCGCACAACCACATTGTTGGTTTTGTCGTGTCGAGGCTCATTTTATTTGAAAGACGGCTGTTCTCTAAAATGAGTTATATGAGCAAATTTGTTCCTTTCAGAACTGATCCCCATTCAAAGAAAAGACGATAATAAAACCTAAAAGAGTTGTTTTCCTTTTGTGCTCATGGATCTTTAAATGTGTAGATCTTGTGCCACTCGGCAAAGTATTAAGCTTTCTTCTTAGACTATAAGTGATCGGAGCTATTGTATAGTTAGGCCGCGTTTACACGAGCAAAGTTTCTTTGTCACAGAAGTTTAAGAAAGAAAGTATGACAAATATTTTGCGTTTACACGGAGCAAATTATTTGTTAAAGAAAATGTGCCATAGAATCTTTGTCACATAAACTTTGGCAATGAAATATTTGCTGCAGTGTTCACACGACCAAACATTATTCGTCAAAGTTACCTGCAGCAATGAAACAAAACCTTTGTCACATTTTCCACGCTTATAGCAAAGTTCATTGTTACATAATCTTTAGCAAAGTTCTCCGTTTACACGGACAAATTTAATTTATCGAAGTAACTTTACCATATATATCTGTTAACGAAACATTGTCATATGTTGGCATTTACACGAGCAAATTTTTCTGTGACAAACCTACTTTGTCATGGAAACTTTGCTCGTGTAAACGCGGCCTTACTGTTTTACTGATAACAAATAATCAAGGCTATTGGTCATTCCTACTGTCAACCCTTTCCAGGCAAATTCCTTCGCATAAGCAACAACCAATGAGACCAGTTACTGGAATGAGTGACTTTTGCAATATACAAAACATGAATGTAAAACAAGCGTCAGAAATTTGAAACAAAAAGCCCAAACGACCGGGAGTATTTATCATTTGAATTCTATTACGGTGAGAACAGACTGAGTCTCAAGCTCGATGCTCAAACAATTACTTTCATAAATATCGGAAATTCTACTTCTGTTTGTTTTGTACGCCAAATAAACTCATTGTCAAGTCTGGCTACAGGCAGGTTATGAAGAGAGATTTGAATTTGACCGTATTTACAAAAACGGAAGTGAACACCAGCTAAAATAACTTTTCTCGTAGTAGTCACACACATGCAAAAAGAGAAATTAGCCCTTCGACGCTTTGTTCACACGTGTATGTAAATTGTGCATAACAGTCACCAGAAAATTTTTGCCAAACCAGTTTTTGGCAAACTCACCTTGTAATTTTTCTTGACTAAGAGACCTCATATGACCTGTGTTATATGAAATAGAGGTTTCTAAGTAAATCCTGTACCTTCTGGTCCAAAAATAATAAGAGGTCTAAAAATTATTAAGCAAAAAAAGTCAAAATCCCCATGGGGTTTTTGAAAACCCCGTGGGGAAAAAAAATCCCCATGGGGAATTATGACCCTCCCCATGGGGAATATTCCCCATATTTTTTCAAGGGGAAAAATTCCCCATGGGTAAATGTAATGAAGAAATATTTATTTAATATTCACACTTAGAATATCAACAAAGACAAATATTAAACCTGCTACCCAATATTAGCCACCCAACCAAACCTTGATATTTTCCCCATGGGGTTTTGTCCCCGCGGGAAAATTTTGGACAAAATTCCCCATGGGGTTTTTCAAGAAATTTAAATCCACAAATTTGTCAAATTTTAAACTTTACATGGATTTTTTATCTTAAATAATTCGTTATGGATTGATTTCTGATTATTTTGTTAAAATCTAAATTTTCCCGCAGGGAAATCTCCCCATGGGGAAAAAAAGTATGTTGAATATTTTCCCCATGGGGAAAAATTCAATGGTATTCTGAAAAAATATAAGTTTTACAGTTAATTAATAAATGAATGAAACAGTTCAGTTTGAATATATCTGTATTAAGTTTAAAAGTAAAAAAATAATAATCAAAACAAATTGACATTATCCCCATGGTGATTTTTGGGCATGGGTTTTTTTTCTCATGGGGAATTTTTTCCCATGTGTAAAATTTCCCATGGGTTCCTAAAGTTTTTGGTGAATATTCCTGTCTTTGCTCAAAAATGTTTGTCCTGAAAATTATGTGTGATGTTATTCTTATGTACATTTAGTTTTAAGTATTAAGTTTAAACGTAAAAAAATAACATAACAAAAATTGAGATTTTCCCCATGGGGATTTTAGGCCGTGGGGATTTTTTTCTCATGGGGCATTTTTCCCGCGGGTAAATTTTCCCATTGGTTCCCCAAGTCCTAATAGTTTGTCCTGAAGATGTATGATTTTCTAAATTGTGTTGCTAGCGCTCATTGGAACTGACTCCATGAGTTCCCAGCATATATTTTTGAAGTAGAAATTATGTTGAAAAATAAACAATGTCTCTGCAACCCATTTTTTTCTTTTGTATAAAATTGGCTTTTGGGGATCTTCAGCATTCTATAGTTGGCTGTCCAAGCCTACCACCTAAGAGTGGAAGTCATCATCCCTGCTGTTCCTTGTGACTTTCCCTGTAGGTGTGGTGTAGTTACTAAATGTGACTACTGCATAATTATGTAATATTTGAGCCCCGCCACAAGAAACCTACTTTCAGAGTTCTGACTTGTGTAGAAGGTTTGGTAATTGGTTACTTACTTATGGCTTGTTTTATAGATTTAAAGTCAATTCAGAGCAATAACTCATGCACTACTGAGGCCAGTCTGATGAGACTTCACGTGCATCAGCAGGTTATAGTGATATATAATTATTTTAAGTTTCACGAAATTCTGTTTAGTGGTTAATTTGTTATGGCTCCGGACGACCATACGGACGGGAGGATGGAGGGAAGGACGGACGGACAGACAAACGGACATGGGGAAAGCTATATCCCTCCGCCTTCGGCGGGGGATAATGAACTAAATACCGTTTAGGCATACCATTCAACTTTTCCATCTGCAGCGTTTTTTGTGGTCAATGTGAATGGAACCAAATGTGAAAAATTAAACTAATTGTCGTTTCTTACCAAACCCTTACAAATTCTGAAAATAAAATGATTTAATAAAAGGATTTGGGTTGGAGTTTTTTATTTTTTTTTTCTTGTATCGTGTTTTATTTTTTTGTTTTTTTTGAAACTTTCCGTCAGGATAATTTGAGACTAATGGACGCTGTATGGATCAATAAAGGCTAAAATAGCCAAAATAAATACCTTCCGTTCTAAATCTAAATCTTATTTTCGCAAAAGGAGCATTCCTTTGTTGAAAAAAATGCAGAAAGAAGTTTCCTTTCGCACCGTAACAACCCGCAATGACGCTGAACTTACAGTTGCGGCTATACTCTGTTTGATAAGAGTTACAATTATTGTACTTCAAATCTCTTTCCCGTTTCGATTCACAGGTAAAGCAAGTGGCCAAGTGCATTGGGTGCGTGTGTGTAAGCCCAGCGCTGACTCCGATCAGCCTGGGCATCTTTGCTGTTCGCATGAAGGTAGCTTAGACCGTTATCTACCCTTTAAGCGCTTAGGAAATACTCTGCTAAGACTATGCGGATGCCCAGGCTGATCTGAGTCTGCGCTGGGCGCACAACCACTTCGTTGATTTTCTCGTGTCGCGGCTTAGTCTTAATGTTTTGCAGCGCGGTGGCTCAGTGGTTAGTGAACTTGTCTGTGAAGCCATAGGGTCGTGGCTTCGATCCCCGCCCAGGACAAAGTCTTCCTATGTCCTAGGAGTCCCGATAGCTCAGTTGGTTAAGCGCAGGTCTACTGATCTAGCAGATCGGGTTCGAGCCTCGCTTGAGGCGAGAACGTTCCCATCGTAAACGTGGTTCCATTTTGACACAGCCTTTCATTATCACCGTCGCATTGTCCTGATATAACTGGATTACTGTTGAAACGGATGTAAACTCGCAAGTCATAAGTATGCCGTCCTTCGGATCGGTACGTTAACTGGAGGCCCCCTATGCAGGTTAAACATCCCTACTACCATCATATTTCAATTCTCATATCGACGTTACCCCCGCACCTATGCCGTCCTTCGGATTGGTACGTTAACTGGAGGCCCCCTATGAAGGTTAAACATCCCTACTACCATCATATTTCAATTCTCATATCGACGTTACCCCCGCACATCCCTACTATATAGCTACATGGCTATATGTAGGCCTTTCTTCGTGCAACACTGGAGTGCACAAAAGTACACCTGCTCATAATGCTGTAGCAGTATATATAGGAAGGAAGAAAGTTTTTTCGTAATCTTATCTATCTTTATATATGACATTGACGAAATCGGTCAACCGGGAATTGGAGGTTACAGAGATTTCCCTTTAATAATCAGGGCATAGTTTAAAACATGGAGTAATTTGGAGTGGAATCTACAATTGCTCTATGAGCCTTGAATGGTGCTCTTACATAAAATAATTTGCTTCCTCTGAGGGAGAAAATTGTTTCTTTTAAGACTAGCATTCCTATGGAGGAGAGTCTCTATGCGTGTCCATTTCACTGAATGGAGGAGTGAAATGGACAGGCAGGGAGACTCTCCTCCACTCTATTCCATTGATAGGGATGATAGTCTTATAAGAAACAATTTTCTCCCTCCGGGGAAGCAAATTCTTTTATGAAAGAGCACAATTCAGAGCTCAAAGAGCAAATTGTTGTAGACAACAGAATGTACATTATCTCATGCATTCTATTCCATTCCATTCTAATCCATTTCATTCTAAGGTTTAAACTATGCACACCTTAAAAACGTCCTACTTGCAACACTGATAAATGGAGATTATTACATGTTATTTATTTATTTTTTTTTTCGTTATCACCTGTTTCTCAGCCCGAGTTCCAGTATCGGGCCGAGGGCTTTCTCGAGGTCCGATATTGGCCGAGGGCTGGGAAATCGGATGATAACAAAAACATGCTATTATCTGTTTATCATCATATAGATTCTAGCTAGAAAAATAACATGTACAGAAACAACTATAAGCATGTTTGAAGTTGTGGAAACTTGCTACTGCTGAAGCCGGGCCGCGTAGCGCAGTCGGTAGCACGTCGACTCAAGAGCCAGAGGTCCCAGGTTCGATACCCTGTCCAGCCATATGCTTTCGTTTCTCCTTCTGCTGATTCAAGGCAGTTGTCAGTTAATAGCGAAAGTATGTGCACGTAGTACTGGCAAGCCGCTAAGGGGGTCTAAGCCTGCCCAGGAATAGTGTGGTTAGGGTAACTGACCGTCCCGACTTGACCATAGCAGTTTACCGTGGACGTAGAGCAACAAAACGACATCAACAATGCTACTTCTGAAAGCCTAGGCCTCATAGGGAATCTAGAAAATACAACAGCAGCGGCATCCGAGTGTGATTGTAATATTGACTCATGAAAAGAGTCAACATCTGACGATAATTATCTAACGAAACGAGGCAGGCTGATAAGTGTTAGACAGGCCCGGATACTAGTGGGGCTCTGGACGACTGATAACTGGCGGGGCTGAGAGGTGCCGAGAGCCGAGATATATTTGGGAAGTGGGAGGGAAAGGGTTCACTGATTCCATTGTAGAACTTTGAAAATATTTGAGGGTCACTGATGAGGCCTAATTGGCCGAAACTGGCTAGTCTGGCCCAGAAAACTTGTACACTCGACAGTTTTCAGTTCTTTTGTGTGATCCTTGCTTCCAAGGGATAACCCTTTCATAGAACATATTGTTTGGGCGGAGGTGAGGCTTGAAAATATATGACATAATAAGGGATCCATTTGATGAGAGTTTTTGGTGTCTTTTTGCGTGTTTTTGGTGTCTTTAGAATCGCCACACCGAGGCGATTCTAATGAGATCTCACAACATATATTTTAATCTTACCGGGTCCAGGTGGCGGGGCTGAAGCCCCAGAGCCCAACCCCTGGATCCGGGGCTGGTTAGCAAAATCATACAGCATTATTGCGCCAGCTGAAATGTTTTCCGGCCACCCAATCTTGTAGTGGTTGCCGTTTTGGTGTGAAACAAAACATTCAGCCATTTCATATTAATTTTGACACCAACGTGTTCCTTGTGATCTAGTTAAGACAAGAATTCCTCGGAATGCTATGTCGCACCTGCATTGCACTTCCACAGAAGCAGAGGTCATGGCCCACTGTTCTTCCATGCAATATTTCAACGGAATATACCAAGAGGTTCTGGAATAGAAGCTGACTTTGTTGTTTTTGCCATATTTAGTAATGGTGGTCATCTTGGATTCTCGACCTGGCTGAATTTACCATTCTGACGTGTTGCAGTCTGGACATACTCGGTATGAAATTGGAGAACTATGGGTGCAGTGGTTTTGGAAAACATAAGTTAAACAGACTTTAACGCCAGGGTTAAAGTAAATGTGAACGTTTTAGTTGCAATGATGGCCATCTTAGATTCTCACCCTGGCTGAATTTTACCATTCTGAAGTGCTGCAGTCTGATTATGCTTTATATGAAACTTGAGAACCATGGCTGTCATGGTTTTGGAGAAATTAATTAAATAGACTTTAACGCCAGGGTTAACGTAAATGTGAACGGAAATTTGTTGCAATGGCGGACATCTTGGATTCTCGACCTGGCTAAATTTTATCGTCCTGAAGTGTTGCGGTCTGGTCATGTTTTATATAAAATTTGAGAACCATTGGTCAGTGGTTTTGGAGAAATTAGATAGATTTTAACGCTAGGGTTAACGTAAATTTTAACGCCAGGGAACATAAATGTGAACGGAATGACTGGCGGACGGACGGAATGACGGACGGCGGAAACCCGGAAACCTATATCCCATCTTCCTAAAGCAGGTGCGACAAAATTCAGTGGTCAAACTTTATGTTTATGATGGATTTAAAATAGAGATATAATCTCTGAAAGGATGGATTTTTTTCTGTTTTGTTCAGTTCAGTTCAGTTCAATTCTCTTATCGACGTTACCCAAGTGGCTCAACGGTACGTAACCATAGTCGCACACACTTGGCGCCGTGTGTCCGTCCACATCGCACCCAGCATTTTAACGTCGAAGTATCTCACGCGATGTCCTGGGTGTTTCTAACGGGTTGATAAAGTTATCAGACCAGAAAAAAACTTTATAGGACCACTGGGCAGGATAAAGACGCTGGAAGCTCAGGTTTCTCAAACATGCAGATTGCTTCTAAGGTAGTCTAAATTTTTGTATCTGTGTGATAAATCTGATTTTGAGACATGGCCACGTGAGACATTTTTAGCCTCTAAGTTCATTATCTATCTATCTATCTATCTATCTATCTATCTATCTATCTATCTATCTATCTGTCTGTCTGAAACGTTTTGTGCATTATCTATCTATCTATCTATCTATCTATCTATCTATCTATCTATCTATCTATCTATCTGTCTGTCTGTCTGTCTGAAACGTTTTGTGCATTAAGATGCACTGAAAAGAAAACATTTTATCACCAAACCTGGATGTTGAAGCACTTTTGGTAATGATTTGCGTTGGGACGATTTTTCGACTGATTGAACTATGGGAACTTTAAAGTCTCAATTGTCCTATCAGTGGTAAAAACGCATAAACACAAATCGAAGTAAAAAGCGGTTTGGTGATGAATAAGGGTTGATTGTTTGATTTGATGTTTAACGTCCTCGGTAAACAGCTATGGTAACGTCCCACCAACAATGAGGTCATATGGAGACGGGGAGAACTTGAATATTTACGATAATCAATTTGCCAGAATTGTAAGTTGATGAGTTTTTGGTTGGTTGGTCGGTTGATTTGATGCTTAATGTCCACGGTAAACAGCTAAGGTCATGTCGGGATGGTCAGTTAACCTAGCCACACTATAATTCCTGGGCAGACTTAGACCTCCTAAGCCGTTAACCAGTACTAAGTGCACATACCTTCGCCAGTAACTGACAACTGCCCTTCTTGAATCAGCGGAAGGAGAAACAAAAGTATGTGGCCAGACCGGGTTTCGAACCCAGGACCTCTGACTTACGAGTCAGGTGCCCTACCGACTGCGCTACGCGGCCCGGCCTCAAAATAAGGGTTGATGTGCGTATATTGAGTCACATAACTGGCAAAAAGTAGAGAAACCAACTTTTTGAAAAATTACAAATTCCTGAACAAAAGACAATTTCCTGTTCTGGTTTCCCGTCTAGCAGTGCTACATAAACATAGACGGGATAGTGATACGGGCTCCATGCCTGTACATTGTATTTTTACCATTTTATTCAGCATAATGAAATTGACAGAGATCCAACTAAAATGACCCAAGTATGTTTTCAGACCTTTTACATGTGAAACTCAAGGATGTTTTATTTGTTTAAAGTGGCAAATCATGGTCATTTACAATGAAGAAACTATAGAAGCTTGCAGCGATACCTCATGCTAAACTATTTTCTACTGATAGAGCAATGCGGCCTTTAATAGTAGCTACTATGACAAAGACGTGCCATCTACGAAAACGTAGACCAGCGTGTGCATGAAGACATTCGTTTTCTGCTATATACTTTCTGGAAAGGACAAGAATTTGGCGGTCCAAGCCAAACAGATGCATAAACTGGCTAAGGTTTATTCGTGCCACGTCGTTGAAAGAATATGTGGAGAGTACATGCTCCGGAAAGCTTGAGCAATGCTTAGCCTAGTTAGGGCTCAGGCAATAACTCAATATTACAAGAGACTATAAGTAAACTGCGTTGCCCAGACGACATGTGCGCAGATTTGCTCATCATAAAATTCTGGATTCAGAGTCTACCAAGACCCTATTAACTTTAAAGATTGGGATGGAAGAGTGCTTGTCCAAAAAAAGTGTAAACCTAGATCAGACTGCTTCTAGAAGTCTCCGCTGAGTCCTGATAATTCTATTCTATGATGTTCAATAACCAAGCCAGGTCGTTGGGACGTCAGATATGACGTTGCAACGATCTATCTCTACCTGGTCCTGTTTTCAGCTTCCTTAGAGCTCTGCCCATCCTTTAATGTTGATTTCGTTTGTCTGCCTCTTCTTCTGCCATGCAGGATTGTCTATGCTTAGCCAGAAGACATAGAAATGTGGCCAACCCACCCCGGATTCCGTATTTTGACCATGGTCAGGAGCTCACCATGTTTTCCGATGGCGGCTTGGCACTTTCTGCGAACATCCTCAACTGTTATGTATTCTTTGTACGAGATGTTCGCGAACCTTTTGTACTTTAGCCTAGAAAAGAAGTTAAAAGACCAGAGCATTGAACTTTAATCTCCTTTTATGAGGTTTCACGACGTTGAAATAAATTTATACCATGAAATGTGGAACTTACCTTTTCACCATCCAATTTTCAGCCTGTATAGTCGGAGTCGGAGGCCGCCGTAACATTTCCTTATCAGAGCCCTTGGCTCCGTTTATGGAGTTTCTCATCCGTGCTACAACTAGTGCCTTTTTGACGGGGAAGTACAAAATTCAAACTTCACCATGGTGATAAAAATATTGAAATGAGTGTAACTATTAAAAGGAGAAAAATGGAAACCTATGTTTAACTGTCTCTCAGCCTCACTTAGGAACAGAGATAATATAAGGGACCCCCACCCGGTAGCCAAATCATAGGAGACGAGTTGGGGCACACTTTAAGACTTGCACATTGAAGGGTTCCCTGTAAAGAACCCATATAACCTTACTAGCGCCTGCGTGTTTCCTCGTTGGTGGTCCAGAGTTCGTTTTGGCGGGTTTGGCCTGTGGTCCCGTTCTGCTGGGGTCTCTTTTCTAGGACGCGCTTCGTCTTCCTGGACTCTGATCGGCATGTTGTCACAACCTAACCACACTATTTTTAGGCAGGTTTAGAGCTCCTTAGCGGTTAACCAGTACTAAGTGCACATACTTTCGCCAGTAACTGACAACTGTCCTTCTTGATCCAGTGGAGAGAGAAACGAAAGTAAGTGGCCTGACTGGGTATCGAACCCGGGACCTCTGGCTCTAGAATCAGACGGGCTATCGGCTGCGCTACGCGGCCCGGCAAATTGTTGGTTGGGCAAGACTGACTAACTGGAAAGATGACAGACGATTAGACAAAGGACAGCCTTCGGTGCAAGTGCAACTATATATAGATTCGTTTCGTTGAACCCCACTGGAGCACAGAGAACAAAAATAACAACAGCATAGTGGAGCAAGTTCTTTCCTTAAAGAGTTGACCCCACAGGGAAGTGCAAAAAATGCAAAATAGTTGCTTTCACTTTATAAAGTGCATCCATTCATATTCGGAGCCATCCTGCATAGCTAGGGGGCGGTCGGATCATCGAACTGACCTCTCGGTTATCAAATATTCCCCATAAAAACAATCTGGCTCGGATCGCGTCGTTACTAGCGAGAAGCGGATCTAATTACATTCGAATATACGAAGTGGTAATGCAATAAAACTGATCAAATGAGCTGCGACACGAGAAAACCAACAAAGTGGTATGTGCGCTCAGCACAGACTCAGATCAGCCTGGGCATCCGCTGTGCGCTTACAGGGTAGCTACGGGTCTAAGCTAGCTCCATGCGGACAGCGAAGACCCTTGTGAGACTGGGCGGATGCCAAGGCTGATCTGAGTCGTCACTGGGCGCACATGCCACTTTGTTGGTTTTCTCGTGTCGCGGCTCAAATCATCCAACCTTTTAAATTTTAACTTGAAATCGGCTAGGTTACATAAAAGAATTACTAAGTAATTCCGTTCTCATGAAATCGGGCCGAAGACATCTGCGGTAAATCCATCAGGCGACTGTGTCAACGTGAATCGTTACTGAGATTTATCAATTAGAAACACATTTTTGGCTAAGCATTATCCCAGCAGGCGCATGACGTCAAATGACGTCGTGCAAACGTCAATATGACGTCATCGCGTCGCATTGACGTCATGTACGTCGTCGTTTAGACGTCATGTGCCCGCTGGGATGTTTCATATGCAATATATATAATGGAAGTAGAATGAAAGCCAACTGCTTATCCTTTCGACAGCTGCTATGACATTTTGAGCGACCCTCACACCTCATTTATCTATGCACCTTATTGATGCTTATTTCTCTGTATATGCTAGAGACATGGCCTTGCACGCTCTAAGTACATACTGTGAGGATACTAGACGCTTTCAAAATACGAAAAAATCTTGAAAAATTCACTACTGAAATTCGGCTTAACACTAATCAGTCTTTGAATCGACTGCCCAATTAAAATTAAGAAACTACAGTATGCTTTTCTTCTGGTTTCGTACCAGATATTATCAGGGTCACTGACGAGGCTTTATTAGCCGAAACTACGTAGTCTGGCCCATGTTCCTTTTTCTGTATATATTCTCTGCTCTTGAAGGAATTTTTTAAGATTTTAATTTTCGGAGTGGCTATTGCCAGTCAACTGGCAGTAGCGATTTTACGGCTATTGCCAGTCGACTGGTAATAGCGATTTTACGTTGAAATCGCTATTGCCAGTCGACTGGCAATAGCGATTTCAACGTATAATCGCTTTTGCCAGTCGACTGGCAGCAGCGATTTTAATGTAAAATCGCTATTGCCAGTTAGTTTAAGTTTTGGTCCAAAAAGGGTAAACGCTACTTATTAGCAAGCAATGCTTGTGAATGTTTCTACTTTGTATCTATTGTTGCACCCTCATTAATGCAGCAGCATGCATATGGCTCACCAACCATCTGCACTGCCGAATATAGGTTTAGACTTTTCTTAAGTCTAATTACTTAACTCGCTCCTACCATGCCTACTGTGTTGAAATCTGAAATCTACGAGTATACTGGAAAGGAAGTTTTTTTTTATTGCATTATTCATTAAAATTGAAATTAGAATTGAATAAAATAAATCTGATTTGAATATGATGATGTTGCTGTTTTTGTTCATCTTTACACATGGGAGCAAATTCAAAAGTGATTGAGGCTGCTGTTGGGTTTTACGAGCCTTTCAAAAATATCTCAGGCCTATTCTATGCAAAGAAGTTCCCTGAGCAGATCTGTTCTTCGAGAAAGGCTCGAACCCATAGCAGTAATAATGATCTGATCATCAACCCATTTAACCACTTGGCATGGAGGCTCGTTCTAATTTCGGTATGTTATGCCTCCCAATCACTTTAACAGTTATCTATTTCAACAGTGTTTCAGTCATAGAAGGATGGATGGATGACTTGCGACTTTACGACTTTTCAAAAAGACGATGGGAGGGTGATAATGAAAGGCTGTGTACAGTGGAATCCCGTTTACATCTCAAGCGGGGCTCGAACCCGGGTCCGCTAGATCAGTAGGCTAGCGCTTAGCCCTCTGAGTTACCGGGGCTCAGTCATATAAGGAAGATGGGAGGGTGATAGTGAAGTGACGCAATGGAACCTGTTTACGGTTGAAAAAATATTTCCATCTCCATCGGGAATCGAACCAGTGACCGCTAGTTCAGCATGATAGCGCTTAATCCACTGAGTTACCGAGACTCAGACTAATGTATCACTTGCAGTTTTAGGCCTCCTTCAGCAATATTTGAGTCAAAACGATCCGAAAACAGGTGCTAATAAAAAGCTGTCTTCTAAGGAACCTCTTTGGCGTTTGAAAGAATTTCCCCTCTATCGGGATTTAACCCAGACCGCTACCGTAGCAGGCCTGTGCTTAACATACTGAGCTACCGGAGCTCCTTAATAAGCATATTGCCACAATTCCTTACTAAGCAAAAATGAAATAAAATGAATAAATTGGTTATTTCGCAGAAGTAAAATATCTTTGAAGTAAGGAACACTCACTAAGCAGCTTTAAACTTCAAATGGGATGCAACTTCTTCAGCTTCAAATTTATTCTTAAGAAATGGGAAGAAAAACTAAAAAAAAAAAAAAAAAAAATAACTGGCAATAGCGATTTCACGACAAAATCGCTATTGCCAGTCGACTGGTAATAGCCATTTTACATTAAAATCGCTATTACCAGTCGACTGGCAATAGCCATTTTACGTTAAAATCACTATTGCCAGTCGACTGGTAATAGCCATTTTGACGTGAAATGGCTATTGCCAGTCGACTGGCAATAGCGATTTTAACGTTAAATGGCTATTGCCAGTCGACTGGCACTAGACCTTTCCTTTAATTTTACCTCACTGCAGCTGGTGTTGTGCCGTGTGGAGGCCGTAAAACGTCTCCCCGTACATCATCCATAGTGCTGATTTTATTTCATTTACATCGTTTGAGATCAGAGGATAAATTCAGAGAAATCTAAAATTTGAGATCGATTTAGACCATTATTCTAGATTATCATCTTTTATATTATTTGGATCCCTATAACACTAATCAGTCTTTGAATCGACTGCCCAATTAAAATTAAGAAACTACAGTATGCTTTTCTTCTGGTTTCGTACCAGATATTTTCAGGGTCACTGGCGAGGCTTTATTAGCCGAAACTACGTAGTCTGGCCCATGTTCCTTTTTCTGTATGTATTCTCTGCTCTTGAAGGATTTTTTTAAGATATTAATTTTACCATAACTTTTTGTTACCGCCCTACTGATCTTACTGATCTTATAAGAAGAGAAAAAGAGAAAAAAAAAAGAGGGAAAGATCTGTAGCAAAATCAAAAAAAAAAAAAAAAAGAGAAAAAATGTGTCTGTAAGACACGAATGATGTCCCCGTGTAGCGCCTGTCATAGGGCAGTGCACATCACTGAATTGCCCATTATCAACAAATATTGTTTCAACGCACTTTACCTCTAGCCTGGCTGTCATTGGCGGGGGGGGGGGGGGGGGGGGGGGGGGGGGGGGGCAATGTTATAATGCTAAATTTTGAACAAAATATTACCGCTGGAAAAAATTCTTACCTGCACAAACGCCATACCTTACAATGCAAAAAAGTGAATAAAATGACTAAGTTGAGACGGCCATTTTCTGTCAAAATTACTTCTAGCTCCAGCAAAAACCCACATGCACATCTTCAATATATCAGCATTATATGTAAGCAAAGTTTAAAAAAGATCCATTGAAAACTGTGAAAGGAGTTGATTACACAAACTCTATACCATAAAATGCAAAATATCGCCTAAAATGACTAAGTTCGAAAAGCCATAAAAGTGTCAAATTTTACTGTGGAAGGAGTTGAATACACAAACTCTATACCCCACAATGCAAAAATTGCCTGAAATGACTAATTTAAAAGGCCGTACTTCTGTCAAAATTTATTCCAGCTCTGTTAAAACCCACATATACATCTTCAGTTTGTCCATAATACATATATATACGCAAAGTTTGAAAAAGATCCTTTACAAACTGTGAGAGGAGTTGAATACACAAACTCTATGTATATCGTAGAGTGTGCCAAACGGACGGACAGACAGACGGAACGGACAGACGGTCAGGAGCAGCTCCTAATTCCCCCTGACTGTCGTCCCGGGGCATAAAAAGGAACAAGTCCATGCGCACTTTTCTTGGTAGGGTCATCCCTGCACCGTGACCTCGTACGTCATGAGAAAAATAAATGTCATATATTGTGAAGCTAAATATGTCTCCTATCGATTATACTTTCTATTTTTCTGATCTTGTAAGCAAGTCAAAATTTAGAGTCAAATATTTCACCCCCCCCCCCCCCACCCCCCACCCCCCCCCCCCCCACCCTTTGCAGCGATTTTCTTGAAACCGTCGAAAGGTTATAGAATTCCTTTTCCTCAGTCGTATCAGTTGCTTGAAGCATCCAACGGAAACATAACAGCTTTTTCATAAGACAGATTTTTGTAATGGAAAAAAATAATTAATAATAATAATAGTAATTATAATCAGGGGCGCAGCTTGAAGGAGGCCTGGAGTCACAGGCTTCAACATACTTATATCTTGCGTAAGGTGAATTGGGTACACTTTTAAGAGATATCACCTCTCTGCCGCCATTCTCAATGAAGGTAAACTCTTAAAGGAAAGAATTCGCTCCTCCAGGAGCAAATACTTCGTTTAAGAGCAGCTGTTAAAAGAATTTGCTCCTCTAGGTATCTACTCCAGGAGCAAATGCTATCGTTTAAGAGCAGGCACTTTTAATAAAGGATTCCAGTGAAATCTTGAAGGAGTCACAGAAGTTGTTCCCCTTTGTAAAAATGGCGGAAGGGGCAAATTCAATGTAAGAGGGGTCTCTCATGGAGGTGCATGCATTCAGATTGAATATGCTTCCTTCGATAAAGTCTGGGGCCGCGCTAAGCTAGTGATAAATTATCATTACAAGAACTTGAATTGAGTGAGTGAGTGAACTCAGGTTTAACGTCCCACCAACAACGAGGTCATATGGAGACGGGGAGAACTTGAATATTTACGATAATCAATTTGCCAGAATTGTAAGTTGATGAGTTTTTGGTTGGTTGGTTGGTTGATTTGATGTTTAATGTCCACGGTAAACAGCTAAGGTCATGTCGGGATGGTCAATTAACCTAACCACACTATTCCTGGGCAGGCTTAGACCTTCTAAGCGGTTAACCAGTACTAAGTGCAGATACTTTCGCCAGTAACTGCCAACTGCCTTTCTTGAATCAGCGGAAGAAGAAACGAAAGTATGTGGCCAGACCGGGTTTCGAACCCAGGGCCTCTGACTTATGAGTCAGGTGTCCTGCCGACTGCGCTACGCGGCCCGGCGACGAGTTTTTCTAGTTCACTTTAGCGTTTTTTTAAATGTAGCCGTTGCCATCTAATTTGAGCGAATCCTTGCTTGAGAAACGAGCCAAAACGCTTCTGCAAACACCCGAGCACATTGTTAAAGCTACTTTTTGTTTCATTCTGCATGTTTACATCAATTGTCTATATGTTGTTGTTGTTTTTTCAATTAGTCGTCACGGATGGTCCACCAGGGCTAACAGCCACGAGAGCATCATATCCACCTTGGGGTATCCGAGACCGTTCGTCGGGTCTTCAGTACGTGGGTTCCATCGTCGGTCGTGTCTTTGTGGAAGCGTTGTCGTTGTAGTTGTGGAGTCTTGTCGTTGTTGTTATCTTTTGGTGTCGTCGGTTGATGCGTTGTTTGAGTTGTCGATGTCGATCTGTTGTGTTTGTCGGCGTCGGTAGTGGTGAGGTTGTCATTGGTTGCAGCGGTTGTGTTGTAGAAGTAAAGAAGTGATACTTTAGCATTGTTTATCGTCGATATTAAAAAGATCAGGACCATTAATAACTTGGTTTAAGAGAGTTTTTTCTTTGTCGGTTGTCGGTAGTAGTTGATTTGTCGTTTCGTCATCTTCGTTGTTCGATTGTCCGTGTACATGCCATGCTTGTCCTACATATGCGTCTACCTATTTTTTTTGGTATATACACATATATGCATGTATGTGTCTATATATACATACACACACACACGCACATGGACATACCCGTATATATTTTTTTTATTTATTTTATTTTTCTGCGTATTTGGAGTTTTTTTCTCACACGCATATGCGTATCCGCACTTGTGCACATACGCATATGCGTATGTCATTTGTTTTTATTATGCTATTCCTACTTCTACCTACATGTTTGTGTTTGTGCTTTGCTTTGAGGACACGGTTGGCCCTGCGGGCGCCCTGATTTCCCTTGATTAATGTATTTAGTATCCCTCCCCGTTGTTGTAGGGAGGGTTGTGTTTTTGTTCACGTGCTAATTCCTTTCTTAATAATCACTTTTCTACTATTCGTGCGGCTGTTTTTCCTAAAGTCTTGCCAAAACCGAAAATCGAAAAGTTATGTCCAAGCAGTTTAGGATTTTGGATGTTGTTACGTATTGTTTATGTTGCCGTACGAATCCTTACTTGTTTCAGACCGGCTCGTGCATGTTGAGTGTCAGGACGCGTACAGGGCTTGTAACCTCAGTGGCCCTCAGGGGGTCATGCGCGCGTCATAGTCCTGTCTATCCCCCTGAGTATCTTTGGTGTTTACCAGAATATGTGTACATTCAGAGAGTTTTTTGATCGTAGCTTAAAGACCCAGCGGCTCCGGGGGACACCCATTGAAGTGCTAACGCCCAGTGCGCTGCAACCAGATACTGCCCTCTTTCGCTCGCTGGGTCATTGTCTTATTCTTCCTGTTTAAACCATTTATTTTACTTCGATTGGTGGGACCCGTAGCTTCGGTGCGGCACCCACAGAAGTGCTAACGACCAGTTCGTTGCAACCAGACAGTGCCGCCCTCCACCAGCAGGTCCCTGTCTACATCATTGCCTTGTGAATCTGCGTTAGCTAATGGTGGTAAGGATATAATAGTGATACAACTCTGTGTTGGTTATCGTTTTTTGGGCCTGTAGTTTCGGCTCGGCACCCACAGAAGTGCTAACGACCATTTCGTTGCAACCAGACAGTGCCGTCCTCCGCTAGCAGGCCCATTTCCCTGCGTATATTTAGTATTAATCAGGCCTCATACCGACAAAGCTTTTCCAAGCCTGAAATGCCTGCTTTCGCAGCCTAAAATAGCCCTTTTTAAGCAGAAAAACACTGAAAACTTAAAAATCAAAGCCTGAAATCAAGTAAAATTCAAGATATGAAAGCCTGAAATCCTGCAGAAGCCTGAAAAGTATGAGGCCTTAATTACTTATTAATAAAGTAATTATGATAATAACGGATATGTAAATGAGAGAGAGGGGAGGGAAATGAGAGAGAGAAGAAAAGTGAGAAAGGAAGATAAAAAAAATGGGGGCGAGAAGGAGCCGCTTGGGCGGCGGGTTATCAGTTGCCGTGAGCTACTGTCGACGCCCAGAAGTGCTAATGCCATGGCATTGCAACCAGACAGTGTCGGCCAGTGTGGGCGGTTTTCTGTTCCCCGCCCCTCGGGGCTGAGTTGGGTGGGGAGCGCTTGGGCTAAAAAAAAAACAAAAAAAAAACTAAGTATGGGTGGGTGGGGTATTTCGGGCAAGTAGGTAGATCGTATAGAGGTTTATCTTATTTAGTTTAGCGTCCCTTCACACCCATCTTCCGTCCTATCCGCCCTATTTCAAATATCGCTGTTTTTGTGTTATGTATTTTGGTCCAAATAAGCTCCCGGGGTATTGGCCGGGGTAATGAAAAATGGTGAATTTTTTTTTTCTTTTTTGTCTAGATTTTTCTCGTGAGTTGGTATGTTTGGGTGTCAAAAAGAGGTTTTGTGATATTTTTCCCGTGGTTGAATATATGTTTAGCTGGCTATGGGCCGTTTTTCTCAGGCCGCGCCCCGTTTTGAGCGCATTTCGCATGTTTTTGAGTCAAATTTTCGGTATGTTTCGGCAGAGATGACGGAAAGTGGCGGGAGATAACGCATATAGGGGTGGGTGGTTATAGTATACAGTATAAAAAATTATGATAACGATGACGATAATTATAATAATAATGATAAGAACAAGTTAAATAGAGGCTTGGCCTGCAAGGATCGTTTTTGTCCGAATGCCAACACTATTTCGCTGGTAAACTGAATCTCTGTTTCTCTTATTTACTTCTTTGTTTCCTGTTAACCTTTAATCCATAGATTTTGTTTCCAAAGGTTTTTATTTTATATTATTTTTGTGTAGCCCGTGTCCTCAATATATTGGAAGACGACATTTAGTATCTCCTGATCTTGGGCAGTTAACAAAGCTTTAGTGGCCAAGCTCCCGGTGTATGGGGTGTTCTGGAGAGCAGTTATTAAGTTGTTTCTTGTCGCAGTATGAGTCGGGCAATGTAGAAAATAGTGGTCAGTGACCTCTATGCCCCCGCAGTGGGAGCAGAGTGGGTCTGCTTCGCTGTGCCTAATGTTGTTGGCGTTTAAGCCATTTACTCATAGTCCTTTAACCTTGTATGTACCTGGGGAAATCCTTTTATATAGGCTCACCGTGTGCAAAAAAAACGCAAACCGTATGTCTTGTGCGAAAATTGACTCATAGAAGCCTTTTTGTCCGTGCAATATGAGCAGAGTCTACTTTGTTCGTATAAACAGTGTATCAGCGACAATTCACTTGCATATGTCTATATTCGTAGAAAATATAGGCTGTAAGGCACCGTTTTGCTTTAACCGCTAACACAAGGAATCTTGTTTATTCGCTAATCCTAATCCCCTCAAAGGAAATATGTCGAGACATATCAGGGCAATAAAATACTTGTCATCACGCTGAAGCGGTAGGATATATTTGAGCCGTACCATAAAAAGTAGCATCATCACATACGCTAACTGTACAGGCAATGGTCAGCATGCGCATCCAGCCTTAATTCGATAATAACATATGAGCTGCGACACGACAAAACCAACAATGTGGTTGTACGCCCAGCGCAGACTCAGATCAGCCTGGGCACCTGCCCAGTTTGACCAGACTCTTCGTTAAGAGCTCAAAGGGTCGCTAAGGGTCTAGGCTACCTCCATGCGGTCAGCGAAGACTCTGATCAGACTGGGCGGATGCCCAGGCTGATCTGAGTCTGCGCTGGGCGCACAACCACATTGTTGGTTTTCTCGTGACGCGGCTCATATTTGCAACTAGAAAATTGTGTTTGTAAGACACAGATTATGCCCCCGTGTCTATTCATTCTTTATATTCTTAAGGCCGCGTTTACACGAGCGAAGTTTCTGTGTCACAGAAATTTTAACAAAGAAAGTATGACAAACATTTTGCGTTTACACGGAGCAAATTATTTGTTAAAGAAAATATGCCATAGAATCTTTGTCACAGAAATGTTGGCAATGAAATATTTGCTGCAGTGTTCACACGACCAAACATTATTAAATTTTGTCAAAATCTCCTGCAGCGATGAAACAAAATCTTTGTCACATTTTCCACGCTTGTAGCAATGTTCTTTGTTACATAATCTTTAGCAAAGTTCTCCATTTACACGGACAAATTTAATTTATCGAAGCACTGTACCATATATATTTGTGAAAGAAACATTGTCATATTTTGGCATTTACACGAGCAATTTTTTCTGTGACAAACCTACTTTGTCATAGAAACTTTGGTCGTGTAAACGCGACCTTATTGCTAGCAAACTGTGAAAGGAGTGCGGGATTATACAATCTTATCATACTGTATTAGCCAAAACCGAAACAAAATCTACGTTTGAAAAGGCCGAAATGTTATAAAAATTGATTATCCCCTCTCCAAAAAGCACATACATATCTTCAATATGCACAGTTTCAAATTGATAGCCTAAAAACTGTGGACGGAGTTTATTATACAACCTTAACATTCTGCAATAGCCACAACCGTTTGAAAAGGCCATGATTTTGTCTTCATTTGTTAGCAGTGCTGTGCCACTTAGAAGTGTGCCCCCAAAAACCTATTATCAAGTGTTCTGTAAAGCTGTATTAACTATCTTATATCATTAAAAGAAACCCTTTTAAACACAGCTTTTCTAAAATTATTGAAACAACACAGGTATATCTGAAATCATGTTATTCTGGGGATTCACGAAGAAGAAACATATTATTTCTGTATGAACCTGTTCCCAGCGGGCACATGACGTCAGAATGACGTCGCACTAACGTTGGCGCGACGTCATTTCGTCGCATCGACGTTAGTACGACGTCCTTTCTATGTAATGTGCCTGCTGGGTTCACTCAGATGGTGAGCACAACAGGAACCATGTAATTTTAAGTACAATTGAATGGAGGCCTCAAAAGTCGCCCTACTCATACTAGGTTCCTTTTTCTGTTTTTCAAAAGGCAGGTGCACATCTTCAATATGTCCGCAACATTTATGCCAAATTTCAGATTGATTGCTTAAAAACTGTAGGAGGAGTTGATTATACAAACGTTGTTTTAGGCGTGACAGACGGACGGATTTCCCAGTAATGATAAGCAGACTTTATGACAATTGCTGTAGATTATTGGACCAAAATAAAAGAGTCCATATAAAAACTACATTGTTCGCAGATTTCAAACAAAAGAGCCCTCAGGCAGCATCTACGTTTTCGTATATATAATATGAAAGGCTGCGGCGAGAGAAAAATCTTGTCTATAGACATACACTATCTACGGGTGAACACACCGGCCTGCATCTTGCATGCATTCGCTGTATCCTCTGACAATAAATTCGAGCATACATTTTGATTACTGCTTTTCAGTTTCAGAAATTAGTTTTGAGAGTAAATACTTGTTCAGTAACTGATACACTTTCGGCTTAAAATCATCATGGATTTATTTTTTTCAGTCCAATTAACATAATGCTGTTTCCCAGTCCCCATAACATACACCTTCGGGTGTATGTCCAGTGTCCGTCCTCTCCTCGACCAAGAACCGTTCATATCACAGACACGGCCGTGTATTGTCGCACTGATCCTAAATATTCAGACATCGCGAAAATTTGGACAACCACATTGGAGCCCAAATGTTCGCGCACAGGCCTGCTGCCAGTAACATTTTCGGACACAAAAGACGCTAACGAAATTTACCGTTTAAAACTACCTCGCGTTAAAACGGTAACTAAAGAAATCAATAATTCCCAGGTCCATACTTCATAGCCAGCGGTCATAAAGATCAAACACCTAATATTTAAGGTTATGACACTTGCCATAAGTAATACACAAAAATATAACACGCTACAAAATAGTATTTTTACAGACAGAAGGAGACAGGTCAGCCCGCGTGTCCGCGCAGCCTAATCAAAGTATTCTGTATTCCGAGTAAATTTGATGCTGAAATTTTAAATGTTTAAACTGAAACCATTTTTATGTGTTTGTGTATATGCCCGCGCAGGTTGATTCGAGTATTTGTTTTATGTACATGGCCTGAGAAACCTTTTCTAACGACACCAATCCAAAACATTTTTGGAGCCCCGGTGGCTCAGTAAAGCTGATCTAGCTGTCCCGCGTGGGATCTCCGCTTGAAGCGAGAACCTTTTTAAACGTAAACGGGGTTCAATTGCACAAAGCCATTCGTTATCAGCCTCCCATCATCCATAAATGACTAAAATACTGTTGAAAAGGACGTAAACCCGCAAGTCATCCATCCAACGATAAGGCTTCTGTGTATATTTAGCGCAAGATCGGCGATGACATGAGCAACGTGCAAATACGCATGCGCTTCTAAGAATGTACATAACGCTCCAACTGACCTGCGCATTTAGCACCGATAGAATGTATAATTCACAAAACAAAATTACTGATCAGACTGCGTTGACATTATCCGGAATCAAGCATACAGACACCAGATGGAACAACGAACTGCGCATTTCCTGATCAGGCCTCGCAAAAAAAATTCCGGAATCAAGGTCTAAAATTTTCTCTTCCATGAAAAGGCGGCTTACGGGCAAAGAATTTCCATATGCCGTCGTCAGACTAGCACACGTTTTAAGGCATCAAGGCATTCACTTAGTGAACAGATCGGTTTCAGGCAAATGGACCGCCAGATTGAGCGGACGTTTTCCGACGTTAGTATATCTACTTGTCTGCCCTCGACCTGACAATAATTAAGAGAAAGTCTGCATGTTAACGTTTATTGACTTATTTACACTGTAAAACAATTCCGTAGATTTTACGGTAGAATAACTGGCAACCAACTGCCAGTCTTTTTCCCGTTATGTAACGGGTACACGTAAAAGTTGCAGGAATCATCAAGCCGTGGAGGACAGAATAGAACAGGCGTCGTTTTTTTGTCTGATAGCCCTTCAACAATATAAGGTTATTTTCGAGTGCGGCCAGTTAACATAACACTTCCATTTCGTGATTTCCAACAATGTCTTACAGGCAAACGCTCGTAAATATAACGGGAAAGAGATTGGCAGCTAGTTGCCAGTTATTCTACCGTAAAATCTACGGATTTTTTTACAGTGTACGATGTTTTTATTATTGGATGTTTCATTTATTTTTTATATTCGATGAATGTCAGAGTATCTGATCTGCTCAGAAATTTCTGTTTAGATACAAACAGTGACGGCCCTGATCAGATACCGCATCCTGTGGTGTCTGACCTGGATTTACGCTGTATATAAAGATATCTTTTTAAGACACACTTGGTACTGTTGCCGACACAACGGCTAATCGCCGCCCGCAGCTATGACATGTTTATTGTCAGTGTGCAGTCTGTTTTATAGATAAGGCGCCATCATTACCGCATGAAAAACATATTTTTGGACATATACAAAATAGCGCATGCCTAGAACAGCCTGCGCTTATGCACCGAACTGTAAATTGCGTACGTTTTGAAGCTGATGGAAAGACTGCATAGTTTGCATATGTCCAAATATAACAGGTGCGTCTCTAACGGATCCCACAGTATTCCTTTTTTTGGATAATTTACCGTCATTTTCGCAGACATCTTCAAATGCTTTTTTATCAACAGTTCAAAAACAATTTGAAAGATTTTTTACACCTTGATAAATACATAGGATATTTTTTCGCCCATTGCATTTGAGAAAATTGCGTATGCCTTTTGACCAGACTGTACAAATACACAGCTTGGTGGTGATACACGTAGGGGCCTCGGAAACTCAGATGGGTAAAAACTGAGGCTGCTAATTAGCGGTTCGAGTTCGATACCTAATGCAGGCGGAAATTTTTCTTACTGTAAACGGAGTACCCTTCCATCGTCCTGATATAGCTTGTAATACTGTTGAAAAGGACTAAAAATGGCGTCATCCATCCATCAAACCAGAAATGGGTCACTGGCATACAAAATTCACAGAACATGGTATTATATTCCAGAAAGCAGACGTTTGTGTCTTGTCTGACTGCACATTTCCAAAACATCTAATGTATGGTGAAAGGACCGTTAAAGTCAGACTCTCTCTCTCTCACACACACACGCACACACACACACACACACACACACACACACAAGGCCTTAATCACGTTAATCGAGTGTCACTTTGTTATTTAACCTAATATTGACCTCATCCGTAGAAAGTACCTTTGCAAAAACAAACTGTGTCAGGCTACAAACATGTACACTATCAGGGATCGCAAAGAAAATGGCTAGGCTGTGCACTGGTTTGAAAGAGAACTGCCCATGTCTGATCAGACTGCGCATTACGTGTTGAGTCTAGTTTTTGACGCGAATATTCCGCGACGTGGGTCAAAATGTATATGACAGTTACATGCGCATCGAATGTACAGTCCGATCGTCACAGATCAGCCTGCGCGTATGTGCAGTCTGGAAATGTCAGGTTTTGCTTGGATGCTGGATGAATTGAGCTTGCATAGTTCATACATGCGTGTGTGAATCCCGCGTCTCATTTTTTCTTAAATAACTGTTAGCTGTTTGCAATACAGAGGAGATCCTGACCAGACCGCTCCCTTCAACACCAGTTCTTAGCTTTGAATACTGATGTACGGGTTATGTTCTGAAACACATTTCTGATGCACGTGGGCCAGTAAGCGCAGCTTCTACAATGTCTTCCACCGCGCAAAACGTTGAAAAAAACGTATCAGTATTATGATACGCATTGTTACTCAACTATGGATTCCTCCTCGCGGAACGTTGGGGCGCGGCGGAGGGGGGAATGAGTGCTAAAATTTGTACTTGAATAGTGCATGCCCCCGAGATGAAAATTTTTTAGTTTAATCTAAACAGTTGTTCAAATTTGTTAACTTGTAAAAGCAGTTAATGTGAAAAGTGGACCCATTCTTGTGGAAGGGTCGGAACAGAGTCTTTTGCTGTTCGCAAAAGATGAACTAACTTATTCGGCTATAAGACGGGTTTTCCCTCCAAAGAAAAAGTCTCGGTCAAGATCTCGATTTAGTCTTTACCCTGTTCGCATAAACCGTCTAACAAATCGACAATTGAGCCGCGACACGACAAAACAAGCAAAGTGGCATGTCGGCAACGCGAAGACACTTCTTCCTGGACACCCGCGTAGTCTGATCAGAGGCTTCGCTGTGCGCTTAAAGGGTAGCTAAGGGTCTAAACTACCTCCATGCGGACAATGAAGATCTGGTCAGACTGGGCGGATGCCCATACTGATCTGAGTTTGCGCTGGACTCACATGCCACTTTGTTTGTTTTGTGTTCAGTTATTTAGATGCATAGGCCAAGCATATGCTGTAAGGTTCGGTTTTGCTTGACACTGTTGGCACGATAGTTCTTGTTTATTGACAGCCGAAACCCTAATCCTCTAATCCTTTCAAAGAATTACCCAGTCTCATACATATAACAGGGTCATAAAATGATAGAATACCTTGTCATCAAACTGCGCTCTGGATTGAGCCGTTTCACAAGAAAAGTGGCAATAAGTTGTGCAATAAGAAGTTCAAAAGCTTCTCACATTTTGTTCAACAAAAATATTAGGGTATTTGAGATTGGACCGCTTCGTACATTTGCTTCAAATTTTGTATACTTATGTAATTTAACATTGCCCAGCCACTGGTATGCAGAACTTCTTATTGCACAACCCGCAGGTTTGCACTATAATCACTGTGTGAGTCCGTCCGTCCGTCCGTCCGTCCGTTATCAGTTAGCGAAAACCGTAATCAGTTAGCGAAAACGCTTATAACTCTTGAACCGCATGGGATATTTTGATAAAATTTTGCATACTTATACATGTCAACATTGTCTAACGACTCGCCCGCATAACAACCTTATTCGATGGACGAGGCTTTGCCGAGCACAAGTTGAAAATTTACGGCCAACTACTGAAAATGCTCATAACTCTTGAACACCGTGGTAAATATGGTTCAAATTTTGTATGCTTATATATTTTAACTTAGTCCAGCCACTGGCATGCAAAACAGTGACGAGGCTTCACCGAGCACTGCAAAAGCTTCTCACATTTTTTCAACAAAAATATTAGGGTATTTGAGCTTTCAACATCAGAAATTTTAACGAAACGTTAACTAACGATGACATTAGTTTTCTGATATTTTTTGTGCAAAAGCTTCTCACATTTTTTCAACAAAAATATTAGGGTATTACAGATTTCAACATCAGAAATTTTAACGAAACGTTAACTAACGATGACATTAGTTTTCTGGTATTTTTTGTTGAAAAATATGAGAAATGCAAAAGCTTCTCACATTTTTTTTTCAACAAAAATATTAGGGTATTTGAGATTTCAACATCAGAAATTTTAACGAAACGTTAACTAACGATTACATTAGTTTTCTGATATTTTTTGTTGAAAAATATGAGAAGCTTTTGCAGTGCAAAAGCTTCTCACATTTTTTTCAACAAAATATTAGGGTATTTGAGATTGGACCGCTTCGTACATTTGCTTCAAATTTTGTATACTTATGTAATTTAACATTGCCCAGCCACTGGTATGCAGAACTTCTTATTGCACAACCCGCAGGTTTGCACTATAATCACTGTGTGAGTCCGTCCGTCCGTCCGTTTTCAGTTAGCGAAATCCGTAATCAGTTAGCGAAAACGCTTATAACTCTTGAACCGCATGGGATATTTAAATAAAATTTTGCATACTTATACATGTCAACATTGTCTAACGACTCGCCTGCATAACAGCCTTATTCTATGGACGAGGCTTTGCTGAGCACAAGTTGAAAATTTACGGCCAAATACTGAAAATGCTCATAACTCTTGAACACCGTGGTAAATGTAGTCCAAATTTTGTATGCTTATATATTTTAACTTAGTCCAGCCACTGGCATGCAAAACAGTGACGAGGCTTCACCGAGCACTGCAAAAGCTTCTCACATTTTTTTCGACAAAAATATTAGGGTATTTGAGCTTTCAACATCAGAAATTTTAACGAAACGTTAACTAACGATGACATTAGTTTTCTGATATTTTTTGTGCAAAAGCTTCTCACATTTTTTTCAACAAAAATATTAGGGTATTACAGATTTCAACATCAGAAATTTTAACGAAACGTTAACTAACGATGACATTAGTTTTCTGGTATTTTTTGTTGAAAAATATGAGAAGCGCAAAAGCTTCTCACATTTTTTTCAACAAAAATATTAGGGTATTACAGATTTCAACATCAGAAATTTTCACGAAACGTTAACTAACGATTACATTAGTTTTCTGATATTTTTTGTTGAAAAAAAAAGAGAAATGCAAAAGCTTCTCACATTTTTTTTTCAACAAAAATATTAGGGTATTTGAGATTTCAACATCAGAAATTTTAACGAAACGTATACTAACGATTACATTAGTTTTCTGATGCAGTGCAAAAGCTTCTCACATTTTTTTCAACATAAATATTAGGGTATTTGAGATTGGACCGCTTGGTACATTTGCTTCAAATTTTGTATACTTATGTAATTTAACATTGCCCAGCAACAGTTGTTCAAATTTGTTAACTTGTAAAAGCAGTTAATGTGAAAAGTGGACCCATTCTTGTGGAAGGGTCGGAACAGAGTGTTTTGCTGTTCGCAAAAGATGAACTAACTTATTCGGCTATAAGACGGGTTTTCCCCCCAAAGAAAAAGTCTCGGTCAAGATCTCGATTTAGTCTTTACCCTGTTCGCATAAACCGTCTAACAAATCGACAATTGAGCCGCGACACGACAAAACAAGCAAAGTGGCATGTCGGCAACGCGAAGACACTTCTTCCTGGACACCCGCGTAGTCTGATCAGAGGCTTCGCTGTGCGCTTAAAGGGTAGCTAAGGGTCTAAACTACCTCCATGCGGACAATGAAGATCTGGTCAGACTGGGCGGATGCCCATACTGATCTGAGTTTGCGCTGGACTCACATGCCACTTTGTTTGTTTTGTGTTCAGTTATTTAGATGCATAGGCCAAGCATATGCTGTATGGTTCGGTTTTGCTTGACACTGTTGGCACGATAGTTCTTGTTTATTGACAGCCGAAACCCTAATCCTCTAATCCTTTCAAAGAATTACCCAGTCTCATACATATAACAGGGTCATAAAATGATAGAATACCTTGTCATCAAACTGCGCTCTGGATTGAGCCGTGTCACAAGAAAAGTGGCAATAAGTTGTGCAATAAGAAGTTCAAAAGCTTCTCACATTTTTTTCAACAAAAATATTAGGGTATTTGAGATTGGACCGCTTCGTACATTTGCTTCAAATTTTGTATACTTATGTAATTTAACATTGCCCAGCCACTGGTATGCAGAACTTCTTATTGCACAACCCGCAGGTTTGCACTATAATCACTGTGTGAGTCCGTCCGTCCGTCCGTCCGTTATCAGTTAGCGAAAACCGTAATCAGTTAGCGAAAACGCTTATAACTCTTGAACCGCATGGGATATTTTGATAAAATTTTGCATACTTATACATGTCAACATTGTCTAACGACTCGCCCGCATAACAACCTTATTCGATGGACGAGGCTTTGCCGAGCACAAGTTGAAAATTTACGGCCAACTACTGAAAATGCTCATAACTCTTGAACACCGTGGTAAATATGGTTCAAATTTTGTATGCTTATATATTTTAACTTAGTCCAGCCACTGGCATGCAAAACAGTGACGAGGCTTCACCGAGCACTGCAAAAGCTTCTCACATTTTTTCAACAAAAATATTAGGGTATTTGAGCTTTCAACATCAGAAATTTTAACGAAACGTTAACTAATGATGACATTAGTTTTCTGATATTTTTTGTGCAAAAGCTTCTCACATTTTTTTTCAACAAAAATATTAGGGTATTACAGATTTCAACATCAGAAATTTTAACGAAACGTTAACTAACGATGACATTAGTTTTCTGGTATTTTTTGTTGAAAAATATGAGAAATGCAAAAGCTTCTCACATTTTTTTTTCAACAAAAATATTAGGGTATTTGAGATTTCAACATCAGAAATTTTAACGAAACGTTAACTAAAGATTACATTAGTTTTCTGATATTTTTTGTTGAAAAATATGAGAAGCTTTTGCACTGCAAAAGCTTCTCACATTTTTTTCAACAAAAATATTAGGGTATTTGAGATTGGACCGCTTGGTACATTTGCTTCAAATTTTGTATACTTATGTAATTTAACATTGCCCAGCCACTGGTATGCAGAACTTCTTATTGCACAACCCGCAGGTTTGCACTATAATCACTGTGTGAGTCCGTCCGTCCGTCCTTTATCAGTTAGCGAAAACCGTAATCAGTTAGCGAAAACGCTTATAACTCTTGAACCACATGGGATATTTTGATAAAATTTTGCATACTTCTACAGGTCAACATTGTCTAATGACTCGCCCGCATAACAACCTTATTCTATGGACGAGGCTTTGCCGAGCACAAGTTGAAAATTTACGGCCAAATACTGAAAATGCTCATAACTCTTGAACACCGTGGTAAATATGGTTCAAATTTTGTATGCTTATATATTTTAACTTAGTCCAGCCACTGGCAAGCAAAACAGTGACGAGGCTTCACCGAGCACTGCAAAAGCGTCTCACATTTTTTCAACAAAATATTAGGGTATTTAAGGTTTCAACATTAGAAATTTTAACGAAACGTTAACTAACGATTACATTAGTTTTCTGATATTTTTTGTTGAAAAATATGAGAAGCTTTTGCACTGCAAAAGCTTCTCACATTTTTTTCAACAAAAATATTAGGGTATTTGAGATTGGACCGCTTCGTACATTTGCTTCAAATTTTGTATACTTATGTAATTTAACATTGCCCAGCCACTGGTATGCAGAACTTCTTATTGCACAACCCGCAGGTTTGCACTATAATCACTGTGTGAGTCCGTCCGTCCATCCGTTATCAGTTAGCGAAAACCGTAATCAGTTAGCGAAAACGCTTATAATTCTTGAACCGCATGGGATATTTTGATAAAATTTTGCATACTTATACATGTCAATATTGTCTAATGACTCGCCCGCATAACAACCTTATTCTATGGACAAGGCTTTGCCGAGCACAAGTTGAAAATTTACCGCCAAATACTGAAAATGCTCATAACTCTTGAACACCGTGGTAAATATGGTTCAAATTTTGTATGCTTATATATTTTAACTTAGTCCAGCCACTGGCATGCAAAACAGTGACGAGGCTTCACCGAGCCCTGCAAAAGCTTCTCACATTTTTTCAACAAAAATATTAGGGTATTTGAGCTTTCAACATCAGAAATTTTAACGAAACGTTAACTAACGATGACATTAGTTTTCTGATATTTTTGTGCAAAAGCTTCTCACATTTTTTTCAACAAAAATATTAGGGTATTACAGATTTCAACATCAGAAATTTTAACGAAACGTTCACTAACGATGACATTAGTTTTCTGGTATTTTTTGTTGAAAAATATGAGAAGCGCAAAAGCTTCTCACATTTTTTTCAACAAAAATATTAGGGTATTACAGATTTCAACATCAGAAATTTTAACGAAACGTTAACTAACGATTACATTAGTTTTCTGATATTTTTTGTTGAAAAAATATGAGAAATGCAAAAGCTTCTCACATTTTTTTTCAACAAAAATATTAGGGTATTTGAGATTTCAACATCAGAAATTTTAACGAAACGTTAACTAACGATTACATTAGTTTTCTGATATTTTTTGTTGAAAAATATGAGAAGCTTTTGCAGTGCAAAAGCTTCTCACATTTTTTTCAACAAAAATATTAGGGTATTTGAGATTGGACCGCTTGGTACATTTGCTTCAAATTTTGTATACTTATGTAATTTAACATTGCCCAGCCACTGGTATGCAGAACTTCTTATTGCACAACCCGCAGGTTTGCACTATAATCACTGTGTGAGTCCGTCCGTCCGTCCTTTATCAGTTAGCGAAAACCGTAATCAGTTAGCGAAAACGCTTATAACTCTTGAACCACATGGGATATTTTGATAAAATTTTGCATACTTCTACATGTCAACATTGTCTAATGACTCGCCCGCATAACAACCTTATTCTATGGACGAGGCTTTGCCGAGCACAAGTCGAAAATTTACGGCCAAATACTGAAAATGCTCATAACTCTTGAACACCGTGGTAAATATGGTTCAAATTTTGTATGCTTATATATTTTAACTTAGTCCAGCCACTGGCATGAAAAACAGTGACGAGGCTTCACCGAGCACTGCAAAAGCTTCTCACATTTTTTCAACAAATTATTAGGGTATTTAAGGTTTCAACATCAGAAATTTTAACGAAACGTTAACTAACGATTACATTAGTTTTCTGATATTTTTTGTTGAAAAATATGAGAAGCTTTTGCACTGCAAAAGCTTCTCACATTTTTTTCAACAAAAATATTAGGGTATTTGAGATTGGACCGCTTCGTACATTTGCTTCAAATTTTGTATACTTATGTAATTTAACATTGCCCAGCCACTGGTATGCAGAACTTCTTATTGCACAACCCGCAGGTTTGCACTATAATCACTGTGTGAGTCCGTCCGTCCGTCCATCCGTTATCAGTTAGCGAAAACCGTAATCAGTTAGCGAAAACGCTTATAACTCTTGAACCGCATGGGATATTTTGATAAAATTTTGCATACTTATACATGTCAACATTGTCTAATGACTCGCCCGCATAACAACCTTATTCTATGGACGAGGCTTTGCCGAGCACAAGTTGAAAATTTACGGCCAAATACTGAAAATGCTCATAACTCTTGAACACCGTGGTAAATATGGTTCAAATTTTGTATGCTTATATATTTTAACTTAGTCCAGCCACTGGCAAGCAAAAAAGTGACGAGGCTTCACCGAGCACTGCAAAAGCTTCTCATATTTTTTCAACAAAAATATTAGGGTATTTGAGCTTTCAATATCAGAAATTTTAACGAAACGTTAACTAATGATGACATTAGTTTTCTGATATTTTTGTGCAAAAGCTTCTCACATATTTTTTCAACAAAAATATTAGGGTATTACAGATTAACTAACGATTACATTAGTTTTCTGGTATATTTTGTTGAAAAATATGAGAAGCGCAATAGCTTCTCACATTTTTTCAACAAAAATATTAGGGTATTACAGATTTCAACATCAGAAATTTTAACGAAACGTTAACTAACGATTACATTAGTTTTCTGATATTTTTTGTTGAAAAATATGAGAAGCTTTTGCAGTGCAAAAGCTTCTCACATTTTTTTCAACAAAAATATTAGGGTATATGAGATTGGACCGCTTGGTACATTTGCTTCAAATTTTGTATACTTATGTAATTTAACATTGCCCAGCCACTGGTATGCAGAACTTCTTATTGCACAACCCGCAGGTTTGCACTATAATCACTGTGTAAGTCCGTCCGTCCGTCCGTTATCAGTTAGCGAAAACCGTAATCAGTTAGCGAAAACGCTTATAACTCTTGAACCGCATGGGATATTTTGATAAAATTTTGCTTACTTATACATGTCAACATTGTCTAATGACTCGCCCGCATAACAACCTTATTCTATGGACGAGGCTTTGCCCAGCACAAGTTGAAAATTTACGGCCAAATACTGAAAATGCTCATAACTCTTGAACACCGTGGTAAATATTGTTCAAATTTTGTATGCTTATATATTTTAACTTAGTCCAGCCACTGGCATGCAAAACAGTGACCAGGCTTCACCGAGCACTGCAAAAGCTTCTCACATTTTTTCGACAAAAATATTAGGGTATTTGAGCTTTCAACATCAGAAATTTGAACGAAACGTTAACTAACGATGACATTAGTTTTCTGATATTTTTTGTGCAAAAGCTTCTCACATTTTTTTCAACAAAAATATAAGGGTATTACAGATTTCAACATCAGAAATTTTAACGAAACGTTAACTAACGATTACATTAGTTTTCTGGTATTTTTTGTTGAAAAATATGAGAAATGCAAAAGCTTCTCACATTTTTTTTTTCAACAAAAATATTAGGGTATTTGAGATTTCAACATCAGAAATTTTAACGAAACGTTAACTAACGATTACATTAGTTTTCTGATATTTTTTGTTGAAAAATATGAGAAGCTTTTGCAGTGCAAAAGCTTCTCACATTTTTTTCAACAAAAATATTAGGGTATTTGAGATTGGACCGCTTGGTACATTTGCTTCAAATTTTGTATACTTATGTAATTTAACATTGCCCAGCCACTGGTATGCAGAACTTCTTATTGCACAACCCGCAGGTTTGCACTATAATCACTGTGTGAGTCCGTCCGTCCGTCTACCGTTATCAGTTAGCGAAAACCGTAATCAGTTAGCGAAAACGCTTATAACTCTTGAACCGCATGGGATATTTTGATAAAATTTTGCATACTTATACATGTCAACATTGTCTAACGACTCGCCCGCATAACAACCTTATTCGATGGACGAGGCTTTGCCGAACACAAGTTGAAAATTTACGGCCAACTACTGAAAATGCTCATAACTCTTGAACACCGTGGTAAATATGGTTCAAATTTTGTATGCTTATATATTTTAACTTAGTCCAGCCACTGGCATGCAAAACAGTGACGAGGCTTCACCGAGCACTGCAAAAGCTTCTCACATTTTTTCAACAAAATATTAGGGTATTTGAGCTTTCAATATCAGAAATTTTAACGAAACGTTAACTAACGATGACATTAGTTTTCTGATATTTTTTGTGCAAAAGCTTCTCATATTTTTTTTCAACAAAAATATTAGGGTATTACAGATTTCAACATCAGAAATTTTAACGACGATGACATTAGTTTTCTGGTATTTTTTGTTGAAAAATATGAGAAGCGCAAAAGCTTCTCACATTTTTTTTTTCAACAAAAATATTAGGGTATTACAGATTTCAACATCAGAAATTTTAACGAAACGCTCTTAAGATAAGCGAACTGTGCATATCAGCTTTCGCAGTCTGCTCAGTAAGTGTACGGAGTCAGGGTATCAAAACACGCAACATCTTATTAATTTCAGTACGTAATATAATTTTTCCGACTAGAATCCGCATTTACGCAGACTAGTCTAAGCAGTGCCGGTTCTCTCCTAAAAGGTTCGGAACGAAAGATTTTCACACCTATAAAACAGCTCATAATTTTTAAAGATTTGCTTTATGTACACACAGATAATCAGCAAGGTTATGCTACATGATTTTACAACGCATCTATAATTAGAAACTGAAAGTACAAACGGTTTGAAGAATTAAGTGCGTATTTTAAAACATCATTTATTAAGAAAATAAAATCGGTTCTAAGACTGAAAAAGCCGAAAGATGCACTTAGTTTGTTACTCCCCTTTCAATTTTATTTAGAACAAAAAAGGAAGGGACCCAATTTGGAGAAACGAAAATTCCACAGCTTTTTATTCGTTAATACCCCTCACCTGCCTTGAAAGGCCATTTCCCGCCCTCCCCCTCCTTCCACACACACCCACAAACGTCAATTATGCACTTGTTTCATGGTGTGCCACCATGGGCAACATTTTTCCTCAGCCCCGTATAATCTACCTGTAAACGACGATATCGCGCGAGCTTGAAATAGCATTAAAATACATAGGGCATTGATTTTTGTCTTCCTTGAATAAAAAATGAAAAATGTTGTGTTAGGTCAATATAGTGCACTTTTTTAGCTGCACATAGATTTTTATTTTCAAACTTTTAAGTTTACATTTAATGCGGTCATTTTGCTCTGATTAATACGGCCATCATTTCCTAATAGTAGATAAAGAAAAAAGAGAAAATGAGCAAAAGGTTACTCAGTTTTCTACGTTTTTCTTAAAGCACGGACCTAAAGTCAAAAATGTTGTGTTATCCTAGTATTCTACAATATCTGACAAATCTTTTGATATATTTTGTAGGAAAATCAAAGAAATATTAGTGCGGTCATTTTTTACAAACTTAATACTACCCTATATCCAAAAACTGAATTTACAGTACCGTGCGTGACTATATCGAGGTGAGGACAATTGTTGGGGACGGCTGTGCAAGTTCATCAGTTTGTTTGTCCTTCCGCTGTAGTCAGTGTGAGTGAAATTGCTCATAACTCTTAACCACATGGTGTAGTTTGATAAAAATATGCATCATTCTACAAGAAATGACCAATTTCATTTCCATACATTCCTTCTGGCACCAGAAACTGATTATTCTACATTCACCACGGGTTGTGCACATTACCATCAGTTGATTCTTTACAATAATTGAGCCGTGACACACAAAACCAACAAAGTGGTTGTGCGCCCAGCGGAGACTCAGGTCAGCCTGGGAATCCATCCGGTTTGTTCAGACTCTTGACCAAGCGCTTAAGGGGTAGCTAAGGGTCTGAGCTACCTCCATGCGGACAGCGAAGACTGTAATCAGACCGGGCGGATGCCCAGGCTAATCTGAGTCTGCGCTGGGTGCTCAATCACTTTGTTGGTTTTCTCGTGTCCCGGCTCATATAATCCTTGCTTCAAAAGGATCTGTTCAGAGCTTGTTGATTTTCAGATAGAAGAGGAGATAAAATGGAAAGAGCATAATTGCTTCCCTTGACAGTCTAGAAAGCAGCAAAGGAAAGGAAATTTTCTTACTGATCTGCTGGGTTAAAGCAGGCTGATATATGGTTTTCTATAAGAACCTGATATTACTTACCATCTGTGGGTTAAGTACTTGCAAATCTACACACACACACACACACACACACAGAGAAAAACACGGGCACTTCATTGGTTGATCCACGACACGCAAAAAGGGTGCTTCCTTCACGTATATGCGAGCAGCAAAGGCTCAGGTCAACCTGCGCAACCGAACTGTCAGATTTGAATCTTTGCTGTTCGCGCACACCTTTAATGGACCCTGAGGGGAATCTGCATGCACAAAACGAAAGCTACATCGCACGAATTCGCTAATGCACAGACCCCGATCAAAGTGTCTCTTTAGGGCAGACTTATCTGGGTCTGCTTGTTTTGCTTAACAAGACTGTCTGCGCAGTGTGGAAGGTAGATGTTGCTGTCGCTTAACAGCCGCGGATCCAGGGGCGAGCTTTGGGGCTTCAGCCCCGCCACTTGGGTATGGGTAGATTAAAATTTATGTTGTAACATCTCATTAGAATCGCCTCGGCGAGGCGATTCTTATGTGATATCACAACATATATTTCAAGGCAAAAAAAGATTTTATCAAAAAATCTCATCACATTTATCCTTTATTATGTCATTTTCAACCCCTCTCCCCCCACCCCTCCCTTCCCAAATACATATCACCACCCCAGCCCCACCAGTATGTGGTGGTCTGGATCCGGGCCTGCCGCTAATCAGCAGACTTATTAAAGAATAAAAATGGAGTCTCACCTTTGAGGGTTTAATTTCATGCAGTCTAATTCACAAAAATACAGTCAGATAGACGGATGGATGGTCGGACAGACGGACGGACGGCTAGATAAATAGATAGATAGATAGATTAATAGATCGATAAAGCAAATCTACCATATGCATTAGAGAATAAGAATAAAAAGAAAAATCTTTAAAAAAGATAATCGGCGCAGATTAAATGGAAGTGTGTTTTGTTATATGTCTCTATATAGTTGAAGATTTGAAATAACTTTCATGAATAAGTAAGCTATGTCGATAGGCACCCAAAACACTGGGTAGCGACAAGGACCTATCTCAACATAGAGCTGTCCAATTTGGAATTCCAAAATGGACCGCAGTCAATCTGGAATTTAACCTGATTTCAAAAGTTGTCAATATGTTGCACTGTTTGTTTGTTTGTGTGTATTAAACCGAAAGTAGAAATCGAAAGTAGATCTACGACGCCAAACAAAAAAGAAAGTTTGGAATATCTGAGTATTTCGATAACATTTCTATTGTAAAATTACAAACAAGAGAAACATTTTGAATTAGTAAAAGACAGAGTGCTAGTATTCACAGTGCAGTGCGAGGGGAAAAACTAAGATTAAATATTCATTGACCTTTGATATTATTGGCTAAATTTTGACATACGCGTTATTTGACCAATGGAATCTTGTGAAATGTGGATTATACGAGGCTGCACTGTGATTATACGAGGTTGCACTGTGAATACTGACTAGCACTCTGTCTTTAATTAATTCAAAATGTTTCTTTTGTTTGTAATTTTACAATAGAAATGTTTTCGAAAACAGACGTAGAATTTTAAAACTTTTTTTTGTCGTCGATCTACATTCGGTTTCTACTTTCAAAAAAACAGTGCAACATGTTGATAACTTTTTTAAAATCAGGTCAATTTCAAGATTGACCGTGTCCATTTTTGAATTCCAAATTGAACAGCTCAATTTTGAGATAGGTCGTTGTCGCCACCCAGTGTCAAAATTGCGGTTGTGGGTGCCTACCGACATAGCTTACTTATTCATGAAAGTTATTGTCAAATCTTCAACCAGAGACATATAACAAAATACACTTCCATTTAATCTGCGCCAATTATCTTTTTATAAAGATTTTTCTTGTTTAATTTTTGGACAGAAACGGTAATTGTTGAAATGTCCCAGTACTTAGGATAATGACTTTAAATAAACATTTTGTATCTTTCGTCTTATCTGGTATATCTCATCAGACAAACGACATTTAATCAACATTGAACCGAAGTTGCTTGAGTGTCATTACGTTTGATCAACGTTGATTCAGCGTTGATTCAGTGTTATGTGCCCGATATGGTGTGAGCTCGTCATGGTGAGACCAGCATGCGTGCATGGACATTGTAGAAGAGTGACTGGTTCATTGGTTTTATATCCTGTCCAGCCAACAACGTGCGCAGGCTGGTTCACGGGGGTATTTACCAATTTGGCTACCCGTGCTTTCGACCGAGTCTGTACTATACCAAGTGGCTTTCGACCGAGACTACAATCGTAAGCATTATCAATAACGGTAAATGGTACTATTGTTAATGGCAGTCGACCGAGCTGATACTGCTGTTGATTGTCTCGGTCGACAGCCACTTTTGCATGTATGGTAATTGACTGACTCGGTCGAAAGTACAGGTAGGCACATTGGTATTACCCGCGTGTGGTTGGTTGTTTTGAGTTTATTTATTGATTGATTGATTGATTAATTTGGGTTTAACGGCCCTTTGAGACGGTATTTCAGTCTATATCGGACCGTCTTCCAGAGAGAGGGAGAGAGAAGAGAGAATAGATAGACCAGAGAAAAATGTCCAAACTGCCACTCGCACCTACTGCAAGCACAGCAGGCCCTTGCCCTACCATTATCCGAATCAGTAGGGCGCCCCGGCACTGGCAGTACCATCGCACCACCCCCTGTTTTGAGCTCAACGGCCCTTTGAGAAATTATTTTAGTCTGTATCCAGCCGTCTCCCAGAGAGCGGGAGCCAAAAAAAAAAATCAAAGGCGACAGAGACAAATGTCCAAACAAGCCCCACCTGCAAACACCACAAGTACAGCAAACCCTTGCACTGCTGCTAGCCAAATTAGTATGATGTGTGCTCTATAAGTTGAACACCTTTTGAAATATTTTCATGATACTTCACAGATATGTAGAACAGGTCATGACGATGTGTCGTGAACAAGAATGACAACTATTGCTTTCTTTTTGAGTTATTTTCCTTTGATGATTTTAGGTGTCCGCTCCATAACTTGAATACATTTTAAAATATTTTCATGATACTTCACAGATATGCAGAACAGGTCATGACGATTTGTCTCATACATGAATGACAACTCTTGCAATAATACTTTGTGAGTTATTTCCCTTTGGTAGTTTGAGCTGCTGTTTGAGTCTCTGCTCCATATCTGTATAACCCTGGCCTGCTCCACAATTTTAATAACCTTATACCTTTTAGAATATTGATGATCATACTGTGATATCTTATCAGTCAGTGCTCCTAACTCTTTCTGACCCCGCCCTCCTCCCCATCACACACACAACAAATATTTTTTTTTTCAAGATTTGGATTCTTTGTCCAAATTCACTTACTAGAGAGCTCAAAATTAGATTTGTAGGGTTTGTCCTTTAGAAGTTATTCGCACATTTTGGAAGTTGAGTGTATCATATGCTAAACATTTGTGTACATGGTGGCTGTTTGAGATATTACCTCTTTTCCTCTTTTTAGCAATCTGGCATACTGTTTTAGATAATCATGCATCTGTTAAACAGATAATGCCAATCAGAAGCATTAAAGAATGACAATATATTACTTATATGTGTTTTGAAGTGCACCCTTTTTACCAAGGCCCATGGGGGCTTCTGTCGGGGGATTTACATTCTCCTCTGATAGTTATTTTTATGTACATTTAAAGGGACCCGATTTTCTTTTTCATGATCACCCAGAAATCGAGGCGCGTTCATGAATTACGTTTTCGGTAAAGGCAGGCTACAGGACTGGGCTTCCATATTTAAATTCCGTTATACCATAACATTCTAGGTATTGGGGCAGATAGGTATGGGCGGACAGTACAGACTCGGATTAGGCTGTTCCTAGATGAGCAGTCTGATCAGGGTGTACACTGTTTGTTATTCCATCTGCATCTTTTGGTTACCGCATTGTAAAACCAGACTGTTCCATGTTTGAGACAACTACGGTGATTTTTTTGGGTGCCGCAATATTTAAAATCTTATGGTAGTACTGATTGCTACTAATGTCTTTTCTTTTCTTGAGAGAGGGAGTGATGGTGATCAGGCCTGTTGTATTTTTTCTATTTGATATATGTTTCTGACTTGTATATGTTTTGTTAAGTGGGCCTTAAGGCAGAGTAGTGTGTAGCTGATTGTGTCACCCACTGAAAAAAAAAGTCTTTATTATTAATAATAGGCCTGTATTAATGACCTAACTTTTGAATTTCGGTTGTTTGATTTACGAATGAGAAAACTGAATAACCGTCAAAATGGCGAGTTGGAGGATCTAAGAGGTCGGGGCGAGGGAAGGCATGGTTACCCCTCTGGGGCTATGTACTGTATGCCAAGGTAAGAGGTTTTAATATGCAAATACGCAGCGCCGGGTAATGCCACTAAAGGTTCACATTTGAGAACATTTCTCCACGGGCCAGCTACGGAAACAAGATGCCTGGCCATAATGTTGAACTTCTGGATCTGCAGCAGACCCATTACTACAATATTTGCCAAGTCTTAAATCAATTAAACAACCCAAAAAAATTATTTCGCGAAAGGATAGCAACAAGCGACAGTCACATAGTCCAACTATATAAGATGGATAACTCTTACAATGATAACTATAGTTGCAGCTGTAACGTTCCCAGTAGTGACTAAACGTGCAAACCTGTGAATGTTCCCAGTCGCGATCTGTTGCGTGTTGCAATTATACACTTACGGATTGAACACCTCTTTCCGAAACAGGTGGTCACTCTGCTACCCTAACTTTAAACAGCAGCAACATCTATCATGTTCAATTACAAAACAAAACAGAAAGCAAAATGTGCAGCTATTCAGGTGACCATGTTGCTAGATGACCATAGACAAGCGGACATAACGGCATATAAAATTGAGGAACCACAACAGAAGTACCGCCATGGAAGGGTTAGTAAAAGATTACTGGGGGTGAGGGGTCGGGGACCTATTGTTCTTTTCTGGATCCAAACCCTTGCCCTCTGTTGTAATTGGGAAAGGATTCAAATTCAATAAAAGCACCGTATTTTTCATGAACTAGTCGCCCTTTCAAAACCAATGTGTTCATTCACATTGAATATCACTCTGAAAAAAGCGTTTCGACTCTTCTGCTCTCGAACATATACAGCTTGAACTTTTGCTTTCACTTAGAACGGGCTTAGAACTTTAGCAGAAACAATTTTGATAAATCATAGATTCGCCGTAAATAACTCCGGCAAAGCTATAGCTACACTCCACCGTAGATAACTCCGGCAAAGCTGTAGCTACACTGCACCCTAGATACTCTGACAAAGCTATAGCTACAGCTGCAAACTGGCTGCGACATTGTTAGCCTCTGTAGCGAATCAGTGGAGCTTGAAACATTTGTCCTCATCGTTTCTTATTTCTGACAGTTAAAGGCAGTGCTTTTGTTTTCGTTTGTCGATGTTTTTTCTTTGTCCGCTTATTTGTAGCCACAAGGCGTGGCCGCGTACCGCAGTCGGTAGAGATCCTGGGTTCGATACCCGGTCTGGCCACATACTTTTGTTTCTCCTTCTGCTGATTCAAAAAGGGCAGTTGTCAGTTCCTGGCGAAAGTATGTACACTTGGTACTGGCTAACCGCTTAGGAAGTCTAAGCCTGCCCAGGAATAGTGTGGTTAGGTTACCTGACCGTCCCGACATGACCATAGCGACCATAGCTGTTTACCGTGGACGTGAAGCAACACATCAATCAATTAGTTGTAGTCACAAAGCTGTGCACATTCGGGTTATTTTGTATGTTTGTGTAAAAGCTAATGGTCGCCAGCTTTTTTAAAAAGCTAATACTTTTTTGGATTGGGATTATGCACGGGCGTCTCTAAGATGTGTGACTCTTGAGAAAACGTTTTCGAATTATATCTGCAGCTGCAAAATCATGTCGGAAAAGCCTGGCTTGGCTAAAAAGAAGACCAATTTATGTATATGTATGTTTGTTTTTCCATGTGTGCGATTATCTTTATGTTTACGCATCTTCTTGCAAGCTTGCATGCGTATATATGTTGGTGAAAGTATAAATAGCGAATCTAAAAAAAAACGGTTTATTTTCTAAGACCCAAGCATATTTTCGTGTTTCTGTCGGTACGTATCCGTCTTTCTAGGAAGAAATATGAATGAAGAAATAATCAAATGTCTTTCTGGTTATTTTTGCATTATCAGCCACTTCCAAGCTAAAGGAAATGATGAGATGTCATTGTCTCCACACCAAGTATTGCGCGATAAACGCATTTACATCATAGAAACAGCAAAATTGCAGTTGCAGATATACTATACATCGAGTAAATTCGAGTGACGCATTTAATCCGGGTTCCTGGACGAGAACCCGAAAAAATTGTCCGCACAAATGTTTGATGCAGATCCACACTATTTAGGATATCCTTAACCATAATCTAAATGATGCCACGTTGGCATCCTTGGGGAAATTCTAAATATGCATATTCTGAGAACTTACTGGAATTGCTCATTGAGTCAGTTCCAAGGTGTACTTGTAACATAAGAATAACATCACGCATAATTTTCAGGACAAACATTTTTGAGCAAAGACAGGAATAGTCACCAAAATCTTTAGGAACCCATGGGAAATTTTACTCATGGGAAAAAATTCCCCATGAGAAAAAAACCCATGCCCAAAAATCCCCATGGGGATAATGTCAATTTGCTTTGATTATTATTTTTTTACTTTTAAACTTAATACAGATATATTCAAACTGAACTGGTTATTTTTAATAATTGTAAAACTTATATTTTTTCAGAATACTGTTGAATTTTTCCCCATGGGAAAAATATTCAACATACTTTTTTTCCCCATGGGGAAATTTCCCTGCGGGAAAATTTTGATTCTAACAAAATAATCAGAAATCAATCCATAACGAATTATTTAAGATAAAAAATCCATATCAAATTTAAAATTTGACAAATTTGTGGATTTAAATTTCTTGAAAAACCCCATGGGGAATTTTGTCCAAAATTTTCCCGCGGGGAGAAAACCCCATGGGGAAAATATCAAGGTTTGGTTGGGTGGCTAATATTGGGTAGCAGGTTTAATATTTGTCTTTGCTGATACTCTAAGTGTGAATATTAAATAAATATTTCTTCATTACATTTACCCATGGGGAATTTTTCCCCTTGAAAAAATATGGGGAATATTCCCCGTGGGAAGAGTCATAATTCCCCATGGGGATTTCTTTTCCCCGCGGGGTTTTCAAAAACCCCATGGGGATTTTGACCTTTTTTGCTAAATTTTATTTAGATCTTTTATTATTTTTGGACCAGAAGGTACAGGATTTACTTAGAAACCTCTATTTCATATAACACAAGTCATATGAGGTCTCTTAGTCAAGTAAAATTACAAGGTGAGTTTGCCAAAAACTGGTTTGGCAAAAATTTTCTGGTGACTGTTGCATATGAAAGGCGCATAGTCGAGTGGTTAGAGGCGCTCGGCATTGGTGCAGAAGTTCGTGGCTTCGAATCCCTATTGGAAAAGCCGGCGGATGAACACTTTGTTGAAGCAGCGAAAGGAGACATATACTTTGACCACGATACGGTAGACCCCCAACACTCACTGTTTCTCCGGCCACTAGGCTACGGGAAACACAAGGAACAGTTACATTTTTACCTTTTATGGGTGAAAAGTACTTCGATCAAACTTGCCAAACGGCCCAATATTTTCCATCTTGGAAAACGAATGGCGTTTAATAGTGAACAGCTTCTACCGAAATAGAATAGAACTTCAAATATGCATGCTTGGATTAATTTGCTGAGAATTTAGCATAGTATCTGTCATATCGTTAAGTCGTAATCATCATTTTCAAAACTAGAAGACAAAAATTGAGGCGAGACACGACAAAACCAATAAAGTTGCATGCGTGCCCAACGAAGACTCAGATCAGCCTGGGCATCCGCCCAGTCTGATCAGAGTTTCTGCTGTCCGCGTGGAGGTAGCTTAGACTCTTAGCTATCCTTTAGGCACACTGCGGAGATTTCCAATCAGACTGGGTTGATGTCCAAGCTGATCTGGGTATTCGCTAGTAGCACATGCCACATTGTTGTTTTTCTCGTGTCGCGGCTGATTGAGAGCATATCATTTATTTGAAAAGACCATTATCGGCTTTTCGCTCAGCTGTCCTTAACTGGTGTAACAAGTGCGATATGTCTTTATTCGATTTCGGTTTATAAATTGCGAGGAATTTTCATTAAGTTTTATTTCTTTGATAACAGTAGGCTTGTGAAATTTGAGATTATGAATGATAGGATTGTCAGAGTTATGACAAACTGCCCCATTATCTTTTAGTCGTCCGACAAAGTAGCAATTCCACTGTATCGTCTAAACGTTGATCAATCTTATATTGGATCGAAGATATGAAGCACAAGTTTGAAGCTCAAAGTAAAAAGATAGAAAATGATCAGGAATTAATACAATCAAATTCCACTTCCCGCTCTCAAAATCAATAGAGCAAGAAGCACATACACACCTTAGTTTGAAACGTTTTTTGTACGTTTGGCTTGCGACAGTCATTTAATTTCTGTCATAGATGAACAGCATGTATATGTCTATCGTCATGGTCGTCTACATGCAACAGAACTCATCACAAAATAGTAGAAATGTTGCACTTGTAAAAATAACTGCATTGGATTTAGAAGAATTTGCAATTCTATCAGCTTTTTTGAAGCCCTGGCAAATAATAACGAACATTTAAGGTAAATTGGATTCACATTTTATGGTTGAACCGTCTTTCATAAAGATTGTGTTCATCCGGAACAATGATGTTTTCAAATCATGATCAACGCTGTGTATGTCTGCGAAATAGAGTAAATAAACTAATGAAATCTACTTTATTTTTCTGTGCGTGTCTTTCGTAAACTTGTGTCACTTCCTGTGTGTATGTGCTTCTTTCCCTATTGGTTTTGAGAGTGGAATGTGGGGGATTTGATTGTATTAATTCCTGATCATTGTCCGTCGTTTTGCTTTGCAAATACAATAGCTTGGGGTCTTGCCCTATCTCTATCCAAACTGGTAAGACGCCCAGGCACCCTGGCACTGAAAGTTCTCCAGCGCCAACGCCCGATCCGACTACTCTTGCGGGAGGTGCTCGATAGGGTTGCTTGGATTTTCCCAACTCTCTGGCTCTCCAGGAGATGGCTCGCTACAAACCCGAAATACTGTCTCAAAGTTCTGTTAAACCAAATACAACCAACCGACCAAACTGAAGGTTTCATTAAACTGATTAAAAGCTGAAACGAAAGAAAAACGTAAAGGATACAGGCTACTTAGCATAACATAAAATTGCCACTCACATAACACTCATTATTAAGACATCAAAAACAATTGCAAACAATTCCTAAGGATTGGAATATTAACAGCATTAAATGAATGTACGGAAAGACTTTTTAAATTTACCACATGGCGTAACCAAAAGCTCTGAATATGCAAAGTAAAAGGATAGAAAATGTAGAGTACATGTAGACACTTTTTGCTATCCAACTTACAAATTAAAGGACCAAAGCTTGCATACTGACTCTAAACAGACAAAGAAGATGCGCAAGTTGATCTGGATATTTCCCATTTTTACATGCGACGTGGTATAGTTAAGGTATATTTTCACTCCACGCCAGTAATTTACTGAATCCAGAACGTCATAAAGCCCGCATTGTTCTCTGGATTTTGGATTATTGTTCCTAAATTCCAAATACGTTACTGAATGGCGGAATAAATCAAACGCAAAATCGACAGTGAGAAATCGATCTGCCATTCCAGTAGTGATCTACAAGCACAATAGGAGCAAGGCGATGCTTTCTCAAGCATTCACTGTGTTTTACTAGCCATAATTGGAAATCTCAACTCTTACAGCACCAGAAATGTAAAAAGTTAAATTTGGAAACAGCGTAGATCCAGACGAGGCGGCTCAGACTGAGCCGCCTCGTCTGGATTTTACACTGTTTTCTATCTATTCTTTGAATCCTCAATAGGATATAGCTTGGACGAAACAGTTCTTGAAATAAGCAGACATAAATTTTGTCGTCTGCTTTTTTTGCGCTCAAGAATTATAACCCTTCATCGCCATTGACAGACATTCGTTATTTTGGTCAGAAATGATACTGGTCTGTGAAACAGAACTGAAAAACAATCATAAGGTTAATGGAAAAAAATAGTTTATGGACGGAGAGATTACGGTCGAATTCGCATTGCAACGTATGAGGGTATTTTGCAATGACTGCTTATGTGTTAAGGCTTAAAAAAATTTGTTTCACAGAAATTCGTATTGTAGTTAAGCTTCATTTTGTACAGTTTTATGCGCATTGCTCTTGCACTAAGAGAACCTAAGCATTTACTCACATAACGTTTGATTAAAGATTGATCAGCGTGCAACGAAACACTTACAAAGTAAGTCTGGTTGCCCATAGTCTGTTGAATTCATTATTTTAAGCAAAAAGATCAGACGCAGGATCCAGTTGCTTCAACTGAAAGGCAATTTTAGATCGCCAAGAAGTATGAGCGACATTATCTTTCCAAAGGTCTGTTGCACGTAGAATTTCTTCGCCTGCCTTCAACTTTCTGGATACTGTTGTACTTTCCAGAACATCTTTGTTAGAGATTGACATGAGAGAAAACAAGCAAGTTCACTAAGCGCAGGACAGAAGTGGATTCCCCACCATGTTTACAGAAACCTAAAGAATCGAAGCAGAAAGACAAATAAGGAGGACAAATGCTAGAAAAGCAACTACAACAAACGGAATCGGCATCAGTTTCCACCTTGGGGCTGATAGTAGCTTAAGGCACTTTGTGCTGAAACTGCTAGTTGGCGAAAGCTGCTATAGTTAGAAACAACAAAATAAAAGCTCATAAAAATATGGTCAGTCTTTCTTAGAATAAACACTTTCATGCAATTCACGGGCATGATCCAATGCGTTGTACGTGTACCGAATAGTCATACAAAACCATATTATTGCGCCACGTATCAAAAGTTTGGCTTTCCAGCCTTTCATCCACCTAAACCGCAAGTGAACAAAATGCCTACAGAGAACAAAGCGGTCTTTTTTAAGAATGGGTTCTTTATATACCGTTTATGCACTAACAGCGGTTAATATTCACTGTTCTTTTCGGTATAATTACATGCATTTTAGGCAAACCAAGAATGAAATGCTAGAAACATCAAAAGTAACAAAGGCAATTTCTCCTGATTGATAGCATTTTATACTGATTAGAATGTCGCGTGATCTAATACATTCTAGCCAATTATTTTATTAAATGATAATAGCACAACAAACCAGCAAAGTGACATATGCGCCCAACGAAGACTCAGATCAACTTGGGCATCCGCCCAGTCTGATCAGAGTCTTCTCTGTCCACACAGAGCTAGCTTAGACCCATAGCTACGCTAAAAGAGCACAGTGACGACTCTGAACAGACTCGTTTGATGCCCAGGCTGGTCTGAATCTCGGCTGTGCGCACATGGCACCTTGCTGGTTTCGTCGTGTCGCGGCTCAAATCGCAACAGCACAACCAGGAAAGAATTTAATCTCTGCAACAATGCTATTATTTAATGTTGACTCATGACTAAAGAAGAAGCTGACGTCAATGAGTTTGTCTAATTTAGAGAAAATGAATAATGTTCAGCTTCAGGCTGCTGAAACAGAAGCACTTAGGTAAAAAAAATAGTTGCTTTGATGGCATGATGGTCTCGATTTTGTTTAGACGCTTTAGTACGAAACTTCAAATGAAGAAGAAGCTCTTTACATTCCTTATTCTCAATACAATTAGAAAGCTTTTTTAAATCAATAAAATAAAAATAAATAAATAAAATAAACCCCATGTCATGCATCTAAAGCAACAGACGGAAACCGCTATAAAAATGACAACACAAAATTGGCCAAACCTCTCTCTGATAGAATGATAGTCTGAATTCAGTCAAAGCAAATCATGCTTGGCTGACTAGAGGCACTCACGAGCAAATTCTTTTCTTTAAGCGTTGATCCGATTTTGGAACTGCTACACACACGTTGTTCAAAGAAGCTGATAGAAAGTCATAGAAGTTGGCTGTCTTTGCAAGACTGGTTCACCAAAATAGGACCAAACAATTCAGTATAGCTCTTTTTTTTAAAGCAGGGATACAAATATATAAAAGAAGACGAAGGTCTTGTTTTATGAATCTGAACTGTAAATTCTACACAACACCAGAACGTTAATTTCTCAGAACGGACGAGCTGACCCAAAGGAAAAAGAAAATATGAGCCGCGACACGTAAAACCAACAAAGTAGTTGTGCGCAAGGCGCAGACTCAGATCAGCCTGGTTATCCGCCCAGTCTGATCAGAGTCTTCGCTGTCCGCATGAAGGTAACTTTGACCCTTAGCTACCCTTTAAGCGCACAGCGAAGAGTCTGATCAGCCTGGATGGATGCCCAGGCTGATCTGAGTCTGCGCTGGGCGCACAACCACATTGTTTGTTTTCACGTGTCGCGGCTCATATAATAATCTAAGTATTGTGGAATTGGAGACATTTTACAACCGCCTCATGGTGAATGATTGTCCTTGGACGTATCATCAGTAAACAATTCTGATTCTGATGGCATCTAACACCACCTATGGAGAACACTGCTGGCAATGGCTAATAATTTTAAATTGCAACTCATGTATCTCTGAGATACATGAGTTGCAATTTAAAATTATTAGCCATTGCCAGCCGTGAACACGTTCATAGGGAGTAAAACAATTGATGAAAGGGCATTATTTTCTTATCAACCCTGGAGAGCCAAAAAAAAAATAATAATAACGTCATTCCTGGTATAAGCGCATCCCGAGACTTTCTACACCGTTCCTTGATATAAAGCGGTTTTGGCTGTAACGAGCTTATATTTAAGCCACATTCATGGGTCTCTAGAGGATACAAGTGACATTTTGACTAATGATGATTAATCCAAAACAAAACGCCATCTTTGCGAGTTAGTATACTATTTCCTCTGGACATTCTTAATGTCTAAGATCAATCGTAAAGCCATGTAAAACGAATGCATGTATTCCTATTGTCAATTAATTAGAAATCAGGAGATTGTACTTCAGGACTGTATGCAGTGGTAGATTGCGAATAGGTATGATGAATTCTTTATGCAGACTGCGTCCGCTGGTTACTGGGCATTTCACGTTATTTTCCATTTGGTTTGCTTTGTGCCATTCAAATGATAATAATAAAAAATGTGGACCTTTTCATGTTATCTCCTGTTTCATTTTGATTGGCACCAAAAGGAGATGAGTTTCGTGTTTTTTTTTTTTTTTTTTTTTTTTTTGCTTTCCTAGATGATTTAGCCCTAAAGACATCAATAATAGAATCTACTCATACACGAAAGACTTTGTTCTTAAGCGTCTGTTTAAACGATCTTAAACAGGGGCAAGCATTCAACTGACAGAATTGCTTCTCCTGAAAGTGTATCAGTCAACCTAAAGAGAAGTCCGTCCAAAGTCTATGCGTTCCAGGCCGTAAATCGGGAGCTTTGTGTCCCTACTTTTTTCCCAAACGCTAACACACCGTGAGCGTTAGTAAAAACATTTACAACTCTGTCAACAAAGCTCGTTACAACTCTGTCAACAAAGCTCGTTAATCGATTACCAAACTATACGATTAGCTAGAACTTAGGTAAACAGATTAAAAACTTGAAAAGATTTGTTTCAGTTTCTAGAACGTGAAAAAAATCTTTCAAGTTTCAATATGTTTTCCTAAAGATTCATGCTCAACCCATAAACCATGGTCTCCCCTTTTCCGGTCGACTGTAAATCAAGTTTAGACACAATAACTTTTTCAATTACAGTCACTAAAGCACAGTAAATGAGCTGCGGCACGGAAATAAAAACAAAGTGGCATGTGCGCCCAGCGAAGACTCAGGCAAGCCTGGGCATCAGCCCAGTCTGATCAGAGTATTCGCTGTCGGCATAGAAGTAGGGTAGATTCTAAGCTACCCTTTAAGCGTACACCGAAGACCGTGATCAGACTGGGCGGATGCCAAGGCTGATCTGAGTCTTCGCTGGGTGCGCATGTCCATTTGTTGGTTTTGTCGTGCCGCAGTTCAAATGCTTCAGACAGCATCCGATTACTTCTATTGTACTACTAAATCGCCACTGAAATACGAGAATGAATTTTTCTGTCGATTTTCCGTTTGATTAACTTCTTATTCAGTAAAGTATTTCTAATTTCCGGAACAATAATCCGTCATTCGGAGAACAGTGCTAGACTGATTAAATTCAAGAGTCAGTTAATCATGAAAGCAAGCTAGAGTTTCTGCATTGTTATTCATAAGAAGTTATATGCAGTCTGGGCCTGCATTTGAAAGCGTGGTTTCATGGATCATTTAAAAACCTTTCACGTGGACCGAGCAATAAACTAAATGGGAATGTTTCGAACAGTTCCGGAATCCTGGATCGAGGTTTGGGATCTTGAAAAATGAACAGATCGGCAATGGCCAGGATCCAATATGATCAGAACCAATATGCCGTCCTCAAAACCTTTTGGAAAGAGTTTATACTTTAGCTGACAACAGATCACGTTAAATAAAATCACGATCACGAAACACATCTACGGTAAACCGAATGAAGAGCTCTTTCAGGCCCATACAGGCGGTCATTCATCTGCCCCAACAAGAAAGTTTCTTTATCGTCGAGTTTAGAAAAAACATTAGTATTAGCTACGTGAGCTAAACAACAGGTGGATGAAAGCATCGACATAGAGACTACAATTTGGAAACATAGTATCTATTTTTACCAATTTTCTATTTTAAATTACAACAGAAAAAATAAGGTTTGCTAATTGCTAGAAGATTACAGACAAGCGAACATAAGAACAAGTAATATTGAGAAACTACGAGAGAATGGCCATGTTATTACTGATAGTGCCAAAGTGGCACTACTGTTGTCGTTTCCTCACCGCAGTTTCTGCAACGTGTTCTTGTTGTGCATATCAATCACAACAGGCCCGAGGTTATAAAAAAAATTCATGGTCAACTCAGCTGAGCATGAAATTTTACCTCCTAATAAGTAGCAAACTTCGTAACAGCCCTTTTATATGCATAGTTAATTAGGGGTGTCAATAGTTTCGGCAATCTATTACGCAAGTGGCAATTTCTTTTAGTCAACTGTTTAAGAATGAGCTATTCGTACGGTTTACGGACTGCTGTTATTGTACGAATATATATACTCTATACTTCGTTCCGGGTTGGAATGGGATGTAACTAACTGGTCATTTTTTTTATTGTAAGCAGTATTCGAAAATATAAACGAAAACACCCAAGCAAGGTTACAACCCAACGAAAATTATACTCGCGACACAGGAGCAGAAACGATAAATTGGAGCAGAACACCTTTGGAAACAGACATACATAGTTTAAAACGGAAATACTTTTCATTCAGTGGAGCATACATTATACGTTTCTGCAGGTGTTCTATGTGTCGGTCGAAAAAGGTCTCCAGGCACTAGTTCTTTGTGTTTTACGGCGATCGAAAAGGGTGCCCCCATGCACTTAATCTTCTGGTATTTGTCGATCGTTGAGCCCCCTCTGATTATTCATCCAGAAATAAACAGTTCGGCACAGGTTTTGCACTTTTTGTTCTCTTTTTGACCAGGGTGGGCAATGTATTTTGATTTTCGTCTTTACTTGGTAAATAAGTTCCGAAAAGACGGGTCACTTGGAAGCCAGCCAGAAAAGCTGTATTGCGTTTATTGAACCTAACATAAGCTTTACTGTGATAACTAGGAACTGTAATGTGGACATGTGAAGTCATTTTGAAAATAGGACGAGAGCTCCGCCGAAGCCGGTGTCAGAAGACGTGAGAAATGTTGCACATTACTGTTTAAGAACAGATCCAGTAAAACCGAGACAGCTACATTAGTTTTTAATTGGTGTGTTCTTTGCTCTCAAAGGATCCATCTTTGCCTATGTATTAATTATGACCCCAGACAGAATTTGTATTTTTCACTCCGACGTTACCCTATGAGTCAGAGTGCACTTGCCTGGAACTGATCAGATTACGGGAAATACCGGAGGATCCTAATCTAACTGTGCAAACACGATTCGTGCATGCTACGACTGTGATAACATAAAGCAATTTTTAGTACATCGCCTTTTTTTCAAACATTATTTCAAAGAGGGACATTTTTTTTTTGCTATATTTGAAAGATGGCTGCTCTCAAGAATGAGTTATATGAGCAAATTTGTTCCTTTCAGAATTGATCCCCATTCATGAGTGTTATCTGGCAATATTCGATAAGACTTATTTTGAATGTTCCTCATTCCTGCGCATGCGCAGAAATAAAATATTTAATTGCGTGGTAAAGTCCATAATGCATGACCCTCGAAAAACAATTGAAATGTCCAATAGCTTGTACTCAGGCTTTTACATTCGAGGTTTAAATTCTTCAAAATCTCAGATTATCTCCCTATGAATTAAAAATATTGCGATTTTCAAGGCATCATTATTACTGTACCTGTTCGTCTTCTTTCAAAGTTTCTTCATAAAGATTTTTGTTTTATCATTGTTTCAATTGCATAAATGACAAACTTGGTAGAATCGTTATGCGCCCGCCAGCCGTTACGATTTCGAATTTCGACATCGACATCTAGGCAGTCATTGAAGGAATCACAGTTCCCTGAGTTGTGGATCAAAGTTTGGCATCAGAAGGACTCAAATATATTTTCTTTTGCATGTAGCCTTACCGATGTCCTGCTCTAGTGTATGGAGCAAAAAATCTTAGAAAGCATTATTAACAAACCAGTTTTAAATGACTTTAAAGGAACATTTTTATGATGTTACTCTGTGAAAATTGAAATTTACCCCTTTCATATTCAAACGACAACTTAAGAAACTAGAAGAGAATAAATTTGTTCAATAGACAAATGGATACTCTTCTGAAGTCAGTAAAAACGGAATGCTCATAATTTCTGCAGTTGCCATGGCAACACAAGGACTTTCATGTATAGGAACTTTTTTGACACAGTACATTGCATAAAGGCAGTAAAATGATGGCTGAAATTCGGTAAAGATTCGCAATATTTTCAGGTCATACTGTATATGAGGTATATCAGTACTGTAACGGGGTTAGATGTTCCAATATTTCAGGTAAATGTGTTCACTTTCGGAGAACGCAGCCCTGCCATTTTCACATTTCCCTCCCTTCTCGATAGGGTTTAACATTTAAGGTAAGAATTTACTTTTAGGAGTAATATATTGCCTTTCATAGTTGACCCCATTCTGGGAGAGCGGTGTTGTCCATGGAAGCAAACAAAAAGTCACAACAGTTATTCCACTTTGAAAAAAAAATATCAGTTCACCTTGATATGCTGTAGTTATTTCGTGATCGTTTATTACATGTCCATCATGATCCCATGTCTATTAATTTTGTCTAAAGAGTAATCGTTTCTTCTTATGCTTTCTCTAAGTGCCCACTGATGGGTATATGATTACTATTGATTACGATTTACTGATCATTTTTGTTTTACATACGTCAGTAAGAGACATGTAGCAATCAATCCATTTATAATGTAATCATCAAACAAAATTACGGTCGATCCGAGTAAAGAATACACAGAAAAGAACATCATATGCTCTTAACTTCTCCAGAATGGTGTGACTTCTGTTGATGTTACGAAGAAATTCCATATAACAACCTTTACTTGCACGGTAGTACCCAATGTCTCGCCAGTGACTGAGGACAGAAAAAACAGTTAAACTGGAAACGTTTAGGAGAATGTAAAATGCACCATATGTACCCTGCTACATAGAGAAGTACACGTATTCGAAATCGTTTATACTGCAAGAGCGCACAAAGATTGTGGCAAGGGATCACGTGCTTTTTTATTTATACATGGCAAGAAAAAATAGCGGTGTTGTTGTTGTGTTATTGTTTAACGTCCACGGTAAACAGCTATGGTCATGTCGGGATGGTCAGTTAACCTAACCATAGTATTCCTGGGCAGGCTTAGACCTCCTAAGCGGTTAACCAGAACTAAGTGCACTTACTTTCACCAGTTACTGACAACTGCCCTTCTTGAATCAGCGGAAGGAGACACGAAAGTAAGTGGCCGGACCGGATATCGAACGTAGGACCTCAGGCTTGTACGTCAGGCGCCCTACGGATTACGGTCCGGCGTTAAAATTGCGGTGATGTGAATTAATCTTCGTTTATGTCAAGATTGATTTCCCTTTCAAATTCTTTATTCTCGCTTAGCTTTGCGCCAGTTTTCCGTCCTCATTTTAAACGGCAATTTGATGGAACCACAACGATTATTACTTTGGGCAAGGACTCGGTTGTTCATGAGTATTCGAGATTGCTGTAAAAATGGGGCTATTCAGCTTTACACTGAAAATAATGCTCTTACGTGTGTCTTTGGTAAAGGTATATTATATTTACAATGATTTTAATGCTTTATTTGAATTATCAACAATTCCGAGTATATGTGTTGTCCGAAGACTAGGACATGAGCTACTGAAAATGACCCGAGGGTTATTGTCCAGTAAATGGTGATTTGTATTTTCGAAACCACTCTGCCCCTTTTGGTAAGCTTAGTGTACGTTCATGGTTACACGGATATCCCTTTTTGAATACTTGCATGATGCCTTATATGCAACTACATTTATGCTCGTTCTCCACCAAACATATGTTTTCACTCTTCAGCAGAACCGCTGTCAGCACGTTTACCATGTCAGAACACAAATAGCAACGACATCAAAGTTACAAAGGCAGTTGCCTGTGTTTGATAGCAGTACATCTCAATTTGAATCACAAGATCTGAGGCATTATAACTAATTAAGTGATAATTGCGCAAGATCACAGTCACAATGAGTATTTGATCATTCTAAAATGTAGTTAATGTCGTAGCAGACCAACGACCAATAAATTCCCCTTATTCGGGCATATTCAGCTGCGCAGAGCTCTGAATAATAAGTCTTTCTTTGCTTTGTAGATTTTATGACAATAAACTGTTCGTGATTTTTCAGTACTCTAGGCTACCTTGCTAAAATGTGAAGCGTTTTCTGAGAACATACAATGTAATACATTACAATTCAAAAAAAGACGGCACGAAATATTCTCAATGTACCATTCCAAAATTATTGAAAATATGTTAAACAACAGTCGTTTCACTTCAGCTGTAAAATGGGGTTTTCTCTTCCGTAACAAACCCAAAACTGGTCCAGGTCCTAGCGATTGTTTGGAAGGCCTTCTGTGACTGTGCCTTCTGTGACAGACAGATAACGGTCAGATAGCATTATACCAGTGCCTTACGAGAACAATTAATTACTGTCATTATTAAGTCGTTCACAATGAAATGTCGTTTGCAGAGGCAAATGTACCATACTTTAAAAATCACGACACTTTAACGAATTTCTACTGTACATAAGGCCACCGATAAACAACAATGGAAGCATCGCCTTGGAAAGGTAATCGGCAATTTGATTTTTCAAATTTCGGAGTAAATGCTCATTAATCTTTTTTCAAATTTTGGAATAATTACATACTTTCTTTCAAAATTTTGGAGTAATTACACCTTGTGTGATTACTCCAAAATTTGTTCAGTAGCTTTCCAATTATGTAATAACTCAAAAATTTTACAACTTCATTTCCGATTTCCGATCCATGGCGGGTCTTCCGTTGTGGTTTATCTATGATATTGTTTATTGTCAAATTTGAACACTCTTGTTTTCCTTTTTTGTCAGTTTGTTCTCTTTTATTCTTATGTATAATGCGTATCTATAAATAAAGATAGAAAACATGTGTGATTAATGCTTTAGCGTCTTTCTGTTTGGTTTAGGAGGCTAGTTTTATGACCATCTACCTGGAAAAGAGAATTTAATTCTGCTATCCGCTCGATTTGTCTTGCTACTTTATCTAGTTTCTTTACGTTACTTTGTCCATGTAGTGTGTGGAGCACGGTGGGATGAACAGTTCATGATCATGCCCTTTTACACTCATATCACTGATAATATCCCAAGCACAGCTGGTTAATAGCAGACAGTGCAGACCATGATCAGACTGTTCCTAGGGAGTAGTCTGATCGTGGTCTACACGGTTTGTATGTGGGCAGATAAATAATTTTCTGCACTGTTTGCTTACTTTTCTCTAAATAGTTCGTGTAATTACCGCAGTTCCAGACGACGATATGAAAAATTAAACAATTCCTGCCAGACAGTTTCCATAGTTAGATGAGAAATCTTTCAACTAACATACCATTGACGTTAAGATAACTAGATATAAAATTCCAATTCTGCAGCAATTGTCATCCTGACAGTCTGTTGATGTGAAACATCCTTTATTTTATTAGATAAATATTCCAGATCAGATAGGACACAAAAGGTTATACATATGTACCATCTTTACCACAGTTCGCCCAGATGGAGAAATGGGCTCTGTATGTGTGGATATGAAAGTTCTAAATTCCAGGTCTTTATACTTTCTTGCTTAATTTTGGAGCGTTGGGTTCACAAAGCTGAAGACACTATGGAGATATTACAATATATCTATTGGATCAAAGGTGAAACGGATGCGCTCCCTTGTCATATCCATATTGCTATATTCTGTGAGTCATAGACATTTACAGCAGAGTTGGAGAAAAGAACGTACGTCTTTGAGATGAGAGGATATCGAAGGTTACTGAACATCTCGTACAAGGACCATGTCACTAATGAGAATGTTCCCAGAAAGCTCCAAGCAACCATTGAAGAATGTGACGAACTCCTGACCTTCTGCCAAGAAACGAAAACTGATGTGGTTTGGCCACGTCTCAAGGTATTTTGGTTTAGCATACTAGACACTTCTGCAGGGTGCAATGAAAAGAAAGAGATGAAGATGTAGACAGAAGCAGAGGTTGGAGAACAATATTAAGGAGTGGACGGACAGGGATGGACTTTGCTAGCTCAAATCGGGCAACTGAAGAAGGACTAGGTGGAGAAGGGATTGGTCTAAAGTCATCTGCAGACCTCTCAAGGTTATGGGATAAACTAGAAAACACTAGAATAGGGTCCATTTAAAAGCTAATGGCAAAGTTTTTCCTGTAGCCACCCACTGTATCTTGGGTACGTATTCGAAAGACGGCCATCCCTCTCCTTCGCTGCATTATCCTTACCAGAACTGAGATTGGAACCCGCTATCTTTTGCTCCATAACCGAACATCTCTATCAACTCGACTAAGGCGAGTTTATTCAGAGCCTATGTACGCCACCTAAGCCGCAGCTGAAAATTATTGTTGCGCATGATATCAACGCTGAGGAAGAGACTCAGTTAAATCGTGGCTTTTGGTGTGTTTATTAGAAATGTTGATATTCTGTATTATTTAGCTATAAGTACTCATTCGAAATTTTACAGCTTCCTAAATAGAAAATGAAGTTTCCGACAATCGGCATCTTTAAAACAGTACCGGTCTTCCAAAATAAGCTTTAAAAGTTTCAAAAGTGCTAACGTATTTGCATACTAGCTCTTTCTGTATGGTCTTTTTTCTATATGTCGTGTCGATGCCTTACCTAAATCTTTGTTAGATTTGGAGATCAATTTTCTTATTGCTCAGTGACATCATATGTTGTGATCCCTCATTAGAACCGTCTCAGTGAGATCACAAAATATGTTGTATACAGCAATTAAGATAATTATGCCTTAGGCTAAATCATTTAGGAGGTTCAGCGTACGAATCCGTAAGATGTACCTCCTGGCACCGTCTGTCCATATCCGTTCCTCTTCAGTAAGCGGAGATCTTGTTGTTGTTCCTGTAATTTTGCCTTTTACGGGTTTCTTCAGTAACTGTTACAGTTCCGAAATTTCTAAGACTTTCGTATGTCACACTTCTAGGTCACCCTGTCATCCACTGCAATAACAGATTGGATATTTCCTTTACATTTTATGTTTAATTAGCTTCCCATTCACTAGCTTATTTCTAATTCCAGGAAGAAACATTTTTCATTCTGAAAACACTGGCGTGTTGATTAAAATCAGGATTTAATTAACCAAGAAAAGATTGTTTGATTCTGAATCGATATCCTTAGTATACGGCACATGTATTAAAGAACCTATTGTTCAAGCGGAATGTGGAAGAATGTTCTATAAACATTGAAAAAATTTGGACACCTTATATAATTAGCGTCATTGTCCTAATACGGGAAAAGTTTGGTTTAACAATGCAGTAACGCGTCTGCAAAATGAAGATGAAGTGGAGAACAGTGCAGATCCTGATCAGATGGACAAATGGTAAACATTGTAGACCCTGATGATACTGCTATTTTAGGAACAGTCTGATTTGGGTCTTCACAGCTTGCTCAGTCCTATTAGTATTAATACATAAAATTTTGACGATAGATGAAGTTACCATAACCATGCCGACAGAAGAATTAAATACAATTACATTTGGTCTTATACCAAGAAAATTTAAGTGTTCGGACAGATAGGTCTAATCAAGATGATCAGGCCCAGATCAGACTAAAGAGCAGTCTATATAGGTTCTTCAATAATAGCCATTCCATCTGCATCTTTTGGAGGTATTGCTGCATCGTAAAACTATATAGTCCCGTTTTTGCAATTTTGGACAATAAATGTAATTATTTAAGAAGTTTCAATATTTAGAATTTTTGCGGTATTATGGAACTGCGTTAATCAACTCCCGATATCTCGAGTCCAAGTTCATCCCAAACTATTGAAAACTGGTCCCAGAAAATATTCTTTGACACTTTGAGTTTGTGATAACAGGAGTTGAAAAGTAAAGAAAAATATGAAATGTGTCCAAACTATAGTTGATTATGAAAGAAGCTACTATGAGATATGTGTTTGAGATAACGAAAGTCAACTGTACTAGATTTATGCATCAAACCGTACCCACACACCCAGCTTCATACATGTATACATACATTGACTGCTGTATTAATTTATTCTGCAATAGACCGAGATTGACATCAATCGAAAACGTTAGAAATTTTCTGAGTCATATCTTCACAGTAAAACTTTTACTTTTTAAATATGTTATTATCAAACTCTACTACATGTACCAAGCTGCTGGAAGCAGATTTAAAGCTATCGGAAAATTAAACAGTGAATTCGAACATTTTCGACTGAGAAAAGTCTAAATCAGACTTAAAGAAAACTCTGACGCCGGATAAATCTTACATTATGAATAAATCTCAGCTAAATCAGTAATAAAAGATCTACTTTGAATAACAAGGGTTTCATTATTAGTCTCAATCTGTCTTCGCGGTGGAGATTTTATGACAAGATCCAAATTACTGGCTTGACTGGTGTATTTCGTAGTCTTGATTAAAAGTATGAAGTTTCCAGAGAACGTCATCGATGCCATCTCAGTATGCGCCACCATAGGAACGACCAGCGTTACTCATAGTGGGTGTCACAAGTAGTTTAAAGGTTACAGAATATACCACTAACTACATTAATAGACAAAATAAATGCATGAATCGAACAAAAATACCCTTTGCAACGCTAGTATACATGAAGACAAATGAATGAGCACTTTCACGTCTGATGAAAATGCATTATCTTTCCACCTGCAAGTTAAAGATTCAAGTTTCTGCACTTAGGTAGCCAATATATAACAACGCTATTCGAGTCATATGTAAATGAAACATATTTGTCCACACTTTTTGGTTTGAAGTAAAGAAGGGGAAGAGTGGTCGAATCATTACAAAATTTCTGAAAAAAAAGCCAAACGGAGTCAGCTCAAAATTATTGATCTAGCAATTATTTGAGGTACAGGGGTCGTATTTGGCACTTAAGTCGTTGCTTTGCTGTTGCTAAGGCTAAATTTCTCTGAAATTCGCCCTGCAGACTGTTCCTCCAGAGCAAAGTTCATAATTGTAGGGAATGTTTTTAAGTCATTTCATAAATACGGTCCCAGATCTCAAGCTATGCTATTGTCCTTTTCATTATATGGAATAATTCCGACTGACACGGCGTATAGGCCATTTGCTGTCTATAAAACAGGTCATTTTGCAGATTTTCTCTTTTATTACTGGTGATAAAATTGATTTTGTTTCTCCACTAGTATTGTCAAACTAATACATAACAGGAAACTGAGTTTCAGAATTTTATCTTGTCATATTTTTGCTTTTGTCTATTAAATCCTTTACCAAAATTTACAAAATTTTCAGCTGAAGTAAAGGGGAGTATAGGCCATTTGCGAAAAAGTGGAGGGCAAAAAATCGATTTAATTTCTTTAATATTGAATAAATTTTCATGAAACTCTGCAGACCTTAATCTATTACCCATACGAACTCATGCAAGGAAACTCAGAATTTTTGAAAATTAAATATTAATACTGTCAGATCAACTACATGTTAAAATCTGTCCCTAATCTTTGAAGTTTTACGCTTGGTTGGTGCAGTTTTTGGAACAGCCAGTGTTGTGCAGACTATATTCCTTATATGGACATTTACTTATATATAGGAGAAACACATAAGAAAATCCTTTTCAAATGATTGGCCCATTATCTTTAAAGCCTCTTGTTTACCCAGTAGTGAGTGGACACATTTCAGACCACATGGTAATTTGCGAATGAGTGATAGTATTAGTATAGTAACTATAGAACAACAATGGCTGTTGTACCATTATGGTTACCTCCTGTGTAAGGATGGCATAAAACTAAGAAGAAAAATGGTAAAGATTAATAGGGAAACTTTTTATTCAAATGTCAAAAAATTCTACATTTCCTAGCATGAGTTCGTATAGGTAACAGATTATCGTATGCAAAGTTTCATGAAATTCTATTTGGTAATAAGTTATACAGACAAATTGTTGGTATTCCGATGGGTACAAATTGTGCTCCTCTTGTGGCCGATTTGTTTTTATTTTGTTATGAAAGAGATTTCATGACTTCTCTTTCTGTTGATAATCAAGCTGATATCATTGAGGCATTTAACTCAACCTCTAGATATTTAGACGATCTTCTAAATATTGATAATCCTTATTTTGAAAGCATGGTTAACCAAATTTACCCACCTGAACTTAAATTGAATAAAGCTAATACTTCAGATACCGAGGCCCCCTTTTTGGATTTACATCTATCTATTTCTAACGGTTTTGTATCTTCTAAAATTTATGATAAACGTGATGACTTTGACTTTGATATAGTTAATTTTCCATTTTTGGATGGTGACGTTCCACGTCGTCCCTCTTATGGAGTGTATATTTCTCAACTTATAAGATTTGCTAGAGTGTGTAGTCATGTAGATGACTTTAATGCTCGTAATAAATGTTTAACTGCTAAACTTCTTCAACAGGGCTATCGGTATCATAAGCTTAGAAAGGCTTTTTCTAAATTCTATCGCAGACACCATGAATTGGTTTCAAAATTTGATGTCGGATTAAAATTTCTTTTACACCAAGGCCTATCGGAACCAGAATTTTATGGTGACTTAGTATACAAATTCAAAAAGATTAAGGGTAGGACTGATTTTTCTGATCAATTCCGAAAAATAATAATACGTCACAAACGTATTGGCTATAATTTAAATGTTATGCGACAGTCTGCATGCTTAGTGATTAACCCAATCACGGTTGATAGCTTTGCTGCACTCTTTAATTGCACACCGGGGGATCGGTCGTCAGACTCTATGATGGCCCCGACCTCAAGCTATATATTTTAGTTGGTTGGGACCGGAGCCTTTTTGTCTGTTGCTTGGTCCACCGGGGCTCAACTGGTGACCTTCTTTTGCTTCAGATTTCCAGTGGGGTTGTTTGGCAGGACAGGGATCTCCACCTGTCAGACGGCCCGTTGTATCTGTTGAGTCCTCGTCTTTGCTTCTTCATGGTGTTGAAATTTGATTTATGTGTTTACCGTGATGATTCATTGACGAGTTAGAGGGTTATTATGCGAACCGAACAACCAACTAAATGTTTTGTACCACTTCAGAAACTGAGGGTGAGGTTGGGCCTGTAAAATCGATTTAAGCCCCCCAGTAATTCATTACTGACCGTTCCAAGGCGGTAGTTCTGTTGTGGTTCTTTGTTGCCTGTTTTTGGTGTCAGAGTTTCTGTGATGTTTTACCTTATGTATGTTATTATTATTTTTGGTTCGGTTTGGGTTGCTGAGTGGCCACCTTTTGGGAACAAGCTGCTCACTCGGTTGGCCATATCTTCTCTGTATCTTGATTATTTGTAATCTTAGTTGTTTCCAACTATGGTTTGAGGGCTGGATTTGGATTTTGATTGTTTCAGTTCCTGGTCTTTGCATACTTTTTACTTTTAAAGAAATTATATCGATTTTTTGCCTACCACTTTTTCGCAAACGTCCTATACAATAACTTAATGTAATAGCTATAACAATGCCCATATATGCATCACAAACAAGAAATGTTTCTGTAGAATAACTAATCCTATTCATCACCAATCAATTCTCTTCCCAACCAATAAATAAGTGAATTTCATTTTTTCTCAGATGAAAAGATTAACAGGTATACAGGTGTCATTTAGTAATTCTGTACAATTAACTAACAGTTGACATAGGTACATATTGACAATTCAAAAGCTGTTACATAAATAAACTTACTCCCTTGTAAAATACAGTTAAAATATCTTCTAAAATGGGCAGTTTTCAAAAGAAACTTTTTAGTTTCAAAATATAATTTTGAGGAAAATTATAGATTAGTTATGTATAAGATAGACATTAAAGATGCGCTTTACTTCACAGTGATAGCTCTGGTAGTTTTAGAGATATTTAGCAAAATGACCTGTTTTATAGACAGTAAACGGCCTATACATATAAGCGATATATATGACCCTCAAGGGGATTCTTTAATGCGCTGATTTATCTTAAGTAAGGTTGATTTAAATAAAACAGATCTCTGCTTTGAAAATTACAGTCTTACAGCACTACTAAAATTGACAAATTGCTCCCAAGCTCCTTCACAATAATTGTTTGTGCTCTCCCAGCTTCTTGACATTAATTGTTAGTGTTCCCCCAGCTCCCTGAAAATGAATGGCTTTTTAACCCAGCTCCCAAAAAGCCCTCGAAGGATCTTAATGCTATTCCCATATTATGTTCGACGCTCCATAATCTGCCAAATAGGGTAATAAATGAAATAAAGTCCACTTCAAATATTAATAAAATATTTTGGGGTGGTCGGATCGGACGATGGTGCTGTGTAACTTTCATTGCCAGGGCTCGCTACCAATCTAGAAAATAATACGTCAAGGGCTGGCTATGCTTTCAGCAGGTGCGGGATAGGGTTGCTTGGATTTTTTTACTCTCGTCTATCCCAGCTATTCCTCTCTAGATGACGGCACGAGATAAATTGAAATACTGTCTCAAAGAGCCCCGTTAACCCCATAACAACCAACCAATCAAATTTCAAGTGTCATGAACATGAGTTTCAAAGCCGAAAAGAAATTAAAAGTCTTACCTGTATTATTCCCAACCCTAACTTAAAACATTTTTACCCAGAACGATAATATTGATGCAACATTGATACATACAGCAACAACAATTGCTAATAAACCCTGGGGAATGGAATAATAAAAACATAACAAGAGGGCCAAGAGGCCCTGAATCGCTCACCTGACCAAAAAGGTTACAGGTCAAACAAGGGTAATCATTTAACAAACCTGATAGTTTGCAACCACTTCCAAATGGTTTTGAAGAAGATTTTTGAATATTTTTCTATGTATTGCTATGGTTCAAACCCTGGACCCCCTGGGGCCGGGCCATTTTGGACCCTGTGGCCATCATTTGAATAATTTTTTTAAGGATCTCTAGGCAATGCTACATACTAAATTTCAAGCATCTGAGCCAAGTGGTTCTGCAGAAGAAGATTTTTGAATATTTTCTATGTATTTCTATGGTTCAAATTCAGGACCCCCTAGGGTGCGGCCATTTTAGACCCTGGGGTCGTCATTTGAACAAACTTGGTAAAAGACTACTAGGCAAAGCTACATACCAAATTTCAAGCATCTGAGCCTTGCGGTTCTGAAGTAGATGATTTTTTAATATTTTTCTATGTATTTCTATGGTTCAAACCTGGGACTCCCTGTCCCGGGGCCATTTTGGACCCTTGGGCCACCATTTGAACAAACTTGGTAGAGGACCACTAGACAATGCGACATACCAAATTTCAAGCATCTGAGCCGAGCAGTTCTGGAGAAGAAGATTTTTAAGTATTTTTTAGTTCTGAAACCTAAGACCCCCTGCCCCAGGGCCAATTTGGACCCTGGGGCCACCATTTAAACAAACTTGGTAGAGGACCACTAGGCAATGTTACATACCAAATTTCAAGCATCTGAGCCAAGCAGTTCTGGAGAAGAAGATTTTTAAGTACTTTTTAGTTTCGAACCCAAGACCCCCTGCCCCAGGGCCATTTTGGACCCTGGGGCCACCATTTGAACAAACTTGGTAGATGATTACTAGACAATGCTTCATACCAAATTTCAAGCCTCTGTGCCAAGCAGTTCTGGAGGAGAAGATTTTTAAGTATCTTTTAGTTTCGAACCCAAGACCCCCTGCCCCAGGGCCATTTTGGACCCTGGGGCCACCATTTGAACAAACTTGGTAGAGGACCACTAGGCAATGTTACATACCAAGTTTCAAGCATCTGAGCCAAGCAGTTCTGGAGAAGATTTTAAGTATTTTTTTAGTGTCGAACCCAAGACCCCCTGCCCCAGGGCCATTTTGGACCCTGGGGCCACCATTTGAACAAATTTGGTAGAGGACCAATAGGCAATGCTTCATACCAAATATCAAAGCTCTTGGCCTAGCGGTTTCACAGAAGATGTCATTTAAAGCAAATTGTTGACGACGCACGACGGACGACGGACACTAGGTGATCACAATAGCTCACCCTGAGCCTATGGCTCAGGTGAGCTAAAAACAATATGTTTAAACTAATAATAAAAAACATTAAATGGATGTGCTAGTAGACATTTTAGGCTTAACTACAAGAGCATATGCCAAGTCGAGTGTACACGTTTCGCTTTTCAGATTCCCAAGGGATCGTGGATTGCGTATAAATTCTTATCAGACTGCGCATTTGCGCTGGTCGGACAGAGTATTTCCTATTCGCGCAATCGAGTTATATCAATATATGGTAAATTTATACGCCACGCCAGTAATTTACTGAATCCAGAATGTAATCAAGCTCATTGTTCTCCGGCTCGTGGATTATTGTTCCAAAATTCCAAATACGTTACTGAATGGGGAATAAATCAAATTTAAAATCGACAGTGAGAAATCGATCTGCCATTCCAGTAGTGATCTACTAGCACAATAGGAGCAAGGTGATGCTTTCTCAGGCATTCACTGTGTTTTACTAGCCATAATTGGAAATCTTAACCTTTACAGCGCCAGAAATGAAAACAATTGAATTTACAAACAGCGTAGATCCAGATGAGACGGCTCATTATGAGCCGCCTCATTTGGATCTACACTGTTTCTTATCTATTCTTTGAATCCTCAATATGATTTAGCTTGGACGAAACAGTTCTTGAAATTTGCAGACGTAAGATTTGTCGTCTGCTTTTTTGCGCTTAAGAATTATTACCCTTCATCGCCATTTACAGACATTCGTTATTTTGGTCAGAAATGATACTGGTCTGTGAAACAGAACTGAAAAACAATCATAAGGTTAATGGAAAAAATAGTTTATGGACGGAGAGATTACGGTCGAATTCGCATTGCAACGTATGAGGGTATTTTGCAATGACTACTTATGTGGTTAGGCTTAAAAAAGTGTTTCACAGGAATTCGTATTGTAGTGAAGCTTCATTTTGTACTGTTTTATGCGCATTACTTTTGCACTAAGAGAACCTAAGCATTTACTCATAAAATTTGATTCAAGATGGATCAACGTGCATTATTGCATAAAAAGCAGTGCCGAAAGGTATTAACAGCCGTGCATAAGCCGGCGAAAACCCGTGTTTCAACAGGGGTTTGGCACGCGCTGTTGATGCACGATGACAGAACTTTTATTTTGCTTGTGCCGGGCCACTTAAGAATACGCCCTACAACTTTGTCTCTCCGGTTTTAGTCGAATTACAAAAATTGGTGGTGCGCTACCTAAGTATGCCTATACGACGTCAACATGCCTTTGTAATCTGACGACATCGTCGTGACTCATGTTTAAAGCGATGTTTTTTACATTCTTACGATGCCAAATGGAGAGTAAATAAGTGTTAAAGAAAACATGCATCTCAAGCTTTCAGCAATCAAGAACTGCAGGATGGTATATGAATGGATCAGGCTTTTTCTGCAAGGAAATTATTGCTCAAGGTATCTGCTTTTTGTTGATTAATTTGCATTCTATTTTGCATCAATTACAACGACCATCTTGGACAATTTTCCGAAATATTGAGGTTAATAAGGATGATGGCGGCCATTTTGAAAAGCTGAATGCTCTTGGGCCCGGAAGACGAATATTAGTAAAAAGATGTACCAGCGCGTTGGCTGTCAAACGGTGACAAAATATAGTGCCAAGTTTCGTCTCAAATTTTAACGAATAATTCGTTGAATTTATGCAGTAACAGCGATCAAACATTTGTTTCCAGTGCATTAACATTTGTCAGGTCCCTCGGGAGATGTTGAAAACCTCGGCCTTCGGCCTCGGTTTCCAACATCTCCCTCGGGACCTGGCAAACGTTAATGCATGAAAAAACATGTTTGATCCCTATATAGAAATACTAACAAAGAAAGTCTGGTTGCCCATAATCTGTTGAATTCATTATTTTAAGCAAAAAGATCAGACGCAGGATCCAGTTGCTTCAACTGAAAGGCATGACTGTGAAGATCGCTAAGAAGTATGAGCGAAATTTTCCTTCCAAAGGTCTGTTACACCTAGAATTTCTTCGCCTGCCTTCTGCTTTCTGAATAATGCTGTACTTTCCAGAAATCTTTGTAAGAGATTGTTTGGCATGAGAGAAAACAAGCAAGTTAAGAGCAGCACAGAAGTGGATTCCTCAATGTCTCAATAGAAACATAAAGAATCGAAGGAGAAAGACAAATGAGGAGGACAAATGATAGAAAATCAAGTACAGCAAACGGAATCGGCATCAGCCTCTACCTGGGAACTGTTCACAAGCCACTTTGTGCTGAATCTGCTAGTCGGCGAAAGCTGCTACAATAATAGACAGAAGCAAAGTAATTACAAAATAAAAGCTCATTCAAACATGGTCAGTATTAGAGTTCTTTCGGATAAGACGCATCTGTAAACGTAGCCGTATCTGAACGTATCCGGACGTATCGGAAAGGGATCGATTAGTTGTCTAATATTCAATTTCCATTCGAGGATTTTTAAGGTAGCTGGGCACCAGAGGCACATGGGGGCTACCCAGGACAATCCAGATTAGTCGTTTAACTCACAGGCGGCTATCAGGATGAAGAACTGACCTGCATTCCAGGCCAATCTTCAAGCCCGGACGAAAGATGTGAGTTCAGTAAGATGTTGTGAGTTAGAATAACGGCATAAAGTGAACTGCCAATGGTCTATAGTTTAAGTTAATTCCGACTATTGCACAATGTCCCAGGCACCAGTGCTCGGCTGGAAGGCCTTGAAAAGGGCCAGGAGTCAAAGGCAAAGGGCCTGCCTCCTGACCACTGTCTGTCTGCTGGTTGGTTTGGTGGACTGCTGATGACATAGTTCGGCGGTCCTCTTCAGAGCTAAAGGTGCCTCAGCCCCCACCATGCCAATGGTCCATCTTCCAAGGTTCCCAGGGGGTACTGATGGTTGACGTGTAATTGAGCATGGTGGTCCGCGGCCTCTCAATTTCTTCCCCACCCGACCTTGGGTAGCCATCCCGAGGATGGATAATTAGCCGCCGGTGGGGTAACGATTCCTATTACGTCATAGCTAACACATGGGTCGTCGATGCGCTAGTGGATCCGTTGGTACTCGAGCCCACCTGTATCGTTGCAAAGGGATTCTTATACCGTCTCAGCCGTTGGTTGATTTATTCTTTCGGAATTTATTCCGTTTTGTAGTAACTTCTCTTTTTTTTTTTTTTTTTTGAGAATTCTCATACGAATTTTCCCAAGGAGGCTCAGCGGAACAAATCCTGGCACCGAGTCTGTCTGTCTGTCTGTCCCCGTTCCAATTCGAGGAGGAGAATTGTTGTTGTTGCAAGCTGCTCGACTATTTTTTGTTTGTTTGTTTGTTTGTTTGTTCTCAATTCTCTGAGTTTCCGTTCAAATAATAAATCAATTTCATAGACAGCTGACTAACTGAGTTTGCATATGAAATAAATTGATAAAGAGAAACTATTATAGAAAACTTCCGATTACAAATCATTTTCTAGCAATACCTCATATGTTTTACAATATATATATATTTTTGATAATCTAAGCTAAAAGGGAAGAATAAGCAGATGAAATAATGCATTTTATTCGTTACAACACTTACACAAGGGAAGTAATAATATTCATGGTATGCTCTTACAAGGAGTAGCTTGAACAAAATACCTTTTTTGGATTTTTGGGGAATGACCCGGGGCCATGGGGGTGAAAGGTGGCTATTTTGGGTGGGTGAGGGGTCACGGGGATAAAAGGCGTCCGGTTTTCCGTCCGTCCGTCAACCCGTTCGTCCGTCCGTTCACAATTACGTCGACCCTAGATTTGAAGTCCATACAAATGACTTTTTTCTCCAAAACCAATGAATCCAAGTTTCTCCAATTTCAATTAGGCCGTGGCTTTATTTAAGATTGTTTCCCTCGTTTATTTCATGTTTTCAGAAACAAAAGAGCGCGACACGAGAAAACCAACAATGTGGTTGTGCGACCAGCGCAGACTCAAATCAGTCTGGGCATCCGCCCATTCCTTTCAGATACTTTGCTAAGCACTTTAAAGGTAGCTAAGGGTCTAAGCTACCTGCATGCGGACAGCGAAGACTCTGATCAGACTGGGCGGATGCCTAGGCTGACCTGAGTCTGCGCTGGGCGCACAACCACATTGTTGGTTTTAACAGGTCGCGGCTCAAACTTTAATATTTTAACAAAATTTCGTTAAACCATATGTAATAGTCTCATAATTAACCGTACCAGCTTTGGAAAAATGGATGTTTTTTCCGACAAATGTGGAATGAAAAATAATCTTCAAATTAAAATGCAAATGACCTACTTCCCCACGACCTGTAAGAGTATCGATTTAGATCACGTGTGTCATGTGATCATTGATCATGTCTCGGTATTTTTCTTATTTGTGCACGTGATTGTGACGTATGAATAGATTATTTTTGTCCAATGATGGGATTTCGAGCGCGGTCCGCGATAGTTTAAAAATTATCTTATTTTTTTGTTTAAAGTCACTTTTAGCAAATATTATTATCTAAACTCTGTTTCAAATGTATAGTTAGACCATGTCGGAGGTATTGCACGAAACATTTCATCAAATATTTTTTGTTATTATTATCAAGGGATTAAAACATTAAAATAAAAAAAAATGTAGCGGAATTAGGTCACAGTGCCCTACTTTCTGTTTACAAGCCTAACTTTGCTAAACTTCCAATATCTCAAGTAAACATGGACGGATTTTGGTCAGATTTGGTCAGAATTGTTCATTAATGGAGTTCTTTCAAATTAAGTGATTGGAAACCATCTAAGATGGCCGCCAGCCATGGTAACTAATGTAGAAAAACCTGAAAATGACAATTTTTCTAGAACCCCTGAATGAAATTGCATCAAATTTGTTCCAGAATGATCCTTGCATGAAGCTACTTCAAGATGTTTCAAATTGACCATCCAAAACAGCCGCCATCCACCGCTACTAAAAATAGCGAAAAACATGAATTGATATCTCATAAACTACTGAATGGATTTTGACCAAATTTGCATGTGTGACAAAATGGTGTTTTGATTGAGTTTTTAATGTAAAGGTGCAAAGCAGGTGCGACATAGTGTTTCGCGGAACTCTTGTTTTACTTATGGGCTCTAGTAACCTATTTTGCATGTCTTGCTGTTCCAAAAGGGATAAGCAAGGCACTGTTATTCTTGTTTAAACTACACCATGAAACTCTTAAAGCTTAAACGCCCCATTGCTGTATCATGGTAAACATTCATGAAATATTTTATCATGAGGTATCGCCGCAAGGTTCTCACTGCCGACTTTAAACAAATAAAACAAGCTTGAGTTCCACATAGAACGGATTTGAAAATTGATTTTTGTCACACTTTCGATATCATAAGCCTGATTCAAATGATAAAAATACAATGTACAGGCATGGGCCCATTAAATGTCCCGCTTTTGCATCTGCCGAAGGGGAATCAGGTTGGTTTGTTTGGTTTGGGTTTAATGGCTCTTTGAGACGTTATTTCAGACTATGTCGAGCCTTCTTCTCCCAGAGAGAGGGCGACAGAAAATAGAGATAGACGAGAGAACAAAATAGCCAAACAACCCCGACCCGCAGCTACTGCAAGCACAGTAGGGCTATCCAAATAAGTAGTATGCCCATGCACTGAGAGTTACCCAATAGTCATTGCTTTTTCTCTCTGTATTGGAATATAGCTAGCGGTTGAAGGCTCATTTGCTCTGTCGTGAGATATTTTATAGTGAGGTACCGCTTCAAGCCTTTTACTACAGTTTTGAAGTTGTAAAAGACGGTTTTTAGCCTGCTTTTCACAAATAAAGCAACATCGAGTTTCACATAAAACGCCTGTGAGAATTAATATAAATTGTCATTGTAGTCGGCAACTGAAATGACCGACTTTCGATATCATACACCTGACAAAAATAAATAAATAAATAAATAAAAATACAATGTATAGGCATGAGACTTCATTCGTTGTCCTGTTTTTTGTTTATACTACATTGCTTGACGGGGGTCCGGAAATTTTGGAGCAATATTTCATTTTTCAAAACCATTTTCTCCCTGTGTTTGCAAATTATTTGACTCAAATGATACACATATACACATGAACCAAAATTTTATCACCAAACGTGAAGGTTAACCCGCTTTGCATAAGGATTTGAGTTTAGTTGTTTTTACGCTGTTCTTAAAGGCCACATAGTTCTATCAGCATGAAAAATTTAGTCATGAGGTATCGCTGCAAGCTTCTCGCTATAGTTTCGTCATTGTAAACGACCGTTATAAACCAGCTTTAAACAAATAAAACAGCCTTGAGTTTCACATAAAAAGAGTTTGAAAACGCATTAGGGTCATTTTAGTTGGCAACAAAAATGACCTACTTTCGATTTCATAAAATGGTAAAAATACAATGTACAGGCGTGGAGTCCCACTCACTATCCCGCCTATGCTTATATAGCATTGCTAGACGGGAAACCTGAACAGGAAATTGTATTTTGTGGACCGATTAGTTATTTTTAAAAAAAACTTGTTTTCTCTACTTTTTGCAAGTTATATGACTCAATATATGCACACCAACCCACATTTAATTACCAAACGTGAAGGTTGAACCGCTTTTTACAAAGATTTGAGTTTAGGAGTTTTTACCGCTGATAGGACTATGGAGACTTTAAGCGGAAATACCTTCACCGTCATAACTTTGAAGAAAATGGCAAAAATACGATGTACAAATTTGGGTCCCCTTTCGTTTATATTGAAAATCTCAACGGGAAACCAGGAAGGTTTTTGTCATTGTTCCAAAAACATGTTACCCCTACTTTCAGCCAGTTATATGACGCAATATATGTACATTAGCCTACTATTTTATCAGAAGGATTTATGTTTAGATATATTACCACTGATAGGACTATGGAGATCTAAAAAAGTTAGCCCGGAACCTAGCTCACGGAGACAATTATTACTTTCAACCCATTCCTCTGTCCATTTCACAGAACTCCAAAGAGTAAAAAAGAAATCACTGGTAAACTGGCTTAAAGCAGCAGGACAAGGTTTACCGTGCTTGCAGTAGGTGCGGGTGAGGACTGTTTGGCTGTTTTTTTTTTTTTCGTCTGTCCTGTCCCCTATCTCTAGCAGGCAACTTGTTATAGACTGAAATACTACCTCAAAGGCCTTTTACACCCTAAAGCAACCAACCAGTCGACGAAATACTAAACACAACTTTGGACATTGCCTGTTGAAGCTGTTCAATATAACTGAGGACAAGGGAGGATATTATTGTTGACAAGGGAGGATACCATTGTTAGCCAAATTTGGGCTTATTACAATCACTTCAAAGAGTATGGGAACGAATGTGTGACAGTCGAACGGAAAGACGGACGGACATGCACTATTTCCAAAATCACCCAATTATTAAGCGGCTGAAGACAATGAAGTATTGGGCAGACATACACCAAAACTCTTAAACAAAAACTAAAAGCCATAATCGTATGTAAAACAAATGCTTCTATCTTCTGCAAACTAACATTTGATGGTATTATATAGATGTGTTTCAAAATTGCAATAATGATTTCTCCCTCTCCGATGCGTCCGATGCGTCAACTTATACAGCTACGTCTAATCCGAAAGAACTCTATTACTAAGAATAAACACATTTCATACAATTCACGCGCATGATCTGTTTTGTTGAACATGTACCGAATATTCATACTGAACCGTATGATTGCGCCACGTATCAAAAGTTTGGCTTTCCAGCCTTCCATCCACCTAAACCGCAAGTGAACAAAATGCCTGTAGAGAACAAAGCGGTCTTTTTTTTAAGAATGGGTTCTTTATATACCGTATATGCACTTATAGCGGTTAATATTCCCTGTACCTTTCTGTATAATTACATGCATTTTAGGCAAATCAAGACTGAAATGCCGAGAACATCAAAAGTTACAAAGGCAATTTCTCCTGATTGATAGCATTTTTATACTGATTAGAATGTCGCGTGATCTAATACATTCTGGCCAATTATTTGATTAAATCGCAACAGCACAACAAAACAAACAAAGTGGCATGTGCATGTGTCCCTAGCGATGACTCAGATCAGCCTGGGCATCAGCCCAGTCTATTCAGAGTCTTCGCTGTCCACATAGAGCTAATTAAGACCCATAGCTACGCTAAAAGCGCACAGTGACGACTCTGAACAGACTCGGTTGATGCCCAGGCTGGTCTGAATCTCGGCTGTGCGCACATGGCACCTTGCTTGTTTCGTCGTGTCGCGGCTCAAATCGCAACAGCACAACCAGGAAAGAATTTAATCTCTGCAACAATGCTATTATTTAATGTTGACTCATGACTAAAGAAATAGCTGACGTCAATGCGTTCGTCTAATTTAGAGAAAATGAATAATTTTCAGCTTCAGGTAAAACAAATAGTTGCCTTGATGGCATGATGATCTCGATTTTTTTTTTATCATTTAGACGCTATAGTACGAAAGTTCAAATGAAGAAGAAGCTCTTTACATTCCTTATTCTCAATACAATTAGAAAGCTTTTTTTAAATAAATAAAATAAAAATAAATAAATAAAATAAACCCATTTCATGCATCTAAAGCAACAGACGGAAAGCGCTATAAAAATGACAATACAAAATTGGCCAAACCGCTCTCTGATATAATGATAGACTGATTTCGGTCAAAGCAAATCATGTTTGACAGTCTAGAGACACTAGGGAGCAAAGTCTTTTCGTTAAGAGTTGATCCGAGTTTGGAATGGCTACATGTACCGTGTTCAGAGAGGCAAATAAAAAGTCAACGAACAGAAGCTTGCTGTCTGTGAAATACTTTTTCACCAAAATATGACCAAAGATTTGACAGAAGATAAGGGTCTTGTATTATGAATCTATACTATAAATTCTACACAACACAGGAACTTTGGTTTCTCAGAACGAACAAGTTGACCCAAATGGCAAGAAAATATAACCTACAGTGTTGTGGACCAGGAGACATTTTACAACCGCCTCATGGTGAATAATTGTCCTTGGACGTACCACCAGTAAACAATTCTGATTCTGATGACATATAATACCACCTATGGAGATACATGAGTTGCAATTTAAAATTATTAGCCATTGCCAGCAGTGAACACGTTCATAGGGAGTAAAACAATTGATGAAAGGGCATTATTTTCTTATCGACCCTGGAGAGCAAAAAAAAAATAATAATAAGAACGTCATTCCTGGTATAAACGCATCCCGAGACTTTCTACACCGTTCCTTGATAGAAAGCGGTTTTGGCTGTAACGAGTTTATATTTAAGCAATATTCATGGGTCTCTAGAGGATACAAGTGATATCTTGATTAATGATGATTAATCCAAAACAAAAGCCATCTTTGCCAGTTAGTATACTATTTCCTCTGGATATTCTGAATGTCTAAGATCAATCGTAAAGCCATGTAAAACGAACGCATGTATTCCTATTGTCAATTGCTTAGAAATCAGGGTATAGGAGCTCAGGACAGTATGCAGTGGTAGATTGCGAATAGGTATGACGAATTCTTTATGCAGACTGCGTCCGCTGGTTACTGGGCATTTCACGTTATCTTCCATTTGGTTTGATTGGTGTCATCCAAATAATAATAATAATAAAAAAAACGTGAATCATTCATGTTAACGCCTGTTTCATTTTGATTGGCACCAAAAGGAAATGAGTTTCATGTTTGTTTTTTTTTTTTTTTTCCTTTCCTAGATGATTTAGCCCTAAAGACATCAACAATAGAGTCTACTCTTACACGAAAGACTTTGTTCTTAAGCGTCTGTTTAAACGATGACCACAATTTAAAAGAGGGGCAAGCATTTAACTGACAGAATTGCTTCTCCTGAAAGTGTATCAGTTAACCTATAGAGAAGTTCGTCCAAAGTCTATTCGTTCCAGGCCGTAAATCGGGAGCTTTGTGTCCCTACTTTTTCCTCAAACACTAACACACCGTGAGCGTTAGTAAAACATTTACGACTGTGTCAACAAAGCTTGATAATCGTTTACCAAACTATACGATTAGTTAGAACTTAGATAAACAGATTAAAAACTTGAAAAGATTTGTTTCAGGTTCTAGAACGTGAAAAAAATCTTTCAAGTTTTAATATGTTTTCCTGAAGTTTCATGCTCAACCCATAAACCATGGTCTCCCCTTAAATCGCGTTTAGACATAATAACTTTTTCAATTACAGCCACTAAAGCACAGTAAATGAGGTGCGACACGGAAAAAAAACAAAAGTGGCATGTGCGCCCAGCGAAGACTCAGACCAGCCTGGGCATCAGACCAGTCTGCTCAGAGTATTCGCTGTCGGCATAGAGATAGGGAAGATTCTAAGCTACCCTTTAAGCGCACATAGAAGACTGTGATCAGACTGGGCGGATGCCAAGGCTGATCTGAGTCTTCGCTGGGTGCGCATGCCCATTTGTTGGTTTTGTCGTGTCGCAGTTCAAATGCTTCAGACAGCATCCGATTACTTCTATTGTACTACTAAATCGCCACTGAAATAGGAGAATGATTTTTTTTCTGTCGATTTTCCGTTTGATTAACTTCTTATTCAGTAAAGTATTTCTAATTTCCGGAACAATAATCCGTCCTTCGGAGAACAGTGTTAGGCTGATTAAATTCAAGAGTCAGTTAATCATAAAAGCAAGCTAGAATTCCTGTATTGTTATTCATAATAAGTTAAATGCAGCCTGGGTCTGCATTTGAAAGTGTGGTTTCATAGATTAATTAAATAACTTTCACGCGGACCGAGCAACAAACTAAATGGAAATGTTTTGAACAGTTCTGGAATCCTCCATCGAGGGTTGGGATCTCGAAAGTAAAAAGATCGTCAATGATCAGGATCTAATACGATCAGAATTTATATTCCGTCCTCAAAACCTTTAGTTTTATACTTTGGTTGACAACAGATAACGTTAAATAAAATCACGATCACGAAATACACGAACGGAAACCGAATGAAGAGTTCATTCAGGTCCAGACAGGTGGTCATTCAGCTACACCAACTGAAAACAGCACTTTCAAGATTCAATGTTCAGATTTTTTAGTCGGGTTTAGAAAAGAATGGATCATTCAGAAAACTTACACGCGGACTGAGCAACAAACTAAATGGAAATGTTTCGAGCAGCTCCATAATCCTCGATCGACAGCTGGCATCTCGAAAAGTGAAAAGAACGGCAATGATCAGAATTTAATACGATCAAGATCCATACGCCGTCCCCAAAACCAAAAGGGTAAGAGTATATACATTAGTTGACCACAGATCACGTTAAATAAAATCAGTCACGAAAGACGAATGAAGAGCTCTTACAGGCCCAGGCAGGTGGTCATTCAGCTACACCAACTGAAAGGCCCACTTTCAAAATTCAAGTTTCAAAGATTTTTTTACGTCGGGTTTTGAAAATAATTAAAATTAACACAGGCTACATGTACATGAGAATCACGTCAGATAAGCAAGCACTGACATGGAAAACCAGAACAAGGAGTAGTAATATCTATTTTTTACCAATTTTTAATTTCAAATTACAAATCAAAACAGAAAGCCAAGTGGGCAGCTATACATTTGACCATATTGCTAACTGCTAGAGGATCACAGACAAGCGAAAATAGGAACAAGTAATAATGAGGACTTACAAGAGAAGTAGGAGCGGCTGTAGTGTAGTGGATAATACTCCGGACTACCAATCCAGGGGTCGCAAGATCGATCCCCCGCTTCTCCGGTCTTTCGGATGAGACTTTAAACCGAGGTCCCGTCTCCATATGACCTCGTTGCTGGTGGGACGTTAAACCCGAGTTCACTCACTCACTCCAAGAGAAGTACCGCCTTGGAATGACCAGTAACCTATATTTTACCATTCCAAAGCGGAATGGTCAAATATATCTTGTCGTTCCTCGCCGCAACTTCTTGTTGTGCATATATTATTTATTAAATAGTTTCGTTGGTGTAGTAGGCGAGCGTCAATCTCTTTGTTTAATGAATGACCAACTGCCTGAGAAAGTTCCGACTGCTGTCAGTGTATGTATACTGACACAAAAAACAAACGTCCGTTTTAAAAGGTTCTGTATCTTATGAACCAATGAAGTTGTCAGCCAAAAGAAATAAAACAAAATATTTTCCGACGTCTGACACACATAAACATGCAACCGTTTTAATTTTTGTCCATAACCACTAGGGTTATCGAACCTAATGAGAAAACAGCTTTGTTCATCCTCGGTAGCATTTTATTCACTAAAACATGAAACGTTTTGCGTTAGACGAGGGTCAGAAATGTGGTTAAACATAAAACAACGTTTAAAAAACAAAAGCAGCTGATTAAATGAACGATAAAGCAGCCCGAAGTCTTCAATTAATGAAATTATCTCCCTTGCAATTAAATTAATAACGATTTTAGAACTTCCATATCTCCATAGCCGCTCATCATTTCGACACCGTTTTTGTTTTAATTGGATATTCTTGTATACGACAATGACAACATGCACCAGAAAACCAAACTTAAGGCAGAAATCTAAAATCCGAGTTCACTAAAGTTTGGTTTTTATCACCCAATGTCTTACAGAAAGGTAATCAAGTCATTTTGCAACCAACCTTTTGCAAGCTGAATTATGCAAATTCCAATGATATTGATGGCTAGAACTGAAATGTGAAGTAGTTCTATGCCACTGGCTTCCAAACGGATAGACCAACAAGGTACTGTCTGCGTGTATCTAAGCACAGTCACGATCGACGTTTTGTGACGTCACTTTACGTTACAGATTTATGCCAGTGATGATGACAGTGAGGAATGCTTCTAGCACTCATAGTATCTCAGCAGCGTGTCTGCTCAGTGATGCTGGGATGTGCTGTGATCGTTAAAACACAAAGAACACACGAAATATTGATTTTGTGACTTTCGAAATTTGGGTACTTGTGTATTCGGCGTTGTCATTGGCGCTAATGTTCATCGAATGGATTTTTGTTTGGTGCATACCATAGCTAAATGATCGATGTTATTGAAACAAAACACTTGAATGAAATGCCTGCATGTCTTTGGAATTAACACACACAAATGTCAAGCGGACGTTTCTTGTTTGTGTCAGTATATATATTTTGTTCCCATTTGGTTTCAGTGCAGGATATGAGATCTACGTGTATCAATTTCTGATCATTTCTTGTCTTTTTACTGTATGCAGTATTCAAAAATATAAATGAAGTACTCAAAAAAGGTCACAACCCAACGCAAAGCATACTCGAGACACATACAGAGGAGAGAGGTAGCAGAAACGACAAACCGGAACCGTTTCAGAGTACAGACACACATAGCTAAAAAAAGATATACTATACATCAGTGCAGCATAATTATATTAAACGTTGTTTCTATGTGAAATTGTTACTGCAGGTGTTCTATGTTGTACCTGAAAAAATATTTCCATGCACTTAATCTTTGTGTTTTACATAGCGGCAAAAGTAGTACCCCCATGCACTTAATCTTCCTGTATTTTTCGATCGTTGAGCCTGCTCTGATAAATTTGAAACTGTGTTACAACAGTTCTAAATTGTGAACAAAATAATTCTATAGCGGTTCTGCGCATTTCTTTCCCTTCTTTGACCTGGATGAGCCATGTATTTTGATTTTAGTCTTTACTTGGTAATAAGTTCTCGAAAGATGGATCACTTAAAAGCCAGCGAAAGTAGCTGATTTGCGTTTATTGAACCTGTATATAAGCATTACCGTGATAACCAGGAACTGTAGTGTGGACATGTGAAGTCATTAGAAATAGGACGAGAGCTCCGCCGCAGCCGGTGTCAGGGAATGTGAGCAATGTGGCACATTATTGCTAAAGAACAGATGCGGTAAAACCGAGACAGCGACGTTCGTTTTTAATTGGTGTGTTCCTTGCTCTCAAAGGATCCATATTTGCTTATTTATTAATCATGATGTTAGACAGAATCTGGATTTTGCATAGACACAATCTGGATTTTGCACTCTGACGATGCCCATATGAGTCACATTGCACAAGACTGGAACTGATCAGACTACGGGAAATACCAAAGGATCCTATTCTAACTGTGCAAACACAAAAGATGCATGCTACGACTGTGATAACATTAAGCAATTTTCAGTACATTGCCTTTTTGCAGACATTATTTCAAAGACGGACATTTTTTTCTATATTTGAAAGATAGATACTTTCAAGAATGAATTGTATGAGCAAATTCGTTCTTTTCAGAACTGATCGCCAGCAATGACAAGGCGATGATAAAAATAACAGAGTTATTCCCCTTTTGTACTCATGCATTTTGAAGGCGTAGGTCCTGTGTCACTCAGCAAAGGATTGAAGCTTTCTGTTTGAGACTATAAGTGGTCGGATCTATTGTATAGTAACTGTTTCACTGATAACAAATAATCCAAAGACCCAAGGCTATTGGTCATTCCGACTGTCAACCCTTTCCAGGTAAAGTCCTTCACATAAGCAACAACCAATCAGACCAGTTTTTTAATGTTATGACTATTGCAATATACAAAGCATGAATGTATAACAAGAGGCTTAATCAGAATCTTGAAACGAAAAGCCAAAACGACCGGGAACATTTATCATTTGAATTCTATTACGATAAGAACAGACTGATTCTCAAGCCCTAAGCTCAAACATATCGGAAATTCTACTTCTGTTTGTTTTGTAGGCCAAACAAACTCATTGTCAAGTCTGGATACGAAGAGCGATTTGAATTAGTCCCTATTAGAAAAGCGGAAGTGAAAACCAGCAAAAATAACTTTCCCGTCGCACACATGCAAAAAGAGAAATTAGCCCTTCGACGCTTTGTTCACAAGTGTATGTAAATTGTGCAAATGAAAGGTGCATAGTCGAGTGGTTAGAGGCGCTCGGCATTGGCGCACAAGGTCATGGCTTCGAATCCCTATTGGGCAAGCCGGCGGCTGAACATTTTGTTGAAGCAGCGAAAGGAGACATATACTGTGACCACGATACTGTAGGCCCCCAACACTCACAGCTTTACTGGCCACTAGGCTACAGAAAACACAAGGAACAGTTACATTTTTACCTTTTATGGGTGAAAATTCTTTGATAATACTTATCAAACGACCCAATATTTTCCATCTGGGAAAACGAATGGCGTTTAATAATGAATAGTTTCTTCCGAAATAGAATAGAACTTCAAATATGCATTACTGGATTAATTTGCTGAGAATTTAGCTTAGTATCTGTCATATCGTTAAGTCGCTATCAAGATCATTTCCAAACCTAAAAGACAAAAATCGAGCCGCGACACGACAAAACCATCAAAGTGGCATGTACGCCCAGCGAAGACAAAGATCAGCCTGGGCATCCGCCCAGTCTTATCAGAGTTTTCGCTGTACGCATGGAAGTAGCTTAGACTGTTAGCTATCCTTTAAGCAGACAGCGGAGATTCTGATCAGACTGGGTGGATGCCCAGGCTGATCTGAGTCTTCGCTGGGCGCGCATGCCACATTGTTGATTTTCTCGTGTCGCGGCTCATCTGATTGATAGCCCATCTTTTATCTGAAAAGCCCATTATTGGCTTTTCGTTCAGCTGTTCCTATAACTGGAGTAACAAGTGCGATATGTCTTTCTTCGATTTCGGTTTAGAAATCGCGAGGAATTTTCATTAAATTTTCTTTCTTTGATAACAGTGCATGTGAAATTTGAGATTATGAATAACAGAATGTATTGTCAGAGTAATCATAAAGTGTCCTGATTATTTTTTCTTCGTCCGACAAAGTAATAATTCCACTGTAGCATCTAGATATTGATTCATCATACCCAAAACAGACGGTTCGGAAAAAAAAGGTTTGAACCTCAAACCCTAATTTCATACTCTTTCACGCATTTGGCCTGCCATACTCATTTGAGCTGCGGCACGACAAAACCAACAAAGTGGCTTGTGCGCCCAGCGAAGACTCAGATCAGCCTGGGCAGCCGCCCAGTCTTTTAAGAGTCCTTGTTGTCAACTTAAAGGGTAGCTAAGGATCTAAGCTACCTCTATGCGGACAACAAAGGCTCTGATCAGGCTGGGCTGATGCCAAGGTTGATCTGAGTCTTCGCTGGGCGCACATGCGACTTTATTAGTTTAGTCGTGTCATGGCTCAATTATATGAACAGCATGTATATGCCTTCCAAAAAACTTAATATTAAGTTTAAATCGCGATGGTCGTCTAAAAGAATTCATTACAAAAGATTAGAATTGTTACACTTGTAACAATAACTGCAAGTTAGCTTTTATGCCACTCTTTAGGGGAAGATCATAAAACTTGTTCTCCATCGTATAAATGTTGATAAAATACGGAGATGTACCCATACACCTTAATCGATTTAATCGAACGCGGCTTTTATTTATCTGCACCAGATAGTATGACACTGACAGTAATTTTATATTATTTTTTCCTGCATGCTGAATTATGCGACAGCATCAAAGCAAGAAAAGAGAAACTATTTATCAATACATAATAACAGTAAAACCGGTCAGAGTAAACATTGTAACAATACGTGACGATGTGTCAGGGCTGGAGGTTCTGATTCTTGTTTTGGATTAAATGAATGAGCTGCGATACGAGAATACCAACAAAGTGGCATGTGCACCCAGCGAAGACTCAGATCAGCCTGGGCATCCGTCCAGTTTGATCAGAGTCTTCACTGTGTGCTTAAAGGGTAGCCAAGAGTATAATCTGGCTCCATGCGGACAGCGAAGACTCTGATCACACTGGGCGAATGATGAAGCAGGCCCCAAAATGCCCATCTATAGCCTCCTCCAGCAAAAAATTATAAAAATCTGTATCTGTTTGCAATATCAAAGACTGTCAACAACTACGGACATCCATACAAGTCTTGTCACTACTGTATTTTTCTGCTTACACAGCTAGTAAAGCCATCTCTCGAAGTTCATCTCAAACTACTGATATCTCAAAGTAAATTTTCTGGTCTCAGAAAACTTTCTTTGAGTTACAAGTAGTTTCATATAGCAGGAGTTGAAATGTAAAGAAAAATAGCAAATTTGTCCAAACTATATTCCTTGATGTGCGAGAGTTCTTTGAGGCCGTATCAGTAGGTTCAGATAACAAGCATTTAAAGTTCCAAAAAGAAAAATAGGAAATGTATCAAAACTATATTCATTGCTACAAGAGGGCTCTTTGAGATATCAGTAATTGATGGTGGACTTGTGATTTTACGTCCTTTTCAACAGTATTTCTGTCATATCAGGACGATGTGAGGGTGATAATGAAAGGTTGTGTGCAGTGGAACCCCGTTCACGATTGGAAAGATCTCAGTCTCCAGTGGGGCTCGAACCCGAGACCGTTAGATTAGTAGGCCAGAGCTTAATCTACCGAGCTACTGTGGCTCCTATCAGTGTTTGAGATAACGTGAGTCCACTGTTTATGGATTTTGTTGTAACAAAGACACATTACGAAGGTCATCACAAGAACAAGCGGTAAATATCATTACCATTTGCCTTTTGTTTGATTAAGCTTATTATAGGTTTTGTCAGTTCGGCTCATAAATAGATACGGGCCTCCATGGTCTAATTGACTAGAGCACTGGCTCTTAAACATTATGTCTCTCATCGCTGTGTGTTCAAGCCTTGGCCGCGCTTATGTGAGAAAGCCAAGTTCTGATTACGGAAGGTCAGCCTTTTTTCCGCGAGAGCTCCGGATTTCTCCCACCTCTGCTTAATGATCGGCTCGCCATAAATGAAATAGTCTTGACAGGGCCATATGATCCATTTCTTTTCCATTGAATACCGGTAATAGCTCAGGATATCATACAATAAACGACAGTGGAAATTCAGGATCTGCAGTGTTTGCCATTACATTTGCATTGTCAACAAACTGCCAAATAGTGAAGCAAACTAATTTAGCAGTACCATAAAACCGAATATTTACCAAGCGAAAGAATATATGTATTCTAAAGGAAGCACGCAAAGGCTTAATACAGATCAGTTAGCACTGAATGTGCTATTTTGAGATATAACCGTTTAGCCTTTTAAGGCATTTTGTTTTCTTTTTTGCCTAACAGATGTGACCTTTTAGACAAGTTTGACTGAAATTATCCAAAGAAGAACTGGATGTACGGAGATTAGCTGAAGATAATGCTGAGACATTTTTTTCTTATTTGAGCCGCGACATGACAAAACCAACAAAGTGGCATGTGCGCCAAGTGAAGACTAAGCTCAGCCTGGGAATCCGCTAAGTCTCATCAGAGACTTTACTGTGCTTGTAAAGGGTAGCTAAGGGTCCAAGCTAGCTCCATGCGGACAGCAAAGACTGTGGTCAGACTGGGCGGATGCCTAAGCTGATCTGAGGCTTCGTTGGGCGCACATGCCACTGTGTTTGTTTTGTCGTGTCGTGGCTCATTTCTCTATCAGAACATGGATTGTGACCCCTCATTAGAACCGTCTCGAGCAGACGGGTATAAGTAGGATCACAATCTCTGTGTTAATGGAGAATTTATATATATCAAAGCTCAAGATAAGGTGAGGTATGGACAATGATACTTAGATATTTGTCTTAAATCAACAAAATACATATATTGTGATCCCTAAATAGAACCGTCTTAAAAGAGGCCAAAACATAGGTTTATAAAGAAAAATGGAGAATTATTCTTAAATTATCCATTTTACCCCTTCCTCTCTGGATGGATGGATGAATTGCAATTTTACGTCCTTTTCAACAGCTTTTCGGTTATATCTGGGCGATGGGAGGGTAAAAGTGAAAGGCTGTTTTCGCCTCCAGCCAGACTTGAGCCCGGGACCGCTAGATCAGCAGGCCAGCGCTTAACCTTCTGAGCTACCGGGGCTTCTTCTTAGCTGGAGTACTGTAAATTGTCTCAGAAATAATACTAAATAATAACCCTTTTCTGAGTTCTATAAAGGTGTCTATACTTACCGACATATGTATAGATTATCACAATTATTACTGCAACTAATAAAGCTATTCCAATAGTCAAGAATATAATATTGAGCACTTTTTTCAGTATTCTATAATCCTGAGGATTTCCTACTGCAAGAATTCGCTCTGCATCCGGCTTCCCTTTCATCCGATTATCCTGTAAAACTCTATAAATCTTTTTCCAAATCGTATATCTTCGTAATTCATGTCTTTGGCTTCCGTCCTCCGTATCTGTCACAACAATATCAATTCCTCTAGAATCCATTGTGCCACATGGAGTAATATTCCTACATGTTCTCTTGTCAGAGCTTGATAGGTCTCTGTCTGATATTGGATCCGTTTTTCTGTTGTTATTACTATTGGAATTTTCTCCCATTGTTTCACGTGCACTTGTTTGCCTTGCATTGGGATTATTATGGTCCGTCCGCGCCGAGATTTCCGAAGTGGAGGAATGTGAATGCGCATGCGTGGATGGCAGTGACCTCGTTTTGAGTTCCTGTGGTGGTTCAGCCGCGATTATCCTGTTCTGATAGTACATAGCACTGCGCAGAACACTTGTTGTAGGTGGTCGCGACTTGATTGGGCCGGTACCGCTCGACTGTTTCGTTGTTGGAGAATTTTGACCTGCCATTATGAGAGTTTGTCAGTCTTAAGGCAGTTTCTTCTGACGTCAGTTTTCAGATATGCATTTTTATCACCTGAAATTGAAATAAAAGTTTAAATGAGCCACGACACGAGAAACCAACAACGTGGTTGTGCGCCCAGCGCAGACTCAGATCAGCCTGGGCATCCGCCCAGTCTGATCAGAGTCTTCGCTGTCCGCATGGAGGTAGGTTCGACCCGCAGCTATCGTTTGAGTACTTAACGAAGAGTCTGGTCAAACTAGGTGGATCCTCAGGCTGAACTGAGTCTGCGCATGGCGCACAACAACAATGTTGGTTTTCTCGTGACGCGGCTCGAATATGAACAACGGTAGAACATGTGAACTTTAGATCATTAAGGTGAATGGATACACTTTCAGGAGAAGCGACTGCATGTGTACTTCATTTTCAGTTCTGTCTCCTTTCAAAATGGGGGAACTTTTAAGAAAATAATTTGCTTCCCAAAGATAAAGAGGATATTTGACTTTTTCAATGTAAGATCGATTTTTATTTTAACCGAATGAACACCAAAAGCACTTGGGGTGTTCCTGAGTGAAATAAAAATTCATCTAACACTGAAAAAGTCAATTTTTCTACGTCCTTTGTGCTTGAAAATCGCAAAAATTCTGTTTATTTCAGAGCGTCAGCAATCACGACAGAAACACAACTTTTTTTCTAGCCGTTTTGGGTCAAATTTGATGCTTCCAGCGTGTTTATTGGGTATGATATTGGTTGCAAAAGGAAAAAAAGCTTCAAATATCATTTTGATAAACATATCACAAAAAATGCCACGAAAGAATGCCTACAGGAGACTTAGGTGGCCTGACGTTGCGTGCAGTAATAATGTTACGTTGGCGCTTTAAGGATGTCCGCTGGTGAAAATCATTTATTCAAACTGTTTTTACTTTTGTGTTATTTCAATTCTTCCATCAATATGTAGTCCAAAAATGCATAATAAAGTATACGTTAGTGTGGATTTTTTTGCAGCATATGCCATGGAAGCTTGTGAGGGTTCCCGGCCATTATGAAATTTTTGAGCATAGTATAGAAATATTTAACCATGTGTTTAAATCTTTTAAGAAGAGGAATCAGTTGATTGAATAAATAATTACATGCGTTTCCTCTGACGACCACACAATGTTACATTGATTTCAAGCATAATTTGTGCACAGTCTTTTGTTAATTTCCAAACATTTAATGGAAGTGTTACCCCACCCCCTTGACTTTGGCCTATTTTTGAAGCCATAAAAATGAGCCCAGGCCACTTTCAAAAAAATAGCTACAGAGGGTATCAGCACAATGTTTCTGTTTATAATATTATATTGCAAGGCTCTTGTCTAAAGATAATTAAGAAAAAAATAATGTCCTGAAACACTCTGTTATTAAATAGCACTTGAGATATATTGGTATTATAATATCTTCTCTTCTAATTGAATTTAAAATTAATTGTGGAAAAAAAGACAAAATATTGAATAAATAAAGATATTTCGTTTAAACTTTGACTATACCAGACACAAAGTTTATTATCAAACAAGTTATTGAAGATTTTATATTAAAAACTGTAAATGCCTCAGCAAAAAATGACAAAATTTATCCCTACCCCCATAACAATGTAAAATTTTAAATATTTTGTAATGCTGCACCAAAGTGATAAAAAATAACAGAAGCAGGTTCTAACTTTTTCTTATACTCTGATAGTTTATCGGTCAGACAATTATCTTCAGGAAAATTAGTAGAAAAATATAGGTTAGTGTGCAAATAAGAAAGAAAACTTGAAAATTTTAAGCCTACCCCCTTTTGTTTTTGGCTATGTGTAATTAATGGAGAACTCACGGCTGCATCTGAGTTATCTGTCTAGACCGATGAAAGAATTTTAATGTAAAACTGAAAACAGCCATGTTACTCTAAAATTATATAGCCTTTCCATAACCAAAGAGAACTTCATAAACAACTAATTGGATCTTAGGCTAATCGACGCATATTCTAAGCCACCCCATGTAGAAAGAATGGCTGCCTGTGTTGGTAAACTATAATATGTTTCTTTTATGTTTATGATAAAATCATTTCAAAAGTCTATTTTCTTGACTAGATATCAATATATTCTTAACATGCATACAGAAAAATATGACAAAATGAGTTGTTATATGGAAAAGCAGTTTTAGTATTGTAATTACCCCACCCACTTCGGGACCCACTTCAAGACTTCAACTGATCTGATTTTAACATGACACACAGTCAACGTAAATTTCTTGCTCAATCTCTGGTACGTGTAAATTTACACATGCATAAATGGTCTTGAATGCATGCTCATTTGTATGATTTGACTCAACAGTTTTTTTTTAATTTCAATTTAAACTTTTTTAATTTACGGTGGGGGGTGGGGGGTGGGGGGTGGTGGGGGCACATTTAGGGGGGTCGGAATTTTTTTTGTGGTGTACTGGGGGGGGGGGGGGGTCGGAAATAAAAAAAAGCCTCGGAGCAGGGCATTTATTAGTTTATTAGGCATATTAGGGGGGTGGGGTCAGAATTCATTTTTAAAAATGTCTCAGCTTCTGGGGGGCTTGTCCCCCAGACCCCCCATTACTCCTAAAATTTCAAACTCGTTTCTTTCGAACTCAAAACTTTAAGACATTTATAGAAATGACACACAAAACTTGGGCAGCTTCATATCCAAACGAAGATCTTTTTATTGATTTGCTAGAAGAACAGAATGAAAGTGTCTATATTAATTAACCTGTTAGAACAAGAAAATTTTCTTTGTGTTTCATACAGGTTTGGATTGAGGTCAGCCTTACATAAAATAGGCAATATGGTGTGTGTGTGTGTGTGTGTGTGTGTGTGTGTGTGTGTGTGTGTGTGTGTGTGTGTGTGTGAAGGGTAGCTGGGAATGGGGGTTCATAAAAACAAACTGTCACCAATCGGGATGGGGGGGGGGGGGGGGGGGGGGGTCGGAAAATTTTGGTGCAGCATATGAAAATGTACCCCCCCCCCCACCCACACACACACCTCCACCAGCACCACCACCACCACCTCATAATAAAAGACTCGTTCCTTATTTCCGAGCTTGAGCGAGCATGATAGACAATAGAAAAAAATAATAAATAAATAAAAGGTGAAAAAGTCAGTCTGAATCTCTTAAACTGTCTGTATGTGCCTTAGATTTATTGATACATGTAAAATAGTCTTGGATGCAAGATGCATGTAATATAAGTGTGACACTCAACAGATTTGGTAATCTACATATTTTCGAGCTTTGGCGAGCAAAAGTGTGAGATTGAAAGGGAAAGCTACATAATGTCACATGCATTCGTTGCGTTTGTCTAAGATATCCTAAATACACCCCCCCCCCCCCTTGCCTTGTATGCTACTGTCGGGTAGCATTTTATTGTTTTACCTAAAATCTTTTGAATCATTGAATAAGACAGTGTAATGAGCAGCTTGATCTCAGTCTACACGGGTCAACAATGCACTCGATTTGGACCACTGCCCGAGGAAAATAGATGGAAAGACTTGTCGTGTTGAAGAGAAAAGTATAGTTTTGCGTAACGTTGAACTAAACTGTCAGTTCAGTGACGTCACAATGACAAATTGGCACGCGCGCATTAATTGACTGAGCGGATACTATGGCTGAGTTCGCATCAAATGCAAAATCTCTCTACAAATTAGATTCAATAATTCATTCATTAATTTCCACGAAAGCTAGTGTATTTTATAGTAATGTTGAATTTCCCACAGCGTGCCTCGGTATTGGTCATGCTATTAATAACATGGGAAGACTGAGGCCTATGATGCATCATACAGATCAACATCCCACCCCTACTCCGCCAACGCCTAGAAGCCCCGCGCACCTCGAGATCTACACTGTTCTTTTTCCTTTTTCTCAAACCGTTTAGCCATTTAAATAGTAGAGCGGTCAAAGTATCTAAATCTTAAGTCCGAACTCATTTAATCGAAATAAACGTCGACAAATCCGAAATGATTAGATGCAAAGACATGGACCCCAAAACAGGAAGTGTGATCAGGTGCTCGCGAGCAGTAAGCATCGCCTGCCTATCATAATAAACCCGCCATGTCTATAGTCAGTGAACATGAAAGTCCGGTAACTCAACTTGTTTAAAAGAAATGGCGTGCCTTGTTTCTTGCGTCAGCCCCCCCCCCACCTGCCCCCTCAAGGTGTGTTGCTGGAACAGACCCCCCCCCCCCTTCTTGTGTCTGAAATTAAATAGTTAGGTGTTATTTTCACAACCAAACTATATATAGCCGTCATGTTCCAAAACGAGTTGAAAAAAAAATACCTACAGATACTCAGAGATTGGACAAAAGTGTTTAATCAAAATATTGCCGTTAACTTCGGTGAATTTCCACTTATGCTGACAAATTGATTATCTGAAAAGCACAACATATACCATCATGAAAATTATACTTATATGAAGATAAATGATATGCAATGTAAAAGAAAAATAATTTTGTATGTTTGTTTTCTCTAGTTGCGAAATTTTTTATTTATAAAACCTTGTTTCCATTGACGTCTATTATTTCTGTTTGTTCAAATACGCATAAATGATAAGCAATAAAATCCATACAATTTTAAGAGAATTTGAAAGGGGGCCAAAAAGGGACCCTTATCTATATATATATTTTGCCCAGGTCCTTTACCACAAGAAATCTAATGCTGAATGCTCTATAAAGCTGTTAATAATATTTAGAGCGTCTATGGGCGAAGTACCCAGCAGTCAAAAGCAATTTTGCTGATGACAGCACCTGGAGATTTGATGTCACAGACGCAGACATTAATTTACTGATTGGCATGATTACATAGATTAAGTCATGCAGTTTTACTGGCAAATTATGATTTTTTTTCTGGACATGAAGCACGCGATTTTTTTCGGTAACTGTTTGGAAGACAAGTTTGATCGAATAGAACTAATCTGAAAATGTCTGAGTACAACATGTAATTGTGGGGGTGGTGGGGAGGGGGTGTCTGAGGTAGCCTCTCGACCCCCCAAAGCTGAAACGTTTTTTTTAACGTAGACGCATACAAAAATTCTGACCGCCACCCCATATGCCTAACAAAATGTATGACCCCCCACCCCTGCCCCATGGCTTAATTATTTTCGATTCCCCAGTAGACCACCAAAATAATAATAATAATAAAAAAAAAAAAAACACCCCATCCCTACTGAATGTACCCGGTCCCCCACCTAGTAATAAACACAGGATATAATCGACTCCGCTAACTTTCGCTTCCTGCAGAAACTACATCAGTTTTGGCTTCCGCCGAGACTGTCAACGATCTCTTGCTTCCCGCCGAGACTTCTGTACATGATAAATGGCTTCCTGCAGAGACTGTCCGCGTGATTCTGCTTCCTACCGAGGCTTTCGGCAGGAAGCAGTCACGCAGACAGTCTCGGCAGGAAGCCATTTTCCGAGGACAGTAGTCCCTGCAGGAAGCAAGACAGTCTCTGCAGGAAGCGATAATTGGCGGACTGGTTTATACGCTGTGATAAATGACTTGTCCGTAATAATCATGTCGCTGTGAGCGGGTAACATCAAATTTTTTTATTAGTAAAATACCGCCCAAAGGATAAAGTATTAACCTCAAAATTTTGATATAGTGTCGGCTCTCAAGAACATAGACTATTTTACTGTGACCTGCTTTCGTAGAGGAGATTTGGAGCAGCCTGAGGCGTGCACTATTGAAGTCTAATATAGGCTTTCAGTGCAGTTAGTTCACTAATGACAAACTTCACTCCACCACTGTCACTCTGGTCAGTTTTTGCGCTTGAATGTGCTAGCTGTCTGTTGCAGGTGCGCGAAAAACCACTTTCTAACTGATAAACTCACCACTTAGCAATTCACCAGCAGTTTCAGATGAAGTCAGCTGTAGATTCTAATTGACAGCAACATCACACGTCATCATTACGTGTACCAACGAACCTAAACAAACCAGCTGTGCACAGTGTATTTGCAGAGATAAGAAATTCCAGCCGTGTGCCTAGGACTAGGCCTGCGTAGAAGAACATATTAGCTGAAGTAAGATTAAGATTATATCTGTCAACAGGCATATTTTTATATCATGTCTAGCCCTCAGACTCATTAGAGCTCCTTTGGTGTCTAGAGGATTTGGCCCCTCGCGGCCAAATGTGGGTGGGGTGTATGGGTTGCGTCACCTTGCTCCGAAACTCGTAAAGAAAGTCGAATATTTTGTCAATTAAAACCAGAGACTGTCTGGCGGATGGGATGCCAGATGACATAGAAACTAAATGCAGTGTGGTTAGAGTTCCCAAGAATATATTTTGCAAATTGTAAAGGCATAGAAAAGCGCCTGGTGTGCAGCCAAATAACGACATCACGGGTATGTGGGATCTAATATCTCTTGAGCGAATGAAAAAATGGTAGCGCTCGAATGAAAATTATACAACAGCATCCAAAGTTTTTAAAAACATAGTGATTTTATATTATTTCTTAATTGTAAGACGGCAAAATTACGACAGCCGACACTCGACATGCCGAACAGTTGTTGGCAGTTCGCGTTGCGCAGAGGTCTCAAATTTGTCACCAGCGGACATCCTTAAGAGCATTCGGAACTCCTCGGCCAATTCCATGAATCAGACCTCGGGCGTATGTACGGCGGAGCAATATGCAGCAAAATCCAACATTTTGTTGTTCGGCCGAAAGTATACGCCGAAGCCGTAGATTTAGGTCTACGAATGATAATTAATTCTCGACCTGCGACCTTTTTCATCTGTTGCACGGACATTCATTTAATGCTTTGCTGTTGTTAAAACAAAATAGTCAATTATTAATGACGAGACAGAAAATACATTTGCTTCTTCTCATTTTATTATTTACTCGGTGCGACAGTGCGGCCATCTTTGTTTATATCGTTGTTCCTAACAACAGTCGTGTGACGTAAGTAGTCCCACGTCATACATCCGAGGTTGATTCACGGAATTGGCCGAGCGGTGTTCCGATTGCCTTAAGAGACGTCATTAACGTCGTAATGACGTGCAAACATGCGTGACGTAATTTTTGTCAAGCCAGACAAGATTTAGCCAATTAATCAACAAAACAATTGAGGCTATTTCACAAAAATCCTATTTCTGAAAGAGTGAAATCGAAAGTGATAATTTCACTGTTTGAAACAGTGAGATTATCAGTTTCGATTTCACCGAGAAATCTCAAAAATTCATCGAAAAGTATAAAAGAATGAATTCTTTCGTTCAAGATTAGACACCATTTTGGAAGTATTTGTCATCTAGGAATGCAAGCAGGAAGTCACAAATGTTGCCCCTTCCCGCCCCCACCCCTCTACCACCCACCCATTCCATTTCCTTTGTAAAGTGGAAAGAAAACATGGAAATGTACCAGTACGTTAACCACAACTGTATATCAAATCCATGACATCCGTTATCTCTGAGATTTGATTTTTTATTCAAGCTATGTGCGATCGCGTCATTGAACGAGATAGTTCTGGACACCCTGCCTCAAATTATTTTGGAATAACTTTCAGTTTCAGTATTTAAACATTTTCCTGTCCTTTTTCCGTAATATGAGCGTCCCGAGGGTTTATTTTCCCTAAAATCACCAAGAAAATGTGGAGTGATTTCCTACAATTATTATATACATGTATTGATACATGTTTGATTTAGATATTTTTGTATAGGCGTGATAATGTGGGACTCGGTGCCCTTAAAAATTATCAAATTTAATGAGTAACTACACTTCAGGAACTGACTGAATCAGATCCCGAGCCCTATCCCCAACATCAAAGGGAAAGATTGACAAAGACATCCCAACAAACAATAAATTACAAGTGATAAGCCGAGTCAGCAGCTCTTTCCCAAATAGGTGGCAACTCAGCTATCTTTACTGAACAAAATAATTTAGACCAACAGAAGGGATACAACAGACTAAGCAAATTATACGAAAAACATTTAACAACTATTGTTACCTATTTTCTATTTATAGAAGGGTTAAGGGTCAAACTTTATCATCGACATGTGAATAACGCCGTAGGAATTGTTATAACGTTTTCCATTGTTTATGTTGGAGAAATCAAATGAAAATGGTCAAATAAAAGCAGAATCTCACACTCGTCGATATTATGGAACCCTCACAAAGATCAGATGAAATGGCCGCTCGTACAAACGCTCTCTGTTTGCCTTACATTAAGGAAGTACTCAGAGAAAATTTACTCTTTTAGAAAGGTTTCTACGGACAGGGTTGCAACCAGGCGGTCACAAAAGTGAGCTCCCTTTGTGGCGGAAAATATACAGGTGTCTCCATTCTTGTTTACTTAAACAGCTTATGAAGTTTGTAGAATCTAAAAACAGAAATCGTTAGTATGACTGCCCAAGTAATCTAAGCCCTCCTTCGTGATGCCCGTGACGCCATCCTCTCGCGGATGGTACATGTACGGCCCTTTTTGGTTTGTTCTCCTTTGTTTCAGTAAAAAGTTTTAATGATTTGCTTATGGTAAATATGGCATAACTTGGAATTACAAATTACTAAATTAAGTCAACAATTATCCAGATAATGTAAACAGGAGACCAAGATATTAGCAATTGTCCGCCACTTGATTTCTGAGTATCCATATCCTTTATGAGAAAAAGGGAAAAATGATATACAACGAAAAAAGAAAAACTGGTTCACAGCACGTTTAAGCTGCAAAGACGACTTTGCATACGCATCAGCATAGTTTGATCTGATTCTTCTCTGTTCCGATCTTGAGGAAACGTGCAAAAGAGGCAGACAACAAACTTTACGTCTGCAAAATATTTGAAACTGTTTCGTTCAAGCTATATATATATTTACCTACATTGTATATATAAATAGAATATATGCAGTGTAGATCGAGAAGAGGCGGTTCAATTGGGTCCATACTGTTTTCAAATTCATCTACATGTATTTTCATTTCTCGCGCTTTAAGCCTTTAAACGCTTCGGAATCTATTTAACTTCAGTGCAGATGATGGAAAGTGCGACGGCCGTAAAAGTTTGTCAAAGCGGATCAAATTATTTCCTTTAACAGAATAGCCTATTTTGGAATGGATATTTTGTACAGAAAGTCAGAAAAGTTATTCCCCTGGGTATAAATGCTGAAGAATAAAACACGCATGGAGGTATACCTATACATCTTTTAAAAGGTCGTTCTGGTACTTCTCACTTAGCGCAGCTATATGAGAGTTTCTACTTGTAAACTAGATCTATGTCATATGAAACTTGAAGAGAATTGAACATACTATGAAAAAAACTGTCAATTTATTGTTTCAATAAAATCGCAGATGCCGCTTGTACTTTAAGTGAAATATTGTTCCGACAAAAGAGATTATGAGAACATGGCATTTTTGTCTTGTGACATTCGATGAAATATTTCTTCAGTTTGTTGGCGACGGAAGCCTGTTGCATTTTTTGTCCTGTGATGGCTAGAAAATTTCTATAAAATCTGGTAAATTATTAATCCAGTTACGATACTTGTCATGTGATAGCTAGAAATGTTAGTATTTCATTTTAGAATTATTAGCCAGTTTCAATACCTGGCATGATATAATTCATATTTCATATGAACTCTGACATAAAAATCATTCCTCAGTTACATTACGTGGCATATGATAGAAATAATGAAAATGAAATCATATATAGAATTTGATATTAAAGTAATAAAATATTAACCCAGTTACATTACTTGACAAGAATGGAAGAAATGACATATAGAATATGATACTAAATTTATGAAACAGTTAAATACATTGTGTGTGAAAGCTAGAAACGACGGATAGGATCTGATGATACAATTATAAGCCAGTTTATGACAGCTACATGTATAAATGACTGACAGAACCTGTCATTTAAATTATGCCAGACACAAAACTTAGCAAGCACTTCAAAAATGCCGTAGATTTTACGGTAAAATACCTGGCAACCAGTTTCCAGCCATTTCCTTCTTTTTTTTTATTATTATTATTATTTTTTAATAGTCGTCTGCCTGAAGAAAAATTTTTGAAATCACGATATGGAAGAGTAAGTTCACTCACGGCACTCGAAAATACCTGTATAGAGTCGAAAGGCTATAGGACCAAAACAGTACTTGTCTTCTTCGACCCTACACTGGGTGTTGATTCCTGCCAATATTTACGTACGCCCGTAAAACTAACGGGAAATGTAGTGGCAGCTGTTTGGCAGGTATTTTACCGTAAAATTTACGAAAATGTTTTACAGTGTGTGATAGCTAATAATGTTGGATAGAAGCGGCAGAATCTGATATCACAGTTATTATACTATGGTAAGCCAACTGCAATACTTGGCACGTTCACGATAGCTAAAAATGGCATCCAGACTGATATTAGAATGATAAGTGCCAGTTACAAAACTTGGTATGTGACAACTGGAAATGACAGATAGAAGCTGATTCCGTTACAATACTTTGCATGTGATAACTAGAAATGACACACAGATTCTGACTTAAATACTACATGTATTAGCCATTTATATTACTTGGCATATGACACATACGAATGACAGATAAAATCTTCATTTAACTTACAAACCAGTTATAATACTTGGCACGTGATAGCAAAATCTGACAGAGAGAATCTGACATAAAATATCTAATCTGTAACCCTAATACGTTTTTTTTTTCTCTTCACTTAAAATTTTACTTTTTGAGTCTCTTGCACTGTAAGAAACGTCCTTTGGAGACAAGCCGAATGCAATACTATAAAGAAAGTGTTTCATGTTTACCATGATAAACAGCTTTGTCTGCTTGCTGCTGGTGTTGTAAGTCGTCAACATGATGGAAAAATGTACGGTTCGTCCGCTGTACGGCGAGATAATCCACGAGCTTTAGCAAGTGGATTATCGACCCCTACTGACGAACTACTGGCGTACTCTGTCTCGCTTATTGCAATGCAGGGCCCGAGGTTATAAAAGTTTTTTCATGCTCAACTCAGCTGAGCATGAAATTTTTTCTGTTCATAAATTTTAAAATGCCAACAACTGTTGGCATTTTAATATTTATGAGCAGAAAAAAATAGCCTTCTTGGCTTATCTGAGCCTGAAAAATGCTGAATTTCTTGGTATTTTTATATTAATGGGCATTTTAAATTTCATGCTCAGCTGAGTTGAGCATGAAAAAAGCTTTATAACCTCGGGGCCAGACCTTGCATGTTACGAAGCATTTCATGCTAACGATTTGAGTATTTTGATATCTGGTTTTATTTCATATAGACTGCAATATCATACCTGGTAAACTATGATTCTAAGACTGTTACAAAACGAAACGGGGCGAAAAAAGTCATAGTTCCAAACCTATATGGTCATCGTGGGTGAACAAATTTGTTTAGTCACGATGACCAGGTCGTTTGGGAACTAGGACTTTTTGTATGGTAACAGCCCTTGTATGTACATAGTTAACCAGGGGGTGAATATGCAAGTATGCAGATGCGTGTTGTAACAAACGGTGGTCGCTGCGAGACTTCCTTACCATTCTACCCATATACACATGCTTTTGCTAACTTGCACACGTCTCTTTTTAAACGTCATGTCTTTCTCTTTTTAGGGTAAATTGTGCACGCAGTGAACAGAATTCGCGTGTTTATTTGTATGCTTTTAGACATAGTCTCAATGCAAAAAAAACTCTCTTGGGGTAACATATCGTTAGACACGTAAAATAAAGCTTTTGCTTTAATTGCTTCAAATTGAAACATGGCAATAAAAGAGCCTTTAATCATTGACTACAATACCCTAAAAATTGGAACATATTAGCATATTTCTGTAATTATACGAAAAAGTAAACAGTTTCTCAAACATCGCTTGCAGAATGTCAGTGTAGACACTGATCAGACCGCTACATTTGGAACAGTCTGATCAGGGTCTACACTTTTAGCTAAAAGAATTTGTCCAAATCTGTAGAATCGTTACAATCCAAGTTCCAAGTATTGGGACAAGCTTGTCTGAGCAAACAGTGCAGACCCATTTCGGACTGCTCTAAAAGAAACATTTTGATCTATGCACCAATTGGCTTTCCATCTGCAAGTTTTGGACTCATAACTACATTGTAAAAACAGACTGTTCCATTTTAGGACAATTACGGTAAGTTTTGTGGGTGTCCCAGGAGCTGGAATTTTACGGTATATGTTTTTGAAACTGATCCTTTTACGTTTTACACCATAACTGTTGAAACAGGCTAAAATCAATACGCTCTGGGAAATAACTGAATTATTTAGAGTATGGGTGCCAAAGTGAATATCTAGTATCAAATTACATCAAGCATAAAGCAGAGAAAAAACATAAATGGATATACATTCAATATCTATTTGGATCTTTATTGCATGTTACCGTATGTACCCTAAGTATTTGAGCAAAAAGATAGACCCAGGTGATGTAATATGTACTCATGGTTTTACTGACGGAACAAGACAGGCTATACACTTTTACCATCAGTTTTATGAAACTTTCCAAAATTTTCCAACTTTGTGTAGTCAACAGTTTTTAAAAGGTACCCAAAATTATCTGGTGTGCCATGGATTATCTATGAACGAACTTCGTGAAGATTACAGTGACATAACTGACAGAAAAAACAGCTATACCGCTCCCCTGTTCCTAATTCACGCCACCTCTCCCTCCACCAACTAAAGAAAATATATAGATATAGAAGAATGAGAAGAAGATGAAAAAGAAGAAGAAAAAAAAGGAAGAAGAAGACATAAAGACGAAGAAGAAGAAGCTAGCGGTACAGATTATTTCTGAAACCACATTGAAAGAATAGTGCATCTGAATCTGAATATGAATAAAGATTTTGCATTATTAACAGTAAAATAAAATGAGCCGCGACATGACAAGACAATCAAAGTGGCTTGTGCGCCAGGCGAAGACTCAGGTCAGCCTGGGCGGCCGCCCAGTCTAATCAGAGTCTTCGCCGTGCGCTTAAAGGGTATCTAAACGTCTCAGCCAGCGAAGACTGATCAGACTGGGCGGATGCCCAGACTGATATGAGTCTTCGCTGGGCGCACAAGCCACTTTGTTGGTTTTCTCGTTTCGTGGCTCATATTCATCATGGATATTGTAAAAGTTCTAAATATTGGGACAGACAGGTATGAAGTAGCTGTCTAATCAGGGTATCCACGGTAGGCATTCAATCGGCTTAAACGCATAACTGCATTAAAACACCAAACTGCTCAACATAAAAGGCACCTGGGGGTAATTTTAGAATTTTTACGGCAATCAGAACAGGATGTTTTAGCTTTGAGAGCCATTGGAGAGCGCCAAGATAAACTAATGTGAATATCATGTGGCAGAGCCACACCCAGCAGGCACATGACGTTGAAATGACGTCGTTCTGACATCGATGTGCGTCGCATCGACGTCAGAACGACGTCATTTTGACGTCATGTGCCTGCTGGGACGAAAGTCCCTGGAATAAAAGAAGATCCGATAAAGTTGTAAAGGTTATTTACATGTAATAACCTACGAAAACAATAAGCTCGTATAAAACTTGAACAAAAATCATTTTGACCAATGTGTCAAAGGCGACTGCTACAGTAGGTGGACAAAATTATTCGTCATAAAGTGACGTCTCCGTTTTAATTAATGCATTTCCATAATTTTTAAAAACGAATACTGTCGCAAAGTATTTATAGACAATGTAATTAAACCTGCAGGAATTAAAAGCGAATTGAAAATAGGAATATAAACTAAAATATTAAGATTATTCTATATTTAGTGTAGGAGTTTCACGTAATTAAAATGAATGTAAAAAAATTAAAATCTTGATCCCCATTGGCGTTAATGTTAACGTCATCGAAAAATGGAAGTTTTTGTTGTCCTTTCATTTAAAACTGTTGGTACAAGAAAATAGCAAAAGAATCGAAATTCTTGTTATGCTTGTATATTGCGTAAATCATTTTGCATATACATGGTGAATATAGTGTGGTGATCACTGTCGTAGTTTTGCAATAATATTTTTTACAAAATTTGTGTAAATACACTGATTTAAACGGCAACGTCACTTTGTGACGAATACTTCTGTCCACCTACTGTACGTATGCAGCAATTACAACATCTTATCAGCCATGTATGTATTTAAACAATTTCATGCTAAAACAATCCCAGACTTGTGGGACTTATCCGGAAGTATAAGGTCAGTAAGAGTGAAAACAAATAAAGAATGAAATATTAAATAGATAAAAAAAATTAGAAAATTATAAAGGTAAATAAATAAACAACAGACATAATTATGAATTGCCAAAGCGATTTCAATTCTGGACAATGTCTGGTTGTTCATAATTCTAGAAATGAGATCTGCATTAAAGCTTTGAGCCCATTACAATAATAAGATCGTTCTGTCTCAGACTGATAATGGACTGCGTAATGAAATAAAGAAACGACAGACCACTCAAGTATGTAGGGAATAAATCAGACGCATAAATAAAAATTCCTTCGCCATTCCATTTGGGAAGACGTTATTGTAAATATAATAAAATAAATGCAACTGTTCGTAATTGAGTATAAAAATGTGTTTTGGGGAACAAATTCATGGGCGTCTTCATAACTACGTGTTCGCTTCAACCACTAATTTAAAAGCAAATGAGCCGCGACAAGACAAAACCAACAAAGTTGTATGTGCGCCCATCGAAGACTCAAATCAGCCTGGGCATCCGCCCAGTCTGATCACAGTCTTTGCTGTCCGCACGAAGGTAGCTCCTTTTAAGCGCAAAGCAAATACTCTGATCATACTGGGCGGCTTTCCAGGCCGATCGGAGTCTCGCTGGGCGCAAAGCCACTTTGTTGGTTTTTCGTTTCGCGACTCAAATGTTGAAGTTTCATGCGAAAAGATGGTGGTGAATGTATGGTAAAAGCACCGCTGCATCGTTTGTGTGTGCCCGCCCTGCAGGCTGGTACCAAGGTTGGCAGAAATTTTTCAACGTGTCTGACATATCAGGTAGATGAATTTGTCTGAGTTTGCATGTAAGTCACTGGACAAAATTAGTAGCGGGGCGTAACAAAAAGATACCGTAACATAAGCAGCGGGGTGGTCGGTTCGGGCTGTGGTGCTGGGTAACTTTCACTGCCAACTGATTTGGATAAATGGTAGAGCAAGGGCCGGGCCTACTGTGCTTGCAGTAGGTACGGGTGGGCGTTATTTTTTTTTTTTTATTATTTTTTTTTTTTTTTTTTGTATATTTATATAGTTTTCTCGCGAGCCTATCATTGCCCTCGTCTCTCTCTCTCTGGGAGACGGCATAGACTTAAATACTGTCTGAAAGGGTCGTTAAACCCAAACCAAGCACCAACTAACCAATCATATAAACAGTGTTACCTAATTGCCTATCGGGAAGTCGAGATTATGGTGGTGATTTATGGTAAATGTAAAAATCTGCATAAACCCATAAAAAAGTAAGGTATCTCCCTGAAAGTTAGCAGACTTCTTATTTTTGTTGTTCTTTACAGTTTAGAATAAAAAATTGACGTACATGCTACTTAAAAAAGTGTTTTTATAAGGAAAGATCAAAGGGTAGTTTTCTGCGCAATAATCAAATATTGAAAATTTACGTAGTACTGAAGGTGCGTTATTGCATAATGAAGAGCGAGCTAGCAATTCTTTCTCAAATTGTAACATAGACCAGATGAAAATGGTAGCTTTTTCTCAAATGTTCAACCATGTACAAGATAATGTACACTGGATGCATTTATTAAATAGAGGGTAGGCAAGCATGCCTATGTAACACCTACAGTATAAATAATACATTACTTACATGATCACTGGTGTGTAGATGAAATTGTTCAACCTTGTTAAATAGTCTCACCTGTCTCACCTGTGTGTTTTGACAAAAAAATTTGGACACAGACCGCATCTTTTTTCATCTGCTCAGCCTGATAATGTGTGAAAGAGTTTGAAAAAATAATTGCTAGTACGCTCTCCATTATGCAACAAGGAACTCTCAGCACTAAGTATATTTTCAATAACAATATTATTTTTTCAGATTATTGCGCGGAGCCTCGGTAGCTCAGTGGGTTAAGCGCTGGCCTACTGATCTAGCGGTCGCGGGTTCAAGCCCCGCTGGAGGCGGAGTTCTTTCCATCGTAAACGGGGTTCCATTGCACACAGCCTTTCATTATCACAAGCCCATCGTCCTGATATGACTGAAATACTGTTGAAAAGGACGTAAAATCGCAAGTCATCCATCCATCATCAGATCATTGCGCACAAAATTACCCTTTGATCTTTCCTTATAAAAACACTTTTTAACATTAACAAATGCTGCATTTTGGGAGTCTGAATTGTCAGAAACAACATAAAGAAGGCGTATTAGACCTTGAGCTGACCATAGACCCCCCTCCCCCCCAGGGGGAATTTTGGACACTATGATTTTCTGAAACTACATTATATAAGAAACAAAATGACACATGTTAGCCCTCTGTACGTTGGGGCATTAACGTGTAACGTCAACGTTACTTACACTACCCAAATTTACATATTCACGTTATAATAGAAAATACATATTGGTATACAAATGTTAGTATTCGCCCTAAATAATGTTGGGTTTTGTCTGCTAGTACATAATTCGCTGTTTCAAGGTAATTGACATTGTCAACGATAAGTTGACTAACCCGTATAACGTAGTTTACGTTGTATTTGACGTTTTTCCCCTTGAGTGTCTAAATACATGTAATATAAGGAGAAAATTGTAAGAATGAAGTGAAGAGAAAAGTAATTATTATATATATGACTGTTTCAATAGTCTGGTATAAAAAACAAACAAACTAAAGTCTTACAAAACTCATCAGCAATCATGATAAATATGTAACGTATATAACCACTTCAAAAATTCGAAAAAAAAAACAACCAGACTAAATCTCTGAAATGGTGGACTGAAGTTTATACGTGCTCCATCAATCTTCTTTGATTCATGCACAGCTTAGATAAGTTGGGCAGCAGTTAGCAGTGGATATATTAAATGTGGACAGAAACTAATTTTTGAAGAATTTAACCTACAAAATGACGAGAAAAGCTAAGAAAGCCAACATCAGCTGCATTTCGTTTATAATATTATCTATATTATGTCTTAAGTAGACACTGTTGTATATGTAAACATGAAGAAATGCCCGTTTTATATGTCCTCAAACTATAAAAAAAATCATTGGATAGTGTATATTTAAAATCAATCTAACAGTAATGTTACGTTACATAATTGTAATATGTCGGGGATAAGATTTGTGAGTCATCTGTTATCAAAAATTAAGTTCCCGGGCAATATGAATTATTCATTGCTGTAGTCTTAGCTTACCACTGGTAGTCAGATGGCAATTTAGCTCTTTGAAATACACAAAAACTCAGCAAGACCCACATAGATTGTTATAGCTGAAGCATTATGACCTTGCCTTTAATTCAGTTTCACTTAAAAGTGACTTCATAAAGATGATTTTTTTTTAAATTTTATGCATAGAATGAAATAAGTAAGAGTTGATATATGCTGCAACTGATTAATATTTATAAGTTCTCGTCATGATGGGGATAAAACCAATTTCGCGACCTGTGCTGTTGGCTGAGCCATTCAATTACCCTACATACAAATATGCAACTGTGACTGCCAGCCGAGGCAATCAAAAGCAGTACCAACTCTCCCAACAGGGATAACACCATTTTTCTATGCTGTCAGTCGAATCGTCAGCCACGAGCCTCTTTGCACAGTAACTACTTTACATAGATTAGCAAATATGTGTGGCTCCCGTGATCATAACTTACATATTAATTTGTGATCTACATGATCTGTTCATGGAGCTCCCGGCCATCAAATACATTACAAACTATTAACAATGTGTAAATTTAAGGCTGATAGAAAGTGACATACTTTATAACGCATACATCATTCTGTCATCAGCTTGTTCAGGAGTTCTATTTTTCATTATGTTGTTACAAATATTTAACTGGTCAGGTAATTTTGCAAACCCCGTGGTTTTATTCCCACTTGTTGTTACTATCACGGACTAAAGGTGTTACGAAATACAAATTTCAGTCGGACAAGTTTTCAATATGTAAGCAACTAAAATTGTTGTTTGGATATTGCCAAAATGCTGTATTCCCTAACAGTATTTAATAAATTTGAACAAAGGTGATAAGCAGTAAGATGTCATGAATAAGCAGTTTTCAACCATATTTATTGCTAAAAAGTAAACAATATGGTAATGAAAGGTCACAGAGATCAAATGCAGTAAGTTATTTAGGTTAACCCTTCTTTGGCATGTATAGGTATGCCCTATTTCTATTGTTTGATTATTTGCTCTTTAGAAATACTGTTTTGCTAGTTTAGAATATCGGAAATGAAGAATCCATAAACTCGCAATGAATACGTTGTATACGTTACTTGTTCCGCCTTTCTTTTCTTTTTTTTTTTCTCAATATTATGCTGCGAAGCATAACTACAGTGTAGACGAATACATTCTGAAGGAGAACAACTAAGATTTGCTCATAGATATCTGAACAGCGAGGACTAACATTAATATATTCTGTCATTTTCATTTGCCATTTCATTATGTGTGCAGAGCTGCTGGAACACTGTCCCTGAAACATTTTTGTCCAACTAAACGTATCTTTATGTTCTTTGGTGAATAGATGCTTTAATAGATGGTTGAATGTAGTTAGATTCCTTAAGAGATTATCCAAAGACTTTAAAAAGAAAGAAACAAAAGCATAGAAATATAGATCATCTTAAACATAGCATTAATAGATTGCTAAAGTATGCTAGTAAACTGCCAGTGTCTCTTTTCTGTATTAAATGTTTCTGATACTATTCTCCCAAACTCCTGGTTGACACATTATTGTTAAATACATAAATAAGCTAAATAAAGCAATGTATTGTCACTACCATTAATTGTTTTCAAAAGTTTGTTTCTTAACTGTAACTCAGCAATGTTGTTTCCTTTGGTAACGTAAAATATACGATAGTCTTACAACAATAAGAATACGCTGCCAGCAAATATCTACATTAGCTTTGATGCAGAACTGTATTTGGCTTAAGTCTTCAAACTTCAGGTTTACTGTTCTCCTTTATAGTTTTTTCAGTGTGCACGTAAAAACTATACCAAATCCTGTCAGTAAACAAGGTGGTACTACATTTGCATTGTTAATTACTGATTATTTTATAATTTTACACCAAACTCGTCAAAAGCTCTTAGCTTTTAATGTTATCATACTGATTGTATATCATTTTATTCGAGCCCTATATGCAAAATCTATGCTGGCTTAGCTGCGGCTTTATCTTTTTTATCTTTTCTGGTGTGGTATTTTGTTTATTTTTTTTTAAGTTGTATATAACAAAATTTAACGTATGTTACTGTCTTTAGAACTCAAATGTACAAATTGTAAATGAAACAAACTGGGTAATGCCATTATGAAATACTTTTATCTTTGATATAGTAACAAAGTTGCCAGCAAAAAAAAAACAAAAACGTTTTACGTGTGCAGAATATATCTATGCCCTTAACATTGCAGTTTGTAGTATACTGGTTTTAATCACGTATAAAACACACCTCATGTATCCCTAAGAGAAATAACTGAGAGAAGTGTTGCTAGGTCCAAGTACACAGTATATCATAAGAACACCCAGACTTATATATGTTATTGTTTTTTATGTGACAGTGGGAAAAAACCTGATTAAAGGTATTATAATGAAATATTTTAAATGTTAATGTTATTTACGTTACTTCTAGCGATGACTTATCATAGAAAATAAACCAGAATGCATTTTTTCTTTTATATTTAAAGATTCTTTCATGAAGAAAGTGCTACCAACGAAAATAAAATGATTATATTATCAAATTTTGTGAGTTTAACAAAATAGCCCTCGGTAACGTATATAATCGATCATTATGGCCGACTAAAATGCGTTCAAAATATTGTGAAACTGTTCCTTGCTGTTTAGATAGGCTGGCATATTCAATATTACCTTTTCCTATTGTTTTTTAATTCATACAGTGTAGTTCAAGCACTTGAATTATATAGAAGGTGATAATTGTAATATGGAACATTTATAAGGGGGTACTGTGTTAAACATCCTATTTCTCCCAAAGCATACAAGATAGGATAATAATTTTTGCAGATCTGAAAAGATCAATAAATTGTCTTTAATACAGTAACAAAGATATGGTCTAATAATAAAGGAGTAACTTACAAAAAGAAAGTATTTTGGATAGAAATAGCAATTTTAATGGAGTGTAAAGACAAATGTCACGTATATGACACCATGTGAGCTAGAGTGACCTGTCAAACATCATAACTTTTAGCTACTGGATTGTTCTATTAGACTCCACTATAACTTTAAACATAGGAAAGTGATTTCTATTTTTATATAATTTTTTATTATTTTTATTTTATGTTTATTTTTTAATGGGTAACGTTTGTAACAGGCTGTTACAGCTAAACGCCCCACTCGCCAGAGGGCTAACATGCTGCAAAATACTTCTAAGATGTTGGGCTTTAAGAAAAGTATAGTCTACAAAATTCCCCCTGGGGGGGGGGAGGTAAACCATTTCTGGCTCATGGCCTATATGCTAAGTTTAGGAAAGACCAGTGGTATTTTGAGTGTTTTATGCAGATTTTTGTCTTTGCTCCAAATCAATGATTATCATCACCTTTAAGCGACACCACAGATTATTCGGTTCAAATACCAGCTGTCACATATACATGTATAACATCGGCAACAACTATCAACCAGTATCTAATCAAGATGCACGTATATCAAACAGCTTCCCCTGCTGAGGCCACAAGGGGCTTTACTGTATCGGTGGGTATTACATGTATACTCACTGATGGTTACTGTGGCACACACATCAAGTTACCAAGCTAAGATTGAAAAAGCAGACTTGCATCTTTTCTGATTTTCTTTCTATACTAACTATTACTCTTGTATATTTCTATGCTTTCTCTCAGGAGCGGCTGTAGTGTAGTGGATAACACTCCAGACTACCAATCCTGGGGTCGCAAGATCGATCCCCCGCTTCTCCGGTTGGATGAGTCTAAACCGAGGTCCCGTCTCCATATGACCTCGTTGTTGGTTGGACGTTAAACCCGAGTTCACTCACTCACTCAATGCTTTCTCTCTTTTCTTCTGTAACATCCACCAGAGACATAACATTCATGAGTGAATATATAATATCTGAGAGAATACAGATTGTAATTCTTTGCACAAATAGACAAAACATTAATAACTTAACATCTGCTTCGCAAACATTTGCCTCGGAACAGCAACCGGTAGGGTCAAGTCGGGTTACTTCGGACAGCGTGTAACTTCGGACATACCATTGCAAACAATGCAAATCCAGATGAGACGGCTCATAATGAGCCGTCTCATCAGGATTTTCACTGTTTGCCCCGGTCATTTTGTTTTAATTTCAAACAACTGACACATAAAGGAAACATTACCACTGTCCGAATTTACCCGCTGTCCGAAGTTACCCTACTTGACCCTATGCATAGACAGTCTTCCCCAAGGAAAGCATTTGCTAGCGTATATTCGATCTTCCATCATCGTCATCCGTCGCTTTTAGTAATATCAATACAATAACAATGTCCACTGGCTATCTAAGAGTCATGTCAAGAAAATGTATCTCACGGTCTATGGAAAAAGCAAAGTTTCAAATGAGAATCTGCGCTTTCGTAGATTAGGCACTGGTTCGGTCTATATCGAGCCGTTTCCCGGAAAGCGGGGATAGTTCTAAGAAAAAAGCTAGAAAAAGCGGACAGTTTAAAAATCCTTCACGACAGCCCTTTGGCTAGAACTAATCAGGCGCCCCCAAAGGCGAAGTTTCCCCTAGGGTCGAATCGGGTAACTTCGGACAGCGGGTAATTTCGGACATACCATTGCAAAAAGTGAAAATCCAGATGAGACGTCATAAGATCTCATAATGAGCCGTCTCATCAAGAGTTTCACTGTTTGCCCTGAAAATTTTGTTTTAATTCTAAACATCTGACATATAAAGGAAGCAATGTCACTGTCCGAATTTACCCGCTGTCCGAATTTACCCGCTGTCCGAATTTACCCGACTAGACCCTATCTGTCGTCTAGAATCCACGAATTTTGGAGTAAATTGGGAAGACACTGATCCACTAATAGTTTAGTTGCGAAAATGGGAGAGTCTTATTAAGCGCGTGTAAGCGCAGTCTGGTCTTTGGATTGCCTTCCTTAAGACTTCATTCTGTCTGTTCGCATTGGTAACAAGGCTTCTTTTCCCTTGATTTGCGCCATATATCTTTGAGCTCTTACTGAAGAAATATATCTTGTTAGATCTACAGGGAATTTTCTGAATTTGCTGACAAATTGCTTGTATTTTAAAATGCCGGGAAAAATTATCTTATCAAATTAATTAATATCTTTATACACATCAATGCGCTTCTCATCTTCTCGTTCGTGCTTTTTGCTTCCAATCAATAATTTTAGTCATGAAGTCGTATGCAAGGGCAATGAACAGAGAATGTTACAATCAAACACCATATCCCACCCCAAACACCTAATGGGAATCAATAACACGAAGTATCGCCAATCTAATGAGGAACAGCGCCAAGGGCATCCAAAGGGCCCACTGGGCACACCAGGCTGTATCAATATTGAAACAACATTGATTCAACGTCATGACGTTGAATCATGGTTGAATCAATACTGATTCAACCTAGTGTGCCTGTTGGGGAGATCATGGACAGATGCTGAGAACGGTTACAAACTTCAAGTACATTGGAGCAATTGTCCCAGATGAAGGCTCAAAACCGGAGGGTCTCTCAAGGATTGCACAAGCCACTGCAGCTCTGAAAATGGAGAAATAACAACACATCTCTCGAATCAAAGGCGCATATACAATGTATATCTATCGGCAATCATGTATACACATGCATATGTGTATGTTGTGAAGACTACTTATATTGTTGCAAAACAAAAATATATCTTTCTTTTTACTGTTTTTGTACGTAAAACTTACATCAGAAAACAGATATCTTTTCCATGAATATTCTCCTTTGACCATAAAATGGGGTTAAGATTACTACAACCAAAATATACTGCCGAATAGTCCAAACATGCACCTAAGCAATTTTGGTAAAAGTCCAAGCACTGGTTATAAGATGTATTCAGTTTAAGAGCACGTTCGTCTTTGACATTGACGATGAACCCCTGACCATGGTTGGGCCGCATTTCAATGTCTTCTGGTTTGACAAAAACGATCCTGCCGGGCACAGTGAAAGAAAAGACAGAAGAAGAGGTGAGAATACACTGTTAACCCATTGCATTCTGGGTATTTTTGTCGTCTGCTGAAATTGTCGTCTGCATCAAAAATCAAGAATATTTTGACAATATTGATCTAACTATGATGTCTAGGCAGCAAAATGGAATGGGTTAAAGCATGGACAGGGATGGGTTATATCAGCACAACTCAAGACCAAGTGGAAAGGAACCGTTGCAAAATCATCGACTAGCCATGTTACAGGATAGAAATAAAATAGTTCAACAGGACGAGAAAAAGTCGGAGAGGCGGGCGGATGGAGATAGGGGATAATTCACTGACTCGTCAACGCACTGAAATTGAAAGCATATTTGTTACCATCCATGCTTTTAAACAGCAATTTATGTCCTAGGAATACCAAAATTGCAAGTTTGCAAGATACTCTCACATTTTCTCCAATATTTTTATGAGATAGCACTGGCTGCACCGTAGTGCAACATATTTACCAACAAAACCCAAAATAATAGGACAGATAGTATGTACAGAGATCAGTATAAGCAGAGATCTGGGTTCGAGGTTATAAAACTTGAGGATAATTTCAAACTCAAAAGAAAGCACACTGATTGGCTGCTTCCGAGCATGTGCTCGGAAGCAGCCAATCAGTGTGCTTTATTTTGAGTTTGAGAATGTACTCAAGTTTTATAACCTCTGGGCTAGGTTACAGGATAGAAATAAATAGTTCAACAAGTTGACAAAAAGTCAGAGAGATAGGGGATAATTCACTGACTCGTCAACGCACTGAAACTGAAAGCATCTGTGTTACCATCCAAGCCTTTGAAGACCCCGTTGCTCTATCAGCATGAAATATTTTATCATGAGGTATCGCTGTAAACTTCTCACTATAGTTCCGTCATTGTAAATGACCGTGCTTAGCCAGCTTTAAAAAAATAATACATCCTTGAGTTTCACATAAAAAGGTTTGAAAACTTATTTGGGTCATTTTAGTTGGCAATTAAAATGACCTACTTTCGATTTCAAAATGGTGAAAATACAATGTACTAGGCGTGGAGCCCCAGTCACTATCCCGCCTATGTTTATATAGCATAGCTAGACGAGAAACCAGACCAGGAAAACTGTATTTTGTGGAGTGAACTGTTATTTTTCAAAAACTTGTTTTCTCTCCTTTCTGCCTGTTATATGACTAAATATATGCACGTCAACCCACATTTTATTACCAGACGCGAAGGCTGTTCAATCCGCTTTTTTACAATGCTTTGAGTTTAGACGTTTTTACCACTGATAAGACTATGGATACTTTAAACAGCAATTTATTTCCTATGAACACCAAAATTGCAAGTTTGCAGAATAAGATACTCTCATATTTTCTCCAATATTTTTATTAGAAAGCACTGGCTGCACCGTATTGCAACAAAATAATTGAGCCGCGACACGTCAAAACCAACAAAGTGGTTGTGCGCCCAGCGCAGACTCAGATCAGCCTGGGCATCCGCTCAGTCTTATCAGAGTCTTCGTTGTCCGCATAGAGGTAGCTTAGACTCTTAGCTACCCTTTAAGCGCTTAGGCAAGACTCTGATCAGACTGGACGGATGCCCAAGCTGATCTGTGTCTGCGCTGAGCTCATAACCACATTGTCGGTTTTCTCGTGTCGCGGCTCAGTTATTTATCTACAGAACCCAAAATAATAGGACAGAAGTCCCTGGGCAAATAGTATGTACAGAGATCAGTATGAGCACAGATCAGGCCCAGAGGTTACGATGTATAAAACTTGAGTACATTCTCAAACTCAAAATAAAGCACACTGATTGGCTGCTTCGAGCACATGCTCGGAAGCAGCCAATCAGTGTGCTTTATTTTGAGTTTGAGATTATACTCAAGTTTATATAACCTCAAACCCAGGCTTATTCAAAGAGAGCAGTAAGATCAAGGTCTACACTACTTGACATTTCTCACATCGCGATTTAATTTAAGTTGAACAGGTACATGTTCAGGGGAAGCAATTCTGCAGTTTTCATTTTTGCCCCCATCCTCAAAGGGTCAACTTTTAAAGAAAAGAAAATTCTTTTCTTTAAAAGTAGACCCCATTGTGGAATTGCTCGGTCTTCAAATTTAAAAGAAGCACAAGGGAAGTCGTAAAAATAGTCACCCTTTACAAAATGGCGGGAAAATATACGGTACATGTAGTGCCAATTCACCTTAATATTTATGCCGGTTAATTAGATATGGTGTTGCACTAATTACGGGAATGCCGGTACCAGTAACAATCTAGCTCGCAAAAGCTCTCTAATGAAGTATTATCCATGTAACGCTGAGAGTATCAAGTTTAATTGTCAGAAGCTGCTATCTGGATCAATAGTTTACATGCTTCTCATGTACTTTACCGCAGTTAGCGTATTAACCCTTATAAAAGCTTCGTCCTTATAAACGCCACCTCCAAAATGTCATACTGACTCGCAAAAACAATTCCAGGCAGAAAAAAAAAAACCGTATGATATTACATTTTTATATGGTCGTTAGCATCCAAGGGGTGTTTCATTACATTTGAGCCGTTTCTTTTAAAAATAAATAATTTTTAGCTTCTTTAGCAGCTTTATGTCTTACGAGGTAAAAATTACAGTCAACTCTCGATATCTCAAAGTAAAAGTTTAAATTAAAGTACTGCTTTTTAAAATACATTTTCTTGTTCCAGAAAGTTTACTTTGAGATACCACCAAGCAGGCACATGACGTCAAAATTACGTCATACTGACTTCGATGCGACGTCATGACGTCGCATTAACGTCAGTACGACGTCATTTCAACGTAATGAGCCTTCTGGGCAGAAGAGAGATATAGCAGGAGTCGAAATAAATATTTTATATAAGAGGGTACTGAGAGATATCAGTGTTCGAGATAACGATAGTCAACTGTACTATTCTGTCTTTCAGTAGTGAGTCGAAAATTGTCTCTAATAGCAGACCCTGAGCAGACTGCACTTTCGAAGACAGTCGGAACCTCCGAACCACTTTTACAGGCAAGCAAGAAAAACTAGTGTACTAGTTCACTAGTGTCAGAATGCTGTATGAGCCTCGCAGACAATTAAGAATCCTAAATTTGATATGATATGGTATAAGAATTGTGCGTTGGGAACGACAAACGTGGTCATAAAAAGACGTCCCGCTACTTCATGCTAATCAATTCAATAGATCTCGCTCTCAAGGCAGTCAAGGGGAAAATACTGTAGGACGCTGTGCGAAATCAATGGTGGAACAGTACAGCGACAGTTAATAGACAGGGTAAATTAGATGTCAACTCTCGATATCTCAAAGTCGAATTCCATCTAAAACTACTGATATCTCAAAGTAAATTTTCCGGTACCAGAAAATTTACTTGGAGATGTCAGTAGTTTTAAATGAAATGAAGAAAGACAGGAATTGTGTCCAAACTGTTTTTAATTATGTTATATACTTATTTATTTTTTACTTATATACTTTTTATTTTTTTATTAATTTACCTATTTATTTATGTATTACATAAGAGGATACTTTGAGATATACACGTTTGAGATAATCATAGTCAATTATATATTAGATGACACTTATTAAAAATACAGTGTTAGATGAGATTAGATTGATAAAGCTGGATTAACATGATTTACGTGTAAGACTGGATTACATAAATCAGAATCTCAATAGAACGTGCGTCACATATGATACGACGGGCCGCATAGCGCAGTCGGTAGGGCGTCTGACTTATAAGCCAGAGGTCCCGGGTTCGATACCCAATCCTGCCACTTACTTTCATTTCTCCTTCCGCTGATTCAAGAAGGGCATTGTCCGTTACTGGTGAAAGTAAGTGCACTTAGTACTGGTTAACCGCTCAGGAGGCCTTAACCTGCCCAGGAATAGTGTGGTTATGTTAACTGACCGTCCCGACATGACCATAGCTGTTTACCGTGGACGTTAAACAATAACACAACAACCGCGTTACGATGATATGTATTTCGTTTCAGTTTCATGAAATTCCGATAAACTGTTACTCAGTTATGACTCCGGACGGGTGGACGAACGGACATGGACAAAACTTTATCCCTTCGCCTTCTTAAGCCAAAATGAATCAGCAGACAAGACCGAAGCTGATCTCTCACATGGGAGAGGGCACAGCTGGTGAAAGACAATCAGTTTGGCACCCGAGTTGAATCAAAGCAAAATTATCCCTGTTCTTAATACAGCTGCCTTATGTCTTGATAATCAATATTTATCATATTACGTCGCATCTGAGGATGTAATAAAACCATGCATTAAAAACGATAATCAACTAGTGGGCCTAATGTTATGCGTTGGCGTCCTTAAAAACGTCGCGTTTTCTAATGGCGAAATCGTGAAGGTGAAGTGCAAAATTTGCTAATAAAACGTGATTTTAGTGACATACGATAAGTAAACTCTTGCATTCATGCTCCTGTATTATTGAATATATTAAACTCTTTGGGGAAAAACCGATAAGATGCTCGGCATAGCCTCGCATCTTATCTTTTTCCCCCAACTCATTTAATAAATTCAATAACACATGAGCACTCATGTAAGATCCTCTATTAATAAAATGAACAATACATCTTCGATAAAAGATACAGCCAATTTGTTATAGCCCATTTTGTGTAGATTTCCGAAATCAATTGAAGGATAAAAACTCATGCACTAATGACGCCGTTCTGAAATGAACACCGCCACCACCAGGACCAGCACAGAGATACTCTACAGAAGCACAGCAAACGTGAAAAAAGCCATACACTGTACTAAAAATCCCGTATATTTACCGGGAAAAAGACCTGGAAACTGGCTGCCAGGCATTTAGTATAAAATGTATGGGATACATGTATTTCATATGGAAAACAACTGCATTGTGTAAAATATCCTTGCTTTAAATCCGCATTTAATTTTCGCAATAATCCATACTCAATAAAAACAAAAGAAAAGTTTTTACACAAAGCAGTCCACTTCCATCTAAAAGGCTGCGTTACTGTCCAATACTCTTTTGTGCTTGTTAAAGGGTCTGGCGGCCAGTTGCCAGGCCTTTTACCGTAAATTCTACGTGTTTTTTTTACGTTGTACAAAATACAAAAATCTAGCTTTACTTATAAGGTTTACCACATATATGGCATGAGAGAATAAAGTATGTGCCCTTGTTCGTTGTCTACATAGAGCTTATACATGTATGACTGACTGATCATGGGGCCATAAAACCCCAAACAAAGTGCTTTTCAATTTTTATTAGTTAGTGAGTGAGTGAACTCGGGTTTAACGTCCCACCAACAACGAGGTCATATGGAGACGGGACCTCGGTTTAAAGTCTCATCCGAAAGACCGGAGAAGCGGGTCTTTCGGATGAGACTTTAAACCGAGGTCCCGTCTCCACTCACACTCTTGTTAATCCCACTCCAGCCATACTTGAGGGTTTCTTACTCGAGTTTGAGTCGAGGGTGAGTGTGAGTTTTGTTCTTGAATATAGCCGTTAAACTTCATTCTAGTAATTTGCTTAGGGACAAACACAAACGGACGGCCTGAATCTGTCTCAGCATGGTACACTCATGTTTCCATACTAACTGTTGCGTGTCGAACCGTTATCATTTGGCGAGAGGAAATTAAAATACTGTCTGTGTCAGCAATACACGTATGAGCCGCGACACCATAAAACCAACAAAGTGGTTGTACGCCCAGCACAGACTCAGATCAGCCTGGGCATCCGCCCAGACTGATCAGAGTCTTCACTGTCCGCATGGAGGTAGCTTAGACCCTTAGCTACCCTTTAGGCGCTTAGCGAAGAGACTTATCAGACTGGGCGGATGCCCAGGCTGATGTGAGTCTGCGCTGGGCGCACAATCACTTTGTTGGTGTTCTTGTGTCGCGGCTCATAGCTATTCAGGCGAAATTAATGAAGACTTGAAATAAGCATACGAAAGTGGTGTCAAATGATTGCTTCATTGTTGTTTGAATTCCCTTGACAAAAAGCGATGACGTCATTGGCTGGCACGACGGCAGCCTTAACAGGCAGAAAAGGCTGTCTTTGTAAACACGAAGAACAAAACTCTGCCGTTTTGCATTATGATCGAAGTCCACTCTGGCAGCTTGATGAAACATGGAATATACAAACATTGAGTAATGGCTAAGATAAAATTGCGCGGGCACGCAAGCTGGTCTGAACACATGTCTTGAAAATTCTTTTTCTAACAGCCTCATGCACGCGGATATTATATGCTATAGCGAAACTGGGATTGCCGTTTAAGTTGATTATATTCTAAGAGTCCTATATATGCATAGCAGTAAGATATAAATGTCTTTTCATATTATCACTTTGTCTTTGCCATGTCAGCCAATCCTGAGATGTGACCATATCATTCTAGTTGCTTCCAGCCATCATAAATACGTGTCGTCTATCCTCGTTTGCACTTGGTGCATCTCTGATCTTCTAAGTATCGGCTCAGTATTTCTATGGTCATAATACGCACTGGCTTTAAGTAATATACTGCCTGCAGTTTAATTAGCGCTGAAGACCTATGCTGGAAGGAGGAATTCAAACCATTCTGCTGTGTTGGCATCGAACAGGACTGCAATTTATGGTTTATTAGTTTACCTGCAGGAACCGCAACTCTGCCATTTTAATTTTCTGTATTTTCAAATGGGGTCTTCCCTTAAAGGATAGAATATGCTCCTACAGGAGCATATGCTTTTCTTTAAGAGTAGACCCTGTTTTGGAAGCACCACGTCGTCCAGGGAAGCAAAGAAGAGGTAATAACAGCTGTTTCCAGTTGTAGAAAGGAGCTGTACGCATATACCGTACGGCATTGTCGTGCTGCTTTAAATTACCACTGACGTAGTGATGATTCATTGATTCATTACCGTGATGATTCATTGACGAGTTAGAGGGTTATCATGCGAGCCGAACAACCAACTAAATGTTTTGTACCACTTCAGTAACTGAGGGTGAGGTTGGGCCTGTAAAATCGATTTAAGCCCCCCAGTAATTCATTACTGACCGTTCCAAGGCGGTAGTTCTGATGTGGTTCTCTGTTGCCTGTTTTTGGTGTCAGAGTTTCTGTGATGTTTTACCTTATGTATGTTCTTATTATTTTTGGTTCGGTTTGGGTTGCTGAGTGGCCACCTTTTGGGAACAAGCTGCTCACTCGGTTGACCATATGTTCTCTGTATCGTGATTATTTGTAATCTTAGTTGTTTCCAACTATGGTTTGAGGGCTGGATTTGGATTTTGATTGTTTCAGTTCCTGGTCTTTGCATACTTTTTTACTTTTCCTGTGTTTCCGTATCCTATCAAAGGGAGACTTTAAATCTCTGTAGAGATGGTAATGATCATATTGTGGCCGTAACTACTTTTACAAGTCTGTTCTGTGGTGCACCTGTCAGCTGTTCTGTGGTATGCCTGTCATTTGTTCTGTGGTGGGTCTTTCAGCCTAGCGCGATAGTTATCTGTTTTGTGGTTTGCATGTCTCCTCTAAATCGCGCTTGCTTTTCTGCAATAGCTCCACAGCGTGAGGTGAAGCCGGTTCAAAATGACTTTCAGCATTACCCTGCTGAAATGACTTAACTGTTTTGCAGTTATGTGACCACCAGTGGCCGAGGGCATGTTGGTATCAAATGTCTGTTTTCCAAAAAAAAAAAAAAAAAAAATTCGAACTGCTGAGGTTTATTCATCGTGAATTAGCCTACCGTTTTAAACTGTTCTCCTTGTATTTTACAATCGATTTTGGTTGACCTTCCGTTTCCAGTGCTTTGACTGCAGTCTGAATCTTTATATACAGAATTAGATGGTGCATGTTCATGCAATTACTGTTGAAATGCCATTCTTAGAATCATCTATGCCGCGCCAATTTCTTAGGCATAAACTGCACCGGTATGTATGAAAAATAAACAAATACAAATAGTATCATTCTCGCTTAAACAAAAATGAAAATATCGAAGAACGAACACATCTAAGAAGCATAGCAAAGATATAGACAGAAAAAAAGGATCATGAAAATAAAAACTTGAATTCGCGATATTATAAACACCAATAAACACTGTATGGGATCGAAATCTGATCATCTCGTATATTACTCCTTATCTTTCTCAGGTAGCTATTGTATCTACTTGGCTGTCTAAGCTTTTTTATGTGACGTTAATGATATGTATGTGTTTCCGAACAGTCAACATTGCAACTGAAGACGATTTGCTATATTACAGGGACGCATTTTTATCTAAGAGAGAGAGAGAGAGAGAGAGAGAGAGCACACTTTTCTAAAGAGAAATACCCATTAGTAGCTAGAAAATAGAGAATACTTGTCTGATTTGCTATATTACAGGGACGAATTTTTGTCTGTCAGAGAGTGAGAGAGGGAGGGAGAGGGGAGAACACTCTTTTCTAAAGAGAAATACCCATTCGTAGGTAGAAAATACTTGTCTGTTAAAATTGTCTAAACTGGAAAATTAACACATATTAAAATTACAACTAGAGAATCAATTAATGAACCAATTTTCGGCATCAAAAACAGCTGATCCTTGCTTCTTATCGCTCCAGAAATAATCAGTGATCGTTCTTATTACATGGCATGGTTGTCACTCTACCGATAACGATACTAATTGTATCAATTTCTGACAGAAGGTGGCAGATAAAATCACCGCATCTCTCCCAATCAAGTATTACTTTGGAGACAAGAATATTGATTGACATGCATATTATTTCGCACACATTGGACAAGAATATCCCTTTCTACAGCTGTCTGAGATTTTTCTATCTCGGCCTGCTATCTCAGCCTAGGCTCAGAAAGCTGTTTCAAAATGTCAGTCATTGCTATATGGTACAGCCCAATCAATTGTACACTTCATTTCAACAAATCCACTTGCTACCTTTCATGTAAATCACATGCAGAATATGAAACTGACGGCCAGAGATGTGCATGAAGCCTAGGCTCAGAAAGCTGTCTCAAAATGTCAGTCATTGCTATATGGTACAGCCCAATCAATTGTACACTTCATTTCAACAAATCCACTTGCTACCTTTCATGTAAATCGCATGCAGAATATGAAACTGACAGCCAGAGATGTGCATGAAGCCTAGGCTCAGAAAGCTGTCACAAAATGTCAGTCATTGCTATATGGTACAGCCCAATCAATTGTACACTTCATTTCAACAAATCCACTTGCTACCTTTCATGTAAATTGCATGCAGAATATGAAACTGACAGCCAGTGAAGTGCATGAAGTTTCACTGTAGATTTCTGATGGGCTGTCAGTCTTGAAAAATACATGAACAAGGTGAAAACTAACGCACATGTCAGAACTATTAATCGAAAATTAGCTTGAACATTATAGGAATGTTAAGCATTCAATGAATATTCTATTTGATAAAACAAAATGGGTGAGAACTATAATCAATGATGGGGCTGAGGCCTCAATAAGAAAATCTCAGGCTTGTTTTTAGATTATTTAAGTCTTATGCTCGGCAAGCCTCGCATAAAACTAAATAATCTGAAAACTAGCCTGAGATTTCCTCGTCTCGGCCTATACCCCATCAGAGATTCTATAAATCACATACATGTAGCTGGCACCACATATGGAATACGCACTTGTCAAAGTGACTTCTAATTTCCGTCAAAAAATGTTTTGCAAGTTCTCTATTCAGCAAAGATTTCAAACAAATTTGAGACAAGGAATGAGGGTCTTTTTTCTCTCCATGTAATTTTATCGTAGGCAACAGTTACTCTTTGCAACCAAACACACCAAATCATGTTTCAAAACCTTTTTCAGAATACTGACTGAAAGCTTGCCAAACGACGTCATGTACGAGTACAATTTGGAACCTATACAGATACCTTAGATATATAAATAAAAGAGACCTCGCAGTTGCAGGTTTAAGAATACTTATTCATGAATATCTCTGTATCATTAGGTATGATAGGCATTTTATCCACAACAAGTTTACAGTTAACTTTTCAGATAACTTATGAATGAATAAGACGTTTATCACTGAAACAATTGCAATTGTATATTTAGTTGAAATAATACATGTATAAGACAGGCACAGTATTAAGATGGACACAGTACGAGATGGAGAAAATCATTAGCATTTTACGTGTTTAAAGCTAGCTAAACGATGCTTTTAAGGAGTACGGTTTGAAAAGCGGGATAAAAGCTTAGATATTAATGAGCCGCGACACGACAAAACCAACAATGTGGCTGTGCGCCCAGCGAAGACTCAGATCAGCCTGGGCAGCCACCAAGTTTGATCAGACTCTTCGTTAAGTACTCAAAGGGTAGCTAAGGGTCTAAGCTACCTCCATGCGGACAGCGAAGACTCTGATCAGACTGGGCGGATGCCCAGGCTGATCTGAGTCTGCGCTGGGCGCACAACCACATTGTTGGTTTTGTCGTGTCGCGGCTCAGTCTTCGATATATAACGTCACTGACAAGTATGCAGTTATATCTTGCTATTATCAATATGGACAATGTACGAGATTCAAATGGCAAATGATTTAATTTAATGCTTTATTTTTAATTTAATGCTTAATTGTTTTAATACAAAGGCAAATAACACAGGTTTAGAAAGCCAAATACTCTAAATACTGGTCAGAAAAATGGTTATACTTTGAGGTCTTTCATATAGAAAATAAACAAACTGGTAACCTTTATGGTCATCCATTTGAACATAAGAAATTGATACATGTAAACCTCTGTCCTGTGCATCAACATTGTATCAGCGTTGATTCAACGTCTAGACGTTGAATCAACGTTGATTCAATGTTGTTTCAAAACTCTATACCTGCTTGGTGGTCTCTCAGGATCTAAGATTCTGTTTTGCAAGCTAATGACACTAAAACATTTAAAGCAGAAATGACAACAGGAATATTCCCAGGTCAATTAATTGTTTTGCAGGAGTGGCTGTAACAAGATTAGTGAGATTGCTTTTGGAACTGATATCAATAATTACTGGAAAGTGGAGTTGTGACTGCATTTCATTTCCGTTATAATTTCATGGCGAAATACTTCTAACGGAAACTATGGTCTAAACTAGAACGCGTGTTGCTTCCGTGGCAATGCTTTATAATACAATAGCGTTGATAGCCCGAGGCAGTCATGCCGAGGGCTATTTCATCAGGCCTAGGACATAACTGGGACAATACAAAACAAATACTTCAATCTCAACATTCTTTATTAGCACTTTAAGCACCAGAGACGAAAGCAGCCAAATCTGCAAACAGCGTAGATCTTGATGAGGCGGCTCATGATAAGCCCCTCATCTAGATTTACACTGTTTGTCATCTAGTCTTTGAATTCTCAATTTTGTGTAGCTTGGACGAAACGTTTTTTTTTTGTTTTTTGTTGTTGTTTTTTTAAATTTGCAGACGTAAATTTTGTCGTCTGTTTTTGTTTTTTTTGGCGTTTAAAGTGTTTGTTAACTCTAGTAAAGAGCCCTAGTGACTTTGTGAATGGACCTGACACCCACTTGAAATGACTAGGCATGTTATGGAAAATACCAAGCTCATTTCTGGCGTTAAATGGAATGAAATGTCATTTAACTGTAATTGAGAGCTGAACAAGCTGGAAGAAGAAATAGGTGATTCTATTATAAAAACATTCTATGAAATATACAGAACACGAAAGACATATTTTGAACCATTTAACTGCCCTGTCTTCTATGATACACTGATTCGTTGTAATCTGTAGTGTAGAAGTAGACCACTACTAAACACTCCACCCACTGATTTCAAAGGTTAAAACTGATTTATGACTAACATGTGATTTTTCTTACTGTAAGAAAACGAGCTACTTACGACATATTTCTGTTTTACACCTAGGGTTCTACATGTACATAAGAGCCGATATGATATATTCGCTATATAAGTTGTGGGGTGGCTGTCAAACAAGTAGGCCATTTTATTTAAAATCTTCTTCTTTTTTTTCAAACAATTTCTCTTCTTTTCTTTAATGATCAGCCTTGCTTGTATCCATTATTTACTTCCGAATATGATCAACAGCTTTAACCTAATATTCCCAAGTCAAAAATTATCCAAAGAGAGAAAATAAAAACATGGCTGCCACAGCTGGGAAATGATAAGAGTTGTCATTAACCCATGAAGATACAGGCCATTCATAACATGACATAATTTTATTCGGTGTTAAACATATATACATACATTTATAGCCATACAAAGAACAATTACAGTGAAAGACATGATTACTCATAAATATTTCCTAAGAAGAATCTAAGTTTTTTTTATATATGCTTGTCATGTTCTAACGATGCTGGCAACAAATTATACTCATTTTACACAAGTCTTAGACATGTACCAAATATCCAAGCGAGGTCACTCGTATTAAGCTCAATAGGTCCGGGTTTTCATCCGTATGTCACTCACCAGAAGTTCTTTATATGTACATGTAAGTATATAGAAACAATAGTAATTAACCCACTACATTCGGGATACCCCTTTACGGGTATCTGGGCAAACACTTTTGATCCAGATCAGGGCCTGATCTGAGATTCAAACTGTTTGCTGCCTAGACATCATTTCTACAAGAGTTGGTTAGACCTATATTGTCAAAATATTCTTGATTTTTGATGCAGACGACAATTTCAGCAGACGACAAAAATACCCAGAACGAAATATCTTTACCAGAACTATCATCAAATACTGCTTAGTTGGAGCTCCTTCCAGCTGTTGTACGATATGTTTAATGTGTAACGGCTGTAATTGATGGTTTACTTAATTAACTGATTATTTATCAGAATAAAAATAAAGCTAAGAGGCATAACATTGAAAACAGAGGCAAAGTAGGTCACCAACAAATGCGGAAAGATCTTGAAAAAATCACAACTTCGAGCTTAATGCAACAGCTGTTCAATAATATCGTTACCATGGCAACAATCCCTTAAACTAAGAGGGATTTAGTCTCTATTTTTTTTTGCAAATTTCCATGCGAATCTGCTGCAGAAAAGCAACAAAGAATGGATAAAATTTTGTGAAGATGTGTTGGCTTGGTGCAACTCTCATATACTAAATGTGATGGCTTGCTGTCAAAGTTGGCACAAATACAGACCGTAAAAGGCTTTTGAACGAGCAAAAAGTGATGTTCTCGGCTGATTTTAAGCAGGCGGCGACAAAATTGTGAAGTCATTGCTCTACAAGAAGCAGAGGTCTGGAACAATTTGAGCCGCGACCCGAGAAAACCGACACTGTGGTCGTGCATCAGAGTCTTCGCTGTCCGCATGAAGGTAGCTTAGTCCCTTGGATTCCCTTTAAGCGCTAAGCGAAGAGTCTGATCAGACTGGGCGGATGCCCAGGCTGATCTGGGTCTGCGCTGGGTGCACAACCACTTTGTTTGTGTTCTCGTTTCGCGGCTCAAAAGAACGAAATTCATCATAAAATCGACAACAAATTAATCAACTTCAGCATAATACTGAGCATTGCCGATTAAAATGTCGAAAGCCCAAAAAAGTGAATTATTTTAACAACTGTTCTCGTTAAAATTCATATAAGATTTCAAAAAGTATTCAGACACAATCTTTATAGTCAGGTGGCGGATTCGAGAAAAGTGCTCTAGAAAATGAGTTTGTGGGCACTTTCGCGGCATGATGAGCAACCATGCTAAAAATACTTACCGATATACCGTCGTTTATTTTTTGCCGGTTGCCAAGCCTGGCTGCCCATTGTGTACCGAATAAACGAGGTCAAAGGTCATTAAGTGCAAAATCACGAAAAACTGCTTAGAAAATGATTATTGTACATTTGAGGTATACATATCACTGCAGTTTAATGCTGAACATATTGAAAATCTCATTCGGCAATAGTAAAGCATACTTGAATAGTTTCTGTTCAATCAAACTGTGAATGTGTCCGTCCGTACACCTGTTTTTCTGAATGTACATGCATTCATAGAGCTAATTTTTATATTTCATAAATCGAGGACTGCACGGAATAAATATATGACCAACATGTTTCATTTTAGTTAATTATATATTTTTAAGCAAGCTATCATATATGTCTAGCTCAACATTTACATTACAAATAGTGGGATTCATTAGCATGTGTTGTTTACAATACATAACTTGTTTACAGTTGTCATCTGAAATCTAATGCAGAAAAATAGCCATTAACTCATTTAAAACGGTGTTTAAACATAAAGATGCAAAAACTTTAAAAGTGTGAGCTGTGAAGCAGATAAAATTCAATGTATATAAATCAATCTCATGTAGTTTACGTTACCAAATTGGTAAATTAGTCATTTAAATTACTTTTAAGCGATTCAATTAAATAGAAAAGCATAGTATCATTTATGTTTTGTGTTTATAGATGTTTTCTTGTTTATAAAGTTGACAATGATTCATTTTGCAAACTACTTTTAGACATAAAATACACATAAGCATGATGTCAAGAATAAGTTTTCAGATACACATGCGTATTTATAAATACAATCCAGAATATCGAGACTTGTCGACCGACATTTTGAAACTCATCGCCTTATGCTTTTGATTCTAAAGGGCATTGCTGATATACAAGCAAACTTGTGCAACTACTGTAACATATACGTTTTTGTATAAGTGTTACAGCATCGCATGTAATTTACGTTAAGACAGACAGGTCTGTGGGAATGAATAAATTAATTCGAATCTAAATATTATTGCCCACATGACATTATGTTGGTCCTCGTCTGAATCGTTTTTCTAGACATTCCTCATGGGACTGATGGCCATATAACTTGCGTGGAAAAAGTATGAGAAACTACCTATTATAAAAATCAAATGATTTCATTTATAAGTACCCTGTCGTTAAGCGGCTTTGTAGAGGCTGCTAAGATGGGTCCCATAACTTCATTACAGTATTGTTTTAGTTAGTTTGATTCAGTGGCTACAGAGCTTATAGAGGCTATCTGAAATAATGACTCAGCTGCTCCAGGTTGCATGAGGCGTGTTGTACACTTTTCAGAATTTCTCAGGAAAACATTAAATCAAACCTAGTTTGCTGTATTCAAACCTTGTGTGTCATTATTTCTTGAAGTTTCATATTATTCTGATTAATGCATTCGAAGCTGGTACATTTGCTCCTCTTAACTAAGTCATCATATGTTTTGTTTTGCAAAGCCATTTAGTGGACTAAAACTGACTTCGTTAGCCTGTGTAGTTTACGTTATAGGAAGTGTTTAAATTTCGTACCTTAAATCTATTAAACTGTTAAAAAGGGCATACCACTGGCTTGAAACTGTGTCTGCATATAAATTGCATACGGTAAATGTAAAATATTTAACAATGTGCTGCTTACTATATAAATACAAACGGAACCAGTTGAATCGCGGAAGTGGGGGAGGGAGGGGTGAAAGTTGTAAAAATAGCGCCAGCCATCCACAATGGCAAGATTTATACACTATTACTCCAGATATCTTAATACTACATTTGTCAACGGTTATGATATCATAAATGAATGAAACCAGTTATAATTCAATGTGTAAATATATATAGACTTTATGTATGTATGGCGAGAAGGGGTGAAAATATTATGGCCACACTACAAATCACTAAGGGGACTTAATCATCGACACAGTCTAGTACATAACATTTCTGAAACTGTTGTTCAAGCTCTCGCAACAACAAGACCTTTACTGTAGTGCAAGCTTCATACATCAAATGGCCTACTGTTACACCAGCTCAGGTAACTCGTCTGAATAGGTTGTGATAACAGCCAAAGCATTTAGTGAAAACAGCAAATGCGACTGTAGTGCGAGAGTACAGATCACGTTTGCCACTGCTATGCTGGCTAAGCACATTACAAGACATCTTTGTTTTAACACCTCAGACTTCTGTAAGCCATCTTGTGTGATTAGCATGCCAGTTCTGGCCACCAAATGTCCTCTGCCAGTATGCTAAAATACCACTGTAGTGGCAGCCATAAAAGCACACCCTATAATGCTAATATCCATGTGTGGTAATACTTACTTCGTAACGTACGTAACACTGCAGATAAGGCTTTACAAAGACGTCTATACATAAAAGGGTACCATCTTAATCTACCAGACACGTCTGTAAGCACTGTGATGTCAGGTCAGGCTATTAAAGACATCATCATATTTCATGGTACCTGCCATTGCCGCTGCAAAACCTGTGCATCGACTATGGCACCTGCTCAATTTACTGAAATACCCTAGAGGTATGGTTATGGCAGTTGTTTCGTTTATATAAATATGGGCAGAATTCAGTGCCAGACAGTGTATTGCCAGACATCTATAACGTCTGTGGTACCAGCACAGGATAAGAAAAAAGGATATATTGACATGGTTTTAGAAATTCAGGCTACAACAAAGTCCCTTGAGAGTCATTGCTCTCTGTTATGTAATTCCATATCATATTCTGCCTGCATCTTTATCTTGTTCGACTACCTAAAAACCACAACTAGAGAGACAGTTATATCTGTTCTTCAACTAAGTTTGCTCTCTGTCAACACTCCAGAACAAGTTCAAATTCTCTCGACAAATTGTCACTTTCAATTATGTAGTGCCAGCTGACTGACTAAAATACTTCAGAAGAGGCAAATGTACTGCCCCAGGCATCTACAAAATTGCCTAGCAGGTCATTGTTCAGGCTCTAATAATCAAACATAATATTTAGAACATTGCATCGCCTCATCTGTTAAAGATCAACGTAGACCTTTGTAGTGCCAGCCCGTAAGATGCTGTTTATAATATCAATGGTCATGATTCTGGTTTATTACTTTTTATTAGATATGCCCGGTAACGTTTGTAACGGTGTAATTTTCTGCATAGTTTGATACACTTACATGTTTCCTTTTTATTTGCATTAAGGTAAAATGTAAATGTTAGCTTGTTTCAGTAAAATGGTTAATTTATCCGAAATATCTTTGTTCATTAAATGGAGAAAAAAAACCACGGTAACGTAGGCAACATTTATGCTCTATACGAGATAGCTTATATGATTGTATAGAGAAACAGCACGATGCTTTTTCTCAACAGCAAGATTCATATACGTCTCAATATTCATTTGAATAAGAGTTATTGTAATATACGAATTCAGCAACTTGATATGGTAACGTATTTTAATTGGCGACAACTGTCAAACGCACCAACTTTGATGTCAGAGAGCAGAGAATGGTATCATGTAATCTTGTGATATATTTTTGGAAAAACATAAAGTGTATAAGGCCTCTCATTCAGATCGATGGGGCAGACCTATGGGCTATTGGTAAATCAAAAGACTGCTTTTAGATTAAATGATATAGTAAGCAACTGCACAAAAGTGTACCTACTGACCTTTGACCCAGTTATGACTGAATATGATGTCGGCAATATGGCAAAAACTTTTTTGGTATGTTTACTTACTTCCTTTGCCATAGTTGCCTCTCATTTCGCGAAAGTCTCTATTAATTCAATAATTCACTCACAAACTGGTATATAGAAATGCACCAAATGACCTTTGACCCAATTTTGACCTTATATGACGTCTGTTGAGCTGGCAACCGGGCAAAATGGTTTTAGGTAGGTTTAATGACTTCAATGAGCCCGGTTGCCCGTCATGCCGCGAAAGTGCCCACAAATCCAAAATTTCACTCTTAAACCACCGGACTATTATATGCGTGTTTGTGACGCCAAAACGTAATTTAAACTAAACATTTTCATAAAAGTTCAATTTCCCTGTAAAATAAACAAAATGCAAACGTCCTCTAACCCAAGTAACGGCAAAAATTCACATACCATACCCAGCGGTTACATGATGTCATATGTCGCTATGGCAACTAGTTGTTTAATTTAGTACCCCAGTCTGTTAGTAACCTTTCTCGTTATAACTTGCGTAACTCTAATGATCTTCAAACTGTAGATGCCAGATCTGGCCAATATTACCACTCTTTTTTGCCCTCAACAATTAGAGACTGGAACAGTTTATCCGTAGAAATTCAACAATCTGATTCTGTAAATTCCTTCAAACGTCTCCTCAACAAGGGCAAATCAACAGTGCCTAACCACTATTACATTGGTAACAGAAAGGCCCAGATTCTTCATACTCGTATTCGTACTAATTGTAGCTCACTGAATCTAGATCTGTTTCTGAAGAACATCACTGAATCACCTTTGTATACTTGCGGCAGTATTGAGAATGCGCAACACTTTTTCTTTCACTGTAGATATTTTGAAGTGCAGCGAAGAGAACTCATGGCTACGGTTTCTACATACATTGTACGCTATTACCTCTCTTAAACTGCTATTGACCGGTGATTTAACTCTCTCACCAGAAATAAACAATATCATTATTTTAAAGGTACATAAATACATTATAGACACGCATCGTTTTTGAGTTATTATCATTATGTGCTTAAACACATGCGACTTGCTCTTAGTGATTGTCAGTTGCCAGAAATCTGAGTGCCCCTTGCAGCCAGCGCCCCATCTCTCTTTTCCCACAGACAATGAGTTTTTTTCTTTTTTTCTTGTTCCCTTTCTTATTTATTTAGTGGATGTGTTTTTTTTATTATTATTATTTCTTCTTTATGTAATCTATTTTATTATTTTTGTCAAAGTGTTTGCAATGAATTAATGCTCGTCAACTGGACATTTACTTAGCCAGTATGTTATGTTTTACTTAGACTTAGAAACATTACCGGTTGATGAACCTTCTTCATTGAGAACACAATTCCATCTACAGACTTCCAAAGATCTTTTCTCTTATGTGTCTCTTGTAAATTCATGTTTTGTCTAAAATACAAGCAGTACATGACCAGAGAAGTATATTCATTTTGCACAGACCGTTTTACCTTCTGCCTGATAGTGCACAGTTTATTCATGTTCAGGAGAAGAGCTATATAAGCTATCAGCTTTCGTTCTGATCCTATTTCTTAGTGTAACTATCTTGTTTATACATTTATGTTGTACTGTGCATGCAGTTTTGGAAATAAAATATGTTTAAACCAACTAGTAGTTTAAATTTCAAAGACGAATTTTAAAGATGACAAATGACCCACTGGTGTAATATAAGTACAAAATTTACTTCTCTACAAAGGTGTTACCATATATTATCACCCTTGTACCTATGCAGAAGCCAAACTGTAATAATTTACTGAAACAAATTCCTGAGCATGCAAAGTTACATTTCTGTTATCAAGTTCTCAGGCCCTTAACCTACAGCTAGTTCGATCTAAATAACTTTCACTATTGATTGTTCAAAGCGGCGGGTTTTGTGTTGCCGTTCCCCTTTGTAAGAGTGTGCTACTCTCTCTCTATCTCTCTCTCTCTCTCTCTCTCTCTCTCTCTGCCTGTCTGTCTGTCTCTCTCTCTTTCATGTAAGCGTTTCTCATTTCGTCTTAGCCTTTTATGTATTGGGCTGGCATTGCTTTGAAATTGTCACCGTTCCTGCGCACCCTTAAATCTATATTGCCCCACGGCAGCAACTACTCTGTGAGCAATGTTGGGTGGTTCAATTTTGTTACATATGCCTCCGAAGAAATCCTAGTCATTTGGCTTAGGGGAAAGGCGGGTACATCTTTATTACAAATGGGAACAACTTCAGAATACGTGACTTTCTATTTAATTTCTGGACAATGAAACTCGTCCAAATCTGGGTCTGCCCTTATAGGAAAGAATTTACCCCATAGAGCACAAATTCTTTTATTTAAGACTTGGTCCAGTTGAAAAGGAAGGCGAAACTGAAAATGACGGTTGCTTCTCCTGAAAGTATAGCCATTCACTGTACGTCTCAGATTGCAACTGCATTTGCTGAAAATCCGTCATATTTATATTTTAGTGACACTCCTTGGAACTAGAAAAGCAGAAATCGCCAGAGAATACAGATATTCAAATTACACGGTTTCGTTATTGTTTTTACAGTTACAAACAAAATATACAGCAATATCTACATTCTCAGTGCATTTATTGACAATCCCTATGGTAAACCATTAGAATGTAATGAAGTTTATACTTTAAGTGACGTCAAAATAAGCAATAATTTTCTCCAATTTGATTTGACTTAGGCGACGTTGTGACGTCGTTAACGCTGTTCCACTGTTAGTAGAGAGACTGTGTATAAATGTTTTATGCTTCAGCTGTAGCCCCTAACGCAAATTTGTGGTGAAGTAAAAGACTGTAATGTAAACATAAGCAATGAACTTAATTTTTTTGGTGTTTATCGAAGTATAAACTACACTGGGTCGCTAGCAAAGTTTACATGAACTCATTCGGGGCTCACTTACTTTGCACGTGACCCAATGTAGTTTATTACAGAAATGATTTTTATTTTTGTGAATTTTATCGATGTGTAGACGCCGGCGAATCACTCACAAACTGAATAAAGCCCGAAGGGCTTTCTGTTAAGTTTGTGAGTGATTCCCCGGCGTTTACACATCCATAAAATCCACAAAAATAAAATTCATTTCTTATAATTTTAACTAGACCATCTTTTTCTCAAAATCGTCAGCTATAGTGAGTATCTTAGAAAGCGCCACCAAGAAAATAGTTCCAAGTAGTTCCAGATTTCTGGTTTATGGGGTTTATCGAAGTATAAACGCCATTTTCTGTTCGCTCTTGACCAATCAAAATGCGCGGAATTAGTATAAGTAAGTTGAGTTGGAACTATTCTTCGATACACATCAGAAAAATGAAATTCATTCCTTAAAAGTCCTAATGATCTCTACTCGCGGCCGCGTACATTGGAGGCCATATTCGTTTTTATGCGCAATTTTGTAGTTGTTGTGTCATAGGTTTTGGACTTTTGTAAAGGAACCAAAGAGAAACGCCTACAAAAAGGTTCGGCACAAATTGCAACATAGAAGGCAAAAGAAAACAAATTTCCCTAGACACCCTCATACCAACATCGTTTCTTTTCCCCGCGTGTTTACTGCTTGTTTGTGACATATTTCGAGGGACTTTCACAGACCAAAGTTACAATCTCAAAAAAAAAATTGGTAACATTGACAGTTACCCGTGGTATACTTGATCAAAAGATAGACTAACTAAATTAATGTACAATAGTTTAAAGTTAATATCTGCGGTATCAAAATTTCGCCGTTATAGATAATAACATATTGGCGCATGTTAATTTTGGCGGCATTGATGTACCATGCCTCCAGAGAGTAAAGAAATCTGATGTAAATTTGAAACAATTTTCTTACTATTCTTTTAACTATACATTGTGGCTTCTATGCCACAATGTATAGTTTAACTTAATAGTGGAGTTGCTTATGTAATCCCGTGTCCACTTTTTGTTAATCAGGAATGTTATATACCAAAATGTTTGTTTCGACAAGTAGTTTTCAAAAATGGTTCCTGCGAATTTTTTCTATCACTTTTCAAGGTCAAGGTCAAAGGTCAAAGGACAACGCTTCAAAATAGAAAGGAAAACTTTAAAAGTCGTGATTTATGGTGGGCACAGTGCACGATATGGGACTAAATTTTGGTATTATCGATAGAAAATAAATGTTTGTAATCAAAAATTCATTTTACAATTGACTTTGACCGCTAGTGTGGCAAGGTCAAGGTCATTTCATCAAAGGTCGAAAGAAAATATATAGATATAAACACTATGATTATTGTTTCGTTAAACTCGCATTGGATATGGCATTTCTCAGATCATTCTTATGGTTAAAATAGTTTAGCAGGCCATTGTATTCAAGATTATATCTTAATTATCAAATCCGTTGCCATGGCATCAGATTTATGCAAACATATTTCTTAAAACTGGGCATTTTAAAGATAAGCATTGGAGTCTGTTGTGCAAACCTGATGGGTTTTAAGGCAGTAAATCTTGATTGTTATATGCGCAACGGTTTGTTTTGAGCATAGATGTTGGACTCCTGTAATTTTAAGAAGGAAATGTGTATATCTTTATTCTTAGCAACCAGTTTTAGCCCTTAGCAACCAACCTTTAACAGATTTGAAACCTTTTACTTCATTCCACGAAGAATAGCTATTATGTGTAATAAATCATGATATAAACTGTTGTAAATATTTAAAGGACAGCTGACAGATTTTCAGTTGGTTGAAATGATGTATTTATATTTGTCTTAGCAACCAGTTTAAACCCATAGCAACCATCTTTTGTAACAAATTTGGAGCTTTTGACTGAATTCCAAATGAGATATCTTCTATTTGCAATGTGTTATGCAGACAATTGTAAGTAGTATTTAACAAACAAGTTATGAAAATTAACAATGTGTTGAAAAACTTGCGTATACGTTTGTCCTTAGCAACCAGTTTCAGTCCTTAGCAACTTTCAATCAACAGATTCTAGACTTTAGATTGACTTTCATTCTGGATATCTGTTATGAGCAACAAACTATAAAGACAATTGAAAGTAATATTTAAAGCACAGCTGTCTGACTTTGAAAATCTGTTGAAACATATAGGTATCTATGTGTCCTTAGCAACCAGTTTGAGCCCATAGCAACCACCGTTTAATAAATTTGGATTATTTTTACTTATTTCCAAATGAGATATCTTCTATTATCAATGTATTATGCAGACAATTATTAGTTATATTTAACAAACAAGTAATGGATTTTAACAAACTGTTGACAAACCAGTCTATACATTTGTCCTTAGCAACCAATTTTAGTCCTTAGCAACTTCCTATCAACAGATTATAGACTTTTGATTTACTTTCATTCTGGATATCTGTTATGAGCAACAAACTACGAAGACAATTGGAAGTAATATTTAAAGCACAGATGTCTGACTTTGAAAATCTGTTGAAACATATGGGTATCTTTATGTCCTTAGCAACCAGTTTGAACCCATAGCAACCACCTTGTAACAAATTTGGATAATTTTAGTTTATTCCAAGTGAAATATCGTCTATAATCAATGTTTATATAGATAACTGTAAGTTATGTTTATCAAACCAGTTACAGACTATAACAAATTGTCGAAAAGAGGCGTATATTTTGTCCATAGCAACGGCACTTAGCAACTTTCTCTTAACAAATTTTAGACATTGTACTGAACGTCATAAGGGGTATCGTTTATGTGCAACAAACTTTGAAGACAATTTGAAGCATTGTCGGCTGACTTTGAAAAATCATTGAAACAATATGGGTATATATTTGTCCTTAGCGACCGATTTAAGCACTTGACAACCATCTTCCAACAGATTTAGAGCTATTGAAAGAATTCCAAACAAATCATCTTCTATTTACAATGTATCATATTAGCTGTTGTATATACTTTTGAAGCGTAAGTATTGGACTTAAACAATTTGTTGAAAAAAAACTATTTAATGTACACTTGTTCTAGAACAATTATTTATACATTTATCCTTAGCATCCTTAGCAATCAGTCTTAGCAACTAACTCTTAGCGAATTCGAGACTGTTTACTGAAATCCATCCGGAATATATTCTATCGAAACAAAATATGAAGTTATTGTTGTAAGAAACTGACGGACTTCTACAATCGGTCGATAAATGTGTCCGTAGCAACCGGTTGGAGCCCCTAGCAACGAACTCGTATGAGATTTGGAATTTTTGACCATATTACACTAAGATTATCTTTTATGCCCTACAAATTATGTAGACAAAATAAAGTCGGTAGAGTAAAAAAAAATATGTTGAAAACCTCTATGTATCCGCCCACAGCTTCCAATATGTGCCTTAAGCGACTAAATTTAAACAGCGCTCAAACCTTAACTGAATTTCAAACAGAACATCCTATATGTGCAATGAACTAGATTGCAATGTTTGAAGTACAGCTGTGTGACTTTTAATTCTCTTGAAGAAATAAAAACGTGTTTTGTATTAGACTTGAGCAACCAGTTTGAATCCTGACTTGAAGTTTATGAATGAATACTAAACAATAGATCTTTATGCTCAACAAACTAGTAACACAACTGTACTCGCAAGTAACGATTTCACTTTTAGCATATGTGAGCCGCGACACGACAAAACCAACAAAGTGGCATGTGCACCCAGTAAAGACTCAGATCAATTTGGGCATCCGCCCAGTCTGACCAGAGCCTTTGCTGTACGCTTGAAGGGTAGCTCAGGGTCTAGGCTAGCTCCATGCCGACAGCGAAGTCTCTGATCAGACTGTGCGGATTCCCAGGAAGATCAGAGTCGAGCTAGGCGCAAATACCACTTTGTTGGTTTTGTCGTGTCGCGAAAAATATTATCGCTATAACATACGTTCATTTCTTAAGAAAAAATTAATCAATCACGAACATGATATGAACCAGATCACATGTGGTGGTCTATCCACTGCCTTACCTCCTCCCACCCCCTTCCCATTCTGCCGGGGTGGTATATTACCCCGTCTGTAAAAGGAAATGTATCGAACTGTTATCTTTCTATTGTACCATGACAAAATTACATGATTTTCACAGCTTTTTATCAACGATCTGTGCGGAAGAATATATTTTCTGGGACAGCTGGTGGGAATTCGACACATTTATCGTGATAATGAATGTGATCCTGAACTGCATAGAGCGTAATGCATTTTTAACTCTTTTGTCAGCATGAGCATTCCAAATCAGATTTTTTACTCTCTTTTTGTCCGCTTCTTGAGTCTTTCTTATATAGAGATAATCAGCCTATGTCATAGCTTCCATATGGATTTATCGTGTGGATTTATTCTGGCACAAGTTTTCGAGGCTTTTCTAAATCTTGCAACATATCACATTACACCATACCGATATGTCTGATATTAAGGCAGTTAATTATGTAGGAGCAGTACACGTAATTCTAGAATCCTCCATGTCATCATACTCCCTATTTTTAATTTCGCGACTTTTACGACTCATTATGTATTAAGCGTAGACATTAATATATATTCAAAACGTTCTCTTTTAGAAATTTAAATTGCAGAAATATAGATATAATATCTCCGTAGAGAAATGAAATTAGTGCACCTTGCTAATAATTTGGAAACAATTACTGGCAAGGTAATAGGTCTTTATCTGTTATCTTTTTATACCAACATGCCGGGGATCTGAACATAAACAATACAGCTATTAAAGATTGAAGAAATAAACCCTAAAACTGAAACAGTCTGCTGGTAGAATAGAGGATTAGGTATATAATGTATAAATTATTCTATTCAGTCAGAAAAATGTTCGCGTTCGTTTGTTAGAACACAGAATCTTTTGGTTAGGTACGGAAATATTCGGCAATGCGGCACAGGTCCTCTAGAACACGGGTATAGTAATAACAGGTTTAACAAGCAAAACAAAATTTTCATGTAAAATTATGTCTCTCATTTGTTTCTTGACTCATATTTATAATGAACACAAACCAGCATTCCCTGCAGTAGTGCGCATGGCACGATACAGAGACCCGATCCTTTTTGTACTTTTGATATTATTTCCTTTAACATTTTAGGCTACTTAATATAATAGCATGGCGAGATATCTTAGTCACCTTTGATTACTTGGTATTTTCGCATTGAGCTATAAAAGCTGTTTCCTAGTTGGCAAGATGATTTCTGTGCAAGCGCAGTCCTCGTTGATTATATCTGCTTGTAAATCTCTTACACTACACTAGTTTTGCTTTAAAACAAAAAACAGAATTAGCAAGCTTTCATGTACCCTAGACTTTCTCCGAAATCTCACACCTACGATATCAGTTTATACGGTGTTTAGTGTGACCATTCGACTTACGGTATTTCCACTTACCTACAAAAAAGGTGTTTAGTGTTACCAGTCTATGGGCCTTTTGCGTATTATTTCTCCATCTCGAACGGTTGACCATAAAATGAATCAGCTAGCGCATTGCGGATATAGAAATCCAATTCGACATAAGGTTTGCTGGCCGAAAATACTGGTTGCCATGGCAACAACTGTGTTCGTTAGGGCCCAACCCTATTTTTCATAATTTAAGGGATTGCTATATAATACCATACGAAGTCTGTAACTGAATGTTTTGTCAACCAAGTCTATATAAAGCTCAATTTTCATTGTATTTATGTGGGAAAAGTACTGCAAATACCCGTAAAATGCTCGCTAAAGCTCTCCAAAATCAATTTTTCTTATCGTTTTCCTGATTTCGTCCATCAAATGACAATTTTCATTAAACTTAGTTCATTTACGCCTTTGAAACATGACATTAATATCTTAAAATGGAGAGAAATGAAATAAAGGTGAAAAATTTTAGTGCCGTGCATTTGACCTTGACCTTGACCTTATAAAGGTCATGAAAAAATTCGCAGGAACCATTTTCTGACTCTACTTAGATTGACAAATATTTTGATGTATATAAACCCTGATTAACAAAAAGTGGACACGGGAGCATATTTTTGTGACATAAGCAACTCCACTATAATGGAAAGGTATAAACAAATCATAAATACTCATCAAATGCTCCTTTTCATGTAAATCCCTGTTATGCTGTGCATATATAAATGTATTAAATCTATGTAATATTGGCGGACTTATATTTTAGCGCTCTTTGCCTTAAACGCCAATATCGCCAAAATTCAGTAACCGCCAAAAATAAGTGTTTTACAGTAGATAGATGTTATAAAGCATGGCTGCCTCTGGTCACACGCCGGAGTAAGTAGTGCCGCATTTTTGACGCCGCATCTTAGTAAAGCGTTTGCTTGGGCCTGTATTAATCGTTCGGCGCCATTTTCCCGGTGTCACCGTATTATACATGCATTCTCTGTAATTGTATCAAACACCCTCAGATAAAACAACAGTTGCATAAACACATACACGATATATAAATGTACATATCAACTCCCGATTCATCAGCTTCCAAGACTCTTTTACCCCTATTCCACTGGATGGCGCGTTGTCTGCGATCATGACGCCTCTTCAACCTAATCGAAATCGCCCTAAAAGCGTCGGAAGGTGCCAAAACTTGGGACTTGGGCACTCCCAGTACCCTTTCAATATAACACTTTTAAAACCAGTGCGCTTTCAGTACACTTTTAAAACGATCTTGTTACGCTGATAACGGTGCTGCCGTGGTGTTGTTGCGCTTCTGTCGCGCTTGAGGCCCCTATCAGCGGACTCAAATGGCGCTTCTATAACGCTTCCAATACGACAAAGGATTTCAAACTATGCTTAATCGACGATGCGACTGCTATCCTGCTAGGACCTATTTGCCGGAGCTGCGCTAATGCTTTGCTCTTGCTGTGCTTCTGTATAAATCGGCGGAAAATTAGGGTTTACTCGAACAAAATGAATAACAGATCTATTCCCGTGGCTATGGTCTCGCAGGCAATTATGAGCCAGAGACTGGTCAGGCTGGATGAAGAGAACCAAGTCAGAAGAGGGTCAAAAGGTTCTGGAGTCGTATTTATAAAACCATTTAAGTGATTGCTATGCTGTTGCTAAGGCTGAATTTCTATGTTGGAGATTCCCTACAACTACGAAATTGGCTCTGGAGGAACAGTCTGAAAAAGACTGTTCCTTCAGAGCAAATTTCAAAGTTGTAGAGATTCTCCTTCATAGAAATTCAGCCTTAGCAACAGTATAGCCACCACATACGTCGTTTTATAAATACAGCCCTTAGTTGTCTGCAGACAGGAGGCTCGAACTTGGACACTATAAGCAACTAATGAGAGAGCTCAGAAGACAGCACTTCATTCTTCAATTATATGAGAATGGAGTCAACTATTTTTGGTGATATCTTGTACAGCGTTGAACCAACAGTGGAAAAACATCTAAAGCGCGAAAAGGGCAGCGGAAGCGTCGTGGTTGCGCTATTCAAAAACGTAAATGTAGAGTCACCACAAAAGCGCTTTGATCGCCACGAGATTGCATTTACAAAAGTGTAGCAGAAGCTAAGCTGGGTCGCGAACAAATCTCCACAGCGCTGTCGGCGAGATTCCGCAGCGCTGGTAATGTGTTGCTCACCTTGTTAATTCTATACTGCTGCAATCATGAATTTCGTGCTGGTTGCAACTACACTTTGGTTGTGATTTGAGTCCTCGCCGATTACGCTAGACTTAAATTTTGAGCAGTCAAAACAAACGCCGTGACATGGCGATCATGACGCTACAAGCGGCGCTTCTATGACCTAGAAGCTTCTACAGCACTCTTGCAGCTTCTGGTACGGTTCATGGCGTTTTGCCCGAATTTCGAAGCGCAGTGGAAGCACCTTCAAGTGATATTGGGGTAGTTGGGGGGGGGGGGGGGGGGTGCGGGGGGGGGGGGGGAGGACGTCTTCTACTAGAGGTCCCAGAGCATGAAGCTATAACAGACGGTGTCACTGAGAGAGACACAATCGAAGCTCCATAAGAACTGAGTCTGAGTTTCTAAACGACACACAATCGTATACATATTCAGACACCGTGTTAACACCGATGACAGCGAATGGGCTTACAGAAGAAACTAGACGATAAGTTTAGAGTAAGATGCAAAGGGGCGTTCTTCAGATTTAGGAAGTCAGGGGACAATTGTATTTTAACTTGTCGTTTGGGAAGGTAAATGGTCGTGTTTTTTTTGTTTTGTTTTTTTGGTCGCAAAAATTCGTTTTTCCGCGACGCATCAGCGGAGCCGTAAAATGCATTTTCACTATAAAACCGACGATTTAACTCCCTAAATGACAATTTTTCCTGAGTTACCCCCATTCTAATGCACTGTTTACATTTTACCTTTCAAAGTCTATATAATACTACTGATCACTACTTTGCACCCAAATCAAGCGCCTGCAGTAACAACACATACAACTTACGCCAGCCAATTTGAAGCGGCGTTTTTCTTGTCATAAATGGGTTGGCTAACAAGTTCAGCGACGTTTCATAATGACCTTTGGGTTTTGCTAGTATACTGCGTGATATATTATAGCACAATGTTGACATTATTCAGACGTCGCGTATCATTAGAAAGTGCATCAGAATTTCATATTGCATTCGTTTTTAAAATATGTGAAATATAACGAAAAAGCTATTGGCATGTACATGTAAATATGTCAGAACATACCTGTAATCCCAAAAGCTGTTCATCTTTTTCCAGTTTGTAAAGCAAAACATCTCGAATGCAAAACTGAAAAGACAATATTTATTAATCCATTTTCTTGCGCTTAAATGGAACACATTCATAGAAAGATGTCCAGAAAAAATATGTCATATAGAAAAATATCACTTGTCTCCAATTCGACGACAATATCTCTCATAAACTACAGTGAATTAAAGATGACATCGCAAGTATAGTATTATTGACAGAGCACCACATCAGCAAAATTTCTGGGGACAGACATTAAAACAAGATAATTTATTCGTCCTTAAAAGCATATTTCGTAAAGTCTCTTAAGAATCGCCTCATCCGAGGCGATTCTAACGAGACTTTACAACATATGTTGTGTCTATTGTGAAATAAGTAAAAATTGAAAAATTGTATACCATGAAACATTTATCATATATAAAGCTCTGTTCTACAGAACTGCGACATGTTTTAAAGCTTTAATGCCATCCAATAACACAAATAATCAATACATGTCGCCCACAATAGCTTAACAGTGGCTTTAAGAGTAGATGTAAGTAAGTTAGTTATGGTTTATTGTCATTATTCTATAGATGTTTGACATCCGACTTAATTCATTTAATTTTCCTAAACAGAGGTAATGGGGAGGATGTGTGTTAACTTACTGTTGACTATTGGCCTTTTAATGTTAACTATTGGTCTTTTAATGGGTCGTACAAAAACATGAACTGAATCAAACCTGGAAATTCTTAGGATAAATTTGAAATGTATTGACTATTGACCTATTTTGTTGACTATTGGTCCTTTAATGTTGACTGTTGGCCAATTAATGACAGATTAACAGAATCACACCGAAAACTTGTTATAATAACTTGTAAGTGCGCATTCCTCAACAAGATGGCGCAAAAGAATTGAAATCTCTGAGCAATATTATTTCGTTTCAAAACTCATGAGCCATAGTGACTCAATAATTTATGGGGTCTTCTCGCAATTTGGTAAACCGAATTCAAGTCACACACACGATAAATTGACACAGATCTTTTATTTTTCCACTAGTTTAGGTATTTGCAAATCATAAAATGAATAGTTTTTAGTGTAGATCGAAATGCGACCAATGATTGGACAGGAATATCCGAGATACTGGGGTAACAATCCAATTAGGGTCTTTGTATCTTCATAAAGCGACTCGACATACATTTTGTTGTTAACACCATCGATTATCAGGGGTTTGCTCGGCAGCGAACCTCTGATATGAGAGAAAAATAAGGGCATTTAGAGTGAATGGGTATAGTTTGAAGCTGAGAAACCTTGCTACCATGTTTTGTCCCCTTTGCAATAGGGTTTGATTCTTAAAGTAAAAAAAGCTCCCGTCGGAAAGTTATGTAAATTGTCTCGTACTCTATAAGCTATGTGAAACCTTCCTTTATCTCAACCAAGTTGTAGGGTACTATTATAGACATGTAGTCAAATCATTGCTGCAACCATTGATATTTTCAAAATAGATAGATGGATAGATGACTCGCAATTTTACGTCCTTTAAACAGTATTTCATGTATATCAGGACGATGGGTGGATGGTAATGGCAGACTGCGTGCCATGACCCCGTTTATGTTTGCAAAGTCTTCTGCCTCAAGCGGGCCTCGAACCTGGAACTGCTAGAACAGTAGGCCGTCTCTCAACCTACTGAGCTCCCGGGGCTAATTGATATACCCAAATGTTTATGGCTGGTACGGTATGAAGTTATGCATGTCTTATTTTCGTCCTTGCTTTTCAATTGGAACTTTTGTTCTTCGGAGGATTATATTCTATTGATTAATCTGCAACAGGCTAATGTGCAGAAAATGTCAACATTTTTCACTGAAGCCTATTTTAGAATCGCGCCATTGACATTTTGCTCAGTTTACAACACGCCATCAATTATTCAACGGGATGGAACAAAACCAGACATAACATGAAACAGAACAGATATGCCTGCTATAGACATTGTCTGCTGTAAGGCAATATTGAGATGGAAGTTTTTGAGCAAACAGCGTAGACCCAGATCAGACTGCTCCTCAGGGAGCAGTCTGACCAGAGTCTACGCTGTTTGCGACTGCAACTCGCCAGGTAGTAAATTGAAACTGTTCAGATTTTTAATATTGGGCTGTTATTACGATAGTAATACCAATTTCCCTACCTATGCTGTCGACCGAGCCAGTCAGTTATCGTGCATGCAAAAGTAGCTGTCGACCGAGACAATTGACAGCAGTATCAGCTCGGTCGGCAGCCATTAACAATAGTATTTACCGTTATTGGTGATGCTTACGACCGAATTCTCAGTAAACAGCCATTTTGTATAGTACCGGATCGGTCGACAGCACAGGTAGGCAAATTGGTATTACCCCCGTGGTCATTAAGTACCTGCATTTTACAAGGAAATCTTGGGTGGGAAATATCTTGTTTATAATGACAGTCCATCTTCCTATACACACATAAAAATACTGAGTTTCAGTCGAGTAAACTTGGAGCACGAGCCATGCCCCTAGCAAACCATTGGAGGTGACCAGGCGATTATCTACCACGTGGACCGCTACTGAGACTATTTCTCCAATATTTTGGGCTATCATTGCAAAAAGGGACGGCATGGGGCTCCAACTGACAGTACTAGAATACATCCCAGGTTTGTCTGAATTGATTTTTGGCCCTTAAAAATCATTTGCCAAAGTTCATCGACATCAGATACACAAGACATGATGGGTAATGGCAAATAGGTTGGGCCGATTTTCATAGTGAATAACCCTCGAATCAGATGCTAATTTGAAAAACATTCATTTACAGATACCAGACATATTGAACGCTTTAATTCGTTATTTTCATTATTGTATCTCTTTCATGACAATCTACCTATCGATCATTTACACGATATACGGTGTCTGTGATGCGCATAATTTTTCCACACCACAAATGTTAAAGCAATGGCTCTGACCCAGCCTTGCGGACGTCCGTCTTAAGGTATCTGAGGCACACCTTGTGACTTCCCGGGGGCGTAACTAGGGGCAATTTCATAATACGCACAACCATGTTTTATTCTCTACTTCTTGAAGGGAAAGCTAGTATTTCAGCCACTTTGGTAATTAGTATTGAAATCTTGTCTAATTTATAAATATTCAGCATGCAAATATGCAGGTGCGTTTTGAAATTTTGTCAATTTTGACAAAATTTCAATACGCACTTGCGTATTTGCCGTATAGGTAGCTACGCCCTTGCTTCCTGCTTGCTTCCTTTGACACAGAAGCCTTTCCAAAATGGGTCTACTCTTAAGCGAAATGATTTGCTCTTTTAGGAGCTAATTCATTTCTGTAACAGTTGACCCTAATGTAGAGGGGGTGCGAAAAATAGGAGAGTTGGCTTTCTTGAATATGGACCCCTTCACGTCAGTATACATGCTTGATCATAGAAGCATCATGCAAATTTAAAAGCAATGTGCAAACTGATCAAGACTTTTCATCGTAAAGCGCTGATCAACTTTGTCTGCAACAGATAAAACAAACAATGCAATACAAAATATGGAATTTAATATCATAACTCTTTTTTATCATATGACAAAATATAACTTTGAAAGACAAAGATCCATGGCACGTACTTCACCGGTAATAAACATAAACTGAGTCGCAAGGAAACAAGAGCTGTCACTAGACAGCGTAGCTCGCATGAAACTATAAACCTTCGGCCCGCGACCTTGACCTAAAGGTCAATGCGAGGGGTGGGGCTGGTACTGTGTAAATCTCTAGACAAGCATCTAACAGAATTTTAGGTATCAACTGACGCCATCCACACACTAAGAAAACACTGTGCCTTTCGGAAACTTTAACCATTTTTACAAAACATTTATAAGGCCATGATCATAAGACCTCTGTCATCAAGTGGGTGGTGGCGGTGGGGGATGTATTGCATAAAAATAGACCATTACCCAACATGGAAGTATGAACTTAATCTATTTAAAGGTTAAAGAGAGTATGTCTTTAAAAATTTTAGCCAAGAACATTCCAAATGTCAAAATAAAATTTCTAAGTCTATGATCTTGACGTATAGTTCATGTTCAGCGGTGGTGATTGCGTCGAATGAAATTTTGGACCAATGTCTATCATTATACCAAATATAATCCAAACCAATCAACGGGTGTAGAGACTATGACATCTTAAAAACTTCAACGTGCATGTAAAACTTTAAAATAAAATTCCTACATCCATGACCTTGACATACCAGTTATGACCAGGGGTTGGGATGGGGCTGAATGAAATTTCGGACCAATATCTTTTATCTCACTAAATATTTTTCAAATCGATCAAAGGTTTTAGAAACTACATGTATGAGATCTTAAAAACTTTAACGTAAAACTTTAACATAATATTTCTAAGTCCGTGACCTTGACCTATAGGCCATGGCCAGGGAAGGGGATGGTGCCGAATAAAATATCGGACCAATATCTATCATACCAAATATAATAATAATCCAAATTGATCAAAGGGTTTAGAAACTATGAGATCTTAAAAACTTTAACGTAAAACTTTAACATTTTGCTAACGCCGACGCCGCAGCCGCCGCCAACGCCGACGCCGAAGTAGTGCAATAGCTCTTAGGCGAGCTGAAAACAAAAACTTACGACATCTAAGATCTATCTCTATTCCTAATTATTCCAGTTTTACTTGCCTGCTCAGCGATGAAAGCTTTCCAGAGACATTTTTTATTTTATACTTAGCAGTGAATTCAATGAAAAAGGGATATTGTCAGCAGTGAAATAGCAAACCGCGGCTTTTTTGACAATTTTCGGTTTAATTTCTTTCCGAAAAGGTGTGACATGTAGTGGTATTGTCTGACATTATGCTACGGACCTCACCACGTCAAATCAAGCAGCTGAAGTCTCACTTAGACGTCACTTTTTGAGATGGAGTATCTCTTATTTGCACGCGACGTCAATCCAACGGCAGCTGAGAGTGGCTTTCTTTCATTAAAATAAGATTAAAAACCATTTTGTAGGTGTACACTATGTTTACACCCAAATTGTATCCACTAAACGCGTCGGGCCTTGCAAAATTAACGAGAAATGACTAGGAAAAAAAGTCATTTTTGAAGATGTCTGTTTCTGTTTTCTCCTACACAGAAAAAAAAATGAAAAGAAAATTTACATTTTCTTCGGTAAATACCAAAAATATTTCATCTCATGTGTTGAAAAGATCAGCAATTTCACTCGTGCTACTCGTTGATGCAAACAGAAAAGATCTCGATGATGGATGAATTGTGGTTCGTTCTACGACCCTTTCAACAATATTTCAATCATATTGAGTCGATAGGAAGCGAAACTGTTGATGAAACTATGAAAGACTCTGATCGGCCTGTGCAGGCTGATCCGGATCATGCCTTGTTGGTGTTTGTTAAATTTGTATATACGGTGATAGACGTTGGTAAGACGTTGTTTTGATATTGTATCTAAATCAGCTCATCTGCGCCGGGGAGGTAGATACCTGGTATCTTGCTGCTAATCTGGGTATCTCTTACTGAAATAAACAACATAAATTTGTCAAAATAAGTAACTTTGTTCCATACACAAAAATGTCAAGCGTCTGAAACCAATCCATAGTACATGTAAAAACTTGAAACATACCTAAAGTTCTAAAGTTAATACTTTCAGTCAGATACTTCAAGTGTCTGTCGTCCAAAGGCTAAGGGGGTGCACATAGTTACAAAGAACTATGTGCGATGAAGAGCCGTTTAGGGGCGGACATAGATGGTTACACGTCCCTTTCAACAGTATTTCGGTCACATGAGCACGATGGGGAGGCTGTGTGCAATGAAACACCGTTTACAGTTGAAAAGATTTCCGCCTTCAGTCGGAATCAAATCCAGGGGCCGTATTCATAAAGCCACTTAAGTCGTTGCTATGCTGTTGCTAAGGCTAAATATCTATAAAGGAGTTTCCCTACAACTAGGAAATTTGGTCTGGAGGAACAGTCTTTGTAAGACTGCTCCTCCAGAGCAAATTTCATAGTTGTAGAGAATCTCCTTCAAAGAAATTAAGCCTTAGCAACAGCATAGCAACCACTTAAGTCGTTTCATGAATACGGCCCCAGGACTGCTAGGTCAGCAGGACATCGCTTAACCTATTGAGTTACCAGGTGACGCAGGCTAATATAGAATCTCGCCACCAGCGCGCCTCGAACACGCAATCTCGTGGTCTAATGTCGGGAGCATTAACCACTTGGCCACGCAGAGTGCTGTTCTTAGCTTAACTGTAGACTCCTTTTAGAAGGATTTCGTCATCCACAAAAATAAAAACAAACAGGAAGTCACGAAAGTTGTACACCTTTGCAAACATGGCGAGAAAACATAAAGGTGAACCCATACACCTTAAAACTACTTTTTACTAGATATGACAGGGGCGAGTATGCAAACTTGAAGCAAGCAAGTCAAAAGGTGGTCAATGAAAGGCAGTTCTACTGAGAGGTCGCAACAAATGTTCTGTAGGGAAAATAATTTAATACTACACGTACCTTCTTAAGTAGGATACTCCTAGTGTGACTATCACACCAATCAGACATCCAGCTACGAATAATCCGACTGAACACCCAACCAACACTGAAACAGACAAACAATATTTTGAATAAAATAACCTAACTGACTTTGCGTGTAGCAACAATTCCTGTCAATGAAAATACAGTCAGCGCTCGACATCTCGAAGCGAAAGTCATCTCAAACTACTGATATCTCAAGGTAAATTTTCTGGGACCAGAAAATTTACTTTGAGATACCATTAGTTTGAGACATACGGGGTTGAAATGTATAGAGAAACAGTGTGTGTCCAAACTACTTGTATTTTCTTTGAATTCAGACGGTATTTTTAGGTATCAGTGTTTGAGAAAAAAGAGATTCATAGTACGTGGATTTTCAAAACATACCCAGACTCTATGGTTAAAACAGCCTAAACTGTAGCCTTTTCGTTTAAACCTGTTCATTAAATATAAAGGTTACCTTAACCGAATTTTGTGCAAGAGATGCTCAGTTTTGCATTTAACTTCCTAAGCTCTCTAAACCTCAAAGTTTGAGGTAAACGGTCATGTGCAAGTATCGGCAAGCGACACTTACTGACGTAATCCGCAAAACATAGTAGCCGAAGATATCCGGTACATGTACATGTAAGAGACGCCTACGTTGTTGCTGTTATTGTTGTGTTATTGCTTTGCGTTTACGGTAACAGCTATGGTCATATCGGGACGGTCAGTTAACCTAATCACACTATTCCTCGGAAGGTTAACCAGTACTTAATGCACATTCTTTCGCCAGTAACTGACAACTGCCCTTCATGAATCAGCGGAAGGGAAAACGAATTTCAAAGTAAATTGCCGGACCGGGTATCGAACCCGGGACGTCTGGCTATAGAGTCAGACGCGCTACCGACCGCGCTTCGCGGCCCGGCAGACGCCTACTTATTAATAGCAATTCTCTGTAACCATTTCACATTTTACAATTGGGGTTCGGCACGCATGGTCTCAGATTTTTCTCAAACTTTCTCAGTTTGTTTGTTGTCACGCAAAAACATTTAAGTGATGGTCGATTCCTTCTGTTCTGTGTCCGTTGCCATGGCAACGGCCTCCAAAGATTTTGCCCAAAACATAGTAAAAAAAATTGTGAAATTTTCAAATTTTCAAACATTTATATATCATAGAACACATTATCTTTAGTCTAAAAACATTTTGCTCGACAAAATATGAACCAGTATAAGAATACAGAGGAAAAAATAAATCAGATTTGTTAGCTCTTTGGTACTGTTTTTAGCCTTTAATGTGGGGTGGGGTATCGAGGTATCGAAAAACCCAATTTTGGGGCATTTTCAAGCGCGTACTACCATTTCGGCCGGCCAATCTGATATATAAGCACATGGCAGAATATAAGAGGAGGATCTCTAGTATCATAAACTGAAGAAACATGTTTGGGAAGTTACCTCCTTATTACCGTAACCATGGAGACGAACAATATCCTATCCAAAAACAAGAAAACACATTAGGGCATAAAATCACTTATTTGTTAGCCCAAACAATTAAAATACAGCATTTATTGTATTCAAAATAGTTGTAAAAATATCGGTTTTAGTTTAAAAAATATAAATATCACAAGGGGCAGTAACGGGGTCCTCATAAAAATCATTCATGGGGCTCCGAAAGGGGTTTTAATGGCTAATTTTCTCCAAAATAACAAATTTTCATCATAAAACTGCAAAACAAATTATTGATTTCTCTTTAATATGTTGTGAAAATATATGCGTGAAGTTAACAGATATAAACTATGGCACTGGAATATTCTGGGGTCATTTAGGGGTCCAAACTAAGGGGCAAAAATGGGAAACTCGACCAAAAACCATGAATTCCTTCATAAAACAAAACTTACAACAGTGCATACAATGACAATCGTTTAGAAACCATTAGTTAAATACTTAGTGGTTTAAACATGGCACTGGAGTGTTCTTTTAATTTAGTTATATTCTCTTAAGGGGTCATAAAAGGGGTAAAATCAGCAAAATTACCCGGTAATTACATACACTCTTCAAATAGCATCTGAACCATTTTCCGTTACGTATATAGGCAAACATCAGTCTAAGGTTAGGCACGTGAAATATGTTATGGGGATCAAAGTAATTGCTTTTTGTATCCAGGAGGGGCCAAAAAGGGGTCAAAAATGCAGAAAATTGCACAAAAATTTTAAGTTTCCCAGAAAACAGCATACTTTATTTGTTACAAGTACACTCGTTCAAAAGCTGTTGATCAAATGAAAATGAATGAATTAAAGCCATACCCATGGCTGCCCGATGGTTCTTTTAATATGGATTTTAAGGGGTCAAAAATGGGTTAAATATGTAATTACCATATTATTCCTAATAGACGCCCCTGCCCCTGTTCCTCCCCAAAAATGTAAGACTGACTTGCCATAAACTTACAAAGGGGAACAACATGAACTCCTGCTTGCTTCTCTGGTGGACTTAGCTGGCTCTTAAAAATGGGGTCTACTCTTCAAGTAAAGAATTCGTTCCTAAAGGAGCTCTTTTATGAGGGTGACCCTTTAAAACACGTTTGAATAAATAACAGTTTTGAAATGTCTCTTATTTGTTGACCTATATGAAACATGGTGTTACCTTATACGTTCAGATGTAAGCAGATCCTATCAGCATGCATCATAAAACCATCTACTTAAAGTGCAATCCTTTATCTGAAGAACTCTTCCACTCCAACGATAGGACTGAAACTCAAATAATATTCTTAATGTTAGAATGAGCCCCTTAAGAGGTAACAATAAAAATGCAGATTTGCGACATTATAACCTGATACTGTACCATATACATTGAAATGTTATCAGATCCTGTCAATAGCAGTCACGATATGATCGAGTTGTCTTTGGGTGAGTTGTCTTTGGGGCGAGTTGTCCTGATTCCTTGAAAGAATTGTGGCCGTTTGCATATATCTATCTGCCTATGAACTTTAAAACTATTGAGATTTCCAGTTAATAAGAAGCATGCATAATCAGACAATGTGCAGAGAAAGTAACTGAATCCTACATCTGATCTGACACTTATAGAGTTATAGCCTCTTGTTTATTTCTTATAAAGAATTTCATGTCCGTGTCATAGCATTGTTTAAAACGCTTGAAGGTTTCTTCATGAATTTACCGAAAAACATAAAGCATCATCAGACGAATAGGCCTGATTCTTTTTATGCCCCCGCCATTGAAATTGTGGGGCATTTAGTATCACCGCTGTCCGAACGTACGTACGTAGCGTACGTACGTACGAAATGGTTTCCGTTCAATATCTTCTGAAAACATTGGTGTATTGAATTCATATTTTATACACAGCTATATAATCATAAGATACAGGTCAAGTTTGATGTTGGGTAAAATCCGTCGATTATTGTGGGAAATATGGCCCTTTTTCGACTTCATTTTGTATGAAAAAATGGTTTCCGTTCGATATCTTTTGAAAGCATAGGTGTATTGAATTCATATTTTATACACAGGTATATTATCATAAAATACATGTCAAGTTTGATGTTGGGCAAAATCCGTCGATTATTGTGGGAAATATGGCCCTTTTTCGACTTCATTTTATATGAAAAAAAGGTTTCCGTTCGATATCTTTTGAAAGCATGGTTGTATTGAATTCATATTTTATACACAGGTATATAATTATAAAATACAGGTCAAGTTTGATGTTGGGCAAAATCCGTAGATTATTGTTGGAGTTATGGCCCTTGTTCAACTTCATTTTGTATGAAAACAAACTGGTTTCCGTTCATTATCTTTTGAAAGAATTGGTGTATTTAATTCATATTAGATACATAGGTATATAATTATAAAATACAGGTCAAGTTCGATGTTGGGCAAAATCTGTTGATTATTGTGGGAGTTATGGCCCTTTTTCGACTTCATTTTTTATGGAAAACTGGTTTCCGTTCATCATCTTTTGAAAACATTGTAGTATTGAATTCATATTTTATACACATGTATATAATCATAAAACACAGGTCAAGTTCGATGTTGGACAAAATCCGTCGATTATTGTGGGAGTTATGGCCCTTTTTCGATTTCATTTTGTATGAAAAACTGGTTTCCGTTCATTATCTTTTAAAAACATTGGTGTTTTGAATTCATATCTTATACACAGGTATATATAATCATAAAATATAGGTCAAGTTCGATTGTTTCCGGGCTATTTCTTGTGGAAAGTTGCATGGCATCCATTTCTGTGATAAAATACAGAATGTTATCACATATCACAGTCATATGCCCCCTCCAAGCCCTTCACCCTCCCCCCCCCCCCCCCCCCCACCAACACACACACACACTTCTCTTGATCCATGAAGCACAATACATCTGCCCAAGGAAAACAATAAAACATGTTCCACTGTGTGTGACAGAAGTCTGCCTTCGTGAACCTTGTTATGCTACAAGTGCCAGTACCTTAAACAAGGCGCCATCTTACTTAGGGCATTAGGTGGGGGCATCCGTGTCCTATGGACACATTTCTAGCTTCTTCTTTTTTTTTGACTGGATTACATCATTTGTGCATTACCATTAGTTAGTGTATAAACCATTATGAATTTGGACAAGAACATTTCTGTTAATCCTTTGTTGACTAGTGGACTTGTTCATCCTTATCATTTGAATGAGTCCATTTCAAGCTTTCGAGTTTCTGATTAATGCTTTCATTGTAATTTGAATAGAAATTCCTGTAAGAAAACACTGTAGACCCCAACCAGACGCTGCGTTCTGCGGCGGCTGAACTGAAACTGCACTGGTAGCATATTACCCCAAACGGGTTTCCAGTCTAAAAGGGGTTAAAGGCCAGTCTGTTGTAAGACCTACATTAATAGCTGAGGGCGTGGTTATGAAACTGTGAATGTATTCCGCTCAGCTAACAGTCAGATCATCTCAGCATGTATTTACGAAGATGGTACGCATATGTTGAAATCAGCTGACCAGGCATGCCATTCAAATTACCCCTATGTGCTTTTCCATCTAGTGTTTGTTGTGGTCCTTTGATTGGAATCAATTTTAGGTGACATTTTCAACTAATGTAATCTTTTATCGAAGCTTTGAACACTCCAAAGATAAAATTATTTAATAACAGCACTTTGGTGGCAGTTTTTATACGCCCGTTTTGAAAAAGCGGACGTATTATGGCATGGCGCTGTCCGTCCCTCCGTCCGTCCGTCAACATTCTTGTGCACACCATATCTCAGTAACGGTTTGAGACATCTTCATGAAATTTTGAAGGCATATATATTAGGATAGGGCAAAGTGTTGCATACAGTAATGGTTGCTCTCCCTTTCTTAGTTTCCAAGTTATGTCCCTTCGATTATTTTTTAACCTACTAGTCTTGTGCGTGCCATAACTAGATAATTGTTAGGGATATCTTGATGAAACTTCATGGCAATGTGTATGAGGGTCTGACAATGTGTCGCGTATAACAATGGTTGCTCTCCCTTTCTTTGTTTTGGAGTTGCATCCCTTTGATAAGATTTATAGGCTATTTTTGTGTATACTAATCTTGTGCATTCAATAACTAAGTAACCGTTTGGAATATCTTGATGAAACTTTATAGAAATGTTCATGATCAGAAGATGGTGTGTCACATATAAGAATGGTTGTTCCCCCTTACTTAATTTTGGAGTAACCTCCCTTTGATTAGTTTTTAAGGCTAACCCCATTCCCCCATTCACTCCATAAATCCTTAACCCTTTGAAATATTTTTACTGAAACTTTGTAGGAATATGTATCATGTGCATGAACTATAACTCTGGCTTACTTACTTCTTTAATTATCTGCCCTTGCTTCAATTTACGTTTTACTCTGTAACTCCTTAACAGTTGAAATATTTTAACAAAAGTTTACGGTGATGTGTATATTGTCAAGGGAATATATTATGACCATATATTATTTTTATTTATTTAAAAAAATGACCATATATTATGAATTATCTCCCTTGTTTGACTTTGGCATTTCTCAACTTCTGAGCTGCCCTACCCTGGAAGCTGGTTTTTGGTGTACTAATAGTATTGATGTGGTAGATTTTTAATAACATTGAAGTCATTAATTACGGAGTTGTTTACTCTGTCTGTCTGCCTGTCCATCCTTCTATATACAATCTATAAACAATTTTGTTCATTCTGTTACTCCTTCATGACACTGAAACGGGCGTATTATGCGCCCTTGCGAAGCTCCTGCTTTTAGATGTATTCGGATGGATTTGATCCAGGAACCTTGCCAAAAAGGTAAAAAAATGAACCTTTTTTCATATCTGGAAAACACTGAATTGAATGATAAAAGCTTAATGGGCAATTATTTCTACCTTTCTCAATCTAAATCTTTCTTTTGCAAAAGGTACCTTCCTTTGCAGAGACAAAATGCGAAGAAGGAAGTTTCCTTTCGCACCGCATCACCCCTCAGTGAAACTGAAAATTACAGTTGTGTCTATACTTTATTTGATAAGAGTTACAGTTGTTGATTGTGGTTAAAATTGTACTTCAAATGTTCAGTTGTAAAAACATCTCCTATTCACAAGTGAAACGAAGTATCAAGTGCATTCAAAACATTAGAACTCCTCTGGTTTTGCCAAATTACTCTATCTTTGCGTCAGTTTAGCAGCTGGTTTTCTGAGTCTTACCTATCTATATTCATTTGGCGATTCTGTCATGATTGACCTCAAACATATACAGCATATAGGTAAATGGAGCAGAGAAACTTCAGAATGTTCGCTTTTGCATCAAATGTTTCCAACAAAGAGGTGTTTTATAGGAGACAGCATTTGCCAGTTATTGATCTTCCATAGCTAATACATGTACTTGCTTTCCAATTTGCTACTCTATGTTGTGAAGAAAGCCATGATTTTGTTTGATCTTTCCCCTTTTTGTCCCCTTTTTGGACCATTTGTTATCTCAGAGTATCTCAGTACCATACTTTGTATCTGTTAATTTACAATTAATGCGTTTCTAAACAGTTTAAATTAATTTGTTGCAGTATGAAGAATATTTAAGATTTTTGGGGGTTGGGGGGGCACAAATTAGGAGATTTTACCCTTTTTGGCCCCTTAAGGAACTGTAAATACTGTAACAGAACACCCTATTGTCATTATTTATACCTGTTGACATTTGACTGACAGTTTCTTAGCCATTGTATTTGGATGCAGTGCTGTTTATGGTTGTTTTGTGAAGCAATTCAGGCATTTTCGTCAAATTTCTTCCCTTTCAACCCCTTTTGGGGGCCCCTAAATGCCCTGCACATAGTACTCAGGAGTAACCCATTATCATATTTTGTATCTGTTAACTTTACGCTTACATTTTCACAACCTTGTTAAAGGAAAACAGTTATGACTTTGTAACTGCATGGAGAAAATTAATCATTTGGGGGCAAATTAGCCTGTTAAAACCCCTTTTGGAGCCCCTTAAATAAATATTAAAAGAGTCTCAGTGCTAGTCCTTGTAATGTGGATATTACTTAATGTAAGTCTGATATTTTCACAACAACTATACATGTAATTAATACTGCATGTCATTGTTTATGGAAAAAATGTATGATATTTTACGGGATTTTGTTTTTTCATTCTTTTATATAGAGTACTGATTGTTTCCATGGTTACGGTCAGAAGGAAGTAACTTCCCAAACATGTTTCTTCAGTTCATAATAGGCGAGGCCCTCCTTTAGTATGTAGTGATGTGTAGATATGTCAGACTGGCCGGACGAAATGATAGTATATGCTTAAAAATGCCTTAAAACGGGGGTTTCAGAAACCTTGATACCCCACCCACCATTGGCAGCCAATAGCAGTACTAAAAAAATTATAAAACTAATATATTTGTTTTTTCTAACACTGATACTGACCTATACTTCTTCAACAAATTAATGTTTAGATAAAATATAGGTTCATTAAGCCTATATAAAAGTGCAAAAAGTGTAATTTTTTATTTATTTTTTGACAATTTTTGAGCCAAAAACGTTGGAGGCCGTTACCATGGCAACGGGCATGCAGCAGACGGAACTAAGTATGAATCATATGGTTTTGAGTGACAACACACAAACTGAGAAAGTTTCATCAAGATCCATGACTATGCGTGCCGAACTTTGGTTGGTGGTTACAGAGAATTGCTATTAATCCGCGAGCGCATGCGTCCTCCACCAAGCCACTTCAGCTCCCACAGCATGGGACAGAAAATAGGCAGTGGCAGCGGAGAGATGCCTGATGCAGCGAGAACCTGTAACAAAATAATCTAAAATAATGGAAACCAAACTCCGCTACGATTAATGTCGCTTTTCACTATTTTGTTCCCTTCGGACGAATATATAATTCACGCGAAAACAGAGGACTCCAATCGGCCTGCTTTGGATGCCGGGCTCAGTGTTCCAGATAAGAAGGAGAAACAGGGATTATTTAGGGATAATTGTCCATATTTCTCCCAATAAACAAACGTTGTGACTCCTCATTAGAAATGTCTCGGCAAGACATTTCTAATGAGGGTTCACAACATATATTTGTTGAGAAATAAGAACAATTATTTTTGAATTATCCTCCTTACCCACTCTTATCAGGAGCTCTGGGGCTACTTTTTGTATACGCTCGGTTCAGTTTAGTAACACAGGGCATATAATTACCTGACAGGCTATATCCAATGGTGTAGTTTTCATTTACGACTGAAAATAGAACAAATTTAGCTATGATAAGAAATTGCCTTCTTACCCCAACCCCACCCACCCCCATACACGCACCACACAAATATTTTTTCCACAGGCAGATAACTCAGTATTTGTGATTGATAACTACAGTGTGGCGTTTTATTTATCTATTTTTTTTTTAATTTTCTCCTTTTTTTGTTTTTTTATTTATCTATTTATTTATTTGACAAGTTCAACAAGTTCAAACAATTTCGTATCAACGCAGTGATTTTCCACTATATAAGTGCCCATAAAACACGCATCAATCCCAATCTCAAACAGTATTTAGTTAAATTTCCAACTGCAGGAAAATTACAAATGACTATCTTAGAAGCAAAAAATTTACTTTTGTCTGTGCATTCATTCTGCAAAAGTGAAGCGCGCATACCACCACTAACCATCATTACTATCCCCACCCATAAGGGTTTTTTTTACAAAAATTTCCAATCATCAGAGAAAACGGCGCGATTTTTTGTTGTTTGTTTTATTTGAGTGGGCTCCGGCACTGCAAAGTTATATTGTTGCTTTGAGGCTGGTACGAGTAATATGGAAATATGCTGCAATAAAGTGCCCAAAAAAGCAGACGACAAAAATTGAATCTGCAACATTAACTCTACATGGTTTTAAGAATTCAAATCTAGAGGGCAAACAGTGAAGATCCAGACGAGGCTGCTTATAATGAGCCGCCTCAAATGGATTTACGCTGTTTATTTTTATTTTTTGGCGCTTTAAGTATTAAAATAATTAAATTGCGGGCTCTCAAAATAAACAGATTATTATATTATTGTTTATCTGCACACGTAGAGAGAAAACTTACCATTTTCACCTTGAGCTGCGCAGTTACACGGAGGACAGTTACATGCCGGACAGTTACATGCAGGACAGTTACACGATGGACAGTTTTGCACTGGGCATCCACCGCTGCCAGTGGTTGAATTCGCAGCTTGGTTGACATTGTCTTTGACAGGCGGGGCAGTATTTCCGGGCATAGAGCTTCCCGGTCGTGGAGTAGAGTGAGGATCTGGGTGCGTAGTCACAGCCTGTGGTGGTGATGGACCTGGGTCCGAGGCCTCCCCTTTAAAACATGTGACTTCCAGTGTTGAATTCGCCTGAGTCTTTTCATAATCAGCTGAAATAAATAACATAAAGTATCTTAGGTTAGATGATGCTGCACTCTCTGATCATTGTGTAATTCGAATCTTTATGTCCCAGCAGGCACATAACGTCATAATGACGTCGCGCTTACGTCGATGCGACGTAATCACAGTGCGACGTAATTATATTCATTATGTCATAATGACGTCGCACTGACGTCGATGCGACGTCATCACGTCGCGTCGACGTGAGTGCGATGTCATTTTAATGGTATGTGCCTACTGGGGTATATCACAACTGGCAAATACGCAAGTCTAGCCCGTCCTGGAAATTAAAACAGAATTTTAAACTAGCCGAGCACCTTATCTGCACATGGTAGGGGTACGGTGTTGTGTGTGTGTGTGTGTGTGTGTGTGTGTGTGTGTGGAGGGGGAAGGCGGGAAGGGGGCGGAGTACCCCATTTAAATCGAATTGGTGTTTAATCGCTCAACGATGACTTCAAAACGATGCTAGACTCATTTCGAGCCATCACATCTTGCCCGGACCGTGCACTAAAGCGTTCAGCAGTCTACATGTATAAGCTACAGAGAATTTAGAGTTGTCGGTCTAAATGAGCTGCCAATTCAGCAGGCACATGATGTCGTTATGACGTCGTACTGATGTCGATGCGACGTGATGACTTCGCGTCGACGTCAGTATGACGTCATTCCGACGTTATGTGCCCGCTGGGAACGGAGTTCTATAGGACTTAGCCAATTTCGACTATTGCAAAATGTCCCAGGCGCCAGTACTCATTCATCCATTCATCCACCCATCCAATGCTCAGGTCGCGAAAACAAGTTACAAGGATAAAATGCTACCAAAGAAAAAAGGAGCAGGTACTAGTTGTCGGCACGCGGAGAGCAGCAACATCGTCATTCACGTCCTTAAGGCTTGTCGTAAAACGGCTTAGGCTTGTGATAAAAACGGCCCAGGCTTCTTGTAAAAACGGCCTTGTTTAAGTCCATATCGTATAGAAACTTCGCCGCCACGTGGTTACATGTAGCTTGCCGTGTGGCGTTGCACTCCTGCCACCACCCCTCCACCAGCCCCTCAGCACAGTATAGATGTGTTCTCTTCCGAAATCGCTGGAGAGCCTACGGCAAAACTTTTCGCCTTATATCTGTGTGGCCCATACTGAGACCAAATATCAGCTTTGTTATCACAAAATTCCTGAAAGTGGCCAAACCGAAATATTTTTCAGCAATTTTGAGTGTTAGACCTGAAATAGTTCAGCTTATGCTTGCCGCTCAGTTATAAGTACACATGTCACCTACGTTCCGCGCTCGTGATTTGATCTACTCTACCATTGCCGTACAAACAGACAATTACTTTCTCAAAAAATCTCTGCTAGAGCTGACTGAATCGAGAAACGACACGACAGAACCAACAAAGTGGTTGTGTGCGCAGCGCAGACTCAGATGAGCCTCGACATCCGCCGAGTCAGATCAGAGTCTTCGCTGCCCGCATGGAGAGAGACCCTTAAGCTACACTTTAAGCGCTAAGCGAAGAGTCAGATCAGACTGAGAGTATGCCCAGGCTGATATGAGTCTGCACAGGCCGCACAACCATTTTTTGTTTATCTCGTGTCGCGGCTCACTTATTATAACGTATTCTTACCTTGAACCGGCACTTGAAGTTTGAGACATGCCGATGAATCTCCAATAAGTGACTTTTCGAACTTAATTTCACCGAGTCGTCCATCATAATCTTCCCTATAAGTTTCTCCCTCAGCATTTCCACAGTAGCGGGTCTGACCCAAGAAAAACTGGATTTCACATTTTGGGTTATTTTGTACAGTGAATGAAACTAGAACATATGTCAACGGCCCCGAGAGCTCAGAGGAACAAAAGCAAGTCATTAGTTTGTTCGTAGCAACTTGGGAAGTGTCGATGTATATAGTTTGTCCCGTCCGTGAGGCATCTGTGCACACTGGAAGAACTACAAAAAAGCAATTTATTCACAATTTCCTTGGCAACATAATCATATACATGTAAGTACATACATGGGCCAACTGATTGGAAGTAGACACTGCCTATATATATATGCCTCACGTATCTACTTGTATGTATATGTTGCCATGAAATATTATTAATAACTGACATCCTAAGGTGAACGATATTATACTTTCAAAATCATCAGTAATTTGGTCCTCTTTAGTATGAGAAACAAGCAAAACAAATATAAATGATATTTACATGGGTTTATTGTTACATGTATATGCGAGCCGGGTAAAATAACTCCTTAACTCTCTTGTGTAGCCGCTTGGTCTAACAGATATTTATTTTCCCTGTGATCCTAACGCTGCTTTTGACCAGGCAATTTCATCATTTTCTTTACGTTGCCAGGCTCTAGAACATATTAACATCATTCAGACAGTTATATCCGAACACGTAAGTACTGATCAATATCGTAAGAGGCCAAAAATGGTGTCTGTAGATAACAGTTGAAGGACCCATTGCTCTGTCGGCATAATATTTTTTCGTGAGGTATCGTAACGTTATATTCTTCTCATTTCAAATGACCGTGATTAACCGGCTTTAAATTAATAAAACATCCGTAAGTTTCACATATTAAGGAAGGTTTGAAAAATAAATTGGGTCACTTAAGTTGGTAACTAAAAATACCTAATTTCGATTTTATCAGCTTGAAAAAAAGGTAAAAATACAATGTACAAGCCTGGAACCCTATTCATTGTCTTGCATTTGTTGGCAATGCATTGCTCGATGGGAAACCAGAAACAGATATGCGATTTGACTTTTTTTGAAAATTGAAATTGATTCGCGACACGACAAAACCATCAAAGTCGCATGTGCACACAGCGAAGACTAATCAACCTAAGATCTACCATGAAGGTAGTTTAGACCTTTAGCTACGCTTTAAGCGCACAGCGAAGATTCTGACCGGACTGGGCTGATATGAGTCTTCACTGGGCGCACTTGCCACTTTGTTGGTTTTCTCATGTCGCGGCTCATTTCATTAAACGACCTTAGTGACTGTCTCACTGATGACGAAAACTTACCATCCTCTTGGTTTTGTAGATTACAATTCATATCTACACCTGAAAATAAAACATGACAAAGGATATGAGCTGCGACACGACAAAACCAACAATGTGGTTGTGCGCCCAGCGCAGACTCAGATCAGCCTGGGCATCCGCCCAGTTTGATCAGACTCTTCTTTAAGTGCTCAAAGGGTAGCTAAGGGTCTAAGCTACCTTCATGCGGACAGCGAAGACTCTGATCAGACTGGGCGGATGCCCAGGCTGATCTGAGTCTGCGCTGGGCGCACAACCACATTGTTGGTTTTGTCATGTCGCGGCTCATATAAGTTTTCAGTAGATTTTGTTCAAATCCTTTTATTTCTTGTTTCTAAGTAACATTTACTGTTTCTAATGAAATTTGTATCAAGGAAGACTAAAAGCCATGGTTAAAGAACGGCAAAGATGTCTTAAAATACACATATACTACAAAAGTGCATAAAAAGTTCTAATTAGAGAAAATTAAACATTTTCTCTGGAAGCCCCCCAATCCTCGCCCCGTCCATGAGAGGAAGGTTCCCCTCTCATACTCTCCCCTCACACCTTCGGTGCCTGGCTCATTTCCAGTTCGACATAAGCCCCGCCTCCCACCACCTCCACACCTTGAACATCAGGCGGGTGGATCCAGCCCTGATACCTATTTTGGTTACGACGCATTAATCGACTTTAAGAGTGCCTGGTAATTTCTCCAAAAGCAAATTTTGACACATCATCAGATTCTCAAAGTATGTTGTATACCTAGAACGCCCAGAGTCGGTTGTTTGTGTGTGTGTGTGGTCGGGCGATGGTGCTGGATAAATTTCAGTGCCGGGGCGTCCTACTTATTTGGCTAATCTCAGGGCAAGGGGACTACTGTGCTTGCAGTAGGTGCGGGTGGGGATTGTTTGAATATATTTTTCTCTAGCCTATCGTCTCGATTCTTTCTCCCTCTCTCTGGGAGACGGCTCGATAAAGACTGAAATACTGTCTCGAAGAGCCTTTAACCCAAAACAACCAACCAAACAAACAAAATGGTTGTTTGGGTGGTTATTTAACTGTCCCTTTGAGACAGTATTTCAGTCTATATCGAGCCGGCTACCTGCAAGAAGGAGAAAGAAGATGTAGGATAGATTAGAGGAGAGTAAAAAGAATCCAAACTCCCTTGTCCCGCACCTACTGAAAGCACAGCAGGCCTCTGCCCGGTCCTCAGACGCCCAGATGCCGCAAGTTTCAAGGCACCCTCGCCCACCCCTTCGTCCCCAGAACGTCCAGAAAGACAAGCATATATTAAAACATCAAGGAAAATACATCATTATTTACCTGACAATGACACTGAAGACATAAATATCATATACATCCATTGCTGAAAATTCATGTTACCCGATAAAATAAATCGCCAAGTATAAAATCGTTAAAAAGATGTTAGAGGCTAGAGTCAGCGATTTTTTTTTCTTTTTTATGTTGACATATGTGTAATTCTTTTTGAAATAAGTCATGCATGCGTATTTGTATTTTGAGCGATTACGTATCGACAAAATTTGTGTCGTGTTGGATTTTACAGCCCAGTGATACACATATCGGGCCCGGGCAATCGGGTATCAAGTTTTTGCATTCTGGTTGAGTTGCCACTGCGTAGAAATCAGCATAACTGCCAAGATCAGTCTGGTCTCAGTTACCACCACGCTGTAAATGAGCATATAAACAGGTCTTATGATCAGAATCATGCCAGTCCGTTGTCAGAGCAATCTGCTATACCCCGGTGGCCACATGACGTCGAAATGACGTCATATTGACGTAGATATGACGTCATAATGTCGCATAAACGTCGTAATGACGTCATGTGCCTCCTGGGAAATTCCATGCCACCCATGTTTGGTCTGGCATGGAGTGTTAACATTGTTTATAAAACAAGCTGCCACTGATCATATCATGTGTTTAAAATTAAGTCTTCAAGAAGCTAGCTGCTCAATGGATTAGCGCTCAAATGTAAATATACGTTCTTTAGGAATCAGAAGAGAAGAGTTATCCATTAGGCAGGTGACTTAAATATTGATGAAAGACAACAGTTGCTTGGAATGATTGGGTACAAAATGAAAAATACGTATCCACTACCACTATTTTCTTATGCTGTGTTTCTTGGGGGGGGGGTATACTGTTTTGACGTTGTCCTTCCGTCCGTCTTTCTGTCCGTCCGTCCGTCCACAGGCATCTGACATTTTTGGGGTCTCAGGAATACACAGAAACCTCGAATATGGCCAGAAATCGCATCTTCTATAATGAGATACACTGTATTCCTGAGACCCCAAAAATGCCAGATGCCTGTGGTCCGTCCGCAACGCATTAAATTTGCTCCGATTTGTTTCAAATTTTGTCCATGGATGCAGCATAAGAAAATAGTGGTAGTGGATACGTATTTTTCAGTTTTTCCTGGAAGGTTTTTATCGCGGAGTTATGCCCCTTCGTATTTTTCGTGAAATAAGTTTGTTATCGCAACTCCTCCTAGATGGTTTGACGGATTTTCTTGAAATTAAGTATGTGAACAGATATTGGTATGAAGATGTGCATTAGGGTTTTGATTTAACATTTTGCCCCTTTTTGCCTGAGTCATGCCCCTTTTTGATATTTTTTGCCCTATTTTATAGGGTTTTTGCATTAAATTTGCTCCAATTTGTTTCAAAGTTGGTCCATGGATGCAGCATTCGAAAATAGTGGTTACGTATTGTTCAGTTTTTCCGGAAAGGTTTTCCTGCTGAGTTATGCCCCTTTGTATTTTTCGTGAAATAAGTTTGTTATCGCAACTTCTCCTAGATGGTTTGACGGATTTTCTTGAAATTAAGTATGTGAACAGATATTGGTATTAAGATGTGCATTAGGGTTTTGATTTTTAAATTCTGTCCCTTTTTGCCTGAGTTATGCCCCTTTTTGATATTTTTGCCCTTTTTTTATAGGGTTTTTGCCTTTTTTGCTTCCATTTTATTCAAATTGGGTTACTAGATGCAGCATATGGAAACAGCTGATACATATTGTTCAGTTTTTCCGGAAAGGTTTTCCTGCGGAGTTATGTGCCTTTGTAGTTTTCGTAAGACCAGTTTGTTATTGCTACCACTCCAAGACCATTTGACGGGGTATGAAGATGTGCATTAACCCTTTTTGCATGAGTTATGCCCTTTTTTTATATGTTTTGCCCTAGTTTGAAGTTTTTTATGCCATTTTCACTTCCAAATTTTATTCAGATTTGGTGCACATATACAGTAGAAGAAAGACTCGGCACATATTGCTCTGTTTTTCTCAAAAGGGTTTTTCCAGCTTTATTGTGCCCCTTTGTAGTCTTGGAAAACAGAGTTTGTTGTCGCTACTTCTCCTAAACCGTTTGACTGATATTAAATATGTGAACAGATATTGGTAAATAGATGTGCACTTGTAGTTGTCATAACATGTATGCTGTGTAAATGTAAAACTCAAATGACAAAGCTGCGTGCCTAACTGTTAAACGCGGGGGTATTTAGTAAGCCATGCTTACTGCCACCTCTAGTTTAGACTCCCTACAACCGAGTAAGAAGAAGCCAGAGTATTAGCATACCTTAGGGTCATCCAAATCAAGAACCACGGATCAAGAAAGGTTGTCAAGAAATCTAGTAAATGATATTGTAGGCAGCTGTAGCACAGATACTACAATTTGCTTTACAGACGGGTCGTGTTTGGGCAACCCGGGCCCATGGGGAGCTGGTGCATGTATCTTTCTGCCAGGAGCTGAGGAGCCAGTTTGCTTGAAGTAACCCGTCAGTAGCCGTGGTTCCATCCTTCTAGGAGAGCTAGTAGCAATTCAGATGGCAGTTGAGAACACGTACAATTTTGTGACTTGCAGAGGAAACATTACTTCCAAGCTCCATATGAGCCGCGACACGAGAAAACCAACAATGTGGTTGTGCGCCCAGCAAAGACTCAGATCAGCCTGGGCATCCGCCCAGTCTGATCAGAGTCTTCGCTGTCCGCATGGAGGTAGCTTAGACCCTTAGCTACCCTTTAAGCGCTTAGTGATGAGTCTGATTAGACTAGGCGGATGCCTAGGCTGATCTGAGTCTGCGCTGGGCGCACAACCACATTGTTGGTTTTCTCGTGTCGTGGCTCATATCTTTTCTGATAGTCAGTCTGCAATTGGCATCCTCTCACTTGGTTGGGAAGCAACATCACATAAGACTACAGTGAAGCAGGTTAAGCACAGTATCTTCAAACTTAAGCAGTCTGGTGTAGACCTTGAAATTTCGTGGACACCTGGGCATGCAGACATCCAAGGTAATGAGCTCGCTGATAGTTTGGCAAAGGAAGCAGCAGAGGAGGCTAAAGAACTGGATGATTCGAGTGTTGTAGTGACCATGGAAGATGTGAAGTCAGCAGCCAAAAACTCTGGGATTAAGAAATAGCAAGATATGTGGGACAAGTCAGAGAGGGGCAGGGCTTTATATATATAGCTACAGACCAGAGGTAGATTTTAAACTTAAGCATTCATTTAAAACCACTAAAGGGGAAAAGGCAATATCACAGCTGAGGACAGGATACTCAAATTTGAATGAGTATTTGTTTAAATGTGGCTTAACGGACAGTGTTAAGTGTGAATGTGGAGAAATCGAAACCCGCGATCACTTCCTCCTTCACTGTTCTATTTATGAAAGACAGAGAGAATTCCTCAGAAAGAGACTTTTTCAACAATTAGGAATAGTGTCAGTTGATTCTGATTTACTACTGAATGTGAAAAATGAAAAAGAAGCCAATGAAATGAGAAGTGAAATCTTATCCGCGTTGGAAAATTTTGTTCTTTTACAGACCTAAAACCGGAAATTAAGAACTTCAGCAATGCACTACGTAAACAATCATACCTGTGAGTTTATCACTGAAGAATTATACCAGAGAGTTTCTACGGCTTTAAGGCTTAGATGCCGATACAGATTTTTCTTGTAATGAATTACCACAATGCTCTGAAAAACCAACCGATCCGCTCAACACCAGTTACGATATGGTTCATTACATTCTGCTTTTACGAATATTCTTTAATCAATTCCATGCAAGTCCACCCATCGAACTGACATGGAAAATACGAATGATTATTTGCAAATTAGACTGGTATGATGCGTATATACGATTCTTTTCAAGTGATAGGGTCTGTTTTCAGTCGAACGTATAGTACACTGTAAAAATGTCCATAGGTTTTATGGTGAAATACCTGAAAACTGACTGCTAGGCCCTTTACCGTAAATGTACGGGATAGTGCCGTATTTTTTTATATGTAAAATGGCTGCACCGAATGAAAACAAGAGGGCCATGAGGCCCTGAATCGCTCACCTGGGCAGTTGGCAAGGTGACTTTTTCTTATCATGTCTGAAATTGTCAAAATATGAGTCTTGGGTCAAAAGTCAAAGAATGACCATGACCGCTTGTACTCATAAATCTGCATGTACTCATTGAGACAACCATATATACCATTTTTAGGCCAAAATCTTCAAAACTTTCCACGAAATCTTATGTTCTAGCATTTTCAAATATTTGACCATGCCGCAAAAAAAGGGTCAAGGTAAACCCAAGGTCACCATTTGAACAGTCTTGGTGGTACTCTAGTACTCCATGCTACTTACCAAGTTTCATGGCCATATGTGTATTACTTCTGGAGAAGAAAAATATTAAAGATTTATAACATAAGTGGTAATGGCGGCCATGTTGTCATGTGACCTGGACCGTTTGAACAATTTTTTTATTCAATCAACCGCTTGAAGTTCTATATGAAATGTGTTTACAATTGGACCTTTGACTTTTGAGGAAATGGTTGAAAATGTCAAAATATGAGCGATCTGGATCTAAGGTCTAGAAATGACCTTGACCTCTTGTACTCATAATTCTTCATGACCTCATTAAGACAACTGTATATACCAATTTTTAGGCCAAAATTTTCAAAACTTTCCATGAAATCTTATGTTCTAGGATTTTCCCATATTTGACCTTGCTGTAAAAAAGGTCAAGGTCAACACAAGGTCATAATTTGAACAATCTTGATAGTACTCAAGTACCCAATGCTACATACCAAGTCTCAAGGCCATCGGTCAGTTGGTTCTGGAGAAGAAGATTTTTTAAGATCTTTACCATATATGGGCATATGTGGCCATGTTGGTCATGTGACCATGACCGTTAGAAATTTTTTTCATTCCCTCAACCCCTGGAGGCTCTATATAAAATTTGGTCACAGTTGGCCCAGTGGTTTTTGAGGAGATTATTTGAAATTGTCACAATATGAGAGTTCTGGGTCAAAGGTCAAAGAATGACCTTGACCTCTTGTACTCACAAATCTTCATGTACTCATTAAGACAACTGTATATACCAATTTTTAGGCTAAAATCGTCAAAACTTATCATGAAATCTCATGTTCTAGCATTTTCCCAAATTCGACCTTGCCGTAAAAAAGGTGAAGGTCAACACAAGGTCATAATTTGAACAATCTTGATAGTACTCAAGTACCCAATGCTACATACCAAAACTCAAGGCCATCGGTCAACTGGTTCTGGAGAAGAAGATTTTTAAAGGTTTTTACCATATAAGGGCGTGGTGGCCATGTTGGTCATGTGACCTGGACGGTATGAATAAATTTTTGTTCCCTCAACCCCTTCAGGCTCTATATGAAATTTGGTTTCAATTGGCTGAGTGGCTTTTGAGGAGATTGTTAGAACTTGTCAAAATATGAGAGTTCAGGGTCAAAGGTCAAAAAATGACCTTGAACTCTTGTACTTGTAAATCTTCGTGTAGTCATTAAGATGACTGTAGATACCAATTTTTAGCCCAAAATCTTCAACAGTTTCCAAGATATCTTATGTTGTAGCATCTTGCCATATAAAAGCATAAGGAAGCAAATTTGCCCTTACCGTAAAAAAGGTCAAGGTCAACCCAAGGTCATAATTTGAACAATCTCGGAAGTACTCGCGTACCCGATGCTACATACCAAGTTTCAAGGCCATCGGCCTATTGGTTCTGGAGAAGATTTTTTCAGGTTTTTACCATATATGGGCATGGCGGCCATGTTGGTCATGTGACCAGGACCGTTTGAACAACTTTTCGTTCCTAAGGTCCCAGGAGGCTCTATATGAAATTTGGTTACAATCGGCCCAGCGGTTTCAGAGGAGAAGTCGTTTGAAATTGTGGATGGACGGACGGACGACGGACGGACGGACGGACGACGACGGACGACGGAGCCTTACCATCCTATAAGCTCCCCCGGAGCCGCTGGCTCAGGTCAGCTAAAAATGCGTTTATACCGCGTTTGATTTCTACATTGATTATATTGGCTATTCCACGAATTGGGAGCACGAGGTATCCAACTGGACACACAACTTTGAATCAACAGTGAATCAACGCTGATTCAACGTCATTACATTAAAAAAGCTATGTGCCTGCTTGGCATGACGTGAACAGGTTTTGGGTTTCTGGAAGACGCTGCCTGAAGATAAAAGGAAATTTACTTCTAGCAATTTTAGAACTTTTATTGATGGCTGCCTTGGCTGGAGTAGTTGTTGGTGCAAGTCTACACTATGTAGGTACCCGGCAGGCACAGAACCTTGAATCAACCTTGATTCAACGCCATGACGTTGAATCAATGTTGATTCAAGGTTGTGTGCCCAGTAGGTAAGAATGTGTCCACTAAGTTTAGTTTTCTAGGGTTGATTTATTACTGCGTTTGCATATTAGTAGATCTGCCTGCTTGGTAACCTCTGTGACTTACCTTTGGCTCCAGTTTCAATTTTTAGTAGTGACACTGTCTATACTGGATCAGTTCAGTGTGGCAGTGCGGTCACTTGACCATCACATGTTCTAGCTCAACAAAATCTGTTTTTAACCTGCTTTTAATTCTTGTACAGTCTTTTCAACAGTCCTTTTATCTTGTTCTTACACTTTTGTACCGTGGCTTTAAGACGCAATCCACCTGCACCTAATCCCCGCGAGGGGGCGTTGCAGTATAGAAAGAAAGAAAGAAAGGAACCCCCCAATTAGAGGGGGATCCCCCTCTCATACTCTCCCCCCTCCCTCGCGGCTCGAATCATTCTGTGCCCCCCCCCCCCCCACCGTCTTCAGGTGCTCTGGGTCCAGCCCTGCTCTTCCATCATTCTGATATGACTCTTGGAAGATCGCAAGTTATCATCAAGCGAAGTGCACTCACTCACGACATGTGTTGCCGGTGAGTAGGGATACCGCATGTGTGCGGTTCAATTTCGTACGTTTCGTTTTTAAACCACGTGTTCTTTCTTTCCTAAAATTGTGAAACTCGAGGTGTGATACGGCGAAATTCTTTCCAAAATATTTAAATGAAACTGAAATTATTTTGATTGAAATATGTTCAGTTGTTTTCTGATAATAGTTTAATGAGTTGAGATTTCTAAACTAGCTTTTCAATGCGGAGGATGAGCTGTAAAAATTAGAAAAGTGCGAGGGCTAAGAAGTGGGTGGGGAAAGTTCACGTTGGTGCGCTGACAAATTTTAGAAAGCCGACTTTTCTGGCAGTAAACTGTTACCATCCAGAAAATCAAAACGATGAAAATGTTAACTTCTGGTGAATGATTGTTCTTGGAATTATCACCAGCAAATAATTTTGAAGCAAATTTCAGGAGCACTGGTGAGACACCTGGGGTCAGTAGGTGCATTGAGTCGAAAATTGATCCCCTGCAGTTTTTTTTTCTCACTTATTTTTACATTTTAGTAGGACAAAAATCTTGATTTACAGCCTCGGGGACAATGTTTACACATATGCGCGCGATAGGTACTGAATTTCAAATTCCGTAGGCATTCGGTAGTTCTCGCATAGTAATTCGAAAGAGAACCAGTCTCCTGTCATGCGCAACTGCGGTTCATAAACAGGTCCCAAGTTGTCCTACAGGGCTCTCACACCCCTTTTTGGGAATGGGGCCGGGGCCTTTGGAATTGGGAAAAATAGCGACATTTTGTCTTAAATTGGGAAAATTTACATTTATCAAAGTATGCATATCATCATTCACTGATCATTTTTATACACTTTGAAGAACAATTTAGATGTTTAATTTTTGTTCAATATTTTAAACTTTGTTGTAAAATATGGCAGATGTACTCAGAAAAATATCCCTCTTTCTTCAGATGAAATTCCCAATATCCCTGAGAACAATATATCAGAGGTAAAAAAATATACTCTCAGGCACCTCAGAAGCCCTGGTTAGGTTTCTGTTACTGTGGAATAGGAAACTTTTCTACTGCCATGACTGGCTATGTAGAACAAAGTACCATACCATAGCAGTGATTTTTTTACCCCTGCGTCCTGCGTCTTAGACGCATAATTTTCCCAGAGGACGCAAAATATTTCCTTGGCTGCGTTCCGGGACGCATAAAAATAGCCGATCGGTAGTCCAACTTCCGATTTCGGCTTCGTTTACAAAGCTACTTTCGTTTTAAGAATATAGCAACGGTGCATTAGCAGATTGTTATATTACTGGTAAAAAACAGTACCATAGTCTTTCCTACTCCCGCTAAATACCGAAGTCTACCTGTAATACCAATAATCAATAGTGGTTGTCCAGTACCGGAGGAACATAGTATTATCGACCACGGCGATGTCTTTACCCAAGTGCAAACTTTTATTAATACACCGGGTCAATAAGTAATCATGCCTCCGAAAAACAAGAAAAAGATCAAACTTGATTCAAAGCAGCAAACATTATTTGGTCTTCTTGGGCAAGACAAACACGCAAGGCCAGATGTTGCAGATCATGATGCGACCGATCAAACTTCGAATCCGAAATGACAACGGATGTCTCCAAATCCAATACGCTGTCTGACAATGAGACAACAGGTGATTTATTTTATTCCTGTGACCACAGGAGCTTGACGTTGGTTATTTTTTTACTTATAAGGCTTGTCCTTTGAAGCCCTTTAAGTTTGGGATGCAGAGAAAATATTGCTTTTGCATCCCAGTAAAGATGCAAACCCTTGAGCTTGGGATGCAAAGATTTTAGGTCTTGTGAGTCCTGGGACTCAAAGAAGGAGATTTGTAAAAAAATCACTGCCATAGTTATGTGAAGTTGAGAGAAAGTGGACTTTCACACAGCAAAACATGACAAAACTTTCAGTCCTGCAAGTACAACACACCCACGGTATGTCACTATCACCGTAATAACTCTTGGATGTCACGTTAATCCTGTTTATGATTTTGGATATGGCCGAAAATGTCTGTGAAAATCGATTCCGGTACGAAATGCAACAACAGCCGAATCATCCTCCACTGGTAAAGCTCCAATCAAAATTTAGCATAGGAAGGCTTTAGTTTAAAGAATAAGTCAAAATATTGTTCACCACAACAATATTGGCCCTTAAAGGAAAGAAAATATTAACATATTGCAGCCAAAATCGCTAGGCTATTCGCCATGTCAAAAGGGAAGTAACTCTAACAGTACATGATAACTCTAACAGTACATGATAAAACCCGGTACCAGTTTCCAGTAACAAACGATGACGATCGTGATTGAAAATGTAATTGCTTCCTGAAGTTTTAAAGTTATAAATTATGTAAACACTTTTAGTTTAAGATGGTTTTTAATACATTGACACAACTGCAGTTTCCTCGGACCAAACAGAGTTTAGATTCCAGATGAAAAATTCCCAAACAGACTTAGTCAGATTGGGAATTTTTCATCTGGAATTGGGAAAAAAACATACTTTTTGGCATTGGAAATGGAGCCGAATTTCGGCCCCAAATTTCGGTGATCGAGAGCCCTGTCCTATAAATATTTGTGACTAGATATTAAGGGATGGAACCAGTCAACTGTAAACATTGTCCCCGAGGCTGCAAATCAAGATTTTTGTCTTTATAATATTTTTCTACACATTCGGTGAGAAATAGCAAGAATTTGAGAGAAGTTTGAAATGATGCTGGTGTCCACGTAAAGGCCAATGTCTGGCGAACTGAGGGACGTAAGTATCTTAGATGATTGCGTTGAATTCGGAAGGTGCAGCCCTGTTTACCGAGAGAGGGGTCAACATTGATCAACACGGAGTTGCATATCTTGTTTTTTTTTAAGCCAAGGGAGCAAATATCGAAAATTGCAAACGTTTTCTATACATGACCAACCCATTTATCTCAGTTCAGGTATACTAAAATGTAAAAATAAGTGAGAAAAAAACTGCAGGAGATCAATTTTCGACTAAATGCACCTACTGACCCCAAGTGTCTGTGCTGGTGAGCGCAGAAAAATGCTGGTGGGCAAAGTATTTGAAAGGGATCCATGACATTTCGTCTAAAACCATTTAGTCTAAATGCCATTTCATCTAAACGCCATTTCGTCTAAAAGCCATTTCGTCTAATGACCATTTCGTCTAAAAGACATTTCGCCAATACGACAATTTGTCTAAATTTCGTCTAAAATCGACTAAAATTCGTCTTAATTTCGTCTAAAACATTATGTATAAGGTATATTTTTGGAACATCAGTTTTGTTCACATATCACTTCAAAGACATTGAAATGTCCAGTAGTTTAGTAGCTCAAGTTATAGCCAATACCACACAAGTAACCAAGCACAACACCATGTATTGTATATAGTTGCTAGAAGTGTACTGGTGCTATAGAGAAGGTTCCATCACCATACCTTAGTGTACTCTTGGCCAAATACTTAAAACATGAATCAATGGCAAGAAAATTGACCCGAATCTTTTCATCTGCATCAATAGTTTTGTCACTTAACACAGAACTCTCCCCTTTGACAGTCTTACAAAATGACAAGTCCAGGTCAAGAAGACTTTTTGGCAACTCTGGTAGTTGCTTTCTACACTGTCTTTGGATTTTTCTTTCAGGTGTGACATTTCATCTAAAAAATCTTAAATTATTTTTCGACCAAATGTCGCACCTGGCCGATTTTTTAGATGAATTGTCCATTAGACAAATAATCCATTCAGCCAAATGTCATTTAGACGAAATTGCCTTTAGACGAAATGACATTTAGATGAAATGGGTTTAGACGAAATGTCGTGCACCCATTTGAAAGAGATCATGTTCAGTTTTATTGTTAAGTTGGCAGACCTGTTTACAACTACGATTTTGGCATATTTTCTATGCTTTTGGCTTAAAAATACACTCAACCATCTGAAACTACGCAAGATTGCAAATCCTTTCTTTCTTTCTACCGATACTGCTCTCTGTCAACTATGACCATGATGGCAGGTTGTGGTGTGGCACATAAGTTATCACAAAAAAAAAAAAGAATTTATAATGATAAATGAATTTGTGACAAAGCCACCAGCAGATTAAAACTGTTTACAAGAAGTCCTCAGGGGCAGGCATTCCATGCCTAACCCCTGCTCTACCCTAGGATATTATATTTTGGTCTTAAACCCATGAACTGTCTCCGAAGAGACAGCTTCAGTTGTAAGGCCTGTTTTTCAGCCCTTTTCCTATGATTTTTGACCATATTTGGATGTTTTGGCCTCTAATTAAAGCGTGTATTTAACATGGATAATAACTGGTCGACAGTGCATTTTACTGCGAACAAACATTCAAATTATGCTGTATGTGTAATTGCCAGTCTCTAATCTTCAAGAGAAGTTCAACAATGGCAATATTAGTCATGGTCTGTTGATTTTATATCATGATATCAAACTGATTTTGTCAGCTGCACTCCATTGTCATGTGTTTTCGCGATCAAAAAAGTTGATCATAACTGAGTTAATGGCTGCAATGAAGAAGTCAGAATATTATTATTGATCATCATAACAGATGTATAATTTATCCTGCAAAAATAAATTCATTAACTGACAGATTATTAAGGTGTGTTTAAATATTTCACTACTATCTATTAGGATGGAAAAGAGTGGTACTATGAATGCTGGCAGGTAGGCAAGCACATACATATGTAACGTTTGTATATACATAAATACATCTGTAGCAAGCCAAGAGTTAACCCAACAGTGTTGGTAAAAAGGAGGACAGGACTGAAAAATTCTTGAAATCGTCATTCTTTCAAGACCACAGAAATGCGGTCTTCACGAAACTCTGTCTGACCGCCTGACATGTCTGGTAAAAATGCATTCGGTCTGGTCTGGTTAAAATGTTCAGGATTATCAAGTACATTTTTATCATTTTACCGGATTCGGTCCTGTAAACTTTCCCAGACTTTCGTGAACTCTGGAAATGGTGATTTCAGTTATTTGCATTAAGAACAGTCAAAAATTCTACTTGTCATGGTGAGCAGACGAGTGTAATTTCCCAGCTCTGGAGGCAATATTTACATGTTGATTATGCATAACCCATTCCATTCGGGATATCCCTTGGGTATCTGGGCAAACAGTTTGGATCCAGATCAGGCCTCACAAACGTGGGGCCTGATCTGAGATCCAAACTGTTTGCTGCCTAGACATCATTTCTACAAGAGTTAGTTAGATCAATATTGTCAAAATATTCTTGATTTTTGATGCAGACGACAATTTCAGCAGACGACAAAAAATACCCAGAATGCAATGGGCTAAGGTAGTAGTAGTTCTGCAAGCATATGCCCAAAGTGGTATTGATTCATTTTTAGTTTCCTCATCATTTTTATGCTTTATTTCAGTTTGTCTTTAAACTGCTAGACAATCCCTGAACCACCACGATGGTCAAGGAAGACAAACAAACATGGAAGTCCAACTATTTCCTCAAAATTGCTGTAAGTATGATCAGTGTATCAGATAAGTTGGGGGCTTAGGGCTTCAATGTTAGGTCTGGTAAACATTAGTCATCAGGGGTGGAGGGTTGTGAGGCATTTGTTTTTTGTCACACCTGCTTTAGCAAGGTGCGATATAGGCATCTGGTTTTCCGTCCGTCCGTCAACCCGTTCGTCCGTCCGTCCGTTCACATTTATGTCGACCCTAAATTTTAAGTCCATTCAAATGACTTTTTCTCTGAAACCACTGCACCCATTGTTCTCAAATTTCACAAGCTGCATGACCAGACTGCAGGGCTTCTGAATGACAAAATTCAGCTTGGTCCAGAATCAAAGATGGCTGCTGTTACTAAAAATAGCAAAAACAAAATCACTGTTTTCTCCAGAACCACATGGTATATTTGGCTGAAATTTTACATGGAGCATTATTAATGGGACCTTGGTTTTAAAATTTATCAAAATGAAAAAAATCAGTAGCGGAATTAGGTCACACTGACCTATTTTCTGTTTATGAGTCCGAGTTTACAAAAACGCCAATATCTCAGAAAAACATGAACAGATTTAGGTCAAATTTAGTCAGAATGGTCGTTAAATGGAGTTCTTTGAAATTTAAGCAAACGGAGACCATCCAAGATGGCCGCCAGCCACTGTTACTAAAAATAGAAAAATATGAAAATGACAATATCTCAAGAGTCCTTGAATGGATTTAGACTAAATGTGTATCAAAATGATCCTTGTATGAAGCTGTTTCATGATTTTTTCAAATTGACCATCCAAGATGGCAACCATCCACCGTTACTAAAAGTAGCGAAATCATGAAAACGATAATATCTCATTAACTACTGAATGGATTTTGACCAAATAGGTTTCTAAATGACACTTTTATCAAGTTCTTAAAGTGAAGGTGCAAAGCAGGTGCAACATAGCGTTCTGCGGAATTCTTGTGTTTTAAAAGCAAATGTCACGCTAATTAATGTTATGGTTTTGCAAATTTTACATACTCGTGGGTATTTAATTTTAGGGATTTAGTATGTTTTCTTATTACTCCTTTAAAAACATCATGGTTGCTGGTATTTAAAGTCTGTGCTTTTATGCCAACTCAGGGGTCAGCCTAGGGTTCTTAAACGAGGGGAAGTCTTTGCAACATTTTCTGAATGTCAGGAAGAAGTTTTATCCAAAGTTTTGGATTTTCTTTCTACATGTTCTACACATTTTGACTTTTCCTTCAGCTCAAAATAGGCTTAGGGAGACAGTTTCTCCAATTCTCCATCTGGGCTGACTCCTGTTGGCTGCAAATATTCATGCACTGCAGTCAATTATGTAAATTTGGATCTTTTGTTTCTGGTATACCCTTATTTGCTAAAGTATTGATACAGCTAAAACCATAAATTTTCCATTTGGTCCAAATGGAAAATTAATGAGTTTTAGATGTCCCAATATCTAAGCACATTAGGGTACCATGACTTGTTTTGTTACTTACAGCAACTCCTAGAAGAGTACCCAAAGTGCTTGATAGTAAATGCTGACAATGTTGGCTCAAAGCAGATGCAGCACATCAGACAGGCCCTTAGAGGAACAGCAAGTAAGTGTGCCCTCCACCAGAGCTCTTGGTAATGGTAAGGTTGGGCGTGGAGGATAATTCTGAGATAATTTTTCTTATCTCTCAAGGCAAACATGTTGTGACCACTCATTAGAACCCTCGCGATGAGGGGTCACGAGACAATTCTAAGGAGGGGTCACAATATATGTTTTTATGGACAAATATGAAAATCATCCCTAAATTAATGTGGAAAATTATCTCTAAATTATTAGTTAACCCTTCTTATTTGGAGCACAGCTGCTTCACCCTCACATGATGAAGACAACAGGCAGCACATTTATTCAGCTTTAAAACTTTACCATCCTCCAAAACAACCCCCAAAGTTTTAATCATGATGTTGGTGTGATGATGAAATGTCTATTTACCAGTAGCCAGACTCCAGAGTTGGCGCCAGAAATGGCAGAACCCACCAGCTCTCTGGTTACCATGGTAACACATTGCCTTAGGGCTGTCTGAGCACATACGTTCTTCTGATTATTATTTTTTTTTTTTTTCAAATTAGTTTTGCACTGAATCAGGCCAAAAATAAAATATTTAATGTTTCCCCTTACGCGACCGACCGTAAAAAATCGTAGCGACCGGAAATATTTTTTCCAATTTCAAAAAAAAAATTTTTGTTTACTACCTTTGTGCCGAGTACCAAAAATCTGGGTCTTCAGAGCTCTAGATAAAGGTGTTTCTGATGAAAAACGCTTGCAGTCCCAAACTAATGAGTCAAGAATATGCTACTCCCACTAAAACATGATTATCCATAATAAAAACGATCGGCATCGTCTTTTTAACTATGTTTGGAGACAAAAGAAGCAGAGCGGAATAGCCAAACAAAAATGCGCTCAACCACCTTAGATAAGACTGGCAAAAGATCAAAGGATTTCAGTCATCTTTTGAAGTCACTGGCTGCCGCTCAACGCACGTGCCGATAGGTTTTATGTAGAGTAATCTGGAGCTGAAAATTTCGGTGTCGGGCAAAAACAAAGGGTCATTCTTTGATACAGAGCGGCATGCGAAAATTGTTGAGCGACGAAATTGCATTCCGGGTATTGTTATTTTCAATTTGTCTTTTTCTGAAATACACGGAGACGGTTCAAAAAAGTAAAATCGGATTTGAAGTTATTAGACTAGCGAAAATCGCATAAAATTATGCTTTAAAGGCTACATCTTTAGGGTACTTTATGACGTGTGCATATAGAGAAAACGCAGATAAGCATGTGTATTTGCTAAGTCTGATCAGAGTCATCCCTGTCTGGACAAACAATTCATCTAGTATTAGGTTGAAAACTATTTCGATTATTAGGAAACGCACATGGCTGAAATCTCATTTTGCCGACGCTAATCAAAACGTCTCCAGTGGTGCCAAATGTGTCCAACGGAACGCGAACGCGCAGAAAATATTCGCTTTTCTAATTTATGGTAAAAGTTTTCATAATCCAAAGATCAAAGTTGCGAATAGGAAACTCCAGTTGCATTGCATTACTGCGCAGGCTGATCGGGGCATACAGTATAAGGTACCTTTGCCTGTCTCACGGTTTTATATGACCCGTGTCCAGTTCAATGCGGCGTTCTTTGATGTCTGGTCAACATGACCACGTGCAGGTGGTTACCGTATTTAAAAAGAAACTACTACCGTCTTTACACGCCGTTATAGCGTATTCCATGATGAGAATGCGTAACTCGCAATGACCATAGTTGTTTTGATACAGATTGACCCGTTCACCCTAATAAACTCATCTTACGGAGATGGATCTTCACATTTGGGTTGTTCCAATATCTAATACAGGGTACAATGTATGTGACAAAAGTGTATACACGACGATGCAACGAGAATGTGTTTATCTCCGGTGCATCCGATCCCAGAGCCTCGTCGGGGTCACACTGTTCTTATCGTAAAACTTGAATGAACGTGTTATATACTGTTCTTGGCTATACGGCCAACATTAAAGAAGGAATACGACAGACTTTATAAAAAATCTGTGCACCAGTTTGGACTGTCACCTCATATCTACACTGCTTGATTAAACAACTACGTAAGTAACCAGAATAGACCATGATCAGAATGCGCATTACACATGTCCCCGATATGGCACGTTCACACTTACATTTAATTATAAGTGTGTGCGTGTTTTGTATGTGTGTGTCTTATACTTCCATGCCCCACGCACCTCAGCGGAACGTATCCGTATCCGGGCGCCATTCGCCCGTCCCTATTTAATTATAAAAACTGTGTCGTATATTTTTATAGGACTTATATGCAAGTACTTTTAAAAACACTCCTACGTCTTAATTTGGGATGGGAAAACTATCAGATGGAGCGGCTCTAGTGAGGCGTCAGCATGTCCCCGCTTATAAAGATTATCTGGAGCTCTGACTTTTCCGGGAAGAAAAAATAAAATCCCGACCGACCTACCCACCATTGAGAAAAAGGGTAGGGTAAGGGGAAACAAGAATATTTCTAAGGATGGCCTCACTGGTTTTCAAACTGGAGTTACTGTTGAAAAAAAGGGACATTTTGCAAGCAGAGTTTCGCTTTTTAGCTCGCCTGAACGAAAGTTCAGGAAGAGCTATTGTTGTCACCACGGCGTCCGCGTCGGCGTTCGAATTGGATGTTTTGGTTAAAGTTTTTTAAAGACCTATATCTCCTTAACCCATGAATGGATTCTTTTGATACTTGCACTGTAGCTAGATATTGGTCTAAGGTTTAACAGGGTAGCACCCCCACCCCACTCTGTGACCTTGATGTCACGGTCATGGACTTAGAAAATTGGTGTGTTTTTTTGGACTGGATGTTTTGGTTAAAGTTTTATAAAGCCCAATATCTCCTGAACCCATGGATGGATTCCTTTGATCCTTGCACTAAAGTTAGATATTGGTCTAAAGTTTTTGAAGGTACTACCCCCACCCCCCTCTGTGACCTTGATGTCAAGGTCATGGACTTTTTATTGATTGGATGTTTTGGTTAAACTTTTTTTAAAGACACATATCTCCTGAACCCAGAGATGAATTCTTTTTATATTTGCACTGTAGTTAGATCTACAGAGTACTACCCCAACCCTGCTCAGTGATCTTGATGTCAAGGTCAGGGACTTAGGAAATTTTTGTCTTTTTTAAAGTTTTGTAATTATATTGCATACTGATTAATAATGCTTTGCAGAGATTTAGTTTATACTTGAACTGATGTTAGACTCTTTTTTGAGTTTTTACAAAACACCTTATACTTAGCCCACTGGGTGACCTTGAAGTCAAGGTCATCGACTTAGAATTTTGTTTTAAAGATTTTGGTTAAAGTTTTATATTTATGAAGACATAATTTCACAGTGCCACGATGATGGACTCAGTTGATACTAATACTTGGGCTGATGTTAGATAATGGTTTAGGGTTTTGATACATACTAGCCCCCCCTCTCCCCCCTACCCGTCAGTTTTTAGCTCGCCTGAGCACGAAGTGCTCAGGGTGAGCTTTTGGGATACCGTGATGTCCGTCGTACGTCCATCCGGACGTCCGGACGTCCGTCCGTCCGGACGTCCGTCAACTTTTGCTTGTGTACACTCTAGCGGGCACAGTTTCGATTTAATCTTTACGAAACTTTGTCAGAATGTTAGTCTTTATAAAATCTAGGCCAAGTTCGAAACTGGGTCATGTCGGGTCAAAAACTAGGTCACTAGGTCAAATCTTAGAAAAACCTTGTGTACACTCTAGAGGGCACAGTTTTCATCCAAAGTTCATGAAACTTTGTCAGAATGTTTATCCTCATAGTATCTAGGACAAGTTCGAAACTGGGTCACGTCGGGTCTAAAACTAGGTCACTAGGTCAAATCATAGAAAAACCTTGTGTACGCTCTAGAGGACACAATTTTGATCCAATCTTTATGAAACTTTGTCAGAATGTTTATCTCCATTAAATCTAGGCCAAGTTCGAAACTGGGTCATGTCGGGTCAAAAACTAGGTCACTAGGTCAAATCTTAGCAAAACCTTGTGTACGCTCTAGAGGGCACAGTTTTCATCCAAAGTTCATGAAACTTTGTCAGAATGTTTATTCTCATAGTATCTAGGCCAAGTTCGAAACTGGGTCATGTCGGGTCAAAAACTAGGTCACTAGGTCAAATCATAGAAAAACCTTGTGTACGCTCTAGAGGACACAGTTTTGATCCAATCTTTATGAAACATTGTCAGAATGTTTATCTTCATAAACTCTAGGCCAAGTACGAAACTGGGTCATGTTGGATCAAAAACTAGGTCACTAGGTCAAATCTTTGAAAAACCTTGTGTACGCTCTAGAAGGCACAGTTTTGATCCAAAGTCCATGAAACTTAATCAGAAAGTTTATCCTAATAATATCTAGGATAAGGTTGAAACTAGGTCACGTCGGGTCAAAAACTAGGTCACTAGGTCAAATCATAGAAAAAACCTTGTGTATGCTCTAGAGGACACATTTTTGATCCAATCTTTATGAAACATTGTCAGAATGTTTATCTCTATAAACTCTAGGCCAAGTTCGAAACTGGGTCTCGTTGGGTCGAAAACTAGGTCACTAGGTCAAATCTTAGAAAAACCTTGTGTACGCTTTAGAAGGCACAGTTTTGATCCAAAGTTCATGAAACTTTGTCAGAATGATTATCCTTATAATATGTAGGACAAGTTTGAAACTGGGTCATGTCGGGTCAAAAACTAGGTCACTAGGTCAAATCATAGAAAAACCTTGTGTACGCTCTAGAGGACACAGTTTTGATCTAATCTTTATGAAGCTTTGACAGAATGTTTACTTCCATAAACTCTCAGCCAAGTTTGAAAGTAGGTCATGTAGGGTCAAAAACTAGGTCACTAGGTCAAAGCATAGAAAAACCTTGTGTACGCTCTAGAGGACACAGTTTTCATCCAAAGTTCATGAAACTTTGTCAGAATGTTTATCCTCAAAATATGTAGGACAAGTTTGAAACTGGGTCATGTCGGGTCAAAACTTGGTCAGTAGGTCAAATCTTAGAAAAACCTTGTGTACGCTCTAGAAGGCACAGTTTTCATCCAAAGTTCATGAAACTTTGTCAGAATGTTTATCCTCGTAATATCTAGAACAAGTTTGAAACTGGGTCTCGTCGGGTCAAAAACTAGGTCACTAGGTCAAATCATTGAAAAACCTTGTGTACGCTCTAGAGGACACAGTTTTGATCCAATCTTTATGAAACATTGTCAGAATGTTTATCTCCATAAACTCTAGGCCAAGTTCGAAATTGGGTCATGTCGAGTCATAAACTTGGTCACTAGGTCAAATCTTAGAAAAACCTTGTGTGCGCTCTAGAAGGCACAGTTTTGATCCAATCTTCATGAAACTTTGTCAGAATGTTTATCCTCATAATATCTAGAACAAGTTAGAAACTGGGTCACGTCGGGTCAAAAACTAGGTCACTAGGTCAAATCATTGAAAAACCTTGTGTACGCTCTAGAGGACACAGTTTTGATCCAATCTTTATGAAACATTGTCAGAATGTTTATTTCCATAAACTCTAGGCCAAGTTCGAAACTGGGTCATGTCGGGTCAAAAACTTGGTCACTAGGTCAAATCTTAGAAAAACCTTGTGTGCGCTCTAGAAGGCACAGTTTTGATTCAAAGTTCATGAAACTTTGTCAGAATGTTTATACTCATAATATGTAGGACAACTTTGAAACTGGGTCATGTTGGGTCGAAAACTAGGTCACTAGGTCAAATCATAGAAAAACCTTGTGTACGCTCTAGAGGACACAGTTTTGATCTAATCTTTATGAAACTTTGTCAGAATGTTTATCTTCAGTAACTCTCGGCCAAGTTTGAAAGTAGGTCATGTCGGGTAAAAACTAGGTCACTAGGTCAAATCTTAGAAAAACGTTGTGTAAGCACTAGAAGGCATAGTTTTGATCCAATCTTCATGAAACTATGTCAAAATGTTTATTGTCCATATATCTAAGCCCCCTATGAAACTGAGTCACGTCGGCTCAAGGTCAAATCTTAGAAAAACTTTGTGTACACCCTAGAGGGCACAGTTTTGATCCAATCTTCATGAAACTCTGCCAGAATGTTTATCTTAATGAAATCTAGGTAAAGTTTGAAACTGGGTCGTGTCGGGTCAAAACATTGGTCACTAGGTCAAATATAAGAACGACCTTGTATACGCTCCAGAGGGCACAGTTTTAATCCAATCTCAATGAAACTGTGTCAGAATGTTTATTCTTACAATATCCAGGCCAAGTTTGAAACTGGGTCATGTCGGGTCAAAAACTAGGTCAAATGTTAGTATGGTAAAAACTCTTATAAATCTTCACCAGAGCCAGTGAACTGATTAATGCTCAGGTGAGCGATTCAGGGCCACCATGGCCCTCTTGTTTTACCTCAAGCTTATGGACTTTGAAATTTCATTTCATTTTTTTTATTTTTATTTTATTTTAAGACTTATTTCTGAGATAGCTTTTGTGTTTTCATTATGGACATGCTTGCATGAAGTTTTATGCATAGCAGTCCACATAGCCCACCCCCACCCCCCACCCCCCAGTTTTTTTTTTTTACCTCAAGCTCATGGACTTTGAAATTTCATTTCATTTTTTTTAATTCTAACTTTATTTTAAGACTTATTTCTGAGATAGCTTTTGTTTATAAATGTGTTTTCATTATGGACATGCTTGCATGAAGTTTTATGCATAGCAGTCCACACCACCATAGCGGCTGTGTGATGGGCAAGCACCAATTCAGGCGAGCTATGCTGTCAGGCGACAGCTCTTGTTGTGTTTGTTGGAAGAAATGGAAGTGATCATGGAACCCAAAGCAGCCAGAAGCTAATTGATCAGAAGTCAGCGCTGTTAACAACATCAAGGAGAATCTTATATTATTGTCAGAAATACTTGGAAGACTTTTCTCTTTTTTAGAGGAGTGCCCTTGATAAATAATACGTCAAACCTCAGATAAGATGGGGCTTTAAGGATAATTCCAAGATAATTTTTAAATTTTTCAACAAAATGATGTTGGGATCATTAGAACGATCTCAGCAAGACATTCACAACATTTTTTTGTGTGGAGAAATATGGAAAAATAATATCACACATTTTTTTTGTGGAGAAATATGGAAAAATAATATCCCAAAATTATCCCAGTTACTCCTTAAAATATCTGGATCACTCACTAATGGCTTACTAAGGGCCTTTTTAATTGCAAATGCCAAAAAAAAGACAACAAAAAAAAAAAAACCCACAAAGTCCACAGAGGCATTTAAATGAATGTACAATGTACTATCCTATGGTAAAAATCCGAGAAACAGTTTTACTTGTCTAGAGAAAAACTGTGACAAAGTAAACAAAATAAAATTTTGAACAATCAGTACGAAAAATCATTGGTCCTATAGCTGGTCTCAGGTTGTGTGATTAAGTCATTAGACAGATACCAAGGAAAAGAAAGCAGTGGATGTGAGATACAATAAATAGAAAAACTTATCAGTCAGTGAGGGTCACTGTTTGGCATTACAGAACAAACCTTGTGGTGTTGGATACTGTAAAAATTCTAAAAATCGGAACACCTAAGAAAGTGATAATTGTTATTGTACTGAAATGAAATAAAGTAGTTTCATTTTGTAAAGGAGTTATGCACCTGAAAGATGAAGCTGAAATGGCAAACAGTGGCAACCCTGATCAGACTGCTCCTTTGCTCCAAGGAGCAGTCTAATCTGAGTCTGCACTGTTTGCCCTGGTCTGTCCCAATACTTAGAATTTTTGGGGGTTGGTGGTTGGGTGATGGTGCTGGTTATAACTTCCAGTGCTGTGGCGTCCTAAAGTCTAGGTTAAAAGAAGGGCAAGGGCAGTAGTTGGGGGTCGTTTGGATATTTTTAGCTCACCTGAGCCAGCGGCTCCGGGGGAGCTTATAGGATGGTAAGGCTCCGTCGTCCGTCGTCGTCCGTCCGTCGTCCGTCCACAATTTCAAATGACTTCTCCTCTGAAACCGCTGGGCCGATTGCAACCAAATTTCATATAGAGCCTCCTGGGACCTTAGGAACGAAAAGTTGTTCAAACGGTCCTGGTCACATGACCAACATGGCCGCCATGCCCATATATGGTAAAAACCTGAAAAAATCTTCTTCTCCAGAACCAATAGGCCGATGGCCTTGAAACTTGATATGTAGCATTGGGTACGCGAGTACTACCAACATTGTTCAAATTATGACCTTGGGTTGACCTTGACCTTTTTTACGGTAAGGTCAAATTTGCTTCCATATGCGTTTATATGGCAAGATGCTACAACATAAGATATCTTGGAAACTGTTGAATATTTTGGGCTAAAAATTGGTATCTACAGACATCTTCATGACTTCATGAAGATTTACGAGTACAAGAGGTCAAGGTCATTCTTTGACCTTTGACCCTGAACTCTCATATTTTGATAAGTTCTAACAATCTCCTCAAAAGCCACTGGGCCAATTGAAACCAAATTTCATATAGAGCCTTCAGGGGTTGAGGGAACAAAAATTTATTTATACGGTCCTGGTCACATGACCAACATGGCCACTATGCCCATATATGGTAAAAACCTTTAAAAATCTTCTTCTCCAGAACCAGTTGACCGATGGCCTTGAGACTTGGTATGTAGCATTGGGTACTTGAGTACTATCAAGATTGTTCAAATTATGACCTTGTGTTGACCTTGACCTTTTTTACGGCATGGTCAAATAATGGAAAATGCTAGAACATGAGATATCACGATAAGTTTTGAAGATTTTGGCCTAAAAACTAGTATATGCAGTCATCTTAATGGGTACCAGAAGATTTGTGAGTACAAGAGGTCAAGGTCATTCTTTGACCTTTGACCCAGAACTCTCATATTTTGACAGTTTCAAACAATCTCCTCAAAAGCCAAAGGGCCAATTGTGACCAAAATTTTTATAGAGCCTCCAGGGGTCGAGGGAATGAAAATATTTTCTAACGGTCCTGGTCACATGACCAACATGGCCACTATGCCCATATATGGTAAAAACCGTTAAAAATCTTCTTCTCCAGAACCAATTGACCGATGGCCTTGAGACTTTGTATGTAGCATTGGGTACTTGAGTACTATCAAGATTATTCAAATTATGACCTTGTGTTGACCTTGACTTTTTTACAGCAAGGTCAAATATGGAAAAATGCTAGAACATAAGATTTTATGGAAAGTTTTGAAGATTTTGGCCTAAAAATTGGTATATACAGTTGTCTTAATGAGGTCATGAAGAATTAGGAGTACAAGTGGTCAAGGTCATTTCTTGACCTTTGATCCAGATCGCTCATATTTTGACATTTTTAACCATTTCCTCAAAAGCCAAAGGGCCAATTGTAAATGCATTTCATATAGAGCCTCAAGGGGTTGATTGAATAAAAATTTGTTCAAACGGTCCAGGTCACATGACCAACATGGCCGCCACTACCACTTATGGTATAATTCTTTAATATTTTTCTTCTCCAGAACCAATACACCTATGGCCTTGAGACTTGGGAAGTAGCATGGAGTACTAGAGTACCACCAAGACTGTTCAAATGGTGACCTTGGGTTTACCTTGACCTTTTTTGCGGCATGATCAAATATGGGAAAATTCTAGAACATAAGGTTTCGTGGAAAGTTTTGAAGATTTTGGCCTAAAAATGGTATATATGGTTGTCTTAATGAGTACATGAAGATTTATGAGTACAATCGGTCATGGTCATTCTTTGACTTTTGACCCAGGACTCATATTTTGACAATTTCAGACATGATAAGAAAAGGCCACCTTGCCAATTGCCCAGGTGAGCGATTCAGGGCCTCATGGCCCTCTTGTTTTCTCATCTATCATTTCTTTTCTTTTGTGGGCTCTGTGGGAGACAGCCCGATATATACTGAAATTCTGTCTCAAAGGGCCGTTAAACCCAAAACGACCAACCATCCAACCTACAATTTTTATGGTAGTGATGTCTGAGTGGATTGTTTCTATCCCTGCCTTAAACCTTTGAAAGATTCTTATAATCTTCTTCAATAAAAAAGTGAGTGTGGTACATCATATTAAAGGTATGCGATGATGAAATGCCTATTTACCAGTAGCCAGGCTCAAGAGTTGGCGCCAGAAATGGCAGAACCCACCGACTCTCTGGTTACCATGGTAACACATGGCCTTACGGCAGTCTGAGCACAAAGTTTTCTTGGTTAAAAATGTTTATACAAGTTCTGTTGCTGGCAAGGGAAGTATACTGAGGAGTTTATAGTTTGTCTTTCTGTCTGTTTGACCCTCTACCTAATCATTGGCTATCTCATTTATGTACATTAGACTGTTAGGCTGATTGATAAGTTCATATGAGCCGCGACACGACAAAACCAACAATGTGGTTGTGCGTCCAGCGCAGACTCAGATCAGCCTGGGCATCCGCCCAGTCTGATCAGAGTCTTCACTGTCCGCATGGAGGTAGCTTAGACCCTTAGCTACCCTTTGAGCACTTAATGAAGAGTCTGATTAAACTTGGCGGATGTCCAGGCTGATCTGAGTCTGCGTTGGGCGCACAACCACATTGTTGGTTTTCTCGTGTCGCGGCTCATATTCTTTTGCTGATAATTCTAATAATGGCTGAATGAGCTACTATAGTACCACAAACATATACCAGGGGCCATATTTATAATCGTCTTAAGTCGTTGCTATGCTGTTGCTAAGGCTAAATTTCTATGAAGGAGATTCCCTACAACTACGAAATTTGCTTTGGAGGAACAGTCTGAAAAAGACTGTTCCTCCAGAGCAAATTTCATAGTTGTAGGGGATCTCCTTCCTAGAATTTCAGCCTTAGCAACAGCATAGCAATGACTTAAGTCGTTTTATAAATACGACCCCAGAACAACAATACAACATTATTGGAACCTTTTTAATTTAAAACTAGAAGAAAATATTCCATCACCAGTCATAAATGTTTTGTTCTTTTAGTTGGATCTGGGTCTGCACTGTTTGCCCTGGTGTGTCTGTCCCAATACTTACAATTTTGGGGGTTGGTGGTTGGGCAATGGTGCCAGTTATAACTTCCAGTGCTGTGGCATCCTACTTCTTGGATAAAAGTACGGCAAGGGCCTACTATGCTTGCAGTAGGTGGGGGCAGGGGTTGTTTGGATATTTTTTTTTCTCGTCTATCATTTCTTTTCTTTTGTCCCCTCTCTGGGAGACAGCCCGATATAGACTGAACTACTGCTCAAACCCCAAAAGACCAACCATCCAACTTACAATTTTATGGTAGTGATGTCTGAGTGGGTTGTTTCTATCCATGCCTTAAACCTTTGAAAGATTCTTTTGATCTTCAATAAAAAGTGAGTGTGGTACATCATATAAAAGGTATGTGCAATGATGAAATGCCTATTTACCAGGAGCCAGACTCCAGAGTTGGCGCCAGAAATGGCAGAACCCACCGACTCTCTGGTTACCATGGTAACACACGGCCTTACGGCAGTCTGAGCGCATAAAAATACATGTACATCTAAAGTTTTATGAATAAAAATGTTTATAGTTCTGTTGCTGGCAAGGGAAGATTGCTGAGGAGTTTATAGTTTGTCTTTTTGTGTATTTTACCATCTGCCTGTTCATTCGCTCTCTCACATGTAGAATTTTAGGCTGGCAGTTTGTATAATTATGTTGAGACATGTAATTCTAATACAGCCCAAATGAGTTGCTATTTAAACATATACCAGAACCATAAACTCTATATTATTATACTTATTATATATAAAATAGAAATAGATATTAGAAATTCCATCACTAGTCATACATGTTCTGTGTTATTTTAGTCGTGTTGATGGGCAAGAACACCATGATGAGAAAGGCTATCAGGACATACGCTGAGAACAACAGAGACTTTGAAAAGTAAGTATTAGCCATGACAAGACAAAACCAACAAGTGGTATGTTTGCCCAGCGAAGACTCAGATTGGCCTGGGCATCCACCCAGTCTGATCAGCATCTTGGCTATGCACTTGTAGCGAAGGGTCTAAGCTACCTCCATGGCGACAGTGAAGACTCAGATCAGACTGGACAGATGCCTAGGCTGATCGAAGTCTTTGCTGGGCCCATGTGCCACTTTGTTTTGTTGTGTCAGGGCTCATATATACAGTTATAATTCTGAGTATTTGACAGATGGGTATGAGCAAACACTGCAGACCCAGATCAGGCAAGCAAACAGTTGTCAAAAGATGGTCAAAAATTTTACTAAGTGCTAAAATAGTATCACATACATAAAAACTAAATTCATAGTCAAGTGTTGTCTTTATCAGTAGGTCACAGCATATAGAATTAATTCATTTGCGATAAAGGTTGTAGCTAAGGGGGAAGGGCATTTACGGGAAATATCAGTTTCAACCACAAAATGTTTTAGCCTTCATTACACCCACCTCATCGAGGTGGTCAGAAGATGATGTTCAGTGAAGGGCACAGCCTAAGTTTTTATGTATAGATGACAAAGACTTGTGTAACAATCTGACACCAAATATTGTTCAGATAAGCTGTAGAGTTCAGATCTATAAGATATGGTTTAATATTGTCAAATAATTTATCTTTTTCACCTGTAACATGCTGTGATTATTCGTTAAAGCCATGGTGGCAAGATTCTAATGGGTTGGGGGATTGCATTTTATGTTTTATATTGAGCTAAAGGAGAAATTTTGTCAGTAGCAGTGTCCAGATATTCCCCTGGACCACTGGTGAATATTTCCCATATTTTACAGCTGAGTATGTAGGGGATAACTGTATTGAAACTTGTCATTTGGGGAGGTAAATCATCGGTTTTATGGTCAGAAATTTCGTTTTACGACGACGCTAGGGAGGTAAATCATCGGTTTTATGGTCGGAAATTTCGTTTCCGACCATAAAACCGATGATTTACCTCCCCAAATGACAAGTTTCAATACAGTTATCGCCATTCTAATGCACTTTTCCACATTTTCACCTTTCATAATGTACTATTTTGCACCCATTTCAAGCGCCGTCAGCAACGTTAAACCAAACGTCAGCCAATGAGAAGCGACGTTACTTAATGACGTCGGGTTTGCGACAGTATAGCGCAGAATATACTGTCGCAAATTTTTGACGTTATCCAATCAGACGTCGCGTCATATTTGTAAGTACATTAGAATTTTTATTTGTCCACAGGTTGTTACCATTCATTGTTGGTAATGTTGGTATGGTATTTACCAAGGGAGACCTGATTGAGTGTAGAGAGATTCTCCTCCAAAATAAGGTATGCTTATAGAGTTGCAGACTATAGGCTGTATTAAAACAGTATAGATTGTAGATTTTAGACAAGCTCAAAACCATGAAAACTTTATTACAAACAAAACCAAACACAGAGTTGTGAAACAGGTATATGGATCTACGAGGAGTGATCATTAAATAATGGAAACTAGCATTTATTTCATTAGCTGTGTATAAAAACAGTACTCCAAATATATTAAAAACCTAAGAAGCAAGCATATGCCATATAATTAAGTTCTAAAATACTCTTTAGGATTATTGTTGCCATGGCAACGATGCCTGAAACTTCTAAGGGTTTAGTCTCTAAATTTTTCAATATTTCCATGTACAGTCAAACCTCGATAATTCGAACTGACAGGGACTTCACTATTTCATTCGAATTATCCATAGTTCGAATTTTCGAATTCGGCCTTTCCCGTTCGTTTCCGTACATTTCCGGAATTCGTTATCACGGCGGTTTCAGACAGTCTGATATTTTATTTCTCTATGCTTACTGACATTCATGGATTATAAATCAATGAAAACAAAATCAGAATGTAAAATAAGTAACATTACATACCGGAAACATCCACGATCATTTAGTATCGCGAGACCACAACTCGTGTTTGGCACATGTACATGTCACGTGTACTGACTGAAAGCAGCACAGCTGCCGAACAATTTCCAGGATCCAAACTCCTCAAATCAACTGTTTATGACAATGCGGCCGTGACAATGCAGCGCCGGCTAAGATCAAAGCCAGACTGAACGAAAACAGGCTAGGCGCTTGACAGTGACTGTTTCTATCTCGGACATACTGTACTTTCACTTTCCGTTTATATTTCTGAGAACTGGGCTACTTTCGTTTTCAGAAAAACGACTCAGCCGGTCATCTAAGCCGTGTCATGGAAAAGGTTCCTCAGTCATTCGGAGTCAATGTATTTGGAAACAACGAATACTCAAACCAGCCTGTAGCTCTACGCAGTGTAGCTAGAGACTGTTTAGTGCCGTGTGCAAAACCGTATGATCAGTGCCCAAACCGAACGAAACCAAAGTTCGGATGTGCATGCCAGTCAAAGCCTTTGCTGGTTACAAAAGTCATTACATTTAGCCTTTAAATTTACAAACTTCAAAGAATATAATCCCCGTCAATTATGCAATTAGGCAGACACCTTTTGCTCATCAGAAATTAATGACTAAGCCATCAATTACGTTAGTGGTCGTGAAGCGATAATTACCTGCACAGGTGGCAGTGATGACCTGAGGCTGAGAGTATTTATCTCATCGATGACAATAGGTATGAAATTGGAGCATGAATTTTGATTTCGAATAATAGAGGGATATTTATAATGAATTTACTTCATCGGGACCAATTTTTTCTTTCGAAAAATCCGACTTTTCGAATAATCGAAATTCGAATTTGCGGAAGCGTTTATGCCTAGAATAAATGGGCTTTCGATCGGGACCGTGTTTCAACTTCGAAAAATCTGGTAGTTTTGAAAAATCGGCGTTCGAACTACTGAGATCCGACTGTATATTTGCTGCTGATAAGTAACAAAGAATGGATAAAGGCTTGTGATGGAATGATGGCTTGATGCAAGTCTCAGATACTAAAAGAAACTTATAGTTGTTCATACCTTGCACTCAAGCCTGGCAGATATACAGACTGTGAAAGACTTTTGATCGAGCAAAATTTGACATTTTTCGCCGATTTGAAGCCAGAGGGACCAGAATTATGACGTCATTGCAGTTTAACAGAGAATTGTATAGCAGAAAGAACCAAAATTATCCTGTACTTGATAACCGATCAATTAACTTAAGCATAATACTGGAAATTATGGAGTAACATGTCAAATTCTCAACAAATCAATTATTTCAACCCCTGCTTTAGCTTTAATACATGCCAGATTTCAGAACATTTTCATTAACAATCATTATATGTGTGTTTCTAAAGCCCAAGCCTAACTATAACAGGTGTTCCTAAATTTTCAATATCTCTTTACATATCGTAAATAATGAGCATAATAAAAACACCTCATTACCAAAGTGACGTCGAAAAAATTCACATGTGGTGCCAGGCATGAACGTGACGTCATATGTTGTCATGGTAACACGTTAAAATTTTGATCTCAAACATGGATTTGAACGCTGAAAAGACTCTCTTAGATAAACATGAAGGATACTTATATCTGTATAAAATCAAATAATCTACAAAGGTGTTTCCATTACTTAATGATCACCCCACGTATCCTTATATTAATGTCTGATTGGCAGCATAGCCCTGCCAAAAGCTGTTTTATCTGTTTTCTTGTGGTATACCATTCTTTTAAGGGTCTCAATTTATTGTAAGAGGATACTGGAAGGGCAGAGAGAAATAGCTAAATGCTTAAAATTTAGTAAAAAATGAAGAAAACTTAAATATTGATTTAATGAGCAAGTCATCAATCTTTTGTTAGGAAAATTATAAATATGAGCTGCGACACGACAAAACCAACAATGTGGTTGTGCGCCCAGCACAGACTCAGATCAGCCTGGGCATCCGCCCAGTCTGATCAAAGGCTCCGCTGTCCGCATGGAGGTAGCTAAGACCCTAGCTACTCTTTTAAGCACTAAACGAAGAGCAGGGATACAGACTAGCGGTCGCCCACTTGCCCACTGCGAGTAAAAAATCGGGTGGTCGCCTAAAATTAAAATGATAGTCGCCCAGTTTGAGATCGTAAGCTGTCGGCGAGTGTCTGGCGTGTTTTTTCGGCTTGGAGCAAAATCCGCCACCTCTAAGGGTATTGCTTACTTCCGCGCCGATATCGGCTATCAATATTCGGTGTTCCGTCATACTTGTGTGTTGGATTTTACTCACTATCGAGAAACAACATATCCGCCTCCTCGTAAAGGAAGATAGATAGATAGACGGATTTGTCAGCTAAAAATCTTAACAGTTTATAGATTTTTCGCGCGTAATATGGCGATACAGCGCTGGTGTTTCACACCCGGTTGCTAAAAGGAAACAAAACCATGAAGAAAGGAGGGTTTACTACAAAGCCTACGGAAACGGCGCAATTCTTGCGCAGACTGAGATTCTGAATAAAAGATTCCCATGTTTTAAATGTGGGCCCCTAAATTTCTGGCTGGGCGAAGTTTCAGGTTTTAGGGGCCCAGCTTGCTCCTATGAAAAATGAGTTAGTCTGTATCCCTGAAGAGTCTTATAAAACTAGGCGGCTGCCTAGGCTAATTTGAGTCTGCGCTGGGCGCACAACCACATTGTTGGTTTTCTCGTGTCACGGCTCATATATGCATGTATCATTATTCACAAATTGTTTGCCTTTGTCTACATGTTCTATGTCTCTGTTACAGGTGAAAGCCCCCGCCAGAGCAGGAGCTCTTGCCCCGTGCCCAGTAGTGGTCCCTAAACAGGCTACAACCCTCGGGCCAGAGAAGACCTCTTTCTTCCAGGCTTTACAGATCACCACCAAGATTACTAAGGGATGCATTGAAATCTTGGTATGTAAACTTTTTCTCTTCTTTCAGTTCTGCCGTTAGATTGCCAGCATTCACTTATCAAGTGTTAAAGGAGAGTGGGAATTGGCATATAATAATTTTTGGCTATTCATGGTCTGTTGAGTCATGGCTACGTACATTATGAGAAAATTCTTTAGATGAATGGCCATTATTTAGGGATCTTAGGATGACTGGTCATTATTTTAAGAACTTAAGATAAATGGTCATTATTTAAGGATCTTAGGATGACTGGTCATTATTTTCATCTTATTATTTAAGGATCTTAGGATGACTGGTCATTATTTTAAGATGAATGGCCATTGAATGGTCAGTACTTTAAGATCTTAAGATGAATGGTCATTATTTAAGGATCTTAAGATGAATGATCATTATTTAAGGATCTTAAGATGAATGGTCATTATTTTAAGATCTTAAGATGAATGGTCTTTATTTAAGGATCTTAAGATGAATGCTCATTATTAGCTCACCAGAGCCGAAGGCTCCGGGGGAGCTTATAGTATAGGCAGTTGTCCGTCGTCGTCGTCGTCTGTCGTATGTCGTCGTATGTCGTCGTCTGTCGTCCGTCAACACTTTTAAACAACATCTCCTCTAAAGCTACTGGGCCAATTGGGCCCAAATTTCATCTGTAGCATCCTTTGGCTGGGGGATCGAAAGTTTGTGTTTTTTATGAAAATCGGCCCCTTAGTTTGGTTGCTATGGCAACTTAGAGTTCCCATAGACTTATAATGGGGAAAACTGAAAAATGGCATTAACTGCCAAGCCATTGCAGATATATTGACAAAACTTTTATAGAAATGTTGGGTGAGAAGTCTTCTATCAGCTATATTTTTTTTGCCCACTGCTCCTTTTATTGGTTGCCATGGAAACCAAAATGCAAAAAAAAAGGAAAAAAATACTTAAAAAATTATCTGCTCTGAAGCCACTTGACCAATTAGGCCCATATTTCATCTGTAGTATCCTTAGGTTGGGGGATTGAAAGTTTATGTTTTTTTATGAAAATCGGCTCTTTAGTTTGGTTGCTATGGTAACTTAGAGTTGCATTGACTCATAACGGGGAAAATTGAAAAATGGCATTTACTGCCAAGCCATTGCAGATATGTTGACAAAACTTTTATAGAAATGTTCCTTGAGAAGTGTTCTATCAGCTATATGCTTTTTTGGCCCACTGCTCCTTTTATTGGTTGCCATGGAAACCAAAATGCAAAAAATGAAAAAGATGAAAAAGAAGTACTTTAAATATTATCTCCTCTGAAGCCGCTTGGCTGATTAAGCCCAGATTTCATCTGTAGTATCCTTGGGCTGGGGGATTGAAAGTTTGTGTTTTATATGAAAATCAGCTTTTTAGTTTGGTTGCTATGGTAACTTAGAGTAGCATTGACTCATAATGGGGAAAATTGAAAAATGGCACTTATTGCCAAGCCATTGCAGATATGTTGACAGAACTTTTATAGAAATGTTGCTTGAGAAGTGTTCTATCAGCTATATGTTTTCTGGCCCACTGCTCCTTTTATTGGTTGCCATGGAAACCAAAATGCAAAAAACGGGGAGAAAATGCTTAAAAAAAATATCTCTTCTGAAGCCACTAGCCAATTTGGCTCAGATTTTATCTTTAGTATCCTCGGGCTGGGAATTGAATTTTTTTTTTTCATGAAAATCGGCTCTTTCATTTGGTTGCTATTGCAAATAAGACTTACGTTGACTAATGATGTAGAAAATTAAAATGGCATTTACTGCAATTATAATGTGGGAAATAGTTATATATTTTGTTATCAACTCAGCAGACTCTCAGACTGAGACTTTGTAGTTGTATATTTTGTATTAGCCTGTACAAATGTGACAGCAATTTTAAGCCTATACAAATTTGATTGCAATTTGTGCTAGAGATCTGGTGAGCTTTGTGGCCCGTGGGCCTCTTGTTTAAGGATCTTAGGATGACTGGTCATTATTTTAAGATCTTAAGATGAATGGTCATTATTAAAGGATCTTAAGATGAATGGTCATTATTTAAGGATCTTAAGATGAATGGTCATTATTTGAATTACCTTCTTCAGGAAAGAATAGGTGGAATTTTGGAAAGGTTTGTGTCACCTAGGAAAGCAAACATTAATAAAGTCACAAAAGTTATTTATGTGGTTAAAATGGTGGAAAAACAAGGCAGAGTACCTAACCATGCCCAATCTTGAGTTTTAGATAGTTTTGGAAGGAAAAAAATCTCATAAATGAATAAACATGGTTTGTGACTCATCTGGATTTGTTTCTTTCAGAACGATGTCAACCTGATTGCAGAAGGTGACAAAGTGGGTGCCTCTGAAGCAGCACTTCTTAACATGTTGAACATTTCTCCATTCTCGTATGGTCTTCTTCTAGAGAAAGGTAAATTTTCAACAGTACTCCAGATAAGAAGGGGTAACAGGAATAACTGAGGGATAATTTTCCATACTTCTCAAGAAAAACATAGGTTGTGACCCCCCCATTAGAACTGTCTCACCGAGACAGTTCTAATGAGTGGTTACAACGTATGTTTTGGTTGAGAGATAAGAAAAATTGTCTCTCAAGTTATTCTCAAAAGCTGCACTTCTGAACATGTTGAATATCTCAACATACTCATATGGTCTGGTTCATGCAAAAGAGTAAACTGGCATAATAAATATGAGCCACGACACGAAAAAACAAACAAAGTGGTTGTGCGCCCAGCGCAGACTCAGATCAGCCTGGGCATCCGTCCAGTCTGATCAGACTCTTTGCTAAGCACTTAAAGGGTAGCTAAGGCTCTAACCTACCTCCATGCGGACAGAAAAGACTCTGATCAGACTGAGTGGATGCCTAGGCTGACCTGAGTCTGTGCTGGGCCCACAACCACTTTGTTGGCTTTCTCGTGTCATGGGCCGGGCCGCGTAGCGCAATCTGTAGGGCACCTGACTCATAAGTCAGAGGTCCTGGGTTCAAAACCTGGTCTGGCCACATACTTTCGTTTCTCCTTCCGCTGATTCAAGAAGGGCAGTTGTCAGTTACTGGTGAAAGTATGTGCAGGTAGTACTGGTTAACCGCTTAGGAGGTCTAAGCCTGCCCAGGAATAGTATGGTTAGGTTGACTGACCGTCCCGACATGACCATATGTTATGTTTTCAACGCTTGATAATAGTCACCGTTTTATGTAAGTGTCTTCGTGTCAGTAGTTTGTCCGTCCCTTATGTTTCTGAATAAATAAAGAGCTTGACGCCCGTCGATTTGTGCTCCTTATTTTCCTGATTTGTGGCAATTCCAGCCTACAAATATAACATATTGGCGACGAGAATTAAAAAAACAATGTTTATGCATCGATCTGTGCAGTGATTACACAGACAATTGACAATTATTGGGGAAAATGGCAATTTACTCAGCGGAATTTTTTACCGGTGTCTAGATACCGCTACACCTGAAATTTTGTCCGGCATAAACTCATTTAAGAATAATCCGTCAGAATGGCCTTTCAAATTGGCAAAATAGACTGCTTTGATGCCAATACTGAAACTTGGGTGTGTTATAAAGAGAGACTAGATCAGTATTATGCAGCAAATGAAATAGCAGACAATAAGAAGGTTCCAGCTTTATTAGCATTAATTGGTAGCAGTACATATAGACTTTTGAGAGATATTTGTCATCCAGACCTACCATCAACTAAAGATTATGATGTGTTATGCGAAGCTCTAAAAAAGCACTTTTCGCCGCAACCAATTGTAATTGCGGAAAGATTCCGATTCTATAAAAGAGATCAACATGCGGATGAATCAGTGAAAGATTTTAATATTTCTTTAAGGAAGTTATCCGAGTATTGCGATTTCGGGACCAATTTAAAAAACTCTTTAAGAGATAGATTTGTCTGTGGTTTACGTAACGAATCCATTCAAAAGAAATTACTTTCAGTTGCGGATTTAACCTATGAAAAAGCCTTAGAAGTAGCTTTAGCCATGGAGTCGGCATCAAAGGATGTTGTGGAATTACAATCAAAAGTCCAACCTGTACATAAAATTAAGACTCAAAAACCCAAGAAAAAGAAAGAAAAACAGCCTCAGAAAGCTGTACCTCAGCCGTCTAAAGTGAATATTCCATGCTTCCATTGTTCTAGAACAAATCATAAACATTTTGAATGTAAATTTAAAACAGCTACTTGTTTTAAATGTCAGAAGAAAGGACATATTTCTCCGGCATGCAAACCGCAATTTAAAAAGAACCAGATTCATAGTTTAGAAACTGAAGAAACAGAAAGTAGCAGCGAATCTGACACTGAGTATTTGAAAACAGTAACAGTTGAATCAACTAAAAACAAAAGGAAAGCAATATATCTTACTCCAGTTATAAATGGTACTGAATTAACAATGGAATTAGATACCGGAGCCGGTGTCTCAGTTATTTCTCAATTGGATTATGAGAAGTATTTTTCAGATTTAAACTTGGAACAAACTGATTTAAAACTGAAGTCATACTCAGGGGAAGAAATCCTCATTAATGGTTATATTAACTGTAATGTTACAATAGATGAGCAAACAAAACAATTGAAATTATATGTTGTTGAAAATGGAGAAAAACCATTGTTCGGAAGGGAATGGCTACATGAATTACAGTTAGATTCAGTAACAATCAATTCTTTGAAATTTCAACCCTTACAGCAAGTTGAACATTTGAAAACAAAATACCAAGAAATATTCACACAAGAATTAGGGAAACTAAAAGACATAAAAGCTAAATTACATCTGAAAGAAAATGCTACACCAAAATTCATGAAGGCCAGACCGGTGCCCTATGCTCTCAAGTCTAAGATAGATAAAGAACTTGATAAACTAGTAGAATCGGGTGTTTTAGAAAAGGTTTCACATAGTGAATGGGCCACGCCCATTGTCCCAGTGCCAAAACCCAATGGTAACGTGAGAATTTGTGGTGACTTTAAAGTTACAGTGAACCCAGTGTTGGAAGTTGATAGATACCCGTTACCGCGCATTGACGACATTTTTGCTTCTTTATCACAGGGTCAGATGTTTTCTAAAATTGATTTAAAAGATGCCTACTTACAAATAGAGGTGGATGATAGCACAAAAGAACTGCTTACGATTAATACCCATAGAGGGTTGTTTCGCTATACACGATTAGCTTATGGAACAGCTTCAGCGCCAGCAATCTTCCAACGCACAATTGAACAGGTCATGTCTGGCATTCCTGGTACTCAGGTAATTTTAGACGATATGATAGTTACAGGGAAATCTGATCAGGAACATTTAGAGAATTTGGAACTTGTTTTCAAACGCCTGTCAGAATATGGACTGAAGGCAAATGTGGAAAAATGTAAATTTTTCAAAGAGAAAGTTACGTTTTGTGGTCACGAAGTGGATCGTCATGGACTACATAAAACGAAAAGCAAAATTGATGCTGTAGTGAATGCTCCGAAAATTGAGAACATTGATCAGTTGAGATCATTCTTAGGGCTCGTACAGTATTATTCCAAATTCTTGCCAAATTTGTCGACCATTCTTAGGCCGCTACATGAACTTTTAGTTAAGAATAAACAGTGGAACTGGACTCAGCAATGTGAAGATGCCGTAAATGAAGTTAAACGGTTAATCACATCTGATGTGGTGTTAACACACTATGATCCAGAACTCCCAGTTACCGTTGCTTGCGACGCTAGTTCATACGGGTTAGGTAGTGTACTTAGCCATATTATGCCCAACGGTGAGGAAAGACCAATAGCGTTTGCGTCTAGGACTCTAAACACTGCCGAAAAACGCTATAGCCAGATAGACAAGGAGGCCTTAGCTATTGTCTGGAGTGTAAAAAAATTTCACTTGTATTTATACGGGAGACACTTTACACTTATTACGGACCATCGTCCACTACTGTCTATATTCAGTCCATCAAAGGGAGTGAACTCTACAACCGCAGCGAGACTTCAGCGTTATGCACTTTTTCTTGCTGGACACGATTATGATATCAGTTATAAGAACACCAAAATACATGGTAATTGTGACAGTTTATCAAGACTACCTTTGTCTAGTAAATCAAAACAGAATGAACAAGATTCTACAGACATATTCTATGTATCACAATTTGAAGCACTTCCAGTTACGGCTAAGGCAGTTCATCATGCCACTATTTGTGATAAGCAATTTTCACGAGTGTATGATGCGGTAGCAAGAGGTTGGAATGACAATTGTGACAAGGACTTAGAACCGTATTACAGTCGTCGGAGTGAATTGTCACTGTACCAAGGATGTTTAATATGGGGACTACGAGTTGTAATTCCTCCAAAGCTTCGTAACAGTGTTCTTCAGGAACTGCACACAGCTCATTCGGGAATGGTTAAAATGAAATCTTTAACCAGAAGTTATGTTTGGTGGCCTGGCATAGACAAAGAAATTGAAAAAATGACTAAATCATGCTCTGGATGTATGATGTACAAGAGAAATCCTCCAGAGGCTCCTATACACCCATGGGAATATCCAAATAAAGTATGGTCCAGAATTCATATTGATTTCGCAGGTCCTTTTATGGGTTCAATGTTCCTAGTCATTGTTGATGCTTATTCAAAATGGCCAGTTGTAATAGAGATGAAAAGCACTACATCTTCTAAAGTTGTGGAAAAATTAAGAGCAGTTTTCGCAGATTATGGATTACCAGACACTCTTGTTAGTGATAATGCTCCAAATTTAGTTTCAGATGAAATTGAAACTTTTTTGAAAGGTAATGGAGTAAAACATATTACTGGAGCACCCTACCATCCAAAAACTAACGGATTCGCTGAACGCTTTGTGCAGAGTTTTAAACAGGCGATGAAAGCAGCGAAATCTGATACTGGTACTGTACAATGTAAACTGTCCAAATTCTTGATAATGTATCGGAATACTGAACATAGTACAACAGGGGAATGTCCATCAACTCTGTTCTTGGGACGCAAACTTACAACTAGACTAGATCTGATTAAACCAAATCTATCAGAAAAAGTGACAAAATCACAGAGTAAAATGGTTCGATCAACCAAAGACAGAGAATATGAAATTGGTCAATCGGTTGCAGTCAAAGACTATCGTGGAAAGGAAATTACGTGGATTCCGGGAACAATTAGTGAAAAAACTGGTCCCGTATCATATCGTGTAGAGGTAGCGCCTGATGTTTCTTGGAGACGTCACGCTGATCAGATCCAGGACATACAGCAAAACATAAAGGAAGGTATAATGAGTGATATTAACACTGGTGTGGATTTACCTGTTCTTGAGAATCAGTCAGCAGATTCGCAGCAGATTGGGAAGTCACCTGCTGCACCCACTGTAATGTTTGGAACTACACCTAAGAAAGTGGCATCGCCTTCTGTTAAACCTCAGGGTGATGCAACTCCTGTTGAAATTCCTGCTGAACGACGATACCCAGTAAGAGAACGGCGAAGACCAGTGAGATTAGATCTTTAAGTGGTCTGAGATGACTACACTGTGCTTAAGGGCCATAATAATGCCCTGTGTAGTCACAAGAACCTAAGGTTCTTAACATATTCTTGTTTGTGTACATGTTGTTTAGTGTTTTGGATTAGTAGTATTCATTCAGACAGAACATTATGCCTATACATACTGGATTATACCATGGCATATACTTTTCACATGGAAATCTTATAAACAAAAACACAATAGTTTAGTGAGAAGATTTATTTGCAGTACTATAACTAATAATTAGTTAATTACATGGATATATGCATGCATAATTAAAGTTACATGTATGATAACATTCAAAAACATTTTAACACTTGATATTTCGTTATGAGCAGTGAACAAAAAATTCTTAAATACTTTTAATCGGTATTATTTGAGTAATACTAAGTTTAAGTTCCACAATTTTCAGAAATAGTTTGTTTCATCAGTATTTCAGTTCATGGTATTCCATTAAGTGTTATACTCAGCTACATACATGTACAACATCTTCATTTAAAACTTTATATAAGTTTTAATTTAGCAGAAGGGTATATGTTATGTTTTCAACGCTTGATAATAGTCACCGTTTTATGTAAGTGTCTTCGTGTCAGTAGTTTGTCCGTCCCTTATGTTTCTGAATAAATAAAGAGCTTGACGCCCGTCGATTTGTGCTCCTTATTTTCCTGATTTGTGGCAATTCCAGCCTACAAATATAACACCATAGTTGTTTACAGTTGAAGTTAAGCAATAAATCAGTCAGTTCTCGTGTCACGGCTCATATGATTTGCATCACATGAAATTGTACATAATGGCTTGTGCCAACAGAACAGATTCTGATCAGCCTGAGCTTCTGCACACTCATTGCAGTCTTCTCTTCTAGCATACCTGTATTTGAGACATCTGAGTTGAGTGCTTGCAACATTTTGCATATGGTTTAAGGTGTAGATCAGGGAGAATATTTGGTGTTTATAAGAAAAAATTTGTTTAACTCGAAAAAATATATGTTATGGGTCCCCCTCTGTACTGCCTGCGCTAAGAAGTGAGTGAACGTGGTTTGCCGTTCCAGCAACACAAAGGTCATACGAAGATTGGCTTTTGGTTTGTCGTCTCGGCTGAAAGACAGGCTAATGATGTTAAGTAGTGGTATAACCTCCCAACCAATAACATTTAAGTCCGTTCGGGACCTCAGAAGACTGGAGGAGTGGGGCTTAAAACCTGTGACCCATGGATTGGTAATATAGTATCTGAACCACTACACTACTGCCACTCTTCTCAGCCAAGGAAATGCAAGAAATAACCAACAATTTCCATTTAATACTATGTACATGTAATCTGGAGATCTTTTGAGATGAAATAACATTTTCTGCAGAACGTCAGTGTCAGTTACTGACCTCCTCATTTTTCAGGCTGTGTTTGATGTAGTCAGATTTTTGTCCACCCTCTGCAGTAAATCCCATTTCTCAGAGTCAAAATAACCTTAGAGTGATGAAACATTAAATTGACCTGATCTAGATGGGTTTATGGTGTACAAGTACACCTTCCATGTTTGCTCGCAATTTTTCAAAGCGGAACAATTACTATGACATCCTTTTTGCTTCCCTGGACAACAGAGCTCTTCCAAAATGTTTCTGAAGTTTAATTGAAAAGGAATTCTAATGCACTTAGGTATGTAACGCGACGTCTGATTGGATTACGTCAAAAATTTGCGACAGTATATCCTGAGATATACTGTCGGGAATCCGACGTCATTACGTAACATCGCTTCTCATTGGCTGACGTCTGGTTTTACGTTGCTGCAAGCGTTTTCTATGGGTGCAAAATAGCATTTTATATGTGAAAATGTGAAAATTGCATTAGAATGGGGTAACTGTTTTAAAAATTGTCATTTGGGGCAGTAAATCGTCGGTTTTATGGTCGCAATTTGCGTTTTTACGGTTCCGCTGGCACGTCGCCGTAAAACGAAATTTCTGACCATAAAACCGCCGATTTACCTCCCCAAATGACAATTTTGAGTACAGTTATCCCCTAAGTGTAGACATAGGTGTCAATATTGAATCGGTATATGTCCCTTTTAAATTGCAGTGTATGATCAGGGCAGCGTGTATGATCCCAAGATCTTGGACATCAAGCCAGAAGATCTGCAGGAGAGGTTCTTGATTGTAAGTACATTTTATCTGACACCATCATGTGAAAAAGTATCTGACACCATATACATGTGAGCCACAACATGACAAAACCATTAAAGTGGCATCCACCCAGTCTTATTAGTCTTTGCTGTCCGGATGGAGGTAGCTTAGACTCATAGCTGCCTTTTAAGCACACAGCAAAGACTCTGATCATTAGGCTTGGTGGATGCCCAGGCTTATCTGAGTCTTGACTGGGGGCATGTGCCACTTTGTTGGTTTTGTTGTGTGGCTCATATAATAACCATAATTGTCCTAAAATGGTGCAGATTGGTTTAATACAATTCTGTAACTGTAATTTGTCCAAAATATGCAAATGCAGTGGCACACAGTTTAGACCGTAGTCAGAATACTCCTCTGTGGGCAGCCTGATCTTGGTATGAACTGTTTGCTCAGACCTATGTGTCCCAATACTTTTATGGTAGGATCAGGTAAGATTCTGTTCTGACTGCGTAGATTTGCAGACCGAGCTGAGTATTTCTTGTTGACACATTCTTGCATAAGACCATCTTTTCACACAATGTAAGTCACTTTTATCGAGCTCAGAACAGATTTCTAAAGATGAATAATGCTTGTAAAATCATGCAAACATTATAAACCATGAAGGGTTTGCAACGTTTAAGAAAAACTATTTTATAAGAAGATGCAACAAATTATGAGTGCTTATGCATAGAATATTTTAGAAAGTATGTCTTGTAATGTACAGTGTTGTCAGTTTTGAACAACTGGGCCAGGTTGTTCAAAACTAATAATGTCGTTAGTTAACGTTTGGTTAAAATTTCAAACGTTAATATCGCCAATACACCAATATTTTTTGTTGAAAAAATGTGAGAAGCTTTTCACTTTTTTCCAACAAAAATATCAGTGTATTTGGTCATTAAGTCATGAAACACTTAACTAGTTGACCTTTTAACGACCTCGTTAGGCTAACAATGCTTTGAACAACTGGGCCCTGGGCTTCCTAGTTCATTTCTGTTGATGCGACAGATGCAAAGAAGCATGCAGAATCATATCCATGGTTGTTATGCAAAAATCCTGTTTGAATCAAATGAGCGACGGCACGGCAAAACCAACAAAGTGACATGTGCCGGCACAAAAGACCGGGATCAGCCTGGGTAGCCATCTAGTTTGATCAGAGTCTTTGCTGTGCACTTTAAGGGTAAGTTAGGGTTAAAGTTAGCTCTATATGGACAACAAAGACTCTGCCCAGGCTGATCTGAGTCTTTGCTGGGCACACATACCACTATGTTGGTTTTGTTGTGTCATGGCTCAAATGTTTTGCCTTAGTAATCTAGTCAGTGGACACATGCAGTTAGGAACTACAGTCAGCTATTGATATCTCAGAGTCTAAAATCAGCTCAAACTACTAATGTCTCAAAGTAAATTTTCTAGGACATTTACACTGAGATACCAGTAGCGTGAGATAACAGGAGTTGAAATGTTAGAAAAAAAATATGTCCAAACTATAAGGGTATTTTGAGGTATCAGTGTTTGAGATAACAAGAGTGGCCTATTAGTGATATTATTTTTCAGGGAGTGAGAAACATTGCAGCCATTTCTCTCAACATCGGCTATCCAACAGCTTGTTCTGCCCCACACTCCATCATCAATGGATTCAAGCGTCTCCTGGCTGTTGCCGTGGAAACAGACATTGACTTTGAAGAAGCCAATCAGGTAAAGTGCTAACATTTTCACTCAGCAATAGTTATGTTTGGTGTTATGTTGAGTTCAGCTGACCTTAGAAAACAATGGAAACAACATAGCCTTATTAGCTTCCACTTCTTCTGTAAACACTTGAAACGCTAGTGACGAAAATAGCTGAATTGTCAAACAGCGTAGATCCTGATGAGGTGGCTCACCTCATCAGGATCTATGCTGTTTGCCTTCTAATCTTTGAGTTCTCAGTGTGATACAGCTTGAATGAAACATTTTTTGAAAATTTGCAGACTTAAATTTTGTTGTCTGTGTTTTGGTGCTTAAAGTTTTAATCAGTACTACGGATAAGAGGTAAAGCCGATAACCTAGGGATAATTTTCCTTATTTTTCCAGAAAAACATACGTTTCAATTGAGAAGCCGGGCCGCGTAGCGCAATCGGTAGGGCACCTGACTCATAAGTCAGAGGTCCTGGGTTCGAAACCCGGTCTGGCCACATACTTTCGTTTCTCCTTCCGCTGATTCAAGAAGGGCAGTTGTCAGTTACTGGCAAAAGTATGTGCACTTAGTACTGGTTAACCGCTTAGGAGGTTTAAGCCTGCCCAAGAATAGTGTGGTTAGGGTAACATGACCATAGTTGTTTACTGTGGACGTTAAGCATCAAATCAATCGAGAAATAGGAAAAATTATCTTTGAATTATCCTCAATACTGTAATGATCCTAAATATTCGGACAAACAGGTCTGAGTAAACATTGTAGACCCTGATCCTCAGGAGCAGTTTGATCAGGGTCTACAATGTTTGCCATTCTCTAAGCATCATTTGGATGCATTAATGTGTATAAAATCCACTGTCTAAGAATTTTAGAACAATAATTGTCCAGCTTTTGGCCGTCCAAAATTTTTTGGGGTCATTACGATACCTCTCATACCCGAAGCTTTGGATGTAGATGTAGTAATAGCATTAATTCATCAGTTGATAATTCTGTGATATTTGGGTGCTTAGTCGGTAAAGCGCTGACCTGCTGAGCTAGCAAACCTGAGATTGTTTCATTGTAAACGGGGTTCCATTGAACACAACCTCTTATTATCACTCTCCCATCATCCTGATATGACTGAAATACTGTTGAAAAGGACGTAAAATTACAGGTCATCCATCTATCCATCTCTTCAGGTGGATTGGGTACACTCCCCTGGGAGCCAGTTCTTTACTAGTCCCAATTTTGGAAGGGTGACATTATCAGAGTAGCAGTAGTAAATAGGAGGTCACAAAAAGTTGTTTTCCTTTGTAAACTGGTTGGAAATCACAGTTTTTGTAATCATACATTTATTTTGTATGGAGCAAGAAAACCTCATAATAGCAGTAAAGCTGCAGGTTATGTGATTATGATATTGACATTTGAAACGTGGATGGCATCTGACAACAGGAGTTGGGATGCACAAAATACTTAACTGGTATCCATGTTCTTTTCCATTGTTACAGAGGAGAGCAACTTCTGCTGTGACTTCCTGTTCGCTTCCGTTGAGGAAGAAGGGTCTGCTTGTAAAGGAAGGAATTTGCTCCTAGAGGAGCAAATTCTTTTCAGAGTAGACCCTCATTGAGAAGGGAGGTAAAAAAGAATACGACTGGCTGCTGCCCCTGAAAGTGAACTCATTCAACTTGAGCAATATGCAGAAAAGCAAAGACTCAGACAAGACAGCACATGTAAGCAGTCTGGTCAGAGCCTTTAATCGGAGATCCCTTTTAAAGAGAGTAAATGGAATAATTAAGGGATAATTTTAGGTATTTCTTCATTGAAACATTCTAGTAAGTTGTGACCCCTCATTAGAACCATCTCTCTGAGATGGTGCTAATTAGGGGTCACAATATATGTTCTTGCAATATGCAGTAGAACTTCAATGGCTCAAACATGCTTGGGACCATAAAAATAAGTTCTAGCCTAGGGTAGTGCTAGCCATCCAGGGTTAGTTTCTATATAAAGTGACCTCTAGGGACCCAGGATTGAGTTCTAGTCAGGCAGGATTAACAAGCCATCAGGGTTTGAGCCACTGAAGTTCTACTGTATGTTTTTGATGAGAATTAAGAAAATAATTATCTCAAGATCAAAACCCTCAATATCCACCCTTATCTTCAGCCATGCTTTAACATTAGCATGCGAGGCATCCAGAGATTCAAATCAAGGCTCTGGCTCAGTTGCATAATTTCTCATAACTTCTTTAATTGGGTCTCCTCTGTTCGAGTTGCATTTACAGAGCTCCAGATAAGAAGGGGTAACAGAGATAATATTCCTTATATCTCAGTAAAATGTATGTTGCGGCCCCTCATTAGAAAAGTCTCTGTGAGACATTCTGAGGGGTCACAACAGTTGCTTTTATGGAAAATTAAGGAAAATTTTCCAGATAAGAAGGGGTAACAGTTTCAAATTGGCTTATCAGTCTGACCTAGAGGGGGGGGGGGGTCTAATGAGGGGTCACACCATATGCTTTTATGGAAAAATAAGAAAAAAAATCCAGATGAGAAGGGGTAATAGTGATGATTTTTTGTCTCAATTAAAACATACATTGTAACATCTTATTAGAATCACCTTGGTGATAAAAGGTCACCGCATACATTTTTATGGACAAGTAAGGAAATTTTCCAGATAAGAAGGGTAACAGTTATAATTTTCTTATATCTGAATGAAAATGCAAGTCAAAGCTCTAGATAAGAGGGAGTATTTGATGATAATTCCGGAATAATCTTTCTTATTTCTCACTGAAACCATATGTTGTGACCCCTCATCTGAACCACTTATCGAGACGGTTCAGATGAGAGGTCACAACATACTTTTCTATGCAGAATTAACAAAAATCATCCCTAATTATCATCAAATACTCCCTTTTATCTAAAGCCCTTGCAAGTTGTGACCTATTGAGACGGTTCTAATGAGGGGTCACAAAATAAGTTTTTATAGAAAAATAAGGAAACGTTTCCTTAAATTAGCCCCATTACCCTGTCTTATCTGTAGCACTGGCATTGAGCAACTACCGTATACGTGATAATTTTCGCTGTCTTCCATTTTTCGCAGTATTTCACGGTCACTTAGAAACCGCGAATATTACAATCGCGAAATAATTTCCTGTTTCTTACAAAGTATCATTAGTAGACACAGCGTCCACATATTTTGTTTCTGTTTGCTTTAGTAGAGTTTGGTACTGTTCATTTGAGCCAGTTCTTTCATTAACCTGCAGTTGCAGGTTAATGAAAGAACTAGCTAAAATGAAAATGAAGCAATTTTGCTTTTTGTGCGTGTTCCTTACCGCCAAAATTAAAAATCGCGAAAATTAATGTTTTTGTTTTTGCCCCTAAACCGCGAAAATTTGAACTCACGAAAATTACCGTGTATACGGTATTTTGCACGACATTTCCTATTTCCTTTCAGACAAAGGAGTACCTGAAGGACCCATCCAAGTTTGCTGTGGCCGCGCCAGTTGCTGCTCAAGCGCCAGCTGGTGGTGAGGAGAAGAAGGAAGAGAAAAAAGAAGAGGAAGAAGAAGACTCTGATGACGACATGGGCTTTGGGCTCTTTGATTAAGCACTTGGGGAAGAAACATGCCGAAACCATGGTTTCAATGGCATATGGAGCATGAACATTTGAATTTAAGGAAGATAAAACAGGAGGAAAATATAAAAAGTGCTAGATGAAATATGTTCTTTCTTGTCCTTATGAGCCATTGCACTGTCCCTGTAATTTTGTGAAGACAAATTACAGTAGATCTTCAAATAGGTTGAAAAGCCTTGAAACCCAGATTTGAGTTTCAAACCAGTGTTTCAAAGGGTTTTGGTCCTAGGTTTTAACTTTGCACAGAAATTGATTTTCTTCAATCGGTTTTAATGTTTAAGTGTAAGTTTTAAAAACCAGAAAGCTTTCACACTGAAGTTCTGAAATGAACAATGTTTTATGGCTGTCAAGGAGTAATTATTCTGAAAAAAAAAAGAACAAAAAACCTAGGTACATGTAGTAGAGATGAAAATCCAAATCATAGGATTGAAGATCATGGCCCAGTTGTTCAAAGCATTGTTAGCTTAACAAAGCCGTTATTTCAGGAATCTAAGTCTCACAGTACCCACAAAATTAATTGTGGTAATGTTGCTTAAAAAATAAGGAGCTTCTCACATTTTTTTAAAAAAAAAGCAGGGTTTAATGTTTCAAAATGTCAAATTTCATTAACAGTGGCATTAGTTCTGAACAACTGGGCCCAGAAATGCAAATTTGAAGCTTTAACCTAGTTCTGAAGACTACTGTTAATTGTGCATTTACCTGGCCATAGGTTGCCCTGCCAAACCTTAAAGTGCCAAAATGCAGAAGACAAAGTTTATGTTGTCAGCATTTGAGCCACGACACGAAAAAAACCCAACAAAGTGGATGTGCGCCCAGCGCAGACTCAGATCAGCCTGGGCATCCGCCCAGTCTGATCAGAGTCTTTACTGTCCTCATGATTGTAGCTTAGAGCCTTAGCTACCGTTTGAGCACTTAAAGAATAGTCTGGTCAAACTGGGCGGATGCCCAGGCTGATCTGAGTCTGCGCTGGGCGCACACCCACTTTGTTGGTTTTTTCGTGTCGTGGCTCATGTCAGCAATGTTTTGTCCTAGCCAGCTCGTATTGAGATTTTAAAGACCAGAGGGCAACAATCTTAGTGTCAGAGATGGCTCTAAGGGACCCACCTCATATAATATGCTACATGGAAATGAAAGAAGTTCCCAAAACACAGACAAAATTAATGTTCAGGGCAAACTCTGGGCATATATGACCCTTAAAGTGCCAAAACGCAGTCAACAAAACTCACTGCCACACAATTTTTAATTTGCTAATGGCAAATGTGTGTGTATATGAAATGTTGAAAATATGTTAAACATTACTTCACTTACCCCAGCAAACAGAACCCAAAATCTGGTAAGTACACATATCAAATACACATAATTACCTCCACAATTTAAAAATATCAGGGGAGTGATCGACTGTTAAACCAAAATTTATCTCTGCAAAATTTCATAAAATGTTCTATCCAGGGTATGTTACGTTGAGAATTCAAAGATTAGGGCAAACTGTCCTGATTCAGATGAGGCAGCTCATCTGCATCTAAACTGGTTTTCAAATTGAACTATTTCAATTTTTGGCACTTTTAAGTGATAATAGGGGGATAAAGAGAAACTGAAAGCCCATTTTATAGATAGATTTATTTGAAAACAGTAAAATATTTAATGTCCTGTAAAAAGGTACCTTACAGAATGTGTGAATGGGACACCCAGAAAACAAACTAGTTTGTAGCCCTGCAGTCTGATGGATGTACTTACTTATAGAAGAATCAGGGTAACAATCTATACAGAAAAAACACAAACGCTGTGGTCAGTCTGCTGAATGCAAGGTCTCTTTATCAGGTGGCGTTAGTCATAATTGAGCCGCGACACGAGAAAACCAACAAAGTGGTTGTGCACCCAGCGCAGACTCAGATCAGTCTGGGCATCCGCCCGGTCTGACCAGACTTCTCGCTAAGTGCTTAAGGGGTAGCTAAGGGTTTAAGCTACCTACATGTATGTGGAAAGCAAATACTCTGATCAGATGGGGCGGATGCTGAGGCTGGGCTGATCTGAGTCTGCGCTGGGCACACCACTTTGTTTTCTCGTGTCGTGGCTCAGTTTGTTTCTTGTTGACAAGACTCAGTGGGGCAAATATACGATACTAAAGTCTTCAAACATAGTTTCCGAAATACATCAACTGTTTTCTTTAACTGATTTCTAATTTTCAGCTTAACCGCTCCTTGATAGTCAAACTTTCTAACAGGTTTCAAAATCTCTGCATGGACTCTCACTCGTCAGTGGTTTAGAATTTCAAGTAATTATTTTAAAGCTTGGGAATAAACTGAGGTGTACGAAATAGATATTTCGAAACTTGGTTTTGAAAAGTAAAATCTGAAGGATTGAGAGTTTTCAAACTAGTATTGAACATCTGAAACATTAGTTTATGTCTCAGTCCTATGTTAGACTTAATTATTGTGTATTTAGCTTCCTTTAAAAAATACCCACCGGATATATTTGACATATTGCTCTGGATAAAAATACAGAGTTCTAGATAAGAGGGAGTATTTTGGTGATAATTTGGGATAATTTTTGAAAATTCTGCATAAAAACATATGTTATGACCCATCATCTGAACCGTCTCGTCGAGACGGTTCAGATGAGGGGTCACAACATATTGTTTCGATGAGAAATAAAAAAATTATCCTAAATTATCATCAAATACTCCCTCTTATCTAGAGCTCTGAAATACAGTTCTTTTATGAATAATTAACAATTAAAATAATTAGGAAGTTCAACGACAACAAAGTACTAATTTGGCAACTTATTTGACAAAAGCATTTGGCATCCCATACCCATACTGTTAATGGCATTCTGGATAAATTTGACATATTGCACTAATTAAAAATACATTTCATTCATGAATATTTAACAATTAAACTGGCTAAAAAAGCTGAACAATAAAATACTAGTTTTGGTAACGTAATTGACATACAAGGAGTTAGTTGTTTATGGCAACACAACTGCTACCAAGAATGTTAGTTTTCATTTATACTTAAGGACAAAAGTTCTGCACGGATGTTGAATATACTTAAGGACAAAAGTTCTGCACGGATGTTAATTCAACAGCCGTGCAGAACTTTTGTCCTTAAGTATATTTTTACCTGTCAAAATGTGCTGCAAAAAAAGAAAAAGAAATGCAGCAAAATCACAGTATCAGAACGCACTTTACCATCTCTTCCGGTTTTCATAGCGTCGAATCGAGAGTACAAACATTCGCTTATAACCATTATGTTTTGAGATTTTATCCGGAATTTGCTGCGTCATATATAGTCATTCAGCTTCGAAAATGTAAATATAATTTGCTTTTTGGTCTTTTACTTTATAGCCCTGTACAATGTCGTGTATGGGTGGATGGTAATGAGTACAGTATTCAAATCGCCCTTGGCATGATTCTAAAACCATTTTGAGCCTTTTCTTACATGTTTTATAAAAATCTTTAAAATAAAAGGAAGGCGTTATCAATCTACAATTTGTTAGTTTTGATAATAGGATGATAGCTAGGTTTTGCACGACACAAACTCGTGTTAAATTAGCTGTTCGGAATAAAATTTCTGTGACGGCCATTTCATTGTTCCCCGCCTTTTCGAAGAAAAGCGGAGGGACATAGTTTTCGGCATTCCGTCCGTCCTTCCGTCCTTGTTTCCGTCCTTGTTTCCGTCCTTCCGTCCCCCTAATGTAGTAGGTACCTTGTGTGCGCAACTCCTCCTACAGTTTTATGCCGATTCTTTCGAAACTTTACAGATGTTTTTGTCATGGTCTGAAGATACGCATGTGGTTTGGATATAATCCTGAGATTATTTTTTGTCACTTTTTCCACAAGTTGAACTTAGTAATTTTTTAGGCATTTTTACTATCAAAGTGACTAGATAGTGGGTACCTTGTGTGCGCAACTCCTCTAACAGTTGTATGATGATGCCTTTGAAACTTCACAGGTGTTTTGGTCATGGTCTGAAGATACGCATGTGGTTTGGATATATTCCTGAGATTATTTTTTGTCACTTTTTCCACAAGTTGAACTTAGTAATTTTTTAGGCGTTTTTACTATCATAGTGACTAGATAGTAGGTACCTTGTGTGCGCAACTCCTCATACAGTTTTATGCCGATGCCTTTGAAACTTCACAGGTGTTTTGGTCATGGTCTGAAGATACGCTAGGGTTTGGATATAATCCTGAGATTTTTTTTTGTCACTTTTTCCACAAGTTGAACTTAGTAATTTTTTAGGCGTTTTTACTATCATAGTGACTAGACAGTGGGTACCTTGTGTGCGCAACTCCTCATACAGTTTTATGCCGATTCCTTTGAAACTTCACAGGTGTTTTGATCATTGTCTGAAGATATGCATGTGGTTTGGATATAATCCTGAAATTATTTTTTATTACTTTGTTCGCAAATTGAACTTAGCCATGTTTCATACATTTTTACTAAGCCATGTTTCATACATTTTTACTATCAAAGTGAATAGATAGTTGGTACCTTGTGTGTTCAACTCCTCCTACAGTTTTATGCCAATTCCTTTGAAACTTCACAGGCGTTTTGATCATGGTCTGAAGATATGCATGTGGTTTGGATATAATCCTCACATTATTTTTTTATTACTTTTTTCACATTTTTAACTTAGCCGCTTTTCCAGCTCAAACACTTAAGTGTATATACAGTGGAGACCTAGTTTCCAAGGCGGGGGACATAAATTCGTCGAATTTGCTTGTTGTACAGGGCAATAAAGTAAAAGCCCGAAGAGCAAATTATATTAAACTTACCTCTTTACATTTTCGAAGCTGAATAACAATAAATGACGCAGCAGATTCCGGATAAAATCTCAAAACATAATGATTTCCGACTACTGGTTATAAGCAACTTTTGTACTCTTGATTCAACTCTATGAAAACCGGAAGAGATGGTACAGTGCGTTCGGATACTGTGAAAATGAAACATGCACATCCAGCAAGCACACAGTGTTGAGCTTGGAATCACCCTGTTTGATACTGCTATAAGGTGAACAGGTATACCTTCAGGGAAAGGAATCTGTCAGTTTCAGTTTTCCTACCCTTTCTGTTTTAAGAGCTGACCCCATTTTGAAAAGACTTTTTTAGACTGTTTCTCCATAGCAAATTTCATAGTTGTAGGGAATCTCCTTCATAGAAATTCAGCCTTAGCAACAACATAGCAACCACTCAAGTCGTTTTATAAATACGACCCTAGATCTTTTAGACTGTTTTGGAAGAGTAAACCCCCATCTTATAACCGAAGATATACGGTAAGTGAACCATATGATATGCTTGATGAGGGCAGCGGCTGTAAGTTTGTCACATACATTAACAACAACAACAACAAAGATTCAGTCAAAACAGCAAAAAGCGCAACAACAGAAACTACGCAAAATTATTTGCAGCTGAAAATTATATACTTGGAAGATGCTACATGCATGTGAGCATGCTGGCAAAGACTTCACTAAACGAAATGTACATAGACAGGTCTGTTGGATATAAAAAAAACATCTTTAGGCAAACGGGTAGATCGGCATCCTTTCTTCCTTTTGTGTGAAGGAAAACCATTTTTCTGACTCCCCTTTCTTACCAGGAACAAAGAAATCTTTCCAAAAATGATCTACTCAAAAAGAAAAGAAGTTCCTCCTGGAGGAGCGAAATATTCCCCTAGGAACAAATTCATTCCCTTAAAGAGCAGACCCAATCATTGTCCAGGGTCACAAAAAGTTCCCCCCTTTTAAAAAACATTGTGTCCAAGGGCATCTTAGAGGAAAGAATTTGCTCTCCACAGCCCTGCCCTGTAAGAACGAAAACAATTGTATCCTTGCCAGATTTATTTCCCTGGGACCTACACTTTAGTGGACAAACTGATCGTATATCACAATTTTCTGTCACTGGAATGACTGTTGAGTAAGCAGTCCATTCTGTTGAGAGCCCTGTTTTTCTACTGTACCATAGTGCGTCAAGAGAGTACACTGAAAAAGGTAACAAAACAAAAACTACATGATCCTCTACGCATTTACTAAGTGGCAACAATCCTTATTCTAATTGGTCGTGGAAGACAAAACGTTTTGGAAAAGTTAACTTTATTATTCAGGTAAATGTACATGTATATGTTCCATGCATTGTTGCTGGTCATCAGACACACCGCAGATTGAAAATACCCAGCAGTCACATGACGTTGAAATGACATCGTACTGACGTCGGTGCGACGTAACAACGTCGCATCGATGTCAGTACGACGTCATTTTGTACTTTTTTTTACTGACTTCTGTTAAGCTAGCGATGCTTTGAGCAACTGGGCCCTGAACAACAAAGGGCAAGACACCAATAGAAAAACACATCAGTTAGATATCACAGTAAAACATATCGTCACGGAAAACTATGTAAAAACAAGGTAAAGGTCACAATTCAGTCTCAAGCCAGAATAAAAGCAAGCCATTTGATGGGACTCGCCGTAAAAGCCATCGTTAAGTACAAGATCTGACTCGCATAAGCAGTTGTTTTAATCTATTTGCTATCCTAAAGGTCATTGGGGCACCACAGCTGACTTCGAAACAATCCCTTTCCTCTTTGTCCTTTGATATTGAATGTTTACAATTCCGAAGTTATAAGCAAAACTATAATGCCTCCAAAACCAACCTTACTCCATGTAGTGGAACTGATACAATAAAAAACTCACATTCTTCCTACAACACTGAAAAGAAAATAGCAGCATGAAGCAACAACTCAAATAGTAAGAGAACTGAATGCAATATGAAAGCTCTTACCAACTTAGGTGGTCATATATAGTAACCCTAAACCAAACAGAAATATACTAAGTACACTAAACATCTATTTTTGCCTATTTTCTGTCATCTGCAGATATACAAAACTTACATCAGAATGAGAGAGGAACAAAGGGACAAAACAAACAGAATGAAAATAGAGTATAGAGAAACGGCCGCAACAAAAATAACATAGATAAACCACAACGGAAGCTTCGCCTTTGAACAGCCAGATATTAATTACTGGAGGACTTAAATCACGGGGCCTACACCACATGATAAAGCTAATGTACAAAACAAATGAAGGCGCCCAGGAAATCCGACAATATCAGACCATGGCCTTAACACTAATACTTTAAAACTCAAATTCATAAAATTGCCATGCATAAATGCTATCCGATTAATTTTTCAGACTTTTCAAGCCGATTATTAGTTTACATGGAAACTTAAGCTGTCAAAAAACTAAGAATGAATATAGCGGTGCTGAAGTACCACTGGTGCGCCATTGCATAGATTATCTTTATTATGCTAGGTCAGCGAACTTTTGCTATGAGTTTTAAGCAATGAGTCTGTTCTAGTGTAATGTCATTTTAACAGTATATTGTGGGTCTTACTTGCATTTTCCGATGGCTGCTGATTCGTGTTAAACAGCACTAATTGTGATTGGCAATTGTCAGATTTAACGGCGTGCCCTTTGGTCTGACAAATGCTCAGGGGATAGTTCTGGTAATGATGAACTTGCGTGAAACTTAACTGTATTATAGTTTTCTGATTCTCTCAACAATATAGGATAAAAAACTTAAATTTAACAAATTGCTGGTATATGTTTAAAGTTAAAACTGACAATGTAAAGTTTTCAAAACTCTTATCTTATCATACAAACGTGAATATACTATAAATGTATATGTACATCTCGACAAAAGTTAAGCATATTTCAATTTCACGGTGGTTATGTTACAGATACTGCAGAACAATTGCATATTATTTGAAAAAAACGATATAGTATCATTGTTTTGGAAAGACAGTATGCATAGGCTTTTGCCTGTTGTGATTTTGGGTCCACGCATGTCAGTTTTAAGAATTTTGGCGTGTGTAGTTGTAGTACATTTTTCTAGTTAAATACTTTTTTTTTATAAATTCCAATTTTCTACATACAAAAAAAATTTGAGCTACGTCTGATAAGCAACCGTGCAACTGAGGTGTTTCATTAAAACTTTGAAGTTCCAGTATCTAAGACTAGACCAATATTCTGTAAGACAAAAATGGTAAGATTATATAGGAAAATCGCACGTTCTGTGACTTTGGACACAAATTTTGACAAGACTGTCACTAATGTCCGAATCTAAAATGACATAACCAAAGTCAATATAACACATAACAATTTAATATTTCGTCTTTCATGATGTTTTGGATAGAATATTTAAAGGGGTTAAAATTGGCATTGAAATTCAGTGGTCTTAACGTTTGGCACAGTGTATCCAAACAGCTGCTGAGTTTCAAATTCCAGTGCATCGGCATCTTCAGTTAACTTTATGACACCTGATAAGAACACTGATGACAAACTTTTCGACATATCAGAAGTCCTATGCATCAGTTATGTTTGCTGCTTAGTTCACCATTACTTATGCTAAATTTTTGGCGAGGAGTATTTTCGTCGGAATATGCAAGCGTTTTAGTACACAGTTCTGGCACAATGCTAATATCAGTAATGAAGGCAGTGTATTCACTGTAGAATTCGGAGGCCACTGTGCACACCAAACATGTTTCTAGAGCTGTTTTAGAATAAAGTGAGAGACTGCATGCATATAATTAATTTGTAATGCCCAGTGATGTTTATTCCAACTGTTAGATATCAAAAATGTGCAATCCATTTTCTAATTTCTTTTTTTGTGTTTGTGTGTTTCTCACTCATCTTTCGGTGTCGTTGGCATTCATGCTTATGACTTAGGCCTTTCCTAAATAGTTTAACATGTATTTATATTTTTTTACAGTCCTGTTCACATATATGATGAAAGAGTCACTCTTTAGATCTTACCATCCGGTCTTTCCTGCCACAGGGTCTCTCTCTGTTAATACCCGGACCATATAATGCCCTGCATGTCCAGCACACAAACAATAAGGCACGATGAAATAACTCCCTGGCTCAAGGTCAAACCTCCTAGTAATCTCCCTTACATCTCGTGTCGGACCAGCCGTATCCACAAGAGGGAGCTTCTTCAATGGACGCTTTTCATCCTTGGTAGCATTTTTACACTGTAACAGAAACAGATGATTCAGCGAAGCCTCAAACGTTTTTATGCCCCCAACTTCGGAGAAGTTGAGGGGGCATATTGGTTTGGGCCTGTCCGTTCGTCTGTCCGTCTGTCCGTCAGTCCGTCCGTAACGCTTTTTGGCAGCTGGGAAACTCAAGAACTGCTTATGCTAGGATCTTGAAATTTTATGTGTGGCACATACATGAAAAATAAGCACACCCGTATTTTTTCTTTTTTCCGCCGGTCACGTATTTTCAGAGTTGTGCCCCTTTTTCGACTTAGTCTATGGAACCTTGTGAACAAAATATCTCGAGAACCCCAGATGCTAGGATCATGATTTTTTGCAGGATGACATTGCTCAAGGTGTAGATGACCTGATTAACTTTTGAAAAAAAAAATCGTGAATTTTTGACCGAGTTATGCCCCTTTTTCGACTTAGTGCATTGTAAGCCTTTAGAACCTTGTGAACAAAATATCTCAAGAATCCCTGATGTTAGGATCATGATCTTTTGCAGGATGACATCGCCCAAGGTGTAGATACCTTATTAGTTTTTGAAAAAAAATCGTGAATTTTTGGCCGAGTTATGCCCCTTATTAAACTTAGTGCATTGTAAGCCATGGAACCTTGTGAACAATATATCTTGAGAACCCCTGATGCTAGGATCATGATTTTTTGCAGGCAGACATTGCCTATGGCGTAGATGACCTGATTAACTTTTGAAAAAAAAATTGTGAATTTTTGACCGAGGTATGCCCATTTTTGACTTAGTGCATTGTAAGCCTATGGAACCTTGTGAACAAAATATCTCGAGAATCCCTGATGCTAGGATCATGATCTTTTGCAGGATGACATTGCCCAAGGTGTAGATGACCTGATTAGTTTTTGAAAAAAAATCGTATATTTTTGACCGAGTTATACCCCTGTTTATGCCCCCAATTTCGGAGAAATTGTGGGGGCATATTGGTTTGGGCCTGTCCGTCTGTCCGTCCGTCAGTCCGTCTGTCTGCTATCTATAAGTCAAGAACCATAAGAGCTAGGAGCTTGAAACTTTATGCACATGATCAGTATGAAAAATAAGCGAACACGTGTTTTTTCTTTTTTCCGCGGATCACATATTTCAAGAGTTATGCCCCTTTTTCGACTTAGCCTGTGGAACCTTGTGAACAAAATATCTCAAGAACCCCTGATGCTAGGATCATGAGGTTTTGCAGGATGAGAATGCCCAAGGTGTAGATGACCTGATTAACTTTTGAAACAAATTCGTGAATTTTTGACCGAGTTATGCCCCTTTTTCGACTTAATGCATTGTAAGCCTATGGCACCTTGTGAACAAAATATCTCAAGAACCCCTGATGCTAGGAGCATGCTTTTTTGCAGGAAGATACTGCCTGTGGTGTAGATGACCTGATTAACTTTTGAAAAAAAAATCGTGAATTTTTTATTGAGTTATTCCCCTTTTTCGACTTAGTGCATTGAGGCCTATGCTACAAAGGTACCCTTACATATGGTCAAGATTAGTAAGAGCTAGGAACTTGAAACTTTATACACATGATCAGTATGGAAAATAAGCATACCCGTATTTTTTTATTTTTCCGCCGGCCATGAATTTCCAGAGTTATGCCCCTTTTTCGACTTAGCCTGTGGAACCTTGTGAACAAAATATCTCAAGAACCATTGATGCTAGGATCATGAGGTTTTGCAGGATGAGAATGCCCAAGGTGTAGATGACCTGATGAACTTTTGAAACAAATTCGTGAATTTTTGACCGAGTTATGCCCCTTTTTCCACTTAGTGCATTGTAAGCCTATGGCACCTTGTGAACAAAATATCTCAAGAACCCCTGATGCTAGGAGCATGATTTTTTGCAGGAAAATACTGCCTAAGATGTAGTAGATGACCTGATTAACTTTTGAAAAAAAATGTGAATTTTTGATCGAGTTATTCTCCTTTTCCGACTTAGTGCATTGAGGCCTATGGTACAAAGGTACCCTTACATACAGTCAAGAACAATAAGAGCTAGGAACTTGAAACTTTATACACATGATCAGTATGGACAATAAGCATCACCGTAATTTTTTATTTTTCCGCCGGTCATGTATTTCCAGAGTTATGCCCCTTTTTCGACTTAGCCTGTGGAACCTTGTGAACAAAATATCTCAAGAACCCCTGATGCTAGGACCATGAGGTTTTGCAGGACGAGAATGCTTAAGGTGTAGATGACCTGATTTACTATTGAAACAAATTCGTGAATTTGTGACCAAGTTATGCCCCTTTTTCGACTTAGGGCATTGTAAGCCTATGGAACCTTGTGAACAAAATATCTCAAGAACCCCTGATGCTAGGAGCATGATTTTTTGCAGGAAGATACTGCCTATGGTGTAGATAACCTGATTAACTTTTGGGAAAAAAATCATGAATTTTTGATCGAGTTATGCCTTTTTATACCCCGCCACACTTTAGTGGCGGGGTATTATGTTATACCTTTCGGTGTCCGTCCGTCCGTCTGTCCGTCCGTCCGTCCGTCCGTCCGTGCTCACCATTTCCGATCGATATCTTGAGTATTTATTCACGGAATTTTTTCAAATTTTGCATACATATTGTTATCTGCGATGAGTGGTATGGGATTGTTAATGGGCAAAATTCGTCCATTTTTAACGGAGTTACTGCCCTTTTTCGTATTGGAAAAATGGTTTCTGGCCTGTTATTCCTTTACTGTTCATGATATCTGAATGAAACTTCACAGATATGTTGCACATCAAAGGTTACATATTGTGACTAAGGACCGTCACTCTGACCTTCCCAGTTTGTGAGTTATCCGCCCTTGATAGGTCTGAAAAAAGGTTTTTGACCTATTGTTCCTTTACTATATGGAATATCTGAATATAAATTCACAGATATGTTTCACATCAAAGGTAACATATTGTGACTAAGAACCGTCACTCTTACCTTTCCCGTTTGTGAGTTATCCGCCCTTGATTGAATTAAAAAATGTTTTTTACCCGTAGTTCCTTTACTATGTGGAATATTTAAATGAAACTTTACAGATATATTTCACATCAAAGGTTACATACTGTGACAAAGAACCATCACTCTTACCTTTCCAGTTCATGAGTTATCTGCCCTTGATAGATCTGAAAAATGGTTTTTGACCTGTAGTTTCCTTTCTATATGGAATATCTGAATAAAACTTCACAGATATGTTTCACATCAAAGGCTTCATATAGTGACTAGGAACTGTCACTCTGATCTTTCCGGTTTGTGAGTTATCAGCCCTTGATTGATCTGAAAAACGTTTTTTTATCTGTAGTTCCTTTACTATATGGAATATCTGAATGAAACTTCATAGGTATGTTTCACATCAAAGGTTACATATTGTGACAAAGAACCATCACTCTTACCTTTCCAGTTAATGAGTATTCCCCCTTGATAGATCTGAAAAATGTTTTTTGACTTGTAGTTCCTATACTATATGGAATATCTGAATGAAACTTCACTGATATGTTTAACACCATAGAATAGGAAACAGAGTCTCTCAGCTCAAAGAAATGCTTTACAGCCTGATCTAAATCTACACTGGTCAGAATGCTCCACGTTGTTGGGTGGTTTATATTAATATTTATTTACAGTAAGGACATCATATCTCTGTCTATCTCAGTTCTGTGGCTCTTTAGCTATTATATATCTCAAAAAATAAGTTAGGATGCACAGCAGTGGCGGGGTATCATGCAGTGCCTGCGGTGCTTTTATTTTCGACTTAGTGCATTGTAAGCCTATGGAACCTTGTGAACAAAATATCTGGAGAACCCCTGATGCTAGGAGCATGATTTTTTTGCAGAAAGATACTGCCTGTGGTGTAGATGACCTGATTAACTTTTGAAAAAAAATCATGAATTTTTGATTGAGTTATGCCCCTTTTTCGACTTAGTGCATTGTAATCCTATGGAACCTTGTGAACAAAATATCTCAAGAACCCCTCATGCTAGGAGCATGATTTATTGCAGGAAGATACTGCCTGTGGTGTAGATGACCTGATTAACTTTTGAAAATAATTCGTGAATTTTTGATTGAGTTATGCCCCTTTTTCAACTTAGTGCATTATTTGCCTATGGAACCTTGTGAACAAAATAGCTGGAGAACCCCTGATGCTAGGAGCATGATTTTCGCAGGTTGATATTGCCCAAGATGTAGGTGACCTGATTAACTTTCGAAAACAATTCGTAAATTTTTGACTGGATTAAGCCCCTTTTTCGACTTAGTGCATTGAAGCCTATGGTACAAAGTAAAGGTGCAACGATTCACTTCGATGCATCGAAAATCTGGTTCACAAGGGCCGATTTGATTCCGATAACAACTCCACTAATTTCGATTCGATTCACAATCCCCCGCATGGGCCCTCAATTAAAACGGAAGTCCGTGTTTTAGACCCGCTCTTAATATTATAACGCTGTTTATAACGTAACGTACAATTGGTCAGTAATAATTAGGTCATCTAATCTGTACGGGTGTTTCGTTTCCTTATCGGTAGGGTTATCAAAATGGCGTCTAACGATGACTCGCAGAAACCTGTGCTCAAAGATGCACCCAAAGATAAATAGAAGTGTAAATATAACAAAATAAAGTGATAAACATGATGAATTAAGGTAGCATAAAATCAATCATGAATCGAATCGAATTAATCGAATCGAGGTGTCTGAAATCGAAATCGAATTGAATCGGTCGTTGGGTGAATCGTTGCAGCTCTAGTACAAAGGTATAAGCATTATTGGATGAACCTTCTTTAGAGACAAGCATATGGTTGGGGGCATAGTGTTTCATAAACACATTTTCTAGTTCGTATAGTATAGCAAATATGAAACAATACTTGATGATAAATAACAGAAAATATAGTAAATTGGACATTATGATATTGTTTTCTTAATTTGGATAAAACGGTATAAGATGCGTGTTGGTACTACAAAGCAGAGACTTTGGAAATCATGAAACATGTACATTGTATTTGTTTCCATTTTGTCCTATAAAGATACGGTTGCTTTTCTCTGTAAATATGCCTAAGAATAACACGGACATGAAGATGACCCATGCACTTTATAACGAGTTATAATGGCTACAGGTACCTTTATAGTTTTCAAATTTTATTTTATGTGGCGGCCATAACAGAATTCTATTAGTGAACACTATTTGGGACAGATATTTCTGTGCGAACAATGCAGATCCAAATCGTATTGCTCGATCTGATTAGAGTACGCATTTTTGCAGAATTCAGTTGTTAAAAATGTATGTTCTAAAATTTTGTACACATCATTCCTGAGAAAAAGCCTAGAAATAACCTTTTGTAACATGTTTTCCTTAAACAATTCATGGAATTTCAAAGACTGTAGGCCAAGATCGGACTTTTCCTTCAGGTTCTGTCTGATCTAGCTTTACATTGTCTAGACTTTTTTGAGACAATGGTGTTCGAAACTTTAGTACATTTACCATTGCAATCGTTAAGGAGTGCCAACACATAGAAGGTCAAAACATTTCAGGAAAACTGTTACCTTATACAAGGAGAAACCAATAGAAACTAGAAGACTGTTTGCTGTGGAAGAGCCATGTCGGTAATCCTGCAGCAACGATATAATCACGTGACTTTTGCCATGGTATTCTGGGGCCACGATCTGGTTTACTGCGTCCGACTGTAGAATAGCAAGATATATCCTGGGATTGCGATTGTGGGTGTATAAGTCTGAGTGCAGATAACCGCCCTCAACTCCTGCAAAACAATACCTCTTTTTTCATTCAGACTGAACATATTAAAGGCTATTGACCATAAAGGGATTAGATACAAATTATAATATTAAACAGTCCTCTGCTAAAATTTAACCATAATTCAAGGGTCATCTAAGAAGTCTTGCAAACGCCTTCGTAACTCTTTTATTCATTGAGCTCGGGTAATCAAATTGCACCATGAAGAGATCACTGTGTGCTTAAACTCATACATGTGACATACATTTTTCAAAAATGGGAGGGGTTTGAATGCAAAAGTGCATGTGATACCGGTGGTGAAATTACAAAAACACGGCGTTTTTTTACAAGAGGTGAGGGGAAATCAATTCCTTCATATCTGTTTATAATTCTTTCGAATTGCAAATGTCTTGTTCTAACATGGTTGCCTTATATTTAAGGGCTCAAATAAAAGAAGTTTTCATTTCACACTACCAAACAAATGGGGTCGCTATGCAACAAAAGCATATTCCTGAATTTTAGCAAATTTCAAGTTATCGACGTTTGGCTCTGGTTTTTGAGAGCTGCAAACGATATTAAACAAGGCTCGCGGTTTATATAGTTTCTTTAATTTCTACATTTCAATATCGTGCGACTACTTTTTGATAACAAATAAATGCCGTTTTAGAAAACACTTCATTTGTAGTGAACGCATCTTCTTGAAATACTCACTTAAATGTTATTGTACTTCCTCGAAAGGCAAGTTGGCTTTACTTGGAACAATAATAATGTCCTAACTGACGTCTTTATCACAACTCTGGTACAGTATGCTTATTTAAGTATTATTTTTTTCGTGTCTTCCAGCGAAATTCAAATATGTAGAAGCCTTCTGACCTAAGCCAATGGATCTTAAACCGACATATAGAAGCCACGTGCACCGCCGCACCGTAATATTCGTATTCGTCTGTTGCCTAGCAACGGCATTTGCAAGATTACAACCTTCCTGAAAATTGTTGCCCGGAAAGAAGGGAAGTTGTGCTGAAGGAAAGTTGATCGCTCGATTCGCTATTACTTATCATTTGCCTGAAACTTGGTCGTTTGCAAGATTTATTGGATGACCCTCGTATGGTACGACGATATAATCGGTATTGTAGGTAAACAAACAGCTAACATATGCCATTTAAAAAAACTCTTTTGGCGTCTAATGCTGGTGTTTTCGAAAATAGACATTTCGGCCGGAAAATTTTCTTAGAAAAGATTTGCAGATTTTCTCATGAAAAAACAAAACAAAAAAACAAACAAACAACAAACAGATATAGAGTCAATATAAACATATATCTAAACTTACTTTCCCAGATGCCCTTGTAGTCAATTATCTGTCTCCATGATCCATGTGACTGGAAGTGATCTGATGATGTCGCCAGGAAGTTACTGACGGTAATGTTTGGCAGTGACCCGGATGAAGCCTTTCGACAAGCGTTGTCAGTACCAGGAGCACTTCTAGGTCGCTTTAACGAGTCTTCCCTTGTTAGTCCACAACTGGACTGAAAATGTACGGTGATATCGGAAGTTGAGAACGTACTCGGACACTGAGACAACAAAGAACAGTTAGAAGTTATACTTCCGGATCTACACTGTGTGTAATCATCCTCTGCCCGAGCCTTCACGTCATTCGGATAAGAACTGGCGTGATTAATCTGTTTTCCGAGTAGTTCGTGCGCTACATCATGGGAATTTCGTAAACGACGCAATCCGGGAGTGAAATTTGATTCGTTGCTATCCATATTCCATTTTGAATGGTGGGTATATTTCCTGTATGCTTTCCGGTAAGTGTTGTCTATTTTCACTGTTTTTCGATCCTCTTTTACCTGAATTTCCTGTCCAGGTATGGCACTATCTTTTTTCACTTCTAGAAACTGCCGAGGTACTGAGTACCGCGGTCTCTCACGGTGCACGTGTTCGTGTATCTCTGGTATAGAAGAGCGTTTGTTAAACATGTAGTAAGAAGGAACAGAGTATCTTGCTTGCTTCTTTTCAACTGTTTTGGCTTTACGTTCTTTAAATATCGCCTTTTGGCTAGGCTTAATTTCGCCATCACTTAGTCTTCTGTAGCACCTTTCAATGTTCATGCCCTCAGTTCTGAATGGAGCCGGATCACTACAAATTATTAATCCGCCAAAGTTACACCGGAAGTCCTCAAATGTAATCCAGTATTCATCCGCGTCTTTGTTAGTTTGAGGTTTGTATTTACCATAAAACTCCATGTTGACCGTATGCCAAGAAATCTCATCGCTGTCCAAAATACAAATATATTATCAGACATGTTAAATATAGTTGGAATTAAGTCTAAACACTGATTAAAACAAACATTATTAAGGTTTAAATCACATTTTGATATTCACAGAAAGATCTTCCACTACTGAAATATATAATTTTCTAAGGCATTTTTTTTACGAAACACCTAAATTGGTCATCTGATAAAACTAATACTGCCTCCATCTGTCATATACATGCACCAACAGTTCCAAATGTTGATGTGTATAGATCCCTCCAAAGGGATCCTACTGTAAACAGAATGTGTTGATCAGGAGAATCTTGTCTTTCGTTTACCAACGAGTACGAGTAAAACGAGTACACTCCTTCATCTGCTAAATGCTCAAGAATCAAATATCTTGTTAGCATAACTTTATCATTATCACTGTAAATAGTATTATGTCTTACCTATAGATATTGAAGAAAACATTATTTTTGAAAGAAATGACTTACAAATCTGAGAATTTTCCGTTCCATACAGGTTCCTCTAAGTACGGACATTTAAGTCTAACCATCTGTATCATCCGGCCATCAGACAATGGAAACTGAAAATCATAGTAAGTAACTTATGTAGTTTAAATTTCACGCACACAAACGCACGCACGCACAGACGCACGCAGGCATACGTTGGCTGCAGGATTGGACTTAAGGCTATGTCTATATTTGACTTCTGGTTATGGCAAATATAGGCATAGTTTCAAGTAAAATTCTTTGGCACAGATATGCGTGCATTTACATGTGATGTATAATATGTATGTGATGTCATGATTTTTTTGTATGCATGTAGTGATAAAAATAAAATTATTTACACTCGCTTGTGTGGAGGTGAATACGCAGTTTTATAATTAAAGTCTTAAAGAGTTCCCTCAAAAGCAGAGAATACATTCAGAAGAAGGAACATGGGCCAGACTACGTAGGTTCGGCTAATGAAGCCTCATCAGTGACCCTGACAATATCTGGTAACGAAACCAGAGAAAAGCATACTGAAATGTCTTAATTTTGATCGGGCAGTCGATTCAAAGACTGACTACTGTCGAAAAGGGTCCAAATAATATTAAAGACGATGATCCATGTCTAAACCAATCTAAAATTTTAGAAGTCTGGAAAGTTTATATACAACTTCTTAATCGCAATTTCTATTGGAATGTAACACACAGTCTTTTGTGCACTTTCCTGGCAAATCATCTGTCATTCTGTTTGCATAATGCCCGAAACTGCGCACCTTTTGATGACTAGTTTGGTGTTAAAGGTTTCGAGCGATTTGTCGTTGCTATGCGGTTGATTATATTCCTACTCTTTGGAACTGAGTTTCAACTATATTAGGAAGTATAAGGGCGTAGCTACCTTTACGCAAATACGCAGGTGCGTATTGAAATTTTGTCAAATTGACAAAATTTCAACACACACCTGCGTATTTTCATGCTGAAATGTTGTTAATTGCGCATAATGTTAATACTAACTGCCAACAGACAGGCAAATTAAAAATATCTTAGCGGCTTAACCCCCTAGTATTGCCCTCAATTAATATAAAACATGATTGTGCGTACTGTGTTATTGCCCCTAGCTACGCCCCTGAAGTACAAGGAGAGTTTAATCTGCCACTCTGCAGGGAAGTCAAATATAACCTATATGTTTGCCTCTGGAAACAAAAACTTACATAGATTATACCATGAACCATCATTTCCGGTTGCAGGGTGGAATATATTTGACTATTCGCTCTTTGTGTCACGGTTCAAACGATTCCGTAGAACCTGTGTCGATGCTTTGCGCAAACACTTATGATCCCCGGTTTGTTATAAGCACAAAATTATGCAAGTGAAAATGACCTCGCATCATCAAATGGCCTCTTACATAATTTAGTGATTTTTTGCTGTCAAAGGATCCAGCTTTTTAAAAGATTGTTTATCTTTGTACTTAATATTGCCAGCAAAGGATGAACAACTTACTTTTGTTGACGCTGTGACGATATGAAGGTAACGTCTCACAGTTATACCATCGTTCTTCGCTTTGTCCTACAACAAAAGCAGTTCTTCAGATACAGCGTCAGTAAGACCAATACAATGTGAGCCGCGACACGAGAAAACCAACAAAGTGGTTGTGTACCCTGCGCAGACTCAGATCAGCCTGGACATCCGCTCAGTCTAATCAGACTTTTTGCTAAGCGCTTAAAGGATAGCTAGGGGACTAAGCTACCTCCATGCGGACAGCGAAGATTCTGATCAGACTGGGCGGATGCCCAGGCTGATCTGAGTCTGCGCTGGGCGCACAACCACTTTGTTGGTTTTCTCGTGTCGCGGCTCATATATTTTTTGAAGGAGGGCTGCAACTAATGCTGTAAGACATGTACATGTACTTGTCATTTGTTCGGAGGCTATGAAATATATTTGAATTGAAACAAATGAGTACACGATATACAGTAAAAAAAGTATTGAGACAGATATTTCTGCATAAACAGTGTAGACCCTGAAGAAACTGCTACTGAAGGAGCAATTCTGACAAAATCTACACTGTTTGCCATGCCATCACATAAAATAATACACAGTTCCGAGCCACACCCAGAATGTCACTCAAAATCACATGATAGCGTATACCTGACCAATGCAACAACAATTTAGCACGTGACATGGCCTCACAAACAAATCGCACGTGGTCAATATCCAGCAGAAGTCCGTGATTTTACCTTACAGTTAATGGAGGGATGTATACCGGTTAAAGGAAAACAAACTAACACCACCTTTAATAAACTTACCCTAAACTAAAATAACAGAACGCATCGGATATGCATGATGCGCCAGCTTCCATGTATAGGTCATGAGGAGGCTTATCCTTTGCCATAGATCGCCAAGATTTAGCAGACATTGCATTTGTCATTTGTTTTTCTGCCATCTTGGTGTAAAGCTTGTGAGACGTAGTAACAGTAACTAAGTAGGCGGAGCTGAGCGACTATCCTCGGAACTGTGTATTGTAACACAAGACTGATCCATTTTAGGACATTTATTGAAATTATTAAAGGTATCATATTTTTTATTGTTTCAGGTAGTACCGCCTCGTTCTGTAGCATTTCCCATTATCACAATTTTTACAACACTTTTATAAACCAATATAAGGCTAATGACACATGAAGGCATGCAAACAGATATAGAGGATCTTACACGAGCGGTCATTTCATATGAAATTCATGAAATGGGCCTTCGGCGAGTTTCATAAATTTCATATGACCACGAGTGTAAGATTTTGTTAATCATATGACTATTTAAAATGGGAAATGAGCATTCGGCGAGTCTCACAGATTTTATATGAAATGACCACGAGTCATTCCTACAAGATTCTGTTAATCATATCACTCTTTAAAATGGGATTTTATCGCCTTCGAAATGAACATTATTTCAATAAGAAAACGCATTGTTGACACGGACGTTGTCAGTGACGTTACGTGTACGCGCCAAAATGTTATTACACGTGTTGGCATACGATTTTTATGATACGACGTTGACGTTATCCACTGAATAACATAATTATCATATGATAAATGAAAATACATTACAGACGAAGCCTCCTGTCGTACTGGTGCGTCGTGCGTGTTCATTGCTCCCCAGATCACATCTTTTATCATTTATTTATACGAGTCTGTAAATGCTATTAGTGTACGTGTATAGGTGTGGACGGGGATGCGTGTGTGTGTGTGGGAGGGGGGAGTTATAATTTCTTATACATAGAGATGTGCCTAACACATGTGGTGGATTTTTCAGTTCAGAATATAAATATGGGAGCTATTTCGTGAGGGAGAGTGAGCGGGGTCTACATTCTACTGACTCTTACCGTTTCGTTACTTGTTTTATACATGAATCCAGTCGGTGTCAGACGCTTGTCATTTCTCCAGCAGACGATCAGACTCCTATTGACGCAAGACTTGTATAGTACGTGAAACAGATTTTCTGCGGGATTGATATCCGGTGTGTAGAATTCGCAGATAGATCCAGTCAGGTCGGTCAGGGCATCAAGAGCATTTCCGGATTCAATTGCCTCATATGTCTTCTTACATCTGTTAAAATATGCATATTATACACGTTAAGCTTTGTTCACACGAGCAAAGTTTCTGTGACAAAATGGGTTTGGTATAGATAAATATGCTCGTGTGAATGAAAATATATGTCACATTTTTATAACCAAATTTATATGGTAAAATTTATTTGACAAATAAAATTTGTCATTGTGAACAGAAAATTTGCCATTCAATATGTAACAAAGATTTTGAACAAAGTATATTTAACAAAGAAAATGTGGCATGGTTGGCCGTTCACACGGGCGAAGTTTATTTGTCCAGTTAACTTTGACGAATAATATTTGATCGTGTGAACACAGCAGCAAATCTTTCCTTGCCAGAGTTTATATTGACAAATGAGCCGCGACACGAGAAAACCAACAATGTGGTTGTGCGTCCAGTGCAGACTCAGATCAGCCTGGACATCCGCCCAGGCTGATCAGACTCTTCGCTAAGCGCTTAAAGGGTAGCTAAGGGTCCAAGCTACCTTCATGCGGACAGCGAAGACTCTGATCAGACTGGGCGGATGCCCAGGCTGATCTGAGTCTGCGCTGGGCGCACAACCACATTGTTGGTTTTCTCGTGTCGCGGCTCAAATATTCTATGCTACATTTTTCTACAACGAATAATTTGCTCCGTGTGACAAAGAAACTTTGGTCGTTTGTACGAAGCTTTAGTCAACTGAAAAATACATATGTCAATGTTGAGTAACGCGACCGCACAAAGACACATGTTAATGCATACTAACAATTTTAGTGCAAAGACACATCTGTTATAAGCAAAGAGGTAGAATTTGATATTCCAAAACACATAAATCACGGTTTAATCGATTAATTTCAATGCAAAACCTAGGCTTCTATTCTGGGTTTACACTACTTGCAGAATGTCACTTTTGTGGTAGGGGATACTAATACATGCAGTTTACATAATTACTTGGCGTATGCTTTCTCCACAAGGGCTCCCCAGAATTCCCTTGGATTACCATAGGCGGGACAGTAAAGGAGAGCGTTGTGAGACGTAGGTAGGTAATCATCCACCACAATATCAATATATTCACCGAACCGCCACACTTGGAAATGGAAGGCCCCTGCAAAAGTGCGAAAGATTTATAAAATGTGTTATATAACAGTGGTATTTTTTCCCCGTTTCTGTTCTTTATTTCCCCGTCAAGAGGTATGTTGTGGGTCGGGGATCCGTCCCACCGCACACCTCACATTCCTATTGCATGCTGTTTGCTAAGAAACCAACAACAACAAAAAAGAATTAACAATGATGTTAGCATGCTCTTGAGGAAAAAATATTGCTTATATAATACGGAGAACTATGCATACATTTTATGTACATGAAATACTGGACAAAAGATGTTTTTCAGACTCAGCACAAAAGCATATTCATATACAATTATTTCTTATCAAGAATTAATGTTAGTAGAATGTAATGGACAGTGGGATCATAACGTCAACTTAGATTTTTTTTTTATATCAAATCCATGTATTATTTACTAATCAACAAGTCTTAAGAAATTCTCAAGAAACTGCCAGTTTTCCAAAAAGATTTTTAATTCGTTTTTATTTGCTGCAATTTGTTTATGGATCCAGTAAAACATTTAAGGGTTCTCTCAAATGCAGTTATATTTAATGTTTGTTTCATGCATCTTGCACTCTATATATAATATTTCATTTCGAGTAAAAGAAATTGCCTCTCTGGAGCGTTTTTATAGTTTTCAAGCCCAAATATAAACTCTTTTCTTAGAATATAATAAATATATATCAATAAAATTAAATTTTTGTTTAACACGATGTAAAAATTCTTGAACTTTATGGCAATCCCAAAATAAATGTTCAATGGTCTCTTCTTCGTTTTTACAAAATGTACATAAATTGTCATTACTTGCATTTATTTTACAAAGAAAAGTATTTGTTGCTAAGATTTTGTGATTGATTCTAAACTGAAGTGGTATTTTTTGGTCCATGTCTCATAACGATGTTCCTCAGGAGACCCTGTGGAATGAAACCGTAAGATACACCTCTCGGCACCGAGTCCGACCGGGCCCTGTACTCTTCGATTTGAAGAGGACCTTTTTAAGCATCTTCCTATTTTATGATGAATAAGCTTTATAAAGTGCAGGAGTCGTATTTATAAAACGACTGAAGTGGTTGCTATGCTGTTGCTAAGGCTAAATTTCATTGAATGAGATGCCCTACAACTATGAAATTTGCTCTGGAGGAACAGTCTTAAAAAGACTGTTCCCCCAGAGCAAATTTTTTAGTTGCAGGAAATCTGCTTCATAGAAACTGAGCCTTAGCAACAGCACAGCAACGGCTTAAGTGGTTTTATAAATACGACCCCAGGTATTCATATTAGAAAAAAAATATGTCCCCATATCATGGACAAACACACTGAATCTGAATCTAAGTTGAGGTAAATGGAAAGTGATTCTGTCATTTCAAGCTTGCCTTCCTTCTCAGTAGGGATCAGCTCTTGCTCCTAGAGGAGCCCTTTCGAAAGGGGCCAACTCTTAAAGGAAATGATATCCTTTAAGAGCTAATCCCAGTTTGTTTGATAAAGCCAACAGGAAGTCAGGAAAGTTGTTCTGTTTTGAAAACGGCAGAACCCCCCCTCTACCCCCCCCCCCCCCCCCAAAAAAAAAAAAAAAAAAAAAAAAAAAAAAACGTGGACGTGTGCTCACACACAGTGAATAAAATATTAGCAAATTTCGTCCGGATGATACTTTATTCATGTCTGATATTATATTTTTGAACACTGAAAATACTGATTTACCGCTTACTTAGTGCATGGGCTGTTTAAGATGCCTATTAAGACCTACATTAATATACATATCCAGATCTAATTGTTACCAGATACCAAACTAAATGTAGTAACAAAATATTGCACTTTGATAATGATAAGGACTAGACTGACTTGAGTCAAATATTACAGTTTGCAATTAGCATCATTTTCTGCACTGTTATGTCCTTGTAAGCAGAGTGATAAAAATTCCTATCTTGCCTCTATATATGGATAAATAGTATATTATCTGATAATACCATAATCAAATTTGGCCTTGCACGTAAACGTTTCACGTATTTAGTGCAACATAAACACATTTCACTGAACTGTTTCAGTAGGCGTTTTCACAGTGGGGTACGTGAAAGTGCTTCAATAATCAATTGAACCTATCTTTAGCTTTCGTACGCACACAATCGGAACACCGCTCGGCCAATTCCCTGATTCGCGGAATTGGCCGAGCGTGCTCCGATTGGTACAAACACAGAAGACTAGATGGGTTTGGGCGATATTACTGCAATATGTTTTCTGACACTTTATGTGTCACTCATATGAATAGTTTCATCGAGGCAGAGAACATGTTTATAGAGTATGAAAAAAATCACAATTATCTTGAAAGTTTCACAACCTACTGTTATGCGGGCCTTTTCCTATTAAATACAAACATACAGTCAACTCCCGATATCGCGAACACTGATATCTCAAAGTATCTTCTTATATTAAAGAATAGATTTCCTATTTTTATTTACAGTTCAACTCCTGCATTCTCAAACTACTGATATGTCAAAGTAAATTTTCTGGTACCAGAAAATTTACTTTGAGATATCAGTAGTTTGGGCTGAAGTTCGACTTCGAGATATCGGGAGTACTAGGATATCGACATGTACTTTTGCTAAACTTTTTAATGTCAGTAATGCCTAGCGTCAAACAAGAGGGGCATTTGAAAATCATTTAGACCCAGATCAGACACCAGAGAACGCAGAGTCTGTTCAGGGTCTGCTTTGTTTTCTTTAAACACAGGAGTTCTGTGAATAATAATGATAATAATGATTAAAACCCGCAATCCGGCTCTCCTTGTATTGTGTATGGACCGATCCGTACTGAGAGGTAGAGGAATCTGCTTAAGCATTAATTGGTTGAAATGCATTTAAAAATACTACTATAGATGTTGTACACATAATCATATGCAACCAATATTTCTGCTTCTCAAGTATACCTATTGTTGTCGCATTGACTATAGGTTTTTTTTTTATAGTACCATTAATCTTACCCGCCCACCTATGTTAGATTGGCCTGGTAAGAACGCGATCCTTTTGTATTTTATGCAGTAAAATATGTTTGTACTAGTAATCTTTCCCCACCCATCCATATTGTATTGGCCTGGTAAGAACGAGATCCTTTTGTATTTTATGCAATAAAATATGTTTGTACCAATAATCTCACCCGCCAACCCATATTCAATTGGCCTTGTAAGAACGAGATCCTTTTGTATTGTATTCAATAAAATAGGGTTGTACGAGATCCTTTTGTATTGTATGCAATAAAATAGGTTTGTACCAATAATCTGACCCGCTAACCCATATTCTATTTGCATGGTGAGAACGAGATCGTTTTGTATTCTATGCAATAAAATATGTTTGTACCAGTTATCTTACCCGCCAACCCATATTGTATTGGCCTAGTTAGAACGAGATCCTTTTGTATTTTATGCAATAGAAGATGATTGTACCAATAATCTTACCCGCCAACCCATATTGTTTCGGCCTGGTAAGAACGAGATCCAGTTAACAGCAGTGCAGCACGCCGTTGTGAAATTCAATCATATCGGCTAGATTTGATCAATGGTTAACCGTCCCAAAATGTAATGTATACGATCATCAGTATACATGACCATATATCATCATAATTGTTATAATAAATACTTGGTGTAAGTCTCTTCCGGTACCATGGAAATTTCCAAAATCCCAGCAAATGATTAGGATTATAGAATCCTAAAAATGGGCTTGGTAAGCCAGAAATTTCGTTTTAAATTATCTGATTCTTCTAAAATTGTCAAAACATATGGCGAATGTCGTATTCTTTATCTTTGTTTCTGTCCTATCCAGATCTGAGCAATCGTGTATTATGTTCAAAGCATTTTGGCTTCATTCATTGCGAAAATACGCATCGTATTATAGCTACATTAACTCAGCACCCATTGCATTCTGGGTATTTTTGTCGTCTGCTGAAATTGTCGTCTGCATAAAAAATCAAGAATATTTTGACAATATGGGTCTAACCAACTCTTGTAGAAATGATGTCTAGGCAGCAAACAGTTAGGATCTCAGATCAGGCCCCACGTTTGCGGATCTGGGTCCAAACTGTTTGCCCAGATACCCCTAAAGGGGTATCCCGAATGGAATGGGTTAAGCGATAGAATCGTTCTGTTCGATAAGTATGATATCTACCTATGTAATCACTCTGAAGAGACTGTTCAAAGTTCCTGTAGCCAGGGATTAGTCTGTCCATATGTTTGATGCTCAGGGAAACGATGTTGATAGCTGCCTCAAACCAGCCAGACTTTCTCCAGTTGTTCCAGGGAAACCAACAGTCATATATCCCACCAACTCCTGTTAACACGGCGTAGGATGTAATCTCCTAAAGGAAAACATCAGTGCTCTAGATAAGAGGGAGTATTTGATGATAATTAAGGATAATTTTTCTTATTTCTCATTGAAACCATATATTGTGACCCCTCATCTTAACCGTCTCGTCGAGACGGTTCAGATGAGGGGTCACAACATATGTTTTTATGCAGAACTAAATAAAATTATCCTTAATTATCACCAAATACTCCCTCTTATCTAGAACTCTGAACATAATGATAAATATCGCAAAAATTCTCAAAGCTGGAGCACCTACAATACTTAACGTAATTTTCATAAAAATGACAGTTTGATTGTACAGTGCAGTAATGCTTCCGCCTCCTTTGGAAATCGTACGTGGGACCGCTAGATCAGCAGGCCCATGAGGCCTGAGCTTGAAACCCTCTGATGAGTTGTCAGGGCCCCGATACTAAAACAAACAGATAAGCCGAAAAACACAAATTACAAAACGGAATATTACATTTTTGATAACACACACTCTAATCAAAGAGAAACGCAAACAGGTTACCGCCTTTGAACGACCAGTAATGAGACCATAGGTATTTCCAGGAAAATCTATGTACACGTTTAGTGAACGCAGCTTTATTATTTTAACTTTAAGGATTTACTCCATGGGAGCAATTTCTTGAACTTAATAATAGAAAAAGCTCTCCTTCGTCTTGTCTTGTTCTACACTATTGATCAACCACTTTCTTGGGATAGCCGCTAAGCTCCGCCTGCTTAGTTACTGTTACTACGTCTCACAAGCACAAAGATGGCGGGAAAACAAATGCAAGTGTCTGCTAAATGTTGGCGATCTATGGCGAAAAATCAGCCTCCTCATGACCTACACATGGCAGTTGGCGCATCATGCATTTCCGATACGTTCTGTTCTTGCAAAGCAGGGTAAGTGTTAGTTTGTTTTCTTTAAACAGGTATGCATCCTCTATTAACTGTAAGGTAAAATCACGGACTTATGTTGGATATTGACCACGTGCGATTTGTCTTTGAGACTATATCACGTGCTAAGCTGTCGCTGCATTGGCCGGGTATACGCTATCAGGTGATTTTGAGTGACATTCTGGGTGTGACTCGGAACTGTGTATAGGAAAACTAGAGGTCACAAGTTTGGCTGCATTAAAGCCACAATATGTAAGAATCATTTGAAGATTTTACGCTAAACATTGAGAATGAATCTATGTTGATTGTTACAGCTCTGTATATCGTTTGTTTTTATACAATTTTCAGTAGGACTGAGTCTCTTCTTAGGGTTCGGCAGACAGGACAGTGTCCGATCAGACTAGACAATTGTGCAGGTTCGTCTAGACCTTCGCTTCTCGCGTATGAACTCACAAGGGATCGCTGTCAAGGTAAAATGGGATCACTTGCAGGGGACGCAACTAACAGTTTTATTTTGCCCCCCCCCCCCCCACCTCCCCACCACTTGATGGGGGTCAAATCTTAAAGAAAATAACTTGCTCTTATAGGGAAGTGCTCTGAACGGCTTTCGCTTCCAGGGAAACAAAAAGGAAGTCGCAGAATTTGTTCCCCTTTATAAACATGGCTCAAAAACATGAAGGCATACTAAATATATTTTAAAAATTGAGCCGCGGCACGAGAAAACTAACAAAGTGGTTGTGCGCCAAGAGCAGACTCAGATCAGCCCGGGCATCTGCCTAGTCTGATAAGACCCTTCACTAAGCGCTTAAAGGATAGCTAAGAGTCTAAGCTACCTCCATGCAGATAGTGAAGACGCCCAGTCTGATCTGAGTCTTCGCTGTGCGCACATGCCACTTTGTTGGTTTTGTTGTGTCGCGGCTCAAATGATTCTGAGTGCTCCATTGATCTAGTATTCGTTTCCCATTCTTGGTCGATATCATAATTATCACCGAAGATAACGACTTTTTGAAAATTGATACTTTCCGCTCTCCAGAAATAATTTAATATGCGATACTGACTAAAGAACTGTATCATTTGTTTAGTTTACTTGCTCAAACCTGCAATTTTCAACATTCATATATCGAGCCTGTTTGTTTGTGCTTTACACTGACAAGTTTCTTATATTAACAAGATTTGTGTCTGACAAACCCGGCCATTTGTTAATCTGGGTCTGATCTGACTGATAAATCCTTTTGATATTTTTGATTGGCGGCTTTAGAATGACGGTATCAGATAATAATCGTTATAAAGCAATAAAAAGGCAAACTGATAAAAAAATAATGCGTCTCAGATTGCGTTATATTGCAAATTTACAGACTTCTACAGAAAAAAATATTAAAAAACAGCCGCAGCTTAAATACGTCACATCCAATATTAATTTACTTCTACAGACAGATAAGTAGCGATTTTAATAAAAAGAATCGTAATCTCCATGTATGACTATATTTTAGGTTATTGCCGCGACCAAGTTTGGAAAACATTTAATCCGTATAACGCAAAAGGGATCAATTGAGCACACAGTGGGCATGTTGAGTAAACCCGGTCATAATCACAGGGTATAATCGATTCCGCTAATTTTTGCTTCCTGCAGAGACTGTACATCATATTTGGCTTCCGCCGAGACTGCCCGCGATCTCTTGCTTCCTGCCGAGACTTCTGTACATGATAATTGGCTTCCTGCAAAGACTGTCCGCGTGATTCTGCTTCCTGTCGAGAGCCTCGACAGGAAGCAGAGTCACGCTGACAGTCTCGGCAAGAAGCCATTTTTCGAGGACAGTAGTCCCTGCAGGAAGCAAGATTTCGCGGACAGTCTCGGTGGAAGCCAAATATGACGGACCGTCTATGCAGGAAGCGAAAATTGGCGGAATCGATTATACCCTGTGATAATTACTCGTATTAAAAAGCAACATTCGCTGGTCAATTAATATCAGGAAGTGACAGACTGAACAATTGAAGTACTTTCCGACATTTATCGTATGTCAATAAAGTTCGAGAAAATTTAATGATATCAGATGAAGACGCAATTCATGCTAACCGACTCTCTCTCTCTGTGACTTATATGAATATATACTAAACCTTTCTTGAGCACAAATGCAGTGAAAAAATGTCAAGGTGGGATGTACGTAATTGGCTTTTATGACGTCATGTGCTTGCTGGTACGTATTCGGTGCTCTGTATCTTCTACAAATGGCCCAGTTCTTAGCTTGAGATATGGGTCTTTAAAAAAACTTTAACCTTGTAACTTTTATGGCATAATTCTCTCGCTTCCTAATAAAAATATCAAACGTTATTTCATCTTTCATGCATATCTGAGCCGTAACATGAGAAAACCAACAAATTGGTTGTGCGCCCAGCGCAGACTCAGATCAGCCTAGGCATCCGCCCAGTCTGATCAGAGTCTTCGCTGTCCGCATGGAGATAGCTTAGACCCTGAGCTACCCTTTAGGGGCTTATCGAAGAGTCTGATTGGACTTAGCAGATGCCCAGGCTGATCTGAGTCTGCGCTAGGTGCACAGCCATGTTGTTGATTTTGTCGTGTCCCGGCTCATTTGTCTTTTATGAGCCTTCAAGCAGCAGTGTAATTATGTTCTTCAATAGCTATCAAGAAGAGGTTTTAGCATATTCTCTTCAGTGTCTCGTTTCTAGGAAACTGGCATCAATTGTCAATGATTTAGAATAGACGTATCACTTAAATTTTCTAGGCATAGACTATGCTGCGTAAGAACGTTTACAGGTTGGTTGTTACGGCAAACTCTGCACCTGCCGATAATTTCTATGGCCATTCCCTTGTCAATGATTCTATGAACCTAGTCAACACGCAAAGTTGAAACAGCATCTTATCAATGAGTATCATTGTAGTACAGTGCGCCTACTGAAGCAATGGAAAGCTTACGCGTTTTATTCTGCAACATTCACTGTTTCGAAGCGCGTGAGTCTAATTGCTGACGTCACTGGCAACTACTGACGTATTTTGTGACGTTTTGAGACGTTCTAGGCGGTGTAACGTCTCATTTTCTTTCTAAAATCGCCATAAAATGTACACTTATCGTAGCCTAGATACAGCTAAGAATACTGGCAGGAGCATAAACGCGCTGGCAGGATGGTTGGGAGAATTCAAATGAAAAGAATTCTTTTTCATCGCGTTTGAGTGTTAGAATCGAAATAGTTATACTCTAGCATTGAATTAAGTAGGCTAATATTTCACGGTTTGTCGGTTACTTACAAGTAAGTAGATAATCACTCGCGCCTCGCGCTCATGATATGATTACACAATAAACAACGGGCAATAAATGTTAGGTGTCCCAATTTTTAGAAAAAAAATTATGATACCCTCTCAAAGGAATTACTACAGCTGAACTGACTTTGGAGATGTACTTCGTCATCATACATGTACATATACATGTATGAATAAATATTGTAACGCTATGACAATGTATGAATAGGTATGAAAAACAACATCAATAAAAAAAACAAAAGAACAAAAAAAACAAAAAAAAAACAGTTAATGAAACGTTTTATGTAACCATCTATACGAATGGGCACTGTATTTCTGAGCCAAAGTATAAAAATGTTTTATTTTTTTATTTTTTTTTTTATTTTTTTTTTTAATAACTTTTTGTGACTTCCAAGTTACACCCACCTTTCCTCCGCTTAGTACAAATACCGTCAAAAAGTTTACCGAAGAACCGAATGCGTGCAATGGAATCCCATTTACGGTTGAAAACATTTCCTCATCCGACGGGATTCGAACTCTGGACAGCTAGATCAGCAGCCAATCGCTTAACCTACTGAGTACGGGGCTCCTGAGCCAGCAAAGAGTTTGCGTGTTTGCAGGTACTGGAACATTTTGAGGTGAGATCTGTTTTTATTCGAATTTTCATAACGCTGTTCCGCAAGAAGCTCAAGGGAGTGAATCCTACTGTCTGCTCTCGATATCTCAAAGTCGAAAATAATCTCAAAATACCGGTATCTCAAAGTAATTTTTGGTCCCTTTGAGATACCAATAGTTTGAAGTAACAGGGGTGGAAATGCAAAGAGAAATAGGAAATGTGGCCAACCGACATTCTTTAATAGAAGAGAATACTTTGAGATATCAGTGCTTGAGATATCGAGTGTTGACTGTACTTGCATCTCCTAGCAATGAGGCTGTACATGAGGTGAATCCTTGGAAATTTCAAAGAACAAATTCTCACTGTCTAAAGCCGTGAGACATGTCTCCATATTTGTAACTTTATCAGTGTTCAAAGCTTCCGTCATATTATTGTCCTTCAGTAAATATCAAAAATACTCGTGTCATGTGAAGTGCCATTAATTGACTTCAAAATGGCACTTAAATTCCACAGTGCGTAAAGAGAATATGAAATACAACACCCGAAAAGGTTGCATATGGTATATGCGAACAGCAAAAACTCAGGCCAGCCTGCGCATCCGCGCAGTCAGGTCAGAGCATTTGCTATTCGCATACGTCATGTGTGGACCCTTGGGACTCTACCAAAGCTCTATTTAGTCTGCACAACAGTACGGATTCAGAGACTATTTTCTTTTTTCGCTGGTCGTGGATGCGTTCAGTGTCCTTTCTTACGCGACGCGGCTCCTAAGAAGACGTCTCTTGGTTGGTTGTCATAGAAAGCTCTCCTCTGCTCAGGTATTCTTGGGTTAATTTGCACGAATTTCTGTCAATACCGCTTTAGCTATATAAGTTGTGACGTACAAATGTCCAAGAATCTAGAAGTTTGCAATAGCTACGGAAGCCTATATGTGGGTTAGTCGATTACGTACAGAGGGTGTGCGAGTCTGGGAACGAGGGAACATATAATTTTTATGCTGATATGAAAAAGTTGTATTATAATTGCTGTCTCTATTGTGACTTTCGTGATATCTGCATGTAAGCAGATTTAATAGTTTAATAAATTATGGTAACCGTTGTGGTTACATAGGCTTAAAGTAATCATAACCCTACGTATATAATGGGCCAAACCAAAACAACAAAGTCCAAACACAAAAACATAAAACACAAAATATAAAAGACAAAACTCAGAAGATCCTTACACAAAACACAATGTCACATATAGGCTTCCGTAAATAGCACTTTGCTCAACAAAAAAGAGCTAGGTTTAAAGCATCTGGCGAGCACGCGTTTACAAATCCGCCTGGAAATTAAAATTTAAGTTTCTCGAAATACCGGTAGTAATCCAAAATATAACTGATATTCGACTCAAACATTTTGTTTGTATGTAAAGCATATCCTGTGCACATGTTTTGCTTTGCAGTAAGAAAAAGTTGGAGATATCACAAAAAAAAAATGAAATGACTTGAGAATAATTTATTTGTTTGAAAAAAACTAGTTTCTGTTGAAAGAATTTCAATTTGTACATGTATTGTCGTTGAAAATTTTGCAGAGCATGGTATACATTGTTTGCCATGCTCCTGAACCAATGACGTCATTTATCTGTTACCATAGCAATTAAGAGTTCATACTGATGTCTAAGTGACGTCATCGAGATGTCATTCTGTCAAAATACTAAGCACAACAGTTGGTTATTCCATAGTTGCTATGGTAACAGATTTATGGTATCATTTTACTTATAATTCAAGAGAAGCATGCATGGCATACAATGTATGCCATGCTCCTCTTGAATTATAAGTGAGATGCTACCTGAAATTCATACAATGGCAAAGTCAGATTTTCTCAGACAAATAACTATTCTCAAGTCATTTAATCCCATGTCAAAACTCTTGAACGTGGCCAAATCGAAATTTCGGTTGAGCCACTTTCAGAAGTTTTGTGAAAACTCAACCAGTTTATCATTTACGAAACTGAAACGTGCTTCAGCGCTGATTCTGGTCCTTAAGCACTGGAATGAGTATTTAAATACTGATTTAAAAACAACCTTGGTCCGAGGTTATTAAACTTGAGAATAATCTTAAACTCAAAATAAAGCACACTGATTGGCTGCTTCCGAGCATGTGCTAGGAAACAGCCAATTAGTGTGCTTTATTTTGAGTTTGAGAATGTACTCTAGTTTTATAACCCACGGGCCAGATTGTAGCCTATTTCTAGCAAAATTGCCTCAAATATTCATTAGCTCAGACTGACTTGTCATAGCGATATCAGTTTAAGCAAAGTTTATTTTCAATTCTTATAAATTATTTTTGCATATGTTCGCCGCGTCAGACTTTTCCTTCCAAATGCCCTTGCCTGTCGCCTTTCTCGAGACGCAGGGATTGAGGTAGCCCGGTGGGGAACGCCTGTGCTCGCGAGTTAATACATAAGCTTATTTTGTTTAATGTCTGCGGGCTTCTCTACCTCGCGGATTACGTCAATAAGTTTGGCTCGAGGCGGCATGCCCGTTGTCTGCCGAGATATGCTCATCACCTTTCTGTTTCAAATATTTCGGTTTAGCGACAATGAAACAAACCCCAGAGAAATGCGTATCTGTCGCTCTACATTTAGCATTGACATATGTTTACTAAAACAAGTCCAATAGTATTGTTATAGCTTGACTATAATTTTACAGTAGCTTGAATACCGTAAAAAATATATTAAACCCCTGGAGGCGTCGCATTTTGCGAGGTGGTTATTTTTAGAGTCTAAAGTGTAGTAAATCAGCCACTGCCAAAATACCTCTATAAACAGTACCGATAGTAAGATGAATGGAAATACTTTCAGAGAAGCAAAACTACAGTTTTTTTTTATGCTTCTCTTCTCACTAGGGATCAACTGTTAAAGGAAAGAATTTGCTCCTAAAGAAAAGAATTTACTATTCTAGGAGCAAATTCTTTCACTTGAGAGTAGACCCTATTTCAAAGAGCTGCCTCATCAAGAGATACAAACAGGAATTCGTGCAAGTTGACATAACTTTATTTTCGGAAAAGGCGCAGGGGGCGTTTATAAGAGCAGGGGCTTTCATTAGGAGTAATGCGGCATTTATTTTTTCGTTGGGAATGGAATCGCTAGTTTGTATGGCGAATAAAAAGCTACCTATATAGAACCGTATACTTGATGGAACAAACCGAAGCTAAAATGTCTGTTATCCGTTATTAACCCTTAACGCTCCAAAAAGCAGACGACAAAATTTACGTCGGCAGAAAAAATGTTTTGTTCAAGCGATATCATATTGAGAATTCGAACACTAGAGGGCAAACAGTGTAGATGCAGATGAGGTGGCTCATTATGAGCCAACTTATCTGGATCTACAGTGTTTGCAAAATTCAACAATTTTTCATTTTTGGCGCTTTAAGGGTTAAGATATTTCTGACGGGAGTAAAGTAGCTATTTTAAGGTGGACGTATACGGAACGACTCTGTTCTTACTAGTTTAAAAAACAAAACAGAGTTATTGTTCATCATCAAATCGATTAAAACACACTAACAATATCTGCCGTAAAGATCCTAAGTTTTCGGGCACATAGGTCTGTACAAACAGTGCAAACCGAGATCAGACTTTTCCTTGGGAACCAGAATGAACAAGATCTTCACAGTTTCCATTCCAACTGCGCAGTTTTGTCGACATTACTCTATGGTAGAACCAAATAACAGGAAAATAAATAGTAGGGCAAGGACCGGCTGTGCTTGCAGCAGATGCGGAATTTGGGCAGTCTGTTTTGGGGATATTTTTGAACTTAAACATTGTTTTTCTAGGAAACGAAACGGTGAAATGTACTATGTATTCCCTATTTATAATATCGATAAAACTTATGGACATCCATAATTCAAGAAAGTGATGTCCATTATCCGAATAAGTGATATTCATAATTATCTATGAGTTTCCCTAGTTATCTATGGGTATCCATGGGTCGAACTATGGATGTCCATAATTCGAATTATAGATACCCAATCATCTGAAAAATTGATGGATATCACTTATTCGAATTATGGATATCACTTTTTCGAGTTATGGATCGAATCATGGATATCCATAACTCTGCCAATTTATGGCCATCACTTGTTCGAGTTATGGATTTCAATAAGTCGAGTTATAGTGATATTCTTTATTCAAATTAGTGATATCCACTTATCATTTAGATTTCTGGATATTATCCATAATAAGAGTAAGTAATGTTCATGAATCGGATTGTGGATGTCAATAGTTTGGCCTATTTATGGATATCACTTATTAGAAATATGGGTATCAATAATTCGTCTTTGCAAATAATAAGTTTAAATAACAAGCCTCTACGGTGATTTATGGCTATCCATAATTTGAGGTATGGATTTCATTGATTCAGTTCGGTTTATTGTATCAATGATTCAAATTATGGATTTCCATCGTTCAAATTATGGATATCCGTAATTCAGCCCATTTAAATATATGCATGATTCGAATTATGGATATTCATTAATTGAATTTGTGATATTAATGGATAGGCTGAGTTATGGCTATTACTTATTCGAATAATGGACATCCATTAATCAAATTAATGATAATTATAAATAGGGATTAGATGGTGAAATTGCACCTCATAAAGACCGCGTTAAAAGCTCCCTTCTTCAGTACTGGAGGAAGTGGATTTTCCAGGTCCATGACTATGAAAAGAATGAAAACAAACAAGAAAAATGTGTCCTCTGCCTATGATCGTCGTGTTGACATAGTAGGTACTCATGCAACGCCGGAACAAAATTGACAACGTAACACCTACGCAGCGGCAACGCCACAACAGCGCAAGGTGCGCAGTCCGTACGCAGTTCGTACACAGTTCATACGCCACGATACTCCTTTAGAAGCATAATATACGTCATTCATTCGCACCTGATACTCTATAGATAAGAAAAGAACGCCGTAGGTACGCAGTGAAAACGCTTTATACGCCATACGTACGCCACAGTTACATCGTACTCGTTTCCATGGCGTACGAAGCGATCGCGCTACGTACCCGCTGCGTCACTGCTGCGTCGTTTTCGCTTACGGCGTTCGTGTGACGTATGTATGGCGTATAAAAGGTGCTACGTACGTTTTTCAAACCGGTTTGAAAAAATCGCCGAGCCCTGGCGTACAAGGAGATCGTGCTGCGTTTCAGCTACGTTAGCTTTCGTTGCTGTGGCGTTCCTTTCTTACTGCCACGTATCAGGATACGCCGTACGTACGCAAGCTGATACGCCAATGTGAGACACTAGCATTAAGTATTCGTCTACCTTAATGAGCAGTATAATAATCATAAGCTATATATGATCGAGTTTGTAAAATAACTGATCAATACATCATTCATAGACATATTAAAACATCTAAGAAGGGATTAGATAGAGACAGAGGCAAAATCAATGATGTACAAGGAAACTTTCGGGGTGCCGTTAGCCAGTTCTACTTGCATATCCACACAGTTCGATCAGGACCGTTTCGGTATGCTTTAAAACAGTATAAGAATAGGTTCCACTATTAAACAGGCTAACTGAACAGCGATGGACCTTATACATGTGCGGAGATGAGCAGGCTGGTCTTGAGATTACTGTTTGCAAAAGTAATATTGTACTGAAAATAGTTTTCTCAAAATGACCCAAAATTAGAGTACAAACAGCAAAAAATCAAGATCCCATAGCAGCCCAAATTCTCAGAATAACATGAAGATCAGTGTTTATATAGAAAGTAAAAGGATATGCAATGACCAGGAACTGATGAATCAGATATCATAACCCGCCCTCGAAACAAAAATGGAAACAGATTATAATAAATAAACTGACAACAGAACCGAAGGAACAGCTCTTTCCCAGACAAGTGGTCAGTTAGCTGCCCCAATACTAAACTGGCTTTACTCACACAGCAGGTGAAAGGAAGACCGACATGGACAACCAGAGTAATTAACGGTAATCTCTATATATTTAACCTGTTTTCTATTTTGAATTACAAAACAAATCAGAAAGCAAAAGTGGGCAGCGTAACAGATGACTATATTGCTAGAAGACCACAGACAAGAGGACAAAAGAACAACAAACATTGAGGAAGTACAACACAAGTACCGCCTTGAAACGGTCTGTAATAGATTAATTGGGAAGCGGGAGAGGGGAGGGTCTTAAAATAGTTTTACTGGATCCAGGCCTCGTCATTAGCTCCAACAGAGATTCGCCGTCGTGAATTTAATTTTTTTCTTGATCTGGCCTCTAACAACATGTATTAATCGGCGATAATTCACGTGTAAAGAAAAATATGTCTTAATTAAATACCCGGTATTAGATTGAAATGAAAATCAGTGTTACTAAAGAAGCCTGTAATGTGAACGTTTCTGCAAAGGTTCCACTTTTCTTGTCTTATGACAATTGATGAGATCTTGATATTAAGTATTTTGCCAGTTGCCATTGCCAATCAAGTAGTCGTTACGACACCGTTTATCTGATGAAGGAACGTCTATGATAACTTTCTGTTAAATATCTGTCCTTATATGTGCATAATGCTTGTAGATGCATTAAAAGTAGAGCTCTTTTCCCGCTAACAGTCAATGGCACATGTAAGTTCCTATAGCAACCAAAGTAGTGAACCCGCTGGCATAGAAACAGAACTTCGTGCTTCCTCATCTTTGATCTCTGGCAGATCACAGACGACGTCAGACTACCGCCTACATAAAAATATGCCTAGGAGCCATTGCCTCACGGGAGCTAAATATATGTATAGAGAAATAGAACGAGAGAAAGAACAACATAAATAAATAAATATACAGTCAAACCTGTCTTAAGGGGTCACCCCATGGGACCCACAAAAATTGGCTGCTTAAGACAGGTGACCCCTTAATACAGGTTCATTTGCACTGTATTTTGGTCTAAGGGACCCCCAAAAAGTGGCTGCTAAAGACAGGTGACCTCTTAATACAGTGACCCCTTAAGACAGGTTCGACTGTATATATAATGAAATAAATGGATTATGTAAAGTGAAATCAATAGATTGAAACAGATTATAACAAATAAGTATGGAATAAACAAAACAAACAAGAAGACTCTTACCAAGGGTCTCTTAAATACCATTTTTTCATACTTGTCATCTCCACTATACACGTAGGTCAAGGACGACTGATCTGGCGGGAAAGAGAGGTCGGTGAAGAGCTGACCCCCAGAAAGGACACTTGGAAGAAATAAGTATTTAATCTTCGCAAAGTTTTGTATCGGCACTTCTTTTGTCTTCTTCCGAGTGCACATAACTTTCCATCCTGAAAGAAAAAAGTTCTTTTACAATGTTGTTTTACGGTCCTTTCAACAATGTTTGAGTTATGAACAGCCGGTGAAAGAAATCCCTTCTACAATGAAAAGGTAGTTCATGCCTGCTTAACAATGTATATACAAGGGCTGTGACGAGACAAAAAAATGCTGTTACGAAACGAGAAATAGTCATAGTTACCAAACGACCTGATGACCAGGTCGTTTGGTAACAATGACTCTTTTTCGTTTTGTAGCAACTCTTTTGTACCAAACGATCCGATGACCAGATAACTGGTAACTCTGACCCTTTTTCGATTCGTAATAGCTCTTTTTCGTTTCATAACATCCTTGAAAATATAGTTAACCAGGAGTGGAGTTAGTCTTAAGTGAATGGGTACACTTTCAGGCGGAGCGACTGTCATTTTCATATTTGCCCCCCTTCCCCCCCCCCCCCCCCCCCCCCTTCCCAAAGGGATTTGCCCCTAACGATTAAATTCTTTACTTTAACAGCTGACCTATACTTCGGAAGGGCTATGACAGCCACTGATTAACTGTATTTTCAAGGGTGTTACGAAGCAAAAAAACAGTTGTTACGAACCGAAAAAGAGTCATAGTTACCAAACTGAGGTAACTATGACTCTTTTTCGTTTCGTAAGAGCTCTTTTTCGTTTCGAGATTTCGGTCGGACAACATCATGCCAGCAAAACATAAATCCAAGGGAAAGGGAAAAAACCCTGCAGCTGCTGCCATCGAGCAGCCAGTACCAAAAGTGCTTCATGACGCTTTTTAGCTCACCTGAGCCGAAGGCTCAGAGGTGAGCTTATAGGATGGGAGTCGAGCCGTCGTCCGTCCGTCCGTGGGTGGGTGCGTGCGTCAACACTTTCAAACATAAATATCTCAGAGACCAGTGGGCCGATCGCAATCAAATTTTATCTGAAGCATCATTTGGGTGGGGGAAAGGCTGCATTAGGTTTTGGTGCCGATCAGCTCAGAACTCTGGTTTCCATGGCAACAGATAGCCCCCATAGGGTTATAATGGGGAAAACGGCGTCATCACGTTTTCTCAACTGTTTTTGATTAGATCCTTATCATACTTGCAGGTAATGATGACATATACAAGAGCTTGGATGAGTTCGAAATTTGGTCGGATTCGAGCACAGACTACGGAGTTAGCTGCCCTTGAGCGTGTGAAAAAATCCCATAGGGTTATAATGGGGAAAATGGCGTCATCACCTTTTCTCAACTGTTTTTGCTTAGATCCTTATCATACTTGCAGGTAATGATGACGTACATAAGAGCTTGGATGAGTTCGAAATTTGGCCGGATTCGAGCACAGACTAAGGAGTTAGCTGCCCTTGAGCGTTTGAAAAAAATCCCATAGTGTTATAATGGAGAAAACAACGTCATCACATATTTTTAGAAAAACTTTGTCATCGCTCTATTGCCTACATTTCTCAACGGATTTTAAAATAACTTCACACAAATGTAGGGCGTGACAATATCTCGAGCAAGTTCGACTTTCAGGATGCTGCGCCCAAGGTCAAGGTCACTGTGGCTAATTTTAGAAAAACTTTGTAAACACTCTAGCACCTACATTTCTCAACGGATTTTAAAATAACTTCACACAAATGTAGGGCATGACAATATCTCGAGCAAGTTCGACTTTCAGGGTGCTGTGCCCAAGGTCAAGGTCACTTTGGCTATTTTTAGAAAATCTTTGTCATCGCTCTAGCGCTTACATTTCTCAATGGATTTTGAAATAACTTCACACAAATGTAGGGCATGACAATATCTGGAGCAAGTTCGACTTTCAGGGTGCTGCGCCCAAGGTCAAGGTCACTGTGGCTATTTTTAGAAAAACTTTGTCATCGCTCTAAAGCCTACATTTCTCAACGGATTTTGAAATAACTTCACACAAATGTAGGGCATGACAATATCTCGAGCAAGTTTGACTTTCAGGGTGCTGCGCCCAAGGTCAAGGTCACTGTGGCTATTTTTACAAAAACTTTGTCATCGCTCTAAAGCCTACATTTCTCAACGGATTTTGAAATAACTTCACACAAATGTAGGGCATGACAATATCTCAAGCAAGTTCGACTTTCAGGGTACTACATCCAAGGTCAAGGTCACTGTGGCTAATTTTAGAAAAACATTGTCATGGCTCTAGCACCTACATTTCTCCATGGATTTTAAAATAGCTTCACACAAATGTAGGGTATGACAATATCTCGAGTAAGTTCAACTTTCAGGATGCTGCGCCCAAGGTCAAGGTCACTGTGGCTAATTTTAGAAAAACTTTGTCAGCGCTCTAGCACCTACATTTCTCAATGGATTTTAAAATAACTTCACACAAATGTAGGGCATGACAATATCTCGAGCAAGTTCGACTTTCAGGGTGCTGTGCCCAAGGTCAAGGTCACTTTGGCTATTTTTAGAAAATCTTTGTCATCGCTCTAGCGCCTACATTTCTCAATGGATTTTGAAATAACTTCACACAAATGTAGGGCATGACAATATCTCGAGCAAGTTCGACTTTCAGGGTGCTGCGCCCAAGGTCAAGGTCACTTTGGCTATTTTTAGAAAATCTTTGTCATCGCTCTAGCGCCTACATTTCTCCATGGATTTTAAAATAACTTCACACAAATGTAGGGCATGACAATATCTCGAGCAAGTTCGACTTTCAGGGTGCTGTGCCCAAGGTCAAGGTCACTTTGGCTATTTTTAGAAAATCTTTGTCATCGCTCTAGCGCCTACATTTCTCAATGGATTTTAAAATAACTTCACACAAATGTAGGGCATGACAATATCTCGAGCAAGTTCGACTTTCAGGGTGCTGTGCCCAAGGTCAAGGTCACTTTGGCTATTTTTAGAAAATCTTTGTCATCGCTCTAGCGCCTATATTTCTCAATGGATTTTGAAATAACTTCACACAAATGTAGGGCATGACAATATCTCGAGCAAGTTCGACTTTCAGGGTGCTGCGCCCAAGGTCAAGGTCACTGTGGCTATTTTTTATAAAAACTTTGTCATCGCTCTAAGGCCTACATTTCTCAACGGATTTTGAAATAACTTCACACAAATGTAGGGCATGACAATATCTCGAGCAAGTTTGGTTTTTAGAGTGCTGTGCCCAAGGTCATGGTCACTGTGGCTTTTTTTAGAAAAACTTTGTCAGCGCTCTAGCGCCTACATTTCTCAACGGATTTTGAAATAACTTCACACAAATGTAGGGTATGACAATATCTCGAGTAAGTTCAACTTTCAGGATGCTGCGCCCAAGGTCAAGGTCACTGTGGCTAATTTTAGAAAAACTTTGTCAGCGCTCTAGCACCTACATTTCTCAATGGATTTTAAAATAACTTCACACAAATGTAGGGCATGACAATATCTCGAGCAAGTTCGACTTTCAGGGTGCTGTGCCCAAGGTCAAGGTCACTTTGGCTATTTTTAGAAAATCTTTGTCATCGCTCTAGCGCCTACATTTCTCAATGGATTTTGAAATAACTTCACACAAATGTAGGGCATGACAATATCTCGAGCAAGTTCGACTTTCAGGGTGCTGCGCCCAAGGTCAAGGTCACTTTGGCTATTTTTAGAAAATCTTTGTCATCGCTCTAGCGCCTACATTTCTCCATGGATTTTAAAATAACTTCACACAAATGTAGGGCATGACAATATCTCGAGCAAGTTCGACTTTCAGGGTGCTGTGCCCAAGGTCAAGGTCACTTTGGCTATTTTTAGAAAATCTTTGTCATCGCTCTAGCGCCTACATTTCTCAATGGATTTTAAAATAACTTCACACAAATGTAGGGCATGACAATATCTCGAGCAAGTTTGACTTTCAGGGTGCTGCGCCCAAGGTCAAGGTCACTGTGGCTATTTTTACAAAAACTTTGTCATCGCTCTAGCGCCTACATTTCTCAACGGATTTTGAAATAACTTCACACAAATGTAGGGCATGACAATATCTTAAGCAAGTTCGACTTTCAGGGTACTACATCCAAGGTCAAGGTCACTGTGGCTAATTTTAGAAAAACATTGTCATGGCTCTAGCACCTACATTTCTCCATGGATTTTAAAATAGCTTCACACAAATGTAGGGTATGACAATATCTCGAGTAAGTTCAACTTTCAGGATGCTGCGCCCAAGGTCAAGGTCACTGTGGCTAATTTTAGAAAAACTTTGTCAGCGCTCTAGCACCTACATTTCTCAATGGATTTTAAAATAACTTCACACAAATGTAGGGCATGACAATATCTCGAGCAAGTTCGACTTTCAGGGTGCTGTGCCCAAGGTCAAGGTCACTTTGGCTATTTTTAGAAAATCTTTGTCATCGCTCTAGCGCCTACATTTCTCAATGGATTTTGAAATAACTTCACACAAATGTAGGGCATGACAATATCTCGAGCAAGTTCGACTTTCAGGGTGCTGCGCCCAAGGTCAAGGTCACTTTGGCTATTTTTAGAAAATCTTTGTCATCGCTCTAGCGCCTACATTTCTCCATGGATTTTAAAATAACTTCACACAAATGTAGGGCATGACAATATCTCGAGCAAGTTCGACTTTCAGGGTGCTGTGCCCAAGGTCAAGGTCACTTTGGCTATTTTTAGAAAATCTTTGTCATCGCTCTAGCGCCTATATTTCTCAATGGATTTTAAAATAACTTCACACAAATGTAGGGCATGACAATATCTCGAGCAAGTTCGACTTTCAGGGTGCTGTGCCCAAGGTCAAGGTCACTTTGGCTATTTTTAGAAAATCTTTGTCATCGCTCTAGCGCCTATATTTCTCAATGGATTTTGAAATAACTTCACACAAATGTAGGGCATGACAATATCTCGAGCAAGTTCGACTTTCAGGATGCTGCGCCCAATGTCAAGGTCACTGTGGCTATTTTTAGAAAAACTTTGTCATCGCTCTAAGGCCTACATTTCTCAACGGATTTTGAAATAACTTCACACAAATGTAGGGCATGACAATATCTCGAGCAAGTTTGGTTTTTAGGGTGCTGTGCCCAAGGTCATGGTCACTGTGGCTATTTTTAGAAAAACTTTGTCAGCGCTCTAGCGCCTACATTTCTCAACGGATTTTGAAATAACTTCACACAAATGTAGGGCATGACAATAAATATAGAAGCAAGTTCGACTTTCAGGGTGCTGCACCCAAGGTCAAGGTCACTGTGGCTAATTTTAGAAAAACTTTGTCATGGCTCTAGCACCTACATTTCTCCATGGATTTTGAAATAGCTTCACACAAATGTAGGGTATGACAATATCTTGAGCAAGTTCGACTTTCAGGGTGCTGCGCCCAAGGTCAAGGTCACTGTGGCTATTTTTAGAAAAACTTTGTCATCGCTCTAGCACCTATATTTCTCAACGGATTTTAAAATAAATTCACACAAATGTAGGGCATGACAATATCTCGAGCAAGTTTGACTTTCAGGGTGCTGCAATCAAGGTTTTTGCTTAGATCCTTATCATACTTGCAGGTAATGATGACATACATAAGAGCTTGGATGAGTTCTAAATTTGGCCGGATTCGAGCACAGACCACGGAGTTAGCTGCTCTTGAGCGTTTGAAAAAACTCCCATAGTCTTATAATGGAGAAAAGAACGTCATCACATTTTCATTTTTCATCGGATCCTCTTCATACTTGCAGGTAATGAGGATATGCATAAAAGCTTGGATTAGTTAGCATTTCGGCTGATCCCACCACTGACTATGGAGTACCTGCCCTGAGCATCCAAAAAATCAATGTCGCCACTTTTTCTTGGTTTCTACTGATCCGATCCTTTTTAAAACTTGCAGGTAATGAGGAAATGCATAATATCTTAAACAAGTTCAAATTTTGGCCAGATCAGGCCAACCACTACGAAGTTAGCTGCCCTTGACAGCTCTGTCTATTGTGCTCTTGATGTTTTGGATGAGTTTAATTTTCAGCCTGATTGGACCACTGACTGTGGAGTTAGCTGCCCTTGAGCATCTTAAATATCCCTATAGGTTTACAATGTCTCTCAGGTGAGCAATTGTTGCCCTTTGGGCTACTTGTTTTTTTATCACGCTGCATTCTTCTTATTACGACAACACGCTGCGGAAGGACAGTCATCGCAAATATATGTGATATTGACAGGGTATGATGTAACCTTGACGGCTGTTGGTCCGTGCCCTTGCATTTTTACCCTCGCTCGGGGCTAATTTGTACCATGAATGCACGGAAATCGTAAGGCATTGTGCGGCAATCTTGCAAAATCCTGTGTGCCGTAGGGTGAACTATGTGCGATTTTTTTCAACAGCCTTGTGGCAGTCTTGCAAATATGTGCTTTTGTTCAAGTTTTGAACTCCATGCGACCCGTGAAATAGCCGTCCTGTTGCCTTGCAATGTCTACGACCTGTGTGAACCTGTCTGGAGATATTGCAACTTTGTCTGCAATCTGTCTACGGATCTCCGGGCCTGCGAAATCGCACGACCAAAAGATCGTACTGCTGATGTGAAAATGCCTAATGTCGTTTTACGTTTTTGTGCTCCCTTGACAACAGTCAGAAGGATAATGGTTTACCTTGCCCATCTGTCCGTCCGTCCCACTTTGTACAAAAAATTTGTACAAACAACCACACTCAGGTTTTAAAATGGGCTCATTTAAATGGTAAGGATGGACAAGTCCACTAGTCAAGAAAGGGTCAATATCAGCCTTTGTGAGGTGTAAAGATAAATTCTGGTAAGTGTTATCTCTTCTTCCTTTTATTCTTCATTCTATATCATATTTTAGAAGAAAAACAGGAGCAGGAGAACAAAAATATACCAAAATCAGCACGAGCAGGCTAGCTGACACACTCTAAAGTTAATTCCTTTCGCTTACCCTAAACTATTCCATGTTCGTTAATATAAGTATGAATTTTATTTTTGTGGATTTTATAGATATGTGTAAACGCCGGCGAATCACCCACAAATAGAATAAAGCCCAAAGGGCTTTATATTAAGTTTGTGAGTGATTCGCAGGCGTTTACACATCCATAAAATCCACAAAAATAAAATTCATTTCTTATAATTCCAACTTGGTCATCGTTTTCTCAAAATTGTCAGCTATACTGCGTATCTTAGAAATCGCCGCCAAGAAAATAGTTCCAAATAGTTCCAGATTTCAGGTTCATGGGGCTTATTGAAGTATAAACGCCGTTTTCTGTTGGCTCTTGACCAATCAAATTGCGCTAAATTAGTATTTAGAAGTTGAGTTGGAATTATTTATAATTACAAACCAAATGCGGAGGGATATAATTTTGGTTCTGTTAACTGGTCTGTCTTTTCGTCTTTCTGTTATTTCAGTCAGGAATATGACTATTTGTCGCATCCGCCTTTGCAAGGTGTAATATAGGTATCTTCTGTTCGTACTAATACATTCTGTCTGTCCATCCACTCGTCCATCTTTCCACATTTTATTTCCGTCTGGGGCCATTGCTAAGTTATCACCTCAGCAATGCCATAACATTTGTTCTTTAAGTGACAAAAATCATTTAAACTATTTACCGAAGCAATATTAAGTACTTTATGCATCTTAAAATGAATATACTGACAGAGTTATTACCCTTTTTATGATTGCTAAAAATAGTTTTTGGCCTCCATTTTATGTTGATATCAGATTAGAAAACATCACACATAATTATACAGAAGACTTATGCCGATCTATCAAAAGAACAACAATTGTGGCAGCCCCGGATTTGAGCTATGATACAAATTTCTGAAATGGATTTGTGGCTGTAATGATGTAGGAGTGCACTGTAAAAAGCTTAACGCATTCCAGTCGGGATACCCCTTTAAGGGTATTTGGACAAACAGTTTGGATCCAGATCAGGCCCCACAAAGGTGGGGCCTGATCTGAGATCCAAACTGGTTGTTGCTTAGACATCATTTCTGCAAGAGTTAGTTAGACCAATATTATCAGAATTTTCTTGAATTTTGATGCAGACGACAATTTCAGCAGACGACAAAAAATACCCAGAATGCAATGGGTTACTATTTGAAATCAGGTCGGTTGCCAAAGATTGCTTATATTGGATTACAGTCTATATAGTGATAACCATCAAGCAGGCAGATGACTTTGGAATGTACCAAAGGCAGTGCAATTAATACAGTAGGGCCAAATCAGGTAAATTTGGACAGCAGGTAAATTCGGACAGTGACATTGTTTCCTTTATATGTCACTTGGTTGGAATAAAAACAAAATTAACTGGGCAAACGGTTAAAATCCTGATGAGACGGCTCATGATGAGCCGTCTCATCTGGATTTTCACTGTTTGCAATAGTATGTCCGAATTTACCCACTGTCCGAAGATACCCGACTCGACCCTACTGCTTCATTGTCACTGCATCGACAGTAACACTGAAGCAATATTGTATAAACTGTGTCAGCTGCTACTGCCCATAGAATTTTGGAGGTACCGGTACTGATTATTCCTAGATAAACTATTCAGGCTATTCTTTATATTCGTGTTTTTCGGTTTGTCAAATATGTTACAAGCATCCAGACATCAGGGGAACCCAAAATACTATAGAAATGACAGACAGTACATGGCCAGTGCGCTTGTAGCTATTCGGAAAAGCTACAGGTCTCGACCTACTGAATGGAACACTTCTACCCTTGATACCATTATGGAAACTGGCCCCGAGGTTATAAAACTTGAACGCATTCTCAAACTCAAAATAAAGAACACTGATTGGCTGCTTCCGAGCATGTGCTCGGAAGCAGCCAATCAGTGTGCTTTATTTTGAGTTTGAGATTATTCTCAAGTTTTATAACCTCGAACCCTGGTAACAACTTGAATCAGTGTATAAGCTCGCAGATACCAAGGAGCACTAGTTGCCTTATGGTCAGTGACCCGCCTAAACAGATTGATGACTACTACTTGTTGCTTGAAAATTTTGAGCCCTGCAGAGGTTCAAGTAAGAGGAAACAAACTGACTTTTCATTTTATAGCATTGACTATGCCCTTAATAAGCTGCGTAGAAGAGAAAACAGCAGAGATATCTTCACTACGGGTAGTTCAGTCCCAATTTACTCGAGTGTCATAATGCATGTTTTCTGTTTCTTTAATCCGAATAGCCGCAATGGCCTGCAACTATGACATAACACACAAACATCGGCCGGTGACGTGAAATGCCTAGGGGCCAACTCAGAAATTCAAAAGGGCTCTTAAAGAGATATTCAAAAGGGCTCTAAAATAGATTCTGTTTCAACCCATCTGGTAGGAAATTTCCAATGGTATTTTCAACTTGTATAGGCTTTCCAATGTCGATTCATGGTGGATGCCAGCTCTGAAAGTGACGCAGATTTTTTTTTTACATGGATATAACCGACCCTACCGTTGTTAAACTTTTCCCGTTTTTTTTTTTACTGTAGCGGGCCATGGCAACTAGGTTCATGTGGTGATACAATCACTAAATTTGGCATGTGGCGTTCTTAGGAGACATGTCTAGGGTAAACACTGTTGGTTGTCAAAACTAATGTTCTTTTTTCTTGAAGCTGGCCAAAATAAGCAGAAATATACGTTACTTTCTTATTCAGGTGATGCGACCATAAACTCCAGGTTGGTTGGTTGTTTTGGGTTTAACGGCCCTTTGAGACAGTATTTCAGTCTATATCGGGCCGTCTCCCAAAGAGATTTAGAAAGGAAAGAGAAATGATAGACGAGAGAAAAAATGTCCAAACAACCCCCATCCGCACCTACTGCATGCACAGTAGGCCCTTGTCCTGCTATTATCCAAATCAGGACTGTACCAAATAAATCTTTGAATGATTCACTTGAAATATACCAGTTTGACGTTTCTATGTATTTTTAACAAAATCAGTACTATGAATTAGTTAAGTGTTTACAGCTGATAATAGAAATCTAATATTACTAATACTCACAACGGTTTCTTGAAATGGCGTTTAAAGATGGATATGCAAGGACGGCAAATGCATGAGCAACGAAATATTTATACTGGGCTGTGGATAAATCATTTTATGTAGTTTAGGTTACCAAAATAAGATGTTAGATGTGGACTTTAATGTTTCTGCATTGTTAAATATCACACAAATAGGAATATGTCTTAACTATGTGCATATATACATTTGTAAATTGTTTTGCTTTATTTCTACAAGTTGGAAACTGTTCATAAAATGTTAAGAGTATTTAGTTTCCAGAAATTAGCTATTTCAACTACGAGCAAGTTGTGGATAAAGCTTCGTGTATACAGAGGTAACTTTACAGGTTAAAATATAAATAAAGATACATAAGAAAGGTCAAAATCCCAAAGACATAAAATTAGAAATTGTTTGACAGATTTTTAATATTGTTTTCTATTTCGAACAGATATGAAGTTCAAATATGCACCAATATATACGTTTACTTACCATATATAGTAACATATCAGACCTACATTGTAAATGTAATAAGTCATTTATGTTAAGGGGTGGCAGTTGCTAATAATTCTAACAAACAGTTGCTAATAGTTCTAACAAAGTGTCTATTTGTACATAAAACATGTGTTAAGAGCTGGCTAGGATCGTATAGCAGTAGCATTTCTAATGAGTACCCCACAACATATGACTTTACAGAGATATAAGCACAAGATCGTGTTCAGTCGTTATTAGTGTTTGTAGGGTAGCTGTTAAATATGCAAGAGTATCGCTGTCGTTAGAATTGTTATCTTTTCCTTTGAAACTGTTAATCTCAAGCACTTGATCTGAAAACAGAAAGCTTTACGTGCTCCTGGTTGCGTGAAGGCTGTGGAACAATTCTACATCTCTCGAACAAACTCGTCTATCGAGTCTGCTTTTCGCAAACATGATATACTGTCATTACTCCCGTCCCGAAGAGTCTTCTGATTGCTCTGATGATTGTAACTCATGTAAAGCTGACCATTTTTCTCCCCGTACTGAATTATCTTGCATTTTAATTAGTATTCCCAACGAATGCACATCGGCATCATTTATCTGTGTTGTTTACGTTACAGAAACTATTTACATTTGGTACCTGAAGTGTGATGCAATTTTATGCAGTGTTAATAGTGATTTAAAATAGTGCATGCAACGAGATACAAGTATGCAACAAGTGTTAAGTAATGCCTACAAAAATTTGCAGACGGAAAGGCAAATCAGAAAGATTCCTAAATTTCCACTATTTTACAAACCTATCTGTCCAAAAACTTATGATCTTTACGGTAGTTAGTGTCATCTGTATAGGTAGCTTACCACCGATTATTTTACATAGGCAACAGAAATAACGTTTAAGCTAGTCACTAGAAAACTCGAAATTAATACCGCATTTTGAAAAACGACTCTAGTCGATGGTTTAAAGAAGAAAAAAGCGCATGTTTCTCTGAACTGGACGCCGCTATTTTAACTAGAACACGTAACCCCAGCGCGTGCAGTAAATTTGGCGCGTCATTTTAGTACCGGGTAAAGTAATAAAACTATCTGATACTTCAGTGGTTTACAGCAAAAAGATCAAGGTTGCCATCTAATATTTTTCATCTAGGTCTGTTATTTTATTTAACGGTTGTTTACATTAGTTACCTGACTAATGGTGGCCATTCTAACCATTCTCTTATTAACTGAAGCTTCTCCCCCGTAAAGGCGTTTCATGAATATTTAGTAGTAAGCTCCCTCAAGGTTGGACGAACAATAACTCTGTTTTGTTTGGCCAAATGCAATACCGAGTGATTAAGTACTGGACTACCTTAATTACATACCCGTAATTGTAATAGAGTTATCATTTGGTATTTGTAAGCATCCATTTTAATCAAAATAAAGTATTTTTCGCATTACCGGCATTTTCTATAAAAGATTTGGTAACCTGATAAGCAACATTAATGGTACTGTCTTCATGGAAGATCGATAAGATTATTACAGAGGATAACAAAGCACAGTTTCTACAAAAATGATATTTCTTTCTGTTCCAGTGTGTGTTTGGATAAGAAGATGGATTGCAGGAACGTAGTCAGACTGCACAATGTGTGTCTCAGTCGCATATACAAGGTAGTTAAATCTGTGACATTGCCTGTAACGATAGAAATATTCTTTTAACAGAATATCTACTACAGATGTACATTCTGTGCTCAAAAGCATGAGTTTTATGTACAGTATCACATTCCATTTAATGTCAGTGGGTGGGGTAAGGAAAAGTCTTCACAAAAAAATCGCACCACTTTTGGTTCCGGCATCCATCCTTATTTTGACTCTCCCCGATAATACTAAGCCATGGTACCAACAGAATTTTTCTACCTTATGGGTTGAAAAATAATTGCATCGAAAAGCTCTGCTTATTTATAAAACATTTATGTGCCTTCCCAGCAGGCACATAACGTCAAAATGACGCCATACTGACGTCGATGCGACGTCATTACGTCGCATCGACGTCAGTACGACGTCATTTCAACGTCATGTGCCTACTGGGTTCATTCACACTAATGGCAAACCAGCCAATCCTACCCTTGAGCTTGTAGCAGCTTCAATGATAAGGGTGGATGAAGATCAAGGTGATGAATATCCAGGTTCTTCTGACATGCGTATGAAGGTGAGTTGACATCTGAGCTGTTCATGGCCCAGGAAGTCAACACAGATATGTCTGAAATATATGTATCTCCAGTAAGCAGCCCTAGCCTGTCACCAATAAGCTGTAATGATGAGTCTGGTGATACTATTGACCATTATGAAAATGACATTGAACATGCTAATGATTTCAAAGATATAGAGGATATTTGACTTTTTCAGTGTAAGATCGATTTTTATTTCACCGAATGAACACCAAAAGAAGTATTTTCACGAGTGGCCAAGCCACGAGTGAAAATACCACTTTTGGTATTCATGAGTGAAATAAAAATTCATCTTACACTGAAAAAGTCAAATTTTCTATTTCTTTTGTGCTTGAAAATCGCAATAATTCTGTTTATTCAAGAGCGTCAGCCATCACGACAGAAACGACTTTTTTTCAAGCCGTTTTGCGTCAGATTCGATGCTTCCTGCGTGTTTGTTGGGTAGGATATGGGTTGTAAACAAAGTTTGCAACTGAAACATAGCTTTAAATATCATTTTGATGAAGAAATCTCATAAAAATAGCCAAGAAAGAATGCCTACAGAAGACTTAGGCGGTCTGACGTCGCATGCAGTAACAATGTTTCGTTGAATCCTTAAGTGACGTCGTTAACGTCGTATTCTAACACAGTGCGCCTATAGAAGCAATGGAAAGTTACCGTGTTTTATTCTGCAACAATTCACTGTTACGGAGCGCGCGAGTCTAATTGCTGACGTCACTGCAACTACTGACGTAATTTTGTGACGTTTTGAGACGTTAGACGGTGTAACGTCTCTTTTTCTTTCTAAAATCGCCATAAAAACGTACGTCTACCTTAGATACAGTTAAGAATATTGGCGGGAGCATGAACGCGCTGGCAGGAAGGTTGGGAGAGTTTGAATGAAAAGACTACTTTTTCAGCGTTTATGAGTGTTAGAATCGAAATAGTTCAGCTCCAGCATTGAATTGTTGAGTAATAATTCACTGTTTGTCGGTCAGTTGTAAGTAGATATATCACTCGCGCTCCGCGCTCGTGATATGATCAATTTTACAACTGACCTCCAAACAGTGAATTATTACTCAACAATTCACTGCTAGAGCTTATCTATTTCTTAAATGACGTGCAAACATGCGTGACGTAATTTTTAAGCCAGATAAGATTTAGACAATTAATCAACAAACATTTTGAGCCTATTTCACAAAAATCCTATTTCTGAAACAGTGAAATCGAAAGTGATAAAACAACCGTGTGATGATCTTTTTATCATATACTTTCTTATAGAAATTGAACTTCTGTAAGAAACATTGCTCCAATAAAATATGTTTCTCTCTCTCTCTCTCTCTCTCTCTCTCTCTCTCTCTCTCTCTCTCTCTCTCTCTCTTGTTGGATGAAATAATATGATGATCAAGTCGGAAGATCATGGATGGTGAGCCGCGCCGCCATTTTTCTTTCAGCTGGAAGTACAATTGAGCACAAAATGAAGAAAACACAACACAATTGTTTGGTATTTTAATCGTAAATGGCTCAGTAAAGCTTACCGAGAATGCTTTTCTGGTTTTAGAACAAACTACGAAGCCTCTGCGTGTCCTTCGACGCGCGGCAGTAAAACATGGCGGCAGACGTCTTTTAGCTCGCTGAATTGTTTTGATGACGTCAGCGACAATACTTGACGTTAGCGCCAAAATTGAGGGCCGATACAAGGGCTGAGATATTTCTGTCCCGCCCTACACGTGAGGTGATCTCGGCCCTACACATGACTTTTGGACAACAGGGCTAGACAGCGCTTTCTGACAGGGCTATAGTGGTTGGGCCAAATATCTAGTATCAAGGGCAATACTAGTGAAAGTATATGATAAAGAGAGATTATCAGTTTCGATTTCATCGAGAAATCTCTATAATTCATTGAGAAGTATAAAAGAAAATGTATCTGTTGACTTTGTCGAGAATGAAAATTGTTATGAAGCTGGCAATGATGATTTTGATTGAGTGATCTGCTGTTTAACGTCCACGGTAAACAGCTCAGGTCATGTCGGGACGGTCAGTTAATCTAACCACACTATTCCTGGGCAGACTTAGTAACCAGTACTAAGTGCACACACTGGCAATGAGGATGATGACATGACAGTGAATGATGATCAGGTTCATGCTCATGATGATGGGAGAAAGGGCACGTTGTTGGTGATAATGATGATAATGACGGCAATGCTGACGTTGGCAATGGAAGAGAGCAAATCTTCAGCCCTGCTGATGACGATGTTGAAAACGGGAAAACAAACAGTTTTGATAATGATAATGATATTAATGATAATATTGAGAGATGCTTTGCAGATTGCAGTCATGGTGTTTGGTTAGGTGCAAATTATAACACTAATGAGATGACTGAAGGAATCATGGATGAAGAGGGCAAAATTGAAGATGATCCATTTATTATTGGGTAGAAGTTAACGAATATTATGATGGGGATGGTGCCAATGTTAGCATAAACAACCTCTCTAAAAATGACTTTGAAAATACAAACAGTAATGTTGGGGTATTGACTGAGATAAAAATGAGAAAAGAAAAGTTGTAAATGCTTCCAAGCCTGAGTCTGTTTGTACAAATGCCTCTGAGTATGATGAAAATGGTGATATCCCATTATCACATCTTCAAACATCTTACAGAGCTAGGAATATGTATTCAGCCACTGCTCGGTCCGACAGACAAATGCATGAGCACATCTGAGCCGCGACACGAGAAAACCAACAAAGTGGTTGTGCGCCCCGCGTAGACACAGATCAGCCTGGGCATTCGCCCAGTCTGATCAGAATCTTCGCAGTCCGCACGGAGGTAGCTTAGGCCCTTCGCTACCCTTAAAACGCTTAGCAAAGACTCTGATAAGACTGCGCGGCTGCCCAGGCTGATCTGAGACTGTGCTTGGCGCACAACCACTTTGTTGGTTTTCTCGTGTCGCGGCTCAATTATTCCAACAATACAGGCACCAACCCCAATACGAACTGCAGAGATGATACCGAACACTTTACAGAAAGTTTTATCCCTGGTACCTCTTTAGATGGTCCAGTTTCACCCCTTTCCGATAAAGATAAAACTAATTCCATCAATCTGCAGGTAAGAAGCAGAAAAAGAGTACGGGATGAAGCAAATTGGACAAGGAATATAATTAAAAGAAACAAGAAATGTTACAGTGTGTAACAAATGCCCCCGAAGGCCCCTTACATTTGGTATTTGGTCCCTTATCAAGTACATGTATAGCAATGTAGTTTTTCAATAATTGCTGGCATGGCTTGACCTTTAACGCTGATCATGATCTTGACCTTGGGCATAGAAATTTAACTGTTGCATGTGTCACATCATCTGTAACTTTCAGTGAAGTTTCACCAGATTCTCTTTAATAATTTCTGAGTAATGGCAAAGTCACAATTTGACCTTGGTCCTTTACTACATGTCCTTGACCTTGTATATGGGAACATAAATCTTCCACAGTTTGTATCTTCACATCAGGCTTTACCTTTCTGTGAAGTATGATCCAACTGGCTACTGTAGTTTTTGACTAATTGCAGACATACAATTTGACTCCTGACTCTGACCTTGAACTTTGGAGCATGAACGAAATCTTGTGCATAACAAACCTCTTGATTAAAGTTAACATTTAGAAGATGTTTGTCGTTTGATTTAATTTACTTCTGTAGCTTTCGAGTAATCACAGAGACATGATCTGACATCCATTCCTTGAAACATGACCTTGACCATGAGTATCCTAAATCTTGCAAGGAGCACATCTTTTCTTTATGCTGTATCTTTGAGCAAAGTTTAATACAATTTACTGCACTGAGTAGCCTTTAAGTAAGTGCCAAAACAAGATTTGACCTGTGACATTTGACTGTGACCTTGACCTTGGTCATGGTTATCAAATTCTTGTGCACGACTCACCTTCTTTCTGTGGTTTACCTTTCTGTGAAATTTGATTAAATTCACTTCAGCGTTTTTTAGCTATAGCAGACACTCAATTTGTAAGGGACAAACCTATGACCTTTCATTGTGACCTTGACCTTGGCTGTGGGAACCTGAAATTTGTCCGCATTACACCTTCTGTGAAGATTGATTAAATTTGCTTCAGCGGTTTTTGAGTTATTGAGGACACACTATTTGTATGGGACAAGCCTGTGAACTTTGATTGTGACCTTGACCTTGGCCATGGAAACCTGAATTTTGTGCGCGACACATCTTCTCATATAAGGTTTACCTTTCTGTGAAGTTTTGTTTAATTCGCTTCTGTGGTTTTTGAGTTATCGCGGACACACAATTGTTATGGGACAAACCTATGACCTTTGAATGTGACCTTGACCTTGATCATGGGAACCTGAATTTTGTGCGCGACACACTTTCTCATTGTGGTTTACCTTTCTGTGAAGTTTGATAAAATTCACTTCTGTAGTTTAAGAGTTATCGCGGACACACGAGGCGGACACACGATTTGTATGGGACAAACCTATGACCTCTGATTGTGACCTTGACCTTGGCCATGGGAACCTGAACTTTGTGCGCGACACACTTCCTCATTGCGGTTTACCTTTCTGTGAAGTTTGATTAAATTGGCTTCATTAGTTTACTAGTTACCGCGGACACACGATTTGTAACGGACGGACGGACGAACGGACAGACGGTGCGATTTTAATATGCCACCCGAAGTTCCTTCGGGGGCATAAAAAAGAATTCTGGGCAATCTTACATTTCTCTCTGGTCAAGAGAAACGGACAAGAATTCTAAAAAAAAGTTGTAGACAACTGCAGTAACCACCAGTGTCGTAAGCAAATGACCCATCAACAGAGAGAAAAATATTTCATGAGTTTGGGGGGCATAGGGGATGTTAATAGACAGCGCGATATTTTAAGCTCAACTATTGAGCAAACAGGTAAAACAAGAATTATAAATAATAGAGGTAAAGATAGCAGAAGAAATTATTCAAGAAAAGAAAATATGTTTTGAATGTAAACAAAGAAAACATTAAGTATTATAGATATCATCTTCTCTCAAACAGAAACCGCTTTGAACGCTTTGAATAAAAGCAAGCATTTCACATCTAGGGTTTCAGGTACGGATAACAGAGGTAAACATTCTAACAGGCCCAACAGGATCTCTTCTGAATCTCAATAATGTGAAAGATCACAGAAAAAGCTTCCCGACAATTGAATCGCATTATTGCAGAAAGCAGTCTAAAACGGAATATTTATCAGAAGAGCTGAGTCTTGCGAAAATGTTCGGTTTACCTATTGAAAAATGTAAACAGCAGGGCATCAAAGAACCAGTTACTATACTGTTTCTAAGTATAGAACAATATTCAATACCTGTTTCAACATTATAGCCCTCTAAAAGATCAGTGTGATATTTGCACATTATTTTAAAATCTCTCCGAAAGATTTCATAACTTTCCTTTTTTTTAGTTTTTCAGTGTCAGTGACACCATAACTTTCTGTATTTTTTAGTTTTTCAGTGTCAGTGACACCATAACTTTCCTTATTGTTTAGTTTTTTAGTGTTAATGACACCATAACTGTCTTTATTTTTTAGTTTTTTAGTGTTAATGACACCATAACTGTCTTTATTTTTTAGTTTTTTAGTGTTAATGATACCATAACTTTCTTTATTTTTTAGTTTTTTAGTGTTAATGACACCATAACTTTCTTTATTTTTTAGTTTTTTAGTGTTAATGACACCATAACTGTCTTTATTTTTTAGTTTTTTAGTGTTAATGACACCATAACTGTCTTTATTTTTTAGTTTTTTAGTGTTAATGATACCATAACTTTCTTTATTTTTTAGTTTTTTAGTGTTAATGACACCATAACTTTCTTTATTTTTTAGTTTTTTAGTGTTAATGACACCATAACTGTCTTTATTTTTTAGTTTTTTAGTGTTAATGACACCATAACTGTCTTTATTTTTTAGTTTTTTAGTGTTAATGATACCATAACTGTCTTTATTTTTTAGTTTTTTAGTGTTAATGATACCATAACTTTCTTTATTTTTTAGTTTTTTAGTGTTAATGACACCATAACTTTCTTTATTTTTTAGTTTTTTAGTGTTAATGACACCATAACTGTCTTTATTTTTTAGTTTTTTAGTGTTAATGACACCATAACTGTCTTTATTTTTTAGTTTTTTAGTGTTAATGACACCATAACTGTCTTTATTTTTTAGTTTTTTAGTGTTAATGACACCATAACTGTCTTTATTTTTTAGTTTTTTAGTGTTAATGACACCATAACTGTCTTTATTTTTTAGTTTTTTAGTGTTAATGACACCATAACTGTCTTTATTTTTTAGTTTTTTAGTGTTAATGACACCATAACTGTCTTTATTTTTTAGTTTTTTAGTGTTAATGACACCATAACTTTCTTTATTTTTTAGTTTTTTAGTGTTAATGATACCATAACTTTCTTTATTTTTTAGTTTTTTAGTGTTAATGACACCATAACTTTCTTTATTTTTTAGTTTTTTAGTGTTAATGACACCATAACTTTCTTTATTTTTTAGTTTTTTAGTGTTAATGACACCATAACTGTCTTTATTTTTTAGTTTTTTAGTGTTAATGATACCATAACTTTCTTTATTTTTTAGTTTTTTAGTGTTAATGACACCATAACTTTCTTTATTTTTTAGTTTTTTAGTGTTAATGACACCATAACTGTCTTTATTTTTTAGTTTTTTAGTGTTAATGATACCATAACTTTCTTTATTTTTTAGTTTTTTAGTGTTAATGACACCATAACTTTCTTTATTTTTTAGTTTTTTAGTGTTAATGACACCATAACTGTCTTTATTTTTTTTAGTTTTTTAGTGTTAATGACACCATAACTGTCTTTATTTTTTAGTTTTTTAGTGTTAATGACACCATAACTGTCTTTATTTTTTAGTTTTTTAGTGTTAATGACACCATAACTGTCTTTATTTTTTAGTTTTTTAGTGTTAATGATACCATAACTTTCTTTATTTTTTAGTTTTTTAGTGTTAATGACACCATAACTTTCTTTATTTTTTAGTTTTTTAGTGTTAATGACACCATAACTTTCTTTATTTTTTAGTTTTTTAGTGTTAATGACACCATAACTTTCTTTATTTTTTAGTTTTTCAGTGTCAGTGACACTGAAAAACTAAATTATCCTGAAAAACTGAAAAATAAGGAAAGTTATGAGATACATACCCTTAACAAAGACTTAGCTAGGGCAGCAAAAGAATAAGATATACCCTAGGCAAAGGGGTACATGTAAAATGGCCTTATGTGTTATGAATTTTCTAGAAACAGCATCACTTTGGGACATCAAATCTACTACATGTACTTTAAACATGGATTCGGATAACTTCTCGGGTCAAAACAGGAGCCGCCTTGTTATGCTATGGTATGCACTGCATATATTTTCATTTGAAAAAAAGAAAATAGAGCGCAATTTTTTTAGAACGCGCGCATACGCAAAACGAGAATGACTCTCTGCATTCTTGCATCGATACTGTTCAGTTCAGTTCAGTTCAATTCTCTTATCGACGTTACCCAAGTGGCTCAACGGTACGTAACCATAGTTGCATACACTTGGCGCCGTGTTTCCGTCCAAGCATCGAAACTGCCTTCAGAAACATCAATATATACTACATCATAGTGGGCAACAACTAATTTAAAAAGCAGGTGCGTGGGGGTCTAAGCCCGTCGAGGTCACAGAAATGTCTGAAAATGACTGCTTTGACTTAAAAGAGCTAAGTAAAAGAGTCAGAAATCTGGAAACCACCAGTGATGGTGGTCTTAAATTACAGTCATCATGCCCAAAGACTGTGGAAATTTCATATGAATACAAGGGTGTCCCCAGTTATCTTCACCTTTTGCAAGGCATGAGAAGAAAACACAAATTACCAAAACTTGTACATCTGCACCAAAATCATGAAACACCTGGTATTTTAAAGGAAAAGTACATAGATCTTCAATCTCTATGCAAAAAAAGTCATCCCGAAAGCATACCATGGCTTTTACCCACATGACTGAAAAAAGAAGGAGGAACGTGTATTTGAAAAACGACAAATCATTCCTTTCCTGGATCCCCGTCTAGCGGTGAAATATATACAAAAGCGGGGAAGTGAATAGGGTCCCTGCTCTGTGTTTCTCAATGTGGTTTAAACACAATTTTCTTAAATTGAGGTATAAGTGTGAACCTGGTGCCGTATTCATAAAGCCACTTAAGTCGTTGCTATGGTGTTGCTAAGGCTGAATAACTATAAAGGAAATTCCATACAACTAAGAAATTTGGTCTGGATGAACAGTCTTTGTAAGACTGATCCTCCAGAGCAAATTTCATAGTTGTAGGGAATCTCCTTCAAAGAAATTTAGCCTTAGCAACAGCATAACAACCACTTAAGTCGTTTTATGAATACGGCCCCTGGTATGGGGCCAAGTGCACAAAGGAGGTGTAGGCTACGCTGGCGTAGATTACGAACGTTGGCGCAACTAAGTTCATCATAGGACTGTATTTAAAATCCAAGTGCACGAAGCGAGCGTACGTCAGGCGTAGTGCTGATATACGACTAGCGTACACTTAGCAAAATTTTTAATTGGTCAGTTTTCTACTTTGCAGAAATATGATTTTTAAATATCGTTTTCAACATCTTTTTTATTGTCAGAATTTTGGGCTGTTATCTACTTATTAATTGTGATTTTTTTTCAAACTTTATTGTAATATCTGAGTTATGACCCCTTCTTTGTAAATCATATAATTAAACTTGGACGGAATATAGTACTAAGACATGGTAAAACTTACTACTTTAATGTTTGCCGGAATTTAAAACTATGTACATATTTACATTAAATGAATAAATATAAGATTATTTTCATTTCCTATTTTACATCTTAAAAATAAAGATACAATATTCTCACACGAGAAAACCCGCTGAATCACTCTCACACAAACCTATAATTTCCTATGACATTATATGAACATAGGGTGGTCGTGGGTGGGTGAATTAAGAAATCTTTCTTCTGACAATCAGAAATTTAAGTTTACATCTTGATATGAAGAAACAGTAATTCGACTGATGTTGTCGATATGACTGACAATAGAACATTATTACGCAGGGTGAAGCGTGAACAACCAATCATAGAGGTGCGGCTTCACCGCGCAATAATTTTGACCAATGAAAATTTGTATTACAGAATGCTACGTCATACGGTAATCGCACATACCGTATTGAACTAACAAAATACGGAATCTAATAACAAATAACTTGGTCGACTGGTCCCGCTGTTTAATTAATACTTATGGAACATAAGTACGCAATTAAACTTGGACGGAATATAGTACTAAGACATGGTAAAACTTACTACTTTAATGTTTGCCGGAATTTAAAACTATGTACATATTTACATTAAATGAATAAATATAAGATTATTTTCATTTCCTATTTTACATCTTAAAAATAAAGATACAATATTCTCACACGAGAAAACCCGCCAAACCGAAGGTCCGCCAAGCAAAAACAGAAATAGGGGATGTAGATAAGAATTCGGGACCAGTCTGATCAGTCAATGCTAAGCATAAATGGATGTTGTCTTTGTAAGAAAGACCGAAAAGGAACAAGACCGCAAGTCCTTGTTCTTTTCAAACTTTGGCGATAAGTCATATTTGCCGTGGCCGGTGCCTAGTGAAACACATCGTAACAACGAAATTCAACCGGTTTACTTTGCATAACATTTTCGGCGTGCTTACACTTTATTAAGGCAAAATATGACTATCAAACTCCATTAGGAGTTTCTTCGACTAAATATGTCGATATATTTTAATTCGACTCAATATGTCGATGAAAAAATTCGACTTAACATGTCGATATAACAATACGAGGTAAAAGGCCTTTTACAGAATGACCGTTGATCTAACTGCTACATGTATTACTGTGCATAGTTATAACAAGAATGGCCACCTATTTAAAGCCAATTACATACATGTGACAACTCATAGCATAAACCAGGGACAGACAAGCTTTCAGAACAAGTAACCTAGAAACACGTTCATTGTGCGTATGTATTGTTCCCGTGGTTCAGCTGGACCCGGCTGACTAACTACAGAGACAAGCGGGTCCTGGCTCCGAAGAATCAGGTACTTCCCCGAAAAGCCAACAAGTTTCACAGAGAAAAGTTTGCCCCGTGTAAACTCATAAAAGTAACTGAACCACGGAAAAGAAGCCGAATTATTGCAATCTTGAATACATTCTACGAGCTAAATAGGCAAGTTTCTATAGCTTGTCTGTCATTAACGCATAGCGTCTAAATAAATGTACCGCAGCCGATACGAAGAGGAGCACACAAATCAGCAGGCGCTTCCACGCAGCCCGACCAGAGTCATCTCTCCCTCGTCGACTCCATCAATTACGAATAATTCTGAGTTATTAAAGAAAAACAACGACTGTGAACCTTTTATTCAAGAGCACAGGCTGTTCCAAACACCTATTGCACGTATATGGCATAAGTTCCAGTTTCACGCGAGACATCTCATTAATCGGATAAAACACGTTCCCATTTTAAAAACGATGAGTTCAAGATTAAAACGTGCTCACTGTCCTCGCTATAGTAAACAAGCTCCCTCGGGGTAAACTTCCAATTCCTCTATGAATTGTGTTATACATTGTGATAGGTCTTCAATTGTCCAAGGCTGAATAAAACTCAACTCGAATTCATAATATGCTTCGCCAATTACGGATAGCTATATAGTTACAATGCAATCATAAATAGACCTAACGTCACACAAGATTTTCATGTCGCAATTAGATGTTTCGCGAACGTAACTGGCTGATCCATATCTATAGTGTGGTAATCTGCATACTCTCTTTGGAGATCCAATTAGTTCTGCAAGTGAAAGAGTTCCTGACAGTTCCCTGGTGCAACTTGAATCTCGAGCTGTCTTAATTTAATCACTTAATTTAATACCATTTGTTACACTAAAACTTCAGCAAGGAACGAAATGCACAGTCTTTAACTTGTAATGCCTTAAGGCACGGTCTCACCAGTACAACTTTTTTCATGTTACATTTCGCTGTTTCTTCTAAAGTCTGTCAATGCATCAATAAAATGTTTGATCTTCATTGCTTATTTTAAAGTCATCCAAATATCCTGAACACAAGATCGAATTAAGAAATCTTTCTTCTGACAATCAGAAATTTAAGTTTACATCTTGATATGAAGAAACAGTAATTCGACTGATGTTGTCGATATGACTGACAATAGAACATTATTACGCAGGGTGAAGCGTGAACAACCAATCATAGAGGTGCGGCTTCACCGCGCAATAATTTTGACCAATGAAAATTTGTATTACAGAATGCTACGTCATACGGTAATCGCACATACCGTATTGAACTAACAAAATACGGAATCTAATAACAAATAACTTGGTCGACTGGTCCCGCTGTTTAATTAATACTTATGGAACATAAGTACGCAATGTTTTAAAAGCGTATAAAAGTGCACTCAACTGCAACAAGGTCATGTCATTTCATGACATGAAATCCCTGCAAGCTTTTAATTACACAGGCAATTTTATATTTGTTTATTTGAGTATCACCTCATAAGAAGGTAAAATCTATTCAGATTTGAAAAATAATTACGTACACACGTACTTAAATGGTCTCACATATTTTATGTCTTATTACTATTACGATAGATGCTTGTATACATGTATATGAGATGTGACACTTTAATAAACTATTACTTACTTAAATTACATTCATTAAACTGAATGAAATGGTCTACTTGAGAGCTATGGGAGAATGTAAATGAAAGATATAAAAGATACCACTTCATACAGACTTAAAATTACATGTTACCTTCATTAAAATGAGTACCTTTACACATCAAATTTTGAAACTTAAATTGAAGGTCGTACTTAAGTTTAAGGAATGATGTGAACCTGGACCAAGATTTTATAGCTGACTGCACGTATAGTGCCTATGCTGAAATAATGTTTAAATTAGACTGCTCATTACGCTGCAGTCTGACCAGGGTTAGAACTGTTCATATTTCATCTGCATTTTAGGTGTCCCATCTTTTTTGTTTTAAATAGACGATGTCCCATATGGGCTTAACCCATTGCAATCTGGGTATTTTTGGTCGTCTACTGAAATTGTCATCTGCATCAAAATTAAGAATATTTTGACAATATTGGTCTAACAAACTCTTGTAGAAATGATGTCAAGGCAGCAAACAGTTCGGATCTTCGATCAGGCCCCACGTTTGTTTGCTGGGCATCCGCTCAATCTGATTAGATTCTTCACTGTCGGCATGGAGGTAACTTAGACCCTTAGCGGATGCCCAGGCTTATCTGAGTCTTCGCTGGACGCACATGCAACTTGTTTGGTTTTCCCGTATCGCGGCTCTAATATGTGTTGCGCACGATGCCTTCAGGGGCCGAGTACACAAAGGAGGCGTAAACTACGCCAGCGTAGCTTACGAACGTCGGCGCAACTAAGTCTGTACTACGACTGTATTTTAATCCAAGTGCACGAAGTGAGTTTTGAAGCTATTTAACGACGTAGTTTACGACACTCCTCGGTTGTGAACACGGATTAATCTTCTGCGACATTTTTACGACTGACGTACGTCGGGCGTAGGCTTACGTTTGCTTTGTGCACTCGGTCCCCGATACCGTCCTATTGGGCACACACCGTTTAGACATAATTTAATCAACATTGATTTAACGTCACCACATTGAATCTACGTTGTTCAGTGTTGTGTCTACTCGATACTATTTACTTGGAGGGCTCGGACTGAACATGCCATTTCCAGTATGATCTGAGTTGGCAGTTTGCGGGTGAAGAAGTCTGTGCAACCGTTCACGGGTCCGATCGTACACATCCGTTCACTGCCACTCTCCTATCGTTCTGATATGACTGAAATATTGTTGAAAAGGATGTGAAAGCGCTTTCAAGGTCCACAATTGAAATAAGAGAAATCACTTTTTTTTTTATCCTTGGTATCTGGTAAGCAAACCATAGAACTTTGCATATATGTGTTTGTTTTAAATGTTTTATATGTATATTTAACACCACATAGTTCCGTTTTATTTTATGCTAATCTGTGATACCGAATGTAAATAAATAAATTAATTACACTTTATATGCCACTAGGCTGTTTGAATGGGGTGTATGGTGAGTCAAATTATACTAGGGCCGTTCAGAAAGTTTTGCAAATGACTTTTTAACTTTGGTTAAGAGCATGCTGGTGACAAATCTTACCAATGTATTGAAAGCACTACCTTTTGCCTCAACAATAATATCAATAACTATACAAAGACACTTTTCCTTATTGAGTTACATGTACAGCGCATTTTTATTAGACCCAGCTAAACCACTGGGCCAATTTCACATGTACAAATTTTTTCATGTGAATCATTCGAGTCAAATATCGTTGCAAATACAAAATAAATCTTTGTAAACTTCTTGTCCATCGCTGCCTACAATATCCATACAAAGTTAGGTGTTGATTCATTCCTTGCAAAGCAATGCGCATTTCTTTCAATGTTATTGAAATCGACGTCTAATCGCAGGATATACTGTCGCAAAATTTTGATGTCATCAAATCAGACGTCTCGTTTCATTCGTGAGTGCATTAGAATTTAATTTATTGTCAGGTTTAAATTGACCCATGCAAACATTCACACTCTTGCTGACAAGATTTCGAATGCTATCACAGTGACACTTGGTTTCAATACAAAATCATGAAAACTTGAGGAGAAAGGGAGAGTTTGCCACCACTTGAAATGCGGATAATACAAATTTACAGGACAGAATGGAACCTTGATTGAATATAATTTCCGCAATATTTACAGGGTAACATTGCATGGGGATTGTGCTTAAGTAGCACTGGTGTGAAAAAATCAAAGGCTGCTCACATGTGAATTATGGTCCTCTAAAGAAGAAATCTACAGTGCCAGTAGGGTATACCTCTTTTATAGAAGTTAAACCGTGTCCTTTTAGAAATAATACACCACGTTTGTAGATGTGTCTAGGTACATCATAGTTCTATGTGTTTTTGGTTTCTGAAGTTCTGTCTAAATTGTAGTAGGGATAACGTCACCAGCAAAACTTTCTGAACGCCCCTCGTACAAAAAGGTGAAAATGCCGATACTAAAAGTCACTCAGATGAATCGAACTGTGTATCGCAAAGCTGTAGGGTATCAATTTATGTTTGAAAGAGATTAATTATGTGGATTTGTCGGTTTTAGTGGACACGATAAAACTGGTATGTAAACATTTATTGTAAAAAAAAGTTTTTATATAAAAAAATATTTTATCATATGAAGGCGCGTTTCATAAATTTCATATGAAATGACCACCCGTATAAGATCACCATCTAAAGCATAAACGTGTCAAACCATTTATGCCTAGGGCCCATAAAATGGACAAAGACAAACAGTGTAGACCAAAATCTGACGCCGCAAAAAGCGTCGTCTGATCAGGGTCCATCCTATTCGAATACGGCAAATGGGAAGCTTTTGCCAATGAAAAGAGGATCTTACACAAGTGGTAATTTCTTATGAAATGACCACGAGTGTAAGGCTCTGTTTATCATATTGACCCTTTAAAGTTTAATTTTATCGCCTTCAAAATAATATTATTTCAATAAAAAATCGCACGGTTGTCAATGACGTTACGTGTACGCGTAAAAGTGTTATTACACGTGTGGTAATACGGTTTTTAATGACATGACGTTATCCATTGAATAACGTCGACGTCATATGATAAAGATGCATAGTTTAGGAGCAGCCCGGATCTGAAGCATAACAAATAGAGAATCTTACACGAGTGGTCATTTCATATGAAATTTATTAAACGAGCCTTCGGCGAGTTTCATAAATTTCATATGAAATGACCTCGAGTGTAAGATTCTGTTTATCATATGACCCTTTAAAATGGGATTTTAACGCCTTCAAACTGTACATTATTTCAATAAGAAAACGCATTGTTGACATGGACGTTGTCAATGACGTTACGTGTACGCGCCAAAGTGTTATTACACGTGTGGTCATACGATTTTTAAGACACGACGTTATCCACTGAATGAATAACAGCGACGTCATGTAATAAAGTTGTTATTCATCAAATTGTTTGGCAGAATCTGAAGTTTATGAAACTCACGGCAGACATTTGAACTTTTTGGTACTTACGCGGCATCTTATCCCACTGCTCCTACGGCCACTGGGCTCTCGGAAACCTCACCCTTTTACCTCATTTTTGTGCTTCGAAATGAGCTTTTTTATGTAAACTAACACAGATTAGTGCTTTCTATGTGCAATTTGCTATGACCAATTCAGAAAAAAAGTTTTGCAGTAGTATAGCGTGCGGAAAGTTCCAAACAGAAAATGAAAAAGAGTAGGACTGATTTGTTCTAGTTTTTATTGTACCTTAATGATCATGAAACACATGCAGCAAGAACATATTGATACACATATAAGGGCTTACTATAAGGGGCTGGGTACAAGGCTAACAGTTATATGTATCTATCATATTAATCCTAATAAACGCCCCTGCTCTAATAAACGCCCCTGCCTCCTTTCCGAAAATAATGTTATATTAATTTGCATGAATTCCCGTTTGCTTTACTGGATGAGGTAGCTCTTTGAAATGGGGTCTACTCTGAATTTGCTCCTATTTGCTCCCTCAACTGTAAGAGACTGGAACAATTTACCGTCTGAAATAAAAGATTCTGAAACTGTTATAGCATTTAAGTCTAGTCTTAACAAAGACAACCTAATTGTCCCTAAGCACTTTTACACTGGAGAACGGCGGCTACAGACATTGCATTCTCGTCTCAGAACAAAATGTAGTTCACTGAATTACGATATTTTTCTAAGACGCTTGAACGAGTCACCACTTTGTCGATGTGGTGACCTCGAAATGCACAACATTTTCTACTGCATTGCCCTATTTATCAATAACAAAGAATCACACTTATACAAACCATCTCACAACACTGTCAGATCTCTTCCGAACTGCTCTTATCTGGGGACACTTCTTTACCGCTGGAGACAAATAAATTGGTATTTGAAGCAGTTCAGAAATATATCCAAGATACAAAACGATTTTAGATTAAGCGCAACCGGCGCAACGTCATACTCATAACGTGTGTAAAAAACTAAATGCATTCAACTTCTCCAATTCCAAAGTTAATCATGCAAGTGTACGCATAAAGTTATGTCTTTTCTATTTTCTGCTTTACTAAAACCAGTACTCTCTAGGAATCAGCGGCTTAAATCCAACCCCGGGGAACACCTCATGTTCTCGCTCTTGCTCTTTTTACTTCTTTTTTTTATTTATTTATTTGCTTTTTTTTGTACCTGTCTCAGATATTATTTTCTCAATTTTATTTTGGCTAAAGACTTGATTGCTTTATTGTCTCTCTTTTTTTTTACTTTCTGGTTTAGATTATCCAATTTTTGTTTGTATTCATACTTTATTGCTCGCAAATTGATTATAGATCTGAATTTATATTGCCACTCATTTGTCACAGAGTTTATATGTAACAAGGAGAGGAACTAAATAAGCAGTGCCTGCTTCCGTTCCCATCCTTCAACTGATTCAAAGTGTATATCTGTGTCATGTATGTAAATTAAGAAGCGAATAAATATGTTTAAACCAATTTGCTCCTAGAAGATATTCTTTCCTTTAAGAGTTGACCCCTACTGAAAAGAGAGACAATTCTTCTGCAAGTACATGTATATCCACTCACCTTAATACTGTTTATTAGAGGTATTTGGTAGTGGCTGATTTACTACACTTTAGGCTGTAAATGACCCCCCCCCCCCCCTTACGTAAAATGCAACGCCCCCGGGGCGTTTAATAGGATTAAAACGGTAAATGTGAATTTTGGCATTGACCACATTTGGTTATGCTATATAATGCAGTTGTATTGCCACGTATAGATGGCTGGATGGATGACTTTCGATTTTACGCCCTTTTCAATAATATTTCAGTTTTACCAGGACGATGATAATGAAAGGCTGTGTGCTATGAAATCCTGTTTACTGTACGAAAGATTCTCGCCTCAAGCGGGCCTCGAACCCGGTCCGTTAGATCAGTAGGCCAGCGTATAATCCACTGAGCTACCGGGGCTCCGCCACGTGTAGATGATGTAAATGTAAACTAACAGGCTGTGTGACATATGTTACGCAAGGATATAAATGGAGAACACTGATCTGCATTAAAAAAATGCTTAAGAATCTATTACATGTATTTGGACATCTGTCTCTACACCTATTCACTAGTAAAATTAATTTTCAGAATCAGATGCATTTTGTTGAAGCTAACAAAGGAGCCATATGTTTAATACTGTAAAGCAAGAAATTGAAAGGTAGAAAATATTTGAAACAAGAAAGACAGAGCGTTATGTAGAATGTCTGTATCTTTTCATGGGAAGCCATTCGAACGGTAGCTGAATGGACCAGAAAATGGGCGCACATGCCACTTTGTTGGTTTTGTCGTGTCGCGGCTCAATCATCTGCATTAGTATTTTACAAACTATTCTTCATAATTAGGCAAAATCTTTCTATGCAGCAGTTCAGAAGAGTAAGATACGCCCAGGTTGTATGGCATATATATATAACTGAGCCACGACACGAAAACCCCAACAAAGAGGTTGTGCGCCCGGTGCAGACACAGATCAGCCATAAGACTGAATAAAATGATAAAATACAATGTACAGGAATGGTTCCCCCATTCATTTTGCCGTTTTGTTTATTTTCCATTTGCTCAACGGGGAACCACAAAAGAAAAAATTGTATTTTGTGATTTCTCGTTTTTTGAAAAACATATCCTCCTCCCACTACTTTTTGCCAGTAACACGACTCAATATACGCACGCCAACCCCATGTTATTATCAAAGGTGTAGGTTGAAGCTCTTTTTTATAACGTTTTCATGAATATCATGTAAAATATCTGTTTCCAATTGGAATATAAAATAAGTATTGTCTCAAAAAATAATAGTAAAATCTGGAAATAAGATAGGGGAGAGTCGGGTAACTTCGGACAGCGGGTAAATTCGGACAGTGACATTTTTTCCTTCATATGTCAGTTGTCTGGAACTAAAACAAAACAGTAACTGGCGAAACAGTGAAACTCCTGATGAGACGGCTCATTATGAGCCGTCTCACTTGGATTTTCACTGTTTGCAATGGTCTGTCCGAATTTACCCACCTGTCCGAAGTTACCCGACTCTCCCCTAAGAGACAGCCATGGCCTTTTTGCTGCGTCTTTAAAACGTCTTGCCCCAATGGTGGGCCAAAAAGAAAAAAAAAACAATCTGTAGTCAAGTTAAAATTACGAATTGTTTCCAGATTTTTAAAAGTAACCCTGACGAATAAAGTTAATCTGTGCGATGCCACTTATTCTTAATCAAAATCAGGCCGATTTGTTTTCTATCTTCATCTTTATAGCTACTTTTATTTAAGCTCACCAGAGCCGAAGGCTCCAGAGGAGCTTATAGTATGGTCAGGCTCCGTTGTTCGTCCGTCTTGCGTCAACCATTTTCCAACAACTACTCCTCTGAAACCACTGGGCCGATTGCGAAATAATTTGCTGCCTCGTGCTTCTGCGGCACTGAGAGTTGCTGGCAGCTGTAGTAGGACATACATGCGTGTTATTTAACTCAGGTCGGGTAGAAGTCCGACCAATTCGGAGGGCAACGTCTCGACATGACTGAAATGTTGTTTACTGGGACGTTAGTTTAAACATATTTTATTGCCACAAAGGTACAAGCAATTGGGTTGGACCACAAGTTCTATCAACATTAGTTACGGTCCTCCCCACTGGGACGTTAACCACACTCAGCAACAACAAATCGCTACGTATTCTATGGCAAACGTTCAGTCCACATTGACAGATTTTGTTTGTCAAATAAACTTTACAATTATTGCGTATCATCTATTACACAAGGTGTTATATATCTTTCACAAACCCACTTTTACACACAAAAAAAAGACTTTGCAAGTGTTAAAAAAGGTTTTGTGTTACTCTCGGATATTCTACCTTACTCAGTCTCATTTATTCATATACAACCACATTGCACACAGTTAAAAATCGATTAAATATTATTGAAGTGAATAATTAATGCTTTTGATAACTTTTTTTCCTATACACTGGAGATATTCGTCGCTTACTTGGGGTTCCAGAAGAGTGAGTTTTTTTGATACGATTGATTTAATATTTTGTTCTTTCTTTCTTTTGATCCGTAAGAACATACATTGTGGTTTCGGTTCTAATGAGAAACCACATTGTATGTCTTATAGAGAATTAAGAATTAATATCGTTGAAGTTTCATCAAAATTCACTCTTCCGCGGGGCTCTCTCTATTGTGAACGTATACCGAAACGGTCCTAAATATTAGGCAGCTCAAACCAGTTGATTTTATTATCCTGAGGTCTGAAATAAAGGTTGATTTTTAATTTTGACGCTCAGAGAAAGGTTGCTATCGGGTTGAAAATACTTCGCTGAAGCCAGTGCCAGTTGGTCCTCGACAGATTTTGCAACATTATATTACTGCATATGCATGGAACAATTAAACCGTGTCAGATATTTTCGTTTCTTTGCTCTGTTCCTTGCGTCCAGAGGATTTTCTTACAGTATCGTTAGGCTTTTTCCCCCTCTTCCTATAGCCATTACGGTAACTGAACAACTGGAATTGAGTAGTACAAACAAACTGTATATTAAAATCAGGGGCGGATCCAGGAATTTTGGATCAGGGTTCAAATTAGCTGAGGGGCTTCGATTTATACAGCTAGACCAATTTTCCCTAAAACTCCCCATGAAAATAAATTAATTTGGGCCGAGAAGGGGGTTCGTTTAAACCCCCCGAACCCCCTCTGGATCCGCCACTGTTATTTTTGCATGTCAGTGGTGCTTCAAAACTTTCTTTTCTTTCAGACAGAGATCGATGTCTACCATTTTCTAGCGCATCCTGGGAAGGGTTGAATTCTGACGTCATCAGTACCGGGAACCCCAAGGTAAAACACTGGATGTCAGAGAAGACAAAAAAGGCTCTATGGTTGTGAGACTAGGTTATCGAGTTTGTATTTACCGGTTAGCTGATTTTCGTGTTAGGATAAAGATTCTATACGAAGGTACTATTTCTGAAATAGGAAATTCACCAGGTTCCTGCACTTTGAGAATAGAGGATATGATGTTCAATCAGTGTAACTGAACTTTCTGTAATATCGAAAACCAGGCTATATATCTTCAGCTGGAAGCTTAAAACTGGACGTAAGACTGAATATAAACAAAAGAAAGGGTGTCAATTTTAGTCGGCAATTAAATGAAACGTATTTGCTGTCATTTAAGAAGACAGTGATAGAATTAGTGTATTGTTACATGTAACGGGCTACTGTGGCCTTGCGCTTAAGAGCGCTGATTCACAATCACCAGGACTATCATTGCTGACGTCAGAGCCTCTCCTGGTCACGTGTAAGAAAGCCAGGTTCTGCAAGCGTGAAGTAAAGTGATTTTCCTTGGGCACTATGGTTGTTTGTTACCTTTGATGAATTACCGCTATATATTTATCATAAACACAGTAACTGGAAAGAAATAAGCACAGTTTTCGGTCTGAAGTTAGCAAAAGTACGCGTCAATTTTTTCGTCCAAAAACTATGTTTAAGTAGTGAAGTTCTCAACTGAACGTGCCTGGATTCTGTTCTGATGTACACAAAAGAAAGTATCCAGTTAAAGTCTATATATGCAAGCTGCTCGTGAGAGGAATTAAGAAGAAGAAAAAACCGGCGTTTTGTGCAGGTCAGGATATGACATATAGATACAAGCTTTGAATTTATGTATGAACATAGGTGCAGGCGCAGCTTTTGTTCCGGTTTGATCGTAAATAGGAAGTCGGAAGAACTAGACTTCTTAACTTCAAGGAAACACGAACCGAGTACAATGGACCAAATCTAAAGTACCGGCAGTGTTGCGTACTGGAAAATTGGCAATATAGAAAAATTGTAAAAACAAAACTGGACGCCTTAACTGCAATGAAATATGATTCAAGTACAAGGTAGTTCACTGAAATTTCCAAATCAAAGGTGTGTCTTTGGAGTTTTGCTTATCTTCACTGCCACCGTTTCTGTGTATTATGGTATGTCTAGTCAATTAAACAATACTAAATGGTCCCAGCTCATGGGAAATGTTACAACTAGTACTAGAATGTTCCATCAAGCAATTCGCTTTGCATCGAGTTTGATTAAAAATAGTTTGATGGCGGACGTTAATAGTACTCATTATGGAGTCAAGTCAAATAAAACTATATTACCAGCAATAGTAAAAGAAAAACTTGCAGGCAATGTCTCAATAAACAGCAGCGATAATCTAATGCCTGTTTACACCGTTGGTGTAAGCCAACGGTGTAAACAGACATTTGGAAATCGCTTTATCAGTTGTCCAGGGCCAATCGGTCGCCTAGGCAACATGATGTTCCAGATGGCTGCCACGGTGGCAATTGCGCATGCGTTAAAATACACACCCGCGATCAGTCAGGATAACCCGATGGTAAAATACTTCAACTTAACAACGGTTAAAGTCTTTCCGAAACAGCTGAATTCTACTTTGAAAGTCATTCAAGGACAGTGGATGAAGGGCAATTGGACTGGGAAACACCCGGATTATAATTGTCATAACTTGACTATCAGTGGCTATTACCAAACATGGAAAGTTTTCAACAGCACCCCAGATGCAATAAGAGACGTGTTTTCGGTCAAGCCTGAACATCTGAACAAAGCAAAGTCATTTCTATCATCCAGTGTTCCCAAGGCAAGGACAATAATAGGCTTCCACGTTAGGAGAGGGGACTATCTGCTACCGTTCAAACAGGAAAGAGGGAGGGTGGTTGCGGACAAGAACTATACCATAAAGGCAATGAATTTCTACAGGCAGCGTTACAAGAATGCACATTTTGTTGTTTGTAGTGATGATATGAAATGGTGTAAGGAAAATATAGAGGGGCCAGATGTGACATTTAGTAATTTCACTCAGCCAATAGTAGACATGGGAATAATGAGTTTGTGTGATCATATGATTATTACTGGAGGGACCTTTGGGTGGTGGGGTGCGTGGTTATCGGGTGGGACAGTCGTATATTTAAATGACTTTCCTCGCCCTGGGTCTGCGCTGGATAGTGGAGATTTTAGAAAACAGTATTACCCACCAAACTGGATAGGAATCAGTAATGGTGAATAAAGCACATTACAATCATCTCTCTTTTCTCTCCTTCACACAAACACACACATTATCTCTCTCTGTCCCTCTCTCTCCATCTCTGTCTCCCCACCCCTTCCTCCTCCATCTCCCTGCCGTGGGGACAGTCCTTAGGCATCGGACCTCTCAAACTTTTAGAATGCTACTGTATATTTAAATGCACATAACCTATGAAACACCATAGTATCAAGGTCGATGCAACAGTTTGCCCACCGGGTCGTTGGTCGTCTATCGTTATTAAGGTGAATACTAAAATTTGATTTTATCTTCAGCGGAAATGACATTGCAAAATATTAATCTTTTACCTGTACCAGATTATATGAGCCGCGACACGAGAAAACCAACAAAGTGGTTGTGCGTCCTGCGAAGACTCAGATCAGCCTGGGCATCTACCAAATTTGATCAGACCCTTCTTTAAGTACTTAAAGGGTAGTTAAGGGTCGAAGCCACCTCCATGCGGACAGCGAAGACTCTGATCAGACTGGGCGGATGCCCAGGCTGATCTGAGTATGCGCTGGGCGCAAAACCTCATTGATGGTTTTGTCGTGTCGCAGATCATATTGCCATAACCTCAGAACATACTTTGTCTGGATTTTGACATACCGAATCACAAGTACCACCCAGCGGGCACATGACGTCGTATCGACGTCGATGCAACGTCATGACGTCGAAACAGCGAGAGTACAACTTCATGTGTCTGCTAGCGTACATTTAATATAGGACACATGATCTCTTTAGTAATTAAAACATAGTGGATTCTCGATTTTAACCCTCAATTAACAGGATCGGGGGTACATGTTGATTTGGGTCTTAAAGATAACAGAACGCAAGCTTCGTGCTACCAAATAGTCCCTGTTGTGCGGTTATTATTACACTGAATAATATTGCAATACTGTTAGAAATTGTTGTCCAAATTCTTTTTTATTTGTATCAACCATGTTGACTTCGTGGAAAATGCAGCTACCGAAATGTGCTAAAATTAATTGTAAGCCACACTATAGTGCAGAACGCATACAGGTTATTGTTTATTTTAAAACGTTTAGGCACCAACTGCAGAAGAGCGTACGCAGTTAATGGGACCCGTCTTGGGTATATGTAAAACCTGAAAATTGAAAAAAAAAATAAACTTGGTGGCTGGGTATGAGCAAACTGTGCGGATCCTGGTTAACTATGTTTCCAAGGCTGTTACGAAACGGAAAAAAGTCATAGTTCCAAAACTACTTGGTCATCGTGGCTAAACAAACTAGAAATGTTTTTTGACAAAAACAGATGTCCCCCACCTGCGTTTTCCCAGCAGTATCATTGCCCCGAAATGCTGTTGAGACCTCCTATGACCTTGAAGTAGGGCCAAGGTCACCAAAATTTTATCACTTCTTTTCCATCTCCTAGTGATGTATCTATGACAGTGTGGTTCAAATCCATCCATCCATTAAGGAGATATGGTACAGACACACTCTTTGACTGCCTGTGACCTTGAAAATGAGGTCAAGGTCACCAATATCTAATCACTTCTTTTCCATCTCCCAGTGATATATCTGCGCAAGTTTGGTTCAAATCCATCTGTCCATTCAGGAGCTATGATGCAGACAAGGCATTTTTCAACACTTCTTGACCTCCTGTGACCCTTAAAATAGAGTCAAGGTCACCAAAATCTAATCAGTTATTTGCCATCTCCTGGTGATGTATCTATGATTGTTTGATCCAAATCAATCCATCCATGCAGGAGATATTTACTTCAGGAGATATGGTGCAGACAAGGCATTTTCAACACTCTTTGACCTCCTGTGACCTTGAAAATGAGGTCAAGGTCACCATGACCTCCTGTGACCTTGAAAATGAGGTCAAGGTTACAAAATCTGATCAGTTCTTTGCCATTTCCAAGTGATTTATCTGTGCCAATTTGGTAAAAGTCCATCAATTCCTTCAAGAGATATTGTGCAGACGAGCTATTTTTCATCCTTCTTTGACCTCCTGTGACCTTGAAAATAAGGTCAAGGTCACCAAAATCTAATCAGTTTTCCCCCATCTCAGTATTGTATCTGTGCCAGTTTGGTCAAAATCCATGCATCCCTTCAGGAGATAGAGTGCAGTTAAGAAGCTACGCCGACGCTAACGCCGACACCGACGGGATCCACACCAAAAACAATATGTCCCCCCATGGTAGGTGGACATAATTTGTTTAGCCACGATGACCAGTTCGTTTGGGAACTAGGACTCTTTTTCTTTCGGCAACAGCTCTTGTATATTCATAACTATTTGGTTTAAACATATTTTATTTCATCAATAAATTCTCACTACAACATATAGACAACGTAACTAAACAAGTGAAAGGGATCAGAACGAAAGCTAATAACTTATAGAGCTCTTCTCCTTATCAGCTATTAATTGTATACTATCAAGCGGAATAAATAATATTCGGTGAAACATCAATTGATTGATTTGGGTTTACGGCCCTTTGAGACAGTATTTCAGTCTATATCGGGTCGTCTGCCAAAGAGAGGGAGAAAGAAGAGAGAAATTATTATCGTGCGTCATTTACATACCAGAGAGAAGAAACAATGAAGTTAAAATTACTATCTATTATTGGCGGATTTTCTATTTAAACAGTTCATTGATTATTACTTCAAGGAATCAAATATACAAGGATAAACTTACTAATAAAAATACAAGCCATTAATAGGCCACCAAACCGACAAAAAAAGGAAGAAGAGGCGACAGAATGACAGAAAAGAAAAGATGTGAAAATAGTGTTAGAAGAAATAGACACCTTTGTCTAAGATTAGAATTAGGAATGCGACTTGGGAAAGATTTGTTAAAATAATATACAAACAAAAGATATTTAAGCTAAAATATGACACAACATAAATATGAAGAATCCAAAGCCGTTGTTCATGCAATCAATTTCTGGAAAAATGAAGAATTCACCTCGCCATCTTTCCCGATTCAAATATCTACAAGATCAGAAACAACGACTTTGAACGTTTTACCAAAATTCGATTGACAGCGTCGATGTTAACTCGGCTGAGCCATGCCGAAGAATGAACAGTTGGCAATATTTCGCGGGAATCGGAACCGCGCACGCAGCATGCATTTTGTTGAGCACCCATGTGACACCTTTAGACCAACAGAAACTTGTTTGACCGGTCAAAATGACCTATGTAAAAATTAGCAATCAGAGGAGATGGCATATCCCCCGATCGAAGCCCCCCCCCCCCCCGGGCCTTGCTAAACAGGGTGCACTTCAAAACGCATATAAATAGTATACTAGTATACTGTCATTCTTTTATATGCTGCTTATTGACATTATCTGTTTAACAGATGCATGATTATCTAACACTCAGATCAAAACAGTATGCCAGATTGCTAAAAAGAGGTAAAATCTCAAATAGCAACCATGTAGACAATGTATTGCATATGATAAATTCGACATTTCAAAATGTGTAAATAACTTCTAAAGTACAAGCCCTACAAATCTAATTTTGAGCTCTCTAGTAAGTGAATTTGGACAAAGAATCCAAATCTAACAAAAAGAAAATTTTTTTTTGGGGGGGGGGGGGGGGTGGGGGGGTGGGGCGATGGTGGAATCACAAAGATTTAGGAACACTAATAGGATGTCATGAGGCATGATCATCAAATTTTAAAAAGGTATAAGGGTATTAAAATTGTGGAGCAGGCCAGGGTTATACAGATATGGAGCAGAGACACAAAACTGCAGCTCAAACTTCCAAAGGGAAAAAAACTCGAAAAAGTATGAAAGCAAGAGTTGTCATTCTTGTATGAGACAAACTGTCATGACCTGATCTCCATATCTGTGAAGTATCATAAAAAATATTTCAAAGGGTATTCAAGTTATGGAGCTGACACAAAATCACACCTAAAACCATCAAGGGGAAATAACTCAAAAAGTATGAAAGCAAGAGTTGTCATTCTTGTTCGCGACACATTGTCATGACCTGTTCTACATATCTGTGAAGTATCATGAAAATATTTCAAAGGGTATTGAAGTTATGGAGCGGCCACGAAATCACACCTAAACCATCAAGGGGAAATAACTCAAAAAGTAAGAAAGCAAGAGTTGTCATTCTTGTTCGCGACACATCGTCATGACCTGCTCTACATATCTGTGAGGTATCACGAAAATATTCCAAAGGGTATTCAAGTTACAGAGCGGACACAAATCTGCCAAAAAATCACCAAAGGGGAGATAACTCGAAAATTACAAAAGCAAGAGTTACCATTCTTGCACGCGACACATCGCCATGACCTGTTCTACATAACTGTGAAGTATCATGAAAATATTCCAAAGGGTATTCAAGATATGGAGCGGACAAGAAATTTTTACGGACGGACAGACGGACGGACGGACGGCAGGCTCATCGCTATAAAAAGTAGTCAAACTAGCTTAATATAAGGGGAGTCGCATCCCTTGTGTAATGATTAAGTATTATGTTAAAAATAATGGATAAATGATAGACGAGAGAAAAAAATCCAAACACCCCCACCCGCACCTACTGCAAGCACAGTAGGCCCTTATCCTACTATGTTCTAAATCAGGAGGACGCCCCGGCACTGGAAGTTATACAGAACACCATCGCACTTCCCGACCACCCCCAGTGAAACATCAAAGTATTATGATTGTTTAAACACAAGCAATTCGTATCATAATGATACATTGACACTGATAAAGGGCAATTATGAGAGTTAAACTACTACTATGACTGTAATCATGATGAGTAAAGGTTCGAGAATAATCAATCTGTATAAATTTGTATAAACCACGGTCAGTTACCAACATCTCGAACACTGACACACCAAAACACCAGTACAATGACAGCTATTAAGAAAGATTGTTGGGGGCGCAGCAACCTGGGGAACTCAGCAGGGGCGTAACTAGGGGCAATTTCATAATACGCACAACCATGTTTTATTCTCTACTTCTTGAGGGGAAAATACGAATTTCAGCCTCTTTGGGAGTTGGTTTTGAAATCTTGTCTAATTTATAAAATTTCAGCATGCAAATTAATGTATATTTGAGCCGCGACACGAGAAAACCAACAATGTGGTTGTGCGCCCAGCGCAGACTCAGATCAGCCTGGGCATCTGACGAGTCTGATCAGAATCTTTGCTAAGCGCTTAAAGGGTAGCTGAGGGTCTAAGCTACCTCCATGCGGACGGCGAAGACTCTGATCAGACTGGGCGGATGCCCAGGCTGATCTGAGTCTGCGCTGGGCGCACAACCACATTGTTGGTTTTGTCGTGTCGCGGCTCATTTTACGTCCATGGTAAACAGCTATGGTCATTTCTAGACAGGTTTAGACCTCAAAAGCGGTTAAGCACATCTAAGTGCACATACTTTCGCCAGTAACTGTAAACTGCCCTTCTTGAATCAGCGAAAGGGGAAAAATCAGTCTCCACGAATGTAAGTCGCCGGACCGGGAATCGAACCCGGGACCTCTGGCTCTTGAGTCAGACGCGCTAACAACTGTGCTACGCGGCCCAGTGTGGACGCATAACTGCATATTTTAACAATACTGTTCAATCTTTTAAGACACTTACGGTAACATTTTCAGGTGTCTCATGTTTTGGATTTTAACAGTCATTCACTTGTCGTATTTCATACAGGATCTTTTGTCCCTGTAGCCGAGTTTTATTTCCTATGCATCAGTTACCGTAAAATGTAAATATTGGGACACCTCAATTAATTGCCATAGTTGTCATAAAATTCGAACAGTTTCGTTTTACAATGCAGAAAAGGGTCCAAACTATGCAAGTGGACTGGCAACTGGTATACTCTGGGTAGAGCCTAATCAGACTGCGCCTTCTGGGTCTGCACTAGTTTCTCAGACTTTTCTGTCACAAGAAAGAATTTTCACGGTAACGTTGCACTCAAAACAGAGTTACATTATTTGAGAATGAATTATATGTTTGAGAAAATCACTTTTTTTTCAATTGTAAGAATTTCGGGTATAGGTCGTTTGCAAAAAAAGTGGAGGGCAAAAAAATCGATATATTTTCTTTAATACTGAATAGATTTTCATGAAACTTTGCATACCATAATTTGTTACCTATACAAACTCATGCTAGAAAATGTAGAATTTTTTGACCTTTGAATAAAAAAGTTTCCCTATTAATCATCACCGTTTTTCTCCTCAGTTTTATGCCATCCTTGCACAGGAGGTAACCATAATGGTACAACAGCCATAGTTGTTCTATAGTTACTATACTAATACTATAACTCATTAACAAATTACCATGTGGTCTGAAATGTGTTCACCCACTACTGGGTAAACAAGATAGTTTAAAGATAATATGCCAATCATTTGAAAGGGATTTTCTTATGTGTTTCTCCTATATATAAGTGAATGTCCATATAAGGGATATAGTCTGTACAACACTGGCTGTTCCAAAAACTGCACCAACCAAGCGTAAAACTTCAAGGTTAGGGACAGATTTTAATATGTAGTTGATCTGACAATTTTTTTATTTAACTGTCGAAACAATCTGAGTTCCTTGCATGAGTTCGTATGGGTAATAGATTAAGGTCTGCAAAGTTTCATGAAAATTTATTCAGAAGTAAAGAAATTAAATCGATTTTTTTTGCCCTGCACTTTTTCGCAAACGACCTATAGCATCTCACTTATAATTCGAGAGGAGCATGGCATACAATGTATGCCATGCTACTCTCGAATTAAAAGAAAGATATGTTACCACAGCAACTATGGAATTACAAACTGTTGTTCTTTTTACCTCGACAGTGACGTCTCGATGACGTCACTAAGACGTCAATATGAACTCTTAGTGGCCATGACAACAGATATATAACAACGTCACTGGTTGCGCATCATGGCAAACAATGTATGCAGTCCCTATTTTATGGTGAGGTTGTTCTTGGGAAGCAACTTAACGAGCAAATAACACTGTCAATTGGAGCATATTTCCTGGAAGTTGAACAAACACAGACATCTGAAATGTAATTCATCTACCTGCTTTCCTAATTATTATCTATTATAATGCTAATAACCTGTCTAGTAGGCAAGAATGATTGACATACGACATTTTTTCCAATTCATGATTCTCAAACTCAAAAAGTAATAATGAAACGATTTTCAGGAAGTTAAGCGTTACATTAATACATGTACTCTTCCTGTTTTTATCAAAATGCACTTGTACATGTATGTCTTTACGTTTGTGTGTTTACTTTTTATTTTCTCTCTTTTTTTCTTTTATACCGATTCCTTGTCTTTGCGACCAAACGTTAAGTTTAAACTGAAAATTTTCATTATTATGCGAGGAAGTGCATTCCGCTATGATCACAGGGTATAATCGATTCCGCTAATTTTCGCTTCCTGCAGAGACTGTACATCATATTTGGCTTCCGCCGAGACTGTCCGCGTTCTTTTGCTTCCTGCCAAGACTTCTGTACATGATAAATGGCTTCCTGCCGAGACTGTCCGCGTGATTCTGCTTCCTGCCGAGGCTCTCGGCAGGAAGCAGATTCACGCGGACAGTCTCGGCAGGAAGCCATTTTACGAGGACAGTAGTCTCTGCAGGAAGCAAGATTTCGCGGACAGTCTCGGCGGAAGCCAATATGACGGACAGTCTCTGCAGGAAGCGAAAATTGGCGGAATCGATTATACCCTGTGATCATACCCCAGACTTGCCAGCAAGACTTTTATTGATATGGAACTTTAGAACTGTAAATCGGATGGTCTTGGTGGCTTCATTGGCGTATCATGCACCTTAGGACTAGGTACCAGGAAAAGAATTACAAACAATAGGCTTCATATTTGTCTTATTGCGTTTCTACTTACTCTTCTCCAGTCTAACTATAATGACTCATGTCTTAGTTCGATATTAGCTCTACAACACCGTAACGAGGTGTATAGAGAATACCATGTTAGTGTCTTTTGATATCAAGTTTATCAGGCGAGACCAGAAACAGCGTAGAAATGGCGAGGCTTGCCGAGCCAGTCCGACGTGTTTCTGGTCGAGCCTGATAAACTTGATATCAAAAGATACTTCCGTGGTTTTCTATTTATCATGCATCATGAAGTTTTTACGGCGTAAAGAGCGACAAACAAGTGATAAGCAAACGCATTTTTGTTCGAACTTGCTGACGTCGCGAATGCGTTATGACGTAAATCGGTGACGTCAATTAACCAATCGAACGCTGATATCATGGCCAATGTCAGTGTGTAGCCAATTGTCTTCAGAGATCGCTTCTTAAGGCATGACCTGATAACATTCGCGCAAGCGCAGTTCTACAGTGACATGATATCACATCGTGTTATCATACCCCTGTTATCAGGTGTATTTTGCAGCAGATGCATGATAAATAGATTTATTAGATACTCTTACAAGATTGTTAAAAGAACCTCGGAGAAAAATCTGACGTTTACTCGTAACTGTGTTTTGTCACTGTTTATCGCTGTAACTATGTCTTGGATAATTTGTCTTACTCTCTTGAGCGGAGATGTTGAGCTTAATCCTGGTCCAGACTCTGTCGGAGGCGGCACTGACTCCACATTAAGTAGCTCAATAAGTTCCCTGCAAACCATTTCAAACCACCTTAGTATAATGTATCTTAATATCCAGAGCATTTACCAAAACTGGACTTGATCAAATGCGAAGCAGACCAGTACGATGTTTTTGTCTTTTTCTGAAAGTTGGCTAACTCCACAAGTTGATCAAAGGGCCAACAGCCCTGAAATGAGAGATTCTATCAGAATAAAGTCATGCTACGACGGCTCAAAATAATTTCAAACTTCAGCCCTGTTGCTTGTATATGGTCCAACTCTAATAATGTAAATAAGCCATTTAGCGCAAATCACTTCATGTACCTGCCAAAATTCTATCTCTTGTACACAAGCAATTTCTGAATCAAGTTCTGACAACGGTTACTGCTTTACATTGACTTTTAAGCACTCAGTGTTTGCTGTATTTCGCATTACCTATGGACCACGGGGGTGTCCACTCCAATGTTAACAACATAGCAGCTCTATAAATAGCTGTGCTCGGAATAGTGTTTTGGGACAAGTTTACAACTGTATAACAGTTTGTCTTTTTTGTTTGAGCGGCAGCTAATTTACTTTACTTGATAAAGTATGAGGGCGCTTAAAGAGACAGATGCGCTTAAATAGAGGGAATACGGTAATTGGCGGATTGATTTTTAATATTCAGTTTGTTTCCGTTATATTTTTTGACCACTGATGTCATTAGTTGGATACTTACCATTTTCAGGACTACATAATTATACCTACACAAGAATACGTTATACAAATTCTCATTTAACTTCGTACAAACTTATGTCAATCCCAGACGTTTTTAAGCAAAATAAACATACGATGACTTCATTTCTGAGCGGGAGAATACAGAGGGGAAAGTCACTTTCCAAAATACGCTTGTGACAGCTTTGAATGACTGATAGAACCAGTCATTAAAAACGACGATAGCGTAGCTTTAGATAATTTCTTGCCGCCTTTCAGTACAGACATGTGTGATCGTCCTGGAGGAGGCGTTGTTGTTTATGTACGAGAGACAATCTCATGTAAACGTCGTCCCCACTTGGAATTACGTGGCCTGAAGGCAGTATGGGTCAAAATCAAAGTGAAATCTAAGAAAATCCTTGTTGGCGGCTTTTCCTAACAGCAACATAGCATATTTTGAAATGATAAAAGAGTGTATTGATAGAGCATATAACACTAATATATTAGACATATATATCCTAGGAGATTTTAATATTAATATGTCTCAAAGTACTTGAATTAAATCAGTCATTTTCTTACTGTTACAGTAACAGTAATAAAATGACCGATTTAATTCAAGAATATAATCTTATCCAGATAATTAATGTTCCAACTCATTTTACCGTACAATCCTCTCCGCTTATAGTCTTGATCCTTGTACGTAATAAAACTAACGTTTGGATGAGCGAAGTCGCGGATACTTTCATTCCAGACCAAATCAGATACCACTGTCCAATAATTGTACTCCTTAATCAAAAAAAAAAAAACAACAAAAAAACTAGACAATCACTAAAGGTGATGAATGCCCCCGCAATATGCCTCACTAGATGAGTAATAAATTAAGAGGTATTTGTGTGAAATTATATCAAAATCTGTCAATAATAAAGGTGCTAGAGGGATGACAATTTAAAAAAAAAAGCATCTGTGACCTTGACCTTGGCTCTACAACCCTGAAAGGTGAACTTGTCTAAGATATTGTCATACTTAATATTTGTGTGAAGTTATATCAAAATCAGTTAACAAATAAAGGTACTAGAACCTTGACAAAGTTTTACATGTACCTTGGACCGACAATGCTGAAACGTAAATTTGTCCCAGATATTGCCATGCTAAATATTTGTGTAAAGTTATGTCAAAATCATTCCAGAGGAATGACAATGTATTTTCTAAAAATAGCAACCGTGACTTGACCTTGACCCTAAAATTCCGGATTGCAAAATTTTCCAAGATATTGTCACACTAAACATTTGGATGACGTTACATCAAAATCTGTCAATGAATAAAGGGATTGAGGGCTGACAAAGATTTTTCTAAAAATAGCGACTGTGACCTTGGCCTTGAACCTGCAGTGCCGAAATGGTAATTTATTCAAGATATTATCATACTTAACATTTGTGTGAAGTTATGTTAAAATCGACCCGTAACTAAAAGCGATAGAGCAATGCCCAAGTTTTTCGGAAAATAGCAACTGTGACCTTAACCTTGATTCTTCCAACCTGAAACGCAAACTTGTTTGAGGTATTTTCATACTCAATATAGCTGTGACCTTATATCAAAATCAGTTCATAAATGAGGCCGCTAGAGCCACAACAAAAGGTGGGCTTGTATATAAGCCACTGAAATATGGTCAAAATATGTATGTCATTCAAGGGGACATAATTCTGCAATAAAGACCTGAATCAAAGTTCTGTTTCCTTTATGCACATGTTCAATGAATGTCTGAACTGTGCTGTAAGTTTCAACTTCCTGCATTTAATACTGTAGGAGAAGTTGCGGAGACAAGAACAGTACTACAAGTGTGAAATATGGTCACAATATGTATGTTATTCAACGGGACATAATTCTGCAATAAAGACATGAATCAAACTTCTGTTTCCTTTATGCACATGTTCAATGCGTGTCTGAACTGTGTTGAAAGTTTCAACTTCCTGCATCTAATACTATAGGAGGAGTTGTGGAGACAAGAACAGTACTACAAGTGTGAAATATGGTCACAATGTGTATGTTTTTCAAGGGGACATTATTCTGCAATAAAGACTGAATCAAAGTTCTGTTTCCTTTATGCACATGTTCAATGCATGTCTGAACTGTGTTGCAAGTTTCAACTCCCTGCATCAAATATTGAAGGAGGAGTTGCGGAGACAAGAACAGTACTAGAAAGTGTGACGGTCGGACGTATTTACGGACGTACGGACGGACAAGGGCAAAACTATATGCCCCTCCCCACTTCGTGGTGGGGGCATTAAAAAACCTTTAGAAGGCGAATATGGAATTACAACTTATTACAACTGAACAGCTACTCTCCCGCAGCAAAGCCTTAAAAATATGGCACCGTATTTGGAACATCAGTGGAAAATGTGCATGCTGACAAGTAAGCGTACTGAACAGCTGGCAGCCATATTTATACCACTGGGATAGCTCTTGTGCCTTTAATCCTCTTTGACAATATTGCTGCAATCAAACACACGCTGGCATCATGATGAAATGACAAAGAACAAACCATGACGGCACAAACAAAGAAGGCAATTAGCTAGTATTGTTTGTCATTTAACTGCAGGCCATATTAATTGATTCCATGATAGTGAAAACTGAAAAGCAGGCACATAAGCTCAACGTAAACACATAAGCTCAGCCATCGAACATTTTTAAGTTAATAGCCTATGCGGTACCTACAGTAGACTTTCAATGGCACAAACAGGCATTGGACCATGAAAACTGGTTCCAGCCAAAGGTAGTTCTAGCCATCCAAGGTTAGTTTCTATAAACTGAACTCTAGGGATCAAGATTGAGTTCCAGCAAGGTACGGGAAAAAGCCATCAGGGTTCGAGCCACTGATAACAGATACGTTTCTCAGAGCGGTATGGATAACCTGTTTCGAAAAATTTGAAAGAAAAAAGAAATCGTGCATAATGAGCGCAGTTCAGGTTAAGGCGTCTTACAACCAATTCCGATCAGTAGCTGAAATAAGGCTTCGCCGTTATGTTTACTAGGCAGACAACTTTAACAAAATATCATTTAGCCACCATGTTTACGAGGCAGACATCTTTAACAGAATATCCTTAAATGATATTCTGTTAAAGTTGTCTGCCTCGTAAAACATGGTGGCAAATTTAGTTCCCCCGGTAATGGAATATCTATTCTGATGGGGCCCAGCAGGCACATGACGTTGAAATGACGTCGTACTGACGTCGATGCGACATAATGGCGTCGCGTCGCATCGACGTCAGTGCGACGTCATTTTGACGTCATTTACCCGCTGGGGGAATACCCTTATATTGAATTTGCTCTCTCTTTCTCTCTCTAATTCTCTGTAAACAACTTTCCATTCAGAGTACTCCTTTGTCAGAAGTGCCCCCATCCTCATCTATCTCTATGAGATTTTTTTTCCACTGAGAGTACTCTCCTGGCGGAAGGGAGATGATTACGTCCTCCCTTATCCCTAATTATTACAGAGGAACTCTTAAGATGTATGGTACAGTGTACCATACATCTTAAGAGTTCCTCTGTAATAATTTTTTTCTAATAGGCCTCCAGCTGTGTAACCATCTTGACTCATAAACAAAATAAAATGCAAAGTTTTACAAACTAGATCTACTCGTATCCGAGTAGATCTCGTCAGCTAGTAGTTCTCGTCATTCCGCTTCAAACGAGTTTTTCGCATATTTTTTCTTCACTTCAACTGCCTTAATCCTAAGTTTATGATACATTTGGTCAAACTAGTGCAAAAACTCATCAAGCTATCGAGCTTTGTATATATAAATGCCGTTTTTTCTCTTTTGGATTCGCAAAGTCGCGTGATTACGTCAGGGGCATTCACGTGAGTATGTTCAAGCCACGTGCTGACCTCTCTTAATTGGGTCAGGTTTTCCAATATTGTGTCTACTTTGCAAACAAATTCCGAATGTAAGTCAACACTGCAGGAAAAACACAAAAATATTAAAATAGCAAACCTGACCCAGTCATCATTTATCGTTTTCAGCAGCCTCGTGAACAACACAAACTCCTCGTCTCAGTTTTGTGTTTGTTTTCGTCTGATGTGACCTATTAAAAAAAATTGAGCGCATTCGGCATACGAACGGACTTTGTTGCATGAATAAGATGTCAAAATCATTATATAGGAGCAACAGTAAAATGGGTTTTATATTTATTTTACAATCGAGCTCAAAAGCAACATGACGAGAACTGCTTCTGGATGCGACGTTGTCTGTGCGTGATAGCATATCAGATAAAGATCGCTCCCTGAGGTTCGTTCCTATAAATAAATTCATGACGTGTGAGTCGAAACCAGAGTTATTAGGTACCCAATACATAACTACCGCAAACTGAAAGAAAACCTGCTTGTTTGGGAGAAAACAGGAAATTGTTAGTAAAAAATGACGAGAACTACTCGGATACGAGTACGAGGGGTGTTCGGAAAGTTTGGGAAATGGCCTCATAACTTTGTTTAGGGGCATGCTAAGAACAAATGCTATGCAAGTCAAATATCGTTGTAAATACAATGTTAACTGTTGTCAACTGCTTGTCCATCGTTACCTACAATATCAATACAAAAGTAAGTAGGGTGGCAACTGTTATCAATTTATTCCTTTCCAAGCAATGCGCAGTTCTTATGGCGTTATTGAAATCGACGTCAACGTCAATTTTGGAACATTGTAGAGGTTTCATTTTTTGCATTAATTATGAATTTATTGACAGGTTTTCGTTGACCCATGTAAATGCTTTTGCAGACAAGATTTTTTGAACGCTAACATACTTTTTTATTACAAAATCGTTATAATTTTAATAGAAAGGAAGAATCTTTTACTACATAAATACGGATAATTCATATTTACGGGACAGTATGGAACCTAGATTAAATATTATTTCCGCGATATTTAAAGAACAACATTGCCTGGGCGATGTCTTTAAGTTGGAAAGCTAAAAGAACATCAAAGACAGCTCATATATGAATTACGGCCTTATAAATAAAACCTCTGCAATGCCCTTAGGGTATACCTCTTTCAACAAAGTTAAAATGCCTCTTTTCACAATACAATACAAACTGTTTTCAGACTTATCTAGGCATATCATAACAGTGTGTGTTATTGCTATCAGAAGTTATGTCATTGTGATGTTTACCAAGAAATTACGTCACTTGAAATACTTTCTGAACGCCCCTCGTATAACAAATTCAATGTTAGATGTACCTATACCAAGGAGTGCCTGGTGTTTCAATGTATGATTCATTATACAAATACTGACTTTTGATGCCACATGTAAATTCCGAAAAACTGGTATTCAACGGCACGAAAAATCGACCCCCAAAACTGATGTAGCCAAGGTAACGTAACGCAGCAGGGTAAACGCTATGTTTAAATCCCGCCGGCGGCAAAATTCTTTGCACAGTAAATGTTTTTTTTTCGCAAACGGCCTTTAATTATCATCTTATTATCATCTCGATACGACTGATATGCTCGAAAGTGACATATTACTCAATAGCATTCATCCATCAAAAGTGAAAGTCCCTGAGGCCTTCACAGAATTAGAAAAGCCTGTTTTTCCTGCGTTATATATAGCTGTCTGTTACACATCTAGTTTTAGATAAGATTAGTGCCTTCGGATATTCTCTCCTCGGCATCCGCGACGGGTACCTTCTGTACTGTTGGCCAAAGTACCTTACGGTGAACGGATCCGTTGTCCTTCGTAAACTCGGTAGCCATCCAATATGGATTCCCAGAGGCATCTCCATACTGAAATTACTTCACCATATGCACAATAAAGCTACCCTGGCTCTAATGACGGCCGACAACCTACAAATATGCAATCAGAAATCTTCCTTCGGCCAACTCCGGTAGCCATTGGCAGCATTCGGTCGTCTGCCATGTTGTTTAGTTGTCGGCTGTCATTTCTAACGCAACTCAAGGCAGTCTTGATGGATTAATATTCATGTCTTCAAACTACCCCTGGTTATATGTGTATATAAAAGAGCTGATACGAAACGAAAAGAGCTGTTCCGAAACGAACAGGTCCTTTTACTAACTATGACTTTTTCGTAACAGCTCTTTTTAGCTCGCCTGAACGAAAGTTCAGGAAGAGCTATTGTTGTCACCCTGGCGTCGGCGTCAGCGTCAGCGTCAGCGTCCGCGTCCACGCCCGCGTCCGCGTCCGGATTGGATGTTTTGGTTAAAGTTTTTAAAGACCTATATCTCCTTAACCCATAGATGGATTCTTTTGATACTTGCACTGTAGTTAGATATTGGTCCAAAGTTTAACAGGGTACCACCCCACCCCACTCTGTGACCTTGATGTCAAGGACATGGACTTTGAAAATTGGGAGTTTTTTTAACTGGATGTTTTGGTTAAAGTTTTATAAAGCCCAATATCTCCTTAACCCATGGATGGATTCCTTTGATACTTGTACTGTAGTTAGATATTGGTCCAAAGTTTTCCAGGGTACTACCCCCACCCCCCTCAGTGACCTTGATGTCAAGGTCATGGACTTAGAAAATTATCTTTTTATTTTTTCAATGTTTTGGTTAAAGTTTTTTAAAGACACATATCTCATGAACCCATAGATGAATTCTTTTTATATTTGCACTGAAGTTAGATATTGGTCCAAAGTTTTACATAGTACTACCCCAACCCCGCTCAGTGGCCTTGATGTCAAGGTCAGGGACTTAGGAAATCGGTCTTTATTAAAGTTTTCTAATTGCATACTGATTCATAATGCTTGGCAGAGACTTAGTTTACACTTGAACTGATGTTAGACACTTTTTTGAGTTTTTACAAAACACTATATACTTACCCCACTGGATGACCTTGAAGTCAAGGTTATTGACTTTGAATTTTGGTTAAAGTTTTATATTTATGAAGACATAATTTCACAGTGCCACAATGGACTCAGTTGATACTTATACATGTACTTGGACTGATGTTAGATAATGGTTCAAGGTTTGATACATCCCAGCCTCCCCCTCCCCCCACCCCTACCCCACTCCTCCCCCTACCCCCCTTAGTTCTTTGACCTCAAGCTCATGAACTTTGAAATTTCATGTAATTTTTTTCTTATTTTAATTTTATTTTAAGACATTTCTGAGATAGCTTTTGTTTATAAATTTGTTGTCATTATGGACATGCTTGCCTGAAGTTTTATGCATAGCGGTCCACACCACCATAGTGACTGTGTGATGGGCAAGCACCTATTCAGGCGAGCTATGCTGTCAGGCGACAGCTCTTGTTTGTTTTGAAACAACCCTTGTACATAGTTAACCAGGGGTGCTTGATGGGTTAATGATGATGTCTTCAAACATGAGGTTTCTGGAACTCATTATGTCCGCGCTAATAATTGCTTCTAAAGTTAGCATTTACTTCTAACAGAAGTTACTCGAGACCTAGTTACAAACAGTCGGAAAGACCATTATTGCTATGGTATGTCTTTTCCAATATAAGGATCATTACCGTGCGTGATTAAGCAGTGTTTCTTAGAATCCTGCACAAGTTTCTTGTTGTCCACGCGACGTCGTATCACCTTCCGTCTTCTCTAGTGTTGACTTTAGGTACTATCGATTTTGTACAAGATCTTCAAAAATAACACTGGAACCAAGTTACAGTAAAATTTCTAAAAACTGGGACACCTAAAATGAGCCGCGACACGAGAAAACAAACAAACAAGGCTGTGCGCAGACTCAGATCAGCCTGGGCATCCGCCCAGTCTGATAAGAGACTTCGCTGTGCGCATGGACATAGCTTAGACCCTCAGCTACCATTTAAGTGCTTAGCGAAGAGCCTGATCAGATTTGGCGGATGCCCAGGCTGATCTGAGTCTGCGTTTGGCGCACAACCACATTGTTGGTTTTCTCGTGTCGCGGCTCAAATATAAACCCAAATCAATCAATCATTTACCATAGTTACCATACAAACGGAACACTTTGGTTTTACATTGCAGTCATGGGTCCAAAAGATGCAGACGGAATAGTAAACTTTTTGATCCTGATCAGACTGCTCGTTTTATGAGCAGTCTGATCTTGATCTGCAATTTTAACTCAGACCGATATTTTCCAAATACATGTACTTAGAATTTTAAGATAGGTTCCACATTAAAATATGCAGAAATTACTCTAAATTGCATAAAATCTCTCTTTGACTTTGTCGATTGTCCCCGCTTTTACCCGATCTGACCAACAGACTCTCTCTCTCTCTCTCTCTCGTTGAATTGCGTTTCTGATCTCTCCAATTAAATTAGGTGACCCACTCCACACAAAAATATATGATGATACGGCATGTTCGAACAGAGGAACTACAGGTTAGACTGTGTAACGCCAATATCTACGTCTTTCCTAGTCAAACTGGCAATTTTCGCAAAAATATGAAATAAAGAAGCTTTACGGGGTTTGTGATACCGGTAGCCGATTTGTTTTTATTTTGTTATGAAAGAGATTTCATGACTTCTCTTTCTGTTGATAATCAAGCTGATATCATTGAGGCATTTAACTCAACCTCTAGATATTTAGACGATCTTCTGAATATTGATAATCCTTATTTTGAAAGCATGGTTAACCAAATTTACCCACCTGAACTTAAATTGAATAAAGCTAATACTTCAGATACCGAGGCCCCCTTTTTGGATTTACATCTATCTATTTCTAACGGTTTTGTATCTTCTAAAATTTATAATAAACGTGATGACTTTGACTTTGATATAGTTAATTTTCCATTTTTGGATGGTTGTGTCATAGGTCCGCATATGTATGTAGAAACACAATCAGCACAATACAATTTGTGTTGGTTATATTTCTACACTGTCTTGTTACACCCGGTGGAAACGTTTCGGTTGTACGCGGTGTTTTATTAAGTATTCCCTTTTCCGTCCAGTCCCTTCATAACAATACCTGTAATAGCATTTACCGTTGCATGGCATCTCGCTATAGTAAAATGCATGTTCACTGCATGACTCAGTGCACTCGCCATTTAGCAATCGAATAGATAAGTACTACACTTTTCTATAGACATATGCTATTTATTAAATATATGTTGTATATATTTAATTCCAGAGCTATCCTGCAGATGTGCCACTGCTGATCTCGTTGCAGTTTTGGAATAAATCATCTTTTGTATATATAATGTCGTTCTTTGTGAATTCCATCCGAGGGATCGAACCCAGTCGGTGACAGACGTTCCACGTCATCCCTCTTATGGAGTGTATATTTCTCAACTTATAAGATTTGCTAGAGTGTGTAGTCATGTAGATGACTTTAATGCTCGCAATAAATGTTTAACTGCTAAACTTCTTCAACAGGGCTATCGGTACCATAAGCTTAGAAAGGCTTTTTCTAAATTCTATCGCAGACACCATGAATTGGTTTCAAAATTTGATGTCGGATTAAAATTTCTTTTACACCAAGGCCTATCGGAACCAGAATTTTATGGTGACTTAGTATACAAATTCAAAAAGATTAAGGGTAGGACTGATTTTTCTGATCAATTCCGAAAAATAATAATACGTCACAAACGTATTGGCTATAATTTAAATGTTATGCGACAGTCTGCATGCTTAGTGATTAACCCAATCACGGTTGATAGCTTTGCTGCACTCTTTAATTGCACACCGGGGGATCGGTCGTCAGACTCTATGATGGCCCCGACCTAAAGCTATATATTTTAGTTGGTTGGGACCGGAGCCTTTTTGTCTGTTGCTTGGTCCACCGGGGCTCAACTGGTGACCTTCTTTTGCTTCAGATTTCTAGTGGGGTTGTTTGGCAGGACAGGGATATCCACCTGTCAGACGGCCCGTTGTATCTGTTGAGTCCTCGTCTTTGCTTCTTCATGGTGTTGAAATTTGATTTATGTGTTTACCGTGATGATTCATTGACGAGTTAGAGGGTTATCATGCGAACCGAACAACCAACTAAATGTTTTGTACCACTTCAGAAACTGAGGGTGAGGTTGGGCCTGTAAAATCGATTTAAGCCCCCCAGTAATTCATTACTGACCGTTCCAAGGCGGTAGTTCTGTTGTGGTTCTTTGTTGCCTGTTTTTGGTGTCAGAGTTTCTGTGATGTTTTACCTTATGTATGTTATTATTATTTTTGGTTCGGTTTGGGTTGCTGAGTGGCCACCTTTTGGGAACAAGCTGCTCACTCGGTTGGCCATATGTTCTCTGTATCTTGATTATTTGTAATCTTAGTTGTTTCCAACTATGGTTTGAGGGCTGGATTTGGATTTTGATTGTTTCAGTTCCTGGTCTTTGCATACTTTTTACTTGTTTTTGGAACTTTTGCCGTTTCACTTCAGTGTTTAAGTCAGCTCATTGCCTAGAAATCCAAGCAAACCTAAAGAACCAAGACATATAATTAAAGTCTTTAAGAGTTCTTTCAGGAGCAGAGAAAACATTCAAAAGATGAAACACGGGCAACACTTCGAAGTTTCAGCTAATCGAACCTCATGGGTGACCCTGACAATTTATGGTGACAAAAGCCAATGAAAAGCATTCAGTAATTTCTTAAATTTTATAAGGCAGTCAATTCCAAGACTGATTAGTATCAAAAAAGGGCCAAAATTTTTCAGTGGAGAAGAGGACAGACATAAGTATGGGATCTGATTTCGAGTTCATTAGGACATTGTGAGTGCTCTCTTGGGATGCCGACCAGTCTCCAGCAGACTGATCTCAATCCGCTTGAGAGCAGCTTATTTCAATATCAACATTTTGCAGGTTCATGCACCAGCATCTGGGCATGATGACAATGGGGTCGACCACTTCTACCAGCAACTTAAGGAAATCATAGACCAAACATCAAAGATAGTTGGTTGGTTGTTTTGGGTTAACGGCCCTTTGAGACAGTATTTCAGTCTATATCGGGCCGTCTCCCAGAGGGAGAGAGAAAGAAGAGAAAAATGATAGACGAGAGAAAAAAATGTCCAAACAAACCCCCATCTACACCTACTGAAAGCACAGTAGGCCCTTGCCCTACTATTATCTTACACGCAGCACCATCGCACCACCCGACCACCCCAAACAGGATATTCTGGTTATACAGGGGGATTGGAGTGCTAAAGTTGGGAAGGATATACAAACAGATTGGAGAGAAGTTTGTGGGACAAGTGACAGAGGTCTCAGACTCATTGAGTTTGCAACATTTTTAACAACCTAGTGTTGACAAACACCCTTGGCCCTCATAAACCATCCAGAAGATGGACGTGGCACAGCCTAGATGGGAAACACCACAATCAGACTGACAACATCTTGATAAAAAGGGTTTTCCATCGGGACTTGACACCCATAGGACAAGGAGATATCCTTGAGCAGATCTAAGAAGTGACCATAACCTGGTGATGATGACCTGCAGAGCCGTAAATGTCACACTTCGTATATGTCACTGTATGAAGAATTCGTACCAATTCCTCACAGCATGTGACAAATTGGTACCAGTATGCACACGAATGTGACAAATACGTGCGAAGTCAAATTTCATATAGCATGCATGCGAATTCTTCACATTGCTAAAATAACCCCATTTTTGCAGTTTGCTTTCGATACTAATTATTCACATGTATGGCATAACTTTATAAACGTGGGAAGAAATTTGAACATGTAACAGATAACATGCATGTGTTTTACGGTTGGAACTTCTGGGACAGGAGTTACAATGCTCAAGGGCAAATCATTAATATGAGGGACAATCGTACTAAACAATTCTACCATGTTCTTTCTCGTGCTGATAAAATTGATATGATAGTAAGGCAAGTAGAATATATGTCTATTTTGTTAGATCCAAAGCCAGATGGGAACGTTTTGAAGCAATCGGCCACCAGTTGAGTTTATCTGGCATACACAGAGACGAAGGTACAGTCCGCCAAGAAGCGGTTGACCACCTATGAAACAACCAACAGTTTTATCCTGGCCCAGAGGTTATAAGACTTGAGTACATTCTCAAACTCAAAATAAAGCACACTGATTGGCTGCTTCCGAGCACATGCTCGGAAGCAGCCAATCAGTGTGCTTGATTTTGAGTATGTGCTCGGAAGCAGCCAATCAGTGTGCTTTATTTTGAGTTTGAGATTATTCTCAAATTTTATAACCTCGAACCCAGATCAAATAAAGCTATTAGTACATGGATATGAGAGTTCTTTATATGTGTCCTTTGGAATCCATCCTGGAAATTTCTTGTACAGCAAGCCGGTCCGGTAAGCGTAGTTGGTAGCGCGTCTAGCCTAGCGTGCGCGGGTTTGAATCCCGGTCCGGCAAACGTTCTGTCATAGAGATTGGTCATTATTTTTTCTCTACGGCCTGGAGAAAAACGATTTGTCATTTTCAAGAAAACCTGTTATCTTTACTGTTTGTCATTTAAGCCTATATCTGCATATGACTTAATATATGTACACATCAACCAATATTTTGATACCAAACCAGGAATCATTTTCAAGCGAGATTTTGAGAGATTTGTTCTATTCTTCGCCATAAATCTCACCAAAATTTGTTTAATGGGAGAACAAGAAATGTTACAGTATGTAACAAATGCCCCGAAGGCCCCTTAAACTGACCTTTGACCCTGATTGTGACCTTGAACTTGGGCAAGGAAGCCCAAATCTTGCAAGTGAGACGCCTTTTTATCATGCTTTACCTTTCTGTGAAGTTTGATGAAATTCACTTCAGCAGTCTGCAGTCATTTTATAGATACATGTATAATCTGACCTATATGCCCCGATTGGGAACCTAAATTTTCTTTGTGACATACCATCTCATTATGTTTTACCATTTCAGGAAGTTTAATACAGTTTGCTTAAGAAGTCTTTTAGTAATTGGGGAGAAACAACTTGACCTTTGACCTCAGACTGTGACCTTTAACTTGGGTGTGAAAGCCTACATCTTGTGTGTAGCTTACCTTCTCATTAAGCTTCATCTTTCTGTGAAGTTTAAGGAAATTAGCTTCGGTACATGTCTGAGCAATTGTTGAGACATGATTTGACATCTGACCCCAGATTGTGACCTTGACCTTGGGTTGGGAAATATAAATATTATGTGTGACAAACCATCTCATTGTCCTTTGTATTTCTGTGAAATTTGATGAAATTCAGTTATGTAGTTTCAAAGTAATCGCAGAGACACTATTTGACCTCTAAGCCCCGACAGTGACCTTGACCTTGGGTTTGGGAATATAAATACTATATATGACAAATCTTCTCATTACTCTTTATATTTCTGTGAAATTTGATGAAATTCAGTTATGTAGTTTTAAAGTAATCGCAGAGACACTATTTGACCTCTAACCCCCGACAGTGACATTGACCTTGAGCGTGGAAACCAAACTCTTGCGCACGACACACCTGTTTATTGTGCTCTATCTTTCTGTGAAGTTTCATCAAATTTGCTTCTGTCAGTAGTTTATAAGTTATAGCTGAGACACGATTTAAGAAATGATTTGACCTTTGACCCAACTGTGACCTTGGACGTGGGAACCAAACTCCGTGACACACCTGCTCAATGTGCTCTACCTTTCTGTGAAGTTTCATCAAATTTGCTTCAGCAGTTTTTAAGTTATCGCTGAGACACGATTTGTTACGGACGGACGCACGCACGGACGAACTGACGGACGGTACAATTTAATATGCCACCCGAAGTCCCTTCGGGGGCATAAAAAACTCATGCGAAATGTATTTCTATAATAAATATAGTGAATAGTACCAAAAATCTCACTGAGAATGGAGAATTTCTCACGCCAAAAATGGCTAAATGAGATATATTTCTAAGCCAGAATTATCCCTGCCAAACGTGAAGGTTAAACCGCTTTCCATAGTGAATTGTCTTCAGTTGGTTGTTTGTTTGTTTTGGGTTTAACAAGGTATTTCAGTCTATACTGGGCCGTCTCCCAGAGAGAGAGAGAGAAGGAAAAGAGATATGACAGGCGACAGAAAAAAATGTCCAAACAACACCACCCGCACCGACTGCAAGCACAGTAGGCTCTTGCCCTACTATTATCAAAAAGTATCCCCCCCCCCCCCCCCGCCGCACTGGAAGTTATACCCAGCACCATCGTCCGACCCGATCATCCCTGGATTTGTCTCTAAAAGATTTTGTGAAAAATGACAAATATCTTAAGAAATAGTATTTGGTTTTTCTTTTGCGGTTCCTCGTTCTGCAATAAATGTTAGTAATAAACGCAGGCGTATTCGAAAACCTTGGTGGAACGACAATTTACAGGTGTTATGGAATGATATGTGTCATGCAGAAAAAGCATATTTAAAATGTAGAAACAGCCAAAAGCATAATTTAAAGCATATTTTTGTTCAAAAGCGTAAAATGTTTGATAAGCAGGTACAGAGAAGAAAGAGAAATTACTGGTTTGAAATGCAGAATGAAATGATAAGTAATGCTGAAAATAATCCAAACGATTTTTGGAAGACAATAGGTAGAGCAGGGGTAAGGGATAATAGAAAGAGAGAAATTCCGATGGAAATTGTAAATGATAATGGTGAAATTAACACAGACAGTAATGCTGTTCTTAATAAATGGAAAACTGAATTTTCTGCACTACTAAACCCAACGCATAATCAGCAAATTAATTTGCAGAATGTTGATGTCATGCTAAATGTTAATAACACTGTTGATGAGTCGGGTTTATTTGCGAATAATTTTACCGTTTCCGAAGTTCGTAATGCTGTTTATAGTATTAAACATAATCGTGCAATTGGTGTTGACGATATACCAGGCGAGGTATTAAAAAACGACAGCATTATTTCTTTCTTACATAAACTGTTCAATACGTGTTATCGTTCTGGCAAAGTTCCAAATATCTGGGGGAAGTCTCTCATTTGTCCTATACCGAAATGTACTACAAGCGAAGCCCGCGATCCGCTTTCTTACAGGGGCATTGCAATTTCACCTGTAGTCTACAAAGTGTATTGTAACTTGTTAAATAATCGAGTTAGTATGTGGTCAAATTACAATAATATAATATTTGAAGGCCAGAATGGATTCAGAAAAGGCCGAAGCACAATTGACCATATAAGTTCTTTGACAAATATAGTTGAAACAAGGAAAAAAATGAAAAAGTCCACCTTCTGCGCCTTCATAGACTTTAAAAAGGCATATGACTCAGTTAACAGAGATATTCTTTGGACGAAACTTGAAAAACTCGGTTTTAACGGGCTATTATTAGATGCAATTAAGGCTTTGTATAACAATGTTCAGTCTTCGGTTAAACTAAACGGACTTACAACCGATTGGTTTAATGTAAACTGTGGACTAAAGCAAGGATGTTGCTTGTCGCCATTACTTTTTAATTTATATATAAATGATTTGGCATTAAAAATTGACGCACTGGGTAAAGGTGTTAAAATTGGTGACGATACAGTCTCTGTTTTACTGTATGCTGATGATGTAGTTCTTATTGCTGAAACAGAAGCAAATCTGCAGTCGATGCTGGATATATTAGGAAGTTGGTGCAAAAGTAATTTAATCTCAGTCAACTCAGCTAAATCCAATGTTGTGCATTTTCGTAATCCCTCAATGCCGCAATCAGATGCCATATTTACGGTAAACGATGAGAACATTTCGTATACAGTGCAGTATAAATATTTGGGGATAGTCTTATCAGAACATCTAGATTTCGCAATAACTGCTAAACACGTCGCACAGTCTGCAAATCGCGCACTTGGACTTTTAATAGCTAAATCAAAAGCATTTGGTGGTATTCAGTATGGTCCTTTTACAAAGCTTTATGAGTCAGTTGTTTGCCCGGTTATATCGTATGGTGCTGCGATCTGGGGCACCCAGTCCTATAGCTGCATTAATGCTGTACAACATAGAGCTGCGAGATATTTTCTAAATGTAGGAAGGTATACACCTAACGCAGCAGTTAATGGAGATATAGGATGGACGCCCATGTTGGAAGTCTGTGTTATCATTCTGGTGTCGCTGTATAAATATGGACGCAACAAGGCTGAACAGGAAAATATTCTGCTGGTCAAATTCAAAAGTAAGTACCAGATGTAAAAACTGGAATTTCAGGGTAGGTCAGAAATTGACAGAGTCCAATTTCCACATTCATAATAACATAAATCAAACCATTAATAAGACCAATATTTTAAATAACGTTTTGTCTTTCATTACGCAAGAATATATTAATCAGTGGGCAGTTGATGTAAATCGCAATAGTTCACGTTCGGGAGTTGGAGGGAATAAACTTCGATTATACAGAACCTTTAAGCAGGATTTTGTAGTTGAAGAATATTGTACAAGGATATTTAATAGGTCTCATAGAGGGGCTTTGGCTAAATTTAGAAGTGGAACCGCCCCGATTGCACTTGAAACTGGCCGCTATAATGGCTTAGAAGTTAGTGAAAGAAAATGCTTTAGCTGTAGGAATGCTGTTGAGGATGAAATCCATGTTTTATTACATTGTCCGCTGTACACCGAGTTCCGAAATGAGCTGTTTATTGAAGCTGAGCTTATACTAAATGGTTTTCAGAACTTAAATGATATTGAAAAAGTATCTTTTATTTTAGCTTATCCTTCCATAGTCAAGATAAGTGCCAAAACCTGTTATTTGATTTTAAACAAAAGGCGTAGTCTGCTGTACAGTTGATGTAAATATGTATATTGTGTACCATATTTTTATAAGTGTCCATTTAAATGTAAAAAGCTGTCTGTTATTTACAATACTAACTGCTGTTTTGCCCCGGTGGTGCGGTTGATACCCAATGCTGAGTCCATGATCGGGTCCATGCTGTTTGGACATTGGCTCCGCCACATGTTCCCTGTTATCATGGACTCAGCGTGGGGTATCAGGGAGGATTTACCACTGGGACAGTATACATTTCAACGGACACGATTATCTCTTTTAGTGCAGATTAAAGTTGCAATTTCATTTTATCTGTTGCTCTGGTCCCTGTGCTGCATTTGATATCCCATGCCGTGTCCGGATCCGGCAACATGCTGTGTGAACATTGGTTCCACCGCGTGTTCCCGGTTATCCGGACTCGGCATGGGGTATCGAGGGAAGGTAGCGCATGCAGGGCACTAATTTATGGTACGTTTTAGAGTGATAATGGCTCATAGATAATGCGTGTCGCTTTTTTATCATACTAATTGCTGTTTTGTCCCAGTACTGCATTTAATACTCCAGGCTGAGTCTGGAAGCGTTGACTTGTTGGTTGGATAACCGTCTTCCTTGGCTCAGTGTGAGGTATTTAGGGGATGTAGTGCTGGTGCAGGACACAAGAACAGACACATTTTAGAGCGATCGTCTCTCATAGCTCAATATTGAGTCGCAATTTTACATCTTATATCGATTTTTTTAACTGTGTTTATGTACATGTAAAAATTGGTGAGACGTTAATAAAATTATCTTATCTTAAATGGAACAAAAGCGATCTATCTGCTTGTACTCTGTATTTTTACCATTAAACCCAAAACAAGCAGTCAACCAATCAATTAAATGGGCAAAGAGTGACACAACCGACATCATTATAATATAATTGAGCCGCGACACGAGAAAACCAACAATGTGGTTGTGCGCCCGGTGCAGACTCAGATCAGCCTGGGCATCCGCCTAGTCCGCTCAGACACTTTGCTATGCCCTTAAAGTGTAGCTAAGGGTCTAAGCTACCTTCATGCGGATAGCGAAGACTCTGATCAGACTGGGCGGATGCCCAGGCTGATCTGAATCTGCGCTGGGCGCACAACCACTTTGTTTGTTTTCACGTGTCGCGGCTCATATAAAGAGAAACAAGAACAACAACATAGTTAAACTCCTTTCATGTTCTACGCTTGTGCAATGCCCAATTCTTTTGGGTGCTCCGTATAGTGTCCAGTGCCGGGGCGTCCTACTGATTTGGACAATAGTAGGACAAGGGCCTAGTAGGTGCGGGTGGGGGTTTTGACTTTTTTTCTCTCGTCTGTCATTTCTCTCGTTTTTCTCCCTCTCTTTGTGAGACGGCCCGATATAGACAGAAATACTGTCTGAAATCATCTCTGAAATGGCCGTTAAACCCAAAACAACCAACTAACCAACCAATCTTTTTGGTCTATCAGCATGAAAAAAATTTATCATGAGGTATCGGTGCAAGCTTCTCGCCATAGTTTCGTTATTGTAAATAACTGCGATTAGCAATTTAGCTTTTAAAAATATAAAACACCATTGAGTTTCACATGAAAATGGTTCGAAATTTGACTCGGGAGAAGAGAGAGAGGGGGAGGGTATTATTGATGGAGATAGGATTTTTATTGCCGGCCCTGGAAAACAATGAGAGAGCTAACGTGTTTACAAACTAACCCCCACGGTATATCGATTACTCGGTCTAAAATGAGCTACTTTTGAATTGGTAAACAAAGATGAGTGAATGTGAGTGAACTCGGGTTTAACGTCCCACCAACAACGAGGTCATATGGAGACGGGACCTCGGTTTAAAGTCTCATCCAAAAGACCGGAGAAGCGGGGGATCGAACCTGCGACCCCTGGATTGGTAGTCTGGAGTGTTATCCACTACGAAACAAAGATGAAAACACAATGTACAGGCGTGAGGACCCATCCACTGTCCTGCTTTTTATTTATACTGCATCGCTCAGTGGCGAAGCAGAAAAAGGAAAACTTATTTTTACGGGGTGGTTGCGGTCGTGTGATGGTGCTTGGTAAGTTTCAGTATCGGGGTGTCCTACTAATTTGGATTAAAGTAGGACAAGGGCCTAGTGCGTTTGCAGTAGGTGCGGGTGGTGGTTGTTTTGACATTTTTCACTCGCCTATATCGCGCACTTCTTTGGAGACGGCTCGATATAGACTTTAACTGTCTCAAACAGGCGTTTTAAAAACCAAGACCAACCAACAAACCAATGGAACGATTCCTCGTCTTTCAAAAACATGTTCCCTTATACTTTTTGCCACGAATACTGATCAATATATGCACAGCAACCCAGATTTTATCACAAAAATGCTGTTATTGAAACGCTTAATATTTGCGATGAGTTTACCATTCATAGGGCTAGGGGGCTAGGGAAACTTCAATTCTGATAAGTCTGCTGTTTAGAACTGCCAGTATTCATATTCAATTGCAGCTGATTCGGTTTTTAGAGTTTAAAGGATTGGATGATAATATAATACAATACAATGCAACACAATATCATACACACTAAGCCCCTCGCCTATTTGCAATATATTGACAGACAAAAATCTTATAAAAAAACAACATCATATATGTTTCCAACACACGGCGTTTTGCAACCCAAAGATCAACGTATATCCTTATCCTAACATTTCAAAGCCATCCCCACAGTATACTACTATACACATAATAGCGATTTAATATATAAAGCGGTTGATTTGGTTAGATCGAAACACGGAAAGAGAGCTTTTCGTGTTTCGTCTTAACATGTTAAATCGGCATTACACGTACCCACTTGCGTAGCGTGCATCCGACTATGATACGAAATTTCAAGAGATTGTAACAATTTCGACACGCAGACACTCTTCGATCAAAATATTCTCTTTAGCCGACAGATGCAAACAGAGAAGACTCTGGTCAGACAGGGCGGATACCTAGGCAGGCTGGTATCAGTCCACCATTTATATACTTTATGCTATTCTTTTCAGGTACCCATTTCCCTGCAGGAACATACCATCGTAATGACGTCGGGTTGACGTCGATGTGACGTTTTGACGTCGCATCGACGTCAGTACGACGTCATTTCGATGTCATGTTTCCGCTGGGTTATAACAACTCAAATTCAAAATGCTTCTTTATTATACCGTGTAATAAGGCAAGATTATTTGCCATTGCTTTGTAAAACCATCAATGAAAATACTGACAGACAGACAGACGGACAATACATATACTTACAAGTGTCATTATATCACGTGACTGAAGACATGGAATTGTATCACCGGTTTTAAATCAGAAGAAGACAAATTCTGATTTTCTCAGATATATCTACCTGTTTGTCATGGTGTGCTAACGGTTACCATGGCTACGGACTGTTTATCACATAGAAGTCAGTAGACAATATACAGGTAAAGTGCCACACAGAAATCGATTCCTGATAAAATTTGCATCACCTGGATATTTGTTTTAAATAGGTAAAAAAGTCACATTTAATAATTATTCGCGGGAATGATCTGCTGATCAAAGAAACTGTATACTGCGCAAGCACCGTCCAGCTTTCACGTATTCACAGGGTATAATCGATTCCACTAATTTTCGCTTCCTGCAGAGACTGTACATCATATTTGGCTTCCGCCGAGACTGTCCACGAAGTCTTGATTCCTGCCGAGACGTCTGTACATGATAAATGGCTTCCTGCAGAGACTGTCCGCGTGATTCTGCTTCCTGCCGAGAGCCTCGGCAGGAAGCAGAATCACGCGAACAGTCTCGGCAGGAAGCCATTTTTCGAGGACAGTAGTCTCGGCAGGAAGCAAGAGATCGTGGACAGTCTCGGCGGAAGCCAAATATGATGTACAGTCTCTGCAGGAAGCGAAAATTAGCGGAATCGATTATACCCTGTGGTATTCGGTATTGAGTAGAAGCCCATCATGAATCAGTCCGTGTATGCTATAAAACAAACTATGCATGCATCGACCTGACAAGCCTGTGCAGACTGGTCAGGTCGGGGCATGCGTAGTTCGAAAATGCCTACAATGGTTTCCCTCGAAACTCTCGTGACTTGTTAAGGCGCCATAGGTACACCTCCATGTTTTTCTGCCATGTTTACAAAGGAACAGAAGAATTGAAACTTCCTATCTTCCAGTTACCTAACCCTTCCGAAACTCAGTGAGTCTCCACTGAAAGATAAAAATTGCTCTATCCACCGTAAAATAGTAGGAATACAGTATAATCAGTTTTTGCCAGTTTCACATTTAGTCAATCTCTGTAAGTGCAGACTGAGGCATATAAATTTAATCTTTAAACATCTGTCATTATTTTAATAGCATATCATATCAAGAATTCCATGATTTCATGAAAGTTTGAAGAACTATTTTATGTCCTGGTCGATATGGCAATAAAAACGAGGAAATTTCTCAGAAAATATAAAATATTTTTGAGCCGCGACACGACAAAACCAACAATGTGGTTTTGCGCCCAGCGCAGACTCAGATCAGCCTGGGCATCCGCCCAGTCTGATCAGACTCTTCGCTGTCCGCATGGAGGTAGCTTAGACACTTAGCTATCCTTTAAGCGCTTAGCGAAGAGTCTTATCAGACTGGATGGATGTCATGGCTGATCTGAGTCTGCGCTGAACGCACAACCACATTGTTGGTTTTGTCGTGTTGTGGCTCATTTAATGTAATGAGGTATTTACTGGAGGAAGTAAATACTGTGGGAAGGGCATTATAATCCAATCATTCGTTCATGCCAGTTTGTACGAAATGTTAGGCCGTGCAAACTGGCATCATCGATGATGGATGAGTGGGGTTATAACAGCCCTTTTCAAGAGTAGTTTAGTTCCCCGCAACTCCTCCTACGTCTTTCATCGGATTGATTTGAAAATTTTACAGATTGTATTCCTATGACATGAAAATGTGCATGTGGTTTTCGATTTTTGTTTCGGCCATTTTTTATGGAATTACAGCCCTTGATGACTCAGACCTTCCGAAATCTTGTCCCCGCAACTCCTACATCTTTCATCGGATTGATTTGAAATTTTACAGATTGTATTCTTACGATATGAAGATGTGCATGTGGTTTTTTATTTTTGTTTTGGCCATTTTTAATGGAGTTACGGCCCTTGCTGACTTAGACCTTGTCCCCGCAACTCCTGCACCATCTTGTATCAGATTGACTTGAAATTGTGCAGAATGTTATGGCCCTTTGTCGTTTTTTCGCATTTTTCCAACTTTTGAACCGTTTGACAGAGAGAGCTGACATTTGCCATGATTCGGTATGCTATTAGCATTTGGTAAATTAATTATTCTGATTATTGTTAGGATGTGCTAAATTATAAGTGACAGAGTTATTCCCCTTTAATTGATAATAGACATTCACTTAAAGGTAAAGGGATAACTTCAGAACTATTCATATTAATGGACTGATTTTTCATAAATGCATTGTTCATTTTTCATCAGATTCATATAAGCAGGATTATGGCTCTTGTTATTTTGTTACTGGGTATACAGTCTTGCTGTTTTGGTCATTTTGTAAGGGCCTATAGTTTCAGCAACCTGATTTTACACATATATGCCCCGTTCTGAACTTAAGTATTTTATAAAGAGGCCCAGTAATTGGGTAATTGTCTTTGCCTATGTTCAGTTATCATTTGCTTACCAGGTTCTGTAATATATATATTTTCTGTTTTTGGCCATACAGTTACTCTGAAACGGAATAAAGGGCTGCAGTTTGTGACACATTTCAAACGTCGGGTGACACTTGGCCGATGGCCTTTTATTATTTCGTTATTATTATTATTATTATTAATAGAGCTTGTTTTAACTTTATTTGTTATCATCATCACTATTCTTCTCCTTTTTCTATTGTTATCACCATCACTATTCTTCTTCTTTTTCTTCCATTGTTATCATCATCACTTTTCTTCTTCTTCTTTTCATGCTTCTTCTTATTATTATTATTGTAATTATTATCATCATAATTATTATTATTATTTTAATTCTGTAGTAATAGTAATTGACAGAGAGACTGTTTGACAGCCACAATACCGTCGTTGAAGTGTACAGTAGCCGAATTCGTATTGTATTTACTCTCAATGGCGTAGCTGCCCATATGCAAATTTGCATATTCAAATTTTGTTAAAACAACAAAACGTTTATATGTATGGTCAATGAAACCTTTTAATTGGACAATACAGTAAGCCGTAATTGCATTCAGATGTGGCTCGACTTACGAAGGCATAAAACAGAATTTACATATCATGGAATTACCTGACTGTAGATATGTAATGAGAATATGGGTAAATATTTTCAAGGACATCATATTTGCGCATGAACTGTAGCTATAACTAATTGCTTTTGATATAATGGGTGCGCCTTGCGAAAAGGTGGCTGATAGTTTTACGACAATGAAAGATTCAAATCACCCTGTATATCCGCACGTATTGGATACAGCCTTCTTCTTGCATTTCAAAACAAATTCGGGATTTATAGATGGCTCGTGAGAATAGCGAAGACTGAGATCAGAATGTTTGCTCTTTGCACATACAATAATGTATTTTTCTCGCGGCGCGGATGATATATAGTCTTCTATATAAATTATCAGCTTATTTTTTATCATATTAAAAACCAGTTTATGATCGACAGGTGAAATGAAAAGCATACACGTGTATGGTGTTAAAGTACTGCCAAAATATACACGTACACTTCATACACAGACGCACACGCATGAACGTGTAGAAAATTTAACTGGAAACAGCTTTGTCGTCCAAGTTGTGACTTAAATAGAGTACCTGCCGTTGTAGAGATGCGTTGCACTGGCCGTATGCACCAAGAGAAGGTGCCTTGTTGATGTAGTCCTTGCTTTTGCAACCACTTCTGCTGCCATACCAATTATGTTGAGAGCTGAATGCTGGCTGCTTCAAACAGCGGCTAGGAAAATGCATCTGTCTCCAGGAGAATGTGTATACGATCATCATCTACTGTTCGTAGCCCCTCCATCTGGTCCTTTGTAAAATTCTGCACTACCCGAGTAAATTCGATGAATGTTCTTGGGAATTCTTCCAACCAGGATATCCTTGTTCCCAGTGAATGGCTTGATCCCTCCGGACTTGGTCCTTGAGGTGCATCAACACTGTATGTGCTGTACATGTACGTTTCAGACGGATCCTCCCTCTCCACTCCTCGGCACTGCAGAATAAAACAGGCATTGCTTTCCAAGAGTCTTATGGACGTAGGAGTAGTGCGTATTATAGGCTCAACATCCTTGCCTAAAGCATATTAAAGACGGAGCCCATTTCTCTCATTTCTTTTCCTTTTATCTTGTTTCTTACAAGGTACCCACTTACCGTTGGGTTGACAGAGTTGTTCAGTCTGTGGCTGGCCCGTTGGGAATTCGAACCTGCGACCTTCTTCACTACAGCGGAGAGCCTCAATCCACTCGACAACGACCAACGGCATGTGAATTGATGCCAGTTTATGTGTTGCCAGGAGTAACATATACTCCTCGCCAAAAATTTAGCATAATGTAAATGCAAACATAACAAGCTTATCAGACTTAACAACAATCGAATTCTAACTTTCTCTGAAAGTTCATGCATTCTATCATCAACACAAAAACAAGTTTGATTTGTATTTGAGTATCAACTGCTCAAATGGGCACAGGCGTACATGTCCAAAAACTTATTTTGGGAAGAATAAATGCTTGTATAGTGATAAAAACGAAGCATCAGTTTCTTCCGAAAGTGTTATTTTTGGAAGCATATATTGTTGTGCTCGCGTTGTGCAGTGCTTACCAAAATCAGTTAAAAGTTGGTGTTTTTTTGTACAATGCTTAAGCATTGGTGTTCATGAAAGAATGCATTTATTTGCATTCTGAAAGTTAGAACTAAAGTATCATGATTTCTAATAATCTTGGTACATTTACTTTAAAACTGTGCTAAATGTTTGACGAGGAGTATATTGGGCGAGTGACTTGTACGAATATAGCAACCCAATGCCACTATTTTGACTCCTTAACTTATCAACTATACATCCGATCTGCTGGAAATTGCATCGCACATTCCTGGCATGTTTGGTGTTGTGTGGAAATGAATGGTGGCTCGATTTCTTTAATCGACCGATACACAGTTTTGTTTGTTTTTGTAGAAACACCAACAGCCTGGTTGCATTGAGCTGCACGTGCAATTATTGCAAAATCGTCTATACCATGACCAACTGCGGCTATACAAGTAAGCTCTGCTCTTGGCTCGCATAAAGCTCCTTTGATGGTCGGAGTGATAAGTTACTGAACACTTACACATGTATGGTCTTTTTGACATCGAGCCACAAAGACGCTTCTCAGACAGTCTGGTTCGTCACTGTCATATGAAACAATTATTCTTTCGGTACGGCGTAAATAAATATACAGTAGACGATAAAACACTAAACAAGATGAAACTATTCAGAAATATCGGGCGGTTTGAGATATCGAAACCTAGACGTTGATATCAGCGTAACAAGCAGGTGTTTGATAAAGGATCACGCCGCCATTGCCTAAATACTGAACTGTCGTGTTTAGGGAGTTGCAAAGAAAAATGTGATGATCAGGTATAATAGATTAAATGAACAGTCGACCAGACTTTTTTTCACGCAGTTTGGTCCGCTGCTTATGGTATTCTCGATGTACAATACACATGTAATGTGTCGCATTAGTTCGTATACTGAAAAAGGCTTAACTTTACCAGGCAAAGCCAGCAGAAATTGCCTCATATCAATAGCACCATTAGGTCATATTGCTGGGCCAGTTTGTATTGATTCCGCCGGACATGTTAACTTTCATTACGTAAGAAACTCTCGAGATAAAATTCGATTCAAAAAGTATACTACAGATTAAGTAGGACCTTTCCAAAGTTTAGGATAATATTTCAATTCTGGAAGTACAGAACAGAACAGAACAGAACTTTATTTTGTATTTTAGTATCTTGGATTTGAACAAGAAATCTCGAAAAAGAAAAATGTGAATTTATTACATGTTCTTGATAAACTCAAAGACTTAACAAATGCATAATTGAAATGTGTATTAAGAAACAAGAGTAAGTAAATTACGTAAATAGTAATAATAATAATGATAATAAAAGCATAAACATTGTCACAAGAAATCAAACCAACATTTGAAACACACAGGTTTTACTGCAAACTATATAGGCAACAACTGCACAAGGAAATGTGGAGATTCCTAAGGCCCTGACTAACAATTTGTTATACAATTGTGTACAGTTTGGGTTGCGATTAACGCGAGAAACATTTGAAGGGTCAAGAGATCCAAGCGTCATAAAAACGTATTTTGGAATTCAACACAAAGATCTTTACTGTAGTCTAAAACTGGAGCTTTACCTTTTACAGCTGCGATAGTGTTATTGCTACAGAGAAACCGTCTTTTAACTGATGACTAGCTATAATAACTGGAGCCAAAACCACATCGGCCAAAAAGGATATTAACTTTAGTGGATGTAGTAAAACGTACATATATTGTAGCCATGATTCAGAGATACCCACCGTGGCATCAGATGACCTTACTGACATTAAGTTTGTTCCAGGTTTACAATGAGGGTAAGTGAAATTTACTGATAAATGTTGAATTTTCACTTTTTCTTTATTGCTCTTTTGAAACATACGTTGGATATTTTTATCTCGTCTATCATCTCTTTTCTTCCTCTCTCTCTCTCTCTCTCTCTCTCTCTCTCTCTCTCTCTCTCTCTCTCTGGGAGACGGCTCGATATAGACTAAGATATTGTCTCAAAAGGCCGTTAAATCCAACAATAACCAATAAGCCGTCCATTGATATCCTGTGGGTAGCGTATTAAGTACATTGCACGGTTACTCATACAGAGCAATATGCGTGTGGTATGTTTTAAGTTTTGTCGATGGAAGAGTCAAAACTGCAAATAAATACATCGAAACCATGTCCACATCGAAACATTCCATTACAGAAATAAAAGTTTAGGTGTCCAATTATGTATGGTAATAACGGTTTGCAAACAAAAACGGTGCACAGCCACGTTCAATTCAAGGTCTCTGTCACTTACCGTCAATTACAGAGACCTTGAATTGAACGTGGCCATGCTTACCGGCAAGTGACAGAGACCTTGAATTGAACGTGCTCGTGATCGCGCTATGTAATCACGTGACCTAATTGTACTACGACAAATGCTGCTTTGGTAACCGTACTGCTTAATTGTAAAGGAAAATGGTGGTCACGCGCTTCGTTGTTACGGTAAGCTGGTTTATTTCTTGTCTAATTATTTCAAAATTGAAATGATTTACATCGAGCAATAGGTATCAGTGAATAATCTGCTTGTACTTTGACTACTAATCTGTGAATACGGTATTTAAGCGACAATCTGAAGAAATCCGCAGGGGACCGTTTTGCATGTTTTGTTTAATGTACTGCTTTTTGTTGTGATCAACTGCTTTTTAGGTACAACTGTACTTCTTTTCGAAAAAAGATATGGGTTGCCGTTTTACTATTTAGTCCCTATTTATTGATATCCATAATTGAATTATGGGTATCTATAATTCGACATGATTTCTGGATATCCATAATTCGAATTATAGATATCCATGATTTGAGTTATGGATATCTATAATTCGACATGATTTCTGGATGTTCATAATTCAAATTACAGCTTTCAGTAAATAGAATACAACTATGGATATCCATTAATTCGAATTATAGACATCCATAAATAGATTTATACATGTAGATATCTATTATTCGAATTATGGATATCCAATATTCAACCTGATTTATGGATGTCAATATTGCAAATAATGGATATCCATAATTCGAATTATGGATATCAATGAATAGGGCATAATATTAAAACATTAGTGCTACGGGCTAGGTTTGAATGTCAGATGAAAACTTTTTTTTTCTTTTGTTGGGTGGGGGGGGGCATTCTTCCCTTTCTAAAAGGACATTTCCAATAATTTCTCTAACCCTTGAATTCAAAGTCTTAGTGTTCGATAATTCTGCGTTTAGAATGAAGACTCTTTGAGACTGACAAGTGAATACCAAACATCGCGCATATCGCTATTTCTCGGGAACAAAATACCATAATCTACTAAATCCCCCTCCCTCCTACAACCCCTGCGTATATTTCTGGGCATAATCAGACCAGCAACCAGACCCGTTAAATTGCGATATTCTCATTTCTTTTCCATCCATTCAAAATGACACCTCTGCTGCAAGAACCGACATATACTAGTCAAAATAAGTTCCGCCGCATTAACTTTAGCATCTTTTTCTGAAAAGGTACAATAATGAATGAACTTAAAGTCATTGTAGTACTGATATGACTTTATTGCATTGCTGGACAGACAGGTTTCAAAATTTTAATGTAAACCGACAGTTTGCGCAACCCCCAGTTTTAGTGGCGGTTATTTCTAATTTCCCGAGATTTCTCATGGGGAAAAAACGCCTTTTGTTTTAGTTTCACTCTCATTTTCTGATCTGTACTTCTTAGACACATTCATTGGATTCCAGATGCTTGATATACAAAAGAAAATCGGTAGAATTCAAAACGGTTTTCATGGTAACTTCTCACTTTTAATTTTCAACGTTTAGGCAGAAATGCCAAACTTTCTAAAGTTGCAGTGGCATTGTCATAAACATTTCAAACCTGCATGCCTGACACAATTTTGCAATAAACTGATGCATTCTCATTTAAAACTGTTACAAAGAAGCGTATTTACATGTCCAGAAAAGCAGAACTAAAATTTATGACTGATAAGCCCATAATCTGAAAATCAAATTTCCTATAGTTTTGATTCAAAGGGAGGTAATTTACAGTCTCGCACACTTCAAGATGCAATGTTCGTCATTTTAACGTTTTTTTCAGATTTGATTTAGATGATTCTGGAATGCAGTGTTATTCGAGAATTAAATGAGGAAAACATAGCGGTACTGCGCATGCGCAGTAAGCACCTAGTCGCAGTTTCTATGGTTTACTAGTTATGCGAGGTAACTCTGTATATGCAAGCAGGAAACTGAGACGTTCAAAATTTTTCCTCGGACAAATGTTATGGCAAATAATTAAAAGCAAAATAATTTGAAAATTTATATGTAAAATCGCCGATTATACGATTGAAAATTGCGGCGGAATTTGTTTTGACGAGTATATATGGTGTAATTATTTGTGGAAGAACTTTTACCTTTCTGGCGATATTAGAGAAGGAATTCTTCAAAATACTCACATGGTGCAAACGCCGTTCTGCGGAAGTCGTCCCAATTAAGCAGTACGGTTACCAAAGCAGCATCTGTCGTTGTACAGCTAGGTCACGTGATTACATAGCGTGGTGCTCCGTTTTTTGTTTCATAATTTAAAACCTGCACTGTGTATTCAGTGTGGAACCATATACTGATGTATGGATTTTTAATTATGTCCCCCCACCAAAGGTGAGTGGGGACATATTGTTTTCAGTGCGGATCCCGGGCGTCGGCGTCGGCGTCCCTGTGACAGATTTCTTGTATGCGCGATATCTCTTGAACCAATGAATGGAATTTCACCAAACTTGCATGGATACATTATTGGGACAAGTTTTAGAGCTGATTAGATTTTGGTGACCTTGACCTTATTTTCAAGGTCACTGGAGGACATAGATGACAATTTCTTGTATGCGCGATATCCCTTGAACCAATGAATGGAATTTCACCGAACTGGCATGGATACATTATTGGGACAGGTTTAAGAGCTGATTAGATTTTGGTGACCTTGACCTTATTTTCAAGATCACTGTAGGACATAGATGTTAATTTCTTGTATGTGCGATATCTCTTGAACCAATGAATGGAATTTCACCAAACTTGCATGAATACATTATTGGGACAAGTTTTAAGAGCTGATTAGATTTTGGTGACCTTGACCTCATTTTCAAGGTCACTGGAGGACATAGATGACAATTTCTTGTACCCACTATATCTCCTGAACCAATGGATGGAATTTCACCAAACTGGCATGGATATATCATAGGGACAAGTCTAAGAGCTGGTTAGATTTTGGTGACCTTGACCTCATTTTCAAGGTCACTGGAGGACATAGATGACAATTTCTTGTATGCGCGATATCCCTTGAACCAATGGATGGAATTTCACCGAACTGGCATGGATACATTATTGGGACACGTGTAAGAGCTGATTAGATTTTGGTGACCTTGACCTCATTTTCAAGGTCACTGGAGGACTTCGATGAAAATTTCTTGTACCAGTGATATCTCTTGAACCAATGGATGGAATTTCACCAAATTGGCATGGATACATCATTTGGACAAGTTTAAGAGGTTTTTAGATTTTGGTGACCTTGACCTCATTTTCAAGGTCATTGGAGGACCTAGATGTTAATTTCTTGTAACCACTATATCTCCTGAACCAATGAATGGAATTTCTCCAAAATTTCAGGGATACATAATTGTGACAAATTTAAGAGCTGATCAGATTTTGGTGACCTTGACCTCATTTGCAAGGACTGGAGGACTTAGATCACAATTTCTTGTACCCACTAAAATCTCCTGAACCAATTGATGGAATTTCACCAAACTTGCATGGATACATCATTTGGACAAGTTTAAGAGGTGATTTGATTTTGGTGACCTTGACCTCATTTTCAAGGTTATAGTCATCTATGAAGGATATCTTAAGAACCAGTGGATGGATTTTCTCCAAACTTGTCTAGATATTTTACTTGTTCAGGCTTTTTATTCATTAGAGGGGATGGGAAATGGGCTGGTGGGGGGGGGGACATCAGTTTTCTCTGAAAAACATTTCTAGTTAAACATCTTTTCTTTATTTTATAGCACATCTGATTCATTGGTATCTTCCAATCATACTGATCATTTGTCAGAGAGTAAACATAGTCAGTATACATGGTCTAATTGTGTGTTCATTTATCTATCCAGCCTCATAGTTTGTCAAGAGTTAGAAAAATGTAGGTGAAAGGACATTACTATCATTGTGTTTGGATACATTCAGACTCAAACGCATTTTCTGAAAGAGGATATTTATAAGTTCTTGGAACTTGGCTTCCGATCCTAACATTAGAATACGGTATGTATGAAGTAAGAAATAAAACATAAACCAAACGCATTTTAAATACTAATGGTTATTCGATTTTCCGCCGCAAATTAGCCTTTCATCTTTTCTAATTTAAACCTTTTTGCATCAGCATGTCACTAATCTTAATTTTGGAGAAGAAAAAAGATAAAAAGCAGCTGCTATTTTTGTCCCTCCAATTATATTTTCACCATTTTATCGGATATGTAATTATCACATATTACCTCCGGAAATAATTATTGCAGGTGCACATGCAACATCATTACGACAAACTGATAAATCCCGCCGAGAACTAAGCAGAGTGCCCGGATTACATTCAGTCGGAAATGGACCAATCGCATTTCCGTCTTTCTTGTTCCGGTCTGTATCAGTCAACACAGACTCAAGCAACGATAATTATGGATGTCCAAGCCCCAATCCGAACTGCCCGTCGAAGTGCCGAAAGATAGACGAGTTTGGTTGTAAACTGTGTATATGCTCATCTCAACCAGAAGGACATGTTTCGTGTCCGGATCCTCCGTCAAATTGTCCATCAAGCTGCAGGAAAACTGACGACAAAGGATGCCATGTCTGTAGATGTCAGTCAGAAAAAGGTAAATCTTTTTACGATTTAGTTCATCATAATTTAGTTCGAGCCCCAACTTTTAACATCGAAAGGTTCATTGTCCAGGGAAGCAAACGCGAAATAAATTGTTGAGTTGTTTCTATTACTGAGACTTTGCGAAATAAGAAAAAAATGTATGTTTCGAGTATTACTAGGTCAAATAAAGTGTCCTTTGAAGGGGCTTCCTCTGTTATAGTTTCTCTTTGTTAATGGGTGGTCTAGCTGGGCGATGGTGCTGGATGCAACTTTCAGTGCCGGGGCGTCTTCCTAATTTGGATACTAGTATGGCAAGGACCTACTGTGCTTGCAGTGGGTGCGGATGGGGATGGTTTGGATATTTGTCCTCTCGTCTTTCGTATCTCTTTTCTTTCTCCGTCTTTCTTGGAGACGGCTTGATATAGAGTGAAATACTGGCTCAAAGAGCTGTTAAACCCAAACCAACCAACCTACCATCTCTTTGTTAGACCAAGTCCAATCGGGCAACATATGTACATGTATTCAAAATCGTGTATCATCTAAAGAGTACATGCAGATTTTGTAAAGCTTATATGCCTGTACGAAAAGAGCACGTTGAGGCACCATGGTTTCTGATTCCTCATTCTTTCTTCCTTATATTTGTAACTCTTTCCTAAGAAACAGAAACATGGGAGAGAAATTAGGAAAATGACCCAGGTATTAGAACACAGAAGTAGGAAATGGTAAGTAGCCGGGAAACAGAAGCTAGGGATCAGAAAACAAAAATTAATTTAAGCGAAGTCGTTTGTCTGGTTCAACCTGCCCCCCCCCCTCCTCTCCCGCCCCAACCCTCTCTCCCGTAATGCCTTGAGGGCCACGGGCCAATGTGGATCAGAAAATCTCCTCTGTGTTTTGTACAATTTTCGACTTCCGTGCATGATTCCACTGCAGATACGCTACGCCCTTACCTTAGCAACGGGGTTATAGGCAACGTCTTGTTTACGAAGATAAAATCACGTTTGCTGCGTTGAAATTAAATGTACAAGCAGAATAAATATCGCACGAGACAGACGGCTCTTTCAAGTAAGTCGCCATTTCCGCGAGTGGTGGAACGAAAAAAAAAACAGGTGAGCCAAAATCGTTTCCTGACCCTAATGCGTGCATCACGTGTAAGGTTGAACCAGACTAGCCTATATACACGGTCAAAAGATATTATTCTTTTTTCTCCAGGCAGTGGTGCCCTTCAAACAGACAGCACACGTTATTGTGTTGCTATGGTAACATGTATGTTGACATGCAAAAGTGGCTATCGATTGGGCAAAACGTCTGACAGGAATGGATGTCAGTCATGTCGCTGTGTTAATCCGACCGGCTCAGGTACCTCTGTAAATATTCTAAGTATTTAGACAGACAGGGCTAAGCAACCATTGCATACTCAGATTAGACTACTCCTAGCACAGCAGACTGATCAGGGTCTACACTGATTGTCATTTTAGGCGCATTTCCAAAATGATCGTTTCGTTTGAGGACGATGGTGGTATTATTTTTAGGTGTCCAATTTTTTTTATTTTTGATCGCACAAATATCTCTGTATAGGCTTACATAGCATGCTTATACTGGCAAGACACATGTAAAAAATTGTAAATTAAAAGATTACAATTGTTTGGGCTTTGTTGACATAGGCGTTAGTTTGCAATGATCGATCTGAAATATATGTAGATGTACTGGGCCTCTGTGTCCAAGACAAATAGAATCTATGATGGGCTTGGGGCCGAGGGCTAGGATTCAGCTTATTTAGACTTACGCGAGGCTTGCCGAGCATAAGTTTAAATAATCTGAAAACGAGCCTGAGATTTCCTTGTCGATGCTTCAACCCATCATTGATTATTTTCCTCATCCAAATTTTCAGTATAAAACAGTGTTCATTTAATTCGTAACTTCTTGTTGATGCCATTTCCATAAACTTCATGCTGCTTTTCTTTTAATAGTTCTGACGTGTGTTAATTTCACTTTTTGCATGCGTTTTTTCATGACTGACAGCTGATCAAAATCTGCTGTGACATTTTCTGTACATCACTGGCTGTCAGTTTCATATTCTGCATGCAGTTTACATGACAAGTAAAAGGTGGAGTTGTTGAAGTCAACAAGATTGGGCTATATTAAGCAATGATTGAAATTTTGAGACAGTTTTCAGAGCTTAAATAGGCTCGGAGGCGGCAGGCCGGGATAGAAAAATCTCAGACAGCTCTTAAAAGGGAGTTTCTTGTCCAATGGATAAGAAAAACTCTTCTTTCGGTTATTTTGTGTATTATATAGCACAATTAGGTCTGATATTCTTGGCCGTTAAGGCCTAGGACACCTATAGCAACCTGTAACAGTGCAACCCTTACTGTTTATGGTTTGCACTGAACACTTAATCTGACCTGCGATTAACCCCCACCAGTGTTTGCATTTATCTCACGTCATTTTATGTGTTCCCAAGGATGATAACTTTCTTTGAGTTTTTTAAATTAATATTACTTCTAGAAAACGTCATTGACAGCCAGAAAGGCTCTGGGAACTATTTTGGGTCCTCGTCAAATTCTAATGGTGGAGCCGAGCCTAGCAATAACAATTTTGGGGGCTCAGGCAGTTCATGGTCCTCATCAGGATCAAATTGGGAATCTGCATCAAATGGCAATAAGGGTTCAGCACAAGGGAGCGGGTCCGGGCCAGGTAGTAGCTGGGGATCAAGTGGAGGAGAGAATAGTTGGGGCAGCGGAAGCTCAACAGGAAGTGGATCAACCGGAAGCGGATGTACAGGACCCATGTGTCCCAGCGCCTCAGGCAGTGGTACGTTCGTTGTGTCAGTATATATAAAAGATGTTTCTGGTTATATGTAACTTAAAAGTAAATTTCTTTAAATTAAACCGACGTCTTCAAGTAAAGGGTCTTGCAAGGAAAAAAAGAAACAGAAAGAACAAATGAGCCGCGACATGACAAAACCAACAAACTGGTTGTGCGCCCAGCGAAGACTCAGATCAGCCTGGCCATCCGCCCAGTCTGATCATAGTCGTCGCTGTACACTTAAAGGGTAACAAGAATCTAAGCTAGCTCCATGCGGACAGCGGAGAGTCTGATCAGACTGGGCACATGCTCAGGCTGAGCTGAGTCTTAGCTGGGCGCACACGCCACATTGTTGGTTTTGTCGTGTCACGGCTCAAATGTGCTTTCCTGAGCAGGTTAATATGCATCTCTGATATATCTTTCTGCGTTGTACAACTTCATAATGCCAATTTCCAATTCTTCTCAGTTTTCAAGATTGTTGCAATTAAAGTCGGCTAAACGAAATTAGGATTTCAAATCCTCACCGATTTTGATTTGTATATCGAGAGTATCAAATCAGAATTTTCGAAACATCAGACTATGGGGAACATAATATTATTTTTCATTTCTCATTAATAAGATTATAAAAACTTTACTGTACATATCCAAACTGTTTTGATATATATAGGCATGAATCCAATGTTTCCTGGTGCCAACATGGACTCTAGTGGAGGTGGCTCAGGCTCTGACTCCTGCACAGGCCCGTTTTGTCTCGGCCAAGGCGGCGGAATGAGTGGAGGTATGGGCGGTGGGTCTGCAGAGGGATCAGGCGGTTGCCAGGGTCCGTTCTGTATATCTGGTAGTATGATGGGCGGGACTGGAGGCGGGATGATGGGCGGAGCTGGAGGTGGTATGATGGGCGGTGCTGGTGGAGAGATGACTGGTGGCAGCGGCGGAGGTAAATAAAGCGTTCTGGGGAATGGATGAATACATCTTGGACGGACACACGGCGCCAAGTGTGTGCAACTATGGTTACGTACCGTTGAGCCACTTGGGTAACGTCGATAAGAGAATTGAACTGAACTGAACTGAATACATCTCAAAGAGAAGTCATTCTAGTCTGAAAACATGTCTACATTTACATTTGGGGTTTGTCTTAGAAGAAAGAATCCTCGGAGGGAGCAAAGTTTTAGTTCTTGAAGAACAACTCCATTCATACACCGAGAAATTAGCTATCATAATATAGTTACACGTTGAATATTTCAGGTGTATTTTCCAGTTTTTGTTCCCGCACATACATCGTTATAGAAAGGCGGTTCTACCTTCGAGCTTGATACTGGCAGAATGTAGGCAGAGGAGGTTTTAGAAAACCGACAAACTTCCTCGGAATACTCAGATATGCTGGTTTCTCGTTCAGCAATGAAATATAAACAAAAGCGAAACAATACATGCGCACTGTAATTTAGCTAATACATAAAGGTGTATGATATCGAAAGTTGGTCAGTTTGGCTGTCACCTAAATGACCCAAATAATTTTCATAGCTAGCCAGTCACGGTCATTTGCAATGACGAAACTGTAATGAAAAGCTTGCAGCGATATATCACGATAAATATCACCTGAATTTTTGCCATGTGGTCTTTAAATATCTGAAGTCTGAAGTCTTTGTTACTTTATTACTTATATAATATAACTTGAAATATTCTTTTGTTAACTTAACGACTGAAAAGAAGCTACTTTTTAAAGGTCAAGTCGTCAGATACCTACATGTAGAAGATGGTATATATCCTAACAGGAGGATGTCATGGACGGTTTTATTCACGTGTGGTTTTATTGTGTCTGGTTTTATATGGTTAATTGATTTATTTGAAAAAACAACAACATCTAATTGGCAAGGTCGTCAGGTAAAAACCTCAGATATTTCAAGTGAGTCATAATGCTGCCATATTTATGCGGGTATCAAACGATTTTTTCCATCCAAACAATCCAAAAAAATCAAAATTCGTGTTACAAAGTATTCTAAAACAATCACAAAATTCTTGACCCGTCTTATAAGACATCTAGATTTTTTTGGGAATTGTTTATGAAGTGAAACCCCAGCATTTTATCTAAAGAACATGGTACAGGCGTAAACCGATACTCTGTGGTTTATTCTTATCCTACATTTTATTGTTTCAGCCTTCAGTCCGTTCGGCATGGCAGCAATGTCCGGATCCGGCAGTGGTGGCTCCGGATGTTCTGGACCATTCTGTGCAGCTATGGGTACCAGCGGTGGCTCTGTAGGAGAACAAACCAGTGAAGGTACTTCTGTCTCTGTCTCTCAGCTGGTACCTTTTAATTCTTAAAGGGTAGAGCCTTTGGATGATGGATAACTTGAGATTTTACGTCCTTTTCAACAGTATTTCAGTCATATCAGGACGATGGGATGGTGATAATGATAGGTAGTGTGAAATGGAACTCCGTTTATGGGATGGTGATAATGATAGGTCGTGTGAAATGGAACTCCGTTTACGGTAGGAAAGTTTCTCGCTTCAAGCGGGGCTCGAGCCGAGGTCCGCTAGATCAGTGGGTCAGCGCTTAACCCACTGAGCTACCGGGGGTTTGGAAGAGCCTTTGGAAGTAAGGAACATAATAAAGAACCACTCGGTGTAACAGTGTATTGTTGAAAATCTCGTTTATGATAATTTTACCATTATACGTAGCCTGACTGGTGAAATAGTACACTTTCAAGAGAAGCAACTCTACCATTTTTATGCCCCCAACTTCAGAGGTTTGGGCTTGTCCGTCTGTCCGTCCGTAACGCTTTTTGGCAGCTGGAAAACTCCAGAACGGCTTCTGCTAGGATCTGGATATTTTATATGTGGCTTGTACATGAAAAATGAGTGGACCCATATTTCTTCCTCCACCGTTCTTGTCGTTCGGGAGTTACGCCCCTTTTTTGACAATTTTTGACATTGGAATAACCTGTGGAACAAAATATCTGACGAAATGCTTAAGCTAGAATCCTAAAATTTCGCATACTGTTACAAATGAAGGTGTGGATGACCTGGCTAACTTTTGAACATATTTCATAAATTTTCAGTGGAGTTATTCCCCCTTTTTTGGACACAGGCATTTTGTATAGGAACAAGCTTATCAACAAAATATCTGAAAAACCGTACGAGCTAGGATACTCATATTTGGCATGCAGGATGGGACCAAGGTGTAGATGAACTGATTAACTTTCAGCATATATCGTAAATGTTTGGTTGAGTATAGGAAGGAACATAGGCATTTGTTTAGGAACAAGCTTGTGAACAAAATATCTGAAGAACCTCTTAAGCAAGCATGTTTATATGTGGCACACATTTATAGATTAAAGCGTAGATGAACTGATTAATTTTGAGCATATTTCGTAAATTTTCGATTTAATTATTCCCCTTTTTCGGACATAAGCATTTTGTATAGAAACAAGCTTGTGAACAAACTATCAGAAGAACCCCTTAAGCTCTAGGATCCTTATATTTAGCATGCAGGTTGGGAAAAATGTAAATGTATTGATTAACTTTCGCGCATATTTCATAAATTTCGATTGAGTTATTCTCCTTTTTCGGATAAAGGCATTTTGTATAGGAACAAACTTGTGAACAAAATACCCGAAGAACCCCTAAAGCTAGGATCCTGATATTTGGCATATAGTTACAAACCAAGATATAGGAGAGAGACTTGATTAACTTTTGAACCGATTTCATTTATTTTTTTAATTGTTTGGACATAGGTATTTTGTATAGGAGCAAGCTTGTGAGCAAAACATCTGAAAAACCGCTTTAGCTAGATTCCTGATATTTAATATTCAGTTACAGACAAAGATGTAAATTAGCGGATTAACTTTCGAACATAAGAACCCCTTCAGCTAGGATCCTGATATTTGGCATACAGTTACAATCCAAGGTGTAGAAGACTTGATTAACTTTTGAGCCGATTTCATTTATTTTTCAATTGCCTATTTTTGGACATAGGCATTTCGTATAGGAACTAGCTTGTGATAAAAATAATGGCTGAAGAACTGCTTAAGTTAGGATCTTTATATTTAGCATAGAGGATTTGACCAAGGTTTAGATGGACGGGTAAACATTTTAGTATATTTCGTAAATTTTCTGTTGAATTATTCACCTTTCTCTAGGACATAGGCATTTTGAATAGAAACTACCTTCTTTAGAGGCAAGCATAAGGTTGGGGGCATAGTGTTTTATAAACACATTTTCTAGTCATATTTACCTTCCTTCCATATGAGGATCAACTCATAAAGACAATGGACTTTCCCACTAGATTAATTTCTGTTCATTTAGAATATACAGCCAACTCTCGATATCTCGAATACTGGTATCTCACAGATCCCTTCTATATCAAAATATATAATCTGGACACATTTCCTATTTTTATTTTCATTTCAACTCCTTTCATCCCAAAGTACTGATATCTTAAAGTAAATTTTCTGGAACCAGAAAATTACTTTGAGATATCAGTAGTTTGGGATGAATTTCAACTTTGAGATATCGAGAGTTTATTATAATCAGTTTTGGAAGATCTTAGTCGTCCAGGGGCCGTATTTATAAAACCATTTAAGTCGTTGCTATGCTGTTGCTAAGGCTAAATGTCCATGAAGGAGATTCCCTACAACTATGAAATTTGCTCTGGAGGAACAGTCTATTTCAGACTGTTCTTCCAGAGCAAATTTCATAGTTGTAGGGAATCTCCCTTATAGCAATTCAGCCTTAGCAACAGCATAGGAACCACTTAAGTTGTTTTATAAATACGGCCCCAGGGGCATAAAAGGTAAAGGCTTTGCATAGCCTAGTTGCCGCAGGAACAGTTGGGGTGAGAGGATCGCTAGAGCGTTGGTACAGCATATAAAAAGCAAAGCTTATTCCTCTCCTTTCAGGAGCGGCTGTAGCGTATTAGATAACACTCCAGACTACCAATCCAGGGGTCGCAGGATCGATCCCCCGCTTCTCCGGTCTTTCGGATGAGACTTTAAACCGAGGTCCCGTCTCCATATGACCTCGTTGTTGGTGGGACGTTAAACCCGACTTCACTCACTCACTCCTCTCCTTTCGCTGCTTTATGCATCACTGAATCGAAAAAGGTACCCATTTACTTATGGGTTAAAGTATTCCAGTCAACAGTCGACCCAAGCCAAGTAAGTCAGTGGACTTTGAACCCGCACCATCTGCACCATAACCGAATAGTTCTAACCACTCGACCACGGCGCCACTCTAAGCAATCAGGGAAGCAAAGAAGAAATTACAAAACTGACTTTTGAAAACAAAATGAACGGAAAAATATAAAAAAAATGTACTTAGACGCCTTAAATTAAAAATCATTTGAATTATTCGAAATAGTTATAATAACTTGCACTCTTGAAATAACATTTCAGAGCTACCAACACACTCGAATCCTCATCCTGAACGCCATAAGCATACATGAGCCGCGACACGAGAAAGCAAGCAAAGTGGTTGTGCGCCTAGCGCAGACTCAGATCAGCCTGGGCATCGGTCCAGTCTGATAAGACTCTTCGCTAAGCGCTTAAAAGGTAGCTAACGGTCTAAGTTACCGCCATGCGGACAGCGAAGACTCTTATCAGACTGGGCAGATGCCCGGGCTTATCTGAGACTTTGCAAGGCGCCCATGCCACTTTGTTGATTTTCTCGTGACGTGGCTCACATAACGTTAGCCCAACCAATCACTACAAAAATATATTCTGAGGCTGTGTGTTTGTTTCTAGGTTCGGGTTGCCAGGGCCGTTCTTGTTCTGCGAAGGATGGTCAAGGTAAAACATCACTTCATAAATAAGAAAAAAAATGAAAATGTATATAGGAAAAATTGTTGCAGTAAATTGATGATGAGGCTTTTCCAGGTTTAGGGGACCTGTGGAGAAAGGCCATTATTTTAAAGAGCTCGGGAGCTAGCTCGTACTTTTGGGTAGATGTGGAAAGACAATGTAAAGGCGAAGGTTCCTAAAGCCTAGGGGCCGTAGGGACAGTCCACTGTATCTGGGACACAGTTACATTAAGATGAATGGGTACATCTCTGTGTTTCCAGTCATTTTTTGAGCATTTTTCTTTTTGCGAAGGGACAAACATTTGTGACCTCCCGTTTTCTTCCCCAAATGAAGTAGTCCTTCGAAAAAAGTAAACTTTAAAGTATAACATGAGCCGCGGCACGACAGAGTGGCATGTGTGCCCTGTGAAGACTCAGATTAGACTGGGCCGTCTGCCCATTTTGTGCTGAGTCTTTCCTGTGCTCTTAAAAGCAAGTTAAGAATCTAACCTAGCCCCATGCGGACAGCGAAGACTCTGATCAGGGTAGGAGGATGCCCAGGCTGATCTGAGTCTTCCCTTGACGCACATGACACTTAGTTGGTTTTTCGCGTTGCGACTCGTCATATGCTACTAGAAGAGCAAATTCTGTCATTTTCGAGCTGACTTCGACACTGAAGATGGGGGCAAACTTAAAGTGTCTGAGTTGCTTCCCATGCAGATGTATCCATGGATCTTACAACATTGATAAGAAAAGTTTTAATCTCAGCAAAGAGTGTAGACTCAGCTCAGACTACTCCTTCGCCTGCGAAGAGCATCCTGATCGAAGCCTGGGGCCGTATTCATAAAGCCACTTAAGTCGTTGCTATGCGGTTGCTAAGGCTAAATATCTATACAGGAGATTCCCTACAACTATGAAATTTGCTCTGGAGGAACAGTCTTTGTAAGACTGTTCCTCCAGAGCAAATTTCATCGTTGTAGGGAATCTCCTTCAAAGAAATTTAGCCTTAGCAACAGCATAGCAACCACTTAAGTCGTTTTATGATTACGGCCCCTGGCCTGTTTTGCCCTACTTATGTTTGCACAAACTCTGATAGCGCCAAACATTACAAAATTTACGTCTTCTAAAATTTGAGCCGCGAACGAGAAAACCAACAAATTGGTTGTGCGCCCTGCGAAGACCCTGATCTGCCTGGGCATCCGCTCAGTCCGACCAGACTCTTCGCTAATCGCTTAAAGAGTAGCTTAGACTCTTTGCGGGCAGCGAAGACTCTGATCAGACTGGGTGTATGCCCAGGCTGATCTGAGTCTGCTCATGGCGAACAGCCAATTTGTTGGTTTTCTCGTGCCGCGGCTCAAATTGCTTCGTGTGCTTCGTTCGTATCAGATCAGATTGAGAATTTTGAATATACAAGATAAACAGTGTAGATCCAGATGAAGTGGATTATACTAAGCCACCTCATCTGGATTTGTGCAGTTGTTGTTATTTTTTGCGTTTCAAGAGCTAACAAACATTATAATTACTTGTAGTTTAGATGTCTAAATAGGCCTTATTCACAGGGTATAATCGATTCCGCCAATTTTCGCTTCTTGCAGAGACTGTCCGTCATATTTGGCTTCCGCCGAGACTGTCCGCGAACTCTTGCTTCCTGCAAAGACGACTGTACTCGTAAAATGGCTTCCTGCCGAGACTGTCCGCGTGACTCTGCTTCCTGCCGAGAGCCTCGGCAGGAAGCAGAATCACGCGGACAGTCTCTGCAGGAAGCCATTTATCATGTACAGAAGTCTCGGCAGGAAGCAAAAGATCACGGACAGTCTCGGCGGAAGCCAAATATGATGTACAGTCTCTGCAGGAAGCGAAAATTGGCGGAATCGATTATACCCTGTCTTATTATCTGTTTCATATTTTTTCAGGACACAGTCAATATGGGGTCCAGTACAGATTCTGAGAACAGGAATGTTTTTTCTACATATATACAACGTTGGATGGCATTATTTGAGCAATATTTATTTGTTTTAGAAAACTCCAAAAGAAGATGTATAAAATTTGTTACCATTTCGCAATCAATTTCGGTATACTAGGTCACTGGAGATTCATGGCCCGGGATATCGTCCCCACTGTTAGGGGACGTACCCCTTTGTATTTTCCCCTCAAATGGGGAGGGTACGCTTACCCTACAGGGGAACACCTAAGCTTAGCCCACGATATATCCTTCCGACACTAGGAAACTTCCCGTAACCATTCAAGCGATATAAGTCGAAATTACGTTTTCATAACGTCGATGCGGCGTCGTGGCTATATCATTATGGCTTCATTACGACTTGAATATGGCGGTGTTTCAGAGTGTGTGTAATGTAAAAAATAAAGTTTAATTTCGTTCTGTTATACTTTTTGAAAGTCCATTCATCTAAATTTACTCAGAGCAATTAAACTCACTCCTTCGTTTATTACAAATACCATATTACAAATAATTATTCACTCATAACTTTGTACTTAATATTGAACTAGATCGTGATTTTATCAAGTAATTTAGACAGATCCGGTTTAAAATCATCGGTCAATCCTGTTTTATTTTGTTTAATGTCGGGTAGAAAGTCTCTATTAAATGTTTTCGTGATGTGATTCATCTAATATTATTTGAGTCTTGTAAATCACCTTGTCACACTTTCTCTCTATTTTAAATTTCTGTTATGTAATACAAACAGGCTTTGACTTCTTATGTTGACACTGGTTTATAATCCGATCCATTCAATATACCCGAGTGTGCCCAAATATGGAAGTCAGTGAACGAGAAAAACTATTGATGGGTCCCGGCTCACAATTTCAGTCGTGAAGACCTAAACATGAATAAAAGATACTTATCGCAATCGGATTTTTGATGTTTTTACTGAAGGTGCATTGGTAAACCTCTATGTATTTTCCCGACACTTTTACAAGGAGAAGTAACTTCTGTGACTTCCTGTTTGCTATTTTGGAGGACAAAGCCCTAACAGAGTGGGGAAAATGAGTTGGCCCTCATAGAGAAGGGAGGCTGAAATGATAAAGACAAGGTTGTTTCCCCTGAAATATACCCATTCAGTGTAAATTAGGTAAGGGAAGTAACTCATTCATATACGGAGGAAACCTACATACAGTCAGCCCTCGATATCTCGAACTCTGATATCCCAAAGTATCCTCTTATATCAAAGAAAACATTTTAGACTAACCTATTTCTATGTACATTCAACTCCTGTTATCTCAAACTACTGATATCTCAAAGTAAATTTTCTGGAACCAGAAAATTTACTTTGCGATATCAGTAGTTTGGAATGAACTTTGACTTTGAGATATCGAGAGTTGACTGTATGTAAAAAACTATATTGTTACGAATTTGCAAATCGAGGCATTGAAATAAAAGAAGGAATGACATTGCCTTCCGCCGCACAATAGTTTCTTATCTGAGACTTAGCGACTAAGTCACTTCGATTATAAGTTCAGAACCGAATTCCAATGTTTTTATTTTCCGTCTAATTGTCAAACCTCGAGGGTCACCCCGCCGACTAGGAGACACTGCAGAATACAGGATAAAGTCAAAATATAGAAGAATTGGGCCCTCCCACCAGGAACACAACGTTTATTCAGCATTGAATCAAGGTTTGTTCAACGTAATGACGTTGAATCATCAGCGACCGACTGCATGGATTTTAATTGTGCTTTCATTTGTGGCCTCATTCATATTGAACTTGTTCTTTTATAGCGTTTTTGGTGCGAAATGGCCTTCTTTGTGCTGGTGTGGCGTAAAATACATATCACTCACTCACTCACTCACTCACTCATTCAATAGTGACTCAAGGTTATGTGTCTGCTGGGCTGACACAAGGAAGATACATGGGATATGTTTTAACGGAGAGGACTAGATCAGCTTAAATGGAAACTAAGGACTTTACATCGTATCGTGAAAAGTAAATACTGATCAGACTGCGTGGATGCAAAGTTTGATTTAAATCTTATTTGCAGAATTTTGTTTCTTGTAAAATCGACTATGACGACTAATTTGACAAACAAGTCAAGACCAAGTCCAGTCTGCTTTTCCGCGCCTTCGCTTCCGAGATCCACAGAACCGACGCTTTTGTGAGTAGCTATTTAAGGCACTGACCAGCGTATGTGCGTGTGACTCCGACCACAGCGGGTAGGCGGCAATCGAAAACGCTCATGCAGCTGACGAACGCGGATCAAAAACCATTAGAAACAGCGTTTTCGATTGCAAATTGTCACCGAAAACTCTGTTTCTTTGAACCGCGTTAATCGATTGTTCAGAGCGTTTTCGATTGCCGCCTACCGGGCAGGGGCGTAACTAGGGGTAATTTCATAATACGCACAACCATGTTTCATTCTTTACTTCTTGAAGGGAAAGCTAGTATTTCAGCCACTTTGGTAATTGGTATTGAAATCTTGTCTAATTTATAAATTTTCAGCATGCAAATATGCAGGTGCGTTTTGAAATTTTGTCAATTTTGACAAAATTTCAATACGCACTTGCGTATTTGCCGTATAGGTAGCTACGCTCTTGCCGGATGTGCCGACCAATAACACAAGGCCGCTTTCCCTCGTCCCTGTCTATATTCCGCCGGTAACCAAAACCGCTAACAGTACACCCGTTTACCTTTCGCTATACCTGCGTGATTTTGTAACCACTGAGCTGTCGCAGTGACTCAGTACAAGCTACCCAGGTGTATAAAGTTTATGACGTCACATCGCTTATAAATATATACCGGGTATCCCAAGTGAGTTAAACAAAATTCAAAGCACTTTAAACTTTTCGCGTTTGAAACAAAAACTTTGGAAATATATATAACTAGAGGACATATAAAATATATAATAAAATAACACTAATACATTTAGAACAAAGACAGAAAAAAAAAGAAATATCAAACAGAAACATAAAAACAGGAGAAATACAGATTACAGTAATTATCAAAGCGCTAAAACAAAACTAACAAGAAAACCTGTAACCAGAAGATTTTTTCGGACCACAGAAAATTAACACGCGGAGGAACGAATATTAATAAGGCTGCTTTAAAAAAAAACTTTTCAAACAATTTTCGCAACCAAAAACTTTAATAATTGAAAGGTTTGAATAATTTGTCAAATCATTCAAATCATGTTGTTTCGCTTGGAAATTTCGATTTTCGCCGAGGTCGTACTGATTGCTGCTTGCACAGCGAGTATGTTCTTCTCGCATTTACCAGTTCATGAAGGTAAGATTTTTTGTTAGAGTGCTGGGCCCAGTTGTTCAAAGCATCGTTAGCTTAGGCAGCCGTTAGTCAAGGATCCTTGAAGTATTCTAATGCACATAAAATCAAGTGTGTCTTTTCGGAAAAATGGCAGTGTCTTTGCAGAATATACGTTTGAAAATGTAAATGTCGCATAAACTAACGATGTGGTCAGTTTTTAACAATTGGGCCCACATTGTAACAATATTATTTACATACTTGTATATAGTATCAGTCTCTGTCTCTCTTAATCTCTCTCTCTCTCTCTCTCTCTCTCTCTCTCTCTCTCTCTGCTTCATACGTCTATTATGCAGGTTCGAATCCAGTGAGGAGCACTAGCTAAAAAGTCTATAGAGTTTGATGCTCAGTTGTTTACCACTTGGTCATGGTGGTCTCAAAGAATGCTGCGTTTTAGCCCTAGGGGCCGAGAAGTTCATCTACAGCCAAGTGTCATAAGTCTTTCCCTGAAATATGATAAATTTCCATGGGTTAGTGTGACAGAAATTTGACTGTAAGGCTTGAACTCAGATATTCATATCACTGTTTTCATTACTAAAAGCCCCCCCCCCCCCCACCAAAAAAAAAAAAAAAATCTGCAGATTTGCAAATTTTACTTGCCCTTAACCCACTTATAATTGGACTTCAGATGTTTGAACTTAATTAATTCTCAAAGATGCAGATTTCTATTTAATTTCTTTATTTCCTTTTACTGAAGTGATTACATCAGAACACGAGATCTACTTCTTGGGCCTTTTCAGTTTTCAGAAATAGCAAGTTTATTCTGTTTTCAGAAACATATGTACGCCATTTAAGTGGACGTTTACGACGAGATGCTGAACAGACTGGCGCTACGTTGTTTCCAAAATTTAGGACATTTATCCTTACCTTGGAAGGAAAGAAAGTTCGACTGGATTTGAAACTAAACGAAGAAATGAGGAACAAAGTCTCTATAAAGCTCTTTAATTATGGCAAGGTTTCATCTTTTGATGATACGGCACCCAAGGTGAGTGGTTCTGTCTTTTCCCATCGGGCACATGACATCAAATGACATCATACTGACGTCATTACGCCGCATCGACGTCAGTACGATGTCATTTGACGTCATGTTCCTACTGCGACGTATTTTGGAAGAATGAGTGCACCTGTATGTTTTTCTACCATTTTTACAGAAGGAGATAATTTATATGACTTCTTGTTTGCTTTCTTGAACCAGTACCTTTTCAAAACAGGGGTTACTCTTTATGAAAAGAATCTTATCCTCAAAAGATCAAATAGTTTCCTTTAAGAGAAGCCCCAGTTGAGATCGGGAGGGGAGCGACTATACGCGCATTCATTTTACAGATAGCAGGGGCGGGGGAATTGCGCATGTGTCGATCGAGCAAAAAAGTGGATAGATGACACGATTTAACGTCCTTTTCAACATTGTGTATGCCTACTGGATATATTCCATTGTGCCTTTTTGACCTTCCAAAATCGTTTGGTCTTCGTTTACAAGGACTTGCAACTGAATTTAAAGAATTTGTTTTCATTTTACATGTAATTCGCATATTCCTGTGGAGAAGAATTTACATGATTATTGAAGGTGTATGGTTACACTTCCATTTTTGCTCACCAGTTTAACACAGAAAACAAGTTCTGTTACTTCCTGTTGGCTTTCTTGGATAACGAAACCCTTTCTAAAAGGGGTCTACTTTTAAAGGAGTCATCTTTTTTCCTCTTAGAGTTGATCCCCAAGATTGAGAGGGGATACGAAATGAAACAACCAGCCCTATTACAACTAAGAAATTACATTGTTTTTTGTTTTGTTTTGTTTTTTCTGGCGTCACCATATCAAGTCATGATCACTGATGAGGCTTAAGTAGCCGAAACTTCTAGGTACGGCCCATGTTCCTTCTTTCGAATGTATTCTCTGCTCCTGAAGGAACTCGTTTAGATTTTAATTTGCTTTCCCCGAAAGTGTACCTAGTCATCTTAAATCTTTATATGAAAACCTAAAGGAGAAGTTAAACTTTCCAATCTTTTGTTGCTTGATGACTTTATTGTATCGTAAATGATATATCAGTATATTATTGCCTTGGGTTCGGAAGTCAAATCTAGCCTTGACAAGGAGAAATTCATTAACTTACATTTGATATATTTAACGACCCAGATCAGCTTGCGATTAGCCAGTGCACTTAATTTTCCGCATTATTTGTAATATGGCTGTTGAAGCAAAGGTTGGAATCTGCGAGTGTAGATGCGTAATTTTGACAAGGTCAGCACTGTTCTTATATGTCAGTCTTTGGGTAGTTTTTCCCATTCGATGGTTCAAAAATTCAAGTATTTAGTTGAAGGTGCATGGATAAATTCCCAGGGTGATCACTCAGACCTAAATGTATTGTTAGATTTCTGTCTGTAAATACTGCAAATTGTTTGGCCATACATCCGTGTATTTCCGCACTTTTTCCCGAGGAAAAATGTGAGTTTCTGCCAAATAGAGTTTATTCTTAAAGGAAAGAATTTTCTCTTAGTGAGCATATTTGTTCCCTTTAGGGTTGGCCCCACTGAAAAGGTAGTCAAAAGTAGAAAATGGCAGAGTTGCGACCCGGAATACTGTACGGATTCACTTTAAAAGTAGTCCCAACTGAAAATGGGCTACATCTTCCAAGGAAGCAGATAACATTCTCGTGAAGATATGAATATAGAAAAGAAAGAAAGAAAGAAAGAAGGAAAGAAATCTTAGCAATGGAGGTGCAGCCATACACCTTAAAAACACTGATACGCTGAAACAAGAATTTTATCTTCGATTTTGGTCATGGACACACATAGTTTAAAGGTTTGTCAAAACGTTATAGCGTTCGTCATGCAGTGAATTATGCTTAAGGAAAGACAATAAAATCACATTAGTCCTTTTCGAGGTTTCTGGGACAACTAAAAATAAAATATACTATGACTCGTATCGGGTTTTATATAGGTTTGTACTGAAGACCTTTCCGATTTAACAACCGAAAAAACATTGCAAAATGCATGTGTATGCTTGTATACCTGTAGTTTTGAAATAAAAAATACTTTAAAAGTTTCAGACCGTGTAACGGCATACCTGCACGCCTGGCAAACGCGCAATTCTAATCCCACTTGAAATGATAAAAGTCTAATTCATGCATATAATTAACTACAAAATCATTCGGTTCCATGTATTATAAAGCATGTTTGAGTATGTTATTTGCTTGAAGAAAAAAGATGGGCTCCGTTATTGCAAAACTCCTGAAAAATTCCAAAACGGACAATTTCAGTTTTGAAACTTTCAAGAGGTTTTGCGACGTAGAATCAGTTTGCTAACAGCATCGATGCGGAACCAGCACCATGGCAATACCCTATAAGAGATTGTGGGACGTAGAATCAGTTTGCCAACAGCATCGATGCGGAACCAGCACCATGGCAATACCCTAGCAACGGTAGAACCATCGGCTGTGTACAATGTATGTTGGTGATACCAATTTCCATGTTCTAAACGGATTTCGTCCATGCGTGTTCATCCAGATGAGACGGCTCATTATGACCGACGCTGTTTGCAAAGTCGAACGTATTTTCATTGAGTTTGCGCTTTACTCTTACATATGTTAATACTATATGTTAACCTATTTTCAGGATTATGCGTTTTATCAACAAATCCACCCGGAGGGCGGGGCTGCTGTCATGGTGAAGTGTGATAACAGAAGAATTACAGCTTGTCGTATTGTAAGTATGCTACAGATAGATAATTTTGGGTTTATGGTCATTTCACTTCATAGTATATTGGTCATATCAACCTTTTGGCATCTTGCCTCTGCAAGATCTCCATATGCAGCATATGCCGTACTTGTTCGGATAAAGACGGGTTTTTTCCTCATCACAAACAATCCCAAATTCAAAAACATTCCTTTCATAGATAATGTTCTTATCTAGGTTGCAAGCTGGAATGGTGTACTTCTAATGTGGTAAAATGGTTTTCCCATGATCATACAAATCAGTGCATGATTCATTTCATCAAAACACGACAAAACGTGATTTGAATTCATTTTTGAAGAATTCGAATTACCCTTCCCAATTAAAATTAATTCAATGACCGCATACGTGATCACACGTAATTTTGCACCTAGTAACAAACTCAACAAACCCGGACTCATACAATAATGACTATATCAGAGACCTCGTGACCAGAATCATGCAGGTTTTTGCACATTCCAAAGCAGGGTTCCAACGTGGGGTCCAGCATATGCGGCGCTTTCAAGTGAGCCTTTAATATTTTGTTATACATGTACATAGTGAAATTTTGGCATAACTGTTGTAACAAGATGTGATGAGACAGCGGACACGTACGGCATAAATTACTTGGGTAGACTCGAGCAATACCCAGTTATTCCTCGGACTACCTGAAAATATATATTCATATAATTGAGCCGCGACACGACAAAACCAACAATGTGGTTGTGCGCCCAGCGCAGTCTCAGATCAGCCTGGACATCCGCCCAGTCTGATCAGAGTCTTCGCTGTCCGCATTGAGGTAGCTTAGACCCTTAGCTACCCTTTGAGCACGTAACGAATAATCTGGTCAAACTTGGCAGATGCCCAGGTTGATCTGAGTCTGGGCTTGGCGTACAACCACATTGTTGGTTTTCTCGTGTCGCGGCTCATATATCACCAAGTATCTTCGAGTAGCCTAAAGAATAGCTGCATGTTGCTCGAGTTCACCCAAGTGTTTATTCCGAATAAGCCCTGTACTCAGCATTTTTTGAACACCGCCATTCATTGTCCATCAGCCCAGATAAGACGTGGTAATATGAATATGAAGGGATGCTGTACAATATATATTTGTTCATGAAAACATACATGTATCACGTGGCCCCTCATAAAAACCATCGTGCAAAGAGGCTGACAACATATTTTCGCTGAAAAATAAGAATAAATTATCTCAGAATTATCTTTACAATGCCACCTTATCTTGAGCTCGATAGTTCACTGTACACGGCGACACATGTTGCATGGCATGCAACTGATTTTGTCCGAAAAAATATGATTAGACAATTAGAAATGTTGCACGCTACAGATTCATGTCATGAAACACGTTTGGGGGCCAATGTTTATACGGCGACGAAGTGGGGCAGCCTTGTCGCCGTGTAATCCCACTTTAATGCTCGAAAAAAACTATTGCTTTGGACTCTTCGCATATTCTATATGGGGTAATTACTTTCTAAGCAATATTGAATTCTGCAGGTTGGGAATATACGAGTAGGAGAGAATGAGTACAAGATAGAACCGAAGACCCAGGTTGGCACACTTGTGTCAAAAGTGAAACACTTGGTATACAAGACTAGTAATAGACAGAAGGATATAGACTTTTCTGGAGATACAAAGGACTTTATCATAGGTAAACAGACTTCAAAGAACAAAGCTCCAGATAAGAGGGAATATTTGGTGATAATTAGGGATAATTTTTGTTAATTCTGCATAAAAACATATGTTGTGACCCCTCATCGGAACCGTCTCGTCAAAAACATATGTTGTGACCCCTCATCGGAACCGTCTCGACGAGACGGTTCCGATGTGGGGTCACAACATATGTTTTTATGCAGAAATAAGAAAGAATATCACCAACTACTCCCTCTTATCTAGAGCTCTGAAAGAATAACTTTAGAATAGCAGACTTTGGGTAAGGTGGCTATAATGCCATCATTCTAGTTCACGGGTGCAGATGCAGATTAAACCACAATTTATTTCACCATGCTCAAAATGATGACCACTGTTTTGATCAGCTCATCCAACAACGTGATTCTTCTCTAGTCGTTCTTTTCATGTAATTTTTCTTTTTTTAAGTGCGTTAGCTCACCAAAATTTTACATTGCATTGTATGTAACTAAAACAAAACCTTCCAATGACTTTGGCAAGTTTGCATTTAAACCTTACTTTATTAAAATAGTCATCGTTTTATTTTTCTATTAGCTTGGAATTGCAGTCTAAATTAAGTCTTAAGAGCCGTAGTAAGGCTAATTAAAACACAAAGTATGTATTTATTCAGGTTGACCCATTTTTGTATGTATTCAAAAATATGCTCATTTTACAGATGAGTCCGAACTTGAGTCCCATACGAAGACCAGGCGTGAAGTCAGACCGAAAATTCATGCTGCTTCCCTGCTGAATGAGAAAGACCATTTGCTGGGAACCAGACCAAAGAGACAGACAGGACAGGTGCTCCACGAAATTGAACTGGCACTAGTAATCGACTATACCGCATATGAGTAGTAAGTCACAAATACGTCATTCATCTTCGAGAGTATTTTATAGAAGAATTGTGATTATAGCAGAGTTAACACTGAGAGCAACTTTTGTGACTTCCTGTTTGCTTCCATGGACCACAAGACCTTCCAAAATGGAATTTACTCAGAAATGAAAAAAATTGATCCTTTTGGCGCATATTCTTTTCTTCAAGAGTTGGTCTCCATTTAGGAGGCCAAAATAAAAACGACAGAGTAGCTTCTCCTAAAACAGTACCAGTTCAATTAATTCATTGTTCAACTAAGCTCAATAATTTGTTCAAATGATTTTTTCAGTTGGCTTCAACGCGAGAATATGGTGGTGGGCGCTGCTATCAGCAAGTTAACTCAGTACTACGAAGTAATGGTGAATGACGTAAGTTAATTATTGTTCTTTTTAACTTTTAACTTTCCCTTCTCTAATACCGGTATTTGTAATACAGCCAGTAAACCTTACTCTGCCACTGGATGGTAACGACAGAGGTTGCTGTCCTTTGGCTTCTAAAGAAAATTCAACTGTTTGCGGTACATGTACATGTATGACTTCTGACTTCAGTCACTTTAACGTATTTCTAATGATGTTTTGGTCTCGTGATCATATGGGCCTAAACGGCTTCTTCGCTAGCCAAGGTTACTGAGTCCACTATGTTCCTTACGTACGTAAGGAACGTAGTGGACTCAGTAACCTTGGCTACCGAAGATGCCTAAACGGATGAAGTGGCTTCTCTTCATTTTTTATACACCTTTTGACACGCTGAACAATACCATGCATGGATTTTATCGAATGGCGAAGTCCAAACTAGCTAATACCAATTTGGTCAAACATGCATGGACTTCGTCTAATGGCAAACCCCAAGTTCACCCTGGTCTGGCATTCAACACAGGCAACGAAGACAACGCAACAGAACCTGCTTTTTCTCCTGATCAGAATAAGTTTGTTTCAGAAGTATAGTCTCACGGACCATCCGACCCCCGACTCTTGAAATAGGAATCAAAAGTTTTACTGAATTGATAAGCATATTCAAGAAATACTTGAAAACAATTTTTGGGTTACAACGACCAGACAACGAATTAGTGGAAAACCTTATTCAAGCCAGCATTTATACTAGACGGAATTTCTTCGAAAATCTGGTCTGACTAAGAGGTCTAATAAACTGCCGGGTCCGTAAGAATGATAGGTTGAAATTAATGTAAGAAGTATGCGAAAACAATCGAGTTTTATAGAACGTTGCCTTCGTTGGCTGTGTTGAATGCCAGACCAGCGTGAAGTTAGCCAATACCATGGGGACAATAGAACTTACAGGTCTTTGGAATACCATTTTTTCATACATTATTACCTGTGCCAAGTTTGCACATATAGAGTACGTTTATACTTCTTATGGGTACTTTTGACAACCTCAGTAGGCCCTTGACCGCCAATATGCCAGAATTTCAGATCCTGTTTATATTCTTTGCATCATTACTTTGCCATAAAACAGGCTGATCTAGAGATGATCTAGAGATTAGTTTGATTTGTTATAAAACTTTGTTTGTATAGCCAAAGCAACTTGTTACACAAAAGTACATAAAGTCATGGCCCTTTGAGACAGTGTTTCAATATCAGAGCAGGCTGAGGGAGGGGAAATACGATCGACAAAATTAGAAAACCTGTCCGACTACAGCGGGAAACGAAGTCAAATAGCACGAATGGAGAACAAAACCTCAGATCAGCATGCACATGCCGTATGCGCAGTACTGTTTGCCGTTCGCGTCAGCCTGGAATAAGTGGAACCTGATGAAACTATAAACTGTACAGCAAGGAATCTTTTCAGTCTGTGGGACTGCACATGCGGATCTGAGGCACTGCTGTGCTCAAATGCATCGATGGGATGGATACCCCGAGCAATGTTCTCCCTGTACGGCGTCCAAATGATAGTGACTAAAGGCAAAGGAACCTGAAGTTGGTGCGGGATTGGATCTTGTCTTCCTGTCTTTATCTCCTCTTTCTTGAAGACGGCTCAGTGTCGACTAAAATGCTGTTTAAAAGTGTCTTAAACTCCGTTCAGTCAAAAGCACGTCCTCAAGATCTGAGCACCCAGCCGGCACACAACACTGACATTTAAGCAACTTTGATACAGCGTTATTCGAGGCTTTTTTCCTGTGTGGTCATTTGTGAAAATGAATGAGTTTGTTCGAAGTTAAGTTGTTGCTTGATTTTATGTAAAATCTAAGATTTATACATTTTTTCTTCCACACTTTTACAGATGGACCAACGGTACGACACCGCTACGACGTCAGACATGAAAATCGATATCATTCTTCTTGAGTTAGAAATTATACAGGTAATTTGTTTTATTTCATCTTTATAATTTTTTATTCACGTCCAATTTTAAGGTGTATGAATATACATCCTTCCGTTTTAGCCAGTTTTTAAGGAATACAGGTGAAACTTATGCGCTCCCTTGTCATTTCCATGTTTCTGTATGCAAGTGAATCGGGGACCTTGACAGCAGAATTAGAGAAAAGAACGCAGGCCTTTGAGATGAGATGCTTCCGAAGGTTACTGAATATTTCGCACAAGGACCATATAACCAATGAGGAGGTTTGCAGAAAGATCCAAGCAGCCATTGGAGAATATGATGAACTCCTGACCCTGGTCAAGAAACGGAAACTAAGGTGGTCTGGCCATGTCTCAATGTCTTCTGGTTTAGCAGAGACGATTCTACAGGGCACAGTGAAAGGAAAAAAAAGAAGAGGCAGACAGAAGAAGAGGTGGGAAGACAATATTAAAGATTGGACAGGAATGGACTTTGACCGCTCAACAAGGGCAGCTGAAAACAGGACAATGTGGAAAGGGATCGTTTCGAAGTCATATGTGGTGCCCCACCGACCTTGTAAGGTTATGGGATAGAATAGAATAGAATAGAATAGAATAGAATAGAAAAGTTATAGAATTTTCTGTTTGCATTCCTCATCCAAATTGCCTTCTACTCATAGCAAGAAAGAATTTGCTACTTTAGGAGTTCACCCAAATTCAGAGGGGAGGAAGAAATGAAAATGGCTGAGTTGATTCCCCTGAAAGTTTTCCCATTAACGTTAAGCAGACAGATTTGAAGGCTGGGTTGATTCTTTGCGTTTGCACCATTCGTGTACCACACACAGCTCATTCGGGCTATCATCCTGAGTTATTCTTCTTCTCGTCTTACTCATTAGATCATCGACACATATAGCTAAAATACTGTTTAAAGGGCTGTTGATTCCCAAACCAGTCATCCGATCATTCTTAAAACAATTTTCTATACCATTTTATCATTAACTCAAAAGGCGCCTTGTACATTAAAAATTCTCGCAAATAGGAAAAACAATATTAAGTATAAAAAAATTTAAGGATGTGGGTTTAGGTCCAGCTGCTTTGATAACAGTACGAAGCTATAAAAATACGAGAAAGATGACCAGTTGATAATGTCAATGTAAATGGCACGGCTGATTAGCACACACGTAAACAGGATCAGAAATACCCGATTTTATTAACTCATCCAACCCTGCTTTTAAGTAGTTGTACTTTGTGTAAAAGGTTTGTATACTTACCTGAGTCTACAGAATGACGCTTAAACTGGCCCTTTGACCCGTGAAAAACTAATAAGATAATATGATAAAAACTTGAAAATGCTAATGACGGAAGAAAATATGTCCACTTAAATCTAGGGAAAGTTTATCTTTAATGAGTCATATAGAAAAAGTAAGACTCATCCCGAAGGCAACACTATCTTGATCCAACTCATCATGTTGTTCTGCGTCATCGGTTTTACATTTTTGTTTTTCACTGTACTCTTTTTTTTCTTTCTTTTTTTCTATTTTAATTTTTTTCTTCATATTATTATCTATTGTTTGGCGAGGGGGTGGGGGAACGCCGGAGCGATATATTATTAAAACCTTTCAGAGAACTGGAATAAATTTTGTATTAAGGCTAATTCTGGGATTTCTTTTTCTCCACAATGACATAAAATGTTGCTCTAATAAAATATGCAACATGTGTTATCTAAAATCAATAGCTGGATGATTTTCGGTTTGACAGACCTTTCAACAGTATTTCAGTCTTATCGAGCTAATGGAAGGATGATAATAAAAGGCCGCAGGCCCGGATCCAGACCACCACCTACTGGCGGGGCTTTGGATAACTGGTGGGACTGGGAGGTACCGAGATATATGTGTTGGGGGGGAGGAGAGGGGGAGGTGGGTTTGAAAATATACTACATAATTAGGGATCAATTTCATGAGAATTTTTGATAATGTCTTTTATGCTTTGAAATATATGTTGTGACATCTCATTAGAATCGCCTCGCTGAGGCGATTCTAATGGGACGTCACAACTTATATTTTAATCTAACCACATGGATAAATTATCTTAAACTGTCATCCCAACATATTATACATAACACAGAGGATGGCGGGGCTGAAGCCCCAAAGCCCACCCCCTGGATCCGGGGCTTGGCCGTATGCGATGGTGAGTGATTGTGAAACTTGCTTCAGTTCTATGTATATCCTTGTGCTTGCTCGAAGAGCAGTCTGGTGCAAAACCCAAGTAGTCACTTGGCAGCTGAAGGTTTTTTCACGGCGCTATAAAAAAAGTGATTTTTAGCGACGCCTTTTATTTAAGGAAAACTTGGTTCGATCAACGACCGTGCAAGGGGCTAAGGATTTCTAAATACATCCATGAAAGACATGCAGCAATATTTATCAAGGTATATGGATGCACTTCAATTTTGAAAGGGACAACATTTTGTGACATTCTTTTTGCTATACCTTCTAAACGAGGTCAATTCATAAAGGAAGAATTTGCTATTCTATAGGAGCAAATTCTTCCTTTATGAACTGACCTTGATTTAGAAGGAAGGCGAAAATGAAAATTGCAGAGCTTCTTTTCCTGAAAAGGGGTACCCATTCAACTCAAATATACTATGCCATTTTTCAGGACCCATCCGGACAACCTTGGATAGACAGCAGTGTTGTGACAAACGGATGGATTGATGCCAGCAGTGGGTTGGATTTGTTTCAAAATTGGGCGGAGACTACAACTGGCCTGTCAGATTATGACGTCATCATGGCTATTACGAGGTAATGTCATCAAAGGTGTATTGGCTGCATTACCATAGTCACGTGGGTTTGGTCGCCATTTTTCCAAAGAGAGCCACTTGAACAGAATACTGTTTACTTTCGTAGTAGATGAATCCTTTCATTAACGGAGCGGGACACGCTCAATAGAGAAAATTTAGTCTCTGCTACAATAAAGACTCTTAATGTTGTTGCTGTGTTGTTGCTATATCCACGGTTAACAACTATGGTCATGTTGGGACGGTCAGTTAACCTAATCACGCTATTCCTGGAGAGGCTTAGACCTCCTAAGCGTTTTACCAGTGCTAGGTCCACATACTGTTGCCAGTAACTGACAACTGCCCTTCTTGAATCAGTAGAAAGGGACGAATCAATCGCCATGAATGTAAATGGCCGGACCGGGCATCGAACCCGAGACCTCTTGCTCTTGAGTCAGACGCGCTACCGAATGCGCTGCGCGGCCCGGCTATAGAGACTCTTAACCTTCACTTTGATCACTTATAAAATATGGGGAACATAATTAAACTCTATTTTAACCGTGTCAAAGTTTTTGCGCCCGGCGCAATCTCAGATCAGCCTGGGCACCAACCCAGTCTGATCAGACTCTTCCCTAAGCACTAAAGCAAGGGATAGCTAAGGGTCTTAGCTATCTGTATACGGACAGCGAAGACTCTGATCAGACTGGGCGGATGCCCAGGCTGATCTGAGTCTGCGCTGGGCGCATAACCACTTTGATGGGTTTCTTGTGTCGCGGCTTATTTTTTTATTCGGACGGATAAGTCTTGGGAAAGAGTGCAGACCTAAGTAGCAGTCTGATCAAGGCCTCCACAATTTGCCATAGCATATGCATCTTTTGGGTTTATTACTACATTGTCAAACCAAATTGTTCTTTCTATAGGAAAACTAAGATAATTATTTTGTGTGTTCCCACTTTCTAAATAAAACAGAAAGGCTAACACATTTTTATGAACTTGAAAATATGACCCGCGGCACGACAAAACAAACAAAGTGGCATTTGCACCACGCGAAGACCAGAGCGAATACCCTGACCAGACTGAGCAGATGCTCAGACTGATCTGAGTCTAAGGTGGGCGCACATGTTGGGTTTGTTGTGTCTCGGCTCAATTATGGAATAAAAACTAACATACTCTAGGCTATACATTCTTTGATACATAAAATAGATTGACACTCTGATGTAGTCTTTCATATATTGTAAAAGGATTGAGAACAGAGATAGACAGAGTTTGCGCTGATGCGCAGGCTGGGCAGTCACTCAACGCACGTGACTTCTGATCCATACTAACACGATGTCCACCCACTGGGCTCACAGCGTTTAATAAACATTGAATCAACCTTGATTCAACGTCATGACGTTGAATCAACGTTGATTCAATGTTGATTTAATGTTGCACACCCACTGGGGTTAGCATCTAATATGAATTATTCATATATCTATGTATATTTCAGCAAGGACTTGGCGAGTTTCAGCAATAATAATAACCAGTTTTACAACGGAACTGTGGGTAAGATATTTCCTCACCCTGCTGCCATGTGGGTTCGGCTCCGCTGGTTAGTAACCAATATCATGGGTTATAATATACTATATTGGTTATTAACCAGCCCGCCGAAATCTACACGATGACCGATGCTAGTACAGTTCTTGCTCTTTCAGACACTGATATCTAAAGAAAAATACGGTGTACCTAAAGGGACAAAACTACCGATACCCGTCCACCTATATAACCCACTGGGCACACAAGGTTGAATCAACCTTGATTCAACGTCACGGCGTTGAATTAAGGTAATTCAAGGTTGATTCAACCTTTTATGCCTGCTGGGAATGAAACTTTTGGTCAGTTATCAGTCATACAGTTCGTTAGCAATTTTTAAATCGCATGAATCAGTTGTTTCAGGTTTGGCAAAAAAAAAAAAAAAAAAATGACATTTCTGCTGTAATTGTCGGAGGCCTTTCAGGTCTTTAATCAGATGTAGTCGTCATTCCGCGCAATTTGGTCAGAGTACTCCTTTTACCCGTATACAATTTATGAAAGCTGAGAAGTTTAAAAATAAAAAAAGTGACAACACTTTTACATGTAACAGTTTGCGCAGAATTAGTCAAGTTATCATAAACATTACTGGCAAGATACAGTAAAGCCACGTGTAAATACTGTAAATACTCAGCCCGGGTTGCGCTTCTCACGAGCGCAACCCGATCTGAGTATTTACAGCATTTACACGTGGCGTAAGCGAAACCCGATATGAGTATTACAGTATTTACACGTGATATTAAAGCGCAACCCGATCTGAGTATTTACAGTATTTACACGTGGCGTTAGAGAAACGCAATCCGATCTGGAAAAAATTACAGTACTTACACGTGGGTTTAATGTACCTTTTTTAAGTAAATGTTTCTATTCGGTTCTATTCTATCCCATAATCTTGCAAGGTCATTGGGACATTACATTGACTCGCAGCAAGCCTTTTCCACTGTGTCTTTTTTAACTGCTCAAGTTGAGCTGACAAAGTCCATCCCTGTGCACTGTTTAATAATGTTTAAGATTACTAAACTATTTTTTGCTGTTCTAGGTTTAGCCTACAGATTTTCTCGCCAAAGTAACAACGTCGTAAGACCCCTAGCCCTGCCTTGCCGACGATTACGGACTTCCTTTAATGGTCCACTGGAAAATTACGCCGTCGGAATTGTTGAGGATTTTACTGGAGACGTGGCTCACACATTATCTCATGAACTGGCTCACATGTAAGTATTATTAATTTTTGACCGTCCTTACGAATATTTTCTGCATTTTGCCAGCTGTGCATTTTCTCTGCCTTGTTTTGCCCGGCCTTGCCATGCTTTTTTACCCTGTCTTGTTTTGCGCTGCCTTTGCTATGTTTTGTTTGCCTGCCTTGTCGACGACTAAGGACCTCTAGAATGATCTTGAGAATAACGCCGTTGGCAGTCTTGTCTGCTTTTCGCTACTTGTCAGCTTATGTTACCGTTTGTTAAACTAGACAAAATGGTAAAATGTGAGGATAATGATATATTTATCAGCATATTTTTAACGCTTTAAATGTCAGAATGAAAACTGTTGAAGTTTCAAACAGCGTAGATCCAGGTAAGGCGGCTCAACATGAGCCGCCTCACCTTGATCAACACTGTTTGCTGTCTTTTCAATGATTTCTGTATATGACGAAACTTAGTTTGAGATTTTGCATATGTAAATTGCCCCGTCTGCAATTTTGCAGCTTTAAGGAGTAGGAATAGCCACTGTCCGAGGTTATTTCCGCAAATAACGATGTATTAAGGATCTTTGAAATGTGTGGGAGTAATGAGTACCCTGGGCTCAACAAATCTGCAGTCTTAACACTTTAAGCACCAGTGACGAAAATAACATAATTTGCAAACGGCGTAGATCCTGGTGAGGCGGCTCATAATGAGCCGCCTCATGTAGATCTACACTGTTTGAATTCTCAATATCCAACGTCTTGGATAAGGCATTTTTTGAATTCTTGCAGACGTAAATTTTGTCGTCTGCTCTTTGGTGCTTAAAGAGTTAAGGATTTTGTGGAAAGAAATCGTCCTCAGTTCAAAAAAAACGTTGCAGAGGCACCAAATTTTCCCGGACCTCAGGAACCTACAACGTAGATTTGCTTATCTATATATTTGCATTCTCGCGAGATAGACAATTCCATTTTTAAATAAACGGTATTTGTGCAGAAATTATATTGTTCTGAGGCATCTGATTTAGAAATTTACACTCCTTGCAATTTAGGTACATGTAACGAATGTTACAGTTTTAAGATTATAAGTAAAAAGCGAACGTCGTACACTGCAAAAATAAACGGTAGATTTTACGGTAAAATAACTGGCAACCAGCTGCCAGTCCTTTTACCGTTATTTTTACGGGCGCCCGTAAAAATTGCAGGAATCATCAAGCAGAGTGGGACAGAAAAGAACAGATGTCGGTTTGGTTAGATAGCCCCTCAACAATACAAAGTTATTTTCGAGTGCACCAAGTTAACATAAAACTTCCATTTCGTGATTTCCAACAATGTCTTACAGGCAAAAACCCTTAAAATAACGGCGAAAGGACTGACAGCCGGTTTCCAGTTATTCTACCGTAAAATCTACAGTATTTTTTTACAGTGTATAATCAATATTTGTGCTTTGTTTTATAGTCTCGGAGTTGCCCATGATTCCTCCGGAACCGGATGTACTTACCAGGACCAATTTATCATGGCGAGTGGAAGGAGCCCTTATAACCAAGCCCGAGCAGCTCCCGGGAACCCGTTCAGATTCTCCCAGTGTTCCGTAGATACCATGTCCGCTTCTCTTCAGGAGTAAGTTTCTAAGCACCAAATGCAGGCATCCCTCTTTATGAGGGCATGCATTACACCAGCAAAATTCTTTATAACGATGGTGCTGAGAGTGCTCCAGATAAAAATGGGTTTCGAGGATTTTTTATGTATAATTTTCCAGAGAGATACTGTTTTCATATTTCTCCTTGAAATAATATGTTTTGACCCTTCATTAGAACTGTCTCACCGAGAAAAATTTGTTGTGACCCCTCATTAGAACCGTCTCGCCGAGACGGTTCTATCGAGGGGTCGCAACATATTTTTAGATGATAAATAAGAAAAATTGTCTCCGAACTTTCCTAAAAATACCAACCTTATTTGGAGCTCTAATTATTAACGTCATTTTGATTTTATTATTTAAAATATAATTTTCCTCATAATAGCAAATTCAGTATAACATCAAAATATTTGGGAACAAATGCCTTGTAAACAGGGTCCATTGAATACTAGGTAAACCTGTTTTTAAAAGCAACCTGTTTCACCAAAACCTGGTTTAAGATGCCAGAATAGTTTATCCCAGTGGCCAGAGCATATTTTGTCTTAATTGAATTTCATGGTTCACTTATATTAAGCAAGCAACTAATCGTTATAGCAATTTAAGGCAAGAATTATTCAGCAAGAATTATTCAATACAGTTTCGATGATCTGCAGACCAACCCTAAATGTACTACTTTATGGTAATGACGAACTTTCCACGGAACAAAACAAAGATATTTTTCTGGCTCTTCAAGACTTTGTCCTAAAAACTAAGCGTTTTCAAATAAATTGGGTGTACATCTTACCAGCTTGCGTGTTCTAATGCATTTTCAGTAATAGAATAAACAATGCATCAGCTTGCTACATGCATTTTTTTTTACTTATCTTGATGACACATTAATATAGCTGAACTCGTTTATGTGTGGAATTCATATACTTAAACTCAAGATTTACTTCTGTATAGATTCACACCTATTTTAACATGTATCATTTTCTCATTTATCTCACCTTGACATCTCAAACTCATCTCAAACTCAAGATGTTCTGAGAGTGCAGATAACTTTTGAAATTAATGTAATATACTCCTATTCCCGTGGAGACAAGGATGTGTGCGAAATGGAAATGTTTTCTTTTGAAATACATATTGCATAATAGTAAAACTATGAGATTATTCATGTTTGTATTAACAACTTTTTCTATTGTAATTTCAAATCACTTTTTATATAAGCATTACTTTTATTGCAAGATTGGGATACAGATTTGAAAAAAAGTCAATTGACTTTCTTCTGAATTCCATTTGTATAAAATAATGTGTTTAGAAATGTTTTAAATGTATTTTGTATCAATGTTTATACAAATAAGATAAAGTTTAAACTAAGCAAGCAACTGTCTTCTTCATGCAGTTTTGGTCTAATCTTGGGTGCTTGGATAGAGAGGTTTTATCGTACCAACAAAGACTTATTACATAGCCCATGCAGCTTCCGGGAACAAGGACAACACAGCTCAGTCCGCATAGAGGGACACATTCTTTCATTTTAGAGTAGACCCAAATGTGGAAGGGCTTTGTCACCCAAGGAAACAAACGGGGCGTCACCAGAGTATGACCCCTTATGAGAACAGGAAAAAATTGAGCTGCAAAGTTGCTAGTAGGAGCAGTCAGTTTATTGTGCGTACGCTTAACTATTACGTCAGTGGTGTCTGGCACATTAAGATCAAAGCTTTAGGAGAATAACTGTAATTATTTAAGGTTAGTGGATACAGATTCGGGGGAAGCAACTCTACAGTTTCACATTTGTCTCCCTTCTCAATGTGGATCAACTCTTAAAAGAAAAGAATTTGCTCCTGTAGGAGCAAATTCTTTCAAGAGCAGACCCTTTTTTGGAAGGATTTCATCACCAAGGGAAGCTAACAAAAAAAAGTAACAAAATTGTCCGCCTTTGAAAAATATCCTAAAATCATAGCAGTGTATCCGTTAGATTTAAATATATCCCAAAATAGCAAGGATTATCCCGGTAATTTTTTGTTGCAGTATACTGACAGACAGCAATTCCGACCCCAATACTGTCCGATGTCTTCAGAACAACAGCTACAGTGTAACCAATGACGAACGTATAAAGAATCTGCCAAAATCCGGTGAAACCTACTCAATCAACGAACAGTGTCAGTTTGCTATAGGTGACGGCTCGGAGATTTGCACCTATTTCGTTGTAAGTATTTCAGCTTCTCAAAACTGAACTGTAAAGCCCAACGGGCACATGACGTCGAAAAGACGTCGTATTGACGTCAATGCGACGTCATCACGTCGCATCAATGTCAGCATGACGTCATTTTGACGTCATGTGCCTGCTGGGAGACCCAAAAGTCCTGCTAGTGACTAACAATGACAAAAAATAGGTTTTTTTATTATTTATTTATTTAGCTAAATCTGTTTATTACTATTTTTATACGAGTTTTCGGCGCGTTCGATGATATTTCACTAATGGCGAGAGAGACGGGCGAAAACCGGAGCTCCCGGAGAAAATTACCAGATTTCGAATAAGCAGAAGTGAGTCGCGACAAGACAAAATGAACAAAGTGGCATGTGCAACCAGCAAAAACTCAGGTCAGCCCGGGCATCTGCCTTATATAATCAGAGTCTTCACGGTGCGCTTAAAGGGTAGCTAAGGGTGTAAACTACCTCCATGTCGACAGCGAAGACTCTGCTCAGACTGAGCGGATGCCCAGCCCAGACTGATCTAAGTCTGCGCTGGCCGCACAGCCACTTTGTTGGTTTTCTCGTGTCGCGGCTAAAATAGTGTTTAAACCAAAGGTTAAGTAATCTCTTTATTTGTTTCAGCCCAACAGGAACTCAATATGTCAGAACGGCACATATTGTACCCTCCCCGGGTCAAACTATTGTCGAACCGTATTCGTAATGGACGGTACAGACTGCAGCAACTCAGGAGAAAACAAGGTAGGGATAATAATAATAAAAAAAAAACAGAGTGGCTGTTAGGCTCAAGTCGGGTAAATTCGGACAGCAGGTAAATTCGGACAGTGACATTGTTTCCTTTATATGTCAGTTGCTTGGAATTAAAACAAAAATTACAAGGCACACAGTGAAAATCCTGATGGGACGGCTCTGAATTTTAGTGTTTGAAATGGTTTGTCCGAATTTACCGCTGTCCGAAGTTACCCGACTCGACCCCTACCAGTCGACTGGTAATATCCAGTTTGCGTTGAAATAGCTAGTGCCAATCAACTGGTAATGGCCATATAACGTTAAAGTCGCTAGTGGCTGTCGACTGGTAATAGCCATTTAACGTTAAGATTGCTAGTAACAGTGATTTAAACAGAAAATGGGTACTACCAGTCAATAGCGATTTCAACGTTTAATGGTTATTACCAGTAGACTGGAACTTAGAAAGCATCCAGTGGGCACACAGCGTTGAATGTTGAAACAACAAAGAAATACTATTGATTCAACGACAAGTGTAAAATCTATTAGTGAGTCCAAGGGTAGAATATACAGTTTTCAACCCTAAGTGTATGTATATGTTAGCTTGATAACTGAGGGATTTTTGCGCTGCCTGTCCAACAGTATATCAGTTATTTTCGGCTGATAAAGACAATAAGATACATGTAGCACATAGAAATACACTAACTCTTTGAGTGCCATAAATGAAAATAGTAGAATTTGCAAACAGCGTAGATCATGATCATCTGTATCTACAATATTTGCCCTCAAGTCTTTGAATTCTTAAGATGACTATACTTTGGACATATTTCTTTTTTTTTATAAATTTTGCAGACGTAAAGTTTGTCGTCTACTTTTTTTGCGTTTCAATTGTTAATCTACAGTTTATTAAAAAAATAAGACTTCCTTCTTTGAATTCTTAAGATGACTATACTTTGGATTTTTTTTTAATTTTGCAGACGTAAAGTTTGTCGTCTGCTTATTTGCGCTACAATTGTTAATCTACAGTCTGCAAAAGAATAAAACTTCCTGCATTACAAGAATCTACATGTACGACCTCTGAATTGTAAATCTAGAGCATGACTCAGCTAAGAAGAGCAAATTCTTATGTTTAAGAGTTAACTCCCATACAGAAGGGAGGCAAAAATAATGTGAAAGAGTTGCTTCTCCTAACGTGTATCCAGTCCCCTTAAATGATATAAAGCAGCAATACGAAAGTTCTCTAATGTGGGTACTTGCATACCTCTTTGTCAGAAAATTTATTCCGCATTTTAAGAGAAATAATATCACTTCAGTAAACAGAATTTGTGACCACTGAATATTTGTTTAAAAAAAAACGATTGGCTATATGCAGTTATGAATAATGTGTGTTTTTTTTGTTGTTGTTTTTTTTTAAATATGCAATATAATTTATGCAACTATCGTTTGACCATACAGTTGACTAGCACTGAAATTCAAGCCTAGAATTAGATGAAATTAGCCCTTTGAAGAGTGTACCCCCAGCAGAATTATCCGCGCCCGGGACACTTATTACGAAAAAAAAAACGGTATCTTTCAAAATAAAACATTTATCCACGATTTTCATCGTTAACATTACCTTTACCGAAAGCCCTTACGTAGCCAAAATAATAGACAATATAAAACTGCACTTTGACATGTGGGGTTCTTTCTTGGACGGACCCATCAGGCACATGACGTTGAAATGACGTTATACTGACGTCGATGCGACGTAATGACGTCGCATCGACTTCAGTAAGACGTCATTTCGACGCCATGTGCCTGGGGAGGTGTTTGTTCATTTGTCTTCTTACGTATTGTTATACCATATTTATATTGCAGGTTTGTGAAGAGGGTGTCTGTGTGAACAGATCAGTTGAAACTACCAGTACCGCAGCTCCGTCTACAACCACCACTGTTCCAACTACAACCACAGTACCAACTACTACTACCACCGTTCCGACTACAACCACTACTGTTCCTACTACTACCACCGTACCTACTACTTCTACTACTGTTCCGACTACAACCACCACTATACCTACTACCACCACCACTGTACCTACAACAACCACCACTGTGCCTACAACAACCACCGCGGTCCCGACTACTACCACCACGATCCCGACTACTACCACTGCCGCACCAACGACTAGTACCGCCGGACCAACAACTACAACTCCCCAAACCTTTTCCTGTGACGTATACTGCCAAATTTGTTTATACATATATCAGCAATATCAGGGGTATATATGGTCCTACTGCCCCACATGGCTCAAGACCGATTTACAAAATCTTTCTTAATGGGTACAATTTCAGGGAAAGCAAATATCATTTCCACTTTGCCTATCTTGTCCACTAAATGTACTCTTAAAGGAAAATATTTACCCCCAAAGGACAAGTTTGTTCTTTTTAGAGAGCACCCCGTTGTAGATACAAAAACATCATCCAGGGAAATAAACAGGAAGCCAAAAGAGTTGCTCCCCTTTGTAAAAATGGCAGAAAAACATGGAAATGTACTCAAACACCTTATCAATATTAAGGTGTACCGATACGCTTAAAAAAGCAGATCACTGTGACTAGTTTTTGTCTCCCTCCGCACAGGGGCGCTACTCTTAAAGGGAAGAATGTGCTCTTCTTAGAGGCTATTCTAAAAAGGAAAGAGCAAATTCTTTCCTTTCAGAGTAGCCCCATTCAGAGATCGGGAGGTCCTACCAGGAAGCATAATCTAGTCCACTACAGTTGTCGCCCTTTTATGGTCACAACTGTCAAAACTGTTCTTTCCAATCTAAGTCAAGGGAGTACTTGGTATTCCAGAAAATCTACCTCAGTAATTGGTTAAGTTCGGCTCAGTTACTTGGATAAACTCGGGACTACAAAGGTAATCCTCAGAGAAATCGCAGAAATGTATATTAAATATCTTCGAATAGCCCAAGGAATACCAGGGTATTGATCTGGCTTACCCAAGTAGTTATGCCGAACGTGCCCGCTGAAATGAATAGTATGGACTGTCACTCTGGGTACAGATTTTCTCATATGTGTATACAAAATATTGTCACACTTTCTAACCATTTCCTTATGTATTTTTACAAAATACATGCGAATATCTGCAGCAAGAATATATCACTAATATATTTTTTACATGCAAGTGTGATTGCGTTGTTTGGTGCAGAATGTCTAGGACAACCACGAGAAATTCGAACAAGGCTTATAGTGATCTCAAATGGAGTACATTTAGTAAAAAATGTTTGAACTTTCAAGTAGTATCTAATTCACCGTATTTTGGTGTTTAAAATTTAAACCGTGTTTACCTGCAATCGAAAGATTTAGTTTTAATGTAAAAGTTTTAATTCGGAGGATATGAAATACATGTTGAAAAATATTTCCATTTTTAAAATAATATTTATTTTAGTTTATGTTCATGAAAGAAACTATATATTGTTTTAATGTAGTTGAAAGTTTTAGTTTAAGTTTTTTGTATTTTTTAGATTTATTGTTTCCCTCAGAAGGAAAGACATTGAGAGTTTGTTTCCCTTTTTACAAAGAATTGTAAAGGATCTTTAAAGAGAGTGAAAGCCGATGGGAGTTTGTTCACCCTTTTATAAATAGTTGTAAAGGTTTTCCCGTCTGGTTTTACAAAAAAATAAGGAAACTATCTTAGGAGGAGAGTAAGTTAGTTTCGCTTCACTTTTAACAAACACCGGTAAATACGTTTCCTATAAGAATTTCCTGAGAAAAATGTTTATAAGACTTTGGTTACCTTTATCTTCCAAAATTGTAACAAAAACATGAAAAAGGGAATCAAAGGGAATCAGTGAGTTAGTTTTCTTTGTGTATAACAATAGAACTTCTTCTTCTTCTTTTTTTTTTTTGCTGAGAATGAATAAGTAAGTTTGTTGCCCCGTTTATTATGAAGGAATCGCATCTTGAAAAAAAATGCTACACAGCATGTGCGACAGGACTAAAGAGAGCAGTGCAATGCAGAAAGGGGAGATAACGTATTTGCGAAAAGTCATGACTCTAAGCAGTCTGTAAATCCTTGCAATCTAGCTACAACCTTTGGTATGTGTCTCTAGATTTCTTAGGGTAACTACTTGATTTGTAGACTCTGATCAGATTGTGCAGTCTTTTCAGAGTCCTTGTTGTGCGCATATGCATTAAGCACCCCTTTTGAATGTTGCAGCTTTAACTCATCTTGTACCCCCAGAGGCTTGTCAGAGTTTATTTTTTTCTCGACAGATCCTTTATAACTAATCGATTATTGACGCAAACAGTGGATACCCTGATCAGACTGCGCAGTGCAAGGAGCAGAATGCATGTGAATATTAGTGTGTGTGACTTAGACTTGTACATGTACTGTGTTTTAATAACAGTTTTGTCTTTTTTTTCTTTTCATACTTTATTTATATTCATTTATTTATTTGATATTGATTGATACACACTGGTTTAATTCTCAAAAACTGGTTTAATTCTCTGTTTATATTGTTTAGTCATATTTGTCTTCAACTCAGTTTAAGACTCTTGAAAGGTAAAATTCATAACTTGCCATTATTGTAGCTGTACTTAACAGGCATTTTGCTGAATACATGTACGCAGAGCCCTAGATAAGAGGGAGTATTCGGTGATAATTTAGGATAATTTTTGTTATTTCTTTATAAAAACATATGATGTGACCTTCATCTGAACCGTCTCGATGAGACGGTTCAGATGAGGGGTCACAACATAAGGTTTCAATGAGAAATTAAAAAAATTATCTTTCAATTATCATCAAATACCCCTCTTATCTAGGGCTCTGATGTACGTGGTGTTTTTTCACACGAATGCTATTTATTTTTTGTACCTATGATAGCTCTTTGATTCAAAGGTTGAGCCATTGAATTAAAGAGCTGTAATCAGTACAATGTAAAAAAATAATAAAGCTGCAATCCATTAGGATTACATTATCAAGATTTTATTTTTAATATATATACATTCTTTAATGTTTGTTGAAAACTCGATGTGTTCATAACGTTCCGTCGCTGGACGATGGACTGTAGGAAAATATTGGAACTACATGTATTATATGTTGTAACGTATAGTACGAAATTATGTTCATATTTGCAGTTTTATAACTGGTCATTACCTATAATGGATTAATTTTATACATTTTTAAAAAAAAAAAAGAAAAGACAATAAATATTGAAAACTACAAACTCTTGTTCGATTTAGAACTCACATAAAATTAACGTTGTTATTTAGTTTAATGACATTTTACTGCAATTTCATGTGCAAAGGGGTTTGGTAATTGCAATAAAACATATGTTGCAACCTTTCCCTTGCTTGTAAGCCAGTATTCTGAGAAAAATGGAGAACTTTCTTGTTTGCTCAGAAACTGACAGTGAATGTTGTTTGAAAAAAAGGTAAATAAGCCGCGACACGAGAAAGCCAACAAAGTGGCACGGCGCCGAGCAGACTCACATCAGTCTGGGCATCCGCCCAGCCTGATCAGAGGCTTGGCTGTCCGCGTGGAGATACTGTAGATTCTTAGCTACCCTTTAAGCGCAAATGTAGGACTCTGATTAGACTGGGTGGCTTCCCAGGCTGATCCGAGTCTTCGCTGGGTGCACATACCACTTTGTTGGTTTTCTCGTGTCGCGGCGAGTTAGATGCCCACTTGGGCACAACATATGAAAGGCGGAGCCCGTCCCTTTCGTTTCGCTGCATTAATCCTTCCCTGATTCGAAAAAAGGTTCCCATTTTCTATTGGGTCGATAGAGAGAACGGGTTCCCTGATTCGAAAAAAGGTTCCCATTTTCTATTGGGTCGATAGAGAGAACGGGTTTCCAGTCGCTAGTTGACCTTAGCCGGGATTCGAACCCGCGACCTTTTGCACTATAACCGAGTCCCTTTAACCACTTGACAACGGCGCTTCTTTAGGGGAGAGTCGGGTAACTTCGGACAGGCGAGTAAATTCGGACATACCATTGCAAACAGTGAAAATCCAGATGAGACGGCTCATAATGAGCCGTCTCATCAGGATTTTCACTGTTTGGCCAGTTATTGTTTTGTTTTAGTTCCAGACAACTGACATATAAAGGGAAAAAATGTCACTGTCTGAATTTACCCGCTGTCCGAAGTTACCCGACTCTCCCCTACTGTATATAAAAACATTGAATTAAATCTGCATTTGACTCCTTTATAAACAATAATGTATAACAATAAAACAAGATTTATACAAAATGCAGTCATCTATCTTGAAAAGTAACGGTACTATCCGCACTTTTTACGGTAGAGGACTTGGCAGACAGAAACTGTTGCCAGATCTTGTATCGTAAATCTACGGGATTTTTTACGGTATAAAATTTAGCCGCGACACGAGAAAACCAACAAAGTGGTTGTGCGCCCGGCGCGGACTCAGCTCAGCCTGGGCATCCGCCAAGTCTGACCAGACTCTTCGCTAAGCGCTTAAAGAGTAGCTAAGAGTATAAGGTACCTCCATACGGACAGCGAAGACTCTGATCAGACTGGGCAGATGCCCAGGCTGATCTGAGTCTGCGCTGGGCGCACAACCACTTTGTTGGTTTTCTCGTGTCGCGGCTCATATCAGAAAGCAAGTTCTCTAAATTCGATTTCGACCCCTTGTAGTTTTAATACAGACAGTTCAGAGGCGGTTCTTCTGTTTTACTGAGAAACTATGAGGATATTATCAAATGTAGTTTGCTGAGACACGGTGGCATATACATGATGTATTAAATAGCATAGTAGAAATATCTAGCAATATCTTAGCTACAATAAAGTAACTGTTTGTAGTTCACCGTGTAGTTGAATCGTATAAGGGTGACAATCTCTATAAAAAGGTGCATGGGGTTGTTGTTTTTTTCCGGTAAAAGCGAGGCAACTCATGGTTGACTAGGGCTACACTACAGACTGGATAGTAACCCATAATACAGACCAATAAACCCACGGTGCCAGCTATGTACTCCTTGTGGGCGGACAGAAGGAAAGCAAAGACACCGGTCAGGCTGCACACATGAGCTTGCTTATCCTCTTCCTCGCTGGTTGAAGAAAAAAATCCCTGGCCTCGCGCCAACTCAGACAACCATTCAACCACGGATCTGAACACCGCAGCGACGCCGCCATGAGCGTTAACGTGTCAAAACTACTGCCAATTCCAATGCGTTCTTCTGTCGCAGGAGCCCCGGTAGCTCAGTAGGTTAAGCGCTGGCCTGCTGACCTAGCGCTTCAAAGTTTTAGACCCACTGGAGGCGTAAATCTATCAAACTACAAACGGGGTTCCAGGGATCTCCACCTGTCAGACGGCCCGTTGTATCTGTTGAGTCCTCGTCTTTGCTTCTTCATGGTGTTGAAATTTGATTTACGTGTTTACCGTGATGATTCATTGACGAGTTAGAGGGTTATCATGCGAACCGAACAACCAACTAAATGTTTTGTACCACTTCAGAAACTGAGGGTGAGGTTGGGCCTGTAAAATCGATTTAAGCCCCCCAGTAATTCATTACTGACCGTTCCAAGGCGGTAGTTCTGTTGTGGTTCTTTGTTGCCTGTTTTTGGTGTCTGTTTTCTGTGATGTTTTACCTTATGTATGTTATTATTATTTTTGGTTCGGTTTGGGTTGCTGAGTGGCCACCTTTTGGGAACAAGCTGCTCACTCGGTTGGCCATATGTTCTCTGTATCTTGATTATTTGTAATCTTAGTTGTTTCCAACTATGGTTTGAGGGCTGGATTTGGATTTTGATTGTTTCAGTTCCTGGTCTTTGCATACTTTTTACTTCCATTGCACACAGCCTTTCATTAGCACCCTCCCACCGTCCTGGTATGACTGAAATACTGTTAAAAGGACGTAAAATCGCGTCGTCGATCCATCCACCTTCTGTTGCAGTACCATTTTGTTACACCAAGAATGCCTGTTATGCTGCTCTCACACCTAGGCGAATATACTTGCGAATATAAAATTCATTTTTATGAGAATGCTGAGAAGGCAAATGTCGTATTGGGTGAGAAAAGTAAGACGAATGCTAGCAAATGCCTATAAACGTCTTACGATCACTACAAATGCCTTGCCATAAATAAGAATGGTTACGAATATGTTGCAAAACATGCTTTCCTTGAGAATTTTAGAAGCATGTTCTAATCTTCGCAACAGATCGAGAACGCCCGCTAATGCTTACGAACACCAACGAATGCCTTGCGACCATTGCGAATTAGCGGCGAATTGCATTCGTAAGCCCATTCGCAACCATATTCGCGTAGGTGTGAGAGCAGCATTATGGAAAACGTGGTTTAACCCATTAATGCCTAGCGTCCCATTTAAAGGACATTGGCAAATAGTGCAGACCCAGATCAGACGCCGCAAAACGCGGCGTCTGATCTAGGTCTACACTGTTTGCATAAAATGTACCACAAATAAACTGAGACGATGAAACTAACAAGACTCCCAGAAAATGATGAAGGACTCATCCAGATGAAAAGGATAGAAAAGTTCACTGGCAAAAAGGGTTAATTTTGTTATTTGTGTTTTCTTACTTTTTATTTGCTGATGCTTTTCCTGGGTATATTTGCGTTCACTTTTTTGCCCCATATGAGAAGGGAGGCAAAAATTTCTATGTGAGAGTGACCTCCCTTGGAGATGAATCCATATTCTGTAAGATCACTCCACGACAACCAAGATTCTGTGAATCCGTGCAGTGCTCGTTTTGTATTTGATTGCGGTTGGGCGATGGTGCTTGGTAATTTTCAGCGGCGGGACGTCCTACTAATTTGGATAGTAGAAGGACAAGGACCTACTGTGGCTGCAGTAGTTGCGGGTGGGGTTGTTTGGATATAACATCTCTCCATTCTTTCTCCCTGTCTCTAGGAGACGTCTCGATATAGACTAAAATACTGTCTCAAAGAGCCGTTAAACCCCAAACAGCCAAGTAAAGTATCTGTAGGTTCCAAAGGAGTCAAACTTAATGAGTACAAACAGCAAAGGCTGAGATCAGACTGCGCGGAAGCGCAGACTGATCTGCGCCTTTGATATTCGAATGTACGATAAGCACCAGTTTTGATTTTCAGATAGGTCATAAGCACACATGCTGTCTACCTTGAGCATTGAGTTGGCACATGTAGCTACCACCGAGGACTTACATTGTGGGTGCGTACTGGTTGCGAATGCTGGCTTCAGTATTTTTCATGGTGAGACGTGGATTATTTAAGTCGTGTGCTTGCAGGGCAATGTACGCGAAACGAAATTGGCAGACGAGGCTAAACGTCTTAAAATCACGTCATGCCAACGTGAATCTATACGACGTTTCAAATTTGCGCGCCCCCCCCGCACCCCCCTCCCCACACACACTTAGAGAAATAACATGTCATGGGAGGTGAACCGTAAAAATTTCATCCATCCCATCCTACCGATTGCTTCCCCTTAATTCTAAGGCACTCCAAAATTACGGCGGCCTATAAACAAACATTGTTCCAAACATTATTGCTTATACATGTGCATTCTTGCTTATGTCGTGCCTCATTTCTTTTTCACCTGTCCTGAGTATAAATTAGCCAGAACAGGAAATGACAAACGATCCCCACAACTGCACAAGCAAAGACATTTTATTTTGAAACCAAATCCTTATTTCATGTTACTTCACGATCAAAAGTCGATACCTATCTGGCTCTCAGACGTGCGATACAGGGACTGACGATCCTCTTGCTCACGTGAGAGTTTCGACCGTCACAAGGCGGTTCTTTTACCGCAGTTGCTCTTTTTATGCGGCAGAAAAGAAACCATCTGTTTGAAATAACAAGAACCAATTGTATATGTTATTGTCTGAGAGTAGACTACGTAAATGTACACACCCAACTTGATATCGCGAAGTCGAAGGTCAATTCAAACTACAGATATCTCAAAGTAAATTTTCTGGTCTCAGAAAATCTACTTTGACATACCTGTAGTTTGAGATAACAGATGAAATGAAAGGAAAAAATAGGAAATGTGTCCAAACCATATTCTTTGATATGAGAAGATACCTTGAGATATCAGTGTTCGAGAGAGTGTCCAGATTTGTATAGTTATAAGTATCATGTTAAAATAGTCGACTATAGAGTAAAAATTGTCGAGTATCGAACAAAAGTTGTCGATTATCTAGTTAAGTTGGTTGAGTAACGAGTTATGTTTGTCGAGCATCGAGTTAAGCTGGTTGAGTAACGAGTTATTTTTGTTGAGTATCGAGTTAAGTTGGTAGAGTATCAAGTTAAAATTGTTGAGTATCAAGTACTTTTTACAACTCGATATGTGACCATTTTGACTCGATACTGAACATTAGACGCTCGATGAAAAAGAAACCATCTTATTTTGAGATAACAAGAGCCATTTGAACTGTATTTGTTATCGCTAATGTGCCGTTCTAACTAGTTACTCAACCAACTTCACTCGATACGCGACAACTTTAGTTCGATACTCGACAATTTTAAACCTATAATCATGTGCAAAACTTAACTATTCGTTATTTTCATAGAGCATACACATTTCTGCCTCTGTTATAACATGTATCATAATTCCTCATGTTGCCATAGTATGGACTGAGATGACAAAGAGATTTGTATTGTATCGTATTGTATTGTTGCTTGTGCAGTTGTGTCAGTTCCCGTTCTGGCTACTTTATACTCAAAAAAAAAATAAATGATCCACGACATAAGCAAGAATGTTTGGAACAATGTTTGTTCACGGGCTGCCCGATCAGCTGCGGATACTTTTGGGGTGCTTTAGAATTAAGGAGAAGCAATCGGTAGGATTAGGCTTGTTGTTCATTGTGAATCAATGTGGCCAAAATAACGTCGTAATCACCTGCTTTCAACGGCACTTGTTATGTAATTGGAAAGAAAATACATGTATCTCAAGCCCCACAAAAAAGTTATACCACAGTTCTTACGAGGTTATAAAACTTTTTTCGTTCTCAACTCAACCGAGCATGAAATTTTCTCAGCTGATAAATATGAAAATGCCATATCTAATGTTGGCATTTTCTTATTCATAAGCAGAGAAAATTTCATTCTCAGCTACACTGTAAAAATGTGTTTAGAATCAATGCAAAAAATGCAGTCCGATTTTTTATGTGTTTAAATCGTAACATGTTCAATTTGCAACATGTTTATGTTTATGTTTAGAAATTAAAATGTACAAAACTGGTTATATTTACCTTTTATTTTGAAAATTTCCTCTGTCAACATTTTCGTCTCTTTTTTTTTTTTTTTTTTTTCGTTCTTCAACGGGGAAAAGAGAGAATGGATTCATCCGAAACGCGTAACAGAATAAAACGTGTTTAGCAGACTTTGTCCGGGAAAATAATAGAAAAGGCGTACATGTTTAGCTATATGACATATTCCTAAACATGTTTACACCTAAACATGTAACCACTTGTGTTTTATAGCTAAGCGCGATTTATACAGTGTAGACTGAACAAGAAAACAACTGTACTTATCAGTGCTTTACTGTTTATTAGCAGGTAAAATTTCATGCTCAGCTGAGTTGAGCATGAAAAAAGTTTTATAACCTTGGGGCCAGTTTTACGTAACGTAATGACGTCCTTTCCCTGCAGCAACTGGCCTTTGTTTTAATTGAAGTCAGTTAAGGTGTTTCTTTAAAGGAGTGACATTGTGCTGAAGTTCAGCTCACTTTTTTCAAAATAGTTCATAAAACGAAGACAACCATGACAGTTGCTTCAGAGAATATTAGTACAGGGCAGCTGCAATTACATTAAGGTGGTGATAATCACTGATTTGGGACAAAGACAAAAATCTGCATAAAATACTAAAAATAACACTGATCTTTCCAAAACTTAGCAGATGCCTTCTTTATGTTGTTTCTCATAATTTAGAATCCCAAAATGCAGCATATGTTAATGTTAAAATGTGTTTTTATATATAGATACGAGAAGATCAAAGGGTAATTTTCTGCGAATAGATCTGAAAAATAATATCATTATTGAAAATATACTTAGTGCTCAGAGTACTTTGTTGCATAATGGAGAGCGTCCTATCAATTATTTTTTCAAACTCTTTCACACATTATCAGGCTGAGCAGATGAAAAAAGATGCAGTCTGTGTCCAAATTTTTTTGTCAAAACACACAGGTGAGACAGGTGAGACTATTTTAACAAGGTTGAACAATTTCATCTACACACCACTGATCATGTCAGTAATGTATTATTTATATTGTAGGTGTTAACATAGGTATGCTTGCCTACCCTATATTTAATAAATGCATCCAGTGTACGTTGACTTTGTATATGGTAGAACATTTGAGAAAAAGCTACCGTTTTCACCTGGTCTATACTACAATTTGAGATAGAGTTGGAATAAATAATTGCTATGACGCTCTTCATTATGCAATAATGCACATTCAGCATTACGTAAATTTTCAACAACGATATTATTTTTTCAGTGAGATTTATTCGAAGAAAATTACCCTTTGATCTTTCCTTATAAAAACACATTTTTAAGCAGCATGTACGTCTATTTTGTATTCTAAACTGTAAAGAACAACAAAAATAAGAGGTCTGCTAACTTTCAGGGAGATACGTTACTTTTTTATGGTTTTATGCAGATTTTTACATTTACCATGAATTACCACCTTAAACTCTTCCTCGTAAGACAAGAAATATACTGTACCAAATTGTCTTAATATCCGGTTCCATCTTCGCCAGCCAAGGGTACTAAGTCCGCTTTGTACTTTACACAAGGAACAACGTGGACTTAGTACCCTTGGCTTGCGAAAATGACCCGGATGGGGATTTTCCTTTATAGTGCAGACGCAAACCAGTCCGTGAATCCGTCCAATTATGCTAGAGTTGTGTTAATGCATGCGAGGTCTGTGTCCGTGTGGTAGTGCGTGTTCATTTTTCCCAATAATTCACAGGATCCTTAACTTCTGTGTGCAAACAACAAAGGCTCTGACCAGACTGCGCGGATGTGCAGGCTTGTCTTAACCTTTGTTGTTGGCGTGTGCGTTCAGCAAATTTTATGCGGGTCCAAGATCATTTATATGCTAGTTCATGTATAAGCATTCAAAAATCAAAGTAAAAGCAAACAATACAACATCATACTAGAAGAGTTGAATTTATTATAAGCATAGTTTGATAATTTCACTGTTTAAAGCACAGTTAATAAAAATAAACTGTATAAAGACATGAAAATGGCACTAAAGAAGCTCGTATATTTATGGCAAAGGTTAAAATATGTCGAAGATGAGACAACTGATAACTTTACAGCGTCAGAAAAATAAGCCACACACAGATATACTATGTACATGTAACATGCGGTTGCAAGTGCTGAAACAACAATGCATCGTCAATATTGATTTAACGTCATGACGTTAAATCAACGTTGAAATAGCGTTGTTTCGATGCTGTGTGCCCGCGGAAGCAGTGCAGTTTATTGAAGTTCGTGAATATTTGGTAACCGCTAAACTTCAGCCTGCTTCTGAGGAGTGCAATGAAAACGCACACTGTTTTTTTCCCTACATTTTTTCCTTTTTTTGTGTCTCTCTCACCTGATCATCCTTTCTAATTTGATAAAAAATCAATAATAATAATAAATGAAAGCAATACAAATGGATTAGGCACTGATTTGTCTGCACAAAATAATTTTGCTCTCTGCCTATGACCAAACTTTAATTAAACTGTCAAATGCAAACAGCGTTGACCCTAATCAGATGGCGCCGAAAAAAGGAAACTTCTGAAAAACGCCCCTTTCTAATGCAATAGACTTTATTTCATATTGGAACACTAAAAAAGTAAATAAAAATAAACAAATAAGAGGGGTGTCCGATGACGTCGAAATCGCGGGTGTCCGATGACGTCGAAATGGTTTTGCTTCAAGTTGTAATATGTCGTGCTCTTACTTTCTGTGATAAATCTTGTGGGATCGTCTCTGAAAAGAAAGAAAAAAAAAATGAATTAATCCATTCATGCCCTGTAGACTACTTTAACCTTACTCCGCTTCTCCGGTCTTTCGGATGAGACTTTAAACCGAGGTCCCGTCTCCATATGACCTCGTTGTTGGTGGGATGTTAAACCCGAGTTCACTCACTCACTCACTTTAACCTTAACAAGTGGGTGAAACCATTTGTCAGCTAAGGGGTGTCTGGATTAGTTTATTTTTTATCATTTTCATTTTATTGCTAGGAGAGATACCCTTTTGTCATAGTGTTAACTCGGATCAGACGCCGCGTATTGTGCCGGCTGATCCGAGTCAACACTGTTTAAGTGTGTCCTATTTATGAATTGAAGGTTAATGCTTCCCATCAGACACACGCTGACATTACCATTGTCGATGTTCCCTTGCATCGCCGCCACTGACACTACAGTGTACACAATTTTTTAAAAGCTCAAGTATCTACACATAAACAGATTCAAGTATCTACACATTAACAGGTTTCAGTCTCTACATACAAACACGTTCAAGTATCTACAAATTAACAGATTCACATTTCTACACATAAACAGGTTGAAGTATCTACATATAAACAGGTTCAAGTATCTTCACATAAACATGTTCAAGTATCTACATATAAACAGGTTCAAGTATTTTCACATAAACATGTTCAAGTATCTACATATAAACAGATTCAAGTGTCTACCAATAAACAGATTCAAGTATCTACAAATAAACAGATTCAAGTATCTACAAATAAACAGATTCAAGTATCTACAAATAAACAGATTCAAGTTTCTACACATAAAAAGATTTAAATATCTACACATAACGTTCAAGTATCTACACATAAATAGATTTAAGTGTCTACACATAAACAGTTTTACGTATCTACATATAAACAGGTTCAAGTATCGACACCTAAACAGGTTCAAGTGTCTACACATAAATAATTACAAGTATCTACATATAAACAGGTTCAAGCATCTACACACAAACGGGTTCAAGTATCTACAAATAAACAGATGCAAGAATCTACATATAAACAGATTCAAGTATCTACACATAAACAGATTCAAGTATCTACACATAAACAGGCTCAAATATCTACAAATTAATAGGTTCAAGTATCAAAATATCTACATATTAACAGATTCAAGTTTCAACACATAAACAGATTCAAGTATCAATACTTATTGTTCGTAAGTATTGACCTGGCTCTCATGAATATTCCGTTCATCTCCGTAAATTAATTCACGGTGTCCGATTACGAACGGATAAAAGTAGCGTCAGTATTTACAGTTATTATTAAACAGAAAATAAAAATAATATCACTTTATCAAGCGGCACAGTGGCTAAGGCATTGAGCTTTTAATCGTGGAGTTATGTGTTCGAATCTCCCAACCGTCTTTTTTATATTTTTACGTATATTTTTTTCTTTGCGTAAAAGCAGCGGGTAGTCTTGCCATGCTTGACATAAAATTTTAATGTTTCAGCTGTTGATTTGGTTGGTTGCTTGGTTGGTTGTCTTGGGTTTAGCGGTCCTTTGAGACAGTACTTCATTGTATATCGGGCCTTCTTTCAAAGATAGGGAGAAAGAAACGATCATAGGCGAGAGAAAAAGGGTTCCAAAAAGCCCCACCCGCACCTACTGCAGGCACAGTAGCTCTTTGTCGCACTATCAGCCAAACTAATATGGCGGCCGGGCACTGAAAGTGACACAGCACCATCGCCAGACCCGACTACCCCTTTCAACTATTGAACTAGATGTACTGTTTTTTTACTATCACATGTACATGTAAATCCTACAGCAATGTCGACCAAAAACATCTCAGATTGAAAAAAAAATACTCATGTCTTCCAAATCAAAGCATTTTCAGGAAAACCAAGCACATGGAGGCGGATGATATATCCAACAGACATTAAATGCTGCTGCTGTCAGCAAAAGGACACTTCTCAGAGTACGTAGAAACAAGAGAAACCGGGACACTTACGTTCCCACAAAAATATATGGGGAAAACCTAAACGAGAGAAAAACGTTTAAATTATTAAGTAAAAATATGCATTTTCATTCCTTATATTAAAAATGAAGACAAATCGTAAAGAATCAGATTAGTAAAAACGTTTACTATCAGATTCGATCTTGCGATATCTGCATCCATAGTCAGAAGCCTTCGCCACCATGCTACGGCGTCAGGTACAAACAGTTGACTGTAATATATTCAAGTAGCAGTATTTTCCGGTAAATCATCGCTAAAACTAACGAAAACCTCCGAGTGTAATGACGGAATTAAATGAGTGCCAGGTCAATCCTTATGAACAATAAACAGATTCAAGAATCTTCACATAAACAGGTTCAAGTATCTACCAATAAACAGATTCAGGTATCTACACATTAAGAGGTTCAAGTATCTACACATTAACAAGTTAAGGTATCTACACATTTCAACAGTTCAAAGGTCTACAAATAAGAGATTCAAGTACCTACATATAAACAGATTTAGGTATCTACACATAAACAGTTATTGTACCTACATATAAACAGATTCAGGCATCTACACATAAACAGGTTCAAGTTTCTACACATTAACACGTACAAGTATCTACGCATAAACAGGCTCAAGTATCTACATATAAACAGGTTCAAGTGTCTACACATAAGCAGTTTCAGGTTTCTACTCATAAACAGATTCAAATATATATAAAATAAACAGATTCAAGTATCTACACCTTAACAAGTTTAAGTATCTACACATAAACAGGTTTTAGAATCTGCACATAAACAGATTCAAGTATCTACACATTACAAGGTTCAAATATGTACACATCAACAGATTTAAGTACCTACACATAAACTGGTTCAAGTATTTACACAAAACATGTTTAAGTATTTACACATATTCGAACATTTACACATAAACAGATTTAAGTATCTTCATTTTACAAGTTCAAGTATCTATAGATAAATAGGTTCAAGTATATACACATAAACAGTTCAAGTATCTACACATTGACAAGTTCAAGTATCTACACATAAACAGATGGAAGTATCTACACATATTAAGTTTCAAGTATCTACACATAAACAGATATAACTATCTACACATAAACAGGTTTTAGAATCTACACATAAACAGATTCAAGTATCTACACATTACGAGGTTCAAATATGTACACATCAACGGATTTAAGTATCTACACATAAACTGGTTCAAGTATTTACACAATACATGTTTAAGTATTTACACATATTCGAACATTTACACATAAACAGACTTAAGTATCTTTATTTTACAAGTTCAAGTATCTATAGATAAATAGGTTCAAGTATATACACATAAACAGTTCAAGTATCTACACATTGACAAGTTCAAGTATCTACACATAAACAGATTGAAGTATCTACACATATTAAGTTTCAAGTATCTACACATAAACAGATTCAACTATCTACATATAAACAGATGCAAGTATCTACACATAAACAGGTTTAAGTGTCTACACATAAATAGATGCAAGTATCTGTACTATGTATCAATGGAACATCATATTAGTAGACAATCAGCTGTACACACTAGGGTCAAGTCAGGTAAATTCGAAAAACAGGTAAATTCGGACATACCATTGTAAACAGTGCTAATCCAGATGAGATGGCTCATAATGAGCCGTCTCATCAGGATTTGCTCTGTTTGGCCACTAAATTTTGTTTTCATTCCAAACAACTGACATATAAAGGAAACAATGTCACTGTCCGAATTTATCCGCTGTCCGAATTTACCCGATTTTACCCTTTTGCTAAACTAGACAAATCGTCAGAATCATACGAAATTTAGTATTTCTCGCATTGCCAAGTAAATTCAGCCCACTGCAGGCTGGGTGAAAAATGTTTCCGAATTAAGTTACTACATGTAGTTTGTTATAACACTTAAAGCGCCAGTGATGAAAATGGCAGAATTTGCAAACAGTGCAGATCCTGATGAGGTGGCTCATCGTGAGCCACCTCATCTAGATCTACACTGTTTGTCCTCTAGTTTTTTGAATTTTCAATATGATATAGCTTGGATGAAACATATTTTTAAATTTTTGCAGACGTAAATTTTGTCGTCTGCTTTTTTGGCGCTTGAAGGGTTAACCCTAACTGCACAGAATAGAGCCGGCACCTGCGCGGTGTAGCCGCGACGTAGTCACATATGAACAATCGCATCATTGGTTCTGATTCTAATTACTGCAGCCGGCTTCGCCAGAAGATCTCATTGGAATACCCGACTTACTTAATTTAAATTAATTAAAATACTTACAGACAAAATTTGCCTCAGTTCATTCGTAAGTTCTCTTTTCTTCTCTTCAGCTATTTTATCCAAAATATAGTCTTCTAGCTCCTTCAGTGCCAATCTGCGTGCGGGTCCAGTACCTTCGCCTTCACCTTCGCCTTCACCTTCGCCTTCACCTTCGCCTTCACCTTCACCTTCGCCTTCACCTTCGCCTTCACCTTCGCCTTCACCTTCACCTTCACCTTCGCCTTCACCTTCACCTTCACCTTCTCCACCTTCGCCGCCTTCGCCTTCACCATCTCCGCCTTCACCACCCTCTTCGCCTTCGCCTTCGCCTTCACCTTCACCTTCGCCTTCGCCTTCACCTTCGCCTTCACCTTCGCCTTCCCCTTCGCCTTCGCCTTCCCCTTCCCCTTCGCCTTCGCCTTCGCCTTCACCTTCGCCTTCGCCTTCACCTTCGCCTTCACCTTCATCCTCTCCCTCTCCTTCATCTAAGCCTTCTCCCTCTTCTTCAGTGCCATCTCCCTCATCGATTTCAGTTTCCTCATAGGCCGCTTCAGCTAAGTCTTCAACAATTCCTAAATGACACAAAAATTGCAGATGTTAATCAAAAGAATTTCTTGTATATTAACCCTTAAAGCGCCAAAACAACAACAAAAAATATCATAATAAAAAGTAAGGACAGAGAAAAAACAATATCTGAATTTGCAAACAACGTAGGTCTAGATGTGGTGGATCATACTTAGCCGCGTAGTGTGGATTTAAACTATGAATTTTCCATTTTCCAAACGATATAGCTTGTGCGATTTTTTTATTATTATAATTATTATTTTGACATTTTGCTTACGTAAATTTTGTCGTCGGCGTTTTAAAGCTTAAAAGGTTTAATTCATATAAAGATAGATGTAACATATGCGACACGAACCCAATGTTTGGTTCCAATATCCTTGCTAATAGCAACAGCTGGGACTCTCTAAACAGTACTTTTGTTTTATTTCATTCCAATATAGCTTCGTTTCTTTTTACTTTTTTATTAGAACTATTTTTATTATTATTTGATTTCAAGACAATATTTTTCGTAACTTTTCAACCCTGGCGGCACATTGAGCTCCCATTGAGCCGAAGACTTCAGGATATACAAGCCGTGACACGACAAAACGAACAAAGTAGCATATGCGCCCAGCAAAGACTCAGATCAGGCTGGACATCCGCTCAGTCTAACCAGAATCTATGCTATGCGCTTAAAGTATAGCTTAGGGTCTAAGCTACCTCCATGCCGACAGCAAAGACTCTGATTAGATGCACAGACTTATATGAGTCTCGCTGGATGCACATGCCACTTTTGGTTTTGTCGTGTTGCGGCTCAAATGTCATATTGGGCCCGCATAGCGTATGAAAACGAAAATGACCAAAATAGACGTCATACATTTAAGACGGCTGTAACGCACAAATCATTGAACACTCAAACGATTTCTGGGCCGACTTGGCTGGGTTGAAAGCATTTAAATAATTTAAGTCGACCTCGTCGAATCATAAAGGGTCCCTGGGTGCCTGTTGTATGTTAAAAAACGAAATAAAATTCAAACACATGAACATACCGAACTAGAATGTACTAATGTTTTATATCTTTAATGGGAGACAATGTACCTATAAGAAGTCATTCGAAGGTTTTAGCTTCACTGAGATGGATGCTACAGGGCAGCTGATCATTCGGAACACCGCTCGGCCAATTCCGTGAATCACGGAATTGGCCGAGCGGTGTTCCAAATAAGGAGCTGATATGATAGGTGGACACGCCGTCTTGTGACACTTTAAACGATTTTACTTCCCAAACCGCTGAGTCGATTAAAATTAAAATCTTAAAAAGTTCCTTCAAGAGTAGAGAATACATACAGAAGTAGGAACATGGGCCAGACTACGTGGTTTCGGCTAATAAAGCCTCGTCAGTGACCCTGACAATATCTGGTGACGAAACCAGAAAAAAAGCACACTGTAATTTCTTCATTTTAATTAGGCAGTCGATTCAAAGACTGATTAATTTCAAAAGGATCCAAATAATATAAAAGACGATGATTTAGAATAGTAGTCTAAATCGATCTAAAATTTTAGATTTCTCAGAATCTATCCTCTGATCTCAAAGGATGTAACTAAAACTAGATTTCAAACAGATTCCCCATGGGTTGGAAGACGAAATTTAACTAAAATTTCGCGATCCCATATTCCAATCTTCAAAGATGGGGTGTGTCACATGAAAATAGTAAAAATTAAATAAAATAAAAACAAGCAAATTCAATGAATTTATGTCCCCCGCCTTGGAAACTAGGTCTCCACTGTATATACACTAAGCGTTTGAGCTGGAAAAGCGGCTAAGTTAAAAATGTGAAAGAAGTAATAAAAAAAATAATGTGAGGATTATATCCAAACCACATGCATATCTTCAGACCATGATCAAAACACCTGTGAAGTTTCAAAGGAATGGGCATAAAACTGTAGGAGGAGTTGAACACACAAGGTACCCACTATCTATTCACTTTGACAGTAAAAATGTATGTAAAAAATGGCTAAGTTCAATTTGCGAAAAAAAGTAATAAAAAATAATGTGAGGATTATATCCAAACCACATGCATATCTTCAGACCATGACCAAAATACCTGTGAAGTTTCAAAGGAATCGGCATAAAACTGTAGGAGGAGTTGCGCACACAAGGTACCCACTATCTAGTCACTATGATAGAAAAAACGCCTAAAAAATGACGAAGTTCAACTTGTGGAAAAGGTGACAAAAAATAATGTGAGGATTATATCCAAACCACATGCATATCTTCAGACCATGACCAAAACACCTGTGAAGTTTCAAAGGCATCGGCATAAAACTGTAGGAGGAGTTGCGCACACAAGGTACCCACTACCTAGTCACTTTGATAGTAAAAACGCCTAAAAAATGGCTAAGTTCAACTTGTGAAAAAAGTGACAAAAAATAATCTCAGGATTACATCCAAACCACATGCGTATCTTCAGACCATGACAAAAACATCTGTAAAGTTTCGAAAGAATCGGCATAAAACTGTAGGAGGAGTTGCGCACACAAGGTATCTACTACTTTAGGGGGACGGAAAGACGGAAGGACGGAAGGACGGACGGAAGGACGGAAAGCCGAAAACTATGTCCCTCCGCTTTTCTTCGAAAAGGCGGGGGACAAAATATACACATAAACGACAGAACTGGTTTAGCTGATACTTGATGCAAGAATAAGAAGCACAACCATATCTGATCGCCTCGATCTGATTATAACAAATGTTTAGGTTGGTGGGGTAAAATTGCGAAATTACAAACCCATCAACCCATTCAGTTCATTCTCCAGACCTTTACATTTTATCAATTTTCTTTTGACCCCTTACCTTTTAGCATTACCAAATGCTCAAAGCGCCCTGACCTTTACCAGAATCGAGATAAATATTTGATCCGCGACACGAGAAAACCAACAATGAAGTTGTGCGCCCAGCGCAGACTCAGATCAGCCTGGGCATCCGCCCAGACTGATCAGAGCCTTCGCTGTCCGCATGGAGGTAGCTTAGACCCTTAGCTACCCTATAAGCGCTTAGCAAAGTGTCTGGTCTGACTGGGCGGATGCCCATGCTGATCTGAGTCTGCGCAGGGCGCTCAACCACATTGTTAGTTTTCTCTTGCCGCGGCTCATTTGTCCAATTTCAAGTCACAAAATGTTAGTGTTCATCTGAGTTTTCCAAAAAAAAAAAAATCGTTCGTCAACCGTCAAGTGTCTTGTTTTGGTGAGTATATATTTGTATATGTACAGTATCCAGATGATCATGCCCAAGCCCAGATGGGATGCTTCACAGCCAGAATGACTACACTCGGTGAAGAAACGGCATCGTTTACACCCCTGGTTAACTATGTATATACAAGAGCTGTTACTAAACGAAAAAGTTGTTACATGTACGAAACGGAAAAGAGTCATAGTAACCAACCGACCTGATGACCAGGTCGTTTGGAACATGTAACTGTAACCTTTTTCGTTTCGTAACAGCTCTTTTCTCGTTTCGTAAAATCCTTGAAGACATAGTTAACCAGGTGTGGTTCAGGACTTAACCTCCACAGGACAGAAAGCTTGCCTGGAGCAGACATATGAAGCGACCATGGCCTAGCAATGATGACATTTCCACTTCATCAAAAAATGCCAAAAAGTTGACACCGCTAAGACTTAGGTTTGACCTTGAGAAGCTACGGGACCAAAGGATGTGGCAAGCATATGTTCAGCAATAACAGATGGGAACTTTGCTCTACCCATCTGTGTGAGTGATAATTATATGGGCATAGATACCAATACTACCGAATAAGGTCGAGTCGGGTAGCTTCGGACAGCGGGTAAATTCGAACATACCCTTGCAAACAGTGAAAATCCAGATGAGACGGCTCAGGATGAGCCGTCTGATCAGGATTTTCACTGTTTGCCCAGTTAATTTTGTTTTGATTCCAAACAACTGACATATAAAGGAAACAAGGTCATTACCCGAATTCACGTGGTGTCCGAATTTACCTGAAACAGAAGTTACTGAAACAACCTGTGATATACTTAGGAAGAAACGTCTCAGAAACACGCCATGGGTCATTAGAGATATTCTTGACGTCTGTGATGAGAGAAGGGCTTTGAAGAATGGGAAGGATATATGAAGTAGAAGGCTGGGAGGCTAACAGTAGGATAAAGAAGGCCCTGACGTAAGCAAAGAAAGACATAGGTGTTCGGTGTGTGGAGATTGAAACTTGCCTGAACGAAACCAACAACAAGAAAGCATATCAGTTGGCGAAGGATGAAACTTCAGAGAAACGGGGTAGTTCCACAACAACATATATGTGACAGTGTCTGACATTTTGAGCCTTCTGGAGCGAAAACCGGAAATTTGATTTTTAACATTTTCAAATGTATTAGTGCTTCCAGAATAGATTTGAGCCCCGACACGACAAAACCAACAAAATGGCATGTTCGCCCAGCCAGACTCAGATCATCCTGGGCATCCACCCAGTCTGATCAAAGTCTTCGCTGTGCGCTTAAAGAATAGTTAAAGTTAAAGCGAATGCCCAGGCTGATTTGAGTCTTTGCTGGACGCACATGCCACTTTGTTGGTTTTGTCGTGTCGCGGCTCATTTCGAGAAGCTCAAAGCGATGGCGCTAAGGTTAACTGCAAAAGCAAACGAAATTTACACGTTTCCGTTTCACTGATTGGATACAAGTTACATACTGGCTTGATAAACCTTTATAGCCCTGGTTCGTGACATCGATTTTCAAAGATCAACGTTATATGCGAACATTTTTAAAAGAGTGTAGATGAAGAAAATTAAAGAAGCCGATAGGAATGTTGAATCACTCTTTTAAGGTGACGCTTTGAAATTTATAAGTCAGTGCGCGGAAATCAAATTAACTTTACGTGTAAATTTTATGACGTCACTTTCATTTCCAGTTTCGTGACGTCAACGTCGCATCTCCACAAGGCTCAAAATGCCAGGCACTGTCACATATTTCATGTTTCCCCAGCTTTTCCCCCAGTACCAAATAATATGACAGTTTAATTAAAGCAATTTGTTCATAGATCAAGGTCAGTCGTTTGGCCTCAGACCAACTAAACAGTAAACAGCAAGGGCGTAGCTGCCTATACGCAAATACGCAGGTGCGTATTGAAATTTTGTCAAATTGACAAAATTTCAACACACACCTGCGTATTTTCTTGCTGAAATGTTGTTAATTGGGCATAATTTTAATACAAACTGCCAACGGACTCGAAAATTTTAAATATTTTAGCGGTATAACCCCCTATTATTGCTCTCAATGAGTGTAAAACATGATTGTGCGTACTGTGTAATTGCGCCTAGCTACGACCCTGAACAGGACTGGTCCAACTGGTAATATGGACAAGTCCTTTTTGGGAATAAGATTATAATATGAATGGGTTGGCCTACTGTAAATTCTGAGCCATGGAGAAACGAGCCGCGACATGACAAAACCAACACAGTGGCATATGCGCCATGCAAAGTCTCAGATCAGCGTGGGAATCCGCCCAGTCTGATCAGAGTCTTTGCTGTCCGCTTAGAGCTAGCTTAGATCATTGGCTTCCCTTTATCCGCCTAGTCTGATCAGAGTCTTCGCTTTCCGCTTGGAGCTAGCATAGATCCTTGACTACCCTTCAAGTGCACAGCCAAGACTCTGTTCAGACTGGACAGATGCCCAGGCTGATCTGAGTCTTCGCTGGGCGCACATGCCACTTTGTTGGTTTTCTCGTGTCGCGGCTCAAATCTTACCTGTTAGCCTAGCAACTTCCTCACGAAGTTCAAGGATTTCGGTCCCTAATCTTTCCGCCACTCGATCAACTTTATCATCAACTCTCCCTACCACCGCTGCGGGGATAAGAAACATGGCGCCTGGTGGTAGGCCTGGGGGAAGGTCTGGGCGTTCATCGTCTCCGAAAAAATCTGGGGCCATGTCTGGATTTGCTAAATCGAGCAGAGGAGGAGGAGGTGCTACGGCCACACCCAAACACAGAAGCAAACACAGGAATTCCTTCATCTTGTGTATATCTTTTCCTGTAAATATCTTCCCTTTAATCCCTTATTATCACTAAGAAGAAAATGAGACGCCGCCGACTGATTGCCCAAAACTGGATTTGCGTCTCTTTTATATACCAAGCGTGAAGATATAGACCCGGATTCAACCTACGCTATTATGAATTTTTCATTTAAATAAGCTATATATACTATCACAAACAAGTAATGGTACACACTAGGGCAGAACAAATAAAATCATTACCCTTCTGTGCCCATTATAAGTAGATTTTTCATGTGGCAACTGATTACATTTGGACTACTTTGCGTGGGTAAAGTAAAATTTTACACTTTCATTTCATGAAAAACGATACCCAAAACCGTATTATATTGCATCTGCAACATCTTTTTTTGTGTCTTACCTTTTCTGTATTAGTTAGCTTAATTTCTTTATTTTACAATTTTACATGTATATATACTCTGAAAAGCTTTGAATTTAGAATTCCTATACATGCCTATATAGTCGTTCGTCAAACCCTGTCTCACTGGGCTGCGACTGTTGGCGACAAATTGCGAATGGCGTTCGTGAAAGAGTTTGGAAATTTTTTATCTATTCTTAATTTTCTAGCATTTTCTAGCATAGTAGCAGTAGCAGGGGTTCATGTCCCTGGAATTGGCGATTTTTGAGTCGTCGCTAATGTCTCGGGCCAATATCGAATCCTTCTCAATATAGTTTCCGTGCGTCGCAAAGTGCGAGGTATGTGAAAGTTTATAAATGAGCCGCGACACGAGAAAACTAATAAAGTGGTTGTTCGCCGAGCGCAGACTCAGATCAGCCTGGGCATCTGCCAGGTCTGATCAGGCTCTTCGCTGTCCGCATACAGCTAGCTTAGACCCCTGGCTACCCTCTGAGCGCTAGCGAAGAGTCTGAGTCAATTGGGTGGATGTCCAGGCTGATCTACTAGTAAGTATGCGCTGGGCGCACAACCACTTTGTTGGTTTCCACGTGTCGTGGCTCAAAGGACGGTAGGCGAATGTGACTGAAAGAGGACTGAAAGAGGATAATAATGAGAATCAACCTGCGACGGCAGCAAGTGCCAAAAATTACAAATTTTGGAGCACGAGTCGTACGACATTCGTGCGCGCGTCGCCAAACTCACGCGCTATAAGTTATGCGAACTCGCCTAAAATTGTCGCAAGTACCAAGTCAGTTTGATTCAAAAGTGAAATTTGTCGTAAATTCGGGTATTTTCTCGAAATTTTATTACAGTCTCCAACTAGCGAAACTCAGTGAGATACTAGCTTTTCCTGTTATAACTATTAAATTTATATAAAAGTTGACAGCGTTTATTTTTTAAGTCAGGATAGAATTGAATACGGTTGGCTAATCAAATCATTGGTTAGCTATTACTTACAAATAACTTCGAATAACTTTAAGGCATTCAGTCAGCCTGATCTGAATGCATCATGCGTAACAAACAGACTACAAATGGGCTGCGACACGACAAACCAACAAAGTGGCGTCTGCGCCCAGCGAAGACTCAGATCAGCCTGGGCATCCGCCCAGTCTGATCAGAGTCTTCGCTGTTCGCAAAGAGGAAGTTTAGATCCTCAGCTACCCTGTTACCGCAAAGCAAAGACTCTGAGCAGACTATGCGGATTTTTCGGCTTTTTGAGTCTTCTCGTGGCGCACAGGGCACTTTGGTTGTTTTGTCGTGTCGCGGCTCAAATAATCGGCATCGCAAGAAAAGGTACATTACCGCATTCGCGAATGGAAGGATGGGTTGCATTTTTACAACTTTTTTAACAGTATTTCTGCCCTATGATGACATTAGAAGGGTGAAATGGAACGGATGTGTGCCATAAAAATCTGTTTATGGTTCAAAACACTTCCTCTTTCAGCCAAAATTAAACCCGGATCGCGGGCTAAGCAGACCAGCAATTAACCCACTGAGCTACGTATACCCACGTATATGAGAGACTCTGATCAGACTGCGCATCCGCACATTCTGATCAGTCTTCCCCTTTCTTGTGTATCATTTATTAATCCTGGTGAAACCAAAAAGTGAAAATCAGGACTCGTGTCAGTTTGTACAACTGCGAAGGCTGATTATAGTGTTTACTGTGCATACAAGGTTTAAGGTTCATTTTCACCCGACGCCAATAAAAAAGTAAACCCAGGAAGGTGCCACGAGGAATCTTGGGCCAAAAGTGCATAACCAAAATTTGTAGACGTATATCAAACTATTCCTTGTGGGGCGGACTATGGTTCTAAAGTATTTACCATTCCAACGACAATATTAACAATATTACTAATATTAATATTTGCGTTTAGTAACAGCTCAAACATTCTGAAGGACTAGGTACACTATAGACATTTGCAATGACATGCTATTTACCCTAAAATTTGCTATTAGATGATCAGTATGTGCGGAAAATGCTGCGATCTTAAGCAGAGCTAAAGAGAGGGATACTGATCAAGTCTATCTTTGTGTTTTAACTTATAGTAGACTAAGAATATGGCGCTCTGGTATACAATTTCAAGAACTGCATCCATCCTGAAATCGGCCGTAGTCCGCCAAAATCAGTAACTGCATGACCAATTAGCCACAAAATTTGGGTTGGAGATTAGCTTGGAGAATACCCAACCCATCATGTCCAAAGATCATGTAATACCGTAAAATTTCTATGTATTTGGACAGTAAGGTCTGAGCAAACAGGGCAGATCTAGATCAGACTGTTCCCGGAGCAGTTTTATCAGGCTCTACAATGTTTGCCAATACATCTTCATCTTTGGGCGAATTACTGAATTATGATACCGGATTGTAAGTTGGTTGGTTGTTTTGGGTTTAACGGCTCTTTGAGACAGGGTTTTAGTGATTCTTATCTATATCGAGCCGTCTTCCAAAGGAGGGAGAAAGAAAAGGGAAATAATTGGCGAGAAAAAAATGTCCAAAAAAACAACACCCACCCGCACCTACTGCAAGCACAGTAGGCCCTTGCCCTACTATTATCCAAATTAGTAGGACGCCCTGGACTGACAAGTACCCCCAGCACCATCGCTCGACCGTAACCACCCCCTACCGGGTTGTTCCATTTAGGATAATTAAGGTACTACCCAGCGGGCACATAACGTCCAAATGACGTCATACTGACGTCGATGCGACGTCATCACGTCGCATCGACGTCAGTGCGACGTCATGTGCCTGCTGGGTAATACTTTTAGGTGTCCCATTTTTCAGAATTTTTACGGTAAACTTCAAGGTCCTTCGACGGATTACGGCCCAGAAGCAGGTCCTGTCATTTCGCACAATCAGCTAGATATTGCATAATGTTGCAACCAAAAGCACTAAATAGGTACTATGAATATTTGAGCCGCGACACGACAAACCCAACAATGTAGCATGTGCGCCCAGCGGAGATTCAGATAAGCCTGGGCATCCATACAGTCTGATCAGAGTCTTCGCTTTGCGCTTAAAGGGTAGCTAAGAGTCTGAGCTTGCTCATTGCGGACAGCTAAGGCTCAGATCAGACTGGGTGGATGCCCAAGCTGATCTGAGTCTTCGCTGGGCGCACATGCCTCTTTGTTGGTTTTCTCGAGTCGCGGCTCATTTATTGAGTCTATGCCCACTTTTGTTGTAAAGCAGACTAAATTGTAGGGCTGCGCTTGATAGATTTCAAATTACATGATTTGCATCGACATTATATATTTTGTACCCTAAAAATATTATCAATACATTACTGCAACCTAAGCAGAATAATATGAGCCGCGACACGAGAAAACCAACAAAGTGATTGTGCGTTCAGCGCAGACTCAGATTAGCCTGGGCATACGCCCAGTCTGATCAGAGTCTTCGTTGTCCGCATAGGGCTAGCTTAGACCCTGAGCTACCCTTAAAGCGCTTAGCGAAGAGTCTGATCAGACTGGCAGACCCTGAGCTATCCTTACAGCGCTTAGCGAAGAGTCTGATCAGACTGGGCGGAAGTCCAGGCTGATCTGAGTCTGCGCTGGACGCACAACCATTTTTTTGTTTTCTCATGTCGCGGCTCAATTATGAATGGATGGCCAAAACTTGCTTCTCCGCAAAAAAAAACACTAAATTTGTAGCGTACTATTGACAGATGGTTGGTTGTTTAAAGTTTTAAGATTTAATAGCCGGTAGAGACACTGTAGAGAAGTGTTTACGTCTATATCTAGCCGAAAGGGAGAAAAGGGGGAAGATAGGATTATACAAGTCAAAATAATACAAAGCCGCATCATCCCGCCCTACTGTAGCACAACAGGACATTGGTCCTCACCATTGCAAGGACAGCAGACCCTAGCCTCTCCTTGAGCCAGTGGCATCTTTGCCCACGCTGACATGCCACGAAGATCAATAGCCAACAAGCTCTAAAAGAAGCATTCGTGGTTTACCTGGGTCCTCATTGGGTTTGGGAGGGAGTGAATACTTAAACTACATCTTAAATAAATCTCTTTTACATGTATAAACATGAAATGGAGAAAACGTCAATACATGTATGAAAATTGCCAAGTGTTAATACACTTTTTAAAGACTCTATTTCAAACCAAAATCGATTATGTATAATTAAAACCCAGATTTTCGATAATTTGTAATTAACTTGATAAGAAGCTCGGTAGTTTTAATTTTTCCCTCAAAAATCAAAGCAACAATCAGATAGATATACTTTCGAAATGATTTATTCATTTTGTCATAACCGGTTTCTTAAATGCTCTCATAATTTTCTATCTCATATTCGCGATCTTCGTGGCTCATTGGAAAATGACATTTAAGAATTAACATTTGATTTTTCAGCGTTCATCTTGTGATGAAGCCAGTGGGCGGAAATAAAATTCAATGAAGCGCGAAGCGCTTCTTGTACACTTTTAGCGACGACCACTGTCTTCTTCACACGATGAACGTTAAAAATCAAATTTTAATTCTTATATTTACACTTTAATTTAAATTAGACCCTTTCTGTGCCGTCTGTGTGGTAATTTAGTATAGAATATGCAAAATATGCGTCGAAAAAAAGATAGTAACGACGTGTTCGGCCATCACGTTTAACAGTCGTTTCCATAAGGTGGCGGCAATCGAACGTTAATTGGACCAATCAAGACGTTTGTTTACCTTATACGTCGCTTGACGACAACGTCACATGATTAATTATAGTTCATCGGTGTATGAAGCTATTTGGTCTAAAAGGTTTACCAACGGGAGGTCACTGGCAAGTGTAAATATTGGGTAATGTGAGAAAGAGCTAGCAACCAAATCAGTCTGCAAATTGACGCCCACCAGTCACAGCCCTAACTTTCTTTTAGTTTATAGGCTCCTCAGCACTCCTAGATCGTTTATGAGAACAGACATGAATCTAAACAGACTGCGAATGCGCAGTCTGATAAGAGTCTTGACTTTTCGCATATGCGTGCGTTAAATTTACTTTCAACCATTTAGATTTTAATAACCTTATAAATACTTAGTTTTCATTTCACCCATAGAAATTTGATCAGCATGAAGAGAAAAGCTACAGTGAGGCAAGCCATAGACCAACCTGTGCATCCAAGCAGAGAGAACAGTCCTCGTGTTTCACTATACAGATATATGAGGATCTAAAGACTGGACAAGAGAACAGAGACGACTTTAAGAGACTGCGGCTAGGCTGATCTGAGTCTTTAGTTCCTTATGATTGCTTCACATCATAAGGATCTGAATTTTGTGATACGGTCCATTGAAATTTAAATGCCTCCTATCAGCTAAAATATCAAAATTACATTTTTCATTTTCATTTTCACCTTGAAATATTACAAAAATATCATCTTTACAATGTCACGTAATTAAAGTAAACTTCACTTGCAAAATCCTGTAGCAAAAGCCATGAATAACTTACTTTCGAAGGCTCCAAAGTCCTACATTGTACCACTGGTAAATAAACGTCTAGACACAAAACACTGTAAAAAGAGGTTCAACTTTCACGTTTGGTGATGAAATGGGGGTTGATGTGCATAACTAGTAGAGAATAGGGGAACCTGTATTTTAAAACGACAAATTGCATAAAATACTACTTTCCCCTTTTCTGGTTCCTCGTGGAGCGATGTAATATAAACGAAAGCTCGACAAAAAAAAAAAAAAAAAAAAAAAAAAAATTAATAATAAAAAAATAGCACCTCCACTCCTCATCGCACGACAGTATGAAATCGAAAGTAGGATTATAGTTGGAACTAAAATGACCCCTACCATTTTAAAGCCGATTTATGTACAACTCAAGGATGTTTTTGTTTAAAGCTGGCTATCACGGTCAGCTGTAGTGAGAAGCCAGCAGTGATACCTCACAGTAAATAGTTCCTGAAGTTTTACCACTGATAGGAAAACTGGGCCTTTAATAGATGTGCGGCTTGTAAAATGCGGACAGCAAACATCCGTATCCATGCAGACTAATCAGTTGCTTTTTCTGTTGCATCAACAATATATGCTACTCGAGGAATAGGGTAGAGTCGGGTTACTTCGGACAGCGGGTAAAATCAGGACATACCATTGCAAACAGTGAAAATCCAGATGAGACGGCTCATAATGAGCCGTCTCATCAGGATATTCACTGTTTGCCCATTAATTTTTGTTTTAAATCAAAACAAGTGACAATGTCGCTGTCCGAATTTACCTGCTGTCCGAATTCACCCTATAATATTGCAAAGGTCTTTCGCATATTCTCAGGCATGACAAACTTATTGAAGCTGCGCCGAAAGACAAACCATGCGTTAAACTTGCGCACTTATTAGGATCCTGGTAATATAGTTATTTGCTCTTGGATTATCCAATAAGGGTAGAGATTGAGATCCTATTTTGACTCTGTGTTTGATAAGCATTTGGCAAACACAAGTCCGAGGGCTATCGAACCGCTAACGCAATAACTGGCTGTCCGTCTAGCAGTACAGAAGGTGGCTGGGTGGACAGAAAATAAAACAAAACTTTCTGCATTTGAGCAGCGACACGAAAAAACCAACAAAGTGGGTTTGCGCCCAGCGAAGACTCAGATCAACCTGGGCATTCGCCCAGCCTGATCAGAGTCTTTCCTATACGCTTACTGGCTAGCACAGTGTCTAAGCTACCTCCATGCGGATAGCGAAGACTCTGATCAGACTGGGCGGATGTCCAGGCTGATCTGAGTCTGTGCTGGGCGCACACCCACTTTGTTGGTTTTCTCGTGTCTCGGCTCATTTGTCCACCCACTGATGTTGCCTTCATGTCGCCAAAGATCAAGTTCCCTATGCGACAAAATGTAGCATTGTCAACACAGGCGTATATACCGTATTCCTTCGATTATAAGAATGAGTTTTTTCCTTCCGAAACAGTCCCGAAATCTGGATTTGTCGTGTGAGACATCAGGCCCAGAGGTTATAAAACTTGAGTACATTCTCAAACTCAAAATAAAGCACACTGATTGGCTCGGAAGCAGCCAATCAGTGTGGTTTATTTTGAGTTTGAGGCTATTCCCAAGTTTTATAACCTCGAACCCTGGATTTTCAGGATTGCTTTTGTAGCCGAACTCGAGAGTAGCGAAAGCCCCGTTTTACAACTAAATAAATTCGGTAACTTTGTATACAGCGGATGTCCCTCTTCTGATGACAGTGGACTTTCAGACTTGCAAAGACCTTTTTTCTCTGAAATAACACACTTTTTCCAGTCCTGTAGGTGGCGTCTTTCCTGTACGTTGTATTTTACCAAGGATTAAAGTACACATGCTCACTAATCGCGCCATGCTGTGCTTGCAGCAGGTAATTTTAGGGGTTATTTTTTCATTCCCTGTTGTGCTATCTAATCTGACTCCCCTCCCACTCTCTCTACAATCGTAGATTCTGAATATAGACCGGAATAGTACATGTATCTCATAATGCTCTCTAACCCTGTACAACGAACTACAACCAAGAAACGTTGTAGAGTACTCTGAAAAGACTCAAGCCGAAAAGCAAGTTTAACAACAAGACGGTTCATCACGGACGCGCTATTTAGCTTAAATAACACATGTATTTGCTAGAAATGTTTTTGTTGTTTTTGGTCTAACGGCCCTTTGAGACAGTATTTCAGTCTATATCGGGCCGTCTCCCAGAGAGAGGGAGAAAGACAAGAGTCAAAATAGGCGAGAGAAAAAATGTCCAAACAACCCACCCGCACCTACTGCATCACCGTACGCCTTTGCCTTACTATTATCCAGATAAGTTGGCGCTTAAAGTTTCGCAGCACCATCGCCCGTCCCGACCACCACAATTTGCTAGAAATACCGTAGTATTCTGAAAATTGGGACAACTGAACAATTACTGTAAGCGTCATAAAATGGAACAGTTTGGTGCTACAATGCGGTTATGCAACCAAAAGTATCAGATGGAATGGGAACCAGTGAATGCCTTAATCGGACTGCTTTTGGAGCCATCTGATCTGTATCTGCACTGTTCGCTCAGACTTTATGTTTCAATGCTTAAAATGTTCACAGTATTTACACTATATCATGTAAAAAGATCTCCAGACCGATGTCAGACTGAACATCAATGACTGACAACCCTTTCCATGACGCCTGTCGTGTTGGCTGAGAGGTTAGCACACTGAACTCGTGATTCCGAGGTGTTGGGCGCTAGTCCGCCCAAATGCGGGATTTGTCACTAGCAAATCCGTTCTTTTAAGAGTTGATCACTTCTGCAAGTAGTATTCTAACACAGTGCGCCTATAGAAGCAATGGAAAGTTATACAAAAATTCACTGTTTTGGAGCGAGTGAGTCTAATTGCTGACGTCATTGCAATTGCTGACGTAATGTTGTGACGTTTGACGGTGTGACGTCTCTTTTTCTTTTATACTTTTCAATGAATTATAGAGATTTCTCGGTGAAATCGAAACTGATAACCTCACTGTTTCAAACAGTGAAATTATCACTTTCGATTTCACTGTTTCAGAAATAGGATTTTTGTAAAATAACCTCAAGTTTTTTGTTGATTAATTGGCTAAATCTTATCTGGCTTGACAAAAATTACGTCACGCATGTTAGCACGTCATTATGACGTTAATGACGTCACTTAAAGCGCCAACGTAACATTGTTATTGCACGCGACGTCAGGACGCCTAAGTCTCCTGTAGGCATTCTTTCTTGGCAAATGTTTTGAGATCTGTTTGTCAAAATGATATTTGAAGCTATTTTTCAGTTGCAAACTTCGTTTACAACCAATATCATACCCAATAAACATGCTGGAAGCATCAAATTTCACCCAAAACGGCTAGGAGAAAAGTTGTGTTTCTGTCGTGATGGCTGACGCTCTTGAATAAACAGAATTATTGCGATTTTCGAGCATAAAAGAAATAGAAAATTTGACTTTTTCAGTGTAAGATGAATTTTTATTTCACTCATGAACACCAAAAGTGGTATTTTCACTCGTGGCTTCACCACTCGTGAAAATACTGCTTTTAGTGTTCATTCGGTAAAATAAAAATCGATCTTACACTGAAAAAGTCAAATATCCTCTATTTCTTTCTAAAATCGCCATAAAAACGTACATTTGTCTTAGATACAGTTAAGAATATTGACGGGAGCATGAACGCGCTGGCAGGAAGGTTGGGAGAGTTTGAATGAAAAGAATAGTTTTTCGGCGTTTTTGAGTGTTAGAATCGAATTAGTTCAGCTCTAGCATTGAATTGTTGAGTGATAATTCACTGTTTGTCGGTCAGTTGTAAGTTGATATATCACTCGCGCTCCGCGCTCGTGATATGATCTACTTTACAACTGACTTCCAAACAGTGAATTATTACTCAACAATTCACTGTTAGAGCTGCTCTGTTTTTTAAATTAAGCATTCGCAAAAATTCCCCCATTCACGCTATACGGCTCGGAAATGTTTGTCATTGACGTGTCATTTTTTGCTTGTCTTAAGGATGTTTATGTTTCACACACGATACAGGCATAAAATAGATGGTGAATACAAATTTATTTCAAGATATTTGATGATAACAGCAATTTATGCGTAAAGTTTGCCAAAATCATGTTTTAATGTTAATTTAATTTGCTGAGCATATTGATCCAGGTAGTTTGAAGCAGCTCGGAGGGCTAACTTTAAAATACATCTAGGCTGGGTTAAAAAAAGTGTGAATAACTAGGAAAATGCCACTTGTAGCGTATCCCATTGGCAAAATACCCCTTCCCCACCCCGCGTAACCACAACCCCCTTCCTCTCCCCTCCAAATCGTTTGACCAAAGCCGAAGTGATGCGGTGAGATAAATGCGCTATAGATGGTTCGTTTATTGTTGATTCGGTGATCTTTAACAATTTCAATTGTTTAAGTCATTAAATCGTTTAAAGACAGTTTCATAGCTCCGCCCTCTCCCCCGCCCACCCCTACATGTAATGAGAGAAAGAGAGAGGTCTGAGTTTTCGCTGTTCGTACTTTATCTTTAAGGTTTCTTTCCGTGCTGCAGCCAAGTAATCAAAATGAGCCGCGATACGAGAAAACCAACAAAGTGGTTATGCGCCCCAGCGCACTCAGATCAGCCTGGGCATCAGCCCAGTTGGATCAGACACTTCGTTAAGTCCCAAAAGGGTACCTAGGGGTCTAAGCTACCTCAATGCGCACAGCGAAGACTCTGATCAGACTGAGCGAATGCCCAGGCTGATCTGAGTCTGCGCTGGGCGCACAACGACACTATTGGTTTTCTCGTGTCGCAGCTCAAATATGCATGGTGCATCTATTTACAGGTGGAAGCGCAGTTCGGTTACTAATTGAAACATGCCATTTATTATGCAACAATACGTTCATTGCCTTTCAATTTTCATGGATAGGATCCCTGTACAGGCGTACCGTTTAAGGACAGAAACGAATACAGTCGTGTGAAAAGGTACCTTAGGACATGGGCGAACAGGAAATACTCAAATCAGCCTGCGCATCCGCAAGTCTGACATTTCGCATCCATGATCTACATTCATGTATCACGGGGAATCCAGCCAGTAATAAACCAAGCCCCTGACGAGTTTTTGCAGTCATGCACGCTGATTTAAAAGCTAGCAGTATGCATAAGGCATATGGTCTATTTTCACGCAACGCCAATCAGTTGTTTTCTGAGGCTTCAAACCATAGCATACCCGGTACATGCGATTCCATTACAAGAAGAAGACTCTGCACACGCATAGACAAAATACAGCAATTCTCTTCGGTTCATATGTATTTCTTGATGGATGGATGGATGGATGGATGACTTGCGATTTTAGGTCTTTTCAACAGTATTTCAGTCATATCAGAACGATGATAATGAAAGGCTGTGTGCAATGAAACCCAGTTTACAGAAGGAAAGATTCTCGCCTCAAGCAAGTCTCAAACCCGGTCCGCTAGATCAGTAGGCCAGCGCTTAACCCACTGAGCTCCCGGGACTCCATGTGTTTCTTGAAAGCATTTTTGTGACCAATATGTGCTGTGTTTAATACATGTAACTGGTGGAGTTATCACAAAAACTTCCGAAAACGGTGGGGGTGGTCGGGTGGTGTGTTGGTGCTGTGTATAACTTCCAGTGCCGGGGCGGCCTAATGATTTGGAACATTGTAGGGCAAGGGCCTTCTGTGCTTGCAGTAGGTGCGGGTGGGGGTTGCTTGGACATTTTTTCTCGTCTATCATTTCTCCTCTTTCTCCCTATCTGGGAGACGGTCCGATATAGACTAAAATACTGTCTCAAAGGGCCGTTAAACCCCAAAACAACCAACTAATCTCTGTACAGGCGCACCGTGAGGACAGGCGCATGTAAACATACATCAGGGCATGAACGAACAGGAAACTACTCAGATCAGCCTGCGCATCCGCAAGTTTGACAAGAGTTTTCTTTTTTCGCATCCATGATCTACATTCATGTATCCTGGGGAATCCGACCAGTAATAAACCAAACCCCTGACGAGTTTTGGAGTCGTGCAGCGTGATTTAAATACTAGTAGTATGCACAAGGCATTTACTGTTTTCTGAGGCTTCAAACCAAAACACCCCGGTAATCATGCAATTTTGTTACAGGTAGAAAATTCTGCAAGTGCAGGGACAAAGTACTGCAGTTTTATTTGATTCGTATTGTATTTCTTGAACGCATGTATGTGCGCAAATATTTGCTGTGTTTAATACATGTTACTGATGGGGTTGTCACAAAACTTCTGAAAGCGGTCTAACCTAAATCATCAAGAGTTTTATGATAGCCTATTCCAATTATCTTTGACAACGCTCAAATGCTGTACTAACATGTATTAAATATCTACAAGTCGAATTTTGACGATACTTATGCAAGAAATATAATTGAGCCGCGACACGAGAAAACCAACAAAGCGGCATGTGTGCCCAGCCAAGACTCAGATCAGCCTGGGCATCCGCAGTCTGACCAGAGACTTCACTGCCCGCATGAAGCTAGCTTAGACCCTCAGCTACCCTTTAAGCGCACAACGAAGATTCTGGTCAGAATGGGCGGATTCTCATGCTGATCTGAGTCTTCGCTGGGCAACATGCATGCCACTTTGTTGGTTTTGTCATGTCGCGGCTCATTTTTTATTCCCACGTGGGAATGTAAATGCACGTCAACAGGGCTTGCATAGGGTATTCAACATAAGCGCAGGTGTCTTTTGATTACAAATGAGAATTCGTTGCTCATTTATTATGCGTCGACTGCATGTTATAGTTAAAAGTTTGCATCATCATTTGAATGAAATATGGATACATTTTAATCATCAATCCACTTTGAGTATCAAGAGGGAATCGCTAAAGCAAGTTGTGCTGACCCAAAATAGAAGCTTCCTGCAACAATGTCTTTCCACCTGGTCTCGTGTTCAGATGCCCTACTTGTGCTGGTAAGAAAAAAAAACTTTCCCATAATTCTGATCGATTCGAAAATGTCAGGTTTGTTTCGATTTAACGGCCCTTTATAGCTGTATCTTTGTTAGATAAGCATTTTGAATGAATCAGTCTTACACTACAAATTTAATAGATATGTATCATACTTGGTATAATGAATCAGTCTTACACTACAAATTTAATAGATATGTATCATACTTGGTTTAATGAATCAGTCTTACACTACAAATTTAATAGATATGTTTCATACTTGGTATAATGAATCAGTCTGACTGCAAATCAAATTTAATAGAAATGTATCATACTTGGTGTAATGAATCAGTCTAACACAGCAAATTTAATAGATATGTATCATACTTGGTATAATAAATCAGTCTGACTGCAAATCAAATTTAATAGATATGTATCATACTTGGTATAATGAATCAGTCTGACTGCAAATCAAATTTAATAGAAATGTATCACACTTGGAATAATGAATCAGTCTAACACAGCAAATTGAATAGATATGTATCATACTTGGAATAATGATTCAGTCTAACACAGCAAATTTGATATTTTTCATACTTGGAATAATGAATCAGTCTAACACAGCAAATTTATTAGATATGTATCATGCTTGGAATAATAAATCAGTCTAACACAGCAAATTTAATAGATATGTATCATACTTGGAACAATGAATCAGTTTAACAATGCAATTAGTTTTTATTTTCATTTTCTGATATTTTTTAATTTAATTAATCTTTGTCTACTGGTAAGGTTCCTAGTATTTGGAAACTGGCCAATGTTACACCAGTTTATAAAAAAAGATGACCCATAGATGTATCTAACTATAGACCTATCTCTCTTGTAAGTACCATCGGAAAAGTATTGGAAAGAATAGTGCATAAACATGTCTTTTATTTCTTCCTTGGCCATGAGTTCATTACAACTTATCCATGGAAAGTCGACTGTTAACCAACTAGTCGATATCTACAATGTCTTTTGTAAAGCTTTAGATGAGGAAAAAAAGTACGTCGACCCATCCTTTGCGATATAAGCAAACCTTTCGACAGAGTGTAGCATAGAGATCTAAAAATCTTCTTTTCAAACTTCAGTCTGTTGGTATTTCTGGATTGCTTCTCCCGTGGTTTACGGATTATTTGCATAAACAAAAAGCAACTAGAAGTCTAGCCTGGTGCGAATTCTGACTGGATATCTGTTAAAGCTGGAGTCCCTCAAGGTTCGATTCTTGCCCCCCCCCCCCCCCACCCCCACCCATCCCTGCTTTTTCTTTTGTATATTAATGATATCGTAGAAAACATCAATTCATCTATAAGGTTGTTTGCTGATGATACAAGCTTACATATTATAGTTGACAATCCTGTTGAAGCTGCAAACCAGCTAAATTCTGACCTATCAAAAATCCACCAATGGGCAACAAAAACGGCTTTTTGAATTTAATCCTGCCAAATCAAAATCAGTATTTTTTTTCCAGAAGCATACCGACCGCTGTTTTATTAAATCAACAACTACAAGTAACTGAAGTTACTACACATTAGCATTTAAGATTAATATTCTACAACGATTGCTCATGGCACGAGCATTCGGATTACATAAAAACAAAAGCTAGGCGTCGTATGAATATTATGTTTAAGGTAGACGAATACTGAATAGAAATATTGGCGGGGCATTCAAACCATTATACCGTCTAAATAACCCAAAGAGCTATAAAACATTTGGGTAAGAAAAAAACAATTTTCACCGTTTCGTTTTCCTAAAAAACAATATTTTGTATTTCTACATATTATTCTTAAACATTTTCCATTAAAATTCATATCTCTAGCACATGAATGCACTTTCATTTCAGCAAATCATATAATCTGTAATATATGATATTTGAAACAAACTGATAACAAAAAATTGCAGTTTTCTTGTTAATAAGTATATTTTTACATTCTTTGAAAAAATGCAAGAAAATTGAATTTCATGAAAAACGTCATGAAAAATATTATCAATCGATGGGGCATGCTTATGCGTATTATTTTAGTAAAACTTACGTCGTATGTTAAAGAATAAAACAAAAAAAACCAACATTTCAACGTTTCGTTTCCTAGAAAAACAATGTTTAAGTTCAAAATATCCCCAAAACAGACTGCCCAAATTCTGCACCTGCTGCAAGCACAGCCGGTCCTTGCCCTATTATTTATTTTCCTGTTATTCGGTTCTACCATAGAGTAATGTCGACAAAAATGTGAATATGGAATGGAAACTGTGAAGATCTTGATCATTCTGGGTTCCTAAGGAACAGTCTGATCTCAGTTTCCACTGTTTGTACAGACCTATGTGCCCGAAACTTAGGATCTTTACGGTAGATATTGTTAGTGTATATTATAACTGTATTTACTCCACAGTTAGTCGATTTGATGATGAACAATAACTCTGTTTGTTTTTTAAACAAGCAAGAACAGAGTTCTTCCGGGATCGTCCACCTTAAGTTAAAATCTAAATTAGACAGGCGATCTCTTCAGACTATTTATTTCTCTTATATAGGTCCCCTTTTGGAGTATGCTGATGTTGTATAGGATAACTGTACACACTTTCAGGTAAACGACCATAGAAATATTAAAAAATGAAGCTGCTCAGATAGTTACAGGGGCCGTATTCATGAAGACACTTAAGTCGTTGCTATGCGGTTGCTAAGGCTAAATATCTATAAAGGAGATTCCCTACAACTATGAAATTTGGTCTGGAGGAACAGTCTTTGTAGGAATAGGGTTATTGTATTAATGATTACTATTCTTTATCCCTTTGGATAATTATTTACGGATGTAAATTTATTGTTAATTAAAAGAAATAACATAAAGTTTAAACTAACAATGCTAATTTAATAGAGATGTATCCTACCTGGAATAATAAATCAGTCTAACACTGCAAATTTAATAGATATGTATCCTACTTGGAATAATAAATCAGTCTAACACTGCAAATTTAATAGATGTGTATCCTACTTGGAATAATAAATCAGTCTAACACTGCAAATTCAATAGAAATGTATCCTACTTGGAATAATAAATCAGTCTAACACTGCAAATTCAATAGAGATGTATCCTACTTGGAATAATAAATCAGTCTAACACTGCAAATTCAACAGAGGTGTATCCTACTTGGAATAATAAATCAGTCTAACACTGCAAATTTAATAGATATGTATCCTACTTGGAATAATAAATCAGTCTAACACTGCAAATTTAATAGATATGTATCCTACCTGGAATAATAAATCAGTCTAACACTGCAAATTTAATAGATACGTATCCTATTTGGAATAATAAATCAGTCTAACACTGCAAATTTAATAGATATGTATCCTACTTGGAATAAGAAATCAGTCTAACACTGCAAATTTAATAGATATGCATCCTACTTGGAAAAATGAATCAGTCTAACACTGCAAACGACCTGCCATTGCCTGTAGATCACTATGACCTACATGTACATGTAGTGTTCTAGTGACTTCGCTTTATATCTCGACGGATTTGCATTATTTGTCGTAGACATATCAGAGCATGCATGACCTGCATCCGGGTTTTTATTGTATGGGGGATAATAAACACAATCTACCATTTGTGAAAAGAAACAGATTTAAAATGACGTTTTATGAATATAAACTTTATTTTGGCTTCGTTTCCTTTTTAATTTAATCGCCGTTATTTGCGGATAGACGTGTTTTATTCGATAATAACGAATGACGAAAAGTGTATTTGCAAATTTCATGACCCGTTTGAGCAGCCGTAATTCAGGCGCATTCGAGATTTCCAATCGTGTATTTAAAGGTCTAGTATGAAAGCCATAACCGCACCGCGCTTCCGATCTGTCGCGCCAGAAATCAGTTTTCTTTAACAACTGATGTATTTCTAACTAAAATTACAAGGAAACAAACAGTGCTTCCACTAGTGGAATTCTGGGGGTCTGTGACTTCTAAAACTGAATGCCAGGGAGTCAGTGACTTCCAATTTTTATCATAACCTACCATTTATAAGGTCAATATTGACTTAAATAATGAGTTCAATTTGTTGTAATAATGGTATTTCACCCATTAATGAAGGAGAAAGCAATATAAATATGGACATTCTGGCAGAAATCAAGTCTATCCTTCAGCATGACTTCCAAATGACAAACCTTGGAAGTCATATGACTTCCTGATTTTGATGGTTAGTGCTAGCACTGAACAAAATACAATGAGAACAAAAAAAAAACTACTTTTTGAAGCTGAACAAAAAATCAGACATACCCCTTATCTTTTGAATTTGTATACTAACGCCTGTATTCTAGAATGTCACTCCAGCTACACTCATTGAGTTAATCCTGAATATTGCTCAAATTTCAATGGGATAATCCTCCCCCTGGCTACAAAGTTGAGTCACTCACAGGTGAGTGAGGTCTTAGAATACAGCCATAAGTCATCATAAAATTCTGGTTCCGATAGGCCTTCATGTGAAAATGATTTTAACCTGACATTGAGTTTTGAAACCAATTCATTGCATCGGCGATAAAATTTTCTAGATAAGGAATTATTTCGATGCAGGCTTATCTTGATACTCATTCGCTCAATTGCACACACGCTCACGCACTCACAAACTCACGAATTCACTCCCTTAGCAATTGGGCCAAACGAAGTCAGGGAAAATCATGAAAATATGAGGCAGAAAAAAGCTAAGAAATAGACTTTTATTAAGTGTTCCCCCGGTTACAGCTAGCACCTGGTGAGGTATCGGTATTTTTGCAGTTCAGTCATGCCATTAAATCTTACTTGTGGCAAATAAACTAGGATATCGAAGTTGTATGAAAATGAGTAAGGAAAACATCAGTTTTAGCCATGGTGCCGCATGAATATATATCTATGCGCCAGTCATTTGTATCCACACACCCCACCTACAGAAATGGATTTTTTACATTTCAGAGACCTGTGATGATTAGCTGATGGTAACAACCTTGCTCTTATTTCGACCCTATACTACAGAAAATCTCACAGAGTAAAGGACCCGAATCTTAAAACTCTTGCACTATGGAAACAATTAAAATATAATTGCCCTGCACCTTGGTCCGGCTATCCCAGCGCCATTGTATTATTGTAGGCCCGGAACGTCCCGTTACCATAGTCTAGCTGCAGTTGCAGTTATCCGTTGAGGGATTATTGGGTTTCCCTTTATATTAATTCATGTTTTGTCCACCATTTTGAAGGACTTCTTATTAAATCAACAACCCAACAAACTCTATTCGTTTATTGTGTTTCCGTTCATTCCTGGCGCAGCCCATCTTCGTAGGTTGGGGCGAGGATGCAAATGACAGCAGGCCGAATTGACCCGGACGAGCTGAATGGAGGCCGAGTTGACCCAGGAGCCGTGAAGACCCCAGGCTTACAGAAAGCAGGCCGAGTTGACCCGCTTCTTCCATGACATACTATCGTCAGACAATAGTTGTAATCGAACTCGACCAAGGCTGATCACGATAATCCTCACTCGGGAATTCACGTTTAGACACATTTACTTTACAAAAGTACTGATAATACCCAGGAAGCTGACATGACTAAAAAGTTGTTCTTTAAAAACGAATTTCATCTTCGACAATCGTCTTTTTTAAAGATGTTTCTTGTACCTATTAAAATGAGATCAGTCAGTTACTGCAACTGGCCTGTAGGTCACTGTGGCCTTTGTTTCATTGTCCAATGAGTTTTGTTTTACATCGTCAACAGCATTAAATGGACTATACATTGTAGTGGGGTCACTCTGACACAGCGACTGGCCTTATACTACTTGTAGAGTCGAGTCAGGTAGCTTCGAACAGCGGATAAATTCGGACATAGCATTGCAAACAGTGAAAATTCAGATGAGACGGCACATCATGAGCCGTCTCATCAGGATTTTTACTGTTTGCCCAGTTAGTTTGTTTAATTCCAAACAAATGACATATAAAGGAAACAATGTCACTGTCCGAATTTATCTGCTATCCGAATTTACCCGACTCGACCCTAGTGCATTGTGACTTATGTTGCATGAGTCAGATCTTCTGATAAGGCACGAGGCTGAGGATTCTGTAGACTTCGGACACATTTCTAATTTCTTTTTTTTTTTCTGCTTGTTTTTGTTTATAAAAGAAGATGCTTACGTCACGATTTAAGCTGGCAGGTATGTATGAAGTACGTGTAGCTATCTCTGATAAACATATAATAAAATTTATAACAGTAGCCAAGGGATGAATAATCTTACAACATATTCCTTAAGATGCAAATAATTTTCTTTATTTGTTTTCTAAATCATATGATACCTTTTATCCTGACCGCAGGTGTAATACACAGACGTCACTACACAGCAATGTCAATGTTCGTTTTGGTCAGTGTTCAGTTGAGTCTGTCAGATTTTAACACAAACTGGTGGACCTTAATGCTGTGTTATTGTTTAACGTCCACAGTAAACATATGGTCATGTCGGGACGGTCAGTCAATCTAACCACACTATTCCTGGGCAGGCATAGACCTCCTAAGTGGTTAACCAGTACTAAGTGCACATACTTTCACCAGTAACTGATATCTGCCCTTCTTGAATCAGCGGAAGGAGAAATGAAGGTAAGTGGCCGGACCGGATATCGAACCCAGGACCCTGGCTTATAAGTCGGTCGCCCTACCGACTGCGCTACGCGGTCCGGCTGTGGACCTTCATGATTTTTTGTTTTCATCATTTTTACCAAAGAAACAAATTTCATGACTTCCTGTTTCTTTCTCCGGACGGCAAAGCCCTTCCAAATCGGAATATATTTTCAAGGAAAAATATTGTGTTTCCAGGGGAGCAAATTCTTTTTGTTTAAGAATAGACCACGCTGAGAAAGGAGGCAAAGATCAAACTGGGAAAAGTGCTTCCCATGAGAGTGTATCTACTAGCCTTGTTCTGTTGCTGCCCCATACTAGAAGTATATTCTTACGTCCAATTTGATCACTGGCATACGTCATACGTATTACGTCTTGATGAATTTGGCGATTTGGCATTAATCCCTCTAACACACACCTGGTTAACTATGTTTTCAAAGATGTTACGAAACGAAAAAGAGCTGTTACGAAACGAAAAAGAGTCAGAGTTACCAGATGACCTGGTCATCAGGTCGTTTGGTTACTATGACACGTTTTCGTTTCGTAACAGCTCTTTTTCATTTAGTAACAAACCTTGTATATACATAGTTAACCAGGGGTATATAACATTGTTATTAAAGACTCTTGCAAGAGCCAACATTTTGCTAGAACAGCAGGCCAGCGCTTAACGTACTGAGCTACCGGAGCTCCTCTTCGGTGACAAGTCATCAAAGGCCAATTATTCTTTATACCTATAATGATTATGCATTATCATGCAAAATTAAAATAAGAATGATGATGATAATGAAAATAAATAATAATTAATAAATAATTAATAATAATGTAAATATTCAAAATATGATAACTTTACACCCTTAGCCTCGTTCATAGCCATAGAGCTGAATAATAATTTGATAATGAAAAGTAGGCTTCTTTCAAACATATGTACCCATATTTTCGTGACCCTGGACACCATACTAGGAACATGTTTATCATTATTATACTGGTATATTATTATATTTTATATATTGGTTTTCTCTGCTTCGATGATTAAATTTTATTACAAATCAGCTTGAATTTCAGTGTGTGCATCCATGCAGGCTGGGAAATGAGAGTGCATAACCATAAAATGAGGCCCAGCATCGGAAAGCCAACCATATGCTGTGGCCAACCTTAGCAGCCCTTGCGTATGATCAGAGAAGCCCTTCATTGGTCGCTCTATATCTTTGACGATCACAATGTCCTAATTCTTTACTAAATGGGGGTGGTGCGATGGTGCTGGGTACCTTTCAGTGCCGGGGCGTCCTACTAATTTGGATAATAGTAGGACAAGGGCCTACTGTGCTTGCCGTAAAGTCGGGTGGGGGTTAATTGGACAGTTTTTCTCTCGTCTATCATTTCTCTTTTTTTTCTCCGTCTCTCTGGGAAGCGGTCCAATATAGACAGAAAAAACTATCTCAAAGGGCCGTTAAATTTAAAACAACCAACCAACCAACAAATATTTACTTAATGCATTTGCGAACACGAAGCTCAGTTTGTTAAGAAACTATGCTGTTCAGCAAAGTTGCTGATCAAACTGTGCTTCCGTCATTCGCACATGCATTAAATCATTTTTCAAATACAAAATAAATGGGTCTCTTGACATTCTCTGTCTCAAAGTGAAAACTCTCATCAGACTGATAAAGACTTTTTGGATTTTTTTAGCGTTCTCGCAAATAAGGCATATAGCTAGTGTGTAGTTTCATTTGCAGATGAAGCGGGACTAATGCACCACTTATCGACACCATGACTGTCATCACTGAAGTATGAAAATGACACTACATCCTTAAACTTTAAAACGGATACTTTAGACAGAACATGAACACCCCTGGTTAACTATTTAAATGCAAGGGTTGTTACGAAACGAGAAAGAGCTGTTACGAAACGAAAAAGAGCTGCAAAATTGGTAACTATGACTCTTTTTGTTTCGTAACAGCTCATTTTCGTTACGTAACATCCTTGAAAACAATAGTTAACCAGGGCCCAGGTTTACAATCATTATCAAAGTCAAGGATCATCTTAAAGTTAAGCTGGAAAAAATTGCCCTCAGCAAAGTCATACTTAAATCATATTGAATATCGCCGTGTCCTAATATACCAAAGAAAAATCAAATGCATTTACTTTTTGTAAGCTTTTATTCACACCTGAAATTTTAGACCTTAACTTTAAGGTCGTCCTTAAGTTTTTAGGAATGATTGTGAACCTGGACCCAGGTGAACTTTAGATCTACATGTAACATGAAGTCCGTCTAGCATAATGGCTCCTTCGCTCAAGATGTATTTTCATGGATGAGTTGTAATTTGACATCCTTTTCAGCAGTATTTCATTTACATCGGGGCGACGAAAGGCGATGGTACCCCGTTTACTGTTGAAAAGATTTCCGCCTCCGGCGGGAATTGAAACCGGGACTGCTAGCTCTCCTCTGCCCAAGCAATAGGACAAGCTAAATCGTCAAAACTACGTTTGAGAACTTCAAGCTTGGAAATTCCCTAGTATCTCTGGGCTCGAGCCTCGGCCAGCACAAAACAGAAAAAGCAAGTTCTGCATACGTAAGGTCAGGGGCCGTATTCATAGAACGACTTAAGTTGTTGCTATGCTGTTGCTAAGGTTGAATTTCTACGAAGGAGATTCCCTAACGCTATGAAATTTGCTCTGGAGGAACAGTCTTCTTCAGACTGTTCCTCCAGAGCAAATTTCATAATTGTAGGAAATCTCCTTCATAGAAATTGAGCCTTAGAAACAGCATAGCAACGACTTAAGTCGTTTTATGAATACGGCCCCAGGGTTTTTTTTTTTTTAAAGAGCTGCGGGTCTCGCCTACTCGACTGGTTATACACTGTAAATGAAATATTCCTGAATGGACCGTGAAATCCATTTCAATAAATTAGTAAATAAATATATAAAAACAAAATCAAATAAATAAAAAAAAGTTTAAATTGAGTTTAAGCTGTTCACTCCTATGTTGGTAGAGACGGCTACCGTAAAATCTCTATGCATTGGGACAGATAGATCTGAGCAGACAGTGGAGGCCAAGATCAGGCCGCAGCACTGATCAGGCTGCAAACACTGGTTGCCGTTCCAGATGCATCCTTTAGCACTTTACTGCATTGTAAACCTAAAATGAGCCGCGACACGAGAAAAACAACAATGTGGTTGTGCGCCCAGCGTAGACTCTAATCAGCCTGAGCATCCGCCCAGTCTGATCAGAGTCTTTGCTTTGCGCTTAAAGGCTTGTTAATGGTCTGAGCTACCTCCGTGCGGACAGCAATGACTTTGATCAGACTGGGCAGATGCCAAGACTGATCTGAGTCTTCGCTGGACGCACAACCACATTGTTGGTTTTGTCGCGTTGTGGCTCAACTGTTCCATTTTGAAGACAATTACGGTTATTAATTTTTTTGCCTCATTTTTTTAACATTTACGGTAATAATTATGATTTTTATTCAATCAAATCTTGATCAGACAAATGCACTTGCACTGAGATCGAACGCTACCCTAATATTATACATACATTTTATATGGGAAATAAAGAAATGAAATATAATACTTGTTCTTTGTGATTTTTGGAAAACAGGCAACCGGCGGCCTAGGGTCAAACGGGCCCTATGCCTGGTTTGAAGACTGTTACTCAAAACAGCCAGTGCGTCAATTCAAATCTGATCAGATCCAGCTCGGCTCATTTTAAAATCCCTCAAGATCGTTTATGAGGATGCGCAGACAGATTTGAATTTTCGCGGTTTGCACAAGCCCAAAGATAATTTTCATATGATTTGTTTTAAGAGATCGATAACGGAATGGGTATTGAAGTGCATGTACCCATAAGCCATTTTTCTATAGTTAGCAAATATTTTTACAATCTACAAAATGGCGGAATAAAGTACTTAAATGATAAAAAGGGTATTTAAATAATCGATTTTCGAATATTTTGATGTGTTTTGATGTTGTTTTTGGCTGAAAAAATATTTTATATATCAAAAGGTATGTAGACAAATGGTGTTATGTGTTTATGATGTAACTTCTGGTAAAAACCATGTTTGCATTGGGATTAAAACCGAAAAACCTGCATTAGATGACATGGTTCTTAACGAGAGATGATTTTGACACCCTACAGCAATGTATAACCCCACCCACTCGCATCAGTCACATACTATCACCTAGAACAAGAGTGCATGTGCACTTACATAAACAAAAGGACCCTAAATATCGGGGCATGAGAGTAGGAGCATAGGATAGATGCTGATCAGGCTTAGAAAATTAGAATCAGGCTATTCCGACAGCGCAGTGAAAGTAACTCGTTTAAACTTTAGTACTGTGAACTGGCTACAAATGTCCTCTTCGAGTATACAGGGAAAAAACGGAAGACACTACCTACACAGATATTAGGCAATATTTAAATTAAGTTATAAAATAAAGATTTGATTTAGAAGTAAGATTTAAACATTCATAAAATTGTTTAAACCTTTCCTGGAGAAAAGATGTCGTAAGCTACATGTATGTGCCAACAGTAAAGCTGTAGAGCAGGCTGTGCATCTTCATAGGTTGATCAGCCGTTCCGTGTTCCGCGAAATCAACAAGCTTCAGAGAAATAAATGTAGAAGTCAGTTTGCGCTGTGAGAAGGCTGGTCTTGGTCTTTGGTGTTTATACTACAGGTTTCCTGATTCAGTTCAAAAAGTAGTAATATACTAATTTTGATCAGCCATCCGAAAATAACACCTCTGAGCGTAGATACATACATAATGGTTTCATGTAATGTAATTTGTCATTAAACCGAGTCATATTAGTAGTACATGTAATCAAATGACCCTTTAGTTGTCAGACATGGAATGCTCTCGTGCACTAACGTTATTAAAAATATTTGGTAAGAAAATCATAATCTTTTTCAGTGGGAACCATTTTTTGGGACTTCATGTTCGCTTCCCTGGGGCCGTATTCATAAAGCCACTTAAGTCGTTGCTATGCGGTTGCTAAGGCTAAATATCTATATAAAGGAGATTCCCTACAACTATGAAATTCTGTCTGGAGGAACAGTCTTACAAAGACTGTTCCTCCAGACCAAATTTCATAGTTTTAGGAATCTCCTTCAAAGAAATTTAGCCTTCGCAACAGTATAGCAACCACTTAAGTCGTTTTATGAATACGGCCCCTGGATAATGCAGCCCTGCCAAAACGGGGTCTACATTTGCTCCTAAAGAATTATTGCCTTTAAGAGTTGCCCTAATTGAGAAGGGTGGCAACCTATTCCGAGACTATTACCAGCCCCCGAGATTAAAAAACTTTTTTCGTGCTTAACTCAGCAGAGCATGAAATTTTCTCTGCTGATAAGTATGAAAATGCCAACTACTGTTGGCATTTTTATATTCATAAGCAAAGAAAATTTCATACTCAGCTAAACTGAGCAACAGACAACTGTACATATCAGTAATTTCTATTTATCAGCAGATAAAATTTCATGCTCAGCTGAGTTGAGCATAAAAAAAGCTTTATAACCTCGGGGCCAGAAAGCGTCCGGAAGAGGCAGCAATGCCTTAGTAGACGTCTAGTCCAGTAAAAACCAGAAAAGATAATGACAGAGTTGTTTCCCCCGAAAGCGTACCCATTCACCCATAAGTTACTTCGGAGCTATCGGGATATGTGTGAGGTCGTATTTAGTTTAAATAATTGAAATTAGGTGGAAACTCGTGACCTGGTCTTGCTCGACCACTGCCGGAAACACGAGTTTGGAATTTTAATCCGTGGTCAACTCGACCCTCCAACAGTTAAGCTTCCGGTTCACACGTGCAAAGTTTCTGTGCAAAGTAGGTTTGGCATAGAAAAATTTGCTCTTGTGAATGGAAAACTATACCACATTTTCATTGCCAAATTTATATGGTAAAGTTTCTATGACAAACAAAATTTGTCCATGTGAACAGAAAACTTGCCATAGAATATGGAACAAAGAAACTAGCTCTGGAGCTGAACACAGAAAACTTTGCTTATAGTCAAATCAGTTTGATTTTGAACAAAGTATATTTAACAACGAAAATGTGGCACAGCTGGCCGTTTACACGAGCAAAGTTTGTTTGTCCAGGTAACTTTGACGAGAATTCCTTGTTCGTGTGAACACGGCAGCAAATATTTCATTGCGAAAGTTTATTTGACAAAGATTCTATGCCACATTTTACTTTATCAAATAATTTGCTCTGCGTAAACGCGAAATGTTTGCCAAACTTTCTTTGCTACAGTTTCTGTGACAAAGAAACTTTGGTCGTGTGAACGAGACTTTAGCACTGTAAAGCTGACTGATTAGAGTATTTTCTAAAACTGTATTCACTACCAGTTCTACGAAATTTCTGTAGAGAAAAAGGCGTAGGCAAAAAGACTATGACAAACCGTCCCATTTCTGACACTCGGGCTATTTATAGTCATGAGGAGCTAGATCTAATATCATTGAAAAAAAGAAACAAAAAGGATCAAACCAAATCATGGATATTCTGTATGGCCTATTTTCATACAACAAACATACACAAAGACATACACATAAGCCATACTTATCTTAAACATTCCAACATTTACTACCGAACTACCTAATTTATGTAAAAGAATATAATGGTATTAGCAGCTAGCTCCATAGCTGCCCAAATTTATATGGATATATTCGACCAGCGACGTTGCTGTTTACTCTCATTCCACACACATTCCTCGATTTAAAATTATGATATTGCAGTTAACCAAAACGTAAAGAATGCATGGGCCCGAGGTTATAAAACTTTTTTCATGCTCAGCTGAGTTGAGCATGAAATTTTACCTGCTAATAAATAGCAAATTACTGATAAGTACGGTTGTTTTCTTGCTCAGTTTGGCTGAGTATGAAATTTTCTCTGCTTATGAATATGAAAATGCCAACATTAGTTGGCATTTTCATATTTATCAGCAGAGAAAATTTCATGCTCAGCTGAGTTGAGCACGAAAAAAGTTTTATAACCTCGGGGCCAGATCTCGATGTCTCCCGAGGTAAGTTCAACAATGAAAGCACTCGCAGGCGCCCGATGGACTGGTATCAAGTTTTTGGAACGTTGTTGAAGGCAGATTACACAGAAACAGTAACCATTTTACGTAATTACGGAAGTGGCCTGTGTAGCTATGAGCGATGCAAATCAATATGGATATGATCTTATTATGCAATCATTTATTCGTCAACGTTTTGTTTTCACCTGTTCTTGTGTGTTTTTTATTAAACAGCCAGTGAACGCAGCTTTGGGCATGACAAAGACTTAGGAATCACAGACATAATACAACCACGTGACTGGTTCCATCTCACAACGAATAAGCAGCATACATATCTTCCAAAATGTGCACGTGCCAATACAAGATTCACTGGAGCGTGGTTTCAGTGATTGTTAACATTGTTGCCATAGTGATGTTCTTAACAGCAGTAGCAACACCTCACTGGGCGGAGATAGGTGGAGCCTCTCCGGTGAATACTGGACTCTTTCAAGCGTGTGTCCAAATCAACAGGACATGTTATGATACAAGTGTTTATTTCGATGCTGCCTCACGTAAGATTTTTCTCTTTCAATACATTTTGCATGAACATTAGGAATGAGTCTAACCTCTAACAATAATCCATCATAAATAATGTACTCAGGGTTCTTAGTTTTTAGTTAAAATGGGTGGGGTGGTAGTGTTTGGTTTATTTTTGAATAACCGTTCTGCCTCATCTCAATACAGTTAACAGCGTCTCATATGCCGAAAGCTCTCGATTGAAATTGATAAAATTTTAAGTGAGAGTTGACCGCACAGATATCGTTTCCAAGCACACCAAACAAGTTTAGAACCTTCTATTTTGTCTACGATTTGTTTGGAAGAAACAGACATATCTTTTTGTAATTGAGCCGCGACACGAGAAAACCAACAATGTGGTTGTGCGCCCAACGCAGACTCAGATCAGCCTGGGCATCCGCCCAGTCTGATCAGAGTCTTCGCTGTCCGCATGGAAGTAGCTAAGACCCTTAGCTACCCTTTAAGCTCTTAGCGAAGAGTCTGATCAGACTGGGTGGATGCCCAGGTTTATCTGAGACTGCGCTGGGCGCACAACCACTTTGTTGGTTTTCTCGCGTCGTGGCTCATATCTTTTTGTAATTCTCGTTTATTTCCTCTAAAGGTAAAGAAACAGAAAATGTCAGTACATATAGCACCTCCTTAGTGAAAAATAAGTGAGACTTGAAAGAAAAATTATCGGAATGTATTTTAGAAGGGTAAATAAAAGTTTGTCTCATCAGGTTAGGACTGGCATGTATGTTACGTATACTCATGAAAATGGCTAGAAACCAAGTCAGTTGAGCAGTTAGAGTGAGTGAGTGAGTGAACTCGGGTTTAACGTCCCACCAACAACGAGGTCATATGGAGACGGGACCTCGGTTTAAAGTCTCATCCGAAAGACCGGAGAAGCGGGGGATCGAACCTGCGACCCCTGGATTGGTAGTCTGGAGTGTTATCCACTACGCTACAGCCGCTCCTGAGCAGTTAGAGACCTTTTTGTTGTTATCTCTTTCAGAAAAAGGAAAGATTATGGCTAGTGCTGTTATCAACATTTTTGCTATGATAGGAATGTTTCTGTTTTTCGCTCTCTCCATCTTCTTCCTGTGTGGACTGTTTGAAGAAAAGCAACTAGCGACAGGGGCGGTAATCACTGCTTACGTTTCAGGTGAGTTCATTCTGTTAACCATTAAAGGGCCGAAAAGGAGATGACAAAATTTACATCTGCAGAGTTTCAAATATTGTTTCGTTCCAGCTTTATGAGCAGAGACATAAAAAAAACAAAGTGCCATGTGCGCCCAGGGAAGACTAAGATCAGCCTGGGCATCCGCCCAGTCTGATCAGAGTTTTTTCGCTTTACGCATAGAGCTAGCTTAGACCCTTGGCTACCCTTTAAGCGCACAGCGAATAGTCTGATCAGACTGGGTGGATGCCAAGGCTGATCGGTGTCTCCCTGGGCACACATGCCGCTTTGTTGTGTCGCGGTTCACATCATATTGAGAATTCAAATAACTCCTCTTTATTTGCACCTTCTCGCTTGAAATTGAAATTATGCGTCGATGATTATCTGATCAGTGAAGATAAAAGCTAGTCTGGATCAGCTGGCCCCCATTATGCCTGTCTGCAAATGTAGGCCAGGAAACTACCTTCCATGCTTTTCTACGACATGCATAGTTTCTGACAAGCCGCACTCTTTCAAAGAAGGCGATAAAACGGGGTAAGGGACAGGTTAACCAGACTATGCAAGGTTAGACTCAGTAGAATAGCTTAAAAACGCGCTAGTCGTCTGTACTAAGACTGAAAATATCTCTAAAAGGGGAATAAATATAACTTAAAATATTTGCTGACTTTCTACGATTGATACTCTTTTTTTAATATGTACTAGAAAAGAGCCCGCGCAAGCGCGGAAATATTTCATGATGGTCAAGTTTATATTAAAAAAAGCGAGTTTTAATTTTTCAATGTAAATGGCCTTAGGCCCAGGTGAAGATATGACCTTTACCATGAATACTCACTAAAGCTTCATTTACCTAATTAGTTGTCTGCATCTACAAACTTTCAGGTAGCAGACTGCATTGTTTCTAAAAAAAATCAACTTTTTTCACTTTTTCCTATAGAAAAACGTAAGTGACTCAAAAGTTGACCTTGCCGTAAAACAGATCAAGGTCATCCCAGGGTCATCATTTATATATATTTTGTTAAGCTTTTGAGTCCTTGATGCGACATGCTAAGTTTCAAGATAATAGGATTTGTGGTTCTGGGGGAGAATTGGTTGATTTGATATTTAACGTCCACGGTAAACAGCCAAGGTCATGTCGGGACGGTCAGTTAACCTAACCACACTATTCCTGGGCAGGCTAAGACCTCCTAAGCGGTTAACCAGTACTAAGTGCACATACTTTCGCCAGTAACTGACAACTGCCCTTCTTGAATCAGCGGAAGGAGAAACGAAAGAATGTGGCCAGACCGGGTTTCGAACCCAGGACCTCTGACTTATGAGTCAGGTGCCCTACCGATTGCGCTACGCGGCCCGGCGTGGTTCTGGGGGAGAAGATTTTTGAAATTTTTTACCATAATAAATGTTTGCCATCTTGGTTATGTGACCTGTCCTGGGTATTTTTTTTCTGGAAAAATTGGGTCCTGGAACGTTTTTGGGGAAAATGTTAAAGCCCTCTGAAGACTAAAGGCTTATTTAGCTTCGTTGAATCATTGAAATTGATTTGTCTGCTTCGCTGGAAAAAACGCCCTTTCTTACCTGGCGCATGCGTGTTAACCTTAGACATTTTTCTTTTTTTTCTTTTCGAAAGTTCAGTTCAGTTTGAATTCTCCTAACGACGTTCCCCAAGTGGCTCAGCGGTACGTAACCATAGCCGCACAAACTTGGCGCCGTGTGTCCGTCCAACTTTTCGAAACTTTATTCTTCAATGGGCGAGTTCGATTGGCTACTCGTATTGACTATCGTTCTGGAAGAATATGGGTCGTTTCGAGCCAGGGCTGTCGGGACTATGACCATTTAGTTCTTCATCCGTTTAGACATATGAGCAAAAATACAAAAATAAATCGTTATTTATGGGGAATGACGTACGTTCATGGGTCGGATTTTTGCATTAGAACCTGCTAAATTTGGACTTGCTAAGCAGCGCGCCGATATAACGACGCAGAACCGAAACGACCGGATTAATATAAAACGCGTATTCGAGTACACGATAATTTCACTCGAACGCACCCATTGTTGACAAAAAAAATCGACCAATAGTCGAAGTTTCTAGAAAAATACTTGGGAGAATTTAAAATGAAAAACGAATTTAATTCCCAAATTCTTTAAATCTACGTGAAACTAAAACACACGCTAACCGAAATTATCAATGATAGCAATATGCGAAAGAACCAGTATAGAAATTACGCTTGAAAATGCCACCAATTTTGCAGTTTATGCGTTACTTCGTTTATTTAGTATTATAGATAGTAATGATGTGTTATAATGTGTTTTATGATTAAATGATGTGTTCCAGATATGAAAAAAGTAAAGCACTGTATCCTTTTCTTCATTTCCAGGGGTGTTGGGGTTGATTGGCGTCATCATATTTGCCGTCACACTGAAGTCACTCTCCTACAATCTGGGTTGGTCTTTCGTCGTCGGCACTTTAGGAATCGTTGTCGATCTGGCCGCCGGCGTCCTGATGTGTGTCGGCAGAAATCTGAGCACCAGAAAGAAAAGAAAAAAGAAAAAGAAGAAAGGGAATAAGATTGAGGAACCTGTGGAAGAAGTTCAGATGGATAATCAACATCAAACAAAGGCTATGAAAGTCTGGAGCTCATCATAAAATAAACCACAACACGCAAAAAAGTACTAAACGTATCTGCAAAGCAGCAAACACTAAACAGTCAGCCTGTGAATTGCAAAGTCCAAAGCCTTTGCGTTTTGCACACACTGCGTATGGACCGTCATACACTAACAGGCGCAAAAATGAAGGGATATTGTGTCTGTTAGGTGTATTATGGTCCATGTATACCTACCGTGAGACGCTTACAGACGCAACAAGAAGGTTCTACCTCCTTTTAGCGCCGTAACTGTCTCACGGACATACATGGTATATGCAGGTGGCGAAAGCGTAGACATTGGACCTGACTTGGCTTCTTTGCAGGAAACTGCGAGTCTTTGCTGAAGCACCCGTTTCGCATGTCGCGACACAAATAATAATACACATGTCATAAAATAACACTCTGCAAATCTTAACCAAGTGACCTATGGTATAAACATGTAGAGAACATCTCGGACAATACAGGATGTAAACTGTAATTGTTCGGTTATAATATGGGGTTATTCCCTTCCAAAATAAAGCAAATTGGGTCATTTTCGAGACAGAAAGCACCCCCTCCCCCCCCCCCCCCCCCCCACCACCAACACCACCACCACAACAACAACACACATTTTGCGTTACAATTTGGGTGGTATATCCTATCAAATTGACTTCCGGTACGATGGTGGTGTTAGCACGTGTTTGGTGGGGGGTCTCAATTTAAACAAAAAATCATGTTAATGCTCGGATTTGAGGGTAATAAACTTATGGAAAAATAACTAGGAACATTTTTCGCTTGACTTTGCTAAAAAAATGGCGCTTTTTCATTGGCTCAAAATATTGTCATCGTGGGAACAGAAAAGTCGAACCCGCAAAATATGCGCACTATTAGTTTCATTCATGTATTACCGAACGGGCACACGGCGTTGGATTGACATCGAATCAACGTTGATTCAACGTAAATACGTTGAATCAGCGTTGATTCGATGTTGATGAGACGTGTGTGCCCAGACGGACCTTATGCATTCGGGTATCTTTCTTTACGTTGTCAAACTTTGCTGTTTGCAGCATATTGTTATAAAAAAAAACGATTTTTGAGACTGCAAGCAATATTGTCTATCAATGTATTATTTAAAACTATTACGATTAGCCTATCGCATTAACATATACAATTTTTGCGTACGTACACACCAAAGCTGTTGTAAATAATGGGACGCGAATGGTTGTTTTTCACAATATTTTTGTGTTTTCGTTTTTACGTTTTTTGTGCATGTAACATCTCCGTAACAACAATAATGACATTTTCCATAGACTATCTACATATTTTGGCTAAGATACGATTTTTATATCGTGACAGTTCAGAATGTCCTATTGCAGCCCGTTTTTCTATTTTCTCTTTATTGTATCTGTATAACCCCAAATGGGAGTTGACTTAGTTGCATATAGGGCAGCAATAGGTATATTCTATTGAGGAAAGCAGGTCTTAATCTGTTATTATCAGTATATTCTGTTTTTACTATATTTGTGCTGCTCTTTGTTCGAAATTTCGTAAAAAATGATGACTTCACCCTTTATCAGTTGGCGCCAATTCATTAGACAATTTCTTTTAAATACACGAAAAACTTTTGAACGAATAGTATTTAAAAATATATATAGATTTCTGGTTCTCTCCTATCATGGTTCAATGATTATCTAGATAATAGAAAGCAAAGAGTAGTATTACCTGGTGCTGTCTCATCCTGGACAACACTGAAAGCAGGTGTTCCGCAGGGCTCTATCTTAGGACCCCTTCTGTTCCTTTTGTATATTAATGACATTGTTGAAGATATACACTCTACTATAAGGCTCTTTGCTGATGATACAAGTCTTTATATAATTGTAGAAGATTCCTTGCAAGCAGCCGAACAACTTAATACTGATCTAGCCAAGATACATTCATGGGCAACTAAATGGCTCGTCTCATTTAACCCCTCTAAGTCAGAATCAATAATATTTTCTAGAAAACAGGCAAAACCTTACCATCCCCCTATTCATATGAATCAACAACAAATCAGCGAAGTAAACTCCCACAAACATTTAGGCCTTATTTTTTCGAATGATTGCACCTGGCATGAACACCTAGATTACATTAAAAATAAGGCATGGCTGCGGATTAATATTATGCGCAAACTTAAGTTTACACTAGACAGAAAATCTCTTCAAACAATTTACATTTCATTTATTAGACCACTTCTTGAGTATGCCGATGTTGTCTGGGACAACTGTACCCAATATGAAGCAAATGAGTTAGAACAAATCCAAAATGAGGCAGCGCGCATTGTCACAGGAGCAACCAAACTAGTCTCTATCCACTCCCTTCTTTCGGAAACTGGTTGGGAATCTCTAGCATCCCGTAGAGAAAAGCACAAGTTAATACTGTACTATAAAATGCAAAACGATCTTACGCCAGACTTTTTGTCTTCCCTCGTACCACCTACTGTTGGTAGTACAACAACATATAACTTGCGTAATGTCTCGAACCTACAGACTGTTCATGCCAGCTCACAGTTATATTATAAGTCTTTTCTACCGTCAGTTACGCGTAGCTGGAATGAACTGTCTGAAGATAAGAGAAATACAACTTCAGTAGCAGCTTTCAAAAATGAACTTCAATCTAATGTCAGTTCCCCGCCATCCTTTTTCTTTGATGGTAAAAGAACAGGACAGATACATCATGCGCGACTGAGATTGAATTGCAGTTCATTAAGACAGCATCTTTTCTCAAAAAATATTGTAGACAGTCCTCTATGCGAATGTGGAGCTGTCGAGGATAGTAAACATTTTCTTCTAGACTGCCACCGATATAGGAACCAGCGAGTTAAACTTGTCAACACCATCTCATTGATTTGTCACCCAACACTTGATATCCTTCTTCATGGTAGTTCCGAATTAACAGACTCTGATAATAAGAAAATATTCCTAGCGGTGCATGACTTCATAATTAAATCCAAACGATTTTGAGTCAAATATCTGAAACATCATTTCTAATATATATTGGCATATGCTTTTAGTAAGTCAGAAAACCTGCCTGAGATTGTTGAAAATAAGAGTGACCTTCTTACAGCTACATATTTATATAGGGCAACCTGAATAGAATACTTAAAACTCCTTACTACATACAAAGCCAAAGAGATATGCTGAACTCCATTCCCCGTGGAGCTCTATTTGGACTCTTTGTAAAACCCTGGAAACATTTTATCTTCTTTTCTTTCTTTTTCATCTATCTTATCAAAAATCAAAATGTGTGTACACACATGTGGGAGCATCAATACTTGTGATGCCCCCGCATGTGCGTATGCACATATAAACAGAAGATACTAAGATAATATGATAAAATAGATAAAAATCAGTTGACAAACACGATAGATAGTAGTATATTCTGTGTTATTGTATTATTGAGGGATACAGATTCAAATAAGTCTTTTGACTTCCTTCTGGATCCCTTTTGTATAATATTTTTGTATTCATGTCATAATGTCCATTGAATGTTTGTTTGTTATACGAAAGAAATAAAGTTTAAACCAAAAATATATACAATCATTTGATAGCGAATTCTCTCATTTATAAATATCAGTCAGGATTTTTACCAGGACATTCTACTGTCCACCACCTTATTGAAGTTATGCATCAAACATGTTTAGCGCTGGAAAATTACGAAACAACATGTCAAATTTTTGTGACATATCGAAAGCCTTCGATCGTGTATGGCATCGTGGTTTGATTTTAAAACTTGAAAAATACGGTATTCATGGAAACCTTTTGGCATGGTATATATTAAAGATACTCGCAGGTTCACATGAGCTGATATCCTAATCTCATCTATATTAAATTCCATGTTACCTGTTAGTTCAAAGAAAGTAGCTTTTATGTGGAATTTATGTGGAACAGAGCATTGTTGAATGTTAAGGAGTAAAAATAAAAATGTATTTCCGTTCAAAAAAAGTGTATCATATTTACCATTGTACCATTTGTAGATTACTTGTTACATTTAGGGAGAGGACTATATAATGTTGTGTATAACTTGTGTCCAATCCCTTTGTTTGTTTTTTTTTAGGAATAAAATATGTTTAATCTAATCCTGTCACATGATCTGCATGAAACTCGTTATGGACAGGAGGTCGACACTATAATTTCACACAAATCTGGCAATAGCAACAGATCCTTTGCAGATTACAAACTTTACATAGACTCAAGCGCCATGATGGTTCATTTAACAAGCTGAAAATAAGATTTACTCACTGTTTCGTCAAAGTGAAGAGTCCATGCCATACACGTTAATGTTCTTCGGTGACTCGATGTACCTGTTCGACTTTTGCTTTCTGATTTTCTTCTCAAAATGGCAGTTTTGAAGAAGGAAAAAAAACTTTTTGCACAAAAATCTTCAAAATGCATTAAACATTAGCTTAGTTGAAGAATTTTGATATAATTTCAGCCACGGCACGAGAAAATCAACAATGTGGTTTTGCGCCCAGCGCAGATTCAGATCAGCTTGGGCATCCGCCCAGTCTGATCAGAGTCTTAGCTGTCCGCATGGAGGTAGCTTAGACCCTTAGCTACCCTTTGAGCATTTAACGATGAGTCTGATCAAACTGGGCGGATGCCCAGGCTGATCTGAGTCTGCGCTGGGCGCACAACCACATTGTTGGTTTTGTCGTGTCGCGGCTCAATTGTGTTCGAATTTGCCATATTTTAGTCCTGAACCCCTTGTCTGAAATAAATTGCATGCCGATCAAGTGACAGGATATTTCGTCCAAACTTTCATGAAAAGCGTCTTAACGGATATTTACCTTATTGACACTTACATATACCGTTTCATTAGGATATTGTTGTAGATCATTTTTATGGCTTAATATCCCCTGCTGTTTGGTAACATTATGTTTTATGTGAATTTGTGTAGATAAATATGTGTTATAATACTAAGTCTTGACAAGCAGTTCCCACTGTTTCTATTTAGTTTGCTTGTTTTACATATATTTTCATATACTTTGTGATACTTTTATAATTTAAACGAATGTAACAAACGTTGTTTATTGTTTATTTCATTCCATTTGTGCCCAGCCCGTTCAACTCTTGCTGACCGTATTTGTAATTTTTATTTAAAATATCCGTATTTTTTAATTAGAATCTCTCTCTCTCTCTCTCTCTCGTTGAATACATTTTTGGAAGATATTTCCCTCTGTTTACACAAATTCTATAAAAGATCTCTCCCTTTTATGCAGAAACATGTAGCTTATTTAAAAAGGAAAAAAATAGCAAGCCAGAAAAAGTACTGCCGTTTTACAATCATTGCCTGTTTTCAACATAAACTACTGGGCCCAGTTGTTCAAAGCATCGTTAGTCTAACGAGCTCGTTAAGAGGTCAACTAGTTAAGTGTTAAACAAACCTTAAAATCAAATAGACTGATATTTTTCTTGAAAAGATAAGAAAAGTTTTTGCAGTGCAAAAGCTTCTCACATTTTTTCAACAAAAATATCGGCAGATTTGCAATATTAACTTTTGAAATTTTAACGAACCGTTAACTAACGACATTGGTAGTTTTAAACAGCTGGGCCCTGATGTTTAGGCGGCTTGCACCAGCCACCCCATAATCAGTTCGAAGGGAGGTAACTTGAGACATTTTCAAACGACATTTGCTTTTCTGAGTTATAACCTACTGTCAAAGATATAAAAACCAAAAACCTGCGATGGCAGCTCCAAATACTTGTCCGAGTTTGACATCGTTTATTTATTTATTTATTTTTTTTTTTTTTTGCTGTGTGGTTCGGGAGGGAGCAGGGGATATTTTAGTACTTGGCAAAGAAGCTAGCAAAGTCTCTGAGTCCGAGTATCTCGAACAGGTCATACTTTGATTCGTAGTGGAAGAAAATAAAACGGGGCTATCAGTTGGTTGGTTGTTTTGGGTTTAACGGCTCTTTGAGACAGCATTTTAGTCCATATCGAGCCGTCTCGCAGACAGAGGGAAAGGAAAGGGGAAATGATGAGCGAGAGAAAAATAGCCAAACAATTTGAATTTCCACCCGCACCTACTACAAGCAGAATCGGCCGTCGCCCTACTATTATAAAAATTAGTAGGACGCACCAAGCACCATCGCCCGACCATAACCACTTCCCTCCCCTCCTCTACCCCCTAACACCCCAGGAGTCATCAACATGTTTGATCGGGCTCGTCGTAATCCAACTAGAGTTTGTTTGCTTTTGCACTGGGTTGGGATTGTGGAATCTTCAGCTTCGATTCATCATAATCACTGAGCTGCGACGTTACAAAACTAACAAAGCGGCATGAGCGCCCAGCGAAAACTAAGATCAGCCAGTGCATTCGCCCAGTCTGATCAGAGTCTTTGCTGTGCGCTTAAAGGGTATTTAATGGTCTAAGCCACCTCTATGCCGACAGCCAAGTCTCTGGCCATACTGGAAGGATGCCCAGGCTGATCTGATTCTTCACTGGGCACACATGCCACTTTGTTGATTTAATCGTGCCGCGGCTAATTTTCTGATGATTTACTCTGGTGCTTCACTGAGGAGTTAAAGGCCCCATTGCTCTATCAGCATGAAAAATTTTATCGTGAGGTATCGCTGCAAGCTACTCGCCATAGTTTCGTCATAGTGTATCAAGGCAATAACTTTGTTCCAATAAAACATCATCGAGTTTCACATAAAAAGGATTCGAAAATTGGTTTGGGTCACTTTAGTTGCCAACCAAAATGACCTACTTTCGAGTTTCGTAAACAATGAAAAAATGGTAAAAATACAATGTACAGCAGTGGAGTCCCATTCTTTATACCGCTTTTGTTTATATTGCATCGCTCAACGGGAAACCAGAAATTAAAGAAGGAATGTTCGTCTTTCAAAAACACGTTCCCCATACTTTTTGCTGGGTATATGGATCAATCTATCCACAATCACCCCATATTTTATCACCAAACGTGAAGATTGAAGCGCTTTTCATAACGATTTGCGTTTAGACGTTTTTACCACTTATAGGACTATGGGGACTTTAAGAGCGGCTAGTAGTAAAGGACGGCACTCTGGACACGCCCGTCCGGAGACTAAGTCCGCAGCCTGGGGCAGTCTCGGGCCGGGCGTGTCCAGAGGTGACATCGCTTTAGTAAGCTTGAAAAGGCTAGTTTGAAATAACTTAGTCTTTTTCAAGGGTAAAAGTCTATGTAATATGGCATAGGAGATGTCTTAAGAGGCTATACAGTAATATGCGTCTGCTATGAGTCTCTTGGCCCTGTATCTCAAGACCTCACTATACCAGAGGCATAACTCTATAGCGTCAGTTGATGGTGTGAGTTGCTGTGGCATACTCTTGTTTATTCTGTTCAATTTCTGAGGCTTTACAGTAATATGCGTCTGCTATCAGTCTCTTGGTCCTGTATCTCAGGGCCTCACTATACCAGAGGCATAACTCTATAGCGTCAGTACTTGTTCCTTGGGGATTATAAAATCTTGTATCTCGAGATTTTAATGTTCTGGACTGAAATTATTTCTTACTAGCCTTCTAAAGTTTACCTGAAAAAAATAACAACGACTGTATTTTTTCAATAACAGAACTTTAATTACCCCGCTAACGAACTAACTGACGATTGACAAAGGATTAGGGTCGTCCCTCTGCCATCGTTTACAAACATATTTACAACATCGTATACATTGGATATTTCTTTGATAAACAATTGGTATATCTTAAGCATTTACAACTTTGAATCCTATGTTCAAAGAACTGGTCTGGTGGCGTTATTGTCTTTTTCACTGATAAGTATAGTCTTCCATAATTCAAACTGAACCACATTTCAATGTCTCTGTCATTTTGGTATGGATCTTCTCCTGTTCCCATCAGGTTCTCGTGAATGGCCGTCTTCAGATCTAGTCCTCTGCTTAGCTGATGTAATATGTAGATACAATACATTCCACACACTTTACTCCATGGACTCTGAAGCATCTCTGTATTTTCTATCCACGTCTTGGTATTTCTTTGTATGAATGGTAGAATGTAGTCTTCTAATGGTGGTTGTCCATATGAATCGAAGTAAATCGCCTTGTCATCTTTGAAGTATAAGGCCACCCAATGTTCTCCTGGTTTGTCCGAGTCATCTGTATTAATGATGTATGCTTTCACATCCAATGGCTTCTTCTGTGGCAGGAGATCCTTCGAGACAACTTTGGCGTTCAAATGCATAAGTTGAGACGCCTTGGTCAGAAGGGCCGTCAATTCTAGCGTATTCATCTCTGTTGTAGGAGTCTAAGATTCTCAGTTCCCAGTATTTTTTCCAGTCTTCATTCAGTGGAGAGCAGTATTGGTTTTTCTTCAGAAACATCCAGTTTTTATAGGCTTCCACGGCTTCTTCCGGCGTGAGATGACTCATGCCTCTTGCATCTCCAGTGTCTTTTAAGCCAAATTTTAGGCACAGTTCATGGTTCCAGTCTTTGATGACATCGTAGATGTTGAGACATTCTAATGCCGGTTCGTGATAGTGTAAGTCTCTTATCCAATCATCTCCGGCTCCTAGACAGAGCATGTGATATTTCTGGCTGGGATGATCTATTCTGCAACCTTCACACTCGTGTTGAGCATATTCTCTGACAGCTATTCTCAGGTTCTTTAGCATTGCAAATATCAAAGCAGTCTTGTCTTTGCCAATAAATGTTTTTGGTGGTGACACATCAAATTGTTCTAGCAGTTTTCCATTTTTATCACACACAGATCTGATCTTTGGGTGTAACAGCTGTTCAAGTTCGTCCTCCAAGGAACCAATTTCGTCAGAGTAGGATCCATGTAGTTGTTCGTAGCATTCCACTCTAAACTTTAGTTCTTGTTCTACAAAGTATCCTTTGTTCATGGTCTCAGTAGTCTGTGATGACTTCTCTCAAACCGTTGATTTCTATTAGGTTGTCAAACTCTGCATATACTATGACGTTGATGGTCTTGCCGAGTGCTCTAGCAAACTGAAGTTCCACTCGCAGGTTGCCGGTTTTTATAGGATGTAGATGGCTCTGATCGGCTCCTTGGTCTGGCGTGAAATCGTATCCCCAGAAGCAGTATCCACCTTTGTAGTCGTCGTAGTCGATGTTACAATTCTGAATCTGATTTTGACTGCCCAAAGCTTGATACAGAGACATGTAAGATCTGAGATATTGATCCAAGCTAAATTTCGGTTCAAATGGTTTTCCATAAATGCTGTGACCGTCACAACTCACTTCAAGTTTGCTGAGACCGAAATGTTTGAAGTTGAAAGGATTTGTGGCGAACGATCCATTGAATGTTGCATTATCTACCATGCCAATGAATAATCGTTTTGGAAGTTGTCCCTGAAACAAGTGGTCCTCGACTTTTGATCTAAGACCGGTGCCTATGGTAAATGTCTTAACTTCTACACGCCGTATGGGAAATTTGGCATTGTGATGTGCAATAGTTTGATTGAGATCATTGGCTATGGCTGGCAAAAGTTGAACATTGCGAACTGATAAGACTGCTGCATCGATCTTAACCATAACAGGGTACTCATCCTTAGACATGATACAAAATTGAGGAGAAGCACGATTGAGACGAAGTCTTAATTCTATTCCATTAGGTAAATATTTTTCCTGCATGGCCAAATCTAGATGTAAACGCCCTTGAAGTTCCTTAGGGTTACTTAGTTCAAAAGGGGTTATACGGGCTGTTACATTGCCATGACCAAAATCTTCAAAGTGACCAGGTTCATCTTCGTACCAAAATTCTGCAGCTTTAAGTTGATTGTCTTTCACATCAGATCCAAAAGAAAATAAATTTTCAATGTAAGCCCTGTAGGGATACGTATCCATATTACTGGTCACCAGTTTATTGTTAAGATATAGATCAATTCCACTAAACATACTGTGAAAGAAGTTGTTGATGGGAGCAACTTTTTTATCGTTCTCAAGATTGTCACCGTTTGCTCTCAAAATCCTGAATTTCAAGTACAAATAAGTTTGTGATAAATCAGTGTAATATTCCGTATGGCCTGGTACCACAAATTCGATGGGTGCATGATAACTGTCTAGAGAAGCTATGGGATGATAATCTATCCACTGAGAATCTTGCATGGTGGTCAGAGTTGGAGGAACAGTTTGCATGTCTATTTCAGACTTGCTACATTCACAAGATCCACTTTGCATCATTTTCTTAGTCAAAAATATCGCGGTCAAATTTTAGATTTGAATATTTTTTCCTAATGGCTCTGTTTACAGAATTCTTTCTGCCTCTACCCTTTTGCAGTTTGTTGTGAACAGTTCGACGATTTGTCTTAGACTGAGTTTTTCTACGTTTCTGACTTGATTTTATACCTCCCGAAGCCAAATGATCCAAAGCAGATTTTCCCAAAGATTTTAAAGCTGATTTACCTCTACTTTTTAAAACTTGTTTGATATTTTGACCATCCAAGATGTCGCGAAGTGCATGAATTCCTTGATCTTTGGCTACATGTTTGATACTTTGTAAACCTGCTTTTGCAACAGGTTTTAAGATTGGCATGACCGTTCTCAAGGCAGTTTTAAACATGGACCCTAAACCATAACCGTACTGTCTCGATACACCTCTGTAAACTGGAAAGTTATTTCCACCCGACCCTTGTTGACACACTACACCACGAGTTTGGAAATACATTTTTTGCCTAATTATCTTTGAGTCTGAAATGTAACTTGATCAAAGACTTTCCCGTGATAAATGGAATATCTATTCCCGTATCGCCTTTTATACTCACGTGAACTTGATCTATGAATGATTTTGCCACCGGAACGTAATGCAAGTTGACAAACTCTTGATGAGAATGATGAGAGCGTTTTGAAATCTCAAATGGAACAACTCGCAAAATAGGAGCAGTTATGTCACCTACGTAAGTGTAACTGGCAATATCCGAGTAAACGTACAGTTGATTATTAGCCGTGTTTAAATCTACTTCGTATCTAAAAGCATGTCTTTCGTTTCCGATGGGTCTTTCTGACATTTTTGGATTTACCCCTAATTTCTCCCCAAGTAGTTTTGGGAATATCAGTCTGACGACTTTTGGATTGTTGTAAAATATTTTGACACGTTTACTGTTATTGCCATAACTCATTTCTATCGAAGCATTAACACTTCTCAAAGCACTTCCGAAACGTGTATCGATGATGCCTTGTATTTCTTCCACCAAATGTTGTGGACTGCTGTAATTTCCTTTGGGAATTTTCAACTCGTATTCTGCGCAGGTGTTGTCTTCCGTACAATCCTCGCTCATATTTTCTACTCCGAATTCTTGAGCTAAGACTTTATCGTAAAATCTCAAGTAGAAAAAATTGGTTTCATCCGAAATATTCATGATTTGAGTTGGTGTAATCATTTCTACCAAAGCAACTTCCCACTTTTCTTTTTCGATGTTGATGGGATGATCTAATCTGACAGTAAAAGAACTTTGTGTATTGTCAGGAAAAGTCGTCATTGAACTGTCACTTAACAATGTCAAATAAAACCCTGTCATGGTGCTTGTTTGGAAGTTTCTTCAAAACCACTACGTTTTCTGAATTTTAACCCTGGGGAAGGAAGAATATAACCGACAGAGCTGCTCAATAAAATCAACCACAATTCTTTATCTGGACTTTGAAGACTGATTTGAACTAGAGAAGTGATGATGATGGCATAAACGATAATGATTTGAGATAAAAATGTCAATCTATTTTTGGGTAACTTGGCTAAACTTTCAGAAGATTGCAAAGAATCCGTGTCCCTTCTTATGACTGAAGATTTAAAATTCATGTTCGTGTTTTTATACAAGATCGGATTCCAAAATCCAACTGTCAAATTTGGATGGATAACCTTTCCAGTGAACTTTAATTTCTTTGACCCACTTTTTCCCAACTTTTCGTTTACGACGATCTAAGACAGATTCTATTTCGTAAATTTGATCTTTGTCCACACGTTGTAATTCTTGCGAATAAAAAGTACCTTTTATGAGTTCCCCGTCTAGATCTTCTATTTTATAGGTAACGGGACTCTGACTTTGTATGACACCCCTAACCTTAAACAATTCTTGCGTCCAGTTTGGTAAATAACCTTTTTCAAAAGTGCGTTTTGTTTTGTTGATGCGCACAAAATCACCCACTCTTAATTCAGGACTTGCAACTTTTTGCTTTTTGCCGTACAAAATTTGGGATACTTGAACTTCATTTTTGACATCGACAGATGCAGGCGTACGTTTAATGCTGCGATGATAAGCATGATTGTACCCGTGAACTAATTTTGGAAGTACATCGACATATTTCAGTGTACGATTATGAGTAAAATATTTCCACATGCGACTTTTCAGAGTTCTTTGAAACCTTTCTACAATACTTGCTTTTGTTTCTGGATTTTCTGTCGTGAAAAAATGAATATTTTTAGATTTCAAGAACTTTTGAAACTCTTTATTTTTAAATTCCGTACCTTTATCAGTTTGCAAACTTTTTGGAATACGTCCATGTTTCAAAACAGATGTAAAAGCTTCCACCAAAGTTTTTCCAGATTTGTCTTTGATCGGTACAACCCAGGCGTATTTTGAAAATACGTCTATCAAACAGAACAAGTAACGATATTTGTCGTTATATTGTGCCATACTAGATACGTCTGCCAAATCTCCCTGCCATTGATAATCTATTCCTGCCACCACAGTTTTGCGACGCACAAATTTTCTACGTATGGGTTTGTGCAAAGTGTAAGTTTGTTGTTTTCCCAACCAAGTTTTCACATCGTCAAGTTTGATTTTCTTTGAAATTTTCTTTGCTGCTTTATACAAAGCTTGCAACCCCGTATATCCCACTGGACTTTTAGGATCGTAATAAAGTTTTGATAATAATTTATTCATTGTTCATCATAAGATAACCATTTTCTAGGTGATTCAAACAGTTCTTCTTTTATAGGTTTGATAGAACTGGGTGTAAACAGTTCGTCTCTGATATGTTTTCTAGTGGCAGACAAACTTTGAGATAAGTCTTTCTTGATGTGTTTTCTAACAGATTGTGTAACGGGACTTGTTCTTTTTTTAAGAGTAGGCATGCGTCGGTGTTTGGTTTTAGGAGTGACATACTCTTCTTCATCTTCGTGCTGAAGAGGAGTACGATGCATCCATTCCCATCGTTTCTTATTTCCGACAAAATCTTGAGGCACGTTCATGTCTCTAAGAGCCTCAGCAAAAGGTTGCCAACCCCTGGGCTCAGTGTCTTTTCTCTGTCTTAAAACATCATTGACTAAATCTATGATATTAGACCCTGCAACTGGTTTGCCATACATTTTAACCGTCCCATCTTCGTCCCAAGATAAGTTAGGATTATTTTCTAGCCAAGATATCAATAATTTAGCTTTCTTTCGCATCGTGGTAGGAACACTATCAAAAATACGTTGATTAATTTTCGATTCAGGCTCTACTGGGAGAGAAAGTTTTGTTTCTGTCAGTGCTTTGCGATGTGCCGTTTTAAATTTATGTAAAGTTTGACCAAACAATTGAGATTTTTCTGCCTCTGACAAATCTTCGTTGGCCATGACCGAAGACAAGTCTCTTTGAAGACTGGCCGTCGCAGAAACATTTGGATTGGGTGGAAGTCTTGGTTTTTGAATTTGTTCTTCTTTCCACCGTTTCATGTCTTCCCAAAGTTTAAATGGTACCACGGCCATTTTACGCCCTTCCATTGCAATTTTTTACTGACCAAGAATAGATCCTAAGACGGAACCAAGCAAAGGTTTTAAAAGTAAACCCAGGAGTGCACCACCTTTCTGATTGAGAATTTTTTTCTTGTCTGCTAGTGCAACACGTTTTGTAGACAATAATCGAATATCATTCTTCCTAGAACGTAATTGTTCTTTCTGAGCTTTTGTGAGTTTGACATTGCCTTTTATAAGATTTAAACAACATTCCCCTACACAGTCTAATATCTCTTTTGGACAATCATTGACAATTTTTTGACGAAACCAATATGGAATGTTACAAAGTCCTTCCAGAAAAGGACCATACTTTTTAATCAGTGAACCTCTTTTCTTTTTGATATGTGTTCTTTTCTTACGTGCAGCCATGATTGCAGTCAAGAATTAAACTAGTAAACGATCATGTTAACCAAGTCCTTTTATAGTGAAAGTTTACGTTTAGCCAACATCTGTTTCATGGCAGCTTCAAATCCATGTTTTCTGGCAGTACGAAGATATTCGTTTGCAGGAGAAGAACTCCTTCGAGGAGAAGCCCTTAGAGGAGAAAATCTAGAAATTTCTAGAGCAGGTGATTTTGCAGCAGTGCGTCTTTCACCAATTTTTCTGAGACTAGAGTTTGGAGTAGAAAACTGAGTAGAAAATGGAGAAGGTGTTTTTGCAGGAGTGAATCTTTCACCTATTTTTCTGATACTTGAACTTGGAGTAGAAAATCGAGTAGAAAATGGACTTGGAGTTCTTAGACTAGAGTTTGGAGTAGAAGGAGTAAATGGACTTGGAGTTCTTGCAGTTGACGGTCCTGCAACAGGAGATGGAGGTTTTCTAGGTTTCTTAATTCTTACAGTGACAAACTTATCGTTCACTTTTATTTTTCTCCTTGATTTAGTCTTAGGGGATTTTTTCCTCTGAGTTTTTTTCTTTGGAGATTTTTTCTTGCCAGTTTTTTTCTTAGACTTTTTAGGACCCACTCTACCCACTTTCTTTTTCTGAGAAAACCGTCTAAGTATTTTATTACCGTCCCAACGAATGAGAGATCTGATTATCACCCCACCAAAAAACCCACCGCCACCAGGTTTTAGAATGATTTCTCGTTTTGTATCTGCATTTACCAAAGGACTTGCTAGTTTTCTAACATCGTCTTTGCGTTTGTCCATGAATTTTTGAGTTTGTTTTGGTAATTTCATTTTATTTTCAGCTATTTTTCTAGCTGCTAAAGAAAACCATTTGATCATTTCCATCAACCCGGCATTAAGCAAAGTTTTTCTTTTGTTCGAATCATGCTCTCTACTCAAATTGTAGAGAGCCCTGATCAAGTTTGCCGATGCTTTTTGAGCCATGTCTGGTTTCATTCTGATCCATGTAAGACCAAACACACGTTTTTATACTGGAAAATACACAACTGGACCTTGTTGATCCGATTTTGTATACCAGTTTGTAAAAATATCTGTTCTAAACCTCAAATGATTTGGTGTGTCTGGTTTTAAATCGATCAGTAGATAACCATGTGGCTTAGAAGTGGCATCGTTGAAGGCAGACATCAAGTGTGGAGCTTGAAGTTGTTGTGCCAAAACTTTAATTTGCATTTTGTCTCTTGGACTTTGAAACAAAATCAGGTAATGGGCATTCAAACTGATGGTACGTGTCGATTTACTCTGCTGAAACAAGTTTTGTGTGATGTACACAACACTTGCATTTCTGTGATGACCTTTCCTCGTGAACCAAAGTTTAATTTTTTCTTCGTCTTTGTCGCCCAACATATCGTCAAAGACAATCAAGTGAGTTTCACTCGTGTCTGTGACAATATCGTCGTCGTCATTTGGAATTCCTAAAATAAATCTGATGTTTAAATCTTTGCGTTCTTGCAAGATATTGTACACAGGTTGCCATTCTTTGTAACACCACACGATACGTTGTGGTAAAATATCAAACATGTCTTCTTTGTACTGAATCAGTTTTTTAACAAATTCAGTTTTTCCCGATCCACTTGGACCCGATATAAAAATATTAGCAGGATGTTTAAAAAACAAACTACCAATATTTTCTTCTTGAACTGTTACCGACATGATTGAAAGATAAAATGAGAAAGAATAATGAAAGACATGTGTATATATAACATATTTTTATTTTTTACAAACAACAAATTGTTTTACTGACATACTTTACAAATAATTTTTCTTACTGAAAACACTGTTTCACAACAGTCTCTGATCTGATTTTCTTTGGTTTACAGTACATATCCATACGGAACAGTTTCTCCACTTTTTAAAATCACACGTTTGTCATAAGTAAATCTATATGTCTTAGATTGTCTCTCAGTCGTTATTTTTCTGTCTTTATGTTTTCTTATACGGTGCTGATATTCCACAGATTCTTGAAAGTCCCTCTTGTCACTATTCGCCCATTCCATCATGTTGTAGAAATGGATTACTTGTGAAGTATTGTAATCCAGGGTCAGTCCTTTGACTTTACAGGTAGACTTGCGTTTCCCAGTATCGTGCTCCACATACTCGTAGCCATAATTCTTCGGTCCCATACCCACAAACTTGGTGATTTTCGCAGTAGGTAGTTCGTCTGTCCATTCGCCGAGTCTGTTGTTGATGATCTCTGGTTTCTATAATTCTGGTTTGTGAATGTAGATGACAGAATCCGTATCGAAGTACAACACACGTTTGTCAAGTTGATGCAGGATACTGTATAACTTCAGTCTGGCTTGTGCTGTCACAAAGGATCCTACCACCACGTTGCTGCAAGCATGAGGTTCTACAATCGATTCCAGATCTTCCCAGTTGACTAACAAAAACTCTTCTCCAAACACTTCGACATTCTTCACTTTCTTCAATGGATTAGTCACCAGTTCAAAGTAGTCAGAAGGATCTGACACATATTCTGTTTTGGTCATGTTGTCTCTCTGTGCTAATTTTCCCCACAAACTGTTTAAACTGATCTTGCTGATTCCACGTCGACCTTTGTTCTTTTCCACCTTCTCTAGTCTGATACCTTCTGCTTCGAAATAGTCCTGTTTGAATTTGATCTTGTCCAATTCTGTCTTGCACCAGTCGGGATATCCACTTGACTCTTGTTTAATCTTCAGGAAAGTATCGATATATCCAGCAAAGATACCTCCTTGTCCAGTCGACTTGTCGTACTGTGAAGATTGGGGAAAATGCCATACTTCGTACACATCTTTCAGCTGGTAACCCAGTTTCATCGCCTCAAACAATTCGATGCTCACCCAAGTTCCCACTAATTCTCTGTCTTCTTCTCTGTCGTGCGTACATAATTTCGAATTGTCAGACGTCTCTGCACAACTTCTACAGAGTGGAAACAGTAACTTGTTGTTGCACTTGTACGGCAATACCGGATGATACAAGTTTCTGGGTGGTAACACTTTACATTTGATCAGTCCAAAATATTGATGTATATTATCTCTGTCGATGTCTTCTTGTGAATAAATTTCTGGATGTCCAATAGGGAAGATTCCGTACTTGCAGATGTATGGATAAAGTGAACACACATCGATATACTTAATTTCCTCGTCTCCTTCAATTTCGTAGAACAGTCTTGTAGAATTCGTACGTCCTCCAAATAGCGCATCTCTGGGTTTGAGTGGATCCAAGTTGGTAAATTCTGCATCCACCATCTCCTTAAAATCTTTGTCGTCTTGATAATATTGGTCGTAATCGCATTCCCACATTTCTATCACTTGATACCCAGCTCTTTTCAATTTCTCGGTCTTCTCCACAGTCTGTTTGTATAGCTGGTACATCGTCTGGCAGTTGTAAGTATTGATCTTAGTTCTGTCGGGGAAATGTTTGGGACACCCGTGCCAGTAACATCCATGGAACTCGTACACTGTTTCTTTTTCTGGATCGTACCCATCCACATAATGTCCAAAAACTTTCTGTTCACCACCATTCAAAGCGTGACGAATTTGGATGTGATTCTTTCTAGCCACGGCTTGAATCCAGCGCACAGCTTTGATAGAATACTTCTTTTGGTTGGGATAGCCTTCTGGTGGAATGATGGCCACAGAGTTTTCAGGCATGTGATTCTTCCTCCATACTTGGGAACAGGCTTGAGCGATCGTGCATGCATTAGCAAAAGGATCCAAGTCGCTGATATCTATCGATTGTTTTCTAAAACATGCACAACCTCTCCTCAGGATATCTACATCGCTGCGACAGTATTCTTCCATTTCACGTCTAAAGTCAAAGATGGCATTGGATTCCACTTTCTGCTTGTGCCATTCCAGGAAATCTTCTCTGTCTTTGACCGACATCTGTCCAGGATTGTACATCTCCACGGGAAAGTAAGCTCCCACGTAATTCTGGTTGGCATCAACATTTGCCAAATGTGGGAAGTAGCCTTTTTTCATCTCTGTTAATCCAAAGGTATCTGGAAAATTGGCTAATCTCATATGCAGAAAATGATACGAGTCCAAGAACTTGACTTTGGCAGCGGTCATCGTCACGATAGTATTTCCATTCATAATCACATCGGGTTTAAAAGTTCCATTTTCTAGTATGTAGCGTAGAATAAATTGTCCATCATATCCTCCAAAATTATGTGCAATAACAGTCACTCCTTCATTTTCTTTTCTAAATAACCAGGAACAGAAATCTGACAACGTATTTTCACCTTCAAAGATCATTTCTCTTCCAAACTGACTACAAATGTCACAATACTGATCTACAGGTAAATTAACGCAATGGTCACACGCTTTGTTTGTGAACTTATTACAAATTTTACATGGCTGTTCAATAGGTAAATCCATACACTGATCACAAGCTCTATGTGCAATACAAAAGTTGACAATATGTTCGCCAGAGTCTTGCTTGGATTCAAAGTCAAAAAATATGAATTGAGGTTGAATAACGGTACCTTTCTCTTCGTCGATGATATCGTCCTTCTCGGCATCTTCTTGCAACACTTCGGTCTTGGGTTTGCACACGTAAGGTTGAATATAACATTGATGGTCGGCTCCAACAATCATTTTACAAAACTTACATTTCTTCTGTCCTGGACACACGTGATTTCTTTTATATCCTACAATCCTATTTCCACATTTCTCACAATTATGCACAAGTTGACAAATAGATTTTTTCTGTCCTGGTTTGACTAATGTATGATTAGCAAAACAAGATGCACTATGAAAAGTTCTCTTACATTTTGTACAGTACTGATTTTGTTCGTGAAGACATGGCGTTGCATTATAACAACTAGTACATCCATTCAAACAAGCATGATCCTCTCTATGATTAAATCCCTTGTCACAAAACTCACAATAATAACTACATCCTTGAAATCCTTTGACATTGGTGATAGTGTCATAGTGATCTGTGCCATTAAAATAAATATGAACCACTTTTGTTTTGTCACTAGGTTTAAATCCAAGTGGAAACAATAATCCGTCTTTGGGATGCTGTGAATGAACTTTGATCAAATAATCAGGAGCTAACACAGTTTGAATTTTTTTGTATTCTTCAAATCCACAAGGTTGATTGTGAGGAATCTTAGCACGATCTAATAATTTCATGGCTTCTCTAGTCTGTAGTGGTCTGTCAGATTTTTGTATATGTTTCCAAGTCTTCTTCCATGAGTCAGATGTGTCCCTATCGGCATGATGTTTTCCTACCACAACAGCTCTGGCCATACACATGACATCTTTTGTGTTGTTGATTTGAACGATACTAGTTTTCATCTTTCTCATATTGCGTGATTCAAAGTAAAGTCCATGGTGTAATGCCTTTCTTCCACTCCCAGTTGGTAACTTGGTGTGTGTCACTTCCAAGCTCATCTGTCCATCATTGATTTTAAAGTCTTCATTGGATTGTAACACTTTCTCGATTTCTTGAGTCAAAGATTCCCCAGTCAGACTCGTCACATCTGTGAAAGGTACAAAGATTCCTAATTTCAGTCCGGGATTGTAAATGCTCATTCGAATCCTGTCATTGCCTTGAGCTTGAGAATGGGTCTTGATGTCATCCACCAACTGTTGAAACATCCGAGGTACAAATTCCAGCGGTGATACGTCTTCTGGAAATTTATTGACATCCACATTGTACACATTAGCTCTTGTTCTGAAACGTCTCGACTCACGTTCTCTAACAGGCTTGATCACATAGTACTGTTTGTAATCATCTTCTTCATCGTCCGAATAAATCACCATAGGTCTTTTTCTTGGTGGTGAAAATTCATCTTCAGATTCTTCACTGTCGGAATAATCCACAAGTTTCACCTTCTTTGGCAATGGTAACTCGTCCTCCTCAGAGTCTGATGAAGTGGGTGGGGTACGTATTCTCTTCCAATGTCTCTTTGGCATGTTGTCTTGTCACTGTTCAAACGCAGAATGTCAGGAGATCTGAATAATTGACTTATATATCTATCAGCACCAAGATTAGTCAGGCGAGATACATAGTATTTGACTTAACAGGCGAGACAACAGGAATTTTCGTGGTACAGGCGAGACATGGGCTTTACGGAATTTTTGTGGTAAGGCGAGACAACAGTCTTAAGGATTTTTTCATTAACTAACAGGCATGACTACATGCTATATGGAATTCTTATCACCAGGCGAGACACATACAATTTTTGTGCTACAGGCGAGACACTAGGTTTTACGGAATTTTTGTTATTTTTAAAAGAAGTGCAAGAAGAGTGTGCTGTTCAGCACCTTGTTCTTCCTCGGTCGGTTACCCTATGCCTGGGAAGCCCTGGCGATTTGAAGCCATATCTACATGATCACAAGTCCTGAATGTCACTGTGGACCAGAGACCTGCCAGCGGAGGTTCAGTTTACTGGGATAGTGTCCCGACCCCTTAAGCCATAGGCTTCTACTGTTTCACATGTAATCGATAGACTTCGCATCTGCGGGCCCAGGCGGTATAACCGTTGTGCACACCAGTTCCAGTCCAGTGGTGACCGGCAAACCAGCAATATTAATATGCGAGTTCCTAATATATATACCTATACATAAACCAGTTTACTTGAAACAAGATTGGACATTTGCATATCATGTATATCTGATTTTAATAAAAGGTCATGTTACTTTTTATAGTAACACATTTTAGAATATAAAAAATAGATAGAGAATAATAAAATCTACATTTTGGTGTTTATTTTATCAAAATCGGCCGAAAAATAACAAAGTTATTCAATTTTTTCATATTATGGTGTTATTACAAGGGAGGTAAATCTGGATTGACTTTCTTTTATTCTATAAATAGATTATTCAAGTAATAGCTTTCAGAAAAAATGATACAAATGAAAGGCGAATACATGTATATGTGAATCACTTCTGTTATGAGTATTATTATATGTTAACTAATAAACTATACAAAATCCAAAATAACAAAAAATGTCGAACATGCACTGCGCATGCGCGGAATTTGCAGGGTAAGAAAACTGTAATAACTCCAGATTGCCTTGACGGATTTTCATAATTCCTTTTTTATTGGAAAGAACAAGTCACCACCTACCAAATGAAATTAAAATAAATTGTCAAACTGCGCATGCGCGGAATATAGAGGGTAAGAAAACTGTAATAACTCCATTTTGCCTTGATGGATTTTCATAATTCCTTTTTTATTGGAAAGAACAAGTCACCACCTACCAAATGAAATTAAAATAAATTGTCAAACTGCGCATGCGCGGAATATAGAGGGTAAGAAAACTGTAATAACTCCATTTTGCCTTGATGGATTTTCAAAATTCTTTTTTTATTTGAAAGAACTGGTCAAGGCCTAGCAAAAAATATTTCAAAATAATTAACCACAATGTGCATGCAGAGAATCAAGACATATATAATGTGTACATTTCATTTTTTCAGTTCATAAAGTTTCAAGATGTCTGAAGAACTAGTCGATCTGGGTGTGTTACCAACTGAAATTAGAAGTATAATCTACTCAAGGCTCGTCAATATTTCGAGGAAAAGTAAAAAGTTTAGAGACGAACTTCAACTGACGTGGTTTAACATGTGTTTTCAAAGAGCTCTGTCTTGCAACAATTTTTACCAGAGCCTAGCACAGCTATTATATGACATCGATGGAATATCGAATCTTGACCAGAACATGAGATTATACTTTCACAAACGCATGATGGAAGTGTTGAAGGATACTCATTCTAGACATGACCGATGGATCTTTACGATTTACAATTTCAACAAGGAAACATGTGAACAGTTTTTTGAAAACTTGTTTCCTTTCCATTATGACATTTACGTACATGGAAAAATCGTGAATGGACATCTGACTGGGCTTCTAGTATTCTTTCAGAGTTTAGCATTTTTTTACTACTTACCATTTCTTTACCAGTTAAATTTTCCTGCACCTATGAACGATTTGTTATTATCAACCTGGGAAGAGCATATAAACAGTTTGCATGGTCGTGATGTGTCATTTGGAAACAGAGACGCATATGAACAAGTTATCGAGAGTGAAGAGAGATTATTACCATTACGTTTTCCAACAGTCTATTCAGACCTGCTACTTGGAATAAAACAATGAACGTGATCAAGAAATCTCCTCCAGTATCGTTAGGTCGAATTTTACAGTTTGACATTTATCGAGGGTCACTTGAACACACACTGTCCTTACAACCTACAAGTTCAGAATTTCTGAAGTCAAAAGATGGACTCAGAACGTGGTTGGGACGATATGAAACATTCATGACCTTTCGACAAGCCATGTGTGAAACAGCTTTGATAATGAACACTATTTTAGACGCATCGCCTGTGAAGTATAGGCAATGGCTACTTCATGTGGCAAACAACGAGGACGTGATTACTTACCTTTGCAATGTACTCAAAGATGTTGAAGAGGCTTCGAGAGAACAATCTATGGATATCGACTCAACAACAACAACAACAGAAAATATGGAAATTGAACAGGCATCACAGGAAGAACCAATGGATATTGATATGGATGAATTGACTGCAAAATTTGAAGCTTTGACACTATAAAGTGGAACTGTTTGTCTCTTGCAAAATCATTTATCTTACGGCAAGCATGGAGACAAAGTGGTTTGAAATTCCTCTGACACAAATTCTGAGATTTAGACCTTACAGAAAATTACTAGTTTGTGTTTACATACTACATTCACATGAGAACATTACTTTAGATGAAATTCAGATGAAATTAAACACAGAAGAATATTTCAAAGATTTTAAAAGACTCTGGTGTTCGTGTGCGAAACAGGAATTATCAGAGGAGACGGTCTTTACATTTGACAACTGGAAACTTCATGTGGCCAACAATTCAAAAGTGATTGACTATCTACAGTCGAAGACAAGGCGTATATAAGGACTACAACTAGATCTGCGAGTCATTTCAGCTCTGACTTTCAAACTGTCAAGATGGAAAGTAAACCTGTGGATCCAAGACTTAATAAATACAGTGATGCCAACAGTATTTATTATCACTGCACAGCATTGAAGAAACTTTTGAAAGAGAATGACAGAAAATTAATTCAGCCATTGGAAATTTCACTAAAAGAACAAGGTCTGTTGAAACCACCCTATGGTTATTGCTACAATTGTGGGTCGGTGGATCATTGGACTGCCTCGTGTACCGAGGAGAAGAAGAAAACTACTACAAATAAACCACCCAATGGGAATTGTTACAACTGTGGTTCACCTGATCATTGGACTGCCTCATGTACCGAGGAGAAGAAGAAAACTACAAAGAAGCCACCGTATGGGACTTGTTACAACTGTGGCTCGCCTGATCACTGGCTACCCTCATGTCCTCATACCGACTTACAAGATGAAAGCTCGGGATCACCACAACCGGCCGAGAAGTCAGAAACTACGAGGAAAAGACGCCATACTGATGATGACTCTGATGTACCCAGTAAAAAGAAGTCAAGAACGGCTTCACCAGAACCGACAAAACCTACTGCTAGACAACATAAGAAGAAGAAATACTGTGTTGTGTGCAAAGAAGACACTCATATGATGAAAAACTGTCCTGAAATAGTGAAAAACTAGTGACTAGATAAGAGACCTAGTGGATAGACAATATCTAAACGATATTGTGTGTCTACTGGACAGTGACTACTATTGTGTTCATAATGGATTAGTTTTCATAGTTACATGTAAGGTTGTATTCAATAAAATTGTTTTTAAAGTATTTGTTTTTTGTTATTTCATAAGGTTACTCTTTAAACGAAAGAGTTGGGTAGCCCTGAAAAGGGCTGTTTGGGTGTTCTAAGTCTTCACTTACTGTGAAGACTTAGACACAGGTTTTACAATCCCCACAACAGGATTCGTCTTTGATAAGTCGATCCCTCTCCTCCTCATAAATACTTCAAATCCCATCTTATTTTGCTGCCTTTCAACTTCTTTCCAGTCTTTCTTCTTAAAAGCTTTACACAGTCGGCTGAGATCAAAAGGGATATACTTTGACAAACCCATATTTGAGAATGAAGTTGTTAAAGGCAGTTAAATATATATATTGACTCATGGCGGACGTGAAAGAGAGCATAGTCTCTTGACCAATCAAAACTATGCAAAGTAGTTATGGGGTTTTATGCAACAATCAACAAAGTATTTCTTTCTGATAAGTTGTGGTGGCCCTGAAAAGGGCCGTTTTGAGGTTTTAATAAACCTTTCTATGAGCAGGGACACCGCGAGGGCCTGCCACCACAAGCTGGACAGCGTACTGACCAGCTCGTGTAGGTCACAGTCCTCTCTGCCGGCAGATAGAATGGTGGCTGGTCCGCCTCCCTCTCCCAATCTTCACCGGATGGACGTTCTTCAGGCTCTTGCTTCACTTCTTCGGGCTCTTGCTTCACCACAGCCATCTGTCTGTCGACCGTCACCATCCTTCTTACGATGCCTATCAGCTCTACGAGCCTCTCTGCACTCTCCATTACAGACCTAGTCTGTGTCTCCAAAGCATCGAGATATTCGTCGCTCAACATCTTCTCTGTGTATAGCATAAAGACAATGTGACGAAGTGGGTCAGTGTTCCAGTATTTATTCTCTCAACACCGACGTGAAAGAAAGCACTTTTCTAAGTAGGTCAATCCGGTCTTGGGAGTATAAAATGGCACTGACCTACTTACAACTTCAGTCATGGAGCAACTACTGACCTTAGACGATCTTATGAAAGAACCAGACCTTCTATCGACGGCAATTAACTCAATTGCTACTGATGCATCGTTAACTCAACAACAACAACCGAACGTGCAGACCTATTACTACCACCCACAGCAATCACAACTGCAACAAACACAGCCACAGGTGTCACAGCCAAAGACGGGAGCTGTAGAAGTCTTGCTCAAAGAACTCAATGATCTCAAGAAAAGAGTACAGCAGTTAGAGGACCAAAAGCAACAACGTCCCATGGAATTAAATCCGATCAGAATACCATTAACTATAGAAGTAATGACACCAGAATCGTCTGTGACCGTACCAACTCAAAATGGACTTGGGTCGCATAGCAAGAACATAGATAATTCAAAAAGAAAGAAGAAACAATAGATTCTTCTTAGCTATAACCACACAAACAGTCCTTTTCAGGACTACCAATTACATCAGAAAGAATACCCTACTGATTGCCCTAATACTAAGGAAGCTATAGAGTTATGCCTCTGGTATAGTGAGGTCTTGAGATACAGGGCCAAGAGACTCATAGCAGACGCATATTACTGTATAGCCTCTTAAGACATCTCCTATGCCATATTACATAGACTTTTACCCTTGAAAAAGACTAAGTTATTTCAAACTAGCCTTTTCAAGCTTACTAAAGCGATGTCACCTCTGGACACGCCCGGCCCGAGACTGCCCCAGGCTGCGGACTTAGTCTCCGGACGGGCGTGTCCAGAGTGCCGTCCTTTACTACTGCGGCTGTTGTGTAGTGGATAACACTCCGGACTACCAATCCAGGGGTCGCAAGATCGATCCCCCGCTTCTCCGGTCTTTCGGATGAGACTTTAAAGCGAGGTCACGTTTCCATATGACCTCGTTGTAGGTGGGACGTTAAACCCCAGTTCACTCACTCACTGACGAGTTAGAAGCTTTAACTGTCTTGATTTTTGAGGCCACATCAGATGGAAGTGTAAGATTGCGCGCTAAAAAAAAATTAGGTAGTTTATCAAGGATATACTACCAGTCTGGTATTGTGCAAAGTAGCTGTCAACCAAGGAATCGACGGAAAGCACTGCCAATAATGGTAAATAAACAGATACTATTGTTAATGGGCGTTGAAGTAGCTGAATTTTGCTGTCGACTGTCTCGGTCGACAACCACGTTTGCATGAACAGTGGTAACTCATTAGCTCGGTCGTGGCAAGCACAAGTAAGGAAATTGGTTTGATTCTCGTCGTTATGCTGAGAATCTTGTCTATTACATGTATTATTTTAGCATTGCGATAGAATGTGGTTTTGAGGGTGGTTGCGGTTGGGCAGTGGTGCTTGGTAGCTTAGGACGCTAATTCGGATACAAGTAGGGCATGGCCTATTTTGCTTGCAGTAGGTGCGGATGGGTGTGGTTTTGGATATATTTTCTCTCGCCTATCATTACTATCATCTCTCTCTCTCTCTCTCTCTCTCTCTCTCTCTCTCTCTCTCTCAGGGGGGGGGGGGGGGGGGGGGGCGGCTCGATACAGACTGAAATACTGGCTCAAAGAGTCACTAAACCCAAAACAACAAACAAGCAAATGTTTTGAGGTTTACATGTAATAGCTCTTTCAGACAGTATTTCAGTCAAAATAGAGCCGTCTCCGAGCGAGATTGATTGATTCGGGTTCAACGGCCCTTTCAAACAGTATTTCAGTCTATATCGGGCCGTCTCCCAGAGAGAGGGAGAAAGAAGAGAAATGATAGACGAGAGAAAAAAAAGTCCAAACAACCCAAACCGCACCTACTGTAAGCACAGTAGGCCCTTGCCCTACTATAGTCCAAATCAGTAGAACGACCCGGCACTGGAAATTACACGCAGCACCATCGCATCACCCGACCACCCCCTCCCAGACAGAAGGAGAGAGAAAACAAATGTAGATTCAACAGTTGAGACAAATGTCCAAATTTACGTCGGTTTAAATCACTTACATTATGGTTTATGGCATAATTTGTGGTTTAATCTACAGATGGTCATTAAACTGGCCAACCTGAAACAAGCCAAACAACCCCATCCCGTACCTACTGCAAGTACAGCATTCTCTTTCCCTATAATTATCCACATCAGTAGGACGCCCCGGCACTGAAAGTTACAAAGCACCATCTCCCGATCCGAACATCCCTATGGTCACCCGTAAAGCTGCCGGCCTTGTTTTATGACTGTAAAAGGAAATAGGTAAAAACAAATAAGCATGCACATTTCCCCGCACATTTTATGCTCTATGTACTCTGTATGGCATCTGATGTTTGCAGTTTACGCTACTTGTTTGTTATACCGTATACGCGATAAATTCCGCTGCGTTCCATTTTTCGCGGTATTTTGCGGTAACTTAGAAACCGCGAATATTAAAATCGCAAAATAATTTCATGTTTCTTACTAAAAATCTTCAGTAGACACAGTGTCTATATACTTTGTTTCTGTTTGCTTCGGTAAATTCTGGTACTTTCCACTTGAGCCAGTTCTTTCACCAACCTCACTGAGTGCGGCCCGCCGCCACAGGTTGATGACAGAATTGAAAAAGAAGCAATTTGACTTTTCGCGCCTCTTGATAACCGCGAAAATTAAAAATCTCGAAAAATAAGGTTTACGTTTTGACCGTAAACCGCGAAAATTTAAACCCGCAAAAATTACCATGGTTACGGTATTTCTAGCATTTTGCTGCCCGCTATGCATTTCGTTTTGTTTTCTGCTTTAAAAGATTAGGTAAAACAATGTATGTGGTTTCATGAAGTTCGTACGCTGATTGACGTGCGGCTCGTTTTTGCTAGACTAGGGGAGAGTCGGGTAACTTCGAACATTGGGGAGGGGGGGGGGGGGTAATTTCGGACATACCATTACAAACCGTGAAAATCCAGATGAGACGGCTCATAATGAGCCGTCTCATCAGGGTTTGCACTGTTTGGCCAGTTATCTTTCAGTTCCAAACAACTGACATATAAACGAAACAATGTCACTGTCCGAATTTACCCGCTGTCCGAAGTTACCCGACTCTTCTCTAAGCGTGCCGTTTGCGTTTCTCTGTTCTTCTTTTGGTGTCCTTGATTGGTTGTGCTTTACAACTGAGAAAAGTCAGCTCCCGATATCTCGAGCACAGATATTTCAAAGTGTATTCTTAAATCAAAGACTATACATGTACTTCTTATATTCATTTACACTTCAGCTCCTGTTATCTCAAACTACTGATATCTTAAAGTAAATTTTTCTGGTACCAGAAAATTTACTTTGAGATATCAGTGGTTTGGGCTGAAATTCGACTTCGAGATATCGAGAGTTGACGGTATCTTCGTTTCAGTTTTTGGAAAAGATGAAATGCATGAAACTACGGAAAATGCAGGTAGTACAATAAACCTGTAGAGATATGCCATTAAATATCTGTGTAAGTATAGTATTTAAACCATTTGTGTAACGGGTGGATTATATTTCTCTATGTACCCTCCAATACACTCTATTGATCCCCATATTTATTGTTGTAATCCAAAACACCCGGGTAGTGCAGTAAACATTGAGTCGCCATTTTATTTGATCTGTCTAAAAATAGTCGCAGTGTAATGCCGATTGATTTATTCAGCAATACTTTCAACGGGACAAATACATTTCAGTTTTAGACTACGTTTACTTCTTATTCAGCTGTTAAATATTACATAAACGTGGAAATGACAGTGCTTAATATGATTAGATAAACGAACTTGAAGGAATAAATTGACATTATATGAAGTTGGTTACGGGATAAAAACACGTGGTTTCTGTTTCACGTAGAAAATGGTTGACAAGTCAGATGTTTGGTTGCTACGGACGCTCTGGTGAAAATTACAAGTAGGTTTTCCGTATTTACGTGTGATTATTCATTTATGAGACCCTAGTCTCAACAGATCAGTGTCTAAATGATAGATACAAGAAGCAGTGTCGCTGTGAGGTTATCTCCAAAACCTGAAATCTGTGGTCAACGATGAACCCTGGAAACGGTCCTCATAGGTCTAGGGCTTTCGATCAAATCCAAGTTCATATTTTCTATACTTCGTACAAAAGTTTGATGAATAAAATATCGGTTAACCCAATAATGAACCATACTAATACTTTCGCTTGAACGGAGATAACTACGCCATAATTGTCGTCACTAAAGCTCAGTCGACCAAACGCATCATCAGTGCATCTGTATTAAACTGAGTGAAACTCCATCCGTTTTAAGCTCCTGAACCCATCCACTCCTACCCCAAGTAGGTTATTACTGATCATTCCAAGGCTTCGTCGACGTCTCTACGACGTCATTTCGACATGTGCCTGCTGGGTAGACTGACAGTTCCTGAAAGGAAAACAATATACCATTTAAAAAGTGTTTATATGCTACCACAAAGGTCGTATATCGATGATTCTTACTTTAAAATATCTTTTTCGACGGAAAAAGAATAATTGAGCCACAACACGACAAAACCAACAATGTGGTTGTGCGCCCAGCGCAGACTCAGATCAGCCTGGGCATCCGCCCAGTCTTATCAGAGTCTTCGCTGTCCGCATGGAGGTAGCTTAACCCTTAGCTACCTTTTAAGCGCATAACAAACAGTCTGATCGGACTGGGTGGATGCCCTGGTTGATCTGAGTCTGTGCTGGGTGCACAACCACATTGTTGATTTTGAGTGAAACTCCATCCGTTTTAAGCTCCTGAACCCATCCACTCCTACCCGAAGTAAATTATTACTGATCATTCCAAGGCTTCGTCGACGTCTCTACGACGTCATTTCGACGTCATGTGCCCGCTGGGTAGACTGCCAGTTCCTGAAAGAAAACAAGATACCATTAACAAAAGTGCTGATATGCTACCACAAAGGTCGTATATCGATGATTCTTACTTTAAAATATCTTTTTTGACGGAAAAAGAATAATTGAGCCACAACATGACAAAACCAACAATGTGGTTGTGCGCCCAGCGCAGACTCAGATCAGCCTGGGCATCCGCCCAGTCTTATCAGAGTCTTCGCTGTCCGCATGGAGGTAGCTTAGACCCTTAGCTACCTTTTAAGCGCATAACAAACAGTCTGATCGGACTGGGTGGATGCCCTGGCTGATCTGAGTCTGTGCTGGGTGCACAACCACATTGTTGATTTATTCTTGTCGCGGCTCATATAACATTGCAAGTATAAACAAAATTAGTCTGCTCATCCAAATATTATATACTTATCATTATGTTTCAGAATGGGATGCGGGTCAAGCTCAGAGTTTCCCGACGATGAGCCGCGGACGGTGGTGGTGTTTGGAGCTACCGGTCTTCTTGGTGGTGCGGTGGCTCGGGCGTTGCTGACTGATCCACTTCATTTTAGAGTTCGAGCAGTCACGCGTAGGCCGTCAAGTGAGAAAGCGCGTAAACTTGCAGAGGAAGGTATGGATGTGTGTAAATAATTGCAACAGATTTTATTCGAGTATAAGTTATTTTCCCCTTATCCCCTCTTCAAAGAGGGATATAGATTTCGTGAAGTTGTAAATGTAAAAAAAAAAAAAAAAAAAGATCTTACAGCGAATTTAATGCAACTTATTAACATGTTTGACGTAATTTCAGAGAGGGAAAACGCCCCTAATTTATTTCTGAATAAATATGGTGAAATAACTCGGGTGGCCGGACCCACAACAAAATGGCCTGTAACACAGATGAGCATATGCGTAGGGCAGCGACTTTGACTTGCCTTTAGATTTGTACAGCTAGACGCCGATTTTTTTCATGCCCGACTCAGCTGAACACAAAATCCAAACTCATTCTAAAGAAATTCAGTGCATCCTGCAGGACAATTTTGGTTGTCAACATCTGCTTTTCACACAATTCCTCGAACTTAAACGCTCGAATCAAGCCTTTTGCAGCAAATTGAATATTACTGACATCAAAATTTTAGGCGAATCTCAGCTGAGCATGAAAAAAAAAAGTTTTATAACCTCGGGACCAGGGGTCGTATTTATAAAACCACTTTAGTCGTTGCTATGCTGTTGCTAAGGCTAAATTTCTATGACGGTGATTCCCCACAACTATGAAATTTGCTCGAGAGGAACAGTCTTTCTCAGACTGTTCCTCTAGAGCTAATTTCATAGTTGTAGAGAATCTCCTTCATAGAAATTTAGCCTTAGCAACAGCATAACAACCACTTAAGTCGTTTTATAAATACGGCTCCTGGTCTTAGCCGGTCTTCATCGCAATGTCATCCTATAGTCAAAAGTATGGGCATGAAACATCGACATATCGCGTCAAGTTAAGTCAACTATTTGAACATGCCTGCTAAAGCACATAATTGAGCCGCGACGCGATAAAACTAACAATGTGGTTGTGCGCCCAGCGCAGACTCAGATCAGCCTTGGCATCTGCTCAGTTTGATAAGACTCTTCGTTAAGAGCTCAAATGGTAGCTAAGGGTCTAAGCTACCTCCATGCGGACAGCGAAGACTCTGATGCCCAGTCTGATCTGAGTCTGCACTGGGCGCACAACCACATTGTTGGTTTTGTCGTGTCGCGGCTCAATTATTGATGTTGTCTGAGGTCGCTTATTTGCTCATTTATCTAACGTCTGTTTTATCAATTATTTATAATTAATGACAACCTAACGATCAATGTTCCTCTGTTATGAATTATTGCTGAGTATCATCTGGGCTAGAAATTATGATTGGAAAAAAGTCTATTTCTTTACAGTTGAACGTCAGGGCCCGGTGGTTAAAAAGCATTGCTAATAATAATTATAGACTTTATTTTGAGAGGGCAACACATTAAGTTACAAAAACTAATCTTCCATGAAGCCCTCTAATAAATACACATGTAGAATGTACAAAGTGTTTGAAGATGGTAAAGCATACTATAGATTTATAGCGATCGTTAGTCAAGGATTCGCTAAGTTCTAGTAAAGTTTTAACATAAAAATTAAGTGTGCTTATATTTTTGCTGGAAAAATGAGTGGAGCAGTTTCACTGAAAAAGCTCTTACCATTTTTTCAACAAAAATGGAAGCGTTTCTATGTATTTGGTCCCTGGTTAATATAGTGAGCAGAGGCCCACCGTGTCTTGGACACAGCGTATGAGAGGCGCAGCTTATCTGTCTTCTCTGTTGCTGCATTTAGAGAAGGAAGAAAAATAGAAACTATCAGATCTGCACCCTATGTAACTTTCTCCTTTATAATATATGCACATTATTATTATGGTAACTTGATCTGGCGTAATGTATCAGCGTCGAGTGGATGAGCTCATACTATCGGATCACCCGAGACGCTTCTGTCGACGGTGATACAATGGTATGAGCTCATCCACGAGACGTGATACAATACGCCAAATCAAGTCACAATTTTAACAAGAAACATCTTTAAAAAAGATAATTGTCGAAGATGAAATTCGTTTTTAAAGAACAACTTTTTAGTCATGTCAGGACGGATCCACCGCTTCCTGGGTATTATCAGTACTTTTGTAAAGTAAATGTGTCTTGTTCAAGGACAAAACATGAATTCCCGAGTGAGGATTATCGTGATCAGCCTTGGTCGAGTTCGATTACAACTATTGTCTGACGATAGTATGTCATGGAAGAAGCGGGTCAATTCGGCCTGCTTTCTGTAAGCTTGGGGGGTCTTCACGGCTCCTGGGTCAACTCGGCCTCCATTCAACTCGTCCGGGTCAATTCGGCCCGCTGTCATTTGCATCCTCGCCCCAACCTACGAAGATGGGCTGCACCAGGAATGAACGGAAACACAATAAACGAATATAGTTTGTTTGGTTGTTGATTTAATAAGAACTTCTTAAAAATGGAGGACAAAACATGAATTAATATAAAGGGCAACCCAATAATCCCTCAACGGATAACTGCAACTGCAGCTAGACTATGGTAACGGGACGTTCCGGGCCTACAATAATACAATGGCGCTGGGATAGCCGGGCCAAGGTGCAGGACAATTATATTTTAATTGTTTCCATATTGCCGGAGTTTTAAGATTGGGGTCCTTTACCCTGTGAGATTTTCTGTAGTATAGGGTCGAAATAAGAGCAAGGTTGTTACCATCAGCTAATCATCTTAGGTCTCTGAAATGTCTGTAGGTGGGGTGTGTGGATACAAATGACTGGCGCATAGATATATAACCATGCGGCACCATGGCCAAAACTGATGTTTTCCTTACTCATTTTCATACAACTTCGATATCCTAGTTTATTTGCCACAAGTAAGATTTAATGGAATGACTGAACTGCAAAAATACCGATACCTCACCTGGAGCTAGCTGTAACCGGGGGAACACTTATTAAAAGTCTATTTCTTAGCTTTTTCTGCCTTATATTTTCATGATTTTCCCTGACTTCGTTTGGCCCAATTGCTAAGGGAGTGAATTCGTGAGTTTGTGAGTGAGTGAGCGTGTGTGCTATTGAGCGAATGAGTATCAAGATAAACCTGCATCGAAATAATTCCTTATCTAGAAAATTTTATCGCCGATGCAATGAATTGGTTTCAAAACTCAATGTCAGGTTAAAATCACTTTCACATGAAGGCCTATCGGAACCAGAATTTTATGATGACTTAGTATACAAATTCAAAAAGATAAGGGGTATGTCTGATTTTTTGTTCAGCTTCGAAAAGTAGTTTTTTTTTTGTTATCATTGTATTTTGTTCAGTGCTAGCACTAACCATCAAAATCAGGAAGTCATATGACTTCCAAGGTTTGCCATTTGGAAGTCATGCTGAAGGATAGACTTGGTTTCTTCAAGAATGTCCATATTTATATTGCTTTCTCCTTCATTAATGGGTGAAATACCATTATTACAACAAATTTAACTCATTATTTAAGTCAATATTCACTTTATAAATGGTAGGTTATGATAAAAATTGGAAGTCACTGACTTCCTGGCATTCAGTTTTAGGACCCACAGACCCCAAACTTCCACTAGTGGAAGCACTGTTTGTTTCCTTGTAATTTTAGTTAGAAATACATCAGTTGTTAAAGAAAACTGATTTCTGGCGCGGCGATTCTGAAGCGCGGTGCGGTTATGGCTTTCATACTAGACCTTTAAATACACGATTGGAAAACTCGGATGCGCTTGATTTACGGCTGCTCAAACGGGTCATGAAATTTGCAAATACACTTTTCGTCATTCGTTATTATTGAATAAAACACGTCTATCCGCAAATAACGGCGATTAAATTAAAAAGGAAACGAAGCCAAAATAAAGTTTATATTCATAAAACGTCATTTTAAAACTGTTTCTTTTCACAAATGGTAGATTGTATTTATTATCCCCCATACAATAAAAACCCGGATGCAGGTCATGCATGCTCTGATATGTCTACGACAAATAATACCTTACTGAACAGTCAACCGCGCTAATGCATCGACCTGGATTCGAACCTACGCGGCAAAGGTATGTACTATTCGTAGGACAAACGCTACCAACTGAGCTATCGAGGCACACCTTTTGACGTGTTTGTTGACGTTACGTCACTAGCCCCGTTTCTATGGTTCTCGTTTCTACGATGCACGTTAAAAAATGACGCGCCTGAAGCTGGCATTGACATAGCCTCGTTTTAAGGGATAGTGAACGTCAATTTGATACGGCCTTTTGTATCAGTTGGCTAGAAAACAGGCTGTTCAAAGGGTGTATCATTGATAGGTATATAACATGTAATACTGTTTTCATAGGTGCTGTGATTGTCACGGCCAACATGAACGACATAGCGAGTTTGGAAAAGGCGCTGGATGGGGCGAATGCAATGTTCCTTACAACACATTACTGGGAAGATAAAACCAAAGAAAAAGAAATAGTCAAGGTAACCAGTGTTTTGCAACAGAGAAAAAACATTGCATACAAAAATTATTAAATAAAGCACGACAGTAAAAATGCAGAAATTGTCTGATATTATTAAATGTTATAAAATGCAGCAGGTGTCTGGTCTGTTCATAAATGTTTAAAAAATGCAGTAGGGGTCTAATGTATTAATGAATGTGATGACTATGCAGTAGGTATCTCATACGTTCTTGTGTGTGATGAGAAATGCAGTAGGTATGATACATACATGCATATGAAAAACTTAGCGAAGGTATCCATTTTTATATTCCTAAATGGGATTAAAATGCAGTATGTGTCTGATATATTCATGATTTTGATGAATATGCAATAGGTGTCTGATATGTATATGAATGTGCTGTGAATGTAATAATTTATGCAAACACCTTTATTTATACTTGATATGTAATTCTGATACAGTAAATTCTGACAGAACGAATCGGGAAACAAATTAAAATCAGTTTTTTCTTTGGAGACAGGCATTTGGCAAAAACGGTTAGCTCGTACTTTTTATTCGTTTATTATCCCCCGACCGATTGTTCGGGGGATATAGCGATGAGCCTGGCGTCCGTCCGTCCGTCCGTCTGTCCGTCCGTCCGTAAACATTTTCTTGTCCGCTCTATATCTTGAATACCCTTTGTATTATTTTCATGATACTTCACAGTTATGTAGAACAGGTCATGACGATGTGTCGCGAACAAGAATGGTAACTCTTGCTATTGTACTTTTTGAATTATCTCCCCTTTGGTGAATTTTTGGCAGATTCGTATCCGCTCTGTAACTTGAATACCATTTGGAATATTTTCATGATACTTCACAGAAAAGTAGAACAGGTCATGACAATGCGTCGCGAACAAGAATTACAACTCTTGCTTTCTTACTTTTTGAGTTATTTGCCCTTGATAGTTTTATGTGTGATTTTTTTGGCAGATTCGTGTCCGCACTATAACTTAAATACCCTTTGGAATATTCTCATGATACTTCACAGATATATAGAACAGGTAATGACGGTGTGTCGCAAACAAGAATGACAACTCTTGCTTTCTTACTTTTTGAGTTATTTCCCCTTGATCATTTTATGTATGATTTCGTATCCGCTCTAAAACTTGAATACCATTTGGAACATTTCATGATACTTCACAGATATGTAGAACAGGTCATGAAGATGTGTCGCGAACAAGAATGATAACTCCTGCTTTCTTACTTTTTGAGTTATTTCCCCTGGATGGTTTTAGGTGTGATTTCGTATCCGCTCTATAACTTGAATACTTCACAGATATGTAGAACAGGTCATGACGATGTGTCGCGAACAAGAAAGACAACTCTTGCTTTCTTATTTTTTGAGTTATTTCCCTTTGATGATTTTAGGTTTCCGCTCCATAGCTTTAATACCTTTTGAAATATTTTCATGATACTCCATAGATATGCGGAACAGGTCATGACAATTTGTCTCATACATGAATGATAACTCTTGCTTTTATACTTTGTGAGTTATTTTCCTTCGGTAGTTTGAGCTGCTGTTTGAGTCTCTGCTCCATATCTGTTTAACCCTGGTCAGCTCCAGAATTTGAATAACCGTGTACCTTTTAGAATATTGATGATCATACTGTGATATCTTATCAGTGTTCCTAACTCTCTCTCTGACCCCCCATATTCCCGTGCCCCCTCCCGCAACCCCCCCCCCCCTAAAAAAATTCCAGTTTTGGATTCTTTGTCCAAATCCACTTACTAGAGAGCTCAAAATTAGGTTTGTAGGGCCTGTACTTTAGAAGTTATTCACACATTTTGAAAGTTGAATGTATAGTATGCTATACATTTGCGTAAATGTTGGCTGTTTGAGATATTACCTCTTTTTAGCAGTCAAGCATACTGTTTTAGTCTGAGTGTTAGATAATCATGCATCTGTTAACAGTTAATGTCAATCAGAAGCATAAAAGAACGACACTATATTACTAATATGTGTTTTTAAGTGCACCCTTTTTACCAAGGCCCATGGGGGTCTTTGGTAGGGGGATTTGCCATCTCCTCTGATGGCTATTTTTTCTCAGGGGCTGAATGCAATAGATGCCGCTGTTCACAAGGGGTTGACGCATGTGGTGTACAATGGTTCAGAGAATATCAAAAAGGCTATAGGAAAGGAGTGCGGTCATCTCGACAGTAAAGCTGCAATAGAAGAGTACCTTAGAGAAGTGGGTAGGTTGACAGAGTAGCTTTGAGCCGCGACACGACAGAACCAACAAAGTGGCATGTGCACCCAGCGGAGACAGATAAGTCTGTGCAGCCGCCCGTCCTGATCAGAACCTTCGCTGTGCGTGTAAGGAGTAGCTAATGGTCTAAGCTAGCTCCTTGCGGACAGCGAAGACTAAGATCAGGCTGGGCGGATGCCCGGGCTGATCTGAGTCTTCGCTGGGTGACCATGCTACTTTGTTGATTTTGTCGTGTCGCGGCTCATCTGTTTGGTTGACATATCAGTTAGGCTGGGGTACATAAATTCCTTTTTGAACTAAATAATTGGGGTTGGTCGTGGTCGGGCGATGGTGCTGGGTAACCTTCAGTGCCGGGGCGTCCTACTTATTTGGGTCATAGTGGAGCAAGGGCCTACTGTGCTTGCAGCAGGTGCAGGTGTGGGTTGTTTGTACATTTTTCTCTCCCCTATCATATCTCACTTCTTTCTCCCTCTCACTGGGAGACGGCTTGATTGAGACTGAAAATACCGTCTCAAAGAGCCGTTAAACCCAAAACAACCAATCCATCGACCAATTAAATAGAAAGCTACACTTGTGGTGGATCTGTATCATAACAGTTTCTTAAAAAGGTTGGTAAACTAGTATAAGAAACAAACAAGTAGTGAGCGTGGTCATTTTGCATTTCGGCAAATTTAGTTTGCACTCTACAGTTTTTTGGGTTTTTTTTTTGATCGCCCGGTGACCCCACAGGGGGGTTAATTAAACAAAGAGACATTCCAGGCTGACTGAATGAATAAATCATTTTTTTTTTCTCTTTGAATGTGCTGTACATATGCCATAATACACTTAATAGCCATTTATAGCCCCTACAAGGCCCTCATATGAATACTGTTTCAGAGAAAATGACACCCCACCCACTTTTTGAGGCCAGAAAATTTCTTCATAAAAATGGCATAATTATCCATGCTCTACTCAAGACCAAGACAATTGTTGTCACCTAAAGCTTACAGATTTGCCTAGAGGGCTTACAGACGATCACTGTCAGCTGCAACTGAATACCTGCCAGCTGTTTAAATTTTCTGCTATTCTTAATTGAAAATGAGCACCATGATTTTCATTTAGATTTCGTGCTTTCTTAATGCAGCCATAGTTTCGCATCCATGCCGCACAGCGATTGGATGGTTTTCAAGATTGGAAATAAATTCACTTTTTACTTTCCTGACACATGCTCACTCAAAGGGGGGAAAAGTTTCCTGCATATGAGGAGGCAAAAAGAATCTATAGCCCAAGATACAAGCCTGCCCCCAAATATTAGCATTTTTGTCCACTGCCACAAATGCGAAACTGTGAATGGCAACCTTAAAGCATAGATTTTCTATTTAGGCCAGGCAAAATTGGTTCAGATTAATGATTTATCATGTTTCTGACCAAGAAAATGAAAGAAAGTGTGCTCAGATGCAAACTGGCACTATTATAGCTGTTTTGAAACTGTACCCTTTTTTGAAGTCTGAAAAAGCGTCGCTTTCAAGAAATGGACCCTAGCTGTAGAGCTTTAACAACTGTGCGACACTGTTACGAGCAAGGCTCTGAACCTTTTTACTTCTTTAGTCGGTCAATGTTAAGGGATCCCAAACATGTTATCTAGCTGCCTAAAAAGAAAATTGAAAATCCATAATGGCCCTTTAAGGTTGCACTCCACAGTTTTATTTTATCATTCGGTGACCCCACAGGGGGTCAAGTAAACAAAGAGACATTCCAGCCTGACTGAATGAATGGATCATTTTTTATTCTCTTTGAATGTGCTGTACATATGCTTAAATACACTTTATAGCCATTTATAGCCCCTACAAGGCTCTCATATGAATACTGTTGCAGCGAAAATGACACCCCACCATGCTCACTCAAAGGGAGGAAAAGTTTCCTGCATATAAGGAGGCAAAAAGAATTTATAGCCCAAGATACAACCCTGCCCCCAAACATTAGCATTTTTGTCTACTGCCACAAATGCGAAACTGTGAATGGCAACCTTATATACATTTCATATTGAAGTTCCAAGGAACTACACTGTGTCATCCTTACACGAATTCTGCATCAAAGGAATTCCTTAATAATTTAGCAGCGACACGACAAAACCAACCGTTTGAAAGTGGCTTTGCGCCCATCGCAGACTCTGATCAGCCCGGGCATCCGCCCAGTCTGATCAGAGTCTTCGCTGTCCGCATGAAGGTAGCTTAGTCTCTTAGCTACCATTTAAGCGTTTAGCAAAGAGTCTGATCAGACTGGGCAGATGCCCAGGCTAATTTTAGCCTGCACTATGTAAACACTATGCAAGTTTACTCGTGCCGCGGCTCAATTAAAGAAGTTGGTGAGGTAAGAAAATTATGGGCAACGAAATGTCGTCATCTAGGTATTACATCTGCGTTAGAGGGTATTGTAGAAAAGTCATTTATATGGTAAACTATGAAGAGACTATTTTACATGTACATGAGTTTGACAAAATAATAAGATCACAACAATGGTTTGTATATAGTCAAGTAATACGGAATATGACATTCTTTTTGTCCCCCGCCTTTTCGAAGAAAAGCGGAGGGACATAGTTTTCGGCATTCCGTCCTTCCGTCCATCCGTCCTTCCGTCCGTCCGTCCTTCCGTCCTTGTTTCCGTCCTTGTTTCCGTCCTTCCGTCCCCCTAATGTAGTAGGTACCTTGTGTGCGCAACTCCTCCTACAGTTTTATGCCGATTCTTTCGAAACTTTACAGATGTTTTTGTCATGGTCTGAAGATACGCATGTGGTTTGGATATAATCCTGAGATTATTTTTTGTCACTTTTTCCACAAGTTGAACTTAGTAATTTTTTAGGCATTTTTACTATCAAAGTGACTAGATAGTGGGTACCTTGTGTGCGCAACTCCTCCAACAGTTTTATGCCGATGCCTTTGAAACTTCACAGGTGTTTTGGTCATGGTCTGAAGATACGCATGTGGTTTGGATATAATCCTGAGATTATTTTTTGTCACTTTTTCCACAAGTTGAACTTAGTAATTTTTTAGGCATTTTTACTATCATAGTGACTAGATAGTAGGTACCTTGTGTGCGCAACTCCTCATACAGTTTTATGCCGATGCCTTTGAAACTTCACAGGTGTTTTGGTCATGGTCTGAAGATAGGCATGTGGTTTGGATATAATCCTGAGATTTTTTTTTTGTCACTTTTTCCTCAAGTTGAACTTAGTAATTTTTTAGGCGTTTTTACTATCATAGTGACTAGACAGTGGGTACCTTGTGTGCGCAACTCCTCATACAGTTTTATGCCGATTCCTTTGAAACTTCACAGGCGTTTTGATCATTGTCTGAAGATATGCATGTGGTTTGGATATAATCCTGAGATTATTTTTTATTACTTTTTTCGCAAATTGAACTTAGTCATTTTTCATACATTTTTACTATCAAAGTGAATAGATAGTTGGTACCTTGTGTGTGCAACTCCTCCTACAGTTTTATGCCAATTACTTTGAAACTTCACAGGCATTTTGATCATGGTCAGAAGATATGCATGTGGTTTGGATATAATCCTCACTTTATTTTTTATTACTTTTTTCACATTTTTAACTTAGCCGCTTTTCCAGCTCAAACACTTAAGTGTATATACAGTGGAGACCTAGTTTCCAAGGCGGGGGACATAAATTCGTCGAATTTGCTTGTTATTACAAGCTTTATTAAAACAATGTCTCCTGACATCCGTTAAGAAACTGTCATTGTAAGAAAGTCATTTTAGCACGTTTTGTACCCTGGTGATAGAAATTTTTCTGTTATCATTTCAGGAGTAAATTATACCATTCTTCGACTTCCGTTTTGGTATGAAAATTTCGAGACTGTGTTCAGGCCTCACAAAGTAAAACATGGCGTTTATGCAATAGGTATAAGATTTATTTGTTTGCTATGCTAGCGGGCTCCTTAGTAATAATACAGACCAGTTTACATGTATTAGGCCACACCAGTATTGGTAAGCTGTGGTACTTATGAACAATTTCTTGCAATAGAAATGCCATGGATTTAAAGAATTAAAAAAGGTTAAACATGGTATATTTCAACCAGTTATGTATTGCTGTTAGTAAATTGATATGTTCCCTATTCACCTCCAGATTAATGAGACCCTTTGTAAGCAGAGTGTTACGTATCTGTTGTTTGCTTTTAAGTCCTGACAGTACGCTATAAAAGTATACTAAACACCAGCCTTGAGCTTACCAATGGGAAGGCCATTTATGAATACTTACATTCAGACGTATAAGATCGCTTATGAGTGAAGAAGGACCGGTGAATATATTGGCTGTTTTAGTCTATAGGATAACTACTTTATTATTTTGTACCACCATATCTTTTAGCTTACAGAAATAATCTCGTACATTTTGATCCGAATTTATGTAGCTGGGATACTGCACAAATGCAGAGCAAAAAATCACCAGTAAGGCGCAAATAAGCTCCTTTAACCCTTTTTGATCATTGACGTGTCTATTTTTTTTTAATTTTGGGATGAGTATTTAAAGTTTTTCGGGTTCCCTGTGAAGGTTTTTATTCTGTTGTATTTTGCATAGAAATTCCTGAAAGCAAACAGTGCTGTTCCTGATCAGACGCCGAATTTTGCGGCGTCTGAACGAGGTCTGCACTGTTTGCAAAACGTCCCCAAAAACGAATTTCAACTCTAAAAAACGGTTAGCCTGCATGATATTTTTGCAAATGGAAGAAAGAAGTTGTCTTTAAAATAGATATTTTGTAACGGACGCAACAAATTGTTGCGTATCGCTTGCTTTGAAAAAATGGTTGGTCTGTTTTATAGAAAGTATTTTAACGCTCCATAACAGTCTTTTCATTGGTCTGATCAAACACGCTGAAAGGATTCCTCTGTAAAACGGATTGACAAGAATCGTATCAACACCGTTGCAGAGCGGGTCATTTTACTTTCGATTGTATATTATATTTCTATTTCTATTTACAGCTCTTCCAATGGAGGACCAACCATTAGACATGATCTCAGTAGCTGACGTAGGAGATTGTTGTTTACACATATTTAACCGTCCCCGGTTCTACTCCAACAAGACCCTGTCTTTGGCGGCCGACAGACTCACCACAGAAGACATAGCACATGCATTTAGTAAACATATATTTAATAAGAAATTTATACATCCTAAGGTGAGTATTTCTTGTCAGTTTAACTTAAATGCGCGGTACAAAGGCCTTGTATATAAGTTTTGTCACTTATTCAAATTTCGATTGGACCAATAATGCCCACCGTCATGCGCCAATGTGCTCTTTGCAAACAGTTTAGACCCAGATCAGATGCTGCAAAACGCAGCATCTGATCAGGATCTATACTGTTTGCATTATGACCGAGATGTTCCGAAAATAGAGCAATAATTGGAATCAGACCCCATTTATTTTTGAAATGTCCTAACTATGCAGAATAAAAGTCCAATGGGCATTAATGGGTTTATAATAAATTTCGAAATTTACTTGCTGATTGTTTATGTCGGAACGTAAGTGACCGCGCTTTATAGAGCGTGGATGTGGACGTTACGGCAACATGGCAAAACGTAGTATTCTTGCATAGATACCTGCATGCAGAGCTGTTTTACGCCATGTTCGTATGGCACAAAATCCATGTTGAAAATCATTAAACTCTTATGCTATTTGAACATCGTTTTTCACATTCCGGACTGCAACCTTTTTACATGTACCTTGTTGCAGCACTGGATAGTAATTTTGTTTTCAGTTATATTACATGTACAAATAGGGTCAAAGGCATTTTGGTTTTAGCGGAACGACGTCAGGATACACAAGGCACTATGAACGACATTTTCTTATGATTTCGAAGCATTTTCGACAAGGTTTTCAATGGAATCGTACTATAAAATTCAAGAACGATTATAGGTTATTCTTTGTTCGTGCATACACATTCGCCGGGTTCTTTGGAAGGTGTTAGAATACTGGCCCTGTGGGCTTGTGAACAAACGCCTTTCTCGGTCGCCCGCGAGTGTTAGCTCACGAAAAAACATGGTTGGTCCCTAGTTTTGATGATAGTTTTAGGGCACGTCTTTGTTTGTGTAACAAAAGATTTGTCATGCTCTTCATGAGAACTGCATTCCTTTATCGCTCATGTAGAAAGTGACCCTTACGAGTAACGTATTTTACTTTCGATTTGCTATCAATTCATATACTAGGTTTACTAAGCTTTTCGTGTCGGTTGTTTCTATTTACTTTTTAATTATATTTTTTCGGCTTTAGCCGTATGGTCTTACTATAATATTTCGCCTGTTATGTCGCTCATGTAAAATATAAAACCAACAAAATATCTTGACATGGGATGGGAATCGAAGACGAAATAAAGTAATTGTTGTTGGCTTAGTTGTTGATGTTGTGTTGAAACTGCGGCACCTTTAAGGTTATATGTGGGGCGGTCAACCAACCATCCTCATTGTTATGTGCAACACAGACAGACCCCAATCAAAATTCAACAGTATTTCCGAAATCGAAACACCAATAACAAATATGTATATCAACATGCGCATCCGTACAATCTGAACAGCACATTCGATATCTTACGTGTACCTGACTCATACATTTTACATTACTCACTTCTATTTAATCTAAGCTGATAACTTTTTTTTAAAGATATTTCTTGTTTCATGTACTATTAAATACATTTTTTCTCCTTTTCATTACTTTAAGGTTCGAGTGAAAGATTTTGAGATGTTTAATTTTCCCGGGGCAAAGGAACTGGCAGCCATGTTTGAATTTTATCAGACTGGAAATGTGATAAGAGACATTAAACAAACAAAACGGATTAATTCCCGTGTAAGAACTTTTGATAAATGGCTCCATGACGAGGGAGAAGATCTGGAGAACTCTTTAAAAGAGGAGGACGAAGACACTTAGAATCTCTTCATTTCGGATTAAGCATGGAAGACCCCAAAGTTGGATCATGTTGGGGTTTACACACTTTCTACAGCATTTCAGTGTAAAGAAATTGACATACAGTGAACTCTCGATACCTCAAAGTCAAAATTCTTCACAAACTACTGATATCTCAAAGTAAATTTTCTGGTCCCAGAAAATTTACTTTGAGATATCTGTAGTTTGAGATAAGAGGAGTTAAAATGTAAATAAAAATAGAGAATGCAAACAAGGTTTTTTCTTTTAAAGAAGAGGTACTTTAGGATATCAGTGTTCGAGATATCGAGAGTTAACTGTACTTGTATTAAATGCAAAGGGTGTTGCAGTAAACGGATTGAAATAAAGAAAAAACTACCAAAGAGCTTGAATCCACTGCTTCTGCAGTCTGAGTACTCAGCCAGCACTTGACATTTCGTTGGTCCAAGGCATATTGCACATGTGTAGTCTCCGTTATTCGCCTAGTAGGACAAATACCAAGAAGGCACCAAACCTGTAACGCACTTCCGTTCCTTTTTGCATCCAAATCGGGATACATTCTAGAAAATAGAAACCTTATTTAGCGTTCCATTAACCCATTGCATTCTGGGTATTTTTGTCATCTGCTGAAATTGTCGTCTGCATCAAAAATCAAGAAGATTTTGACAATATTGGTCTAACTAACTCTTGTAGAAATGATGTCTAGGCAGCAAACAGTTTAGATCTCAGATCAGGCCCCACGTTTGTGGGGCCGGATCTGGATCCAAACTGTTTCCCCAGGTACCCCTAAAGGGGTATCCCGAATGGAATGGGTTAAAAGAACCGTGACAAATAGCGTATACTCAAGATCCGAGACAATGAAGACTCAGATCAGACGCCGCATCATGCTTCGTCTGATCAAAGTCTTCGTTTTGTTTGCATTTAGTAAGTAAGTATCTGACATATATATTGGGCACAAATGGATTAGGCTGCATGAAATATATACCAACTTTGGTGTTTTCCTCGTTCAATCTGTGACGCATTACCTAATCAAAAATGCAATTCGGCGTACGAAGCCATGGAAGGGGCATGTATGTTCTTTATCTTTTATTTATTTATTTACAAAATATTTAAGAGGCTGACACATTTAGCTAAAATAGCCATTCTACCAGGTGGCCCTCTACAAACATGATCCATACAATAAAACTCAAACATCCAGAAATATATCAGAATGACATATTCGGGGCTGGATTTTGTCTAAAGTATTGAAGATATTATTTTGTGACCACAAGGTATATTGTTCTTTCAGTCATATTCCTGGGCGTTGTTCGTTTTATCTGTAAGAGGAGATATTATCCTTAAGGTTCAAAATATTATCTTAAGGTAAAAATATAATTTCCAGGAAACGATATATTATGCTGAGTCAGCAAGGTAATACCCAGGCCCGGATCCAGCCCATCACGTACTGGTGGGGCTCTGGATAACTGGTGGGGCTGGGAGGTGCCGAAATGTAGTTGTGTGGGGGAGAGGGCTTGAAAATTTGACATATTAATAGTTCAATTTCAAGAGAATTTTATATATATTTTTACCTTGAAATATATGTTGTGATATCTCATTAGAATCGCCTCCCCGAGGCGATTCTAATGAGATTTCACAACATATATTTTGAATATTTTGATCTTACCACATTGGATATTTCTTCTCAAACTGTTATCAGATGCTTCTTATTATCTGGAGGACTATATATTATACATATCACAGAGGCCAACTGGCGGGGCTGCAGCCCCAAAGCCCACCCCCTGGATCCGGGGCTGATACCTGGAATATGCCTGCCTCTTCTGAGATTCCATTTCGTCATGTGCGTGTTTCATGTATTTCTCTAACATGTAGATGTGTTTGCTCAATTTCAATTCAAAATATTCATCCGTCCAATGAATATATTATCTGTGATATCATTTTATAGCTCTGTCACAAGAGTAAGTGGCTTTTGGTATTTGTCTCAAATCAGTCTGTGCGCAGTCCGATCATAGTCTTGTAGATTCATAGACTGTTGATGCGAAGGACAGTTATGGTCAGATTGAGCGGATTTGCAGGATGATTTGAGTTTTCACTGCCCGTTCAAGTCATAAGTAACCTATCTTCACTGCCCGTTAATGTTATATGTCACCTATATTTATGTGCGGACTAACTTGTTAATTTTGTTACTTGGTTTTACAACAATTAATGAAAAATATGTAATTGCCCTTTTTTTAACTTATAGTTACGTATGCAAATGGATTAACTTTGTTATTTTGAACTGATGATTTTGTGAAATTTAAAGACGATACTCATGACTATATGTGTTCTCTATTTTTCTCCACCAGCACATTCTCAATAGACACACAAGGTTGAATCAACTTTGAATCAACGTTGATTCAACATTTTCAACATTTTGTTGAATCAACGTTGATTTAAAGTTGATTCAACGTTTTTGCCCAGTTGGTTAGATTTGCACGTTTATGGTACGTGGAAAACTAAACCCTAAGCTTTAAAACGCCAAACCTACAAAATTAATGCCTGCGAATTAGAAAAAAAGTGTTTCTCCTAAGCAATGCCATGTTGCGAATTCAAAGACTAGATGACAATTACTATACATCTAAATGAGGTGGCCCATTCAGAGCCGCAACAGTTTGATCTATCCTGTTTGCAAATTCAAATATTTTTGTTTTAGGCGTTTTTGGGCTAATCGATTGGCGTAATGTAGTTCCAGGCCAAATTTGTTACAAGGAAAGATCCATCTTGATCCTTTACTTATTACATCAAAATGCATTTCATTTCTGCTATGAAAGGTTTACTCTCCGGTTCTTGTTTCATCCGCTAAATAAATGCTAGATAAAGGCATACGCTCGTTCTGTTTAGAAAACGGTTACTTTCGAATTATGACGGGGTCGGGTCGCGCGATGGTGCTGGGGGGTAACTTCCAATGACTGGGCGTCCAACTTATTTGGGTTGTAGTAGGGCCCCACAACATAACGAATACTCTTGATAAATATACTGGACAAAAAAGTTAGAGATCAAAATTTGACTGAAGCTTAAATCATGAAAAATAAATTATCCAAAATTATTTTCTATTATTTAATACATCTGTTAAAGCGGCACAGGACTGCATGAAAAATATTGGAATCGGATCACGTGACACACCAGTAGAAACGAATGAACCGATATACCCCTAAAATTGAAGTGAAAATAGGCATCGCCACAAAATTGAATGACCATGATTATTGTCTTTATCCATGCAAAATCATTTCCAGTGCTCAGCGATATCTCTGAGGGTCAGAATAACTGCATGGCAGCTACTCGGTATGCTTTTAGTAAAGCGCTAGGGGCTCATTTGGGAACTCGTTTGTCTTTTTTCCTGAAGTGTCTGAATTAGCTGTCCAGGAGGTTTCTGAAGCCTTTGATGAATAGAATTGGTGTGTTGCAACATCTGTAAAGCATGCTCAATCTCTTTTAAAACTTGCAATCAACATGACCTGTCCATATGGACGATTGTCTCTGTCTCAAGCTAATGGTTCATCACAATAACACTGTTAGGATGCGCATTTTTGTCCATTAAAAGTTTTTAATCGGCCGATTTAATCAAAAACGGTTACAAACAGACTTTACACAGCTAAATTGTGCGATTGCATGCTGGTATTGAGGCCAGGTTTGACGCGATTCCACAGAAAAGCGAGGCGACAGTGGGCAACAGGTGACGCAAATCGGCAACTGGTTCATTGGACCCATGTTCTTTTCACAGATGAGCCCAGATTGTGTGTAGATATCCACGATGATATGAGAAGGGTGTGATGCCTGCCAGGCTGACGTCGTGTAGACTATAAATCAAATCGTCACGTGGAATATGACATGTCTTGAGGAGGGTGGGTGACGGTATTGGCCGGCATCTGAATTGGCAGCTGCGTGGACTTACGCATGCCAGACAGAGGCGCTCTGATTGGTTTTTCGAGTTAAGATTGACATGTTTTGTCCAATTAAGAGACCATTTGCTGAAGTTTATGGCGATGGCACCATCGAATCACAGGGCAAATGTAGTGGACCAGAACCTTCCGACAGAAACAATCGTCCGCACTGATATGTCAGTTCCATCACAAGTTTTAAATCCGACTGAACATGCTTTAGACATGTTAAACTGCCAATTCTAATCACCAGAGGCTTATTCAGTCAGTTCCTGAGGTGTAGTTACTCTTTAAATTTACTCAAACTCATGGAGAACTCATTCAGGCCTTCCATGAAAAATGGCAAACGAGTACCTAAATGGGCTTCTGGGGATTTACCACAAGCATACCGAGTAGATATCATGCAGTTATTCAGGCCCTCAGAGTTCACATTGAGAACTGAAACTCATTTTGTATGGATAAAGCCAAAAATTAATGGACATTCAGTTTTGTGGTAAAGCTAATTTCACTTTGATTTTAGGGGTATGCCTGTTTATTTATTTCTACTGGTGTGTCACGCGATCAGATCCCAATATGTGTCGTGCAGTCTTGTGCAGCCTTGTCAGTTGTATTCAACATAAGAAAATGATTTTTGGAATATTTTTTTTTCGATATAAAAATTTCACACAAATATTTAATCCTTAACTTTTTTGGTCCAGTATAGTACCTCACATTTGGCGCACTGGATAACTCACCTTTTCCAACAATTATTTTCTTGTACACCACGAGTTTCGCCTATAAATACAATTATTGAAAGGTTATCCGCGATTTTCGCATGTACAAGCACTACATTGAAAATTCAACTTTGAAAATCGAAAAACATGAAAGAAAATGTATCTATATTGAGGGTTGGGTGCGGATAGAAAACCCTTCAATCGGGGTCACTCTGGTTTCACTCTGCAAGCCTCGTGATGCTGCTTAGTTACCCTCGTGAAGGATTTTTTGTTCTAACCGTATCTCATATTCATGAACAACACTAATAATTTCATCAATGTGTTCACACCCAGGACGGTCAATAATCACGCAAATATCATGACAGTGACTGAATTGTTCGTGCAGAAATGCTCGTGCAAACGGCGTCATGTGAAGCTGGTTGTACGCATGACATCATAAACACGGGTAAAGTGATTATAGTCTATTCCACATCCGGCCCTTAACGTCAAGAATCGATTGTCTGTCATTGAAATAATCAGCAGCTTTCAAGATTAAGCGAAACCCTCCCAAGTATTAAAGTTCGGCATTAGTTCTACGTTAAATATCAAACGTTCGAAGTCGACAGGGTAAGGTTGTATACAAAAGTCCGCCCTTCAGGATCTTTTTTGGCATCACTCGGAAAGCCTCTCTGGGTCAACGACTTCAAAAAGTGAGAAAATACCAAAATCGAAAAAGTGGAACAACTCTCTCAAAAATGATACAAAATTTCAACATCACGTGCCTCTGCACACCATGGCATAACAGCCTGTAAAATTTCAATCGGATGAAAAAATCAGCAAGCGTTGCTGACAAAAGATCTAAGTCACACCGGGGTAATACCAATTTGGCTACCTGTGCTTTCGACTGAGTCAGTCACTTACCATGCATGCAAAAGTGGCTAGACCTAGACAACCGACAGCAGTATCAGCTCGGTCGACAGCCATTAACGATAATACCATTTACCGTTTTTGGTAATGCTTACGATCATATTCTCGGTCGAAAGCCACTTTGTATAGTACAGACTCGGTCGAAAGCACAGGTAGCCAAATTGATATTGCCCCCGTGAATCAGCAAGGGCCATAACTCTGTCAATGAAAAACCTTTGAGCACATTCACAACTTCATATCGCACTAAATCAATCTGCACAATTTCAAATAATTCAGATTAATTGGGAAGTCGCAGACACAGAACTTCGGACGGGCAGACTGATGGACGGGTGCACTAACTGACATGGGCGGACAGAGAGATGTGCCCAGCGCTATCCCGACCATGCTTTGGCTGGAACATTAAAAGTTTATAATTTCAAACCAAACGATTATAAAGATAAGGTAAAAAAAAAAAACACAGCGTGCTATTTTTGAAAGTTGCATGTTTTTACTTTTATGCTTTTCCAGGCTTCATTTGTTTTGTCCAGCAAAGTCTAGTAATGTGTTGCGCCTGGTGATAATGTTTATTTATAAGTTTGAAACCAATATGTATTTTGTGGTTATTTTATCAATATCAGGCGTAGTATGCTAAAAAGGCCTAAAGCTAGTATACACAAATACACAAATATCATCCTGCGCATTCGGCAGTCTGGTAACAGGACGTTTGTTGTTTGAAAAGTATTTACTTAAAAGAAAAGCAATGGGTAAGACCGTCACTGTGGGCCTATGCTAAAGCGCGAAAAAGCAGACGACACACTTTAGGTCTGCAAAATTTCAAAACCGTTTCATCCAAGCTATATCATATTGAGAATTCAAAGATTAGAGGGCAATTAGTGTAGATCCAGATGAGGCGGCTCATGAGCCGCCTCATCAGAGTCTACACTGTTTGCAACCATATTTAGCGGTTAACTTTTTTCCGCGCACAGGCTTAAATGAGATTATTATTAATACACATTATAGCTAGATATTGTATCAATGCGTGCTTTATTTATTAATGAATGCGGTATTTATGGTAGGGTAACCTAGCTGGAGATAATCTCTGTAAAGATTATAACTGACTGATTGGATTGATCTGGGCGTATATATTAGCCTGAGAAACCGCGTTGCCGCAAGCTATACCGGGTGGCTCAATGATCAGGATGATGGAAATATGGGGCCGTATTCATAAAGCCACTTAAGTGGTTGCTATGCTGTTGCTAAGGCTAAATATCTATAAAGGAGATTCCCTACAACTATGAAAATTGGTCTGGAGGAACAGTCTTTGTAAGACTGTTCCTCCAGAGCAAATTTCATAGTTGTAGGGAATCTCCTTCAAAGAAATTTAGCCTTAGCAACAGCCTAGCAACCACTTAAGTCGTTTCATGAATACGGCCCATGGTCTTGTGTTCGAGGCGCGCGGGACTAATTTTCTCTGCCTGATTATCTATAAGTATTAATCCACAGATAAAATGTATGGTATACCGCTGTGCTTCTCCGCCATTTTTTGTTTCTTTTTTGCTTTTTTCTCATAGTGAGGCATTTTTTTGATTTCCTGTTTGTTTCCACTCTCGAGGACGCGTTCGTAATAGCGATGCCGATGTCATTCTCGCCTTGTCTTTTATGGGATTCTACAAAGTGTGTGGTCCAATGCAAACGTGCGCGTGGAAGGCTTCTGCGATACGAGCACACTGTAAACATTTTCCGTAGATTTAACGGTAGAATTACTGGAAACCAGCTGCCAGTCAATTTCCCGTTATTTCTACGGGCGCCCCGTCCCCAACAATTCTCCTCACCTCGATATAGTCACGCACGGTACTGAAAATTCAGTTTTTGGAAGTAGGGTAGTACTAAGTTAGTAAAAAATTGACCAAACTAATATTTCTTTGATTTTCCTACAAAATATATCAAAAGATTTGTAAGGAAGTGTAGAACACTGGGATAACACAACATTTTTGACTTAAGATCCGTGCTTTAAGAAAAACGTAGAAAACTGAGTAACTTTTTGCTCATTTTCTCTATTTTCCCTATATACTAGGAAATGATGGCCAAATTAATCAGAGCAAAAATGACCGCATTAAATGTAAACTTAAAGATTTGAAAAAAATATCTATGTGCAGCTAAAAAAAGTGCACTATATTGACATAACACAACATTTTTCATTTTTTATTCAAGGAAGACAATAAAAAAAGAGAAAAACTGTCAATGTCCTATCTAATTTAATGCTAGTTCAAGCTCACGCGATATCGTCGTTTACAGGTAGATTATACGGGGTTGAGGAAAAAAATTGCCCCTGTAAAAATGCAGGAACCATCACGCACAGTAGGATACATCAGAGCAGGGGTTGTTTTAGTCATATAGCCATTCAACACTATAAAGTTATTTTTGAGTGCAGCCAGTTGACATAACACTACCGTATTGTGATTTCCGAAAATGTCTTACAGGCAATTGCCGGTAAAAAAAAACAGGAAATGGACTGGCAGCTGGTTGCCAGTTATTCTATCGTAAAATCTACGGATTTTCTTTACAGTGCAGTATCAAACCACACATATGATTTGTTGATTGTTCAGGCTTCATTCAAAAAAAATGGAGGGCAGATATTTCTTTGCAGTATGCCTTTCAAAATATCAAAAGTGGCTGCTATTTTTGTCCCTCCAATTATATTTCCAGCATTTTATCGGATATGTAATTATCACATATTACCTCCGGAAAGGACACTTCTGTGATATTTTACTCTATTTCTTGTTGAGAACGTAACAATGTTGTGATCCCTCATAAGAATCGTCTCGGCGAGATGGTTTTAATGAGGAGTCACAGCATATGCTTATATGGAGAAATATTCCTAAATTATCCCCTCAAAAGAACTACAGTCGGCCTCGAAGCTACTTAACAACCATTCTATAAGCGCGTATTGACTTTTATGATCAAAGCGATCCATAAGTTGCAACTTATATGAAAATCGCATATTCTTATTAGGGTTACTAGCACATATTAAAGATAAATTTCACACTGTGCATTTAAATATCTTTTCACATTAAATATGGAAATACATATATGAAATCATTAGTTTAGGAAATGGTGTTAAAATTGCTCTGAGATTTAAAACAAATGAATAGAAATTCTGAATGATTTGTTATTATTAATTCGACTGGATATATTTTTGAAAGAAAAACAAAACATAAACAATATGGCAGCCAGTTATATGTTAGCAACTAGAAAAAGGTAAGAACCGAAATCATCATAAGCTCTCTAACACATTCTGCTGCTAAGCTTCCACGGAATGGAAGTAAGAGTTTGTGTATTCTACTATTTCAGATTTTAGTTTGCTAGTGAATATGTTGAAACACCTATCAAAATACTTGTATATAAATATCATAAAACTGGAGAAAAATAAGGAACATTGGCGCACAAGTGTTTTAAGCCTCCCTTTTCAATTAGAGTCAACTCGTAAAGGGAACACTTAGCTCCGGGAAGAGCAAATTCTTTCCTTTCAAACTAGGCACTATTTTGGAAGGCCCTCTTCATGATCCATGAAAGTAAACAAGAAGTCACAAAGGTTGTTCCTCTTTTTAAAAAAGAAGTATCCATATACTTTAGACAACTACCTGCAAAGCAAACACATCAAGCACCGAAACTTCACAGATGCCCATTAACATTTAGCATTGATGACTAGCAGTTTAACAGTCTTCTAGTCATATCGAACCGATGACATAGCGACAGTGAAAGGCTGTGTGAAATGAAACCCTGTTCATGCTGAAAAATAACATTAAAACTATCTTTCTATGGGATTCGAACGTGGACCGCTCAACCTTTTGATCTGGAGGGCTGCTGTGATTGATCCAGCTACCCAGCAGGCACATGACGTCGAAATAACGTCGCATTGACGTCGATACGTCGCATCGACGTCAGAACGACGTCATTTCAACGTCATGTGAGCAGGCACATGACGTCGAATTGACGTCGATGCGACGTCACTACGTCGCATCGACGTCAGAACGACGTCATTTCAACGTCATGTGCCTGCTGGGTAAGTACAAATGCGAAACTTGAACATTTGCCAGTTTAAGTATGCGAACTATGCTAGGACGAATATACCATAAAGCACATGCAACCGACAACAAAGATCAGTCTGCACATCCGTGCTGCCTGTTCAAAGTAATCTCTTTTTTTATGTTGGTTAGGAAATATGTATGCACTAATATGCATGGATTTGCAAGTTGATTAAAATGTCCGCGCTGTTTATAGCATATGCTACTGCGTCGCGGGAACACAAAATTGAAAAATTATGAAAGAAAAAACTGCATCTAACTCAGCATTGATTTAACATCATGACATAGAACAAACGCTGTTTCAACGTTACGTACCTATCTGAAAGGTCTTTTTTCATATGGTGGGCTTAGACAAAGTAAAGAGCCTTTGTATAATATTTGAGCCGCGACACGACAAAACCAACAATGTGGTTGTGCGCTCAGCCCAGTCTGATCAGAGTCTTCGCTGTCCGCATAAAGGTAGCTTACCCTTCCTCTGATCAGAGTCTTCGCTCTCCGCATGAAGGTAGCTTACACAGAAGATTCTGATCAGACTGGGCGGATGCCCAGGCTGATCTGAGACTGCGCTGGGCGCATAAACACACTTTTAGCTACCTTCATGCGGACCAGTCTTCGCTGTCCGCATGAAGGTAGCTTACACAGAAGATTCTGATCAGACTGGGCGGATGCCCAGGCTGATCTGAGACTGCGCTGGGCGCATAAACACACTGTTAGCTACCTTCATGCGGACAGCGAAGACTCTTATCAGACTGGGCGGATGTCCAGGATGATGTGAGTATGCGCTGGGCGCACAACCACATTGTTGGTTTACTCGTGTCGTGGCTCATTTGTTTTGATGTTTCTTTCTACCCTCATAAAGACCTGCTCCAAGTTTACAAATTTATTGTATGATATACTATTGACACAAAATGATAACATTTCATATATTGTCCCGGTATAATCCTTTACTGATCCCAAGGGTAAACAAAAATATGGATATGTCAATAAAGATTGAATGCTGTACTTCTGTTAATCAATACGTTTGTGGATCCTTTTTGCTTGTGTTTGCACTTTAAACATTTTGACTAGCATACATTTATTGTATATTTAAAGCAGTTACATTATATATTTTCTTCCACACAATTATTATCACGCTTGTCTTTTTTTTCCATTTTACTGTGGTTTCGTTTTCCTCATATACTCATCTACTGCATTTACATGTAAAGGCCTCATCGCTTCATCGGTGATATAAGTTTACGAAATATTTTATCTTGAGGAATAGCTGTAAGGTCCTCACAATCGTTTTATCACTGTAAATGACCCTGATAGCCAAATTAAACGAGTAAACGTCCTTTAGTTTCCATAGAAGGTTTTTTTGTTTTTTGTTTTTTAACAATTTGAATCATTTTACACGCCTGACAATCAGTCTCATGCAGAACCGACGGTTAAGCAAAGAAATCCGTTAGATCGCTTTCCGGTGACGTAGAAGAGGAGCCGAAAAAGGTAAACAATACATACTCAGTTAGATTTTAGAATGTTTTTTCAGAATGACAGGAGAGATATCCAAAATCTAAGAATGTTATTTTGTTCCTTAAACATTGCTCCTTCAACACACCAAATAATTCTATAATTGGTTCCGCGGTTTTCTTGATATTTGTTCCCTCCTCCGAAATGTCTGTTCAACACGTTCAAGGTCAGACAAAACAGGAGATAAAATAACAACATTTTCTGCTCGGTCTCAAAAATGAGCAAAAAGCATCCGAATTCATCATTGCATATCAATGTGATAATTAATATCTGTCATCAACTACGATGTTTCAGTGACCAGGTATCAAGCATTGTTCTGAAATCATTGATGAAAGGGGCGAAATGATTTGGTTCAGCATTTAATCATTAAAAATAGAAGGAAATATGTCAACGTCAATCTGCTTATTTTAGTCTGTTTTAAGACACAAATTTTATGCTGGATTTTTTTAACATTTGTTAGATGTCAGCTGAGACTTGTAGGGTCTATGCAGTTGGAGATTATGTTTTAACAAAAAAAAAAAAAAAAAAAAAAAAAGTTTATCCCATTCCCTAAAGTACTTGGTGTTTACTGTTTCAATGGTTTTAAATGCAGGCTGAATTAAAATGTTTAAGATTACATTTGAATAATTAACACGATTTCACAAAACTTTGATTTTTTTTTTTTTTTTTTTTTGCAATTGAATGGGAGGCTCCAGTCAAAAATTTTGTGGTTGCGCATGAGAATATTCGGTTGAGCATTAAAATGTATGGAATATCAAATGAGCTTGGGTGCCTGATTTAGCTGCGAGGCAGCCTGACTTATATATGAACCACGAAAACATCGGTCAACCTGCGACTTCACACAGTTTGGTCTGCTCGTTTAGCACTCAAAAGCTGTTGTATCATTAAACCTACAACTCTAAGGATCATCTCTGGCAGATAATCTAGTTTTGTCTGACCTGGTAATGTAGCCAGGAAGACATGATTTCATACGATGACCATTTGAATAAAATCGTTTATGAGACTAGCCACTCTTAAAAGTTTATAAGGGCCTGAAATTTAACTGGCGGATGGATGACTTGCGATTTTACGTTTTTCAGCAGTATTTCAGTCATATCAGATTTTTCTCTCAAGAAAAGGTATTGCAAAAATTGGAGAATGTCATGCTATCATTTGTTTACAATTGTATGTTGACACCAAGTGATATGAACAGTTTTAAGTGGTGTTTGGTATATTACATTTATCCTCCAAGTTCAGTACCGAAAGAAAGAAATAGTCCTGCACAGATAAATCGGCCCTGTGCGTGCATTTGCAGATTTTCTGTGAAATCTTATCGCTGCAGCAAGACACTTCACTTATATAACCGCGTTGAAAATTCACTTTCAAGAAAATGCATGCTTTTGTTACTTCGCCCTCAACGAATATTTATCGGCGGTCAATTTGAAAACCACGAGGTCAATAGTATTGAAATTGACATGGAGACAATTATATTCTGCTCAAAAGGGATTGTGCGCTTGAATTTAAAAGCACGTTTAAATACTTCTAAACATATGCCAGATAATTTCGGTCAAGTAAAATGGTCTTGGTCTCAGTATATCTATAGTAACCCTTTATCTGCCACATAAGTTATTCATGGGACCCTAAACATGCGGGAACCCATACCTCAGAAGCCACAAACTCTGATCGATTTGACTGATATATTCACTCAGCTGCAACAAGGTGTGTGCTGCCGTTCTGGAAGTTACCAAGGTCCATCGACGTCCATGCTCCGACCTAACACAATCAACCGGAAACCGACCAAGACGCTTAAAAAAGAATACAAGATATCAGCCCCAGGTATATGCGTTAGAAATGGAAAGCGACTGCTTGTCTGAGACCCGGTGTTGTTGCTGAACATTTATCAACAGAAAAAGTTTAGATGGATGAGGTCTACTTTCCAGAAAATCGGATCAACTGGGTAATGGTGCCACTTGAAACGATGTATTGAAAAAAAATCTTAAAATCTTAACGTATTTTCAGTGTGTGCAAACTACAAACAGGTGATGTGGGCAAAACCTTGCTCTAGTAATAAAACAGATTCCCTTCTGCATATGACAGCCTAAAAAGTGGGGTTTCCTGACAGGCTACCCCTTAAAACTGACAGTTCGCGCGATCGTGGGGTTAAGGGTTAACCTCAATTAGACTTTCTCGTAAGTTTCAAATTGACTATCAATGTTTCAGATTCGGTAAAGATGTAGTAACGAACGCTGGACGGATGAACGGTTCCCAGTTACTGAGGCTATGGATACGTTCCGCTGGGGTGTGTGGTTTAACGTCATTACGAGAATTTAAATACACACACAGTAATGCAAGCATTAAGTTTTATAAATATATCATTTGAAAGTGTGTATGATATGGGCACGCCTTATCGCATTACTAAGATTTTAAGGAAAGCCTACAAATGCATCCACAGAGCCGAAATACCTGTGCAAGACTCAAAAATTTTACCCGTGACCCATCTTTAGACCACGAAAACTGCAAACTGACTACTGGAAAATAGTAAAATTAGTTTTCAACATATTTCAGCGGAGGTCAGTTTGAAAAATTACCTTCGATGTTAATACTCAATGAAATTTCGTGCGGTGAAGTGCGGATACCTCCTGGCTTTTGTAGCAAGCCATTATATAAGAACCTTTCGATGCACGCCGTATTTTCCATATTGCCTCGAGCAAAGTCAAAAAGTCATTGCTCGAGGTGTTGCCGAAAACTACAGCGAGTAGCATTAAAAACTTAAATAATCGTTTGCTACGAAAGAGGACAAGGTGCACCGTAATTTTGCTATATTGCCTCCAACAAAGTCAAAAAGTCTTTGCTCGAGGTGATGTCGAAAACTACAACGCGTAGCATTAAACACTTAATTATTATTATGATAATGAAGCAGGACATATGAGTGTTTTCGAGTTTTATCAGAAGACAAATCAGAAAAAACAGTATTGGCATAACTAATTTAAAAGTGATCCATGTATAGCTTGAGACGTTTATAGCTTCGTTTAAGCAAAAGAAATTGTGAAGTTTGAAAGAAGTCAAATGCTGAACCGAGCTATCGCATGCGAAACCAAGAAAAAATGACATGGGGACTTACCTTAAAAATAGGCAAAACCAAAAGGGTTGAAATAAGCTAAACAGATATTATATGGAGTCATTTGATATTCCAATGACGTAATCAATGCATAATGTTCAACATATAATGGCTCAAAGCAGTGTTCCTTGATTTCTCTTGCAGTCTGGGTTCAAGCAAATATTAGCCGTCAGACCTGCATTTGTCAACTTTAGAAACTCCAGAATTATACTGGGCACAGTTTTACTGCACATATTAGGGTGAAAACAAAATTATCTGTGAAATTATTTTCTTCTTATTTTTAATGATTACATGCGGAACCAAACTTTCAAGACCAATTATGCATGCATTTCAAAAGAATTCTTGGTTCTAGCAAAATGTAAAGGTATCACATACCTCACTTTCTGTTTAAAATATCCGCAAGCTGTCTAATTTGCAGATCATATGTACACAAATGTCAGATTTAGCGGATAAAGGTGTTGCTTACCTCATGTATAATCCAGTACGAACAGGTGTTTCGGAGGAGGGAATAAAAATGACAAAAACAAGACAACGCTTTAGCAAATCCTTCGGCATACAAAGAAAACAATGTGTTAGCAGCAAAATAGCATTCTCATATTTTAAAGAGCACATTTTCTAAGAAAATAAATCGTCTTCTTACACGAAGGATTATCGTTTGTTTACCTTTTTCGGCTCCTCTTCTACGTCACCGGAAAGTGATCTAACGGATTGCTTTGCTTAACCGCCGGTTCCGCATGAGACTGATTGTCAGGCGTGATTTTAGTTGGCAACAGCAAACCTGGCACAATATTTGCTTTGAGGAAAGGAATGACGAGCTATGCTATCATTAAACTCTCGAAACTGAGTCCAGATCGAAAACTTCTGACGGCGGTTAAGCCACGTTCAACCTCATCAGTTTCCCCTTTTCAACGCTGAAATTTTACAGACATATCAGCCGAAAAGCATGCTAATATGTTAGGAATAGATTTGCATATGTTTGAAATAGTATGGAATTTGCGCGATTTTCAGGCCTGACGAAAGTGAGTTGCAGTCTGACTGATATATCGTTTTTACGCTCATCCAGAGTAAAAAACGATAAATAAGCTGCAACACAAGAAAACCAACAAAGTTGTTGTGCGGCCAGCGCAGACTCAGATCAGCCTGGGCATCCGCCCAGTCTGATCAGAGTCTTCGCTGTCCGCATGGAGGTAGCTTAGACCCTTAGCTACTTTAAGCGCCTAGCGGATAGTCTGATGCCCGGGCTGATCTGAGTCTAAGCTACCTCCATGCGGACAGCGAAGACTCTGATCAGACTGGGCGGATGCCCAGGCTGATCTGAGTCTGCGCTGGGCGCACGACCACTTTGTTGGTTTTCTCGTGTCGCGGCTCAAATCAGTCAGACTGTTGAAATGATATCAGTGCATTTATGTTGTCAATGTGTTCCAACGCGTAGAAGGACGTGACCGGATATTTCATTATCTCAATAAAACCGTGTCCAATATTTTCATTTCTATGGCCTATTCCTCGCTTCCCACAAAGAATCTGCTATTCAGAACGTATTTATCTTCATTGCATTTGGTCTTGTGTTGTGTTGCGGCAATGAAACGTCTCCCCGTATAACATCAAAGTGCAGCTTACAGTTTCTGGTCATTTAAGACCACTGAGTTCAGTTTTTTAGTCAATTCGAAAATAGAGTTCTGCTTAAAGTCTCCATAGTCCTGTCAATGGAAAAAAAACATCAAAACACAAATCGTTATGAAACCCGGTTCAACACTTACGTTTGGTTATAAAATGTGGGTAACATGTGCAGTGCTGTTTCCCCGTCGAACGACTCAGTTTACACAAGTCAATGGGTGGGGTACCATGCCCGTACATTGTATTTTTTTCCATTTTATCCTAGATTACGATATCGAAAGTAGGTCATTTTATCAAAGATGGATGTCCTATTCAACAGCATTTCAGTCATATCAGGACGATGGGAGGGTATCAATGAAAGGCTGTGTGGAAGGGGACCCCGTTTACGATTGGAATGATTTCCTCCTGAGCGTATCTCAAGCCCGGGGCCGCCACATCAGAAGGCAGGCGCTTAACCTACTGAGCTACCGGGGCTCCTAGGTCATTTTGGTTGCTAACTAAAATGACCCAAATATTTTTAAAACACTAGAAAAGAGCCCGCGCAAGCGCGGAAATATTTCATGATGGTCAAGTTTATATAAAAAAGCGAGTTTTAATTTTTCAATGTAAATGGCCTTAGGCCCAGGTGAAGATATGACCTTTATCATGAATACTCACTAAAGCTTCATTTACCTCATTAGTTGTCTGCATCTACAAAATTTCAAGTAGTAGACTGCATTGTTTCTAAAAAAGAAAAATCAACTTTTTTCACTTTTTCCTAAATAAAAACCTAAGTGACTCAAAAGTTGACCTTGCCGTAAAACAGATCAACGTCATCCCAGGGTCATCATTTATATAAATTTGGTTGAGCTTTTGAGTCCTTGATGCTACATGCTAAGTTTCAAGATCATAGGATTTGTGGTTCTGGGGGAGAATTGGTTGATTTGATGCTTAACGTCCACGGTAAACAGCTAAAATCATGTCGGGACGGTCAGTTAACCTAACCACACTATTCCTGGGCAGGCTTAGACCTCCTAAGCGGTTAACCAGTACTAAGTGCACATACTTTCGCCAGTAACTGACAACTGCCCTTCTTGAATCAGCGGAAGGAGAAACGAAAGTATGTGGCCAGACTGGGTTTCGAACCCAGGACCTCTGACTTATGAGTCAGGTGCCCTACCGATTGCGCTACGCGGCCCGGCGTGGTTCTGGGGGAGAAGATTTTTTATTTTTTTTTTTACCATAATAAATGTTTGCCATCTTGGTTATGTGACCTGTCCTGGGTATTTTTTTTTCTGGAAAAAATGGGTCCTGGAACGTTTTGGGGGAAAATATTCAAGCCCTCTGAAGACTAAAGGCTTATTTAGCTTCGTTGAATCATTGAAATTGATTTGTCTGCTTCGCTGGAAAAAATGCCCTTTCTTACCTGGCGCATGTGTGTTAACCTTAGACATTTTTAATATTTGTCTTTTCGAAAGTTCAGTTCTGTTTGAATTCTCCTAACGACGTTCCCCAAGTGGCTCAGTGGTACGCAACCATAGCCGCACACACTTGGCGCCGTGTGTCCGTCCAACTTTTCGAAAGACCATGTGCGTTGAGCTTTATTCTTCAATGGGCGAGTTCGATTGGCTACTCGTATTGATTATCGTTCTGGAAGAAAATGGGTCGTTTCGAGCCAGGGCCGTCGGGACTATGACCATTTAGTTCTTCATCCGTTTAGACATATGAGCAAAAATACAAAAATAAATCCTTATTTATGGGGAATGACGTACGTTCATGGGTCGGATTTTTGCATTAGAACCTGCTAAATTTGGACTAACCCGAGTCTTCTCTGGCTGCAAACCCTTATTGGGTCTTGCAATACAATATTAGAGTTTTCACCACTTTCGTTCCTCTGACGTCAATAAGCCGCCAATCAAAATTATAAATAGGCTTTTTCAGTCAGAGAAGGCTCGGATTAAATTTGGACTTGCTAAGCAGCGCGCCGATATAACGACGCAGAACCGAAACGACCGGATTAATTTAAAACGTGTATTCGAGTACACGATAATTTCACTCGAACGCACCCATTGTTGACAAAAAACCAATAGTCGAAGTTTCTAGAAAAATACTTGGGAGAATTTAAAATGAAAGACGAATTTAATTCCCAAATTCTTTAAATCTACGTGAAACTAAAACACACGCTAACCGAAATTATCAATGATAGCAATATGCGAAAGAACCAGTATAGAAATTACGCTTGAAAATGCCACCAATTTTGCAGTTTATGCGTTACTTCGTTTATTTAGTATTATAGATTTTACGTGAAACTCAGATCAATGGTGTTTTTATTTGTTTAAAGTTGGCTAGGTGTAATCACGGTCATTTATAATCCGGACGAAACCGTGGTGAGAACCTTACAGCAATACCTCACGATAAAATATTTCATGATTTTTTTTACTATCAATAGAGCAATGGGGCCTTTTTAAAAACTGGTGGTAATACTGGTCATGAATATACTGGGACTGCCCTTTTCATTTCTTTCATGTATTCCTTTCTTTCATAGGATCTATTGTTTCGAAGTTTGCTTCTTTTAAAAGGACGATTTCTTATTTTTCTGGTGCTATTTTTAAGCGGATCAGCAAACTAAAAATATATTCAGCTTTTAATAATCACAAATCCGATATTATTTTCTTGCTTCTTGTATATAACGATCCAGATTAAAAGATATTTTACATAATTGTATTAAAATTCAAACACAAGACTATAATGTGTCACATAAGCAGCATTTGTAGTAAACTTTAAAAGACATACGAGCCGCGACACGACAAAACCAACAAATTGGTTTTGCGCCCAGCGCAGACTCAGATCAGCCTGGCCATCCGCCCAGCCTGATCAGAGTCTTCGCTGACCGCATGGTGGTAGCTTACACCCTAAGCTATCCTTTTAGCGCACTGCAAATACTCTCATCAGACTGGGCGGATGCCCAGACTGATCAGAGTCTGTGCTTTGCGCACATCCACTTTGTTGGTTTTCTCATGTCGCGCCTCAATTATATTGGGACACGTAAAAACTGAATAACTGTACTGGTCCTAAAAGAGAACAATTTGGTTTTACAACGCCGTTCAACGTTCAAAATCCGCAGCTGTAATGGCAAACATTGTAAAGCCTAATTAAACTTCTACTTAAGAAGCAGTCTGATCTGTGTCTGCAATGTTTGCTCCGACCCGTCCCAATTGTCTTAATTTTTACGGTAAAGGACCATTTGTCAGGGCCCAATACCGAGAAAACTTGTTATAAGGCTTACTCGAGCTTCGTATGCCCAAATTGGCATACCTTTGTGAAATCAGCAAAGCCAAGTGTGGTTCCTCTGACTAGGCTGCGCATATACGCAGCCTGGTTCTGACACTGATGCGCAGTTTCACATTCACTCACGCCTTGAGATATTTTTTTCACAACACAAGTAAGTCTGTCCTTGAAAGGGCCCCAGCTGAAGTTGTCAGCCCACATTAAGAAGTGCCTCTTTATCCGCAAACCTTGTCACAGTTTAAAACTAATTATCGAAGAATAAATCAAGTTTGATCAAAGATATCTCTTTGACATATCAAACTAATATTTTATACAAACACTGATCTTACAGAGATAAGAATTTTCGAAATGTCTATTATCCTATAACCCGAATCACAATCAGCTGAAATCAAGAAACATCTTTAAGAAAGATAATTGTCGAAGATGAAATTCGTATTTAAAGAACAACTTTTTAGTCATGTCAAGGACGGATCCACCGCTTCCTGGGTATTATCAGTACTTTTGTAAAGTAAATGTGTCTTGTTCAAGGACAAAACATGAATTCCCGAGTGAGAATTATCGTGATCAGCCTTGGTCGAGTTCGATTACAACTATTGTCTGGCGATAGTATGTCATGGAAGAAGCGGGTCAACTCGGCCTGCTTTCTGTAAGCCTGGGGTCTTCACGGCTCCTGGGTCATCTCGGCCTCTATTCAACTCGTCCGAGTCAATTCGGCCTGCTGTTATTTGCATCCTCGCCCCAACCTACGAAGATGGGCTGCGCCAGGAAGGAACGGAAACAATAAACGAATGGAGTTTGTTGGGTTGTTGATTTAATAAGAAGTCCTTCAAAATGGTGGACAAAACATGAATTAAGGGACGTTCCGGGCCTACAACAATGCAATGGCGCTGGGATAGCCGGACCAAGGTGCAGGGCAATTATATTTTAATTGTTTCCATAGTGCCGGAGATTTAAGATTGGGGTCCTTTACCCTGTGAGATTTTCTGTAGTATAGGGTCGAAATAAGAGCAAGGTTGTTACCATCAGCTAGTCATCAAAGGTCTCTGAAATGTAAAAATTCCATTTCTGTACGTGGGGGTTTTGGATACAAATGACTGGCGCATAGATATATATAACCATGCGGCACCATGGCCAAAACTGATGTTTTCCTTACTCATTTTCATACAACTTCGATATCCTAGTTTATTTGCCACCAGTAAGATTTAATGGCATGACTGAACTGCAAAAATACCGATACCTCACCAGGAGCTAGCTGTAACCAGGGGAACACTTATTAAAAGTCTCTTTCTTAGCTTTTTCTGCCTCATATTTTCATGATTTTCCCTGACTTCGTTTGGCCCAACTGCTAAGGGAGTGAATTCGTGAGTTTGTGAGTGAGTGAGCGTGTGTGCAATCGAGCGAATGAGTATCAAGATAAGCCTGCATCGAAATAATTTCTTATCTAGAAAATTTTATCGCCGATGCAATGAAAGCACTGTTTGTTTCCTTGTAATTTTAGCAAGAAATACATCAGTTGTTGATGAAAGAAAACTGATTTCTGGCGCGGCAGATCGGAAGCGCGGTGCGGTTATGGCTTTCATACTAGACCTTTAAATACACGATTGGAAAACTCGAATAAGCCTGATCTACGGCTGCTCAAACGGGTCATGAAATTTGCAAATACACTTTTCGTCATTCGTTATTATTGAATAAAACACGTCTATCCGCAAATAACGGCGATTAAATTAAAAAGGAAACGACTGAGCCAAAATAAAGTTTATATTCATAAAACGTCATTTTAAAACTGTTTCTTTCAAAATAGTAGATTGTGTTTACTATCCCCCATACAATAAAAAGCCGGATGCAGGTCATGCATGCTATGATATGTCTTCGACAAAAATCAACATAAATTTGGAAGGACAACCCAAAATTAAGAGCCAATATAGTTCAACTCAGGGGTTATCTTACTTTACCGGACTCGATAAACAGCCAGAATTGATTTATAAAGATTGCTAAAATGTCCGACATTAGAAACTTCTTACTCATTAAGGAAGAAAATTATATAATATTTGAGCCGCGACACGACAAAACCAACAATGTGGTTGTGCGTCCAGCGCAGACTCAGATCAGCCTGGGCATAAGCCCAGTCTGATCAGAGTCTTCGGTGTCCGCATGAAGGTAGCTTAGTCCCTTGGCTACCCTTTAAGTGCTTAGCAAAGAGTCTGAACAGACTGAGCAAATGCCCAGGCTGATCTGAGCTTGCGGTTGGCGCACAACCACATTGTTGGTTTTCTCGTGTCGCGGCTCATTTAACTTCGTCTTTGCAAATGACTGCAAGTGAGGGAGTGCTACCATCTGCATTTGTGTGGTCGAAAAGGATACCAAATATGGGGTCATATTACAACAAAAACATCCCCGAAGTTTAGTTTTAGCATAAACGCATGACAAACAATCGACTTTTAAAGAAACAGTTTTGATTGCATAACACCCTAATGACCGTTTATTGGAATATGGAGATATGAGATAAGGAATCAGCAGGGGTCCTAAAGAGACCTTTTATTTCATATAGGTAGAGGCTACAGTGAAGGGATTTTATGACATAATCACTTCGATGATGTTGGGGACTGGGAAAGGATATGTTTATTGGGGGTAATTATGAGTGCCACCACTCTCATATGGGCTGAAAAATGTGTCTTTAAGAATCCATTTGCACAATAATTCAGCATCCTGGTCATTTTATACTATCGTGTGAAATAAAGCCTTTCTTTAAAATGACTTAGACTCCCTCTGTAAATTAATTAAATTGATTGTAATATAGTGAATGTTCTTAAAAGCTGTGTATTTTGGGACAGTATCAAGCTTGCCCGATCAGACCGAACTGTCACCCAGGGAAGCGAGAATATTCCCACTCCCACCTACTGTCCAGTCGTTAAGATTTTAATCATTTTCCGATTATTAACAAATAAATATATACTATTAACTTTTAGTAATTATTTCGGCACAAAGAAAAACTGATCGGACTGAAACCCAAGCTACATGCAGCAGGCCAGAATCAGGAAGACGGCCTAATGTCGCAAGTTCACGGCATCTTTGCTCCAGCCTAAACACTCCGTGTACAGGGTTTTATAAAATATTCCTGTGCGCAACATTTTATAGGTGGGGAATGTAAATTCAGTATTCTGATCTTGGTCTAAAAATGTTTGTACAGACACTGTACTACATGCAAGACCTAAGTAGATTTTCTTATTTTAGCTATCAATGAGATGTTAACATTAATTTTTCATGAAAGAAGACTTTGAGCAATTAAACACTGGCTTGGTGATACAGATGTATTGTTCCTACGTAAACAAATCAGTCTTACAAAGTAACAAACAACAGATTGGATAAACAGAAGTTTCCTGTCTCCTTTTTTTTACATTTGACGGTAACTTGAAATACCGGAACAAACATCTTTCTGTTGTAAGGGGTCATATACTTTGTTACCAAATAGTGGTACCTGCTCTAACACACTATTATCAATGGAATTCTTACCAACAACGCCGGTTTCGGATGAAATTCTAACACAACCCACATTTAGAAATCAAGGAAGCGAGTATGTAATAAATGACCATTCCAGAACAGTTGGAATGAAGCATAACCACAGGTTAGAAAGGTTTCTATATGTTGTAGTTGTTTAACATGGTATTATTTTCTTTGATAGTGACATACTAAAAACGTTGTTTCTATTCATATTTCTCATTCACTCATTTTTCACTGTAACCATCCGAGATGCACCGTAATCGAATGGTTAGAGTGACCCGATTATGGTGCAGAAAGTCGCCGGAAGGTCGTGAGATAGCGCCCAGGTTTCGCCATCCGACGACATGAAAAACTCTGTCAACCCAGCAGTATATGGGTACAATTTTTCGAATCAGGAAAGGATAAGCCAGCAAAAGGAGAGGGATGCTGTTCCTTCTTCTGAATGTATTCTGCTCTTGAATGAACTCTTTAAAATTTTAATCCTCCTTTCATCTGCTGTGCCTCTAACCCATACTGCCCATACGGCTATTAGGCTATGGGAAACCATTACCTTTTACTAGGTTTCTTACCTATCTTAAAACATTCCGGATTTGGCCAATTTTGGTGCCCATGCCTCATGCTTAAATAATGAGAATACATGTATAACAAGACCTGTCCGCGTACAGGATAGCTCGCCTGCAGTGCATTGCCCGTCACATAATAAAACTTTAACCAAAACAGCCAATCCGGACGCCGACGCGGACGCGGACGCCGACGCGGACGCTGACGCCAGGGTGACAACATTAGCTCTTCCTGAACTTTCGTTCAGGCGAGCTAAAAACCGTGGACTTCTCAGAAACTTTTTAAGTCTGTGATATAACATTGGTCTATTTTAGCCTTCTAAACGAATAAAAGAAGGCATAATGTTTTCACAGGTCAGGGTCATTCGTTGATTGTCACTCATATTTGTGACCCGTCGCGCAAAAAGGGACGAGTTGGGTGGATGACGTTGTTTCAAGAAATTACGTTATGACGTTGACGTCACAATTTCTTAATTTCAGTCGCGCGATAAACAGGTGCCCTCATTTTTGTCAATCATTTCTGGCTTTATTTTAGGGGATTTTATTCCGCCAGTCTGTCAAATATTTGACGTAAATAAAGTTTCGTTCCTTGGAAGAGTATTTATTAAAATTTTGATGCCGCGAAAATATGAGTCGCACAAGATTCCCTTTCCGATATTTGTTTCCTAAGCTTAGAAGATGGTGATAAAGAGACCCTAGATTTAGTTACTGATCTGAATAACATTCGTTATAATACCTCAAGAAGTGATTACTTAAGAAGTGAACAGTATTACCTTGAAAATGTAGAAAGTGGCAGTGATTCGGGCAGTGATTCTGGCGACGATGAAGACGAGGGGTCATTTGGGACTGTACTTGAAAGGCGGGAAGACACTGAATATGTTAAAGATGTGTCCGAGTTTTTTTTTTTTTTTTTAATCGGAATGTAGCTGCCAGTCTATTAAAGCTAAGCGATTCATAAAATAATTTTGGATCTTATTTGACACCGTCGAATGAAATGTGCTAACTTGTCCGAAAAGTATTACAAACTGAAGAGCTTTTCAAAGATAAACAACAATTTTGATTTTGTACATACAGCTAACTAAATCAATCTGTTGCATGTGTGTGTGTGTGTGTGTGTGTGAGGGAGAGAGAGAGAGAGAGAGAGAGAGAGAGAGAGAAAATTATCATAAAAAGGAGTTATAGCTTATACATCCCCTCATTTTTTTCTATTCACAACACAATGTTGTGCTTCAGGAGATAAGAAGCAGGCGTGGATTGGTCCATTTTTTCTTTCTTTCTGTTTTTTCTGCGGAATGACGTCATGCTCCTCATTTTACTTAAAAGCGGTTATTCTATAATTTTCCAGGCATTTTCATTGAAATTTGGAATGATTTCATGCAAAAAAAGGAGAAAAAAAATGCAAGCACCATGTTAACAAGGTCGTGTAATTAACCTCATTTGAAACCCAACTTCGTAGAGGAAAAAGTGGGGCATTATTCGAGTTCGCCAAAAAGTTTAGAATGAAGTGTCGAACCAAAACTGCTAAATGAAGTTGTACGCGTGAAATTTACGAATATTTTTGCCGAGGATGTTTACCAGACTCTGTCAGACTGTCCTACATGTTTCGTGAACTCGGCATTATTTTGCTTATTTTGTCTCAAAACATAGATGGTTGCTACTCGTTAAAACCGCCTCATCGCCGAATGAGGCGTTTCTAACAAGCAATTGCAATCTTTTTGGACCAAAAACAAGGGAAATACCATCAGTTACCATTACCTTGTGAAACAATCCGTAGAATAACTGGAATCCAGCTGCCAGTCCATTTCCCGTAATGTTTACGGGCGCCCGTAAAAATTGCAGAAACCATCACGCATAGTAGGATAGAATATAGCAGGTGTTGTTTTAGTAATATAGTCCTTCAACACTATAAAGTTATTTTCGAGTGCGATCAGTTACATATGTAGCATAACACTTACGAAAATGTCTTTAAAGGCAAACGCCTGTAAAAATGACGGGAAATGGACTGGCAGCCGGTTGCCAGTGATTCTACCGTAGATTCTTCGGATTTTTTAGTGTATAATTAGAACGACACTCTTCGAGTCCCATGAAGTACATGTACTGCTTTATATTGTTTTGATAATGGTTACATAATGGAGCCGCCATAAAGTGGCATGTGCGTCCAGCGAAGACTTAGATCAGCCTGAGTTTACGCCTAGTCTGATCAGTCTTCGTCGACGGCATGAAGATAGCTTAGACCCTTTGCCATCCTTTACGCGCACAGCGAAGCTTCTGATCAGACTGGGCGGATGTCCAGGATTATCTGAGTCTTCGTGTGGCGCAAATACCACTGCCTTGGTTTTGTCGCGACGCGGCTCATATATGTCCGTGCCAATTGATAGCACATCGAAATGCTTGTTTAATTTGATGTCTTTGTTACTGTAGGAAGCGGTCCCCGAGAAGCATGATTCGGAATATTTATTCAGCGAACAAAGTTTCGAAGGACGGCACACAAACAAACAGTTTCTTTATCTATCAGTTACAAGTTCTGAATGACCCTATTTTCCGACGTCACCACAACGTCATCAAAACATTTGTGACGATTCATGACGGTACCTGCGTTCTGCAGACAATTTGAACCCCAAAATGGCCAAGAACCACCAATATTTTTTATATTTTCCGAATCCTCTTAGATTTGCTTAACCTATGAGACATAAAACTAATTTTCGCTATAGGATACCCAACTCGTCCCTTTTTGCGCGACGGGTCACATTTTAATAATGCCAGGCATCTTCTGCTGCAAAGCCACTGAGCACATAGAAGCAAATTCACATGGGGCTTTCATGGGTCAAGTGAAATATGTCTTGTCGGAGCGGTTTAGGCCACATGAAAAAGAAGGCCGCAATGCCTGATCACGGCAAAACTTCTTTCAACATCTCTAGAACCAAAAAGGCCGATGGCATCGAAACTTAGTATAGAGTGTCTAGAACTCATACGCCATTAGTTTTCTTCAAACGAAAACTGTATGTTGAACTTTAAATTTTTTATGGGCATTTCAGATTTGCTTACATGTGCTTTTGTATTGGATAATGCTTAACAAGTAGATTTTTCAGAAACTGTTGAAAGATATGATATAAAAGTTGGTTAATATCATCAGCTAAATGTGTACATGTATCAGATATCAGGGACAACCACTGACTTTTGTCAAGGTCAGTCAGCTTTGAACAATCCTGTGAAGTCACATTGTCCGACTGATTCAACATTTCATCTGGAGTCTCGATTGGGCACAGAGACGAAAGCCTGTGTTGAGGTTACATGAACAAGTTGGCCACCAGGCCCATTAAATGGTAAAAACCTTTTATAAGTTTACTCTTACAAACCAAACATAAAATGACATTGAGACACAGCATTGGGATTCTGTGTGCTGGAAGCTTGTTTGGCCTATAACGCCATGGTACCCATGTCTCTTTCATAATATCTCTGAAATTGCCATTCAACAAAGCAAAATAATTCCGCAAGTACAAAACACTGATGATATCATTATCGATGGAAAGCCGGAAACTTCCCTGTAAAAATCGCGCTTAGCTATAAAACACAAGTGGTTACATGTTTAGGTGTAAACATGTTTAGGAATATGTCATATAGCTAAATATGTACGCCTTTTCTATTATTTTCCCGGACAAAGTCTGCAAAACACGTTTCGGATGAATCCATTCTCTCTTTTCCCCGTTGAAGAACGAAAAAAGAGACGAAAATTTTCACAATAAAAGGTAGATATAACCAGTTTTGTACATGTTTAATTTCTAAACATAAACCTAAACATGTTGCAAATTGCACATGTTACGATTTAAACACATATAAAAAAATCGGACTGCATTTTTTGCATTGATTCTAAACACATTTTTTACAGTGTTTGATAGCATGATGTAGACACGTAAACAGTATAACAAAAAGCAATTAAATCTGTTTGTCTGTCTGTCTCTCTGACTGTCCGTCCGCTTTTTAGCTCACCTGATCCAGAGGCTCCGGGGAAACTTATTGTATATATCCGTCGTCCGTCTGTCGTCCGATCCTCAACGATTTCAAACGACTTTTCTGAAACCACCATGCCGGTTGTAGCCAAATTTCATATATAGCCTCCAGGGCTTGTGAGAACAAAACTGTATTCAAATGATCTTGATCACATGACCAACATGGCCGCCATGCCAAATCAGTATATGGTAAAACCTTTGAAGTTATTCTTCACCTGAACCAACTGACCGATGGCCCTGACGCTTGACATATAACATTGGGTACACGAGAACTATAGTCATCTTAATGCGTACATGAAGATTTGTGAGTACCAGGCCATTCTTTGATCTTTGACCAAGGTCTCTCATATTTTGACAATTTCAAGCATTTCCTTACGCAACTGTGCCAATTGTAACAATTTTCACATAGCGCCTCAGGGGTTGAGGGAATGAAATCGTATTCAAATGGTCCAAGTGAAATGACAAATATGGCCACCACGCCCATATATGAAAAAAAAAAGCTTTTATAACCTTCTCCGTAACCAATTGACCGATGGCCTTGGGTCATAGTAGGCCAAAGGTCTACTGTGCTTGCAGTAGGTGGGGGTGGGGGTTGTTTGAACATTTCTCTCTCCCCTATCATATCTCTTTTTTTTTCTCCCTCTGTCTGATATAGACTGGCTCGATATAGACTGAAAACTGTCTCAAAGAGACCCGTTAAACCCAAAACAACCAGCCAACCAACTCACATATATCGCAAAAGGCATCTTCCGACAAGTCCTAGCTCAGCTGTGCAATTTTTTGAAGTGTTTGCTACTAAACTTTTGAGTGTCATGTTTGCACCGAATTGTCAACAGGCGATAAAAAAATCACCTGTACATAAAACATCACAGACGCGAAAAATCAATTTGGTGAATGATTAATTTATACGGTACGAAATGTCAATCGATTTTCAATCTCCTTGTAATACCTACAGGTGATTTCCAGGTGTAGTGACCGATAATATTCTCCAGATCGAGATCGACATTCGCAAACAAAGGTTGCGCTTCAAGTTTCCAAACGCAATTTCTATCTAATGCTGTACCTTTAATTTGAATCAAATTGAGAGAGAGAGAGAGAGAGAGAGAGAGAGAGAGATTCGATGTATAAGATAAATTTAAATGAAAGCGATCGATGTATAAGATAAATGTAAATAAATACTGAATACACTCTCAAGAGACACAGCTCTCTTTTTTTATTTTTTCCTCCATTTTTAACAGGCATCAACTCTAAAAGTAAAATTGTCTCCAGCAAAATCTTTTCTTTTAGGGTAAATCGCAACCCATTTTTGACGGGCCACACCATCCAGGAAGCAAACAGGAAGTGACAACAATAGTCTCCTTTTGCAATAATGGCGTAAAAAATGCTGGTAAACCCGCATGGACCTATCACCCGTGTTGATGTAATTGAACAAGATAAAACTAATTTGACATTATTTTTAATCACTGACGGTATATTGTAAACAATCTAAACTTTGGAACAAATAGGGCTGAGCAAACAATGCTGACCCAGATCAGGCTGCTCCTGAAGGAGCAGTCTGATCTGGGTCTACATAGTTTGCCATTCCATCTGCATCTTTTGAAAGCATCAATTTATTGAAAAACCATTCATTTTTATGACAGTTCATTTTTATGTAAATTCATTTTTGTATGACGTTTTAGAGTTTTGTGGTAATTGTGTCGCTATAATGGTTATTGCTACCGTTACAATAGGCGATATTTGTGTAGTAGGCTATATAAATATTTGTTCGATCCTCTTATTATCAGCGCTAGGCGATCAAATGAGACCATATATTGGAAATTAAAGGTGCTTTGTGTCGGCATGTAATAATTTCATTAGACAGTCTATCAATAGGTCACCTATTATCTACAGGGGACTTCAACTTTCAACAAACTGTTCTTCCTACCTAGTTTAGTCAGACCCTACAACGCAGAGGGCTTCTTAACCCTACCGATTGGACAGGTTCATTATGAATGCATTCGTCGTCTGATTTGTTTCTGCAGGCCAGCGCTTCACCCAAAGAATTATCGAGCCTCAAATAATGATTTCAAACGAAAATACCACGGGACTCTTTGTCGCTGCTGCTGCTCGTGGTCTAGAAGAGGTTCCTATACACTTCTCAGACTCAATCCAAACCCCAAATAAAAGGATATGCCACCCAGCCGACAAACAAGCACACCTTTTTCTTGCTTCTACTAGCCGCATGCGAACCAAACAAATCAAATATATGTAAATCGGATCTGCCATATCTTGAAAATGCGGACGCGTTTGAGTTTTAGAATAAAAAACAAATACATTGATGCAAACGAAAAGAAGTAAAACAACTGCTACACACGGAATGTAATTGTCATAGAGTACAAGTTTTCACATAATAAACGTAATCTGATGTCATTCACGAGTCCAGTTTGCAGTAAACACGGCCTTGTGGGATTTTTTTTTCGCTGATAAACGCACCGCTACAATGCATGTTGCCGCATTCGGAACTCCTCGGCCAATTCCATGAATCAAACCTCGGGCGTATGTAAGGCGGAGCAATATGCAGCAAAATCCAACATTTTGTTGTTCGGCCGAAAGTATACGCCGAAGCCATAGATCTCTAGGTCTACGAATGAATTAATTCTCGACCTGCGACCTTTTACAGCTGTTACACGGACATTCATTTAATGCTTTGCTGTTGTTAAAACAAAATAGTCAATTTTAATGACGAGACATTTGCTTCTTCTCATTTTATTATTTACTCGGTGCGACAGTGCGGCCATCTTTGTTTATATCGTTGTCTCTAACAACAGTCGTGTGACGTAAGTAGTCCCACGTCATACATCCGAGGTTGATTCACGGAATTGGCCGAGCGGTGTTCCGATTGCATGTTGCCGCTGACTAAAAGTTATCACGCACCGGCTGTAACTACAGTACGCCCTTTCCCTACTTCAGGATAATCCTTGTATATAAGAAAGTTACATACCATCTCGTGGGTACTATCGGATAAGTCCCATGCTGTGTGAGAACATAGGTTCCTTTTATGCTGGATGCATAAAAAGTATTGGAAAATCCAAACAGCATCAATTCTGCACCTACTGCAATTACAGCAGCCCTTGCCATATGATCCTGTCTGATAAATGATTGTACAGCGTCTGAACAACGGCCGTTTTCATGTTAGAAGAATAGAGAGAGAGAAAAAGATAACATCCCACACCTACTTCAAATACAGCAGGTCACTGTCGCGCCTTAAAAGTCTCCATAGTCCTATCAGTGGTAAAAAACGTCTGAACTCAAATCATTGTAAAAAGCACTTCAACCTTCACGTTTTGCAATAAATTGGGAGTTGGTATACATAGTTTAAGTCACACAGTATTACTGACAAAAAGTAGAGAAAACAAGTTCTTGAAAAATAACAAATTGCTCCACAAAACACAATTTTCTATTCTGGATTCCCGTCTAGCATTGCTATAAACCAAGGCAGGATAGTGATTGGGGTCCACGCCTGTACATTGTATTTTTACCATTTTATTAAACTTCATTTAATGAAATCGAAAGTAGGTCATTTTAGTTGCTTTTTTATGTGAAACTCAAGAATGTTTTAATTCTTTTTAAAGCCAGTTAATCACTGTCATTTACAATGAGGAAACTATAGCGAGACGCTTGCAGCGATATCTCATACATGTAATAATTTTTTATGCTGAGAGAGCAATGGCGCCTTTTGTCAGTAGGATGGCGGTCCTAAATTTTGTACTCATTACGATTTGCAGCCTGAACAACAAAGAAACTGTTGTTTTTTTCTGACACCGAAACTTCAAAAACTGAACGTTTGCTTTAGTTGTTCAGAAAAACCAGTCGTAGACCTGCATCTTATGATGAACTACTACATTTATATCCGCACGGAAACGAGCAGAAGCATTTGAGACAGTTTTCTTTTGTTTCATCTTTCACAGGAAGAAATATGTGTCACATGTCACTCTGGAAAGGCAAGCATTTGAGTCGCGACACAACAAAACCAACAAAGTGGCATGTGCTCCCAGTCTGATTCAGAGTCTTCGCTTGCGCTGAAAGGCTAGCTAAGGGTCTAAGCTAGCTCCATGCGGACAGCGAAGCCCCTGATCCCCAGGCTGATCTGAGTCTTCGCTGGGCGTACATGCCCACTTTGTTAATTTTGTCGTGCCGCGACTCATTGCATGTCGGATACGATATCAACGGTTCCTGTCTCTAGCCACGATGCCCACTATCAAATCTCGTGCGTGGTAGTTCAAAGGATACTATTAGTTTATTTGAAACAAGCCCGCATGCTACACAAGGTTTCTACATCTCCTGAACAGACTATTTTAAGCATACCGACTACATAAAAGCAACGTCTGATCGTAAAAATGTTGCTTTAGTGTTTTTAATTTGCACAACCCTCATTTTGGATTATAGCTGAACTTGGCCATAGGTGATTTAAATGAAGATCAGATATTTTGATTTCGTATCGATAGAGGAAATAAAGAGGAAATAATGAGCGTGCTGAAAGGGATTATTGTACAAAGTATTGTAATGACTTTAAACAAGTTAACACCGACTTGAAATATAAGTAAAGGACATAAAAGTGGCTCGTTTCTCGCCTGGACGAAATAGTTCTGAATTGTTGATTTAACATCATAGTCAAGATAACGACAAATTTGTTCCACAGTTTCATTGGATTCTTTTTTATTTATCAAATGCTGGGATTAAAACAGAAGGTGTAATCAGGAATTGATTTGATGGTGATAAGTCTTGGAAACCCGTACTAACCATACATTTAGAGTACGTTACAATACTTTCAGAAGAGGCGTACTACCTACGGACATAAATTTTGCTACCCAACAATTAAATAAATTGAATAAATACATAAATAGAACTTAACAGTGACAAACGAGCAAAAATGGCTACTGGAATGATGTTTAGTTATTTCAATAAAAGGTAATATGCTAATTATAGAATTGCAATTACAGGAATCATTTGGAGATAATTAGGGATAAGTTTTATTAAATAAGAACTGATTTATGAAACCTCATGTGATCAAAACGGACTCTAGACGAGGCGGTTCAGATGAGGGGTCAGAATATTAGTTTTGTTCAGATGTAACAGGACTTAAAAAAAAATCCGCGTATCTAAGGGGATGGTCGTCGGGTTGACGATAGTGCTGTGCAACTTGACTTTTTTTGCAAGGGTAGACTTTGGTTTAAACATATTTTATTCATTTTAGAAATTGTAACATACATACATATATAGTATACAATACAGGCTTGGGATTAGAACGAAAGCTGGACGCTTAAAGAGTTCTTCTCCCTAATATAATACAACTGTAAACAGTATGGTGGATATTTGTGTAAAGTACAAAATATTAAACCAAATAAACTAATAGGAAGCATTACCATAATATGAAAAAGAAACAGAAAGGTATAAAGCATCTCACAATACAGTGCAAAAACTAAAGAAAAAAGAATGATGAGCAACCAAAAGAGCAGAGACAATGAGAGAGAAAAAGAGAGAGATTCTCAGAATATATGAAACAGTGGATTGAGAGAGTGGAAAGGGTCGCAGCATTTCAGGTACATTCAGGTATGTCCGCTAATATTGGGTTATGTAAGTTGACATGTTCATCAGAAGTTATGACTTTGCGCTCAAAAGCGTTTGGAATCCACTACGAATTTATAGACTTTCTCAAATATTGTCCTATTGATTTCTTGTGACAAGGACAGATCACCGCACAAAAATAGGTTAAGGGTAGGATATTGGTAAGGAGAGACTGCATTTAATAGTTCATTGCGCTGGGCCAGGTAAAATGTACAATGAAAGAAAAAATGTTGAGCGTTTTCTATACTACCGCATCGACAAAGAGGAGAGTCTACTATATTCTTAACAAAGAGATCGAAGTTTAGAGAACTACAGTTTGTTCGTAGACGGGTTAGCAGTATTTGACTTTTCCTACAACCGGAGTAAAAGTGCTGGGGAACTTCTGGATTATCCTTTTGTAGAAAGCGTTTAAAGGAGGTCACTGATTCACACTGCTTTGCTTCAACAGGCAGATTGTTCAATGCCCTGCCACTAGATGGTAAAAAAGACATATAAAATTGGTTTGTTCTCGCATCAATAGTTTGTAAATCATTAGAGTTTCTAAGATTATAGCGTGATATGTTACTGACAGTCTGTGGTATTAAAGAGGATAAGTATAAAGGAGTAATGTTATACATCATTTTATAAAACAAGGTCAGTTTGTGATTGTTACGCCTGCATTCTAGTGATTCCCAACAAATTTCATTATAAAGTGAATGTAATGATACTAGCTTTGTTGTTCCTGTAGCGATCCTGGCAGCTTCATTCTGGATTTTATCTAATTCCCGTTTTTCGTTTTGAGTACAATTATCGAAAATAACATCTCCATATTCTATCAAGGTTCTAATGAAAGTAGCATAAATTGTTTCAAGAGATTTTCGATCGAGTTTAAATTTTAGTTTTCTCATAATAATGATTCTAAACCAAGCCTTTTCTTTGATATAATTTATGTGGTGATGCCAGGTACAGTCATTGGAAAGGTATAGTCCTAGAAGTTTGTGAAATTCTACTTCAGATATTTGGTGATTTTGCAGAAAAAGAGGTGGGTGCTGCATTTTGTTTAATTTACGAGAGAAAAGTAGAGCTTCAGTTTTAGTGGGATTAAATGTTTCTAACCAGGAAGCAGCCCATCGCGAATCTTTGTTAAGATCTGTGTTAAGACAATCAGCTGCTATTGTTGGATTTTCAACGATGATAAAAAGACTACTATCGTCGGCAAATAGACGAATGTTCGAACCTATGTCATTAACAATGTCATTAATATACATCAAGAAGAGTAAAGGCCCGAAAATGGAGCCCTGTGGAACACCAGCACGAATGAAACCCAGTCAGATGAAGTACATGGAAGAATAACGCGTTGCTTTCTGTCTGAAAGATAATTCTTGAACCAGTCAAGAGCATCTCCTGTGACACCAGCTACATTAAGTTTGTGTAAAAGACCAGAATGCCAAACCCGATCAAAAGCTCTGCTGATATCACAGAAGACAGCCCGCACCTCTTTACCAGAATCAAGTGCTTGGCGTAGACTTTGCGTGCACCAAGTGCGGGATGTGGTTTTGGAATCCATCTTATCTTCCTTATTATACATGTAGACTTTCTTATAGGCTCGATGTAAAATGAAATATTAATGCCTCATAGGTCCGTTACACCGAGAACAACCAACCGCTTATCTAAAGCTTCTATATGATAACGCCTTTAAAATTTCATGGATTTTGAAACTATGCCGTGGATATCATTTTACAGAACCCTTTATACGGGTCGGATAGGATCAGAAGAAGTCTGCACATGCCAATATAGACACATATATACTTTAAATGCTTTCAGTTTGACTTACTGATTTTTATTGATTGATTGATTGATTGTTTGGGTTTAACGGCCCTTTGAGACATTATTTTAGTCTATATCGGACCGTCTTCCAGAGAGAGGGAGAAAGAAGAGAAATGATAGACGAGAGAAAAATGTCCAAACAATCCCCACCCGCACCTACTGCAAGCACAGTAGGCCCTTGCCCTACAATGTTCCAAATCAGCAGGACGCCCGGCACTGGAAGTTACACACAGCACCATCGCACCACCCGACCATCCCCAACTTACTATCAGTAGTTAGAATCAGATCATTTCTCACAAACATGAGAGAAATGGAATATCGAAAAATGTTTGGTCTTTGATTAACACAAATGCCATCATTTTATAACATAAAGCCATTCACCATGACACTTCGGGCAGCCTGGTAAAAGGCTACATTTCATAAACCAGTAACAGTCGCTTCAGATAAATGACATTTAAACGCGGTTACTGCTTAAAGGACTACGATTATCTCGGGGCGGTGGAGGTGGGTTCGCATGTGTCTGCAATTGACATTGTCTTGTGTAACAATTTTTCACATTAGTCTTAAGTAGAGGTTATTTTGTCTTTTTACGTTTAGTCGTTATTATTAACATTAGTATGACTTTCATGTTTTCATTTTTGCCTCTCCAAGTGTTCTTGCTCAAGATGAAGGGAATGGGCATACTTGCATGGGAAGCAACTCTGGATTTTTTTCTTTATTTTGCCCCCCCCCCCCCCTCCCCCCCCCCCCCTTCTCATTTAGGGTCAACTCTACGGAAAATAAGTTTTCCTGTAAGAACAAGTTGTTTTTCTTTTAATAGTAGAACCCGTTCTGGAAGTATCAGGAAGACACATGACGTTGAATCAACTTTGATTCAATACTGATTCAACATTGTGTGCCCGATGGGGCCCTACCTAAAAATATAGAAGATAGCTCGTAGTCATATCTTACGGAATACTGATAAATATATACATTTCTTTGGACTTTATTTTGTTTGCAACTACCTGAGTGTTTATTTATCGAAAAAAATTGTACCTGGACGGCTGTGTCATTATTGATATTTATATCTCCTCTTTGTAAGGTTACAATACGATGGGATTTGTTTGGTTGTTGCTATGGATTGACTTCCGTATGTTATTGTGATACAGGTGACTTACTGTTTGATACCGTTTGATGTGTTATGTTGTATTAAACAAGATGTGTCACGAGATATTCAACCTTATCCAACCAACTAACCAACTCTTTTCGCATATGTCATGATATGACATATGCGAAAAGAATTGGTTGGTTGGTTGGTTGCGTTGGATTTTAACGGCTACTTCAGACAGTATTTCATTCTATATCAAGCCGTCTTCCAGAAAAAGGGAGAAAGTAAAGGAAAAGAATCGCACACCTGCTGCAATCACAGCCGACCCATGTCCTGCTATTATCGAAATTGGTAGGACGCCCCGTGACTGAAAAGTGCACAGCACCAACGCCCGACCCGACCACCCCTAGCGAACAGCGAAAACTCGGATCAGCATGCGTACTCGCGCAGATTGATCAGTCATATAAATTTGCGCATCCCGAGGAATCTGTGTGCAAGCGTATCAGTGTTGTCACTATTCGCACATTATGTAAGTCGCATTATGACGTGAATTACTTCGGGTCGGACAGACGGACAAGGGTGTGGTTGCATCAGGTGTAGTGTGGGGTGGATCTGGTTGGATAATTCCCGTCTCTCTCGTCGCCCCGCCCCTCCTCCACCCCCACTCCACAACCAACCCACATCCATCACACCACCGATGATGTCTGTATATAAATTATTAGCTGTCTTAAATGGCTGTTAAACTTGTAAGGCATTTAAACAACGGCTAAAAAGGAGGTCGGATATAGTTCAATACTAAATGCAACTCGCTAATTATTTGTTGTAATGAATACAAAATGAGCTACATCTACACACAGTATTAACTCTACGCATTAGGACACACAAGGAAAATGTTTCACACATATTTACCAATAAGCGGGTACACACTCTTAAATACTGAATCTGATCAGACTGCTCCTTTACATATATATGAAATCATCTGTATACATTCATGTATTTATATCATTATTTAATATACTACCAAAATGGCAAAAAAAGAAGAAAAAAGAGAGGAGAACTGTGATCAGATGCACGCCTGTTGCAGGCAACTCTGTTCCAGTAATTTAGGTCAATGAGTGAACACCTCCATCTTTGTTCGTCATTTCTACATAGGGAGGCGAATTTTTTAGACTTATTGCTCTTCCTGAACCGGGCCTACTCTTAAAGGAAAGAACCGGCTCTAAAGGAGCTACTAATTTTCTTTAGGAGTTGAATCTTGTGGGGGTGGTCGGGTGGTGCGATGGTGCTGTGTGTAACTTCCAGTTCCGGGGGTTGGGGGGGGGGTGCGATGATGCTGGGTATAACTTCCAGTGCCGGGGCGTCCTACTGATTTGGATAATAGTAGGGCAAGGGTCTACTGTGTTTGCAGTAGGCGCGGGTGGGGGTTGTTTGGACACTTTTTCTCTCATCTATCATTTCTCTCTTCTTTCTCCCTCTCTTTGGGAGACGGTCCGATATAGACTGAAATACTGTCTGAAAGGGCTGTTAAACCCTAAACAACCAACCAACCAATCCAGTGCCGGGGCGTCCTACTTATTTGGAACGTTGTAGGACAAGGGCTTACTGTACTTGCAGTAGGTGCGGGTGGGGTTGTTTGGACATTTTTTCTCTCGTCTATCTTTTCTGTTCTTTCTTCCTCTCTGGGAGACGGCCCGATATAGACTGAAATACTGTCTCAAAGGGCCGTTAAACTCAAATCAATCAATCAGTCTTGTAGAGATGGATGGATAAATGAAAATGGCAGGGTTGCTTCCCCTGACAGTGGACACAGTCACTACTCTCCTAAAATGAAGTTACAACACGTATTTCAGGATATTGTTTTCTTATTTTCAGTGCTTATCATGAAAGCTGTGTCCCGGCTGAGAAGCGCCAAGTTGCTGTTGATACCGGTGCCAAACCATTAAAAGAGGGAGAATACTCAAAATGTGATCACGTGACAAAAGACACAATATGGAAACAGAGTGTCGACACAGAGAGACGGTGCCTGAAAAATTGGTAAGAACCACGAGCTGCAGATAACAGGGGAGGGGTGGGATGAGGCTGTGGAGGGTTTCTGAAGATTCCTCTCCTCATTAGTACCGTCTCGCCAAAAATATATCGTTACCAATCCTAAGAATCGTCTAGCTCAGACGGCTCTTGTGAAGGGTGGCAACATATGTTTTCGTAAAGAAGTATTGATACTCATCTCTAAATTATTCAGGTTCCCCTTCTTATCTGGAGTACCGAGAAAATGACGAAACTGCACACTACACATTAAGGATTCATGTCAGATACATGTATATCCAGTTGGCATATTACATTTAAGCAACGTCGCACGGGCGCCGATGGTGGGACGCCGTTGTTTCTACTGTGTGTGCATTCTGGTTATACTTAATGAAGTTGACGCCAATGCTTTTCAATATGATATGGATGAAATAAACTTTTTGTACGGTAATTGTCCAATTCTATGCACAATTATGTGAATCAGTAACTTTGGTGGTTTGCTAAAATAGCACCTTAAAGCCAACCGGCTCCTTCCACATAACACTTCTGGCAAACTGTTTTGTTTCGCCTGTGACCAGACCTTGTCAATCCAAGATATGTGCCGCAACACGACCAAACCAACAAAGTGGCTTATGCGACCAGCGCACTCAGATCAGCCGGGGCAGTTGCCCAACTTGATTAGTCTTCGCTGTGCACTTAAAGGGAAGCTTAGGGTCTATGCTCCATGCCGACAACGAAGACTTTAACCAGACTGGGTGGATGGCCAGGCTGATCTGAGTCTGCGCTGGGCGCACATCCACTTTGTTGGTTTTGTCGTGTCGCGGCTTAATTATCAATCTCACATGCCTCTCTGATACCTTTATACCTTCCTCCAGTATCTAGACAAAAGTCAAAGACAAATATATTAATATATTTGGGAATTATTAGTTTAGTATTTATTTGAGTCTCACCCTCATAAGAAAGTAAAATTCATACAAACTTCAAAAATTAAACACAACCATGTTACTTTCATTAAAATTAGTGGCTCATAACAAATTAAATGATAGACTCGATATTCTTTCTACAACAGACGAAAGTGATAAACAATGTAAACAACTGATTATTACAATTCACGTTGTCAATGATAGAAAGTTGTTTTCTTTAGCCTATAATAACTCGCAGTGCATGATACTTTGGATACTGTAATAATCCTATTAGACGCCCGAGGGGCGTCGCATTTTGCGAAAGGGGGCATTATTTAGAACATAAAGTGTAGTAAATCAGTCACTGCCAAAATATCTCTAAGGTAAATTAGTATAGTTTTTGAGGCAGCAACTCTGCTATTTTTGCTTCCCCTCTCAGTAGGGGTCAATTCTTAAAGGAAAGAATTTTCTCCTCTTGGAGCAAATTATTTCATTTAAGAATAGACCCCATTTCAAAGAGCTACCTTATCCGAAGAACCAAACAGGAATTCATGCAAGTTAATATATCATTATTTTTGGAAAAGACTTAGCAGGGGGTGTTCATTAGAGCAGAGAGTTTATAAGAATTGATGTAGCATGGTTTGCGAGTCTTAGAAGAAACATATAGTTTTCTTTTTAATTTCGTTGCAGGGAATCAAATTGGGGATTTCTAGCAGAATTCGATGCACAGGTAAGATAGAACTTGAAAACCTGTTTTGTGTGATATGCAAATTGCGCAGTCTGATCCAGCCTCCGCGAATGCCCAGGCTAGTAAACGAATTAAACACAATTCGCTGAGACAATAATTCAGCCTTGTACAGTTGGTGATATTATGCATTTGTTAGTGTCTAAAGGATCTCATAATCACGAAACATTAGTAGAATTGCGTCTTAAGAAGTTCTGGCTTAAGGCATACGTATGCCACGAAAGTAAGTAGGAAAATTCTCATGAAATGACACAATTAAAACCCAAATCCCACCAAAGACACCATGTTGTAAAAGACAACACAAAATTAGACATCAAAGACATCACCAGCGATAGCTAGTCGAACAGCTATTTCGCGTGTAAGTGGTTACCGGGTTAGCCTTAACAACGCAAACAATATATCAATAACAGACATAGCAACAAACAACACGGAAAACAACCAAGAGGAGCCAAACCACAAGCCGCATTCGACAACATGCGCAGTTTGGGCAGGGCATGTGCATCCTTCTAAAGAGGTCTCCATCCTCGTAGGTTATAAATGCCTTGGTCTCAGCTCTGATGCACAGCCGCACTTGATGGTCCAGGATTGTGTTTTGACCCAGAGTTCGGAGTAAAGATTCGGAGTTCGGAATAAAGAAACGGGTCTTTCATGAGTTCGGCAGGTTCGGAGTTCGGACTAAGAATGGGTTGTTTGTTGGTTCAGTTCGGACTAACTGTGGGTCCATGTTGGGTTCGGCAGGTTCGGAGTTCGGACAAAAAGGTGGGTCCATTATGAGTTCGGCAGGTTCGGAGTTCGGACTAAGAATCGGTTGTGTGTCGGTTCGGTAGGTTCGGAGTTCGGACTAACTGTGGGCCATGTTGGGTTCGGCAGGTTTGGAGTTCGGACTAACTGTGGGTCCATGTTGGGTCTGGCAGGTTCGAAGTTCGGACTAAAATGAGCCCTTTATGGGTTTGATAGGTTCGGAGTTCGGACTAACTGTGGGTCCATGTTGGGTTTAGGCAGGTTCAGAGTTCGGACTTGCAATGATTGTGGCATGGGGCACTTTCTATATTTTGGATGGGTTGTACTCCCGAGTTGATCTATATTGTTCCCAGTCTTTAGTCCAAACTCCAGGTTTGCCAATCCCAGGTCGGACTTGGTCCTTAGTCCGAACTCCCAAGTCTGCTGAACTCATGTTGGACCCAATCTTATGTCCAAACTCCAGATATGCAGGGTTTACCATGTACTCAAGTTGGAACCAATCTTAACTTCGGACTCCAGGTTTGCCAAACCCAGGTTTCACTCAGTCTTTAGTCCAAATTCTGAGACTGCTGACCTATAGAGATTATTAAACGGTTGTTTTGATCCCAGCCCTGATCTCAGCCAGAGATGACCAGATTGGCCCGAGCCAGAAGTGAGATGACTGCGCCAATAAGCAGGAACAGCAATTAATGACAAGTTGATTGGTGAAATTGCCGGAATTTATATTTATTGATATTTATGGATTGGTATTTATTGCCGGAAAACTGTATCGACAATCTTATGAAATCCGCCAAACAGAGAGAGAGAGAGAGAGAGAATTGGCAAACGTAACTCTGAACGCACTAAATCAACTATCACTGCAACTGCAGATTTATAAACATATATTAAGACAAGACATAATTAACAAACAACACAATATTGTTCTCTGGCGCTGATACAGTCAGAGGACCGAGATCTGATCTGGGATCAAAACAACCGTGTTATGATCTTTTTATCATGTACTTATATGTATAAAAATGAATGCTCAGTTCTAGTACCGAGGAAAACTCTCCGGTATTCCGCTGGACCTGTGATGTGAGAGTTGCAGTTGCAGATATCCTTCGAGTCTAATACAACCAGAGTCGTCTTTAATGTCCCAGTACAACATTCACAAGAAAGTTAGAAATTAGAGAAGCGAGGCTGCTTAAGCCTGCTTTCATGACAGATGTTTATAGAAAACTGTTTCGACACGAGTGACTGTGACAAACCACCACAGAAATCATTTCTGGGTGGAGAAGGGCAGAACCGGGAAAATGTGCATGTTTTGAGTTCTTTTTAGCTCGTCTGAACAAAAGTTCAGGAAGAGCGATTGCACTACCCCCGGATGCAGCGTCGCCGTTAGTGAAATGTTAAAGTTTTACATTAAAGTTTTTTGTATAATGGGCAAGGCACTGTCAGGCGAGCTATCCTGTCCATTTATCGACTGCATTTAGGGTCAAGGATGATGGTTTTTAAAGCTTTCAGTATATGATTTTAGGGCAACAATGCTGTCGAAACGCATTTGTTGTGTTAAAGTAGTTAGAGATGCAATTAAAACCTTTACTTTGCCAATTTTCAAATGCAGATTCAAGAGGGCTGACAGGTTATACCAAGGGCGAGACAGATATCCGTCTCGGCCCTCTATCAAGAGCAAGTTGGATATCCTTCTAGGCCCTCGACATAGCATTTTGGAGCGTATGGCCAGATCATACCTCACAGTGTGGAAAATACAGTGGGACCAAATTAGATGTATCAAAGGCAATACAATAAGCATATGATAAATAATGTTCCCAGTCTTTAGTCCGAACTCTGGGTCTGCCAAACCAAGGTTAGACTTGGTCCGTAGTCCGAACTCCAAGTCTGCGGAATTAATGTTGGACCCTATCTTTAGTCAGAACTCTGAGTCTGCTGAACCTAGGTTGAACTCGGTCCTTACTCTGTACCTCGAGTCTGCCAAACTCATGTTGGACCCAATCTTAAGTCCGAACTCCGAGTCTGCCAAACCTACGTTTGACTCGGTCCTTAGTCCGAACTCCGACTAGTCCGAGTCTGCCAAACCTAAGTTGGACTCGGTCTTTAGTCCGAACTCAGAGTCTGCTGAACTCATGTTGGACCCAATCTTAAGTCCGAACTCCGAGTCTGCCGAACCTACGTTTGACTCGGTCCTTAGTCCGAACTCCGAGTCTGCCGAACCTAAGTTGGACTCGGTCTTTAGTCCGAACTCCGAGTCTGCCGAACCTACGTTTGACTCGGTCCTAAGTCCGAACTCCGAGTCTGCCGAACCTAAGTTGGACTCGGTCTTTAGTCCGAACTCCGAGTCTGCCGAACCTAGGTTGCACTCGGTCTTTAGTCCGAACTCCGAGTCTATCGAACCTAGGTTGCACTCGGTCTTTAGTCCGAACTCCGAGTCTTTATTCCGAACTCCGGGTCAACACACAATCCTGGACCAACCTGCGCACTTGCACATGAACAGTTCGCATGTCCCTAAAGCATGTTCACAAAATTTTGAGCCTCGACAAAGTGGCATGTGCAGCCAGCGAAGACTAAGATCAGCCTGGCCATCCGCCCAGTCTAATCAGTTCGTTGTCCGCATAGAGCTAGCCCAGTCTAATCAGAGTCTTCGCTGTCTGCATGGAGCTAGCTTAGATTCTTAGCCAGCCTTTAAGCGGCCAGCGAAGACTCAGATCAGACTGGGCGGATGCCCAGGCTGATCTGAGTCTTCGCTGGGCTCACGTGCTACTTTGTTTATTTTGTCGTGTCACTGCTCAAATGCTCAAACGACAACCGCAACTGACAATACCACAGTTTTTGTGGACGTAACTGTGGACTCAGCTGGTATGGATACATCAGCCACACTAGCCATGAAACAGATGATCAGAAAGTTTACTGTAATGTTAGATACACTTTAGTTCAAGTTGTCGTTGCATTAATATATTGCAGATTCTAAGTGGGGTAAGTAGATGGACTGGATTTGGTGTTAAGTTTGACTTGTTTTCTGTGTTTCAGAGAGACAGCGTGCCCATGATAAGTTTAATCTGGGCACTGTTATGCATATTCTTGCCAAGGGGGTGGTTTGGAATTGAAAGTCTGCTCTTGAGCTAAACTGAAGAGTCTAACACCCCTTAGGGGAAAGTCGGGTAAATTCGGAGAGCGGATAGATTCGGACAGTAACATTGTATCCTTTATATTGTTTGGAATTAAAAACAAAATTGACTAGGCAAACAGTGAAAAACATGATGTCTCATCTGGATTTTCACTGTTTACAATGGTATGTCAGACTTTACCCACTGTCCGAAGTTACCCAACTCTACCCTATGATTGATGCTGTTTGTGACATGATGTAGACCTACCTTACAGACCTCAATACTCTCTCAGTGTGTTTATTCATGAATAATTCATTCCAGGATGTCGCTTCATGTAAATGACCACGACTGGCCGAAACATTCTTAATTTTCTCATAAAAAGTGTTAAACGAGCTATTTGGATCTTTCGTTATTGATCTAAATTCGAAATCGTAAACTGCGACTAGAATCCGAAAGTACTACAAACTTAGATTTGTTGTGTATGTCCCGAGTGATCCACATATCAAATGCTATAAAGTAACCAAAGGGGACACAATTTAGTCGTATATTAACGTCATCCATAGCCTAAATTTAATTTTAGCAGCTCGTATTATAAAGTACCAGGCTCTAACAATTACTCTAAGATATTGATTTAATTTTTCGAGTAAAGCATAATTCTGTAAGTGAACGCCCGACGGAATAAAAAACATACTGGAGCCGGCAAGTTTTCATCTGTAAAATATCAAGGCCCAGAAGCTATGGATTTTGTATGATATATAGCACGCAACTGCAAGTTATGAAGGGGCGGTCGAATTTACAAGCCTAGCGGAATATATGTTCCTTATTGTCGGCATAAAATTGTCATTTTATTTTGATGCTTTTCACTTGTCAAAAACTTGTATCCACTAATTTTGTCAGTTACTTGACACACTGTATGCATACCGACCAACATGCTGGCATCAAGGGTCAAGGTACAACCGCTGTACACCACAGTGAGGTCTGGTGGGGTCAGAAGTTTCACAGTGCTGTTTCTGCGTCATATTAAATGGAAGAACTTGGACTTTTTAGAAATGAAGATTGACAGATAAGCCCAGTGCTCTAGATAAAAAGGGGTAACGGATAATTCAGGGGTAATGATGTCCCCCCACCGAAGGTGAGGGGGGACATATTGTTTTCAGTGCGGATCCCGTCGGCGTCGGCGTCGGCGTGACAGATTCTTGTATGCGCGATATCTCTTGAACCAATGGATGGAATTTCAGCAAACTTGCATTGATATTGTAACGGGACCACCTCGTCGGGCAAGTAACTGAAATACTTTTGACAGGTCAGGAATTAGTGATGACGTTACAATTACAACTGTGGGTACGACCTGGGTCGTATTCAGTGCTACTGGGAAACGAATAGACAGCCAGCCATTTTTAATTTTCTTAATTTATTAAATTTGCCCTTAACAATTTCGGATGTGGATATCAGCAAACCAACTAGCAATAACTTTGTTACTTAATGCAATGAAGATTCAGTTATGGAACCGATAGCTGTCATAATACAAGTAATATACATTGATTTTAAATTCAGCGCATTTATCAGCCAAGGTTATTTTACTTATAAATATTATGTATCTTTCCTAACATTGTATTTATAAGAACAAGTTGGCGGTTACAATATAATCAATCTGAATATTTATGAACAGATACTCAGCCTTAACACTGCAATTTTAATGATCTTGTTATATGCCTTGTAATAGCTACGCCGAGCTAGGAGGAATTTCCCCGAGGTAGGCAGAAAAATAACAATCTGAATAAAACTATATTTGGTAAGATTTATATTGGCAACCAATTCGTTTACAGTCTACGAGTTACTACAAACCGCTCCTAACAAGCGCAACACTGCAACAAGCTAGACTGTTATAATGTTACTTCTGTGCCTACCTTGGCGTAACAATATTCACGTCTATTTAGAGAAAATATTCAAACAAACATTATTTAATAAGTTATAATTTTGGGGAAAATGCACTGATTCTTATCAAGGTGAAATAAGTCCTTATTAGTTACTATTACCTACGCTGTTATGCTACCTATATAGAACGTCTATGCCTAGATAGGCGGAACTTGTTCCAGTTAGGCGCAAGTACAATTCCATTAAGAAAACATGTGAAAATAGGCTCTGCCAGTTTAATAACACTCCACAAGTTGCTACAACATGTGTTGACAAGCACATAAATCTGCAACAAGGTAGACTGTCAATGACGTACCCTTCGCCTATCTTGACATGAATGCGGTGAGCCTAACTAGGCAGAATGTACTTAGAAAAATCAACAAACCAATATATTTATTTTAAAAAGAAACCTTATCCGAGCTAGGCATAATTCATCCTAGGTAGGCGTCATAACAATTACAGACATATAATAAGTAGTTGATTTACAGTTCGGAAGTTGCTACAACACGCTTTCCGCAAGCGCACAACACTGCAACAAGCCAAACTTCGGTGTGTTGTACTCCGCCTACCTCGGCGTATTAGGGCTTATGCCTAGCTTGGCGTAAAGCTTAACTTTTCAGTCAAATCTGCCATCAAACAATATTAAGTATTATAAATGTTTAGTAAAAAAAACTATATCTTAATTTAATATTGAAAACCATGTGCCAACTTCGCCTAGGAAGAGGTGAAAGAGTGAAGAAAAGAGTTTCAGCCGAGCTTGGCGGAAAGTTCGCCTTGATAGGAGTGGGTGGAGATGGATAAACAAAGTTTATTCATACATTATGTGGGCCAGATTTCTCTGCAGGCTTCTTTCTTGGCATAGTTCGCCAACAATCAAGAAGCAACTTGAATATTTAATTCAACTCAGCAAACCCAGGCTGAACAAACAAACAGCAGTTGCCAACAGTCGCAACTGAAATTGTTCTGCCTTCGTTCCGGTATTTATAGCGTCCACGGGTTTCCAGATGCCCATGCGCTCCGTATCGAAAAGTGTATTAAAGCGGAAACCAGTACACGCGCATAGCAACTTATGCGGGACACTCGGATCTTATGGTTTAGTTACATATGGAAACCAAAACAAGCGCGAATGACAGCTTAGAAATCGAACTTTTGAACAGGAATAGATGCAAAATACAGCTACAAAAATGGATTATAGTAGCTAAAAAGGGTATGCTTAGTTTATTTAGCATTCCAATCTTTTAATCTAGATGTGAAATCTCGCTGTCAAACTGTATTTGAAAGGAAAATGCGATGCGAAGTTGACACACGTTTCGCTTGACCATGGTTCGTTTCGCGAATCCAAGATCGTGTTTACGATATGAAAACAACATGACTATTGTAATCATGGAACAATATGAGAAAATAACAGCCAATAGCCAGACGCCGTTACAACAGCCCCCTACCTTGAAAAGGCATGGACCCCATGTGGATTGTCAAGTAAGTATTACATAGCTTGGAAAGTCGAAATATCCTTATCTTTAAGTCACAATTATTTCAGGGAGGCAACTGGCTATTATGCTGTAATTTCTTTTTAGCTATCGGTTCAATGTCAAATGTATATACATGTGTAATTTTTACCTTGAGGCACCAAACAATAAGAGCAATTTAACCATTCTTCAAAACACAACTGTTTGCTAAAATATTTGAACAATTCCATTTTCTAAGCATTCAACATTACATTTAACTTCAATGTGAGCTAACAACCTCTATATTCAATCACATATTGAATTTCAGATATGAGAACAGCAAAAGTAAGAATTTGGATCCAGAGAGACTCTTATACTACTGTTCATACAGTGCCTACCATGATTTCAAGTGAACGTCGATGCTGGTTAATCGAAATCCACCCAAAATTAAGGCAGGTGAGTTTGTGCCTCCAAGTTTTATGAAGTCAGAGCAAACTTCATGACTGTCATCAGAGAAAAAAATAATCTTATACATTTCTTGTCATAATATAACATTGACAGTCAATAGAATAAACATACAAGAGTTGTCATGCATTTCAAACACATTCATTTTACATTTTGACCATTACCAACATTATATCACTCACAAATTTAAACATAGCATACCAGAATCACACATATGATAACTGACTATCATTTAAAAGTTTTGAAACAACATCCCCACTGAAAAGGTCAATGAAATATCCGTGACATTTCACTGGAATTTAGTGATATACACTTAATTTCAGTGAAATTTCAGTTATTTTCAGTAGAGACTTATCAACAATTATAGTTTGCACAACAATAAATCATTTGAGTACCCTGGAAGTCACTTACATCAAAATCTGATATTATTTGAGAGTACCCTGGAGGTCACATAGAACAGAATCTGACGTGCGTTTTTATATATTATTTGTCTTAAGTAATCGCTCAAGAATTCTTACCAGTACTGTAACTTTCAGCATTACTTTGTGCTTGTACATACCGCACTAATCATAATAAACGCCTCCTACCTTTTTTTTTTTTCTGAAATTAATGTATTATTAACTTGCATGAATTCCTGTCTGCTTCTCTGGATGAGTTAACTCTTTGACTAGGAGTCTACTCTTGAAACAGAAATGCTCAAATACTTGAAATGCATGAACAACAAATATCTGACTCAATCCACAACTGCTTTCAGTTCAATTCATATCATTCCTAGTAACAATAGCCATCCTAACAATAAACTTTTACCTTAGACTGATGTTATTATTACTTCATACATAATAATGATTTTTCCTTTGAATTGTGAAAAAGATGCCTGCCAATTATACATAACCTACTTTATCTATTAAATATAAGAAAATGCTTCAGATAAATGCTGTTAATGATAATGTCAATTGAAAGGTCACTCAATTAACATTTATGCCAGATTTCAAATTTTAAATCATGATTAAAATTCTTAAATGACTGATGAAACAGGATTTTTTTTTTTTTTTTTTTATACAGTTAACCTTATGTTTACAGAAAATTGTTGTTGAGAGAAAAGCCTACTTTACAAAAATTTAGAAAAGCTCAGATAATTGATTCTTCCACTAATAAATGTTCAAAAAAAAATCTGTCTTAACAATTTCAGAATAATGCATACTTGACCAAAAATAATCTAAAAATAATAAACAGCTTGGAAACTTAAACTAAGCTTAAACTAATTCCAGAGTCTTCTTGTTGGTTCTTCAGATGTAGTTTCGTGAAATAATTGTCCCTGATTTATATGGTAAATTTTCGTCTCCCTTCATTTCCATGTTTATTATTGTTTATCGAACTTAAGTTGTATTATTTTAAAGCACATAAGATTCACGAGTTTTAATTACAAACGCGATAACAATTTCATTTCACGATTTCTTGCTTGTTTAGACTCCAGCATCTGGCATCAATTCACATCTGGGTTCAGTTCATATATGGATATGAACCGCAGCAAAGTTCAGTTCATATATGGATATGAACTGCAGCAAATTTCTTTGTTTATAGAAACAAACTAACAACAGCCTTAGTGAACGTTAAGTTAGGCTATAATCATCAATCCATCCCATACAGTTCAGTGGTTAACTTCAGGCGTCTTTTCACAATTTTCCTCAGTCCCTTCACTCGAAAGTACTCACATTCCTTTTTCAATTCCAGCAGGTGTTTCCTTTCTTTTGGCAAGATTGCTGGATTAATGTCCATGTCACACCTTAGATAATTCAAGATGACCTTGAAATGGGAAGGGTCCCTGTCAATAAAGACACTATTTCCTTGCGGAATAATTGGTGAGTCACTAGTAAAGAGTTTAGATAGTAGAGATTCAGGATCTTTCTGCAGTGTAGGAAAACTCGTTTCAAATCTGGCACCACCGATGTTTAGAATAACTTTATTTCCTTGAATTTTTGCTATAAATTTAAGGTCTTCATCTTGTTCAATTTCACTTTCACTATCATAATTTTCCGTATTATCATAAAACTTCCTTTTTGTTCCTATGGTATTAACTTCTGCCTCAGCGTTTTTCCTCTTATCGGCCGTTCTTCTCTGTGATGTTTCCTTTCTATTAACTTTTATCTCTTCTATATCTTTCTGTGCTTGTTCATTAACATATATGTCTATTTCTTGATCTAACATACGGTCCATATCCTGCATTATAACTTCATGTAGCACATCCATGGCATGTTCTGATACAACATCAGCAGCTTTGTCATATGTCTCTTCCACAGTATCATGTGTAATGCTAGCAACGGCATTAATTGTTTCAATATAACTTGATGTCTGCATATCTTGGCTGGGGGATAAAACATTAATATTTGCATATGTATTTGTCATTTCACACATAATGTTTTCAAGAATTTGTTCACTTCTGTTTTCTTCTAGTTTTCGTGCTTGGTACTCCTTTATTGTTACTTTCTTCTTGGCATCTGATTCAGGCACTTTATTTTCTTTTCCTATCACTGGTTGCTCTTCATTCACATTCTTATCATTATTTATATTTGAGTTTTTATCACTTAACACTTTCTTTGCCTTATTAGCCTTATCTACATCCCTCTTGTTTTGTGTTTGTTTACTTTGAGTCTGTTTCTCTTTAGTAACTATATTGGGCTGGTTGTTGTCCTTTTCTTTCAATTCTCTCACCTTTGGTTTATTAATTTTACCCTGAACTTTGTTACTCTTACTTATATCTTTCTGTCCTTTCTGCTCATCCTTTTTATCTTTGTGACTTTCTGTTTCATTTACATTTCTTTTATTTTCCAGTTTCTCAGTCTGTTTAATATCTTTAGTTCCAATCCTTCTTTCACTTTGTATATCAAATTTGACTTGTTCTTCGTACTTTCCATCTACTTTAGTTTTGTCCATGTTAGTGTTTTGCGTGTCACTACGTTTATCATTTATTGTCTGACTCCTTTCTTCAACTACTTTGTCATTTCTTTCATCCCATTTATTAGTTTCATTTATATCATTTATTTCTATGTTTTCCTCAGCATTTTTCTCACATACATTATTTTCAATTCCATCTGTATTTTTGTCTTTCTTTTCTTCATTATCTTTTTCAGTAGTTCCAGTCTCTTTTACTTTCTCTGTATTTCCAACACTTTCCATTTCTTCAGTTCCAATTACAATTACACCTTCCTTTACAAATTGTATTTCCTTCTCCATTTCATTCTCTTTTTCATTGACAGTCTCTTCTATACCACCTTCTGTCCTCTTTTCAGTTTCATTCTCAGCGTCCTTTTCACTACCTTGTTCCATATTTCTATCACTAACTTCCTTATTATTTATTTCTCGACTATCATTAATTACACTTTCTTTTTCAACTTCCCCACTTTCCATTACATTTATAACTTCCTTACTACTATTGCTTTCCTTTCTTATTATCTTCTCAGTCACTCCATTCTCTGCTCCTTCATTTTCCTTAACAGTCTTATTTGTTTCCACCTTATTTACTATTTGTTCGCAGTCTGTTATATTAGCACTTTCCTGTTCTATTTCAGTTCCTTTTACTTCATTATTTACTTTCACTGTCTCTATTCCCTTACTTCTCTTAGTCTCTATTTCTTTTCTTTTCACCTCTTCTCTCTCTTTATTATTTGTCCTAGCTTTCACAGTCTCTTTCTGTTTGTCTTTTTCTTTCCACAGACTTAAATCACTATCAGCTTCTTTTTCCTTTTCTTTTCTTTTCTCCCTTTCTCTACTTAAACTACATCTCTTCTCCTTCATATTATCTTTCTGTTTCTCTTCTTCTTTTCTTACACTATTTTCTACACCTGTTTCCCTTCTTTTAGCATTCTGTTTCACAAGTTCAGTCTCCTTCTCCCTATTTTCTCTCTTTTTATCACTGTCCATTGTTTTCTTTATTACTGCCACCTCTTTAACCATCTTTTTTCCTACATCCTTATTTTTATCACTCTCTATTTTCCTTGTTTTGTCAGCTACAGCTTTTAGTTCTTTAGGTCTATCTTTATCTACTTGCTTTACACTTTTCTTATTGTGTCTATCTGATTTTGTAATTTTGCCACTCACAATTCCTATATCACTGTCTTCCTCAGATGACAAAGAACTTGGCGATGATGATGAACTAGATGAGGATGATAAAGAAGGAGTGCATTCCAAGTCTTGTAGGAGTTCATCCAGTTGCTGCTTCTTGTTGGGGGGTTCCTCCAGCACGATGGATTCTGGTGAACCAAGAGATTCTGGGGTCCTATCCCTTCGCTTCCGGGGTCTTGGTTGTCTTGGAGGGTTCACTCTCACAACAACGGAGCGTACTCCAGGAAAAGGACTTTCAGGTAAGTCAAGCTCATCCATATTAGCCACATATCGCCAGTAATTGTCTTGTTCCTCATTTATAAATTTTCTTAACTTCCTCTGCGCTTCCTCACCATAAATTCCTGTAATAGGGTCTACATACTCCATGTCCTGTTCGGTGGCATTACAGGAGTGTGATATGTTTCTCCTGTGAAACAAGTAACCACAGATACCACACTGGAACTGTATCCCTGAATGTTGTTCCTGTAAGTGCCTTTTAACATCGGCCTTGGTCTTGAAGAATCTTGTGACTCTCTGGCACTTAAGGCACAAGTAGTGGAACCCCTGAAATATAAATGCAAGCATCGTTTAACCTGATGCCATTTTTCATATCAGCACCAACAGCAGTACAGACAATGCATTTGGGAAAATCATCAGATCTGATACAATTCAGTGCTTCCTTCCGACAGCAGCCAGGTGATCATCTATTCGAATGTAGGTGGTCACCGAGCTAAACATAACAAAACCAAGCACTGACAACAAATCAGCTAGCCAGCACAACAGTCTTATGTAATGCAACAGTAACCAGCCCAGCAACAGACTCCAGCAGATGTAAAATTTTGGACAGGTTTCATGCTTAGATACGTAAATCTACTTGAAATGTTGCTTTCTATTTCAGCTCAGGCAAGTCACAGCAGTCATTTTCAACAACGGAGAAGTTTCCTCTGGGATCAATCATCATTAGAGGCTATCAAGGGTACAACGGTCATCTCTAGCAAACTTCCAATGTGTGCAAACAACAATCAGCAGAAACTGATTATAAATACAGAGACATCACTTATCTCTGTCAAACTTTAAGGATGTGCAAACAATTATAATCATAGCATGGAATACATTTACTCAATAACATATAGAACATTTTGTGACTCAAATGGCATTGTAATTTCATAAAAATTATAATCATTTAAGATGTATGCCTTTAGACACAAGCTCCACTAAACCACCAGTGGACAGTCACAGACACACATACACACATGGCACTTACATGAGATGTTGCATTTTTTTTTTTTTTTTTTTTTTTATTTATTTATTATACTATTTTTATTTGGTTTTCTAAGAATTTTAATTGCATAGAAGTAAGTGACAGAATATAGATTAAGAGAATAAGCTAGTTGGCACAGGTTATTGTAATCATCTAAAAAAAAATGGATTACATATTTTAATATTTAAAAGGTATTTTGCTTTCATATTTATAATAATTTATGAAATTCTGTTTCATGTTCACAGCCATAATACACCTTTATATGTTTGTGTTTATGTTTCCTTACTGACGAACCATTCCGGTTTGTCTTCCCCTAAATATGGCTTTAGCTTATCATGATGAACAACCATAGGTTTGTTCTTTGGACCAGACTGAATTTTGAACAGAACATCATTCAGTCGTTCCACCACAATCATAGGCCCTTTCCATGGCCTCTGTAATTTGGGATTGAAACCTACTTTACGTTTAGGATAATAATACCAAACAGCGTCTCCTGCTTTGTAAGGTATTTTGTGTGTCTTTACATCATATCGCCTTTTCATGCTTTCGCTTGAAATATTCAGATGCTTTCTAGCGAATTCATGAATGTCTAAGAGCTTCTGCTCTAGCTGATAGGCATGCTCTGTCGCACAGAGTCGGTCTTCTCTAATGGGTCTGCCAAGGGTCATATCCACAGGTAGTGTGAGTTCCCTGCCAAACATCATCATAGCAGGAGAGACTCCAGTGGTTTCATGGATAGAGGATCGATATGCCAACATAAGCAGAGGTATATGCTCATCCCAGTCGTCTTGTGAGTCAGAAATATAGGATGAGATCATATTCTGTATAGAGCGATTAGCCCTTTCAACTAGTCCATCTGACTGGGGCCTTCGAACAGTGGTTCTAGTCTTGTCAATACCAAGTAATTTGCATACCTCCTGGAAGACCTTGGACTCAAAATTGGATCCTAAATCTGTATGTAGCTGTAAGGGCACACCGAATATGGATATGAATCTGTTGACCAGTTTTGAAGCAACATACTTTGCCTCTTGTGTTTTTAACGGTATGGCATCTACCCATTTTGTAAAGTAGCAGGAAACAACCATCAAATATCTGTGCCCCTTCTTTGAAGCAGGATAAGGGCCACAGATATCAAGTCCAATGCGTTCCATTGGATGTCCGACATTGTACTGTCGCATTGGTGCCTTAGCTTTCCTGTAAGGCATTTTTCTTGACCCACAGGTCGAACAAATCCTACACCAGTAGGATACATCTTTATGCATGCTACACCAGTAAAATCTTTTCTTGATTTTATCGTAAGTTTTTCTTCTGCCTAAGTGTCCACCAGTTACATTGGCATGTAACTGATGGAAGACTTCTTTTCTGAGAACAGCTGGCATAAGAAATAGATATTCAACATTGTTACCGATATTTTGGTAACGTTTCTTATACAAGATATCCTCCTTCACTTCTATAGTCTCCCATTCATGCCAGTATGCCTTGAGTTCTCTACCGAACGGCGCCACAGTAGACCAGGCAGGTTTTTCATCATCTCTTTTCCATTGTAATAGGTGTTTTAAAACAGCATCATTCTCCTGTTTTATGCGAATATTTTCCTGTGTGATGTCTAAACACTCCTTTGTTTCTGCACAGGAAGTAGTGGATTGGCCAGATCCACTAGATTGCTGACTGACATCTGAACATAATTTTCTTGTGCTGGGTACGTACACTTGATCATTCTGAGGATGGTCAGAATTTGTGGTGTTTGTACTCATCCCAATCTCGCAATAACGCCTAGGATTGTCATTACAAGCATTCTCTAAGGTCGCCTCGCCTGCGTGTGCAACAGTCAACTTTTCAGAATTCTCAATAGCGTCAAACAAACACCCAAACAATGATTCATCCTCACAGTGATCCCACCAGTCTTCCGTATAATAGGCTGCTCTATCGCAGCAACAACAATGTACATGACGACTGCTTGAAATTTTGTGAGCATTTGCATCCACCCCATTGCACACAGAATTAAGCGTTGCATGCATGAAGTGAGGAACCCCGTCCTGGGACATTCCATGTGACATCTCCGAAGAGAGCACCTCTGCTACTCCAGGTCCTAAACAAGTGGTAGTGTGCACATTTCTACCACCGAAAGCGTCGTCAGTAATATCGGGCCCATACGACTCAGGATACTTATCCTGGTCAAAATAAGAAACACCTGGCATATGTTTCTGGATGGTACCATCATAAGGCAGAGTGAAACAATGGCCACCCCCATCAGTAGAGGCGACATTATTGTCACTCCCAATATAGGATAGGGTGACTTCTCTTTCACCCCCAGTCATGCCTTCCTTTGAGGCGATCTCCTTCTCAACACCTATATCACCTGCACCTTTGTTCAAGTCAGCAATTTTCTCTGGAGGATATCTCTGCTCATAACGATCACAGTATTTACAATGATCGTTATGACATGGTCTACGTGACATAGAATCTGCGTTGTTGTGCACCCTTCCTGCTCGATGCACAACTGTAAATGTGTATGCTGATAAGGTCTCAATCCAACGTGCAATTTGACCTTCACAATTTTTGAATCTCATGAGCCACTGCAATGACCCATGATCGGTCCTTACTGTAAACTTTTGACCGAACAAGTAATGATGAAAATGTTTCACTGCTACGACAACGGCTAACAACTCTTTTCTGGTAGTACAGTACTGCCTTTCGGACCTAGACAAACATTTGCTAAAGAAACTAATGACCTTCTCTTCACCATTTTGTAATTGGGACAGAACTGAACCAGTGCCAACATTTGATGCGTCACAGTCGAGCACAAAATGCTGTCCCTGAAGTAATGGATAACTGAGAACAGGCGCACTTGTAAGTAATTGCTTTACCGTATCAAAAGCATTTTGACACTGATCACTCCAAATAAAGCTAGAAGTCTTCTCAGTTAATTTATGTAGGGGTTTACAGATGGTAGCAAAGTTTGGTATAAATTTTCGGTAATAAGAAGCTAACCCAACAAACTGCCTGACTTCTGTTACAGATGTAGGTTTAGGCCAATCTCTAACTGCGTCAACCTTTGCTGGGTCAGTTGCGATACCTTGCTCAGACACTTCATGACCAAGAAAAGCTACCTTGGTACACAGCATACTGCACTTCTTGGGATTAAGTTTAAGGTTAGCATTCTTTAGCCTTTCAAAAACTACCTTGAGATTTTCTAAGTGCTCTTCAAATGTTTTGGAATAGACAATAATGTCATCAAGATAGAGGAGCAAGATGAGGAAGGTCAGACCAGCAAACACTCTCTCCATCAGGCGTTCAAACACACTAGGGGAATTTATCAACCCAAATGGCAAAACACGCCATTGCCACAACCCACTGCCTGGGATGGAGAAAGCTGTTTTTGGTCTGTCCTCCTCTGCGATGCTTACTTGATGAAACCCGCTTTTTAAATCTAAGGTGGAAAACCATTTAGAACCCCCAAGGGCTTCTAAGGTATCATCAATTCTGGGTAAAGGATGACTGTCTGGTATGGTTAACTGATTGAGTCTTCTGTAGTCTATACAGAATCTGGTAGTACCATCACGTTTAGGTACTAAGACTGCAGGTGCACTCCAAGCAGAGTGAGAAGGTTCAATCAGTCCTTTTTCAGCCATAGATTTAATTTCATTTTCAGCAAACTCCCTCTTAGCTAGAGGAATCCTATATGGTCTCAGTTTAACAGGCTTACAATCAGGCAGAGTTTTTATAGTATGTTCCACTAAATTTGTACACCCTAGATCGTGTGATGATTTGGAAAACTGATCTTTGTACTCATATAATAAAGACCTCAAACGTTCTGTTTGGGACTCGTTCAGATTTGAAGAACTCTGCTGAATAAGCTCGTCAATATGAGCACAAGACTCCTCACTAACGGAAATTTCTGTACTGAGTATGTTGACTTTCTCTTGCTTTTCCATTTCTACTGGTTCATACGTGGCAGCAACAGTGTTTTTATACAGCTTAATAGGCTCATGATTCAGATTCATTATACGCAATGGAACAGTGCCAAATTCAGGACACACTAAAGCTCTTGCAATCAGAAGACCACTGCGGTCCACAAAACTTAGAGTTGCCTCTAATATGCCTATTCCATTGCTATCAACTCTATCTATTGGCCGTCCTTCAATGACTATTTCACATTCGGGTGGCACTTCAACAGTCTCGAGAATAGCAATTCTACTGCAGGTAGGTACAGCATCAACACTACTGCGAAAACATGCAATCTTCTCCCCATTCAAAAGGAGGTGATTTTTGCTCAAAAACATGTCACAATGATGTTTTGTCAGAAAGTCCATGCCAAGGATACCATCATTCTTGACATCAGCAAACAGAACATCATGCAATAATTTCTGGCTACCTAAGGTAATTTCTACTTCAGCTTTACCTAGAAAAGGAGAACTTTCACCTGTAGCGGTCACTAGGTGCAAGTTTACAGGTAGCAAATTTGGACGTTTTTCTTGAGGCCATCTTTCAAACAGAGCTTTACTGAGTATCGTACAACATGAACCAGTATCAACAAGAAAAGCAAGAGATCTGTCCTGGATGTAACCAGCAACAAAATAACCATCCTCCATACACTTAATTGGTGTATCAGCGGGCCCATTTAGTGACGTCGGTTCGTGGCCCCCCAACCCGACTGGTTCCAGTTTCCCTGGTTGTTTCCAAACTGTGTAGACCCATTCCTGTTATTGTAATCAACAGCTTGACTATCACTGTTTTGTCTACTTCTTGGGACAAAGTCATTTGCCTCAGCACGAAGAGTCTGTGGTGCCCTGTTTGGATAGTTATTGCGCTGAAAGTTATTGCCCCTGTTTTGATGAACAGTCTTTCTCTGCATATTGTATGATGGAGGAGGATTATTTTGACGTGGTCTGTTACCCCTGCCAGGTTTGCCATAGTGGGAGTTGTTTTGAAATTTACTATTAGCAAACCTTTGTGTGCTTTCTCTTTCTCGATTCTGCATTTTCAGATCTTGAACATGACCAGAAAGTGAATTTATGGAATTTTGAAGAATCTTGAATGAACTGCTTGCTTCTCCCTGATGCTCATTATTATTTTGCTTACCACTGGTGTCAATCTGACCAACTATCCGTGAACGTTGCTTATCTGCAATTTTATGCGATTCTAAGCGTAGGGCAGTTCTTTCTGCATCTGAAAGAGTCTTAGGGCCCAACTCCCTAACACGCAAACGAATGTCAGTATCTGTCAAGGCGTCAATAAAATTATCAATCGCCAGGGTCTCAATAACATCTTTATTCACCCCTGGATACGCCTGGCGAACTAACTTCTTAATAGCTTGCGCCAGTTCGGGAATGGATTCAGATTTGTTTCTAACCCTTGACTTCAGCTGAGTCCTATATATTTCAGACCTGTTTACTGAACCAAATCTATTGGCGAGCTTCTCAACTAAAGTGTTATAATCACGTCTACCATCATGATCTAACTCACTCAGTATGGAGCGTGCATCTCCTGTCAAGCAATTTGCAAGGTACAAGGATTTCTCCCTGTATTGCCAACCATTTATTTCGCAAGTAATCTCAAACTGTGACAAAAATTCGTCAAAGTCAGTTGTCCCACAGAAATTCTGAGGCTTCATTCTAAATTGGGAATTGTCGCTTTTTGAATGCGAACTGCATGCAATTGCCGGTGTACCAGATTCAGAGTTACTTTGAGTTGTTTGAGCAACTGAAGAATTAACATTCTGATTTTGAGTATTTGGAACTAGGTCAGCAACCAGGTTGTTGAATTTTGTGTCTAATTCGGTTAGCTTTTGATTCATGATCTCAGAAAGGGAGGAAACGGTATCTTGCATCATCCTACCCATTTTTGTCATTTCTGTATCTAGCTTGCTTTCCAGCAAAGACAGTTGTAATGAACCAGCAGAACTTGCAACTGAATGACCATCATCGTATGTGTCATTGTCTACATTTTGTTGTGAGGTAGATGGATTATTTATCCTATCTCCATTCATTGAGTCATAAGATTTATCTAAATTTGCCATATTGAAATATATTAAATTTGTTTACTTATATGACAAGTATATGAATTTAATTTATATTCACTTTCCCAGTAGCAAAGACCAAACACCAGGATTTTTATTATTATTATTATAATTTAGATTCACTTTATTTCCAGGTATTCAACTGCAGGGATAATAGGCTCAATCCTTGCTCATTCAGTCTTCAAACTGACCAAAACAACAGATCATACAACAGCCAATATCCCTATTGTGGCAGCCCGGAAATGCCTTGTGATTTAACTATCAAATAAATCTTGCTTCAAACTGTCTATTGTATATTATTGTTTATATCCCACTTCTGACACCAAATTGTAACGGGACCACCTCGTCGGGCAAGTAACTGAAATACTTTTGACAGGTCAGGAATTAGTGATGACGTTACAATTACAACTGTGGGTACGACCTGGGTCGTATTCAGTGCTACTGGGAAACGAATAGACAGCCAGCCATTTTTAATTTTCTTAATTTATTAAATTTGCCCTTAACAATTTCGGATGTGGATATCAGCAAACCAACTAGCAATAACTTTGTTACTTAATGCAATGAAGATTCAGTTATGGAACCGATAGCTGTCATAATACAAGTAATATACATTGATTTTAAATTCAGCGCATTTATCAGCCAAGGTTATTTTACTTATAAATATTATGTATCTTTCCTAACATTGTATTTATAAGAACAAGTTGGCGGTTACAATATAATCAATCTGAATATTTATGAACAGATACTCAGCCTTAACACTGCAATTTTAATGATCTTGTTATATGCCTTGTAATAGCTACGCCGAGCTAGGAGGAATTTCCCCGAGGTAGGCAGAAAAATAACAATCTGAATAAAACTATATTTGGTAAGATTTATATTGGCAACCAATTCGTTTACAGTCTACGAGTTACTACAAACCGCTCCTAACAAGCGCAACACTGCAACAAGCTAGACTGTTATAATGTTACTTCTGTGCCTACCTTGGCGTAACAATATTCACGTCTATTTAGAGAAAATATTCAAACAAACATTATTTAATAAGTTATAATTTTGGGGAAAATGCACTGATTCTTATCAAGGTGAAATAAGTCCTTATTAGTTACTATTACCTACGCTGTTATGCTACCTATATAGAACGTCTATGCCTAGATAGGCGGAACTTGTTCCAGTTAGGCGCAAGTACAATTCCATTAAGAAAACATGTGAAAATAGGCTCTGCCAGTTTAATAACACTCCACAAGTTGCTACAACATGTGTTGACAAGCACATAAATCTGCAACAAGGTAGACTGTCAATGACGTACCCTTCGCCTATCTTGACATGAATGCGGTGAGCCTAACTAGGCAGAATGTACTTAGAAAAATCAACAAACCAATATATTTATTTTAAAAAGAAACCTTATCCGAGCTAGGCATAATTCATCCTAGGTAGGCGTCATAACAATTACAGACATATAATAAGTAGTTGATTTACAGTTCGGAAGTTGCTACAACACGCTTTCCGCAAGCGCACAACACTGCAACAAGCCAAACTTCGGTGTGTTGTACTCCGCCTACCTCGGCGTATTAGGGCTTATGCCTAGCTTGGCGTAAAGCTTAACTTTTCAGTCAAATCTGCCATCAAACAATATTAAGTATTATAAATGTTTAGTAAAAAAAACTATATCTTAATTTAATATTGAAAACCATGTGCCAACTTCGCCTAGGAAGAGGTGAAAGAGTGAAGAAAAGAGTTTCAGCCGAGCTTGGCGGAAAGTTCGCCTTGATAGGAGTGGGTGGAGATGGATAAACAAAGTTTATTCATACATTATGTGGGCCAGATTTCTCTGCAGGCTTCTTTCTTGGCATAGTTCGCCAACAATCAAGAAGCAACTTGAATATTTAATTCAACTCAGCAAACCCAGGCTGAACAAACAAACAGCAGTTGCCAACAGTCGCAACTGAAATTGTTCTGCCTTCGTTCCGGTATTTATAGCGTCCACGGGTTTCCAGATGCCCATGCGCTCCGTATCGAAAAGTGTATTAAAGCGGAAACCAGTACACGCGCATAGCAACTTATGCGGGACACTCGGATCTTATGGTTTAGTTACATATGGAAACCAAAACAAGCGCGAATGACAGCTTAGAAATCGAACTTTTGAACAGGAATAGATGCAAAATACAGCTACAAAAATGGATTATAGTAGCTAAAAAGGGTATGCTTAGTTTATTTAGCATTCCAATCTTTTAATCTAGATGTGAAATCTCGCTGTCAAACTGTATTTGAAAGGAAAATGCGATGCGAAGTTGACACACGTTTCGCTTGACCATGGTTCGTTTCGCGAATCCAAGATCGTGTTTACGATATGAAAACAACATGACTATTGTAATCATGGAACAATATGAGAAAATAACAGCCAATAGCCAGACGCCGTTACAATATATCATTGGGACAAGCTTATGAGCTGATTAGATTTTGGTGACCTTGACCTCATTTTCAAGGTCACAGGAGGACTTAGATGACAATTTCTTGTATGCGCGATATCTCTTGAACCAATTGATGGAATTTCACCAAACTTGCATGGATGCATTATTGGGACAAGTGTAAGAGCTGATTAGATTTTGGTGACCTTGACCTAATTTTCAAGGTCACTGGATAACTAAGATGACAATTTCTTGTACCCAATTTCTTGTATGCACGATATCTCTTGAACCAATGGATGGAATTTCACCAAAATTGCATGGATATATCATTGGGACAAGTGTAATAGCTGATTAGATTTTGATGACCTTGACCTCATTTTTCAAGGTCACTGGAGGACTTAGATGACAATGTCATGTACCCACCACATCTCATGAACCAATGGATGGAATTTCACAAAACTTGCATGGATACCTTATTGGGACAAGTTTTGGGTTGATTAGATTTTGTTGACCTTGACCTCATTTTCAAGGTCACTGGAGGACTTGGATGACAATTTTATGTACCCACTATATCTCCTGAACCAATGGATGGAATTTCACCAAACTTTCCTGGATACATGATTGGGACAAGTTTATGAGCTGTTTAGATTTTGGTGACCTTGACCTTATTTTAAATGTCACTGGAGGACTAACATGGCAATTTCTTATACCCACAATATCTCCTGAACTAATGGATGGAATTTGGCCAAACTTTCGTGGATACATCATTTGGACAAGTTTAAGAGCTGAACAAAATTTTGGTGACCTTGACCTCATTTTCAGGAGGGTTTAGAGATTTGAAAATTTCACTAAAATTGATGTATCTCTTTAGCCTTTGGCTTGATTTCCACTTTACTTTCATAGATATACCTATGGGACAGTCTCAGGAGTGTACTGTGTTTTGATGACCTTGAACCCATTTTCAAGGTCAAACGCTATCTTACAAATGCATATTTTTCTATCTTAAAAATGAGATATCTTGAACCAGTGGATGAATATTCATCAGGCTTGCATGAATGTATGGTTGTGACAGGTTTAAGACATGTTTAGTAGTTGGTGACCTTGACCCATTTTTGAAGGACATAGTCTTCTATGTAGGATATCTATAGAACCAGCAGATGGATTTTGTCCAAACTTGCATAGATATTTTATTTGTACAGGCTATATTCATTAGAGGGGATGGGAAATGGGCTGGTGGGGGGACATCAGTTTTTCTCTGAAAAACATTTCTAGTTGACCTTATTTTTTCCACAAAACATGCGGCATCCCTCATTAGAACAGTCTCGGCGAAGTGGTTCTGATAAGGGACACAACATAAGTTTTTGCTGAGAAATAAACCCTCCTTTTATCTGGTGCTCTGGATAAACATAAAATATCCAAAAAGTATAAAGACTCAGACCGGTTAGCACGTAGTCTGATCAACGATATCGCTTATGCGTTGTCTATCAAGTGATGACAGATCAGTCTATATGTACGAGCGGATAGGTTATAGGTTCCTTTTTCGCAGTCTTGAACATGATGTGCTTTATAAACTTACAGCTTGCAGACTTACATTTTAGTTGGTTAGTGTGCAGCTTGTCTTATCGTGTTGTTAATTGTTTGAATGTGTTAACTGGCAAAAACAATAACTATAGCTTGAGATGGCCATGTTCATTGCATTTGTTGTATAATATACATTTACCTACTTCAATTGTGGCATGAGTAATGTTGTAACGAGTTATCTTTCGTAGGTCCATAATTTGATCAACATCTGTCCATCCAGTTCACGGTATCAAAATCACCACTTCAGAGGTTATAATCAGTTTATCGTGTTCATTTAACATACTGACTTTAAGTATTTGTATTCGAACCCTGAGTTCGTTGGTTCAGCAGTATTTCTTCATTTAACATCTTATAATACCTTCATAGGCTTTGGGGTAGGGGTGAGGAAGTTCTTACTGGCACCCTGTGATAATTTCGAGAACCGCATAGGAAGCATTTATGAGCGTACGGTTAAATTCTTTGTAATAGTATGCAATTGTTGTCTGCCTCTGGTAGCAGTGGTCAACATTAAAACCAAACTTACTAATTATATTCAGAATAATAACATATGTAAGTGATTCCTTTTCTGTGAACAATGTCTGGATAGCCATCGACACATTTTCGAAGGGAGACATCTGTTAAAGTAGCAAATTGATAAATAAGCCATGACACGACAAAACCAACAAAGTGTCATGTGCGCCCAGCGAAGACTTGGATCAGCCTGGGCATCCGCCCAGTCTGATCAGAGACTTGGCTGTCCGCATGGAGGTAGCTTAAATCATTAGCTACCTTTTAAGCGCTCAGCGAAGAGTCTGATCAGACTGGGTAGATGGCATCACTGATCTGAGTCTGCGCTGGGCGCACAACCACTTTGTTTGTTTTCTCGTGCTGCGGCTCAACTGTTATTGTTTTCCCCCTTAAGTAAGTTTATTTCCCATAGAAGACAGCTTCTCAGTGCCTTCTAGATAGAGCACTTCTGTACTGTCAGAGTAGCCGCCAATGAGAAGGAAGGCAGCTATATCCATTTTAGAGTGATTTCCCCCGGTGATATATCCATACACTGTAAAAACTGCTTTTTCAAAACATAAAACTTTGTCTTTCTTCTTAAAGATGAATACCGGTTTAGAGGTTTGACGGCCTTTACTATGATGTTTCAGTTCCTTCCCGTAGAATTTGCAGGAAATCAGGCAGAGTAGGATAAACTAGAACAGGTGTTGTTTTGGTCATATTGCCCTTCAACACTATGGTGGCATTTTCGAGTGCGGACAGTTAACACAACACTACCATATCGTAATATCCAACAATGTTCCACAAGCAGACGCCCGTAAAAATAACGGTAAATTGACTGGCAGCTGGTTGCATGTCATTCTACCGTAAAATCTACGGAATGTTTTATAGTGTTTATCTTACTGTTGAAAAAAGTAGCTGCATTCAACATGTCTGATGCAACAATGTATTTAACCCGCCCCTACCCCGACGTCATCATTCGCATTATTTCGCTCACGAAAGAAGGAACTAAATCATCATCGTAAAGGCCGTCAAACCTCTAAACCGTCAATATATCCATCTTCAAGAAGACAAATTTTGATACATTTTGAAAAAGCAGTTCATGTTTTCCTTGCACACATATGCATTAAAAACTTGAAATTTTTGCAAACAGTGTTTTTCTGATGAGACGGCTCGAAATGAACTGTCTCATTAGGGGCTATAGTGTTTATCTTCTAGTATTTCACTGCTAAGTACTTTTTTTAAAATTTGGCACACGTAGGGTTTTATCATCTGCTCTTTTGCGCCTCAAAGGATTATTCAAAATTTAAATTTGAGCCGCGACACGAGAAAAACAAAGTGGTTGTGCGCCCAGCGCAGAATCAGATCAGCCTGAGCATCTGTCCAGTCTGATCAGACTCTTCGCTAAGCACTTAAAGGGTAGCTAAGGATGCCCAAGCTGACCTGATTCTGCGCTGGGCGCACAACCACTTCGATAGCTTTGTCGTGACGCGCTCAGTTTTTATTTGCATTTGCCTGACGGTAGAAATACTCAATTCCAAACTGATAATTATTTTGTACCAATTTCTTTTAACTATTTTCAGGGTAATCCTAAAGAACCAGAACCGCTGCCAGAAAAATCTGTGATATTTTCTGATAATATACCTAATACAAACTCTGGTAACTATGGAAACAAAGTTGGTACCCCGCTCGGTCAGGCGATGGTAAAGATGGAACACCAGTTTTACAGCAGTGGCCGGAGACGAAAGCTGGGCAAAGACATGATTTGTTATTAATTAAAGCTATATGACTTATTCTAAATTTTATTATTCGTTGGAACTCTCTGAGAAGGACAACGAAAAACCGCACTATTGAGTATTGCGGATCAGTTCGTTGTCCTTTTCACTTTATTGATTACTAAGACAGATAAGCGCTCCAGCTAAAACTGCAGACCGAGAACGGACTGCGTCTGCTCAGGGTCAGCAATGTTTGTCATTCTACCAGAGTATTTTGATCCGTCATCGGCGAATGAATTCCCAATATTTGGGAATTCTACTGATTTACCCAGCTGAAACATGGCGTCATAATGACGTCGTATTGACATCGATATGAAGTATTGGCATCGCATCGACGTCAGAACGACGTGTTGAAGAAAATGTGACGTTCTGACGTCGCATCGACATCAGCAAGACGTCATTTCGACGTCATGTGCCCGCTGGGAAATTGTTACCAAGGTAGCGGCTGTGATAAACTTGTTATAAGTGATCATGATGACCACAGTGGAATTGTGAGTACATAACTCTATAAATATAATTGAGCCACAACACGACAAAAGCAATAAAGTAGTATGCGCGCCAAGCTCGGGCAAATTCCAAGTCTGATCAGAGTCTTCGCTGTCGGCATGGAGGTAGATTGTACCATTACCTTACCTTAAGCGCACATCGAAGACTGATCAGACTGGGCGGATGCCCAGGCTGATCTGAGTCTTCGCTGGGCGCACATGCCACTTTGTTAGTTTTGTCGAGACGTCGCTTATATTGGACGTGCGCATGCTCTGACTAGCTATGGCGCTGTTCTCATTTTTAGATATATGGATACACCTTCGTATATTTCCGCCATTTTTTACAAAGTTGAAAACTTTTGTGACCTGATTGCCTCCTAGAGTAATGAAAACTTCTTGAAATGCGGGTCTCGCCTGTCAGCGCATTAAAACAAAACAGAGCTAAACCTGAATACTAGTGGAAGTCAGATCTTTATTTGTTCGAATGCATTGGGTGAGTTTTTATTTAAAGCTCCACAACTGAAAATAAATTTTCAACTGTAGATTTAGATGAAGCACCTCACCGGTATCTAGGCTTTTGCAAAATACTCTTGAGCCGCGACATGACAAAACCAACAGTGGCATATGCCCCCAGCGAAGACTTAGATCAGTCTAGGCGTCCGCCCAGTCTGATCAGATTTTTTGCTGTGCGCTTAAAGGGTAGCTAAGGGTCTAAGCTAGCTCCATGCAGAAAGCAAAGACTAATTAGACCGGCGGATGCCCAGGCTGATCTGAGTCTTCGCTGGGCGCACATGTCAACTTGTTCGTTTTTGTTGTGTCTCAGCTCAATTAATTTAAGCTATCGCGCTGTAGGTGTAAACCAGTAGGTTTTACGAACCGAACAACAGGTCAGTTCATATATGCATTTGAGTCTAAAAATAACGATGTGGACATGAAGTATTTTTGAACGGTAAACTATATATTGACCGTATACTGTCGCCCAAAGATAATTTGTTTCCCGCGCAAATAGTCTAGCATGTCCATTTAAGGATAACAGGTAAAACAGGTAGTGAGTAGCCTCGGGCAATTATCCTCAGCTTTCGCAATACTTTCATGCGTATATATCTTAATATTTCAATATTCAAACAGGCAGTACGCGGTCGAGTGGGTCACTAGCAGCACCAGCAAATTATTTTGACAATAAAGCAGTTTAGTGCGAGTTCGAAACTCAGGCAAGGACATTTTTTTTCAAAGACTTTTTCTCAAGAGTTCTTACTTCCTTCCTATTTAATATTGTTACGCAGTATTTTTTTTTTCATTCTTGGTCATTTTTCCTTTTTTCTTTTTTTTTTCTTTTTATTTTGTATCATCATTTTTTTCTTTGTCATTTTTATTTTCTATCGTTACTAACTTGAATAGACATAACGCGGTGGTATAATGATCGGTAAATATTCTATTCCGCGGGTGTCACTGGTTCGATCTCAAGATTCGATCAGACATGCCGTCACGGCATTAAGCGACATTAAAATTATCTTTCCAACTACACAGCGTAAGCCTACTGGTATTTCGAAAGCGCCGGATTGAAATCTCAACATAAATTGCGAAAAAGTAAGATTACCCAGCAGCCGCATCACGATGAATTAACATTGGGTGAGTGAGTGAGTGAACTCGGGTTTAACGTCCCACCAACAACGAGGTCATATGGAGACGGGACCTCGGTTTAAAGTCTCATCCGAAAGACCGGAGAAGCGGGGGATCGAACCTGCGACCCCTGGATTGGTAGTCTGGAGTGTTATCCACTACGCTACAGCCGCTCCTAATTAACATTGAACAAACGTTAAATCAACGTTGCGTCGACGTTGAATCAACATTGTTTCAACGTCGTGTGCCTAATGGATAGATATTTAGTACCTAGGAAAAAAATAATAACCTCAAAAACAAGAATATCAAACAAACACCCCCACCCCCACCCCTCAAAAAAAAAAAAAAAAAAAAAAACATACATGTGTGATTCGAACCTACGACCGTTGACAAACCAAGCTATATGTTGGTAATCTGGTCCACTGAGCTACTTTGATTCGTGATTTATTCTGTGGCATTTTAACCATTATAATATGGTCAGGCGTCCCAACTTACTACAGGTAAGTACCTGTCACCCCTTTCAATGGTGCGTGCTATGTTTACACCAATGTTTGTCAATAACACATTATCGTTGGGCCACTGTAGTGAAGGTCAATATGCATTATTTACTGTGCAATAACACTTCATGTTCACAGAACCCAACATCAACAATAGTTTAATTACATAATAAACATAATTATAGTTGACGGTTTGTTATTTTCGAAGACTTGACATCAATTTTTGGTTGACTTAACTTCACAGATCCAAGCGGCATTGAAACGTTGCGTCACAGCCATGCGACATTAAGACATTACGTCACAAACTTTGCGGCATGAAGTAATGTCTACCTCACGTGATGAACCAATGAAATGAGTTCTATTTATGGCTTATATAAGAAGCTGTGTCAGAACAGAACAGACACACGGCGCCAAGTGTGTGCAACTATGGTTCCGTACCTATGAGCCACTTGGGGAACGTCGATAGGAGAATTGAACTGAACAGAAATGAACAGAACAGAACAGCCGTGTCACCTTGACGGTGACATAGCTGTTCTGTTCTGTAACGAGAATTGAAACAGAACAGAACAGCTGTGTCACCATCAACGCAACGTCATCATCGATCTTGTTGTGTTTCCATCGTTTGAATAGGGCCTACATACTGGGTAAATGTTCTTGTTAGGCGATTCTCTAGGTAGTTCTGCAATTTATCAGACGGCGTCAGTACTACACAGCAAAGTACATGTACGTAACCTTTCCTGTATGTTGTAAATGACTCATGCCTATGGTTGGAACCACCCAAAGTTGACAATTAACTCCAAATTCATCAGTCTGCATCTTAAGGTTGATAGGTACACTTTCAGGGGAGGTGACTCCCATTTTTATTTCCAGCTGTGTCAACTCTTAAAGAAACAATTTTGCTCCTGGAGAAGCGATTTGTTTTCTTTTAAGTGTAAACATGTTGGAGGGGTCTTGTTTGCCAGAGGAGAAAATAGAATTCATAAAAGTTGTCTCCAACTGTAAATTACACTTCCCTTAAGTTTAAGGTGTAAATTTAGATAATTTACCATGATTCTAGTGGCAGGTTCCAAACTTTGGGGCGGATTATTCACTTTCTGGTGCAGTATTATAGAGTTTTATCTATAGTTTGACCGGTTAGAGAATGTCCTAAAAATGACCTTCAGTGAGCAAATTTAAAATTCGGCAACGACACAAAATACATTATGTATTCGTTTATAAGACGAAAGTTCACTCTTCTAAAATTACGGCAAATATGTAAACCAGGCGTGTGTAATTAAGCTATAAAATGGGATTTTCGCTTCCAAAACAATCCCAAAGATCTAGATCCATCTTACAAGATGGATCTAGATCTTTTCGATTGTTTTGGAAGGGACAACTCTCGTCTTATAACTGCAGAATGATACGTCTTATAATTGAATAAATATGGTACATAATAGCTCCAGTCCATTGGACTTCTGACTAATCATCATTATGTTGTACAATATTGAATAAAACACTTTTTGTCAGAACCTGTTTTGCAATTTATTAATTCCTTACACTGTGCGAGATCAAGGTGTGTTGGAGCCGCGGTAGCTCAGTAGGTTAAGCGCTGGCGTACTGATCTAGCGACCGCGGCTTCGAGTCCCGCCCTAGGCGAGAATCTTTTCAATCGTAAACGGGGGTCCGTTGCACACATCATCCTGATACGACTGAAATACTGTTGAAAAGGACATAAAATCGGAAGTCATCCATCCAACAAGGCGTGTACGCTTGCCAGCAATTGAAAAGACAATGGTGAAGGAGCTCATGGTTTATATTGGGACACGCGGCACGGAAAGATGGAAAAGCATTGACATTAGAGCCGCGACAAGACAAACCAAACAAACTGGCATGTGCGCCCAGCGAAGACTCAGTTCAGCCTGGGCTGTCCGCATGGAGATAGCTTAGACCATTAACTACCTTAAAGCGCATAGCAAGGACTGGTCAGCTGTTTAAGCTGATGTGAGTCTTCACTGGGCGCACATGCCACTCTGTTTCTTTTCTCGTGTCACTGCTCATATCTATTGTTTATGTCAGCTGAATAGCTTTTTCTTCCGTTTTGAAAGGTGCCTCATTCGATGCACTATGTACCACTTTCTAAACAATAGTTTCAGATTCCTACAAATCTGTGGTCTTACTTTGAGCAGGTACTCTGTCGCAAACTTTGAGTTAAAGTTCTTGCATTCCGAGGCCTTTTATTAGCAATACTTCCCAAATAAAAGTTTGTCACAGACACCGTGTCTTAATAATGAATCTCTAAGGGACGATCAGTATGACATTAGAATCAGACAAATTGATTGACTGATTTGATGCTTAACGTCCTCGGTAAACAGCTATGATCATGTTGGGACGGTCAGTTACCCTATTCACACTATTCCTGGGCAGGCTTAGACCTCCTAAGCGGTTAACCAGTACTAAGTGCACATATTTTCGCCAGTAACTGACAACTGCCCTTCTTGAATCAGCGGAAGGAGAAACGAAAGTATGTGGCCTGACCGGGATTCGAACCCAGGACCTCTGACTTATGAGTCAGGTGCCCTACGTATTGCGCTACGCGGCCAAGCAGAATCAGACAAATGAGCCGCGACGCGAGAAAACCAACAATGTGGTTGTGCGCCCAGCGCAGACTCAGATCAGCCTGGGCATCCGCCCAGTCTGATCAGAGTCTTCGCTGTCCGCATGAAGGAAGCTTAGTCCCTTGGCTACCCTTTAAGCGCTTAGCAAAGAGTCTGATTGGACTGGGCGAAAGCCCACGCTGATCTGAGTCTGCACTGGACGCACGACCACATTGTTGGTTTTCTCGTGTCACGGCTCAAATGTAGAAAGTTGTGGATAGCTCAATGAAAGTTATGAGACACGATAAAACAAAATCAGCAAAGTGGCATGTACGTCCAGCGTAGACTCAGATCAGCCTGGGCATCCGCCCAGTCTTATCAGAGTCTTCGCTGTCCGCATGGAGCTAGCTTTGACTCCTAGCTACCATTTCCTTGATAGGCGCACATGCCAGTTTGTTGTTTTTGTCGTGTCGCGGCTCTTATCGATTCTAAACTGAATTTTTAGACCTTTTGTTTACTTCTTTTGGCGACTAAGCCCTTCCTAACCGCGGTTTACTTTTAAAGTATTTCCCCTTAAAGCGTATCCCCACGTGTAGCCACCCTCCTTACCCAAATCCAGCTGAAAGGGATTCTTAGACATGCTGTAAGTATTAGCAACTTCCCACCAGGTACATAATGTTGTCGCAGCATTTAATCAACGTTGATTCAACGTCATGATGCTGAATAAATGTGGATTCAATATTGATACAATATTGTGTGCCCAAAGGGTTACATGTAAAGCATTATTAGTGACATAATCGTTTCGGAGCTGTATTTGGATAACTAGTTCTCAATATCATTATATTGCGACCCTCAATTATGACTATTCGCTATAAGATGAGATTTTCTCTGTGCATAAAGTACCCAAAATATGTAAATCAGTCGTGTGGAATTCGGCTATTAGGTAAGTTTTTCTCTTCCAAAACAATCCGAACAAGAAAATCGGTGGAACTATTGGATGCTTCCCGAAGGCGTGCAATAGGGGAGTGAGTATTCTTGTGAAGGAAAGGTTCTCTGTAAATTTAATGCAATTAGAAATAGATGAACATAGAGCAAAGGAATGAGAAGATGCAGATCTACTCAGTGGTACCATCGAGCATAATTATTAGCCTTCACGGTGTTTGTGTAATGGCAATCTGTGCAATCAACGTAAGGGTTGAAGATTATAACAATCCATCATGAGGTTCATGTAGGATAGGGAAATCTCACCCGAGGGGTCGGAATTTCAACCAGGGACGAGGCTTGCCGAGTCCCTGGTTGAAATTCCGACCTAGTCCAGGCAAACTGGCGATTTTTTTCCCTTAACCCAAAACAAATTGCAACAAAAGCTTTTTTTGCATTTTTGTTGAGGACTAACATTCACATATGACATATCAAAAGTAGGATAAAATCGGATAATGTAAAATATATTTTTTTCTGCATTTTTAGTTGCGCCTGTTTGCGTCTTAAATATACCAATTATTTATAATGTTTTATATGACATAACATTATTGCTGTGAGTTTTATTTCTAAGAACCTATTCTGCCTCTCTAGAAGCTTAAGATTGAATCTGACACATTTTGTTGTTGAATGTATAGCCATCTAGGTCTTAAAATGGTATAAATTACCCCACCCACTTTATTCTGCCTTAAAATCTGAAGTGAATTTTTGAAGGACAGTAACTGAACTGCAACAAGAAATATGTCATACTGATGACTTAGCTTAGCATAAACATGCTTCAATTTAGAATACTGATCTCTGAAGGCATGAGAAGCCTGAAACAAAGGCACAAAGAGCAGAATACTACATGCATAATAACATAAACAGTGCAACATACTTATGACCTGTCTTTGTAAATCTCCTCGGCAGGATTGATGAAGGGGACCACTAAACATTGCTACGTACTAAATATGTAAGGTCCGGGCCTCATGGTTTCAGGGAAGATGATTTTTTAAAGATTTTTTCCCCATTATAAGTCTATGGGAGCTAATGACCCCTGGGGCGTGGCCGATTTGGACCCAAGGAATGGTTGGCAGGATTTATTTACATGACAACTAAACATTGTTAATACTAAATATGTAAGCTCTGGGCCTCATGGTATCAGAGAAAAAGATTTTTGAAGGTTCTTTAGCGATACAGCTCTATATAAACAAATGACCCCCTTGGGTTGGGCCAGTTGGACCCCAGGGGCTTGGTTGGCAGGAGTTATGGGACTCTAAACATTGCTACATACTAAATAGATATATAAGCTCTGAACCTCATGGTTTCAGAGAAGAAGATTTTTTTAAGTTTCTCCTATTATAAGTCTATGGGAGCCAATGATTGATCCCCGGTGGGGGGCGGGGGGCAATTTGGACCCTTGGGGCAGGGTTGGCAGGATTTATGTATGTGACCACTAGCCATTGCTTACCATTGCTACATACTAAATAATATGTAAGCTCTGGGCCCTATGGTTTCAGAGAAAAGAGTTTTGAAGGTTCTCGGCTTTATAGCCCTTTATTAACAAATGACCCCTTGGGTGGGGGCCAGTTAAGACCACATGGGCATGGTTAACAGGACTTATGCAGGGGACCACTAAACATCGCTACATACTAAATGTTTAAGCTCTGGGCCTCATGGTTTCAGAGAAGATTTTTTTTAAGTTTTTCACTTCATAAGACTATGGGAGCTAATGCCCCTGGGGTGTGGCTAATTTGGAGCCTAGGAGCATGGTTGGCAGGATTTATGTAGGTGACCCCTTACCATTGCTACATACTAAATATGTAAGCTCTGGGTCTCATGGTTTCAGAGAGGAAACTTTTTGAAGGTTCTTAAGTAACCTTTATAAAGAAATACCCCCTTGGGATGGGGGGGGGGAGTTTGGACCCGAGGGTCATGGTTGGCAGGATTTATGTAGGGGACCTCTAAACACTACTACATGCTAAATATATCAGCTCTGGGCCTCATAGTTTCAAAAAATAGATAGTTTAAGTTTTTCTCGTCATAACTGTGGGAGCTCATGACCCCTGGGGTGGCAAATTTGGATCCCAGAGGCATGGTTAGCAGGATTTATTTTCGTTACCACTAACAATTGCTAAATACTAAATATGTAAGCTGTGGACCTCATGGTTTCATAGTTGAAAATGTTTAAGGTTCTTTAGCTATATAGTCCCATATAAAGACGTGTGCCCATAGGGTGGGGCCAGTTTGGACCCCAGGGGATGGATTGGCAGGAGTGATGTAGGGGACCACAAAACACTACTAAATACTAAATATATAAGCTCTTGCTACATACTAAATATGTAAGCTCTGAGCCTCATGGTTTCAGAGAAGAAATTTTTGAAGGTTCTTTAGCTATATAGCCTTATATTAACCCCCCCCCCTTCCTGGGATGGGGACAGTTTGGACCCCAGGGGCATGGTTGGCAGGATTTATGTAGGGGACCACTAAACACTGCTTTATGCTAAATATATCAGCTCTGGGCCTCATGGTTTCCAAAAAGATGATTGTTTAAGTTTTTCTCGTCATAACTCTGTGGGAGTTAATGACCCCTGGGGTGGCAAATTTGGATCCCAGAGGCATGGTTGGCAGGATTTATGTACGTGACCACTAACCATTGCTAAATACTAAATATGTAAGCTCTGGACCACATGGTTTCATAGTGGAAAATTTTTGAAGGTTCTTTAGTTATATAGCCCTGTATAAAGCAGTGGGCCCCTAGGGTGGGGCCAGTTTGGACCCCAGGGGATGGATTGGCAGGAGTGATATAGGGGATAAAAACACTGCTAAATTAGTTTTTTTAAGTTTTTCCCATTATAAGTCTATGAGATATTTATGTTGCCATGGCAACCAGAGTTCCGATCTGATCTGCCCTTTAACCTTATGGAGTCAATCCCCCACCCTAACAATGCCACACATAAAATTTGATCAAGATTGGGCAGATGGTTTAGGAGGTATGTTTTAAAGTATGGAAGACGACGACGGACTATGGACCAAGGCTATACTATAAGCTCACCTTGACAAATGAGATAAAACCTTAAGGATCATCCCATATTTGAAATGAAATTTCCAATTTCATGACCTTGACCTCAAGGTCACTGAGGGGCAATGGTTTAAAACGTAAGACCATTATCTAGCATCAGTGAAAGTATCAACTTATGCTATAAATGTGTTAAAGAGATATGGGTGTTTTAATAAAACCTATAACACCCAAAAGGTGGACATGGGCGCGGATGCAAACGCGAAGGCCGACACCGGGGTGACAACAATAGCTCTTCCTGGAGGTCTTTCAGGCGAACTATAACACTGACTTCTTTCCAGAGGAGTGGGCGGGGTGGGGAGGTGGCTGTTAGGCGGGAAGGAGGTATAATTTGTAAATTTTGAACCAGAAAAGTAATCATATTACCATTTGTGAATGCAAAAAATTCATGGAAGTCATCGCCTAATATCCCAAAGCATGCCCAAGTTATCTGCATATTTAACCCTCTAGTGGATTATCCTTTCAACACATGAATTATTTAGCCGGGCCACAAAGTACAGTCAGTAGCGCGTCTGACTCAAGAGCCAGAGGTCCTGTGTTCGATATCCGGTCCGGCTACTTACTTCCGTTTCTCCTTCCGCTGTTTCAAGAAGGACAGTTGTCAGTTACTGGCGAAAGTACGTGCACTTAGTACTGCTTAGCCGCATAGGAGGTCGAAGCCGGCCTAAGAATAGTATCGTAAGGTTAACTGACCGTCCCGACATGACCATGGCCGTTAACGTTACCGTGGGCGTGAAGCAACAAAACAACACTCTCTGATGTCCCATCATTTGATAAATAGGAGTTACATCAAGCTGTTTTCTTCTATGGTTCTGTCACAGTCATCATTCAAAAACATTGTTTCTGTTTACTATCTTCATGACCATCCATTTTGTCCATCTGAATAGAGGTTATGGTAACAGCAAAATTTGCACTGGTGGGTGGGGTAAACCAATAGTAATATACTATATGATCGATCGGTTATGCATAGTCAGCAAATTTGATGGTAGACAAAAGCTAAAGAACAGTATATAACTGCTTTATCAACGACTTCTATGGACTTAACTTGTCTAGAAATGATGTTTAGAAGTGGCTTTCCGACCAAAAGTAGCTGTGCAGTGGTTTAAATCCTTCGAAAACAAGACATATGAAAAAATCAAGTTTCGCATTCTCCGATTTTGTCCTACTTTTAGTATGTTAAAAGTGTAGGTCTTAGGAGCTTATTACTGCAAAGAAACCTTTTGTTGCAATTTGTTTTAGGTTCTCCCACAATTTGACTGGACTAACCCCGAGGGTGAGATTTTCCTATCCTACATGGACTGACTCATGTTGGATTATTTTTCTCCCACTGTTTGCGGATTTTAAACCTCAAGTCGTATAAGCCTTCAGAACAAGAAAATTTAAACTTTTTAACCAGTGATCCGAAGTAAATTTTGAGCAGTCCAGTGTGTTTATCGGGTTCCAAAATGGGTGGAAACACAGTTTGCACCTGAGAAATGGACGGAAAACACGATATGTGGGCTCTTTTATCTTCCAGAGGGATAAAACAAAATGCAACTTAGCCTCTAACGTCACGCGCGTCAAATTTGCTAGCGACATTTTTAACCGACTTTAGTGACGTCATTAAAACTGAGTGATGTCACAAGCCTATGATCATCCGACATGCTTACGTGTCCATTTTGCTCATTAAAAATTAAAATATTAGTCAAAATTTGAAAAAGTCCGGTTGCTAATATAAGAAAGATGTTGCCAGGTGTAAGATAGAAGTTTCTTATATGAGCTGAGAGCCTATCTTATATATGCAAAGGTGGGAGAAAATGAACACCAAACCTGCTTTTGAGTCAGGGTAATGATTCTGTCACTCTGCATTCCAGTCATTGCACCTATCAGTCGGCCTATTTAAACTTTCATTTGATTCCTACGACAAAATAACATTTGCTAAAAAGCGAATACATTTAATCTCCGACATACTCAGTTTTGAATATTCCAGGAACTCGCTTGTTGTACTATGTTTTTCCAGCATGATCTTCGAAAGAAGTGAAGAGCGGGAATCGGGCTGTCTTTGCAATGTCCAAGATGTGTCGCAAGCAACTTTTCCCCCAAGTGCGGTTTTACAAGTTCTTCGAAACTGCGTGCGCTGAGAGCAAGATAGCTGCTGCCAGGATCCATCTCTAACAGCTGATAGTCTGGCCCCGAGGTTATAAAACTTGAAACCATTCTCAAACTCAAAATAATGCACACTGATTGGCTGCCAATGAAGCAGCCAATCAGTGTGCTTTATTTTGAATTTGAGATTATTCTAAAGTTTTATAACCTCGAGCCCTGAATTCTAAGCAAACACTTGTCCACGCAAGCGCAATGGAACTGAACCATTCTCAGCTTCGCCAGACCGAGTACAAATTGGGACTCTTGAATTGGCAGATCTACGTAGTCTATTATGTTTTTATCGCAAATTTGACCTCGTAAAATTCTTGTCATTCAAACATGCCTGGCCCAGTTTCTTGACGTTTGATTGTTTTGAGTTAAGCGGCCATTTGAGACAGTATTTCAGTCTGTATCAGACCGCCTCCAAGAGAGAGGGAGAAAAAAAAATGATAGACGAGACACAAAATATCCAAACAACCGCCTGCAAGCACAGCAGGTCCTTGCACTACAATGTTCCAAAACAGTAGGACGCCCCGGCACTAGACGTTATACACGGCACCATCGCACCACCCGACCAGCCCCGTCCGTTTTCGAAAGTTGGGCTTGTTGATGGCTTGGGATGCGTTGAGATGACCTTTAAAAGAAGACAATATCAATATGTTTCGATTTATCCATCAACAAGTAACCGAAATAATTACTGCTAATGTTTTTATTGGTGTCAGCTAGAATGTTCTTGTTTGGGTTAGCGTCCCCAGCTCGTCTGGAATCACTGATAACGCACGTCAGCGTAACACCTGGAACGTTGGTATTCCACAACTTCGTATATCTGTGTGACCTGAATACCGTTGTCAATATACCATTTTAGCAGCGGCGTGGCAAGACGGATTTGGTTTGCACGCATCCCACCCACCAGCAGCGTCCTAAGATTTTTGCCCAACTGCATGTTTGGCGTATCTGTGCATATGAGACCCAATCACTTTGAATGGATTTTTGGAGGTACAGAATAAGGGTGATATTTCCCGAAAATACTCTTGGGGAGAGACATGGGGCAAGTGCTCGTAACCCTAACCCTAGGACTGCGGAACCTCAATGTCGCACTCGACGTAACCAAACAGCAGGTCATCTTTTACACCCTGAATAAACGGGTCTTGTGTAACCGCTTTTTTGTACCCCCCGCAAACTATGTTTGAGGGGGGTATACTGGTTTCACGTTGTCCTTCCGTCCGTCCGCAACATTTGCTCCGATTTGTTTCAAATTTTGTCCATGGATGCAGCATATGAAAAGAGTTGACACATATTTTTCCGATTTCCGTACATGAGTTTCACTGCTGAGTTATGCCCCTTTATATTCGTCGTAAAAAAGTTTGTTATCGCAACTCCTCCTAGATCGCTAGACCGATTTTCTTGAAATTAAGTATGTGAATACATATTGGTATGAAGATGTGCATTAGGGTTTCCTTTTTTAAATCTGGCCCGTTTCCTTGAGTTATGCCCCTTTTTGACATTTTTTGCCCTAATTTTTGGGGTTATTACAGTCATTTTTGCTTGATTTTTATTCAGATTTGGTACAAAGATGCACCATAAGAAAATAGTTGACACGTTTTTCAGTTTTTCCCGGAAGCATTTGCCGGCTGAGTTATGCCCCTTTATATTTTTTTGTAAAAAAAGTTTGTTATCGCAACTCCTCCTAGACCGCTTGACCGATTTTCTTGAAATTAAGTATGTGAACACATATTGGTATGAAGATGTGCATTAAGGTTTCCTTTTTGAAATTTGACCCCTCTTGCCTGAGTTATGCCCCTTTTTGACATTTTTTGCCCTAATTTTGGGTGTTATTTTAGTCATTTTGGCTTTAATTTTATTCAAATTTGGTTCATAGATGCAACATAAGAAAATACTTGACACATGTTTTCCAGTTTTTCACGGAAACATTTGTCGGCGGAGTTATGCCCCTTTTATATTTTTAGTAAAAAAATGTTTGTTATCGCAACTCCTTCAAAACTGTTTGACAGATTTTCTTGAAATCAAGTATATGAACAAATATTGATATGAAGATGTGCATTAAGGTTATAATTTTAATGACCAACCTTTCTGCATGAGTTATGCCCCATTTTGATATTTGATGCTCTTTTTACATGGGATTTTTTGGTCATGTTGCTTCGATTTTATTCCTATTTGGTGCATTGATTCAGGGGAAGACAACAGATGACAAATATTTTTCAGCCTTTTCAAGTAGAGTTGTCGGGCTAAGTTATACCCCTTTATGGTTATTGTAAAGAGAGTTGCTGTTTCTTCTAATAAACTCACGCCTACTAATCGCTCTCACGCGAAACCACGGTTCAGAACGCCAATCCATGAGAGGAGTTTCCGGTTTTGCATGAGGGGAGCCGAAATCGTAAACAAATTTGACACCGGCACAAGGTTTGAGGTATTTATTTTCTCTGAAAACTATTTATGCAAAATATAAGAATGCTATTTTGTCACATATAAATTGTTTCTTCAGTACATGAAAGGATTAGGCACATGGTCTTGCATTTTTCCAGATATGCATTTAGTACGGCGGAGAATGTGTTCAAGGTCAGTCTCGGCGATATATACATGCAGGGAAAATTTGCATTCTCTTGCTTGATTTTGAGTCTCTGACCTTGGCAGTTGCAAAGAAGTGAACAGAACTACTGTATGCGTGAACCCAAACGTTTGAAGTAAGCTTTCCGTGATAGACAGTTTAGAATTTAGAAAATATACGAAAAAACTTGGCATCGTCAGCCCGGTTCCGCATGAGATAATAGAAAATATATGGAATTTTTATCAAACAAAAACAGCTTCTGAACAATAATTGGATCAAAACTAACATGAACTCTGTGATAAATCATTATTTTATACATTGCAGATGACTTTCAAGCTGTTTTTATTCCCCGTTGGTCTTTTTAAGCCTTTCGCAAACCCTCTTTTAAACTCTTTTGCATGCCTCAAAACAGACAGACGGGGATTAAAACAGCCAGAAAGTCATCTGCAATGTATAAAATAATGATTTATCACAGAGTTCATGTTAGCTTTGATCCAATATTATTGTTCAGAAGCTGCTTTAATGTTTGATAAAGCTTCCTTATATTTTCTAATATCTCATGCGGAACCGGGCTGACAATGCCAAGTTTTTGCATATATTTTCTAAATTCTAAACTGTCCATCACGGAAAGCTTACTTCCAACGTTTGGATTCACGCATACAGTAGTTCTGTTCACTTCTTTGCAACTGCCAAGGTCAGAGACTCAAAATCAAGCAAGAGAATGCAAATTTTCCCTACATGTATATATCGCCGAGACTGACCTTGAACACATTCTCCGCCGTACTAAATGCATATCTGGAAAAATGCAAGACCATGTGCCTAATCCTTTCATGTGCCGAAGAAACAATCTATATGTGACAAAATAGCGTTCTTATATTTTGCATAAATAGTTTTCAGAGAAAATAAATACCTCAAAGCTTGTGCCGGTGTCAAATTTATTTACGATTTCGGCTTCCCTCCTGCAAAACCGGAAACTCCTCTCATGGATTGGCGTTCTGAACCGTGGTTTCGCATGAGAGCGATTGGTAGGCGTGTAAACTGTTTCTCTGACTTTTTTGAAATTAAGTGTGTGAACACATATTGGTGTTTAGATGTCTGTTGAGTTATAGGTTTGGAACTTCAGCATTTTTTTCTGAGTTATGTCCCTTTTCAGTTGTTGTTTTGCTCTGATTTTGTAGTCATTTATTTTTTGGGGGTCGTTCTTTCTCTGATTTCTTTCAGATTTGATCCATGGAGCCAGCATAAGAAAAGAGTAGACATAAATATTTTCAGTTTTGCTTGCTAGAACTTTAAGGATGAGCTGTATAATGTGGGTTTTTTAACATGTAACTTAAAGGCTGTGCATTTGTAAAAGTTGGATGACAAAGCGAGCTAAGTGCTAAATGCGGGAGGTATTTAGTAAGCCATGCTTACTGCCATCTCTAGTTGTACCTGCGGGGGGGGGGGGGGGGATGGTTGGGTAGTGCGATGATGCTAGGTATACTTTCCAGTACCGGGGCGTCTTACTGATTTGGATAATAGTAGGACAAGGGCCTTCTGTGCTTGCAGTAGGTGCGGGTGGCCCTTTGAGACAGTGTTTCAGCCGTCTTCCAGAGAGGGCGAAAGAGGAGTTAAAAATGTCCAAACAAATCTCTCCCGCACCTACTGCAAGCACAGTAGGCCCTTGCCCTACATTGATTGATTGATTGGGCTGGGTTTAACGGCCCTTTGAGACAGTGTTTCAGTCTATATCGGGCCGTCTCCCAAGAGATGGAGAAAGAGGAACAATGATAATTGAGAGAAAAAATGTCCAAACAACCCCCACCCGCACCAACTGCAAGCACAGTAGGCCCTTGCCCTACAATGATCCAAATCAGTAGGACGCCCCGGCACTGGAAGTTACACACAGCACCATCGCACCATCCGACCATGCCCTACAATGTTCCAAATCAGTAGGACAGTTACACATGTAGCAATTGAATTTTGGACCGAAGTGTCTCGGATGGGAGCGAAAAGTCCGGGTAAAATTGGAGCGAAAGGTTCTGAATTTTCTTTGGAAAAGCTATTACTTGGAGAAGGGAATAACTTCCGGTTATCTATTTCCGGAATTAGAAGAATTGACACATGAAATCGTGTACCGCTTTCTTTTTATTTGTTTTCCCCTTTCTTATGCAGGTAATAACTGTTTTCTCCCACTAGATAAATGTCTAGTTAATTGTACCATGAGATGTCAGTACTGAGAAATCCGTAATAGTTGATATCTTAGCAGTATCGAAATGCTCATTTAGGCGGTATTGAATAAAGCTTTGTTGACTGTTATATTGATTGATTGTTTTGGGTTTAACGGCCCTTTGAGATAGAATTTCAGTCTATATCGGGCCGTCTCCCAGAAAGAGGGAGAAAGAAAAGAAACAAGACCTGTCCGATTACAGGATAGCTCGCCTACAGTGCATTGCCCATCACATAATAAAACTTTAACCAAAACATCCAATCCCGACGCTGACGCCAGGGTGACAACAATAGCTCTTCCTGAACTTTCGTTCAGGCGAGCTAATGACAGACGAGAGAAAAACATGTCCAAACAACCTCCCTCCGCACCTACTGCAAGCACAGTAGGCCCTTGCCCTACAATGTTCCTAATCAGTAGGACGCCCCGGCACTGGAATTTATACACAGTACCATCGCACCACCCGACCACCCCGTTGACTGTTATAGCCCAGACTGATTATTGCCTAATCTGGAATAATTGGCGAGAACCTTAGCACGTAAAATCTCAATACTAACATTGTGTTACAAAGAAGGTTGGTTACAGGTAAGTTTTAGCCACATTAATGGAACAGGATGCTGGGTGATGTTGTTGTTGTTTAGTAGTGGCACTAAATGATTGTTTAGCATACAAACTGTGCATTATAATTTGCTAAGGGTCAGTAACGGTTACCTGTCAGTAAGTAGCATGTTTGCATAATATGAAAGACTGCATTTCGTTTGCATTTTTGCAGTCAAACTGTTTTAAATGAGCCTTGGCATAAATATTCATGAATATTTACATTCTTGGTGTTTTTACTGAAAAAAAATCCCTATAGTAAACCATTGGAACGTAATGTAGTTTACATTCCAATAATTACATTGAGACACGCGACGTCAATGACGTAAAAATAAACAATGGCTCTCTACAACCTGATTGGACGTCAGCAACGCCATGACGTCATGCATGCCGTTCTGCTGTTAGCAGAAAACTCTGCGTGTACATGTTCAACTGCTTCAATTTAAGCGCTTATATAAGATTTTTCATGAAAAATTTGATTGAAACGAATGTAAATATAAACAATGAACTTAATTTTTCTGATGTTTATCGAATTGTAAACTACATTGGGTCACTACAAAGTTTACATGAACCCCTTCGGGGTTCATTCACTTTGCACGTGACCCAATGTAGTTTACACTTCGATAAACCTCAGAAAAATGAAATTCATTCCTTAAATAAACCCAAAGAGTAACTACACTTCAGGAACTGACCGAATCAGATCTCAAACCCCATCCCCAACAACAAAGGGAAAGACCGAAAAAGACATCCCAACAAACAATAAATTACATGCGACAAGCCGAGTCAGCAGCCCCCTCCCAAACAGGCGGCAACCCAGCCATTTTACCGAATGGAGTCAAGCTGTATTCGATGAATCCTTATGCATACTGGAGATAAACCTCATTTGTGGAAATGCTTGTGCATATTGGAGATAAATCCACATAAGTTTGACTTTGATTATAAACCTTGTATGGTGAACACACATACACACACACACACACTGCACAGTGTCTGAATACTATTACTTTACTTTTTGCCCTAGTCAGATGTTACATAGTCATGTTTTGCGTGGTTATAGATTGCTGGTGAGTTATGCCAAACCAAGTTTTGCTTCGTCATGTTATTGGACAGCTGTTCTTTGATTTTAATAGTTTCACTCAGTTTTGATAGCATTGAGTTATACTAATGGTGTCACTCAAGGCTACCACTCTGCGCCTGATTGACATAAGTACATTTAGACAAGATTTTCATAAAATCAAGGTGCGGTTGTCAATTTCATCTATTTCCGGAATTATAAGAATTGACACGTGATACCGCTTTCTTTTAATTTGTTTTCCCCTTTCTTATGCAGATTTATTCCCGTGGGTAACATTCTGGGGGCCGTCCGAGATCTGCTGGCTGATACGGTGAACTGACGTGATCTTCACTATTCACCATGGGGAATGTCAGAGCTTCTTGCTGACCTTCGGTCAAAACTGTATGTCGCGACAGAGTCTGAGCTGAAGGAGGTGGTGAAGAAGGTTGCACCAGTCTACGATTTAGAAGGAAAGTCACGAGCAGAAGTTTTGTCGGTCATTGAGAAGTACTTGCTTAAGTCTGAATTGTGCGACCTGTTAAAAGTGAAACCAAAAGTTAAGGTAGACCCTACTCTTCCAAGTTTGAAGAAAGACTTTAAAATTAGTGGTAATATTGGGGAATCGTCAAACTGTATAGGGTATATGAGTTTCTCAGGCAGGTTGAAAGTGGTATAGCCAAAGGTTATTCAGAAAAAGTCGTTGCTGACGCTATCATACGCGCAATACAGGCAGGTTCAAAACTTCGCGGTTACCTGGAAGGGAGGGATGATTTGACACTTCCTGTTGTACTAGACATAATCAGAGGATTTTACCGTGAGAAAAGCTCTACTGAACTTTGTCAAGAGTTATGTCGCTTTAGACAAAATGGACAGGAATCAACACAGGAATTTTTATTTAGGGCCCTTGAATTTAGGCAGAAGATCAGATTTTCTTCAAAAGAGAGTCTTTCAATCAAATATGACAACAGTTTGGTTGATAAACAGTTTAAACATATTCTAACCACTGGTATTCGACATGTGTCAATAAGGTTAGAGGTTAAGGCCCTACTTGAACATTATGATAAAGATGAAGAACTAATCGAAAAGGTAAGTGAACTTGAAAGGCAGCAAGAAGAAAGAAACAGCAAGTTTAAGCAAAAGAAGGTATCCAAATTAAGTGCCGAAGAATCCACTGAGACTCTTGAAAATAAAATAATGAAAGAACTCAAAAGCTTTAAGAGCTGAGGTAAATGTTCTGAAGAATAACTCAGATTCTAAATCGGAACGACAGGTTGCTGAGGGAAGATCATCCAAACGGTGGAAGCGTGAAACCTGTCCGAACTGTACCAATACTTACCAAACATGTGTCCACTGTTGGAAGTGCGGAAGCAGTGATCACTTACAACGTAGGTGGAGCGTCTCTGAAAAAGGAAGGGATCAGTGACCCTAAAAACGCCTAAAAATACCTTTTCATCAGTAGAATCATCATTTCAAAAGGATTTTCGTGTATATTTCCCCTTAAAAGGGAGTAAATGCCCATATAAAGGATGTATATTAATAGATGCACAATACTGGCTGTTCCAAAAACTGCACCAATCAAGCGTAAGATCACAAAAAGACCTTTTTAACACGTAGTTGATTTGACAATTTTTTATTTGATATTCAAAAACTCTGAATTTCCTTGCATGAGTTCGTACGGGTAATGGATACAAGTATGCAAAGTTTCATGAAAATTTATTCTGTATTTATGAAGACAACCATATGGATTCACATTTAGCTCAAAGCATATTTACATCTCAAAATTAAAAGCATACTTTTAATCTTCAACAGTGCATTAGCAGGACTCACCTAATAACAACTACCGTATTCGACCTTATTAGAGCACATGCTCATATAAGCGCACATCATGGTAACTTTTTAGGCGTAAGACTATAAGCGCACATATTTATACTGGTCTATCTCTGTTTGCTAGTTTACAAAAGCTGAAAAATGCCACAGAATCTTTCAATTCTTCGTTTATAAAACTTCTCTATCCTTCTATGAGTGAGTGAGTGATGTGGGTTTTACGGCACATGAGCACAAGCAAGGCTATTTTGCGCCGAAAACGCTATAAAAGAATACGTTTGTATGAATAAGGTCAGAAATGAATGCACAGTTTTAAAATGAATCAAGTCGGGTATGTGGTAAAATACGCCGATCAACGGCTATCATAAAACTGACAACATAAAATGAACTCTCGACCAGCGAGACGTGTAGACACAAATTTAAATCAACTGTCGTAAAAATACATCGACTAAACTAAGTTATGTTTTACTACATATACCGATCTCTTTTAGAAATGAGAAGACTTTTGCTGGTTCAACCGTGTCAAACAGTTGTTTCATACTGTTGACACGGAAAAACCTAACACGCGTATTGTGAAAATCCATGCAATCTAAAAGAAGGTGTCTGACACTAAAAGGTTCCTGGCAAGGGACACACAAAGGCGAGTCCTCAACTTTTAACAAAAAAACGAGTGAGTTGCCATTCACCAAGTGAAGGCTTGATAGAATGTAGTTTGTTACAGACAGCGGCATTCCATGATATCTGCCACTTATCATGAAGTAAGTATTTATGCAAGGTTCAATATCAGTGTAAGGAGCATTGACATCAGAAATATCAAGACCTAATGCCGATTTTGCGGCAATGTCGGACTTTTCGTTGCCTTTAATGCCGTGACTGGGAAGCCAACAAAATACAATGTTGTTCAGCATAGCTAATTTGTTATTAATTAAAGAGGATATCCGGAAAACGGGAGTTTTCGATAAGGCAATTATTTAGGGATTGAAGGACAGGAAGGGAAACTGAAAAGATGATAAAATCTGTATTTTGAGACTGTTCAATATGATCCAAAGCTAAATTTACAGCTTGGATCTCTGCTGAAAATAAGAGGTTCAAAGGGGCCTGATATCGTTCGCCTGTCTATTTTGCCACGGGACCATTCTGATGCAAAACTGGTCCAATTCCACTGAGATTTTCTCATTTTCACATTTTGCTACTTTTACTAATAGAGGCCAACTTTCCTGGTCTTTATATATATATTTTTGAAACACCTTAATGCAAGAATCATTTTGTCACAAATTTCATCAAAATCCATTCAGGGGTTACTGAGATATCGCTATTTTCATGTTTTGTGCTATTTTTAGTAATGAGAGATGGCGGCCATCTTGGAGTGCCAAAATGCAAACAAAATCGAAAAGCCTTCATGCAAGGACCATTCTGACACAAAATCGGTCTAGTTCCATTTTGATTTTCTAATTTTCACATTTTGCTATTTTAAGTAACAGAGGCCAATTTGACGGGTCTATATTTGTTAATTTTTGAAACACCTCAAAGCAAGAATCATTTGGCCACAAATTTCATCTAAATCCATTCAGCTGTTACTGAGATATTGTCATTTTCATGTTTTGTGCTATTTTTTAGTGACTGCAGATGGCGGCCATCTTAAAATGCCAAAATGCCAATATACCCTGTGGTTCTGGAGAAGAAGTGGAATTTGTTGTTTTTGCTATTTTTAGTAACTGCGACCATCTTGGATTATCCACCTCACCCAATTTTACAACTCTAAGACCCTGGAGTCCGGTCATACTCCATGTGAACTTTGAGAAACATGGTACCAGTAGTATTACAGAAGATGTTTGATTTGATTGATTTGATGCTTAACGTCCACGGTAAACAGATATGGTCAAGTCGGGACGGTCAGTTTATCTAACCACACTATTCCTGGGCAGGCTTAGACCTTCTAAGCGGTTAACCAGTACTAAGTGCACATACTTTCGCCAGTAACTGACTACTGCCCTTTTTGAATCAGCGCAAGGAGAAACGAATGTATGTGGCCAGACCGGGTTTCGAACCCAGGACCTCTGACTTATGAGTCAGGTGCCCTACCGATTGCGCTACGCGGCCCGGCCAAGAAGATGTTTGAATATTTGTTTTAGGTGTTGACGGACGACTCGGGCCGTCTCCCAGAGAGGGAGAAAGAGGAGGAATGATTTTTTTTATTTATTTTTCTTTCATAGAAATGTTTCAAAATGCATATAGGAGCCGCGGTAGCTCAGTGGGTTAAGCGCTGGTTTAGCGGACCGGGTTCAAATCCTGCTTGAGGCGAGAATCTTTCCTACCGTAAACGGGGTTCCACTGCACACAGCCTTTTATTATCACATTTCCATCGTCCTGATATGACTGAAATACTCTTGACTAGGACGTAGTCATCCATCCATCAAAATGCATAAAATTATATGTCTTCCAGAAAACCTCATAAGAGAAATCTATGTTTCACTAAAAAATTAAGGTAGGCTCAGGTTATCCTAACAGATATTTTTTATCTTAATACATCAGTCCTTTTCATCTTTTTTGGGACTGGGATCGGGGTACGTAGAATGGGAAAAATTTACACATTGGAAAAATATACCCGGTAATTTTTTTATTTTTTTTGGGGGGGGGGGGGGGGGGCTGTTTTCAGAAGTCAGTATTTTGTCTTCAAAAGTCAGGTCTTGTAAGGAAATATGTTTTGTTATCATAGGCCTTACAACTTGGGTATGTAGTGAAAACAGAAGCGTTTTGACTTTGTACATGGCGCCGAATTTTTGCCCCAAACTGGCCTAAAAAGGGACACTGTAATGAATGTAAACATCTCGCTGATCATCCTGTCTAAAGTTCTTCTTTAAATGAGCATGCTAAGCCATCCAGTGGGCAATATGTCTGATTCTGAGCTCATCGGCACAACGTGCAACAAAAGCTATTGTGGTCACCCCAAACATCCCCTTTTTTGTTCCAGTTCCAATCAAGCTGCATGCTAGTAATAAATTAAAGTTTTCGAAAGTTTCTATTCCAACAATCACTTGTAACAAAGCATTCATATTTAAACCACATGTAACTGAGAGTGTTAACTTTCATTTTATCGTGCAGAGATAATTCTGGCTCAGAATATTACGACAAAAAATATCCCAATCAGCCATTTTTCCCGAGAAATTCTCTCTTCTCATTGAGAATTTTTGGTACCGTCAACTATAGAATTCCATTTTTGGATGGGATTCTTTTTCCCTTTGAACAAATATTCGTGAATTCTTGGCAAAAAATAGAGCAAATCTCTCAAAAATCTCACCCAAAAATGACCCAAGCCATAACGGTTATTAACTCCTCAGTGTCCATGCCCTTTGAAGGGGCTACAAGTTATAACATACGATTTAACCAGATAGTTGTTCAGACGACCCTTAACATTGTGACATTGCCATGAGAATCATAATGTCAAGATATAGTTGACCCACTTTCCAAGGCTGAGTGATTTTGCTTATACCTTGAGAACTATTTGGTATATGAACATGTTACTTTGAAATTACGAGTCAGAACAACCAGACGTTAAACCGCTAAATAAAAGTCACTGTGACCTATATTTCATGTATTATAGTACTTTCAGCCCAAATCACCATAATCATGTCGTGTGTAAACTACATACTTTTCGATTTTGAGTCAGTTTGACCAAATGTTTGTCCTTAAACAAAGGCAATTCTGACCATGACTTTTTTCTTATATATTAATGTATTGGTAACTATTTGATGAGTGAATATGATACTCTGCAATAATCAATATGACCAGATCAGGGCTCTCACTACCCTTTTTGGGACTGGGGCTTGGGCCCTTGGAATGGGGAGAATAAACAGTGTTTCAACTAAATTTGTGGAAAAATATTTGTGTTATGTTGGAAAAAAAATGGAGAGAAGTTGAAAGGCAGGTTTCGCCTGGCTTACAATTCAAAAGACAAAGTTCATTGTAGTGACAAGTACACAAGCCAGCATCAAAATTCTGCCCTCTAGAATTGCCTGCCCCTGCTCTGTGCCTATAAGTAGAGTGCAAAAACCATAACTATTACTAGTATAATGTTGGAGTTACATGTGTATTACCATTTAAAGATTTTAATATACTCAGCGTCAATGAAAACGCACCAGTTTGGAACTTATGGCACATTATGTTCGTTTAATGTTTGGTTTTATGTATTTTGTCTTTGTAAGACTTTCCTCCAGAGCAAATTTCATAGTTTTTAGGGAATCTCCTTCAAAGAAATTAAGCCTTAGCAACAGCATAGCAACCACTTAAGTTGTTTTATGAATACGGCCCCTGGATTAAATGAGTGGTATTGTGGGACTGACATCCAGGCTCACTGCTCTGAATTTGCAGGTCACTTTAGCCATCATACAACTGAGACCGAAGGATTTGTATTGCAAGAGTAATACGTAATATTTAGCTCCCCTGTACGAATGTACAGGAAGAGATATTGCACTACCCCCGGCGGCGGCAGTGACGTTAGCAAAAAGAATGATAGAGGACAGAAAAATGTCCAAACAACCCCACACGCACCTACTATAAGCACAGTAGACCCTTGCCTTACAATGTTCCAAATAAGTAGGACGCCTCGTCACTGGAAGTTAGACACAGCACCATCGCCCCAGCTAACACAATAGAAGCATTTGCAGGTAATCTGAAAAGAATAGAGGCATTAGCAGGTAATCTACATTTGTATGCTTCAGATGGAACAATACAAGCAGAGCCGGTTGTGTCTCCATCCTTTGAACCATCAGTTTATAAAGTCTCATAGTTAGGAAAGTCAGAAAGCAGTTCATTAAATTAAGTTCGAAATACAAGAGGGTCAGTTTGAGATTTTCATCAGTATGCAAGGAAAATCAAACACGTGTCTGAGTAACTATCCATGGTGGTACATCTGGAACTTTAAACTGTTCAATTCTGTATAAATCTAAATTCATATTTTCAAATTCTGAGATTCTTATACCAATGGAAGGAATCATATTTGGTTTATTCTCGAATAATGTTTTATAATGTGGCCGAAAAACAGTTTCATAAGTTGGATTCGACAAGTTTATGGGCATCCTGCAAAGAGAGTTTAAGACGTCTATTATAAAGTGGTGGTTCATTTGCCTCTGCTAAAAGACTTTCCAGGTGGAAGTTCTGAAAGCTCCAAAGGCGAGCCGGAGTCCCTGATGCGCTTTTCGAAGGTGACAGAAATGCATGCAAAGTATCTTAGATTTAAAAAATTTGAATCCATTTTCAGTAGCCTACGTTTGAATTTTATTTAGATTTTGTTGAAGCTGACGTTCAATAGTATGCATATTTTTTTAGCGATAACAAATCAAAAAGTCATCTACGTATAAAGAACAGTCAACACCAGGATTAAGACATTTAACAATACTGTTTATTTTGAGACTGAAAAGAGTGACAGACAAAATGCTACCTTGAGGCACACCTTGTTCTTGATCATGTGCATCAGGCAAAGTTGAACCTACACGTACTTTAAATTCTCTGTTAGATAAGAAGTTTTGACCGAATATTGGTAATCGGCCTTTACGGCCTGTTTCATGTAAATTATTCATTATACCAATTGTATCGTAAGCCTTCTCTAAATCAAAGAAGACAGCAACTAAGTGCTCCTTCTTGATGAAGGCTTCACGTATAAAAGTTTCTAATCCAACCAAGTGATCATTAGTACTGCGTTGGTGCCTGAAACCACTCTGAAATTCTGTAATAATATTATTTGTTTCAAGGTACCAAACGAGTCTTTCATTGATCATTCGCCCCAATGTTTTACATATGCAGCTCGTTAAAGCAATGGGACGGTAGTTGTTCGGGTTCGTATTATCCTTTCCAGGTTTCGGTATAGGGATTATCGTAGCGTCTTTCCAAGATTTCGGTACATTACCAGTTTCCCAAATATCATTGAAAGTTTTCAAAAGAACCAAAAGAGAAGAGTCTGGAAGATGTTTTAAAACTGATAATGAATATCATCAGGGCCCGGAGATGAATCATGGGCCTTTGAAAGGGCATCTTTAAGTTCCGTAAGACTGAAAGACTTATTATAAGTTTCTGTGTTGTTAGATGAAAATTTTAGATTTTGTTTTTCTTTTTGTTGTTTGATACTTTTGAATTTTGGACTAATTTTCAGAAGAAGAATTTTTCGAAAACGCATTAGCGAGGGTATTAGAAATATCTTTTTTGGAAGTAACTTTAGAATTATTTACATTTAGGTGTCCGAGTGAGCTCGATTTTCCTTTTCCCTCAATCTTCCGAACCATGTCCCATACTTTCTTTATTGATGTTCGAGAATTTAATTTGGAAACATATTGTTTCCAAGATTTTTTCTTGGATTCGTTGATGGTTCGACGAGCTTTTGCACGAAAAACACGATAATTGTTTAAATCACTTTTGCACGAAAAATACGATAATTGTTTAAATCATCATGTGTTGGACGATTATTGAATTGCCGCAGTGCTCCTTTACGTTGTTTAATTGCATTTTTACAATCATCTGTAAACCAAGGCTTTCTAACTTTTTTCGATTTTATTGATGTTTTGGGAACAGTTTCTTCTGCAATATCAATAAGAATAGATGCAAATGACTAAATCGGATCATCAGCCTCCTGGACTGTATCTTCAAGAAGTCGAGTTTCACAAAGGGTTTGGAACTGAATCCAGTTAGCTTTATTTAATTTCCATCTTGAAACTGGCTCTTCAATATCTTGACCAATATTATTCAGAAATATTGGAATTGGAAAGTGGTCACTACCACAGAGAATATCGTGAACCTTCCAATCACAGTCTAAAAGAAGGGTGGGAAAGCTGATAGAGAGGTCTAAAGAAGTGTATGTACCAGTTGCTGGATGTAGATACGCTGGAGTTTTAGTGTTATATAGACAAAATTCATGATTATCAATAAAACGTTCAATAACTCTACCTTTGTCATTAATATATGACCAAAAGATATTATGACCATTAAAGTCTCCCAATAAGATGAAGGGAGAGGGAAGTTGTGGAACGAGATCATCAAGCTCTTTGAGAGATAATCCCGAACTGGGAGGAATATATATAGAACAAATAGTGACTACGCGATGGATAGTTATGCTTACTGCAACAGCTTGTAAATTCGTCTGCAAAGGTATTTGACTATGAGGAGCATTCTTATTGACAAAGATAGAGATACCACAAGCGGCTCTCTCATTGTTTGGAGAAAATGTATGAAAAGAGTTATAATTTCGAATGGAAATGTTATCGCTGTCTTTTAGATGAGTTTCTTGAAGACACAGAGCAGCAGGCTCATAATCTTGAAGGGAGATGACCAAGAAGCGCGGAGTTGTTATATATACGTTGCGGTTTGACAAAGTTCATTCTTTGATGGGTCATCAGAGCCGGTATCACGTGGCCGTTTCGAATTATGTTGAGAAGCTTTGGGATTTGAACATAGCGATAGGGGGGAGGGCATGAGAAGATTATGAAAAAAACATCTCCCGTGCTCCCCACACGCCATGGATCTCCCGTGTTCCCCACACGCCTTGGATCTCCCGTGCTTCCCACACGCCGTGGAGCCCAACAAGGGAGTACTTATATGGAGTGGATATCCTAGACTCCAAGTGCTAGAGATACACTGAAGATATACTCGGATATGACATAATGCCTAAACGACCAGGCCATCAGCTGCTGCCTTCTAGGAATGGAAAAATATGTGAAAAAGGTTTCATGGACACATGGTCAGTATCTGAGTGATACAAAGATAGGAAGAGAAAGTAAAGTTGATTCCCAGGGCATGGCACGACGAACCCGACTGATCATATTCGGGCCCATGTGACCTTCCGTCTAATTGAAATCAGGGCCAGTGATGTGTTGCAGACTAGCCACGTCGTAGGCAGACTACTCAATCACCAGGATCCCTTCTTCAAACAACACAGGTCTGAGCTCACGGCAAACGAGCCACCCCCTTTTAGACTGCCTTTTACGTCACGCAGAGGGATACGTCTGGCCTATTCTAGCCCGGGACCAGTACGGGGGCTATCTTTCTATGACCATTATTTCAGCAGCTTTTCTCCTACATGTATGTTAAACATTTAGATGTGTTTCCTTCAATATATAATATAACGTTGACATGTGCGTTTCCTTCAATATATAATATAACGTTGACATGTGCGCTTTTAAGAAAGAAAATTTAATAGATTTATGTCTTCTTTTTGAAAAAGTTAAGTGCACAGGGCGCTTAAAGTTTCGATTACGATACATTGCAAATATTTTCATGCCACCCGTACCTTGATGACAGACTGATGGCATTCACCAATTTTGAAAAGTTAAGTTGATCCGAGAAAATCTTGCTTGTTTCATCGTTGAATTTCATGAAATCAAATTCAAACTGATCACCGGAAAACTATCAAATTATCTTTCAGTAGACCGCCGACAGTGGTCAATCTTAGAGTGAGAGGTTACCGGGCCTGATATTCGTCAATAATGATCAAGGCTTAGATAAGCCTAATATAGTAAGAATGTCCAGTTGTATGACTACTGTCTCACATAATGTACATGTATCATATATGTTATTCTGCCAACACATGTATCATATATGTTATTCTGCCAACACAAACAATGATTAACTTTTAAAACGTCAGTATCCATTCTTTGGCTTAAATGGGTTTAACAGTCAATGTATGAAACCACAATTTTGAGGTTCCACACAGTAATTGAGAGCATTAGCTTGGTTTAGTGTCATGAAGCCCCAGGAGCCTCTAGTGCCCATTCAACGAAGCTGATGTTTTTCATTACTCAATGACACTTGGAATTGTTTAAAGCTGTATGTTTGTGGTTTTGGAACAAACAAACTGTGATTGAGGCCACACAATTTTCTCAAGTCCTACAATTGAGTGTTTAGAATAGGAATAGTTGGTAAGTTGTTGCAGACATATGAGCACGGCAAGATAATTAAGATACGGAGCAACAGATTTGTAGGGCTGCATACCAGTGCATACATATGGTTTATATCAGATACAGGTTAATTCAGTTTGATTGATACGTTCGTATCAAACGTTCGTGTATCGAACAAAATATCAATTATAAAATCTGCATACCAGTGCATACATATGGTTTATATCAGATACAGGTTAATTCAGTTTGATTGATACGTTCGTATCAAACGTTCGTTTATCGAACAAAATATCAATTATAAAATCTGTTATTTCATTGCATAAATTCTGAGTAATTTCCCCCATTTTGCAAAATTATTTGTTGTCACGTGATAGCCACAAACTGGTAACACATTTTTGAGGAAGCTGTAGACTGGACTCTGGTATGAAGAGTATTTTATTCCATTATGCGTAAAGTTTGAAAAAGAATATTCATTAAGTTGCTTATATTATGATTTTTCTCGTTTTCCAGCTTCCTAAGAATGATTTATAGTTAAACTGTTTTGTGTCGAGCACAAGACAAGTATACCCTTCATACCAGAGTCCAGTCTACGAGGGTCGTTCATTTAGTTGTGTCACTAATGGCTGTAGGGAGCACGCAGAAACTGCGCTGATTTCACAGGGTAGTGATTTTCTATGAAAGGATGAAATTTCGGTCTAATCCGTTCAGTGCTTCAAAAGTTATTGAAAGTTTAAGTTGGTTCGGTCATACACACTCGAAAGTAAAGGCACATTTTGAAAACGTAGACGTGCAACCCGTTTAAGAGGTCTGTGTCTTATCCATGATAACGCACCTGCTCGCAAGTGTGTTCTTGTCCAAGACTTCTTGAAAGAAGAAAAGGTAGTTCAGTTCTCTCATCCAACTTATTCGACATACCACAGTCCCTGCAAATTTTTTTTGTTTCCTTTACTATAGAAAATCCTTTCTGGTCGTCGTTATGAATCCGGAAGTGCACTCCTATTAGATGAGCCACACAAACCTCTTGAAGATGCTTTGTGAAATACTAGAGATATGGTATTGATAATCCTGGAAGTTTCAGATATAATCCTTCTAGATGGTACACATAAATGAACGCATTTGAAAAGTAAATTTCATTTTTGTATCAGATAAGAATCTGGCATTTCGCTCAAAGTGTCTTCCCTGTTTGTCCCTGACATTACACTTACACCTTTGTAGATCGCTGCTTTTCAGCACAGATGGAGAAAATAATTATCCACATCAAAATTTGGAAATATATACAGTTAAATACTATTTGAAAATAAGCAAGCCCCCGGTTTTGATGGCCCAAATGTAATTTAATAGAATGACACAGCTTCAGATAAGGATGAGCACTGAGAATATTTTTTAGATAATTTGAGACGCGACAGAAGAAAACCAACAAAGTGATTGTGCGCCCAGCGCAGACTCAGAATAGCCTGGGCATTCACGCAGTCCAAGTAGACTCTTCGTTAAGCGCTTAAAGGGTAGCTGAAGGTCTAAGCTACCTTCATGCGGACAGCGAAGACTCTGATCAGACTGAAATATAACGCCTAGAAATTTATTTTCTTCTACTACAGGAATGGGTGTCCCGTCCAAAGTGAGCACTGGGTCATCATGCGCTTTTCGAAGATGACAGAAATGCATGCAAACTGTCTTAGATTTTGAAAATTTGAACCCATTCTCATTTGCCCACGTTTGAATTTTATTTAGATTTTGTTGAAGCTGGCGTTCAATAGTATGCATATGTTTTGACCTATAACAAATCAAAAAGTCATCTACATATAAGGAACAGTCAACACCAGGATTAAGACATTTAACAATATTGTTTATTTTTAGACTGAAAAGAGTAACAGACAAAATACTACCTTGAGGCACACCTTGTTCTTGATCATGTGCCTCAGACAGTGTTGAACCTACACGTACTTTAAATTCTCTATTGGATAAGAAGTTTTGAACGAATAGTGGCAATCGGCCTTTTAGGCCTATTTCATGTAAATCATTCATTATACCATACTTCCAAGTTGTATCGTAAGCCTTCTCTAAATCAAAGAAGACAGCAACTAAGTGCTCCTTCTTGATGAAGGCTTCACGTATAAAGGTTTCTAATCTAACCAACTGATCATTAGTACTGCGTTGGTGCCTGAAACCACTCTGAAATTCTGTAATAATATTATTTGTTTCAAGGTACCAAACGAGTCTTTCATTGATCATTCGCTCCAATGTTTTACATATGCAGCTCGTTAAAGCAATGAGACGGTAGTTGTTTGGGTTCGTATTATCTTTTCCAGGTTTTGGTATGGGGATTATCGTAGCTTCTTTCCAAGACTTTGGCACATTACCAGTTTCCCAAATGTCATTAAAAGTTTTCAAAAGAACCGAAAGAGAAGAGTCTGGAAGATGTTTCAAAAACTGGTAATGAATATCATCAGGCCCCGGAGATGAATCATGAGCCTTTGAGAGAGCATCTTTAAGTTCCGAAAGAGAAAAAGATTGATTATAAGTTTCTGTGTTGTTGGATGAAAATTTTAGGTTCTGTTTTTCCTTCTGCTTTTTAATATTCTTGAATTTTGGACTATAATTTTCAGAAGAAGAATTTTTCGAGAAAGCGTCAGCGAGGGTATTAGAAATATCTTTTTTGGAAGTCACTTTAGAATTATTTACATTTAAGTGTCCCAGTGAGCTAGATTTTCCTTTTCCCTGAATTTTACGAACCATGTCCCATACTTTCTTTATTGAAGTTCGAGAATTTAATTTGGAAACATACTGTTTCCAAGATTTTTTCTTTGATTCTTTAATTGTTCGACGAGCTTTTGCACGGAAAACACGATAATTATTTAAATTATCATGTGTTGGGCGATTATTGAATTGTCGCAGTGCTCCTTTACGTTGTTTTATAGCAGTTTTACAGTCACCTGTAAACCAAGGCTTTTTAATCTTTTTTGATTTCGCTGATGTTTTTGGAACTGTTTCTTCTGCTATATTTATAAGAATAGATGCAAATGACTCAATCGGATCATCAGCCTTCTGGACTGTGTCTTCAAGAAGTCGAGTATCACAAAGAGTTTGAAATTGGGTCCAGTTAGCTTTATTTAATTTCCATCTTGAAACAGGTTCATCAATATCTGGACCAATGTTATTGAGAAAAATTGGAAAGTGATCACTCCCACACAGATCATCATGAACTTTCCAGTCATAATCTAAGAGAAGAGTGGGATAGCAAATGGCGAGGTCTAATGAAGTATAGGAACCAGTGGCTGGATGAAGATATGTAGGAGTTTTAGTGTTATATAGACAAAGTCCGTGGTTATCAATAAAATTTTCAATTATTCTGCCTTTGTCATTTATATCTTTGGAACCCCAAAGGATATGATGACCATTAAAGTCTCCTAATAGTATGTAGGGAGAAGGTAGTTGCGGTACAAGATCATCAAGGTCTTTGAGAGATAATCTGGAATTTGGAGGAATATATATAGAACAAATAGTAACCACACGATGGAGAGTTATACTAACTGCAACGGCTTGTAAATTCGTGCGTAAAGGTATTTGACTATGAGGAGCATTACTATTAACAAAGATAGAGACACCGCCAGAGGCTCTCTCATTGTTTACTGATAAAGTATGGAAAGAGCTGTAATTTTTAATGGAAATGTTATCTGTATCTTTTAGATGTGTTTCTTGAAGACACAGAGCAGCAGGCTCATAATCCTTAAGAAGGAGCAATGTTTCTTCATAGTTGGCTTTTAAGCCTCGACAATTCCACAGTAAAATGCTATTTTTCATTATTGTTAATTATGTCAAATGGAGCGAAATGGTTAGATCTATTCTTATGAAGTAGGTATTCTGTTAAGTGTTCCTTTTGGAAGACAGGATGGAGATTCCTCTGCCTCCATATCTTCCAAGACAGACCACTTATTATGCTGCTTAATCGGATCAGTAGATCCTTTCGGCAGCCTGTCCGATTCAAGTACATGTTTCTCCTTTCCCTTTGGTTTAGTGTCAGGAGGCTTGTTTGATATATTCTTGCTAGTATTTCCGTGTTTTACAAGTGTGTCACGGACAATCTGTACTAACTTTCTGTCTGCTTTTTCTGATTTTTCTTTTTCTTTTTGACTAAGTTTTGCTTCAGTAGAAGTTTCAGATGATGCTGCATTATAAGACGAAGACTGTGGAGCTCCTGTGATAAGGACAGGATCTGTTTGTGTCGAAGCATCAATACATGATACCGTGACACCAGCAGTCTTCGTGATGCTCGCATAACTTTTACCTGGCGCTGCTGTGTAACTTTCTACGATTTTCCGTGCTTCTGGAAATGATATGTTCCTGGTGTATTTGATTTTGAGAATTTCTTTCTCAGTGTTCCAGGCCTGACATTGCCGCGAATCGGCGGGGTGGTTTCCTGAACAGTTCACACATTTTGCTGTATTTGTACAGTCTTTATCATGAGTTGTGTGTTTGGTTTCACCACAGTTGTTACATACCATTAGCTTTTTACATCTGTCTTCATGGTGACCAAATAACTGGCACTGGTAACAGCGCAGAGGATTTGGAATGTATGGATCGACAGAGACTCGAAGAAAGGCAATTTTCAACTGTTTCGGCAGGATTGATGTGTTGAAGGTGAAGACGAAGGTATTAGTGTCCTTAAGGGAGCCGTCTCGACGAATCTTGATTCTGCGGACTCCCACTACACCCTGCTCCCTCATATTGTCAAGGATCTCTTGTTCGCTGACCCCCCTTAAGTCGGGGCAGCGAACAACGCCCTTGCTTGTATTGAGGGAGCTGTGCAATGACACTTTTACCTTCAGGTCGTGGAACATTTCTAGCCGTAATAGACTTTCTATTTGCTTTTTGTTCGTGTATTCCACGAGGAGGTCACCAGATCTTAATTTTTTTATACTTTTTGGCACACCAGCCATGCCGTGCAGTACTTTCTCTATAACGAATGGAGAAATACTGGACATTTGCCTTTCTTCTTGAGAATGAATTACCAAGAAGCGCGGAGAAGCAGTAAACGAAGTCGGTTGACTGAGCTCGTTCTCTGATGGATCATCAGAGTCCATGTCACGTGGCCGTTTCGAATTATGTTGAGAAGCTTTGGGGTTTGAAGTTGGGGGGGGCCATGAGAAAATAAAGAAAATAGTTCATCTCCGGTGTTCTCCACCCGCCGTGGAGCCCAACAAGGGAGCACTTATATAGAGTGGATATCCAAAACTCCAAGTGCTAGAGATACACTGAAGATATACTCGGATAGGACAGAATGCCTACACGATTGACCCCTCAGCCGCCGCCTTCTAGGAATGAAAAAAGATGAGAATAAGGGTTCATGGGCACATGGTCAGTATCAGAATGATACAAAGATTGGAAGAGAAAGGTAAAGTTGGTTCCCAGGGCATGGCACGACAAAGCCGATTGATCATATTCGGGCCCATATGACCTCCCGTCTAGTTGAAATCAGGGCCAAAGTGATGTGTTGCAGACTGGATACGTCGTAAGCAGTCTACTCAATCACCAGGATCCCTTCTTCCAACGACACGGGTCGCAGCTCACGGCAAACGAGCCGCCCCCTTTTAGACTGCCTTTTACGTCACGCAGAGGGATACGTCTGGCCTATTCTATCCCGGGACCAGCACGGGGTGCTATGTTCGGACAATTTTCACACAACTTTCATGACTATCATCTTAACAATTTTCCAAGTTCAGGCCAATCTTAGTCTTAAAAAAAGGAAGGTCCAATGTATACAAAAAACTGGCCAATATTAACGAAATGAGCTTGAGCAAAGTAAGTGGTTACAAAATCAAAGCCAGTGCTAGCTAAGGCTATGTTCGGTAGGACATGTGAAATTCAGTGCCCAGTAGCTGCTCACAGGCAAACATGTTCCAAGTCAGCTTTGCTTGATGACATACAGTACGCTTGAACTGACATTATTATTTTCTTCTTATACTATCTTTCCTTTAGATTTTAATGGACCAAAACCATTGAAGTACTAGAATTCTAGGTTGTCATTTACTGTGTATCATTTGCAATATTAACCCCTTGTGCTGTATTCAATGTACTATAATATTGGAGCTGTTGGTGCATTATGGTGTATTCTATTACTGATTTGTTTTTGTTCCAGACAACTTTCATTACTATCAAAGCATTGATGGCAGGGAACAGTCAGGTCCTGTACACAAATGTTTCAAAGCACTGGTTGTATGTAAAGATCCAGAAAGAATGTATGTCAATGAAGCAAAAGAAGAAAGGTCCCTGATGAACTGTGTCGTTGCAGACGCAACAAAAGCAGTAGAACTGTCTATGACAGAACAAAATTCAACAGATTTCAGGAAGGAAATACATTACAATAATCATCAGAAACATTATCAAAAAGACAGACTACATAGTTGTAACAGTAAATTCAAGAGTCTTCCCAAATGGAAACATTGAAGTGCCTAAGGATGTTATGGACGAGGGCAGATGCCTCCCCCCTCGACCTGCAGCTGATGTGAAGACAATGACAGAGGCGGTATCGTCCGTATGTAATTGAGGGTTTAATGAATGTTTTATTTAACGTTTATACAGGTTCGTTTTGGCTAAATTTTTCTCTGTTTTCAATAACGGCCCAAAGTCTCTGCACGCATGTTGTTTTCTATAAAATTCCAGGACTATCGCCCGCGTAAATGTCGATGAAATGTTGTGCCTTCAAACTGGAAGTGCTTGTAAAGGATGCGATTTTTTGGACTAATACTGATACCAACGTAAAGTGATTGGCAAGATTTCATGTGTCTTTTTCTAAAAAGCCTATTATTCGGAACTCAGATGGAAGTTTCAAAGATTTTCAAAATGTGTGGAAATTTTACGAAAAATTGTGTAATTTTGAAATCTTTTAAACCGCACCTGAGGTATAAGTAATTCCAGGCATCATACTGAAGATCGTTTCAATAAAATTAGACTAAATAATTAATTTCCAGAATACTTGAAATTTGTCGCTTTTATAATTTTTCTCACAATTTTTTCCCTGACAAATCGACCTAAGCTGAACTGTTGCTAAAACCTTGCCGGACGAAAGGCAAGTTGCATGAAGTATATGACAGCCTTGTGGCATTACTTTTCATATGACTACATGACAAGTAAATACATGTAGTTGCGTTTTAATGGTTTCAAGTATATATGTATCTATTTTGGTGTACTAATGGCTATATATTAAACATTTATAAATCATATAGAAATAGTGAGAATGATGTATATATGTTACAGATTCAATATCAATAGGTTCATTTATATACCAATATGTTCATTTATATATCTTTCTCCGATCGGCCAATCAGAGCGTTTGTTACAGCGAATATATCGACGCAAGCGTATTTCGAAAAGTGCCAAATTCAAAGCTTTCAAACAAACATGAAGCTGAGACTTTTCTTGAGGGTGCTTAGAGCATTATGGATTCGGTTGTAAGAAATATAAGAGACACCGAGAAAGCATGAGCACAAGATGCCCACAGTGTCGGAATTTGATTGGTGATGCTGACCAGTGTCTTGAACTCGTAACGCATCTTAAACCGTATGTAATAATACTTGGCACACACTTTTATATAGACAAGAACATTTTTAACATCGCCATCCGTGTATGGATTCGACATATGCGCCATCCCACCACCCCTTCGATTTTCTTAAGTGGTAGATTTCAGGGTTCGTATTATTGTAACAGTATGAAATTTTTGTATGAGGATTTACATCTATAAGTACAACAAGAATATACAAGAATAAGGGTATGATGCTCCATATGTCACAGTCCACTTAGGCCAGTTTTGCAAGGTTAAGGTTTTTGTAAGAGGTATATTTCAGGGTTCCTATTATTTTAGCAACTTGAAATTTTGTATGATTGGTTGGTTGGTTGTTTTGGGCTTAATGGCCCATTAAGACAGTATTTCAGTCTATATCGGGCCGCCTCCCAAAACGAGGGAGAAAGAAGAGAGAAATGATAGACGAGAGACAAATGTCCGAACAACCCCCATCCGCACCTACTGCAAGCACAGTAAGCCATTACCCTATAATGTCCCAAATCAGTAGGACGCCCCCGGCACTGGAAGTTACACGCAGCACGTTCGCACAACCCGACCACCCGCAATTTTGTATGAAGATTAATATGTATAATAAGTATTCAAGAATGTACAAGAATCAGTCATGACGATCTTTATGTCACGGTCCACTGACTTCGGACTTAGGCTAATTTTGCAAATGTCAGGGGTAGATTTTAGAGTAGAACTTAAAAGAAAATATATGAGGATATATGTCTATGAATACAAGAGAAATATAGAAAATATAGAAGAACGTTGTCATCATGATCAATATGCCACGGTCCACTGATGCTTAGTGCAATCCTGTGCACAGTCTTAGGAGGAGCATCTATGTATATTGGTCGCATTTCTAGTATTTTCCTTTTTCAAAGTAAAAGAGTTGGTTTTTTGGTTGTTTTGGGTTTAACGGCCCTTTGAGACAATATTTCAGTCTATAATGGGCCGTCTCCCAAAAATAGGGAGAAAGAAGAGAGAAATGATAGACGAGAGAAAAAAATGTCCATACAACCCCCACCCATGTATGTCATATTGTACTTTTGTATTGTAACCATTTGTTACTATTACAAACATCTCACAAACTGATGTTGTGAGACTACCTGTAGTCCAAACTGGAAGAAGAGGCAGGCCGATGTTCATCATTCCCAGAGAACAATTGAAGATCCAGGTGGAACTGAGATTTTCAAACCAAGAGATAGCAGACATGCTTCATTTTTCTCTTGGAGCCATTAAGAAACGTCTCCAGTAAGTGTTTATTATTTTTCATATCCTCCCCTCCCCTCCTTGCTAAGTAGGTCCAATACGATAAATGAATTAAATCAGTCCAAATGGTTTTGATTGATTGATTGTTTTGGGTTTAACGGCCCTTTGAGACAGTATTTCAGTCTATATCGGGCCGTCTCCAAGAGGGAGAAAGAGGAGAAATGATAGACGAGAGCAAAAAATGTCCAAACAACCCACCCTCACCTGGAAGTTACACACAGCACCATCCGACCACCCACAACAGGAATATACGAGAATTACCCTTTATTACCATACATCTGTAAGGAATCAGAGGATATATTCTGAGAATTTAATTTTTTTATTGGTTTAGACTCTTATTCTAGATCATCGCTTTTTTATTCATTCACTAAAAATTGAAGTCTTTGTGCTAAACAAGAGGACCATGAGGCCCTGATCCGCTCACCTGAGCAATTGGCAAAGTGGCTTTTTCTTATGTCTGAAATTGTCAAAATATGAGTCTAGGGTCAAAAGTCAAAGACTGACCATGACCTCTTGTACTCATAAATCTTCACGTGCTAATACGCATTAAGACAACCATATATACCATTTTAGGCCAAAATCTTCAAAACTTTCCATGAAATCTTATGTTCCAGCATTTCCCATATTTGACCATGCTGCAAAAAGGTCAGTCTTGGAAGTACTCTAGTACTCCATGCTACTTACCAGGTTTCAAGGCCATAGGCATATTGATTCTGGAGAAGAAAAATATTAAATGTTTATACCATAAATGGGTATAGCGGCCTGTTGGTCATGTGACCGGGACCATTTGAACACATTTTTGTTCCCTTAACCCCTGGAGGCTCTATATGAAATGTGACTACAATTAGCCTTTGGCTTTTTAAAATATGTTTGAAATTGTCAAAATTTGAGAGATCTGGGTCAAAGGTCAAAGAATGACCTTGACCTCCTGTACTCATAATTCTTCATGACCTCATTAAGATGACTGTATATACCAATTTTTAGGCCAAAATCTTATAAAATTCCCAGGAAAACTTGTAGCATTTTGCCATATTTGACCTTGCCATAAAAAGGTCAAGGTCAAGCAAAGATCATAATTTGAACAATCTTGATAATACTGGAGTACCAAATGCTACATACCAAGTTTCAAGGCCATCGGGCAACTGGTTCTGGAGAAGATTTTTAAAGGTTTTTACCATATATGGTCATGGCGGCCATGTTGGTCATGTGACCCAGACCATTTGAAGAAATTTTCGTTTCCTCAACCCCTGAAGGCTCTATATGATATTTGGTTACAATTCGCACATTGGCTTTTAAAAAGAAGTTCGAAATTGTCAAATGTCGAAGAACAACCTTGACCTCTTGTACTTATGAGTCTTGATGTACTCATTAAGATGACTGTATTTACCAATTTTTAGGCCTAAATCTTCAAAACTTTCCATGAAATCTTATGTTCTAGCATTTGCCCTATTTGACCTTCCCGTAAATGGTCAAGGTCAACCCAAGGTTATCATTCTGAACATTCTAGACAGAACTGGAATACCCAAAGCTTCATACTATGCTCCATACTATGTTTCAAGGCCATCGGTCAACTGGTTCTGGAGAAGATTTTTAAATGTTTTTACCATATATGGGCGTGGCGGCCATGTTGGTCATGTGACCTGAATCGTTTGAACAAAATTTCATTCCCTCAACCCCTGGAGGCTCTATATCAAATTTGGTTACAATTGGCCCAGTGGCTTTGGAGAAGATTGTTTGAAAATGTCAAAATATGTGAGTTTTGGGTAAAAGGTCAAAGAATGACCTTGACCTCTTAAACTCATAAACCTTCATTTACTCGACTGCATTTACCAATTTTAGGCTTTACTCTTCAAAACTTTCCATGAAATCATGTTCTGGCATTTTCCTATATTTGACCTTGCCGTAAAAAGGTCAAGGTCAACCCAAGGTCATAATTTGAAAAATCTTGATAGTACTTGAGTACTCAGTGCTACATACCAAGTTTCAAGGCCATCGGTCAATTGGTTCTAAAGGTTTTTACCATTTATGGGCGTGGCCGCCATGTTTGTCAAGTGACCTGGACCATATGAATAAATTTTTGTTCCCTCAACCCCTTGAGGCTCTATATAAAATTTGGTTTCAATTGGGTCAGTGGCTGTTGAGGAGATTGTTCGAAATTGTCAAAATATGAGAGATTTGGGTCAATGACCTTGACCTCTTATACTCATAAATCTTCACATACTCATTAAGATGACTGTAGATACTGATTTTTAGCCCAAAATCTGCAACAGTTTCCAAGATATCTTATGTTCTAGCGTTTTGCCATATAAAAGCACAAGGAGGCAAATTTGACCTTGCCGAAAAAAAGGTCAAGGTCAACCCAAGGTCATGATTTGAACAATCTTGGTAGTACACGCGTACCCGATGCTACATACCAAGTTTCAAGACCATTGGTCAACTGGCTCTGGAGAAGAAGATTTTTTATGTTTTTAACATATATGGGCGTGGCGGCCATGTTGGTCAGGTGACCAGGACCGTTTGAACAACTTTTCGTTCCCCCTTCCTCTGGAGGCCACATATGAAATTTGGTTACAACTGGCCCAGCTGTTTTAGAGGAGAAGTTGTTTGAAATTGTTGACGGACGACGGCGGAGCCTCACCATCCTAGAAGTATGGTGTACCAAGAGGGTCAAAAGCACCGATACGGGTCGACCCGTATTTTTTATACCGCTGGCTCAGGTGAGCTAAAAATGGGAAGTTGAGACCAACAAAGTTTAAGAGTAATTCTTGGGTATACCAAAGATTTAATTTGGACTATTATTTTTAAGGGCAAATTAACACTAGCGGTGTTAGGTAAACATAGACGTTTCACCTGTTTTGGACAATTTCTTCTGTTATCCGTATTGATGCTTTCAATCCTCTGTTGAGTGAATGTTGTGTGGTTGGTGTTTGTTTGTTGGGATGAAACCATTGCAGAAGCTAAAGGCGAGGGTCTGGATCCGGTAAAATAAGGTTTATTCCGCTAAGCGATTCATTTATTACAGGCTGAACCATGTTGGTGTTTTTGATCACCTTTTGCGTGAATGGTGTTTCCAGTCGTGGTTGCTGAATGACCACCTGTCTGTTAATGAGCTATTCACTAAACGTGCATATCATTTTTAATCGTTTGACTATTCACATTTGAGCCGCGACACGAGAAAACCAACAATGTGGTTGTGTGCCCATCCGCCCAGTTTGATCAGAGTTTTCGCTGTCCGCATGGAGGTAGCTTAGACCCTCAGCTACCCTTAAGCACAAAGCGAAGATTCTGATCAGACTGGGCGGATGTCCAGGCTGATCTGAGCCTGCGCCGGGCGCACAACCACATTGTTGGTTGTGTCGTGTCGCGGCTCATCATTTTTGACCGTTTGAATATTCACATTCATACTTCTTTCCCTTTTGGTTTTGATGGCAGAATATGGGAGCTGATGGTATGGTTCTATCCTTTGCCTATAGTTTCTTATTTTTCGAACAAAAGTATCGAAATCTGACAACTTCAAAAAAAAAAGTCTTAATTATAATAAAAAAGATCATGATAAACCTGCAAGATTAAGAAAGAAAAGGTTACAGATTGAGTTGTGGGGATTAGGTGGAGGGGGCGTTAATGTAGGTGAATCCTCCTAGATCAATCTGTTCCTAGAAATTGCCATTTATTCTGGCCTTTTTGCATTTTTAATAATGTTTGGAAATTTTCCTTTTGTCACATCAACCCCTTGACAGGGTATGCACAGCCAGACGCCTTCAAAATCATACAGGGTGAAGATGGCAAAGCTAAACTCATTTGTTAGGGTGAACAAATGACAAGGTTAGTTTTCTTATTCAGTTATTACATATTTGAGTCCAGACTGATTGATTGTTTGATTTGATTTAACAGCCCTTCGAAACAATATTTCAGTCTATATCGGGCCGTCTCCCAGTGAGTGAGTGAGTGATATGGATTTTACGGCACATCAGCACCAAAAGGGCTATTTCGCGCCGAAAACGCTATAAACGAAAACGTGTTATATGCATAAGGTCAGAAATGAATGCACAGTATAAAAATAGCCATCAGAGGAGATGGCAAATCCCCCGACCGAAGACCCCCATGGGCCTTGGTAAAAAGGGTGCACTTCAAAACACATATTAGTAACATATTGTCGTTCTTTTATGCTTCTGATTGACATTAGCTGTTACCAGATGCATGATTATCTAACACTCAGACTAAAACAGTATGCTTGACTGCTAAAAAGAGGTAATATCTCAAACAGCCACCATATACACAAATGTATAGCATACGATACATTCAACTTTATAAAATGTGTGAATAACTTCTAAAGTACAAGCCCTACAAACCTAATTTTGAGCTCTCTAGTAAGTGAATTTGGACAAAGAATCCAAATCTGGAAAAAAAAATTTTTTTTTTTTTTTTAGGGGGGGGGGGGGAGGTACGGGAGGGGGCACGGGAATGTGGAGGGGTAAGAGAGAGTTAGGAACACTGATAAGATATCACAGCATGATCATCAATATTCTAAAAGGTTCACGGTTATTCAAATTCTGGAGCTGGCCAGGGTTATACAGTTATGGAGCAGAGACTCAAACAGCAGCTCAAACTACCAAAGGGAAATAATTCACTAGGTCTAAAAGCAAGAGTTATCATTCATGTATGAGACAAATTGTCATGACCTGTTCTGCATATCTGTGAAGTATCATGAAAATATTTCAAAAGGTATTCAAGCTATGGAGCGGACACTTAAAATCATCAAAGGGAAATAACTCCAAAAGCAAGAAAGCAAGAGTTGTCATTCTTGTTCGCGACACATCATCATGACCTGTTCTACATATCTGTGAAGTATCATGAAAATATTCCAAAAGGTATTCAAGTTACAGAGCGGACACGAAATCACACCTAAAACCATCAAAGGGTAATAACTCAAAAAGTAAGAAAGCAGAAGTTGTCTTTCTTGTTCGCGACAAATCGTCATGACCTGTTCTACATATCTGTGAAGTATCATGAAAATATTCCAAAAGGTATTAAAGTTATAGAGCGGGCACGAAATCATACCAAAAATGATCAAGGGGAAATAACTCATAAAGTAAGAGTTGTCATTCTTGATCGCGACACACCGTCATGACCTGTTCTACATATCTGTGCAGTATCATGAGAATATTCCAAAGGGTATCCTAGTTATAGAGCGGACACGAATCTGCCAAAAAATCACACCTAAAACTATCAAGGGGAAATAACTCAAAAAGTAAGAAAACAAGAGTTGTCATTCTTGTTCGCGACACATCGACATGACCTGTTCTACATTTCTGTGAAGTATCATGAAAATATTCCAAAGGGTATTCAAGTTACAGAGCGGACACGAATCTGCCAAAAAATCACCAAAGGGGAGATAATTCAAAAAGTACAATAGCAAGAGTTACCATTCTTGTACGCGACATATTGTCATGACCTGTTCTACATAACTGTGAAGTATCATGAAAATATTCCAAAGGGTATTCAAGATATAGAGCGGACAAGAAAGTGTTTACGGACGGACGGACGCCAGGCTCATCGCTATATCCCCCGAACCTTTCGGTCGGGGGATAAAAATGAATCAAGTCGGGTATGTGGTAAAACACGCCGATCAACGGCTAGCTTAAGACTGATAACATAAAACGAACTCTCGGCCAGCGAGATGAGTAAACACAAATTTAAATCTACTGTTGTAAAAACACCGCGACTTAACTAAACTATATTTTACTATATATGCCAATCTCTTTCAAAAATAGCCATCAGAGGAGATGGCAAATCCCCCGACCGAAGACCCCCATAGGCCTTGGTAAAAAGGGTGCACTTCAAAACACATATTAGATATATATTGTTGTTCTTTTATGCTTCTGATTGACATTAACTGTTAACAGATGCATGATTATCTTACACTCAGACTAAAACAGTATGCTTGACTGCTAAAAAGAGGTAATATCTCAAACAGCCACCATATACACCAATGTATAGCATACGATACATTCAACTTTCAAAATGTGTGAATAACTTCTAAAGGACAAGCCCTACAAACCTAATTTTGAGCTCTCTAGTAAGTGAATTTGGACAAAGAATCCAAATCTGGAAAATTTTTTTTTTTTTTTTTTTTTTTTTTTTTTGGGGGGGGGGGGGGGGGTGCGGGAGGGGGCATGGGAATGTGGAGGGGTAAGAGAGAGTTAGGAACACTGATAAGATATCACAGCATGATCATCAATATTCTAAAAGGTTCACGGTTATTCAAATTCTGGAGCTGGCCAGGGTATACAGTTATGGAGCAGAGACTCAAACAGCAGCTCAAACTACCAAAGGGAAATAATTCACTAGGTCTAAAAGCAAGAGTTATCATTCATGTATGAGACAAATTGTCATGACCTGTTCTGCATATCTGTGAAGTATCATGAAAATATTTCAAAAGGTATTCAAGCTATGGAGCGGACACTTAAAATCATCAAAGGGAAATAACTCCAAAAGTAAGAAAGCAAGAGTTGTCATTCTTGTTCGCGACACATCATCATGACCTGTTCTGCATATCTGTGAAGTATCATGAAAATATTCCAAAAGGTATTCAAGTTATAGAGCGGACACAAAATCACACCTAAAACCATCAAGGGGAAATAACTCAAAAAGTAAGAAAGCAGGAGTTGTCTTTCTTGTTCGCGACACATTGTCATGACCTGTTCTACATATCTGTGAAGTATCATGAAAATATTCCAAAAGGTATTCAAGTTATAGAGCGGACACGAAATCATACTTAAAATGATCAAGGGGAAATAACTCAAAAAGTAAGAAAGCAAGAGTTGTCATTCTTGTTCGCGACACACCATCATGACCTGTTCTACATATCTGTGAAGTATCATGAAAATATTCCAAAGGGTATTCTAGTTATAGAGCGGACAAGAATCTGCCAAAAAATCACACCTAAAACTATCAAGGGGAAATAACTCAAAAAGTAAGAAAGCAAGAGTTGTCATTCTTGTTCGCGACACATCGTCCTGACCTGTTCTACATTTCTGTGAAGTATCATGAAAATATTCCAAAGGGTATTCAAGTTACAGAGCGGACACGAATTTGCCAAAAAATCACCAAAGGGGAGATAATTCAAAAAGTACAATAGCAAGAGTTACCACTCTTGTACGCGACACATCGTCATGACCTGTTCTACATAACTGTGAAGTATCATGAAAATATTCCAAAGGGTATTCAAGATATAGAGCGGACAAGAAAGTGTTTACGGACGGACGGACGGACGGACAGACGGACGGACGGACGGACGGACGGACGGACGGACGCCAGGCTCATCGCTATATCCCCCGAACCTTTCGGTCGGGGGATAAAAATGAATAGATTTTCGCTGGTTCAACCGTGTCAAACAGTTGTTTCATACTGTTGACATGGAAAAACCTAGCACGCGTCATACGAAAATCCGTGCAATCTAAAAGGAAATGTTTAACACTAAAAGGCTCCTTGCAAGGAATGCACAAAGGCGGATCCTCACCTTTCAACAGAGTGAGTGATATGGATTTTACGGCACATCAGCACCAAAAGGGCTATTTCGCGCCGAAAACGCTATAAACGAGAACGCGTTATATGCATAAGGTCAGAAATGAATGCACAGTATAAAAATGAATCAAGTCGGGTATGTGGTAAAACACGCCGATCAACGGCTAGCGTAAGACTGATAAGATAAAACGAACTCTCGGCCAGCGAGATGAGTAAACACAAGTTTAAATCTACTGCTGTAAAAATACCGCGACTTAACTAAACTATATTCTACTATATATGCCAATCTCTTTCAAAAATGAAAAGATTTTCGCTGGTTCAACCGTGTCAAACAGTTGTTTCATACTGTTGACACGGAAAAACCTTGCACGCGTAATACGAAAATCCATGCAATCTAAAAGGAAATGTTTAACACTAAAAGGTTCCTGGCAAGGAATGCACAAAGGCGGATCCTCACCTTTCAACAGAAACGAATGAGTTATAAAAGTATGGCCGATTCTGATTCGAGCTAAAGTTACTTCTTCCTTACGATCAATTCTATAAGATGGTTGCCATTCACCAAGTGAAGCCTTGATAGAGTGAAGTTTGTTAAAGACAGCAGCATTCCATAATATCTGCCACTTATCATGAAGATATGTATTTATGCAAGGTTTGATATCAGTGTAAGGAATTTTAAGATCAGAAATATGAAGAGTTAAAGCCGATTTTGCGGCCATGTCGGCCTTTTCGTTGCCTTTAATCCCAACGTGACTGGGAAGCCAACAAAATACAATGTTGTTTAGCTCAGCTAAGTCATTATGTTTCAAGAGGATATCTAAAAGTAGAGGATTTTCAATATGGCGATTATTTAGGGATTGCAGAACAGAAAGGGAATCAGAAAAGATGATAAAATCTGTATGCCTAGACTGTTCAATATGATCCAAGGCTAAATCAATAGCTTTGATCTCCGCTGAAAAAATTGAGGCATTAGCAGGTAATCTACGTTTGTATGTTTCGGATGGAGCAACAAAAGCAGAGCCAGCTGTGTCTCCATCCTTTGAACCATCAGTATATAAAGTCTCATAGTCAGAAAAGTCAGACAGCAGTTCATTAAATTTAGTTCGAAATACAAGAGGGTCAGTTTGAGATTTTTTATCAGTATGCAAAGAAAATAAAATACGTGGCTGAGTAAATGTCCATGGTGGCACATCTGGAACGTTAAACTGTTCATTTGTGTCTAAGTCTACATTCATATTTTCAAATTCTGAAGAGATTCTAATGCCAAAGGAAGGAATCATATTTGGTTTATTCTCAAATAATGTTTTATGTTGTGGCCGAAAAACATTTTCATACGGTGGATTTGATGGATTTGACTTTAGTTTAAGGGCATACTGCAGGGAGAGTTTAAGACGTCTATTATAAAGTGAAGGTTCATTTGCCTCTGCTAAAAGACTCTCCGAGGGAGAAGTTCTGAAAGCTCCCAAGGCGAGCCGGAGTCCCTGATGATGAATGGGATCAAGCATTTCCAAATAGGATTTTCTAGCGGATCCATATATTATTGAGCCATAGTCTAGTTTGGACCGTATAATAGTTCTATACAGATTAAGTAAAATTTTACGATCTGCTCCCCAGTCAGTATGGGCAACAACTCGTAGTAGGTTCAACGCTTTTTGACATTTTGCTTTAAGCTGTTTAATGTGTGGAATAAAGGAAAGCTTTTTATCAAAGATAACCCCTAGAAATTTATTTTCTTCTACTACAGGAATGGGTGTCCCGTCAAAGGTGAGCACTGGATCATCATGCGCTTTTCGAAGGTGACAGAAATGCATGCAAACTGTCTTAGATTTCGAAAATTTGAATCCATTTTCAGTTGCCCACGTTTGAATTTTATTTAGATTTTGTTGAAGCTTTGGACCGATAACAAATCAAAAAGTCATCTACATATAAGGAACAGTCAACACCAGGATTAAGACATTTAACAATATTGTTTATTTTTAGACTGAAAAGAGTAACAGACAAAATACTACCTTGAGGCACACCTTGTTCTTGATCATGTGCCTCAGATAAAGTTGAACCTACACGTACTTTGAATTCTCTATTGGATAAGAAGTTTTGAACGAATAGTTGCAGTCGGCCTTTAAGACCTATTTCATGTAAATCATTCATTATACCATACTTCCAAGTTGTATCGTAAGCCTTCTCTAAATCAAAGAAGACAGCAACTAAGTGCTCCTTCTTGATGTGGGCTTCACGTATAAAGGTTTCTAATCTAACCAAGTGATCATTAGTACTGCGTTGGTGCCTGAAACCACTCTGAAATTCTGTAATAATATTATTTGTTTCAAGGTACCAAACGAGTCTTTCATTGATCATTCGCTCCAATGTTTTACATATGCAGCTCGTTAAAGCAATAGGACGGTAGTTGTTTGGGTTCGTATTATCTTTTCCAGGTTTTGGTATGGGGATTATCGTAGCTTCTTTCTAAGACTTTGGCACATTACCAGTTTCCCAAATGTCATTAAATGTTTAAAAAAAAAACCGAAAGAGAAGAGTCTGGAAGATGTTTCAAAAACTGGTAATGGATATCATCAGGCCCCGGAGATGAATCATGAGCCTTTGAAAGAGCATCTTTAAGTTCCGAAAGAGAAAAAGATTGATTATAAGTTTCTGTGTTGTTGGATGAAAATTGTAGGTTCTGTTTTTCCTTCTGCCTTTTAATATTCTTGAATTTTGGACTATAAGTTTCAGAAGAAGAATTTTTCGAGAAAGCGTCAGCGAGAGTATTAGAAATATATTTTTTGGAAGTAACTTTAGAATTATTTACATTTAAGTGTCCCATTGAGCTAGATTTTCCTTTTCCCTGAATTTTACGAACCATGTCCTATACTTTCTTTATTGAAGTTCGAGAATTTAGTTTGGAAACATACTGTTTCCAAGATTTTTTCTTTGATTCTTTAATTGTTCGACGAGCTTTTGCACGGAAAACACGATAATTATTTAAAGTATCATGTGTTGGGCGATTATTGAATTGTCGCAGTGCTCCTTTACGTTGTTTTATAACAGTTTTACAGTCATCTGTAAACCAAGGCTTTTTAATCTTTTTTGATTTCGTTGATGTTTTTGGAACTGTTTCTTCTGCTATATTAATAAGAATAGATGCAAAAGACTCAATCGGATCATCAGCCTCCTGGACTGTGTCTTCAAGAAGTCGAGTTTCACAAAGAGTGTGAAACTGGGCCCAGTTAGCTTTATTTATTTTCCACCTTGAAACCGGCTCATCAATATCTGTACCAATGTTATTTAGAAAAACAGGAAAGTGATCACTACCGCAGAGATCATGAACTTTCCAGTCATAGTCCAAAAGAAGGGTAGGAGTGCAAATAGAGAGGTCTAAAGAAGTGTATGTACCAGTTGCTGGATGGAGATACGTAGGAGTTTTAGTGTTATACAGACAAAGTCCATTGTTGTCGATTAAATTTTCAATTACTCTGCCTTTGTCATATATTTCTTTGGAACCACGAAGAATATTATGACCATTAAAATCTCCCAACAATATGAAGGGAGAAGGGAGTTGGTGAACAAGATCATCAAGCTCTTTTAAGACAATCTCGAATTGGGGGGAATATATATAGAACAAATAATTACTACGCGATGAAGAGTTATACTAACTGCAACTGCTTGTAAATTCGTATGTAATTGCACCTGACTATGAGGAGTGTTATTGTTGACAATTATAGAGACACCGCCAGCGGCTCTCTCATTATTTGTACTAAAGGTATGAAAAGAACTATAGTTTCTGATGGAAATGTTATCAGTGTCTTTTAGATGTGTTTCTTGAAGACACAGAGCAGCAGGCTCATAATCCTTCAAAAGGAGCAATGTTTCTTCATAGTTGGCTTTTAAGCCTCGACAATTCCATTGTATAATTCTATTTTTCATTATTATTCATTATGAATATATATTGGAGCAAAATGGTTAGACCTATTCTTAGGAAGTAGGTATTCTGTTAAATGTTCCCCTTGGGAGACAGGATGGGGATTCTTCCGCATCCATGTCCTCCAAGGCGGCCCACCTATTATGCTGCCTATTCGGATCATTAGATCCTTTCGGCTGTCTATCTGATTCTGGTACAGGTTTCTCCTTCACCTTTGGTTTAGGGTCAGGAGTCCTGTCTGATGAGTTCTTGTTTATTCTAAGCGTGTCGTGAACAATCTTTTGTAATTTCTTGTCTGCTTTTTGTTATTTTTCTTTTTCTTGCTGACTTAATCTTTCCGACGAGTCTCGTGTTGCTTCGGCAGATGCTTCAGTTGCTGTAACATTGTAAGACGAAGACTGGGGGGCTCCTGTGATAAGTACAGGGTCTGTTTGTGTCGTAGCATCGACTAATGATACCGTGACACCAGCAGTCTTCGTAATGCTAGCATAACTTTTGTGTCGTAGCATCGACTAATGATACCGTGACACCAGCAGTCTTCGTAATGCTAGCATAACTTTTACCTGGTGCTGCCGTGTAGCTGTCAACGATTTTCCGCGCTTCTGGAAACGATATATTCCTGGTGTACTTGACTTTGAGAGTTTCTTTCTCAGTGTGCCAGGCCTGGCATTTCCGCGAATTGGCGGGGTGGTCTTCCTTACAGTTGAAACATTTCGCTTGACGTTTACAATCTGTTTCATCCACACAATGCTGCGGCTGACCACAGTTAGCACATATCGTTTCCTTTCTGCATCTGTCTTCGTGATGCCCAAATACTTGGCACCGATAACATCGCAGTGGATTTGGAATGTAGGGATCAACGGAGACACGAAGAAATGCGACTTTTAATTGTTTGGGCAAAACTGATGTGTTAAAGGTGAATACGAAAGTGTTGGTGTCTTTAAGCAACTCGTCTCGACGAACTTTAATACGACGGACTCCAACTACACCTTGCTCCCTCATATTTTCAAGGATCTCTTGATCGCTGACCCCTTTTAAATCGGGGCAGCGAACAACGCCCTTGCAAGTACTGAGGGAGCTGTGCAGTGCGACTTTCGCTTCTAGGTCGAAAAATTTGTTGATACGTAACAGATTTTCTATTGATTTCTTGTTAACGTATTCGACCAGAAGGTCACCTGAGCGTAGCTTCTTTATGCTCTTTGGTACACCAGCGATGCCATGAAGCGCTTTTTCGATGACAAATGGAGACAAGCTCGACATTTGTCTTTATAACTAAGAAGCGCGGAGTTGGTACAGACGTAGCGGATTGACTAAGTTCATTCTCTGATGGGTCATCAGAGTCGGTGTCACGTGGCCGTTTCGAATTATGTTGAGAAGCTTTGGGGTTTGAAGTTGGGGGGGGCCATGAGAAGATAAAGACCAGAGGGCCAATGGCCCTATATCGCTTACCTGAGCACTGAGGTTACAGCAACAAAACACCATGCACAACAGCAATAAAAAGCACCATTTATGTATAGGAGGACAATATCACAAATATTTATGAAAAAAGCTTTATCCCCCCGTAACGGCTTCTCAGAAGAAGATCTTTGGCTGCAATGGCAACCAATCAAAATCAGGTATTTGGCAGATATTCATATGGCTGGTAGAGGACTACTCCAGGAACATTTCTGTAAAGCTTTTGTCAAAATATCTGCAGTAACACAGAAATAAATAGCAAATGTCCACTTTCCCCATTATAAGTCTATGGAAACTTTAAGTTGCCATAGCAACGAATTCACACGGGCAATGATAATATAAAACATACTTTAGGTAGAGGCTAATGTTATCAATATGTATGCTAAATATCAGCTTCATCCCCCTCATGGCTTCATTTTTCCCATAATAAGTCAATGGAAACTATAAGTTGCCATAGCAACCAAAGTTCTTATGGGATTGGAAGAAAAAGAATAAAATTTATGTAGAGGCTACTGTCATCAACACATCTGCACAATATCAGCTTCATCCCCCATATGGCTTCTGAGCAGAAGATTTTTTTTTCGAAAATTTACCCTATATTTTGCCATGGCAACCAATCAAATTCAGCGATTTGGAGAAAATTAATATAAATCGTAGAGGACTACTCAAGAAACATTTCTGTAGAAAAAAATCTAAATAACTTCAGTTAGACAGCAAAAATTGCCAATTTACATTTTCCCCATTATAAGTCAATGGAAACTCTTAGTTGCCATAGCAACCAAACTGCTGGAGCAGTTGCCATGAAAAACAGTAATTCTATAGAGGCTAGTACTAAGGTTCTTTCTGTAAAGTTTGAGCTTTATTGGCCACACAGTTTCTGCGGAGATGATTTTTTTAATATTTTTCTATTTTTAACTATTCGGTTGCAATGGCAACCATTCAAATTGCGCAATTTGCATAAATTTAACATGGCTGGTTAAAGACTACTCAAGGTACATTTCTATGAAAGTTTTGTCAAAATATCTGCAGTGGCATAGCAATAAATGCAAATTTTCCATTTTGCCATTATAAGTCAATGGCAACTTTCAGTTCCCATAGCAACCAAACTGCTGGAGCAATAGCCAAGAAAAACAGTATTTTCATAGAGGCTAGTACTAAGATCCTTCCTGTGAAGTTTGAGCTTTATTGGTTGTATAGTTTCTGAGGAGATGATTTTTGAATATTTTTTCTATTTTTAACCATTCGGTTGCCATGGCAACCAGCCAAATTGTGTAATTTACATGAATTTCATTCGGTTGATAGAGAACTACTCAAGGAACATTTCTGCAAAAGTTTTGTCAAAATATCTGCAGTGACATAGTAATAAATGCAAATTTTCAATTTTTCCCATACAAGTCAATGGAAACTTTAAGTTGCCATAGCAACCAAAGTTATGAAGCGATTTGGATAAAAATCAGTATTATTGGTTCCCCCTGCCCATAGATGCTATATATGAAATTTGGTTAGAATGGGCCTTGTAGTTTCAGAGATGTCGTTTGAAAATGTTGACGGACGGACGGACTGACGGACGGACGGACGGATGCCTGCCTATACTATAAGCTCACCTGTGAGCCTTCGGCTCAGGTGAGCTAAAAATGATTCATCTCCGGTGCTCTCCACCCGCCGTGGAGCCCAACAAGGGAGCACTTATATAGAGTGGATATCCTAAACTCCAAGTGCTAGAGATACACTGAAGATATACTCGGATAGGACAGAATGCCTACACGATTGACCCATCAGCCGCCGCCTTCTAGGGATGGAAAACAGATACGAAAAAGGGTTCATGGGCACATGGTCAGTATCAGAATGATACAAAGATAGGAAGAGAAAGTAAATTTAATTCCCAGGGCATGGCACGACAAAGCCGATTGATCATATTCGGGCCAATATGACCTCCCGTCTAGTTGAAATCAGGGCCAAAGTAATGTGTTGCAGACTGGCTACGTCGCAGGCAGTCTACTCAATCACCAGGATCACTTCTTCCAACGACACGGGTCGCAGCTCACGACAAACGAGCCGTCCCCTTCTTGACAGCCTTTTACGTCACGCAGAGGGATACGTCTGGCCTATTCTTTCCCGGGACCAGCACGGGGAGCGTCTCCCAGAGAGAGAGAAAATGGAGAAATGATAGACGAGAGAAAAATGTCCAAACAACCCCACCCGCACCTACTGCAAGCACAATAGGCCTTTGCCCTACAATGTTCCACATCAGTAGGACGCTCAGGGACTGGAAGTTACACACAACACCATCCGACCACCCTCTTGAGTCAAGAACATGAATTAGCAGTTTTTTAGCATAAACAGTGTGATACTTGAATTCATATACTAAAACATGTTACACCTATTGTAATGATACGTCTACTAATTGTTTGCTGCGTTCTGAAATACACACGCACGCCCTGTCCAAGATATATTTTGGTATATAAAATGCTGCCACCACACTACTATGCTAAAATGCCTTTAATAACCGTTACTCTTAGAAATGCAAAAGTGAAGCGGACAAATGACGTTATGCATGCATGTTTTTACAATTTTAAATAAATAATGGGTGGACTAAAAAGGATTCAGTTATAGTTTATTTAATGTTTTTAGTTCAAGCCTTTAATATTTTTTCACCAGTGGCTTGAGAGCGTCGGCAATGTCAGTGTCTGTTTAAAGGAATTTCTGATACAAAACCCAACTCCCTGCAGCCATCTCTTGAAAAAATTGATTTAGACAAACTAAAAACTGACATCAGAAACATGGTGACTACATATGCCAAAGACGACGTGGTCTAATGAATTCCTTTTTTGGACAGTTAGGGACCGACCATTTCATATTCTGGGTGGGTGAGTGGGGGGGAGGGGGCTGGTATATTTATCAAAAAAATTCCCAGTCTTTAGATATGCAAAAAAAACCTGTCTCATAAGGGGATTTAGAAATATATAACCTGGCCTCACCCAAAATTTAAAAAAAAAAAATTGCAGATATTTCCATTTGAATTGAGTTTTTATAATGTCTCTAGCTTCTGGGGGCTGCACCCCCCAGACCCCCATATTTTCTACAATTGTTTTTACACCAGCGGGCACGCATGTGCATACATTTAAAAAACATCCTATACAACATTCACATACATGTATTATTGATCTGCCGCATTACCAAGTAAATGTTTCCACTAAAACTGAATTGCAAAAGAGTCACTAGCTTATGGGAGACAAAGCAATTTTGACAAAATAAACACTCTAAAAGGCAAAGTTCCTAAAAAAAGCCTTATTCTTTATCATCATCCCTAGTTTTTCTATATTGTTTCCGGCCTTAAAATTGCCATTAAAATTGTGAAATTGCTTTGGCATCTGGGGGGGGGGGGGGGGGGGGGGGCAGCGTCCCCAAACCCCCATTTCTTAACTTCTTAGCACAGAACATTAAGCCATTTTAGTGACTCTATCAGTAAGTTTTAAGTTTAGTTAAGCTTTCAAATACCGGACTTTCTTTTTCACTGATTTTTCTTAAACTGATACATAGATATGGCGGTAGTATAATAGGCAGAGGATGCTTACTACACGCGGGCACTCGATCACACCTCTGTTTTGAGGTCCATATCTGTGTATCTCAGATATTCCGGAATTGTCTAGTATGTTTAAATGACTTTCGAGTTCGAACTTATGATTTGGGTACTTTGACCACTTTCATTTGTACGCAGTTCTTTTCTATGAACAGCGGATTTGTTTGGATGTTGGTTGTTTTGGGGTTAACGGCCCTTTGAGACTGAGTATTTCAGTCTATATCGGGCCGTCTCCAAAAGAGGGAGAAGGAAGAGAGAAATGATAGACGAGAGAAAAATGTCCAAACAACCCCCACCCACACCTACTGCAAGCACAGTAAGCCCTTGCCCTACTACTTTTCAAATAATTAGGACGCCCCGGCACTGGAAGTTAACAGCACCTTTGCACCACCCAACCACCGCCACTAATAGCGGAACAGCGTGAGAGACGTCATAACGTCTCCTACGTCCAATCAGATCGGAGAGAACCATGGTATGTTTTGATGTCACTTTACCTCATGTAACGTCGCAATAACCGATGTAGTTATTGAAGTATAAACTGCATTACATTCTAATGGTTTCCCGCTGGGCTGTTAAATAAATACACTGAGAATGATAAATACACTGAGAATGAAAATAATCTAATTTGATCGACTTTAGCAATTGCTGTAATATGCTGGAAGGTGCACGCAGCACCATCGCACCGCACCACCCAACCACATTGAGAGATGCTGAAAGTTCATTATCTTCTATCCTCTTAGCATATTATGACTGAACTTATGAGCTTCATAGCTCTCGTATATCATTTCTCTTCTTTCTCCCTCTCTCTGGGAGACGGCCTGATATTGACTGAAAACTGTCTCAGAGGGCCGTTAAACCAAAACAATCAATCAATCAATCATAGTTTTGAGAAAAACTTAACTCAAAGGCTTGGATCAGCCTGTGCAGTTTCCGTATTATAGTCTAATTTGTACAGCATATGAGGTAGAACTAATTGCAACAGATTTTTTTCTGCGAGTCGGTGCTTATTTGAGTGTTCCTTGGGCATTTTTTTTGGTTACTTGCAGGCTTTCAACTACCAACTAATAGTGTGCATCGCGGCGGAGGTCGAGGGTGAAGGTTTGGGCCCAGTACAAACCGGTTTAAACCTCCAAGTAGTTATTACTGACCGTCCCAAGGCGGTACTTTCGTTGCGGTTGCATTTGTTTTATGTTTTTATGTTCGGTGCTGTTTAATTTATTTTAACCCTTCTATAATAAAAATAGAAAATAGGTAAAAATAGTTGTTAAATGTTTTTAGCTCACCAGAGCCGAAGGCTCCGGGGGAGCTTATAGGATAGGCAGTGGTCCGTCGTCGTCGTCCGTCGTCGTATGTCGTCGTCGTATGTCGTCTGTCGTCGTCCGTCAACACTTTTAAACGACATCTCCTCTGAAGCCACTAAGCCGATTGGGCCCAAATTTCATTATAGTCTAATTTGTACAGCATATGAGGTAGAACTAATTGCAACAGATTTTTTTCTGCGAGTCGGTGCTTATTTGAGTGTTCCTTGGGCATTTTTTTTGGTTACTTGCAGGCTTTCAACTACCAACTAATAGTGTGCATCGCGGCGGAGGTCGAGGGTGAAGGTTTGGGCCCAGTACAAACCGGTTTAAACCTCCAAGTAGTTATTACTGACCGTCCCAAGGCGGTACTTTCGTTGCGGTTGCATTTGTTTTATGTTTTTATGTTCGGTGCTGTTTAATTTATTTTAACCCTTCTATAATAAAAATAGAAAATAGGTAAAAATAGTTGTTAAATGTTTTTAGCTCACCAGAGCCGAAGGCTCCGGGGGAGCTTATAGGATAGGCAGTGGTCCGTCGTCGTCGTCCGTCGTCGTATGTCGTCGTCGTATGTCGTCTGTCGTCGTCCGTCAACACTTTTAAACGACATCTCCTCTGAAGCCACTAAGCCGATTGGGCCCAAATTTCATCTGTGGCATCCTTGGGATGGGGGATTGAAAGTTTGTGTTTTTTATGAAAATTGCCATTTTAGTTTGGTTGCTATGGCAACTTAGAGTTCCCATTGACTTATAATGGGGAAAATTGAAAAATGGCATTTTCTGCCAAGCCATTGCAGATATGTTGATAAAACTTTTATAGAAATGTTCCCTGAGAAGTCTTCTAGCAGCCATATGTTTTTTTGGCTCACTGCTCCTTTTATTGGTTGCCATGGAAACTGAAATGCAAAAAAAAAAAATGGAAAAAATAAGTAAAAAATTATCTTTTCTGAAGCCACTGGGCCGATAAGGCCCAGATTTCATCTGTGGTGTCCTTGAGATGGGGGATTGAAAGTTATTGTTTTTTATGATCATGGGCCCTTTAGTTTGGTTGCTATGGCAACTTAGAGTTCTCATTGACTTATAGTGGGGAAAATTGAAAAATGGCATTTTTTGCCAAGCCAATTCAGACATGTTGATAAAACCTTTATAGAAATGTTCCTTGAGATGTCTTCTATCAGCTATATGTGTTTTGGCCTACTGCTTTTTTAGCTCACCAGAGCCGAAGGCTCCGGGGGAGCTTATAGGATAGGCAGTGTCCGTCGTCGTCGTCGTATGTCGTCGTCCGTCAACACTTTTAAACAACATCTCCTCTGAAGCCACTGGGCCGATTGGGCCCAAATTTCATCTGTAGCATCCTTGGGCTGGGGGATTGAAAGTTTGTGTTTTTTTATGAAAATCTTCCCTTCAGTTTGGTTGCTATGGCAACTTAGAGTTCCCATAGACTTATAATGGGGAAAATTGAAAAATGACATTTTCTGCCAGGCCATTGCAGATATGTTGACAAAACTTTTATAGAAATGTTCCTTGAGAAGTCTTCTATCAGCTGTATGTTTTTTGGCCCAGTGCCCCTTTTATTGGTTGCCATGGAAACCAAATTGAAAGAACAAAATGGAAAAAAAATACTTGAAAAATATCTCCTCTGTAACCACTGGGCCAATAAGGCCCAGATTTAATCTATAGTATCAGTAGGCTGGGGGATTGAAAGTTTGTGTTTTTTATGAAATTCTGCCCTTTAGTTTGGTTGCTATGGCAACTTAAAGTTCCCATAGACTTATAATGGGAGAAATTGAATAATGGCATTTACTGCCTAGCCATTGCAGATATGTTGACAAAACTTTTATAGAAATGTTCATTAAGAAGTCTTCTATTAGCTTTATTGTTTTTGGACCCACTGCTCCTTTTACTGGTTGTCATGGAAACCAAAATGCAAAAATAATGGAAAAAAATAATTACAAAATTATCTCCTCAGAAGCCACTGGGCCAATAAGGCCCAGATTTCATCTTTAGTATTCTTAGGCTGGGGGGGACAAAAGTTGTGTTTTTGACAAAAATCGGCTCTTTCGTTTGGTTGCTATGGCAACTTAGAGTTGCACTGACTTATAATAGGGAAAATTGAAAAATGGCATTTACTGCAATCAAAATATGGAAAATAGTTATGTATTTTGTTATCAACTCAACAGACTGTCAGACTGAGACCTTGTAGTTGTATATTTTGTAGTAGCCTGTACAAATGTGACAGTAATTTTGAAAGCAATTTTGAGCGAGAGATCTGGTGAGCTTTGTGGCCCGTGGGCCTCTTGTTCGTATAATTTGCTTAGTTTGCTGTAACCCTTCTGTTGGTCTAAATTATCTAGTTCAATAAAGATAGCTGAGTTGCCACCTATTTGGGAAAGAGCTGCTGACTCGGTATATCACTTGTAATTTATTGTTTGTTGGGATGTCTTTGTCAATCTTTCCCTTTGATGTTGCGGATAGGGTTTGGGATCTGATTCAGTCAGTTCCTGAAGTGTAGTTACTCTTTAAATTTTCATCCTGCAACCCGGAGTGTACAAAAATATACCTTCTGTGTCCTCCTCGGAGGCTAAGAAGTAATGGAAGATAGATAAATAGATAGAAATCAGAACTGGGGCGATCCGTCCAGTATCCAACGAGCCGGGGCGAACTGTCCAACAAAATCAAGCGTCTATTTTCCCTGATCAATTTCTACCTAAACATGGTGGAAGGTTGCGGCTCCTTTTATTTTAAGCTGTTTTTGAGCTGTTTTAACGAAAATCTTTGGACAGAAGCTGCATCCTAAGGGGGAAGTACGACGAAAGTATTGGCGATACCATAAATTACTTGATCGGAAAGTGGAAAGATGTGACATTCGAAAGTATCCGTACATGTTCAACAGAAAATGTCAATCTATCTTCAACAACCCCACCTGACACGCCCATTCAAATTCTGAGAGAAATTAACTCCAATTTGTCTATGTGGATCCTAAAAAGAAAGGTATTAAAACCAAATTGGTTGGCACAAAACATAATTTGCACTGTTGCACAACCGTGCACTCGGTGTTTATGCCTGTCTGAAGCCGAGTGGTTAGCACTCCCGACTTCATATCTTTGGGTCCTAGTGTCGCAGTAGTGTTTTATTGTTCCACTCTGTCTTTTCTCTGTCCTCTTCCTGCCCATTCTCTCTGTGGTGCCGTTGGTGTTTCCTATTACCCATCGGTGTAAGAGTTCTTGACAGATTGTCATATGTTTTGTAAACAACTTTTAAATTACTCCAATTGAATCGTGTTTTACTGCAATTTTAAAGTATGTATGTTGTTAGATTGGGTGTGGTTGGTCAATTCTAACCCGTGCTTTGCATGCTAACTTTTGCACGTCACTTTGAGCGCGAAATTATCACTCCGAGCGCAGTTGGCCAGTGATCTTCATAGAGTGAGGATGTCATATTCTCCTATAACTTCATAAATCTTTCTTCTCAGTTCTTTCACAGAACTTCTGCATAAGGAATACTTATCTAAACCAGGTATGTGAATAATTACATTTCGATGAATAAAGACATGCACAAACATGTAATCATTAAAAGTTTCTGCATCCAAAATAATATAATCATTTGTATATTGAACAGAAATATTCTAATTTTTATGTTTCAATGTGTTTTGCATGACAAATAAGCATGCAATATTTGCTTTTTAATACGACTTTTTGTTTTCATTTTTCACAATTTGGAAGTTTGTGGGAGATGATAATAGTAAAGTAGAGAAGATGTGAACATGCGTGTATACGAATACAGGATAAAATGGTAAAAATGTTGAGTCCGTTTTATACCTTCCGTTTTATACCTGTTATTAGCCTTTAACATAGACTGATATCAACCACGGGGTGGTCGGGTGGTGCGATGGTGCTGCATGTAACTTCCAGTGCCGAGGCGTCCTACTGATTTGGATAATAGTAGGGCAAGGGCTTACTGTGCTTGAAGTAGGTGCGGGTTGGGTTATTTGGACATTTCATTTCTCTCTTATTTCTCCCTGTCTCAGGGAGTCGGCCCGATATAGACTGAAATACTGTCTCAGGGCCGTTAAACCCAAAACAATCACTTTATCAATCAATAAACGATATCAACCGGCACAAATGCACAATTTGTTTGCGACAGTAGTCTGGACTTTGTAGTTTCAATTTTTCTAACAACTTGAAATTAGCTGGCTTGTGTAGCTTACAAAATCAAAACGAATAAAAAATAAGTGTACAATTAATGAAAATCAAGAAAAATATACATGCATTTGACGCATTTTTTATGAATTTTCAAACAGTACATGTTTAGAAGCCTATTCTTTCATGAGCACATCCTAACATCCTAATGATATGAAACAGTCTCTCTAAACAAAATAATATGCATTCTTTGGGAAGACTTGAATTTTGATTGTTGGTTGGTTGATTTGATGCTTAACGTCCACGGTAAACAACTAAGGTCATGTCGGGACAGTCAGTTAACCTAACCACACTATTCCTGGGCAGGCTTACGTCCACGGTAAACAACTAAGGTCATGTCGGGACAGTCAGTTAACCTAACCACACTATTCCTGGGCAGGCTTAGACCTCCTAAGCGGTTAACCAGTACTGACTGCACATACTTTAGCCAGTGTTAAAATGTCTTTTATTTTACAGTCAGATGCAGAAACAACAGAGGCATGTGCTATATGTGGAGACAGGCTAGCCGATGGTCAGTTAACAGTGAGCTTCGGAAAGAAAGGCAGTGATTTAATAAACAAGAGGTCCATGATGGACCTAAATCGCTCACCTGAGTAATGATGAAATAACATGGAAGATCATCTATTTGATGATGGTTCAATTGGAGCAGTTCTGCACTTTCTAATCCATATTCTGCCAAAGTTTCATGAAGATTGGATCAAAACTTTGCCCTCTAGAGTGTACACAACATTTTTCTAAGATCTGACCTGGCGATCTAGTTTTTGATCAGACATTATTCAGTTTCAAACTTGGCCTACATTTCATGAAGATAAACATTCTTCAAGTTTCATGAAGATTCAATGTAAAATAAAGCCACAACTGTGTACACAAGGCTTATCTATGATTTGACCTAGTGAGCTAGTTTTTGACCTGACAAGACCAAGTTTCAAACTTGGCCTAGATTTCATTAAGATAATCATTCTGACAAAGTTTCATGAAGATTGAACCAAAACTGTGCCCTCTGGAGTATCCACAATGTTTTTCTAAGGTTTGACCTAGTAACCTAGTTTTTGATCCAACATGACCCAGTTGCATCCTCGGTCTAGATTTGTTGGAGATAAACATTTTGACAAAGTTTCGTGAAGATTGGAACATAACTGTGCCCTCTAGAGTATACGCAAGGTTTTTCTAAGATTTGACCTAGTGACCTACTTTTTGTCCCCACATGACCCAGTTTCAAACTTGGTCTAGATTGTATAAGGATAAACATTCTGACAAAGTTTCATGAAGATTGGATTATAAATGTGCCCTCTAGAGTGTACACAAGGTTTTTCTAAGATTTGACCTAGTGACCTACTTTTTGTCCCCACATGACCCAGTTTCAAACTTGGTCTAGATTGTATAAGGATAAACATTCTGACAAAGTTTCATGAAGATAGGATTATAACTGTGTCCTCTAGAGTATACACAAGGTTTTTCTAAGATTTGACCTAGTGACCTAGTTTTTGACCCCACATGACCCAGTTTCAAACTTGGTCTAGATTTCATTAAGATAAACATTCTGACAAAGTTTCATGAAGATTGGATTATAACTGTGCCCTCTAGAGTGTACACAAGGTTTTTCTAAGATTTGACCTAGTGACTTAGTTTTTGACCCCACATGACCCAGTTTCAAACTTGGTCTAGATTTCATTAAGATAAACATTCTGACAAAGTTTCATGACAATTGGATCAAAACTGTGCCCTCTGTGTCATTCTGAGATTTATTTCTATTTTTAGCTCTGGCGGCCATTTTGTTCAGCGGAGTGGAACCGTTTTAGCAATTTTGGTTAAGGGCCATAAGTCAAACATTTCTGTGAAATTATTTTGAAATCGAGCCATTGGCTTCGGAGGAGATGTCTTTTAAAGGTTTTTCTATTTTTAGATTTCTATTTTTAGCTTTGGCGGCCATTTTGTTCAGCGGAGTGGAACCGTTTTAGCAATTTTGGTTCAGGGCAATGAGTTGAACATTTATGTGAATTTTTTTTTAAATCGAGCCATTGGCTTCAGAGGAGATGTCGTTTAAAGGTTTTTCTATTTTTAGCTTTGGCGGCCATTTTGTTCAGCGGAGCGGAACCATTTTAGCAATTTTGGTTCAGGGCTATAACAGAAACATTTGTGTGAAATTATTTTGAAATTGGCCCACTGGTCTAGGAGGAGATGTCGTTTGAAGAAATTGTTGACGGACGGACAGACGGACGGACGGACAGACGGACGGACGACGGACAAATATCGATCACAATAGCTCACCTTGAGCACTTCGTGCTCAGGTGAGCTAATAAAACTAGTAATAGTAGGGGTGATGCTATTCAAACTGTCGCTGGTCAGACTTTGCACAAAAATTGCCGCAGAGACTATATTCACGAGAGAAACATTGTTAAACAGGAGCCATCAACATCAGCAGTTTCCCAAATCAAAGCGAGACGTTCATCTGAATTGTTTGATTACAAACATTATTGTATATTCTGTACACAGACTGCAAAAGTAAACTGTAGAAACAGAGGTCATGATGTGTTTAACGTTCGAATGCTAGAATTTCAAGAATCAATTGAAAGCATATGTAAGGAAAGAAACGATAAATGGGCCAATAAAGTTTTGGGTAGATTAAAATTCACAATTGATTTACCTGCAGCTGAAGCAATTTACCATCAGAGCAGCAATGTAAATTTCAGGACATTTAAGAACATTCCTAAAAAGGTTCAGGGTAAACAACATAAGATTGAACAAGATCTAAAAAGTCTAGGTAGACCCGAAAACCAAGCACAAAAAGAAGCGTGTCTTAGCATTATTGATTATGTAGAATCCGCAAATGAAGAAATTATCACAATAAATGATCTGATTAGCAAAATGGAAGAACAATGTGGTAATCGGGCATATTCAAACAAAGACATGAAGTAGAAATTAACAGATTTTTTCGGCTCTTCAGTAGTTATCAGTCAGTCGGATTGAAAAAGTGACAAAGTCACATTGGAGTAACAGCTTCCTCAATTACCAATGATTTCTATAGCCGTCCTAAACATCAAACCCCTGATGAAGAAAATGCTCAGATTATCAAAACGGCTGCTAAACTGATCAAGAATGACATCCAGTCAAAGAATACTGAAAAGTCTATAAACCCTGACCCAGTAATGCTGTCATCAGTGAATGAAAACAAAAACTTTGTACCTCAGAGTTTGCAGACATTATTAGAAATTATATTCTCAGAGAAAGATTGTTCTTGTAAACTGGCTGCATAGGACAGGCAATTATGCAAGCCTGCAGACCGCGAGTGTTAATTGCACCATTACAGCTTGGTCTTAGTGTGCAAATGCATCACCATTTTGATTCCAAATTTTTGATTGATACTTTGTCGAATCTTGGCTTCAGCACATCTTACTGGGAAGTTCAAAAGTATGAATCAAGTGAAGCAGCAACACTCAAAATATATCTGCCAGATTATTTTCCTGGACAGTTTCTCCAGTTTGTTGCTGATAATGTCGACCACAACGTTCGAACCCTTGACGGCCATAATACATTCCATGGCATGGGTATCATAGGGTGTTCCACCCCAGCAACGCCTGTCAATGTTCATATTCCAAGAGTTAATGTGCAGCCAAAAGATCTTAAAGAAATTGGAAAGTGCAATCTAAGGTATTACAAAGTTCCTGAGCATGAGGTTTCATCTCTACAGTTCAAAGAGTTATCCGCTACAGGAGAAGAAATCGAGAAGACTCTAAACTTTGATTTGCTATCGAAGGTCATGGCCACTGCGTACATCACGTCCCTCATGGTCAGGATTTATGCAGCTTTACCACAAGCATGGAGACTATCCTGGAAAGTCAACTATTGGATTCATGCCTATGATCGACATGAACCCTAGTGATCTGTCGTGCATCAATTCAACGCTCCATTTTGTATGTGAACAGTCTGCCAAGTACAATGTCGCCCCAGTTGTCACATTCGACCAGCCACTGTTTTGGAAAGCTACAACCATTATAAACGGCTCATCAGGTACAAGTCCCTTACGGAAAGTTATCCTAAGCATAGTGACTACTTTTTTTTATTGTAACTTGATCAAACTTGCTGAGACGAATTTCAATTTAGGCCACATTATACAATTTACTTAAAAGAGTTACATACCCTTGAAAGCTGAGAATGAATGGGCCCAGGTGAGCTACAGGACCAATGGTCCTCTGGTTTGAACTAGGTCTTATAAATTTTATATCATTATGATGTTCTTTTTCGATAGTAATGTTCTACATGTCATTAATTAACGATATTTATGAATAACAGTTTAGAAGAACTAGCGTTTAATATTCTCACTTCCTCCTGAGAATTTCTTTTACGGTATTAAATGATAATATTTGAAATCCCGGTAGGTTTTTGGGGTAGGGTTAGGAACAAATTGTACATAGTGAGCACGCTTGTCTCATTTTGTGAGTGGCGCTAGAACAAGTATATTTAAAACCATTTTGCTAGCTAACTCGTTTAACTGAAATTCTACAGTTGATAGATATGTGCCTTTGATTTTAATTGTTCTACTTTAACCTTGGTTTTATTGTGCTATGGCTCAATAATACAAGATCAGTTCAGCAGGTAATGAGGTTTCCTTTCTGTGGGTAAACCTTACTTTATACATGTTTGTAAAGGAAAAGCCTTTGAATTGCATTTCATAATTCTCTGTTCAGTGCTTTAAGCTTTGTGTGTCCCCTGAAAAGTCTCCACATACTTCATCATATTGAAGATAATGTTTCCTAGTCCTTGAGATCATCGACTTCTTTCTCGGTCAATCCAAATATATAGTTAAGTGTAAAGGCCTGCTAGGTAGCGTGAACGGTGTGCACTTTCCACTGCAGTTCATAAACAGACTCAATCAAACCGAGTCTTACATATTCACTTTTAAGGTGATTTCTTTGCTCCTAAAGAATTCCTTTTCAATAACGTATTCAATCTTTTCTGATCGAAAAAAATTCTTTCATCGAAACAAATCTTGAAATGATCTCTGTAGTCATTCTTTCCCATCTGCTTATTCAAGACTCAGTTGTCAGTTACTGGTGAAAGAATGTGTACTTTGTACTGGTAAACTGGATAACTGGCTCTCCTCATTTTTTTTTTGGTAAACTGCATATGAATTGAGCTGGGTCACAGAAAGTATGGCTTGGAATGATCTTTATAAATGTGTTGAAGGCCCATAAGATTCAACTTCTCAGTCAGTACTCACTTCTAATAACTGATAAGTACGTTCTAAGCATCATGCACATTTCCAAAATACGTACATGTACTCTGTTGCACCCAGAGACTGTTAATGATACACTTTACCCAGAGACTGTTAATGATACACTTTCAACCTGTTTGCCTCTGCGTGCCGGGCCGCGTAGCGCAATCAGTAGGGCGTCAAATTTATAAGCCAAGGGGGTGGTCGGGTGGTGCGAAGGTGCTGCGTGAAACTTCTAGTGCCGGGGCGTCCTACTTGTTTGACTAGGTGGTAGGGCAAGGGCTTACTGTGCTTGCAGTAGATGTGAGTGGGGGTTGTTTCGACACTATCATTTCTGTCTTTCTCTGCCCAATACTGTCTCAAAGGCCGTTAAATCCAAAACAACCAACCAATCAACTTATAAGCCAGAGGTCCTGGGTTCGATGCCCGGTCCGGCCACTTGCTTTCATTTCGCCTTCCGCTGATGCAAGAAGGGCAGCTGTCTGTTACTGGGGAAAGTAAATGCACTTAGTACTGGTTAACCCCTTAGGTGGTGTAAGCCTGCCCGGGAATAGTATGGTTAGGTCAACTGACCGCCCCGACATGACTATAGCTGTTAACCGTGGACGATAAACGATTGATTGATTGATTGTTTGGGTTTAACGGCCCTTTGAGACAGTATTTCAGTCTATATCGGGTCGTCTCCCAGAGAGGGAGAAAACGGAGAAATGATAGACGAGAGAAAAAATGACCAAACAACCCCCACCTACTGCAAGCACAGTAGGCCCTTGCCCTACTATGTTCCAAATCAGCAGGACGCCTCAGTACTGAAAGTTACACACAGCACCATCGCACCACCCGACGTTAAACGATAACAACAATTAGCTCTGCGTAAAATAGGATACACATGGTTGGTTGTTTTGGGTTTAACGGCCCTTTGAGACAGTATTTCAGACTATATCGAGCCGTCTCCCATAAACAGGGAGAAAGATGAGAAATGATAGACGAGAGAAAAAATGTCCAAACAACGCCCACCCGCACCTACTGCAAGCACGGTCGGCCCTTGTCCTACTATCATCCAAATCAGTAGGACGCCCCGGCACTGGAAGGTATACACAGCACCATCGCACCACCCCCGATACACATGGTTTTCTATCTATATTGAAATAGTATTTTAGGTTTCTAGCTTAATTTGATTCCGAAAAGAACATAACATCAATAAGGTGGATACCAGTACTCAAGGTAAATCTGTTGAAAATGACAGTGGCGTTGTGGTGGTTTGGAGGGCAGAGGATCGCGGTAATAAGTTTCTGTGGAGTAACAGCAGAGTCGAAAGAACTAATCGACATGCACACTTAATACGAAATCTGTTTGGAAAATTATTTCTGGTGAAATAAATGAATTGATTGTTTTTGGAATAGTATTTCAATCTATGTCGCGCCGTCCTCAAGAGAGATGATGCAAGAAGAGAAATGATAGACGATAGAAAAACGTACAAATAACCCCACCCGCACCTACTGCAAGCACAGATAAGTCCCTAGCCCTACAATTGTCTAAATCAGTAGGGCGCCAGACACTGGAAGTTACACGCAGCATCCCCGAAATAAATAGAAGGGAACTGATGATAGTTCCACGGGCTGCAGAGCCTGCAGTGTGAACAAAAGCGGAAAAACAAAAACAGAGACTTGTAGGCAACAACTCAAAATCGGGTAATGAAAGAAAGTCTATTTTCCAAGAGCCGCTAGTTGTTATAGTTACACCTGTGTATATAGGGTAGTTCGCCCTTGAGTCGAACACCTTTTGTATTGTCTTGCGCATACAGACCCTGGCTATTGACCCACATCGTGCTTAGACCCTGGCTATTGACCCACATCGTGCTTGGGTCATGCAACAGCTAGCGCAGCTTTCCAAGCGCCAAAACGCCGCAACCGTTTAGCCATACTTCGTGAAATAAGGGAATATCAAGGGGTTTTATCCACCTACCCAAATTAGCCCTTAAGTCGAACAGACTTGCCCCTGACTCGAACAGATATACTGATCCAGCCAATATAGGACAACCTCCTGTAAGGTCTGTGATATCCAGAAAATCCGAATTTTGAATTTACATATTTTTAAATCATTTGTGTTTGATGTCAAATTAAAACACTCTTTTGGAGATTATGAGACACCCAGCAATGTACGTAAATGCAGATAAATCCACCGTGTTACTCCTGGTGCATATATAAAAACATTCGTTTAAGGGGCTCAGTTACCATATGTGCTATTTCATTTATGATAAGCGTAGATCCTTATTGCGTGCATAAAAGAAAAGAGAAAGATGTGTTTGTGCAGTTAGTCTGTCACCGAATGTATTTACTAGTGATACAGTGAGTAAACCGTCTCTGAAACTATATGCACGTGTTCGACTCCAGGGCGAATCGGTGTTCGACTCAATGACAAAGCATATGTTTGTGTTAATTGTTGAAAAATTTGTTGATTTTACTTATTTTGACCAATAAATAGTTATCTTTTCGAGCACTGAGAAGACATGGATTAGTTTAAACCTTGACCTTATGTCAGCAGCATCCAGATAATGTAAACTGTTGCAACCTTGAGATAAATGAAGTCACATATCAAAAGGTCCTGTTGAAGAAGACGGGGAAAATAAGCAAATAATATAAACTTAACACAAAACATTAAAAGGAAAATCCTAAGTCTGTGACCTTGACCTTAAGTCAAGGCACGTGTGGGGTTGGTATAGAATAAATTTTCAGAGCAACAGCTATCATCATACCAAATATAAACCAAAGACAGTAAAGGATTTGGTTGATAGCAGATTACAAAACCTTTAACATAAAATATATATGAAAATGTGTAAGTATGTGACCTTGACCTTTAAGTCACAGGCATGTGTAAAGACGGTACAAAATAGAACTTTGGACATATAAACCAAACTTAACAAAGAGTTAGGCTGATGTAAGTTCTTAAAAAATGTAACACAAAACTTTAACGTGAAAAGTCAAAGTCCATGACCTTGACCCTTAGGTAACAGGCATAGGTGGGGATGGTACAGAATAAAACTTTGGACCAACATCTTTTATCAGGCCAAACATAAACCTAACCCTACAAAGGATTTAACTTATATAGAGATCTTAAAAACTTTAACGCAAAACTTTAACATTTGCGTTAAAGTCCGTAACCTTGACCTCTAGGTCAAAAGCATGGATGGGGATGGTAAAGAATAAAAGTCTGGACCAACATCTATCATCACACCATTCACAAACCCAACCCAATAAAGGGTTTGACTTATATAGAGATCTTAAAAACTTTAACGTTAAACTTTAACATGAAAAGTTAAAGTCCGTGACCTTAACCTCTAGGGGACAGGCATGGGTGGGGGTAGTACAGAATAAAATTTTGGACTAACATCTATCATCATGCTAAATATAAACCAAACCCAAATAAGGGTTTCACTAATATAAGATCTCAAAAACTTTAACGCAAAACTTTAACGCAAATGTTAACTCGCGGACGAACAGACAGACATTCGGACGGACGGACAAACAGACGAATGGACATCGGACGAACGCTATATACCCTCGGCATACTTCATATGCCGGGGGTATAATAAAGTTGTTTAGCAAAGGAGCGCTAGACTACCAAACCATGTCTTTAGAATGAGACGTAAAACCGAGGTCCTGACTCCGTATGTCGTATGTGTTGGTGGGATGTGAAATCTAAGTGAGCCGCGACACGAAAAAACCAACAATGTGGTTGTGCGTCCAGTGCAGACTCAGATCAGCCTGGGTTTAAGAGCTGGCCCAGCGGTCCTGAAATCTTTTCAATCGAAAAAAAAGTTCCATTGCACACAGCCTACAATTATCACACTCTAATTGTCTTGATATGACTGAAATGCTGTTGAATAGGACGTGAAATCTTAACTCATCCACCCATCCATCTAAATGATGGTATATATTTAGCTGCAATAATGAAACTGTGACATTCGATGTATGGACAGAACAGTAAAAATACGACAGATTGAAGCTGTGACATTGGAAATAGGGAAAAAAACAGTAAAAATACGACAGATTGACTCTTTTAGATGTAGAAATTTATATCAACACCTTTGTGCGGCGGGGTGTTTCTGCTGGTTTACCGGACTGTTGCATAACATGATTATAAAGGCCAATACCCAAGATTGTTCCTCTTTTTCAGGACTTCTTTAAACTGCGTAAGAACTGGGATTGGTGTATCATGACAACAGGAGCTGAATAAAAGGTACGAAATGGGATTAGTGTATCATGACAACATGAACTGAATGAAAAGGTACGAAATGGGATTAGTGTATCATGACAACAGGCGCTGAATAAAAAGGAAAACATATACTTCACTTGCTGGTGAAGTTACGATGAATATCTTGAGGCGTTTATGGAAGGAGACATTAGTGAAATGCCTATGTGGATCGTACGAAATGGGATTACTGTATCATGATAACAGGAGCTGAATAAAAAGGAAAACAAATACTTCACTAGATGGTGAAGTTACGATGAATATGGAAGGAAATGCCTATGTGAATTCATGCTAGACATTTTTAGTTTCGATAGTGCTCATAAATCCATCCTGAGACAGTGTCCGATGTACATATAATGTGACATGTGACGAACGTCCACATCAACAGTACATCCATTATCTTTACTTACATGGCGTCTTAGAATCTACTGACTTACAGTCTGACTGACTGAAAATTTTTACAGAATAGTTCAGTCACGCACTCAGATTCACAAGATCCCTTCCTCAGTCAACAAACATTTAGTCAGAAATTCATTCATTCATTTTGTCTTTTTAGCTCACCTGAGCCGAAGGCTCACAAGGTGAGCTTATAGTATAGGCTTGGTCCGTCGTCCGTCCTGCGTCCACACTTTTATACCTTATTCTGCTAAAGTAGCTGGCCAATCTTGATCAAATTTTATGTGTAGCATTGTTGGGGTGGGGGATTGATTGGATATAGTTTTGGGACAGATTGGTTTAAAACTGTGGTTACCATGGCAACAAAAATGTCCTATAAACTCATAATGGAGAAAATGTTGTCCGGGTCCTAGCTTCCTTAATTTTGATCGCAACTTCTTGTACATTGCAGATATCTAGGACAGCCAAAACATCTCGGACCAGTTCGAATTTGGGTCAGGTTGGATCATTCTTTTCAGAGTTACTTGCCCTTGAGCGAAAAAATATTTTCCCATAGACTTATAATGGGGAAAATGTTGTCCGGGCCCTAGCTTCTTCATTTATGATCGCAACTCCTTGGAACTTGCAGGTATCGAAGACAGCCAAAACATCTCGGACCAGTTCGAATTTGGGCCAGGCTGGATCATTCTTTTCAGAGTTACTTGCCCTTGAACAATAAAATATTTTCCCATCGACATATAATGGGAAGATGTTGTCCAGGATATAGCTCCATCATTTTTGATCACAGCTCCTTGAAACTTGCAGGTATCCAGGACAGCCAAAACATCTCAGACACTTTCTACTGTGGGCCAAGTTGGATTATTATCCCCTTGCACAACGAAGTTATGGAGGGGTTATAGGGTCTGTCCCGTACGTATGTATGTAGGTTCGTTTGTTAACCTTTTGTCATCGCTCTACATGTAGCTACCTCATTTATTAACCGATTTTGATGTAACTTCACACAAGTATTGAGTATGACATTACCTCGAACGAGTTCACGTTTCAGCATGATGGGGTCAAGGTCACGATCAGAGTGGCTATTTTTAGCAAAAACTTTGTCATCACTCTAGCGTCTTCATTTGTGGACCGATTTTGATTTAACTTCCCACAAGTGATTAGTATGGCAATACCTTGGACAAGGTCGCTTTTAAGCATTCTGGGGCAAGGTCAAGGTCACAATGGCTATTTATAGAAAAACTTTGGTCCACAAATCAAGGCGCTTTAGCAATGACAAATTCGATTTAATTTCACACAAATGTTTAGTATGACAATATCTTGAATAAGTTCGCGATACAGCCTCCTAAGGTCAATGTCAAGGTCATAGTGGCTATTTTTAGAAAAAAGTTTTGTCATCGCTCTGGTGACTTCATTTATGGACCGATTTCGACTGTACTTCACACAAGTGATAAGTATGGCAATATCTTTGACAAGAACACGTTTCAGCATTCTGGGGTCAAGGTCACAGTGGCTTTTTCTCTAGAAAAACTTTGTCATCGCTCTAGTGCCTTCATTTGTGGACCGAATCCAATTTTATTAGTATGACAATATCTTAGACAAGTTCGCGTTTCAACGTTGTGGGGTCAAGGTCATATTCACAGTAACTATTTTTAGAAAAACTTTGTCATCGCTCTAGCGCCTTCATTTATGGACCGATTTTTATTTAACTTTGCACAAATGTTTAGTATGACAATATCTTGAACAAGTTCGCGTTTCTGCATTCTACGGTCAAGGTCATAGTTGCTGTTTTTAGAAAAACTTTGTTGTCCCTCTCGCGACTTCATTTCAGGACAGATTTTGATTTAACTTCACATGAATGTTTAGTATGACAATATCTTGAAAAAGTTTGTGTTTCAACGTTTTAAGGTCAAGGTCACAGTTGCTATTTTTAGAAAAACTTTGTCATCCCTCTTGCAACTTCATTTACGGACCGATTTTAATTTAACTTCACACAAATATTTAGTATGACAATATCTTGAAAAAGTTTGCGTTTCTGCATTCTACGGTCAAGGTCACAGTTGCTGTTTTTAGAAAAACTTTGTCATCGCTCTGACGACTTCATTTATGGACCGATTTTGATTTTTGATTTAACTTCACACTAATGTTTAGAACAACAATATCTTGAACAAGTTCCCTTTTCAGCATTCTAAGGTCAAGGTCACAGTGGCTGTTTTTAGCAAAACTCTGTCATCGCTCTAGCGCCTTCATTTATGGATCAATTTTCATTCAACTTTGCAAAAATGTTTAGTATGACATTATCTTTGACAAATTCTCATTTCAGCGTTCTAGGACTAAGTCAATATTCTCGTATAATATGAACTTGATATTGGTTTGCATAAGAATACGCAGAATTTAGAGTATAAAGATTTAGATGTTTCTGAGGACGCCGTCAAGTACTACTACTGACGACTCTAAGATATTTCACTAAGATGGCGGTCTAGCACGTGTTCAAGTTAGGTTAAATGATATGTAAATTTTATAAACGTTTATCACATAAACAAGAACCGTTAACGTTTATCCGTGCTCACGTAGAAGCCCTAGTTGTAAGTAGCGGCACTATTCAGATGAAAGCGGTGCAGGTCAAAATTAGGTCACTAGGTCAAATCTTAGAAAATCTTAGAACAATCTTGTGTACGCTCTAGAGGGCACTGTTTTTATCCAATTCATGAAACTTAGTCAGACTGTTTATTTTTATGAAATCTAGGGCAGGTTTGTAAGTGGGTCATGTCAGGTCAAAAACTAGGTCACTAAATCAGATATGAGAAAAGTTTTGGTCCAATCTTTGTTCAGAATATTTATCTCTATATACTTTAGGACGAGGTGCTCTAGTGACTTCCTTTATTAACCAGTTTTGTTACCAGTATAACTTCACAGCTATATTGGATTTGTTTGACATCAAAATCTGCACTCTTCTAAAACCACTGGTTTAAAATTTGTAACAAATTAGTGAAGTGACAAAATGTGTCTGTTGACAGTAAGATGTCAGGTGAGCTACAGGACCATTGGTCCTCTTGCTTATTATTGTGCAACTATTCCAAGTCCCCTCTAGCAGCCTTCCGAACAGGTGTAGTATATCCCGCCCAGGTGTCTGGCGAATCATTCTTCTACATAGCGCGGACTCTGCAAGTCATATTCTTACGCTTATTGAATCTGTACAATGGAAGCGGAAATATTAAAAATAATTGAACGTTTTCGGGACGAAGAGAATCCTGAGCTAGGCAGGCGCTGAAGACATTTATACAATATAGATGGTTTGAGAATGTGTCGGTAAGGGGCTATCGCCCCTAAACCGGAAAACGTGTGCAGGTTGGTGCACTTTGCACAGACACTATGTGAAAAACCGGGACCTAGTACAAAGGTCTCGAGAGGTAATGGAGGTGGCCCGCCGGCCAAAAAGCAGCAAAAAAAAAAAAAAAAAAAAAAAAAAAAAAAAACAAGTGTTGTTGATGTCACGTGTCACAGGCACCATTTACTATGGTACTACTTTTATAACTTTTGTAACTTTGTATTTAAACTCAGGTGGTCGTTTCTACATATTCTGACAGCACTTGTGTTTAGTTTTCATTTCTTCAGGTTTCATATCTTTTAGCTGACGCTTGTAGAAAATGTTCTGCAAGGGATTCAGAGGCATTAATTTTTGCTGGCTAAGCAAAACATAAGACGTCTGAGTATCCCTGGCAGTTCGACCGCAGCCAATAAGATTTCAAGACGCCAACTCCTGAAGGCTAGGCAGGGGAGTTGCTGTCATTGTCCTCCATACAAATGAACATGCGTTTTTTATTCTTATATTTTGTAGCATTTTCATAATTTCCCTTTGAGCGCCTTTTCTTTGTGAATCGGAAAATATCCTGAGAGCGGCGATATACTCAGGGGCTTCACTTCGCTCTTTATACTGAAGGAAGTCAGACGTGCCCTTGTCTTGTGTACGAAATTACAGTTTAAAGAATGTTTGAATTCTTTATCTTACAACTGTATTTTTATCAACTTCAGGAAATTACATTTTATATTTGTCTTATGGCATTAGGTAAAATACTAGTTCCTCCATTTTGCATAAAATGTGGGATTTCGTATTTTAATAATTATTTCTTTGTTCAAAGAAATGGAAGCAGTTTTAACAAATATTGCATTCGTTAAGGGATTTGACAATTTTTGAAGATTTTGCTACATAACTGAAATTTAGATTTCATAAGAATTATTCAAGTTAAATATAACTTGACTTCGCTTTTTATACTGCAGGAAGTCAGACGTACGCTTGTCTTGTGTACAGTTTAAAGAATATTTCAATTCTTTATCTTACAACTGTATTTTATCAACTTCAGATATTTAACACAGAAGACAAACTAATTCCTGGTGGCTTTTGTTCATGATAACCCTATACCACAAGACAAACGAATTCCTGGTGGTTTTTGTTCATGGCCCTGTAAACAAGATAACCCTATACCACCCCGTGACATAATTTGGCGCCCAATACAGAATATATGTGTTAAGGCTAACCAAACTATAGGCTTCCTCAGAAGAAACTTGAACATCGGAGCTGTGTCTATAAAGCAACAGGCCTACTTCAGTCTCGTTCGCCCATTGTTAGAATACTCCTGTACAGTCTGGGACCCATACACTCAGAAGAATACAGACAAACTAGACATGGTGCAACGACGTGCAGCAAGGTATGTTCTACATAGACACCGGAATATATCCAGCGTGAGCGACATGCTTCAAACACTAAACTGGAGAAGCCTTGAGAACAGGAGGAAGGATATGCGCCTCTGTATGATGTATAGAATTGATAGAGGATTGGTTGCCATCAGTAAAGAGGGAAGAATGACTCCACCAAAGAGGTCAACAAGGCACAGTCATTCCAGAGCCTTCCAAACTATAACCTGCGGGACAGAAAAAAGAAAGATGTCATTCTTCCCCAGGACAGTGAGAGATTGGAACGCTCTTCCTCCTGACATCCCGGAACTGGAAACACTAGAAGCCTTCAAGGCTTCAGTGTCAAAACTAGAATACTAAACAGCAGATATTGATGTTTTTAAACTGTATATATTGATGTTTTTAACGATTCTTTTAACGACTGAGAGAAAACAGCATATCACGGATTGACACATCAACTAACCCGGATTGATATACTTTTACCCGGACTGACTCCACCTTTTTAGGAGGTATTGTTATCAAGTGCTGCGTAACCTACCTATATATCCTAGCATAATCTTCAGAATGTTGAAGGAGGCTAGTACATGGCAGAAGCAGAAGCAGAAACGTGGGGCAGGGCATCACTGAGAAACCGCTTCTGGACCGTCGAAATCTGGTGTCTTAATACTGATTCAACGTCGACGTTTTCAACTCACTGGAGGATCTGGGACTATTAAAATAAGATGTTCTAGACTCAACCAGAAAGTGAGAAAATAGGAAGGACCGGTCTGGGTTTGAGCCCGTATCAATTCAGTGACCAAGACAGTGCTTGTGAAGTGAAACGAGACGGGTTTGGTGTATCAGAAATTGTGTTAGTGTTGCTGTATAATAAGTGCTTGCTACTGATGACGAGGCAGATGAGTCCCACAGAACAATTAGCAAGAAACAAAGAACTGTTTATCTGTACTTTCCATTCAAAGAACCATCACTTATTTGCCGTGTGAACGAAATCATAACACATCTGAAACATTACCGAATTCGTTCTAGATTTTACGAATTTCCACATTTCCCAAAACTATTTTGGAAGAGTATATATCTGTTTTTATTAGTTTCTTCTTGTTATTTTCGAACTTTTGTTCTGTTCTGTTTACATGAACGAGGTCGTTCGAATATGAGAACAATTCCAATTTACTTTGTAGCGCTGTGTTTATTAACAGGTAGATGCGTTACTCTGGGGGCACAGGTTCCAATTCAAACTAACATTTAGGGTAGATTGGTTTATTTGTGTTGGACGGCCCTTTTAGACTGTATTTCAGTTGATTTGGGTTGGACGGCCCTTTTAGAGAGTATTTCAGTCCATATTGGGCCGTCTCCCAGAGAGAGGGAGAAAGGACTGATAGACGAAAGAAAAAATGTGTAAACGTCCCACCAGTACGAGTATGAGAACAAATCCGATTTATTTTGTAGCGCTGTGTTTATTAACAGGTAGTTGCGCTAATACGGGGCACAGTGTTCTAATTCAAACAAACATTTTGGGTAGATTGATTAGTTGATTTGGGTTGGACGGCCCTTTTAGACTGTATTTCACAATCGGACATCCTCGCCGATATCTTCGATATAGACTCGAAGATAATACGGAACATATATCAGCCATTACGGGAACTACTTTCGGTCACATGATCAAAACATGGTGTCTGTCAATGTGCTTTTGTTGATTACGTCAGATCTGCATTTTGACGGCATTAAGCGTAATATCAAGGTCTGTTTTACGTAGGATACGGGTCAAACAAATGAGAAGAGGATGCGTGATAAGTCACTAGCAGGCGATTTTTTTTCTCAAGTATAAAAAGTAATAACGTAGCAACCAAGTATGTAATGGCTCATTTCCCGTCATGTCACCTTTAATTCGTTGTTAGTTAAATTGCTTTTTGTTTATGTTATGCCATGTGATACACTTTGTGGTACAGGTAGCTGAAACTACTCTGTTAGAAGTTAATTCAGTTCAAGTTCCTGTTGTAAATATTCATGCAATTTTGCTGTATTGTGGGGCTCCATTTTTTTAGAATTTAGGACTTTTGTTTAGTTTTTATTTGCATATATTGGATTACCATAGCTATCAGTTCAGATATGTTGGAGTGTCTCACCTTCCAAGTTTTTATTTTCCTTTTGCCACTAGGAACAGACTTTTACAGCATGTGCAACAGGTTAGACTTCAGCCTGAGCATCTGCATTATGCAGACTGATTAGTCTTCCTTGTGGAACCTATATAACAAACAGTCAAGACTCTTATCAGACTACACAAATATAATATACAGACAAGATGTGAACTTTCATTGTTTTTCAGACCATATTGTAATTATGCCATGCTTTCCACATACCACTATGCACAACCCACAATAGTATTATTTTCAACCTAATTTGAGCCCTATTTAAGGCAATCACAATCCCTAAATTTCCTCCCTCTTTCTTGAGCCCTATTTAACTACACTTAACACAAGGAAATGGACACCTTAATATCAAAGTCTAGTTATCACTATAAAAAGTACTCCATTACCACATTTACCCAATGTAATGAAACAGTAAACTACAAGTTATCCAAAACATCATTACCACATGTAGCCTCATATACATTTTCTTTGCTAATTGCGCGTTTGAATTCTTCGGAAGGTGGTTCGACTTCGTTAGATTCCGTGCATGTATCATCGCTATGAGAGATATGGTCTTGCTCTACTGAGTTATCATCAAAGTTCCATTTCTTTTCTAATTTTTCGAATTCATCGAATACACATTTCCATCTGGATTTGGATAATTCGTACGCTTTATCAGATATCTGATACATGTAATCAATCATTTGTTTTACCAACTTGTCTTCATTCGGTTGGAAGATGAACATAACATCATCGTATCCGGGAACGTTGCTATTAATGCAAACCGAAACCGGACAATGTTCTGTTTTCCAAATATACTGATTCGCAGTATCAGATCGCAATAAAAGCGCTTCCATGCCATAAACAATGAACCATGGGTAGTGCTGTAAAGACTTATCAACAAGAATACCTATTTCAGCTAATTTTTCGAATATCGTTTTTGTAGGTCAATGAAGCCCACCTGGGGACTATAGTTTAGTCGTCTTGTCGCATACTTTATCGTGCTTGTTTAGCCGAAACAATGTAGGAAACAAACGCCCACATAGAAGACACTCAACGTTTTTATACGCCCGTTTTGAAAAAAACGGACGTATTATGTCGTGGCGTTGTCCGTCCGTCTGTCCGTCCGTAAACATTCTTGTGTGCGCCATAACTCAGTAACCATTTGGGATATCTTCATGAAATTTGGTAGGCATATGTATTGGGTTGGGGAAACGTGTCGCGTACAAGAATGGTTGTTCCCCCTTCCTTAGTTTCCAAGTTATGCCCCTTTGCTTAATTTTTTCCATGCAAGTCTTGTGCGTGCCATAACTAGATAACCGTTCAGGATATCTTCATGAAACTTCATAGCAATGTGTATGAAGTCCCAACGGTGTGTCGCGTTCAAAAATGGCCGCTCTACCTTTCTTCGTTTTAGAGTTAATCCCTTTCATAAGTTCTTATAGATTATTTTGTGTATATTTATCTGGTACAATATATTTTCAGGGGAGAATAGTAGAACAAAAATGGTTTCTCTAGCATATTTAGGTTATCTCCCTTGTCCACTTTGACAAGCAACTTATACAACAGTATTTGATGTGTTTTAAATTTTTAAATAATATTGCAGTCATTATACCCCCGCTTTGAAAAAGTGTGGGGTATACAGGTTTACATCATGTTCGTCCGTCCTTCCGTCTGTCCGTCCGTCCCCTTTTAATCAAATTTTTCATCAAAGATTTCTTCACAACCATACAAGCTAAGACTGGTCATATTTGGCATAAAGGTTGATGACGACATGTTGTATCGTGGGATTGAGAACCAGCCTTCTCCTGCTTATTCTTCCCTGTGTTTGTCCAATATTTCTTTCCATACTTTGAATAATGATTTTTTTTGTCAAAGATTTCTCCATAACCTTGCAAGCTAGAGTAGTCATATTTGGTGTGCAGGTTAATGACTACTTACTGTATCGTGGGATTGAGAGCCAGCCTTCTCCTCTTTTTCTTCCCTGTATTTGTCCGATTTTCTTTCTCTTTACTTTGAATGATGTAATTTTTAGTAACAGATTTCACAGCCACCATTCATATTTGGTATACATGGTAACAATGATTTCTCTCTCTATGCTTTTTGTTACGAAAATAACACCATTTGATTTAAGCAGTTAAGCAGGGGTATAGTCAGATTCGCCAACAGTTCTACTTTATTATAGAGTGGTTGCCTCTGTTTGTCTGCCTGTCTATCCTTTTTTAAACAATTTTGTTCATTCTGTAACTCCTTTAGGACATTGAAACGGGCGTATTATGCGCCGCTTGCGAAGCCCTTGTTAGCATAGGAATGCATCCGTGGAATATTAGACAAATGGTTATCGAAAATGTTGAGGTTCATTGTATCGGGTTTGTTATGTTTTTGAACATTTCTCTGGATTTGTATACAGGTTTTACGGTTTTGTCTTTCTGTAAGCAGAAAACATTGACATTGACTTGAAAGCATCGTTCTAAATCGGGTATTTGATCTAGGCTCGCTTTTACAGTTTTCAAGCCGGAAGTTTTTGAAAATTGCAACCACTGTTTATATAGAGACTTTGTAAGTAATGCGCATTTCGTTGTCTTCAGTTTATGATAAGCCAGACAACGGAAAAAACACAAATCATCGGTGTACACGCGGTTAGTTGATGGATTTCTCTCCATAGAAACGATATTTTTATTTTTTGTAATGTAACGCGGTAGATTTCGAGGTGAGCCTATAGGGTATAAAGTGTTATAAACTTCATATACTATATTTGTTATCAAAATAGGTGTCCATTTAGTATTCGGGCGTTGTCTCCGAACGTATTCAGATATATCTAATTGCGTAAGTCTTAACCGAATAGTTTCCAGGTCCCTTCTATTTCTAACGTATATTGGCACGGAAAAGATAGTTTCATTATGATACGGGACGAAATAACGAATCGAACCGGTGTCCAAATGTCGTAGTAAAATTCCAATGCTAATATTTACCTTAAAGCAGTTTTGATTGTCTCTATATATGTAATTTAAATGTGACATCATATCTTCGACCGAAATATCGTTCGGTACAGGAAAATTATATATCGTTTTTATACGCCCGTCGAAGACGGGTCGTATTATGTCGTGGCCTCCGTCCGTCCGTCCGTCCTTCCGTCTGTCCGTCCGTCCGTCTGTCCGTCCGTCCGTCCGTAAACTTTTCGTGTCCGCTCCATATCTCTTCAACCCCTTGAAGGATTTTTTTGAAACTTGGGTCAAATGTTTGCCTTAACGAGACGATGTGCAGAACACATATTTCAACGATGTCCGACAAAGGTCAAGGTCACACTTAGAAGTCAAAGGTCAAAAGGTAACATTTCGTGTCCGCTCCATATCTAGAAAACCTTATAAGATTTCATCATGAAAGTTTGTACAAATATAAAGCACCATCAGACGATGTGCAGAGAAAAAGAACCATTACCCTACTTTCAGTTTTGACGGAATTATTTCCCTTTGTATTTTTCGAAGGTAATTTCATATAATCTTCGTGTCCGCTCCGTATCTCGAAAACTGTTTAAGATTGTTTCATGAAAGTTTTTACAAATATAAAACACTATGAGATGATGTGCAGAGAAAAAGAACCATTACCCTACTATTATTTTTTACGGAATTATTTCCCTTTGTATTTTTCAAAGGTAATTTCATAATAAGCTTCGTGTCCGCTCCATTACTTGAAAACCGTTTAAGATTTCTTCATGAAAGTTTGTACAAATATAAAGCACTATCAGACGATGTGCAGAGAAAAAGAACCATGACCCTACTTTCAGTTTTGACGGAATTATTTCCCTTTGTATTTTTCGAAGGTAATTTCATATAATCTTCGTGTCCGCTCCATATCTCGAAAACCGTTTAAGATTTCTTGATGAAAGTTTGTACAAATATAAAGCACCATCAGACAATGTGCAGAGAAAAAGAACCATTACCCTTCTTTCAGTTTTGACGGAATTATTTCCCTTTGCATTTTTCTTATAGTAATTTCATATAAGCTTCATGTCCGCTCCATATCTCGAAAACTGTTTAAGATTTCTTCATGAAAGTTTGTATACATATAAAGCACCATCCAACGATGTGCAGAGAAAAAGAAACATAACCTTACTTTCATTTTTAATAAAATTAAGCCCCTTTGTATTTCTAGTATTGTCATTTTGTATTAAATTTGTGTCCACTCCATATCTCATTAACCCTTTGAAAGATATTTTTGAAACTTGAGTCAAATGTTCACCTTCTAGAGGCATCATGCAGAACTTGTATTCCAACAATGTTCCACAAAGGTCAAGGTCACACTTAGAGGTCAAAGTTCAAAAGGTAACATTATTTTTCCGCTCCATATCTCGAAAACCGTATAAGATTTATAAGATTTCTTCATAAAAGTTTATACAAATATGAAGCATTATCAGACATTGTGCAGAGAAAAAGGACCACAACCCTACTTCCAGTTTTGATGGAATTATATGCCTTTGTATTTTTCATATAGTAATTTCATATTAGGTTTGTGTCTGCTCCATATCTTGAAAACTGTTTAAGATTTTTTCACGAAAGTTTGTACAAATATCAGACAATATGAAGAGAAAAAGAACCATAACCGAACTTCCATTTATGATGGAATTATGCCCCTTTCTAATTTTTGTCTAGGAATTTCATATTAGCTTTGTTTGTTTTGTAGTTTTATATCTGCCTTATTATTGAAGATTTAAGCTACTGACAAAGTTCTGTCATCTCTTGTTTTCTTTCCAACTTTAAGCCCCAATGGGCGTATATTGCCCCGCTCAGCGGAGCTCTTGTTACTTTACCTTTTGTTTTAAAATTAAATGTTTATGCTGTTCGTATGTACATTGTAAGTCCGCGTCATCGTCTGTCCACGGAGGGGAAGTATTAGTATCTGTCCACGGGTCGGTTTGTAGACTTTGTAAGACGTCGTCTGACTGCTGATGTTTTTCCGATCTATGTATGTATAAATCTATGTAAGAATGCAATTGGTCCCCACATTTTCGCTAGTTTTGCTGAACTAGAAGTATTTGAAGAATTAGACGAACCTGCGATGACGTGATTTTCTCGGCTTTCATGCTAAACCAGTGCGCGTGACGAATCAAAAGATCTATTACACGTTTGACATTTAAATGCATGATTGTTTTTAAGTTTGTTTTTGTTGTCTTTGTTAAAACATTTCTTTTCATTCTTTTTCATGACCGATAGTTAGCAATTTTTTGTTACAATTCTTACAATTTGTAATTTCCGTTTTTTTTCTCACGTGCACTGGTAGAGCAGTTGATCAACTCGTGCCTTTCACAAACATATTTTGTCGAAAATCGAAGCCCGCATTTTGAACATAGAATTTTTTTGTCTTGCTCCGGCATCATTATCGTTTTAAGAACCAACACAGCTAAAATTCAACGTAAATAACGTTATTATAGCTTGAAACACAGAAATACGGTTTGTAAATCCTCCTAAATAGAGTGTGTAATTTAATCCAATCCAGTCGATTCCAGTTATTATTCTGACTCTTCCCCTGATATTACGATGCTTCCCTGTTCTTCAACCTAGTAAAAAAAATAATAATAATAATTGTAAATAACCTTTGGTTAATAATAATTGTAAATAACCTTTGGTTATAGTTTATGCTTGAAATACGAAACAAAATTGAGTTATGTCGGGTAAAACAGCATTAAGTATCGATCTTTAGTTTCTTCTGTCAGAGCGGCCAGTCAGCATCATGGTAGAATGACTGAAAAGCTAAATGCGCTATCCTCTTGAAATACCGTTTAAAATGAATAAGATAACAAAGTTAAAAATAATTATGCGAATGGATATACTTATATTTTAACCTGTTTAAGTCGAATGGATTCTTCCATCCTTATCATTTGGATGTGTCTGCTCTTTATTTAAGCGTTGCCATGTTGAGTTTATCTTAAGTATTTTCACATAAATTGGTACAGGGTCTCAGCAGGGTCTGCACTGTTTGCCTATGTCGCATTTATTGGACGCCATTCTTAAAAGTGTGAAGGTCTGTCCAAGACCGTGTAACGAAGAGAGAACTATCAGATTTAAAGTAAACGTACTTTCACCTTTTTCCTTAGAGGTTGATCGTCGTCGCTGAGCAAATCGGTGTCCTCGGATTCTTCTTCTGTTATTCCTTCTTCTTCTTTCTTAACCATTCTCTCCTCTTCTTCTTCTTCGATGATATCCCTCGTATGTTTGTGAACTCTATTTTTGTTCAAATTTACAATGCCCTTCACAAACTTCTTCAACTGTAAAAGCATTACCACTAAACGGTAATACAGCTGAAAAATAAACATTACATGTATACCGAAAGATAAAATAATAACAAACTTTTTAGTTTTCTAAATTCGCATGAAACTAAATTGTTACACGAACACGCGCAGTCATGTGTCCGAGTTAGGTGACTGACACCAGTTTCATTATAGGTTAATGTATACTCGTGTTAATAACGAATGTGCGAATTTTGTATGCTCAAACCTGATAGGACAGAGGTTTTACGTCAAGGTCTAGAAACATTTAAATTCGCGAGCATTTAATATAAGAACACCAATTTTATACCTTTTACAGAGGCACCGAAATGTTGATCAACTATGTTAGCCTAGGATTCAGTGTCCTTGCATGTTCCAGTCTTTTTATGTCGTACAGCGGATTCATGATCGATTTTATAATCCGCACAGTCGTTTAACAGGTTCCTAGTCGACCTGATGTCCCTTTCTACAAGAAAAACTCTAACTTCTTTGTAAGTACGCCTCGCATCTCTAAGTACACCTCGCATCTCTCATATGCTTATCAATTATGTCTCTGCACGACACCATAGCCGCCTTGAACCTTTGAAGAAACTCTACTGGAAATCGAATGCCCACTTTTGTGGGAAGATCATGTTTCTTTAACTCCTCGTCACGGTGTCCAAGCACTCTGACATCAATGTACTTTTTAATGCCGTATTTTGGGGTGTTCTGACCTTTAATTAAAAATGTATTATAATAATTATTATTACTGTAACTACTGGCAAAAAACAAAAATAATGCTACGGTTTTAATGAGGGGTCACAACATATGTTTTCATTGAGAAATGAGAAATAAGGAAAATTATCTTAAAATTATCTTTTATGATGATTTTTATTAATGTTCGCAAAAAAAAAAATAATTAATAAAAAATGAGACGGTTCTAATGAGGGGTCACAACGTATGTTATCATTGAGAAATAAGGAAAGTTATCTTTAAATTATCTTTAATACTCCCTCTTACAGCTGTGTTCCGTGTCGTGGGACACTCGTAGAAAAGCAGGATATAAGTAATTTAGAACAGGCTCTGAGGTTATAAAAATATCATGCTCAACTCAGCTGAGCATGAACTTTTTAAACACGAGTATCAAGATATTCAGCATTTTTCTGCTCATTCATGTTAAAATGCCGACACGTAATGTAGTTGTTAGTTTGGTTAAAATTCGTAGTAGTAGAGAGTGAGGGTTTACAGGTTTTCCCATTTCTGGTATTGCACAACGTTGCATGAAGCAAATTCCCCTGAATATATTTCCATAGAATATAGCAATGTCAGAAGTTATAGGGCTAATTTTAGATATGACCATTCCTGAAACAAAGGTTTTGCTTCAGTTCAGTTTCAGATATGAAGTCTACCAGATGTGCGATTCATTAGTCGTTTTCATTTTGAACGGAAAACTTCACAGTTAGATCTGTCATATGGGAAACGTAGCAGGTAAGGTATTTAATATTGTCTAGCCGCTTGGGAATCAAGTAAATACTATTTGCTTATTGTTAAACAGCGGTTTTAGTTTTTTTTCCAGTCAAATTTTATTCTATTTGAAGATGATAGATTTTAAGGAACGTGACCTCCCTTAAACTGATATGTTTGAGAAAAAAAAAATGATACCATAATGGAAAGTGTCTCATTGGTATTAATATATTTTAATACAGCTGCTTTTTGGTTTACGCTAGACATGATTTAACAAGGGCAGTTAATGCAGAAATTACTCGGTCTCTTTATGTATAATGGGGTTTATTGACCACAGTTGCATAGTTTTCTGCATGCAACATATAGCCTAAGGTTATTTGTATTTTTACGGATTATAAAATTATGGCCACTCTTTCTTAGCCTTTTTCATAATTTGAAATATTATATGCCTTTGAATTGTATTCTTAACTATTTCTGTAGAATTCTCCTTAATCACAAAGTATACACCACTTTGTTAAAATGAATTTTACGTGGTCATATTTTATACTACATGGTCATGTTTTATACACTGTTTTTTTTTTTTTTTTTTTTGTTTTGTTTGTTCTTGATTTTTGTCTTGCAGAAAATTTGAATCATCAGTGACAAGACTTCTCATCACCTACTTAAGATCTGCTGGGAAACTATCAAACAACTCATAGAATTACTACTGCGCCCAATCGAACAGGTTAATCAAAGACAAAGTGATATCTGTTGCTTTACTAAATTATGGGAAGAAGATTAACGTACCAGGATAAAAATGTGTCATTATTTGACGGAGTAAGATTTATTAAGCGAAAAGATGCAGACAAGAGTATGTGTAGTTTCGTGAAACAGGAAAATGGAAGATACTATGTATTGTTAAAAAGTTACCAGTTAGGACGAAAGCTGTTTTGGAAAAGAAAGTTTATCAGTAGTGTACGTCGTCTCGTAATGCAAAAGAAAGAAAACCTTGCTGCGTGGACAAACGTTCATCAAACAGTTCAAAATCCCATCGTCACACAACTCACAACACAGGCAACGTTGTGCACGTTTATCTAAGTTATATTCTAACATCAGACTTAAACTAACATGCCCGCACTGCAATACTCAGACATTGAAATATGCCTTAGGACCATGTGAATGTCATCTCTGCGAGGATTGGTTTGGTTGCGGAGGCCAAACAAAATGCAGGGATTTGCTACAGTGTTCATCCTGTTTTTTCTCAAAGGTCATTACTAGACGGCGCTATCGGGATTTTCCTTACCAATACTAATGGGAGCTATAAACCTTCAAAACTGAATATGTATATATGTTTGTGCAGCTCAAAGTATTCATTTAGTATGGCTCAAGCCCAGTTGGATGTTGTTGGATTTCGTTTGTGTGACGATGGGATTTTGAACTGTCTAATACGAAACGACCAGATCGTTATTTTCGTGGGGGAAACACTGTCGTTCATAGTGAGATGGCGAGACAACGCGACCGAAGTTGTCTTGAAAGAAGGAACGAAAACATTTTCTTTGTCACTGGATACATTCTACACACTTTGCGACTTAAAAGTCGGCATACAATTTCTTGAGTTGTTTTTAATAGGCAACAATTGTGGAGGACGGTAGGTGAAATGAACGGAGAGTTTGAAAATGCTGGAATCTGCTGTCAATGTAACGCACCCTGTTATCTCGAGTGTGGAAAATGTGATAACCTTTTGAGATCTTTGGGAGAAAAACACGATTGTTTTTTTTTCGAACAGGAAACATCTAATCTGCCTCTATGCGCTGCATGTGAAAATGTAAATGAAATATATGATAACCACTGAAAATGCCAATGTTACATGAAAGCTATATAAAGACACACAGACACGGCTTCAAATCATTTTATCAGCAGACATGTGGCTGACTTTAATGTATCTCTTCCATGAATATGTGGCTAAAAGTATTGTTCCTCAGTACAAGTTTCAATATGAGGCTAGAGAAGCAGCCAATCGGTTGATTGAAGCATTCGAAAACTATCCAGAAGGGTCAGAGTTAATGCTGCAGTCCCGTTGTCAATATTTAAAATAATTTGGCTTAAAGCACAAAACTGTTCCAATGAGTAATTACTATGTAAAGAAGTTGTTTCCCTTCAAAAGGAGTATTCAGATGTTAACAGATAAACGTGTGAGCCCAAAACGCAAGAAAGAGATACACGCAGTAAAACACGTTATCATACCTTGGGTGCTCAAGCCAGTGCTTTCCATGTTGAAAGAGCAACCAGTCGATATTTCTTTAGACTCTGAGCGGGAAGAGTGTGAAACAAATGGCTAATAAGCCTCGAGAAACATTCTTTTGAACAAGTAAAATACTGAATAGGCAAATATCTTTATTTGATTATGTATACAATGTTGTAGTATTTTAGATCAAATACTCTATGTTTTCTTAGATTATATGCTTGTGTGGTGAAATTAGTTGTTTTCCATGTGTTGTTCTTGTAAATGTGCTTTGTGTAAAAGACTTTATATATGTTTCGTGTAAATAAAAATGAAGAAAAGTACATATTATGTCTTGATCTATCTTACCCTACTCAAGATTATAAGGTTTAGGACCCAGTTAACATCATTTAAGATATTTATGACAAGATGTGAGAGAAGACAAAACACAAGGTGAAAACAATGATATTTTATTGCATGACACTTGTAAAATATATATACACATATTTGATTTGAATACATTATTACACATATGATCAAAAATTGAAATGAAAAATTTACTGAAATTCTCACCTCTCATTTTGAAAAAGCAATGTTCAATTTAGAAAAAAGTAATTTGTGAAAATAAGTTATTTAATTCTGGAAAAAAGAATTTTCATTCTCCAAAAATATTTTTTCTTTTGGGGAAAAAAAAAGTATTTTCATTCTGAAAAAAAAATATTTTCACTTCAACAAGTATTTTTATTGTGATAAAAAGGCTAGTTTTGTTGTGCAAAAAAAAACTATCTTCATTGTGCAAAAATAAGTATTTTTATTTTAAAAAATAAGATTTTTCATGTGTAAAATTAGACTTTTCATTTTGAAAATCTTAGTTTTCAATTTGAACATTTTGAAAATCTTAGTTTTCAATTTGAAAAAAGTAAATTCGTTTTTGAAAATCAGAAATTTCGTCTTAAAACATCTTAAATTTCATTTTAAAAAGTTAGTATTCTCATTTAAAGAAACAGGATTTTCATGTTGAAAATTAGAATTTTTGTTTTCTCAGATTATATGCTTGTGTTGTGAAATTAGTTGTTTTCCATGTGTTGTCTTGTAAATAATATGCTTTGTGTAAAAGAGTTCGTGTATGTTTAGTGTAAATTTAAATGTAGAAAAAGTACGTATTATGTCTTGATCTATCATACTCTATTCAAGATTTGAAGTTTTACGACCTAGTTAACATAAAGAGGTAACAAACACAAGGTGTAAACAATAATTTATTGCATGACACATTTAAAACATATATACACATATTCAATTTGAATACAGGCATACATTATTACATGTACACATATGATCAACTGTGTACATTATCAAATGATAATAAAATTGGAGCATGCGCAATTTAGCATACTGTTAAATAAAATATCCAATTTGAATGGGAAGATTCATTCTAAGAGATTTCTTATATTTTTTAATTTCACAATATTCTTCTTCCTCTAACAAAGGTGTAAGTTTCTTAAATTGAGGAAGATTTGCCTCCATCATGGCTTCCCCTTCCCCTTGCACATATTTCACAGACTGAAACTTTTCTTGGTCCATAATTGTTGAACCATAGGAAGCATTGCCCTCTAATTTTCGGGTGTCTGCTAAAATTGACTTAGACGGATCTGAATCCCTAAGTCGCCTAGCATCGCTGACGTCTTGTACAAACTTTGAGGTTTAAATTCTATAACCTGATAAATTTTGGTGACCTCAAGCCCGTGATCTAAATACCATTTGAGAAGAGGAGTAGCCAATAAGATTTGCCTAGCTTTCATTCCACCTACCAATAACCGACGAGGTTTCTGTGAGAGGCCAAACTTTTCCACGTGGGCCTGCATGTGAGAACCAATCACGTCAAAGGGAACGTCTGTGGTACAAAACAAGGGGGACATTTCTTGAAAATACTCGAAGGGTGTCATGGTGGGATGAGAAAATGGATCAGGCCATTGATCTGGGACAATAATATGGACCTCGAGCATTCCAAAAAGACTACCAGACAGCACACCAGCGAGTATTTCACTTTCATTAACAGCCCGTTGTGGTGTTCCTGGCAACCGGCTATCAGTGAAAGTTTTCAACATGGTGTCAGAACGCATTTGTGAACAAAAATCGCATTCCCACATTTCAACAACACTATAACCAAGAGACTGTTAATAACGGGTCGTTTCTAAAGTTTTCTCAAACTTTTGCTGACGATAGCCATGGAATTGAAAGATCGTATTATGTTCTTGATCAAACCCATCTACTGGATAGGGCCCCACCTTTTACTTGAAAATTAGAATTTTTGTTTTCTCAGATTATATGCTTGTGTTGTGAAATTAGTTGTTTTCCATGTGTTGTCTTGTAAATAATATGCTTTGTGTAAAAGAGTTCGTGTATGTTTAGTGTAAATTTAAATGTAGAAAAAGTACGTATTATGTCTTGATCTATCATACTCTATTCAAGATTTGAAGTTTTACGACCTAGTTAACATAAAGAGGTAACAAACACAAGGTGTAAACAATAATTTATTGCATGACATATTTAAAACATATATACACATATTCAATTTGAATACAGGCATACATTATTACATGTACACATATGATCAACATATCTAAAAGAAAACTATACTGAAACTCACTTCTCATTTTGGAAAAAAAAAATTCAATTCGAAAAAAATAATAGTAATAATAATAATTTTCATTTGTGAAAATAAGTAATATCTTTCTGGAAATAATATTGTTCAATTGTGAAAAGATATATATTCATTTTAGAAAAAATAAATTGTGAAAATAAAACTTTATATTGTGAAAAAAAAAAATTTTTTCCTTCTTAAAAAAGTTTTCTTCCTTGTGAAAAACGTTGTGAAAAACGTTTTTTCATTCTTAAAAGAAGTATTTTCATTTTTGAAAAAAACAATTTTCATATGTGAAAATAAATAACAAAATATCATGTGAAGAACAGCAATTGTTTAATTGTCTTCATTATCACTTTCAAAATTTGTAGCCAGTAAATGAATGAGATAGGCATCGTCCACCTCTTGCTCTGTTGTTTTCTGGCAGGACAAAGTTCTAGGTCTAAGGGAACGGTGTCTATCCCATTCTCAAGCACCTTTCTTTTACAATATAGATACGAAAAGCCACACCGTTCCTGTTCATAGGTGAAAATACCATTTTTGTGTGCCCTAAACCCTTTGTTTACAGCTGACCCAGCTTTTTGTGAATTCAGCACATGCCTAAATGTAGTCAATGGGGCTTTGACCCTTCGTTTACTGATGCCCTTAGAACTAAATTTAGTCTCCATACGTATTCTCTGTCGTCTGCTCAGCCTTTTAAGCTGAAGATGTTTTGGCCGTCTTAATAGTCGGTAAGCAGCAATTTGACTAATCGAAGTAACCACAGGTTTGGATCGCGATACAATGTATGTTTTGGAGCAAAGACCAAGCATGGTGTCACCCTGCCACTCTAATTTAAAGAGACCAATGGTTCTTTTGTCATATTTAGCATGAGTAGTACAACAGGTGCGGGGAAACCAGTGGAGGTCATCGTCATCTTCGACCTGGCGGTCAGTAGGTGTATTTTGGTGGGGGCGATCGTCGTTTTTCTGAAGATTTTTACCTTTTGTGAAGATTTTTACCTTTTGTGAAGATTTGTCCATTTGTGACGCGTTAGCTCCCTTGAGTGAAGAGTTAACGTTTACGCGGTATTTAAGGCTTTCCTGAGCGTATTCTGGACGTGCCACTCGCGGTAGCTCAGTAGCTAGAGCGCCTGGCTGATAACCAGGAGGTCAGTGGTTCGAGTCCGCTCTGCGGGAATTGTTTTGCTCTTATTTTTTTTTTTTTTGTTAGCGTTTTTGAAAGATGTACTTTTTCTGAACTGTCATTTCGTGTTCGGTTAGCCTGTGAGCTAGACAGACATGGATAATATAGAAAAGGAGGACATTTTACGGCGATATTATTTCAAGGAGAAAAACCCTGCTGCCTATTCGGGTGCCCAGAAACTTTATAGTGTTCTCGAAAAAAAGTATTCAGGCGTTTTTTCAATTCCTTTCATAAAACAGTGGCTCAGCGATCAAGACGCTTATTCTCTGCAGAAGCCTAGACGACATCGATTTAAGACGGTTAATGTGCGCGTAACTGCAATAGGCGAGCAGCTGGATATTGATCTGTTGTCTATGGCTAATCTAGCTTCTGACAATGATGGCATACGTTTTTTGCTTTGCGCTATCGATATTCTGTCAAGAAAACTTTGGGTTAGAACACTGAAAAACAAAACTGCAAAAGAGGTATTAAGCGCCATGAAAGATATTCTCAGAGACATTTCACCCACAAAAATAAAAAAGATTCGCGCAGATAAAGGAAGCGAGTTTTCAAATCAGTGGTTTAAGAAGTACATGAAAACCATGAACATCTACTTTTTTACTACGAATAATCCTCCAAAAAGTAACCATATAGAGCGCGCGCAAAGGACCTTGAAGGAGAAACTGTACAGAATGATGAGACACAAGAGAACGTACAGATACATCGATGAGCTGCAAAACGTCGTTGCCAGTTACAATGAAACTCCGCATCGCGATTTAAGTGGCATGGCTCCTAATAATGTCAACAAGAACAACGAAGCCGATGTATGGGCTCAAATATACTTGAAGAAGTCCCGCAAAGTTATACCCAAACCCACTTTTCAGTTTAAGAGAGGAGATCTCGTGCGCATTAGTTTTACGAAGCAGCCGTTCCAATGAGCCTATCAAGAACAATACACCACCGAAGTATTTAAAGTGGCAGGGAGAATTATCAAGCAAGGCATTCCCATGTACAAGCTGAACGATTTAAGGGGCGAAAGTATCCACGGTTTGTTCTACACTGCCGAGATCCTCAAAGTCAACAAAGATGAACAGTCCTTATGGTTCATCGAGCGTATTCTTAAGAAACGAAAACGGAAAAATAAACTTCAGTATTTTGTCGAATGGCAAGGGTTTCCTAAAGCATTTAACAGTTGGATTGATGCTGGTGATGTGAAAGACGTTTCTAAGACCGCGTCCTAATTAGAATGGAAAGATACTTGTACATTAGAAGTAACGAAAGCAATGCCTATTTTTCCGATAACAAGGCATGTCGTTTTAAAGTTCACATGATAGTTTGGTCTGGGTGTGCACTGTTTGCCTAGACTCTACCTTAAAAAAACAATGAAGAACCTGATCAGATTGCTCCCTCCAGGAATAATCTGATATGGGTCTACTGTTTATGCAAACGGTAAAGACCCTGATCAGACTGCTTCGTCCAGGAAATCGTCTGATATGGGTCTACACTGTTTGTGGAGACGAACCTTTCTGTCTGAAAATTTTAGAATCAGTCTTTACAGTATTTTTTTGTGTGTGTGTCACAGTGTGTTCACTGCCCCTAGTCAATGCCAGTGGACAAGTCAATGTCAGGCAACGAAATTTTCCTTTTCTTTTCTGTTTCCCTGAAAAAAAAGAAAAGAATGTACCTAAACTTGAGTAAACATAGATTATAACAACGAACTTTATATTTATTAACAATGCACATGTCATAAGTATTAAAATAATATAGTGACTTAGTTTTGCATTATGACTTAAAATCAACCAGATTGCAAAGATCAGTCAGATGTTGGTTGGTTGGACATGTTCAACTTCTTTATAAGTTAGAGTTGACCAAACAATTAATCAGCGTGTATGCCTGTTATGTTTATGTTATAATTATCTGTTAAAAGGATAACAAAAAATACATTCCATAATGCTATCTGTTTTTTCAATTCTTTTGTCGTCAGCCTGAAGGCAAACAGTTGGTATATTTGACTGCAAAAAGCACGACAAAAAAAAAAAAAAAAAACCTTATGCATATATTTATAGAGGTTATGGGCTTATGACAATATTAGAATGTGCATTATGTTTGTGGTATATTAAACACTCAGGAAAAAAAAGATATGTATTTGCAAGATTTTATCATGTTTTTGTTTTTCTAGATTATAGTTAAACATGTTCAGAAATAAAAAAAAAATGCCTAGTGGTGAGAAAACTTGCATGTGGCAAACAGCAAAGGCAGGCACTCTGATAAACACCTTTGTTGTTTGTTAATTGAATAGTATTGTTAGCATTGCTGCTTGGAAAAAAAAACATGGCTACAATGCATGCTGTATGACAACATTACTTTTACATCTTGTGAATGACCTCTGACTGGCTGGTGTTTCTTTTATCACACCTGGTAGAAAATCATCATGGCAAGATTTCTCACTACTAGACTAAAATATATAAAAACTCATTGATTTTGTTTTCTTCCTGCTTGATCCCAAACACCTAATAATATTTAAACTTACCTATCCGTTTCTGTGCTTTCCGCCTGTCTACTGGGAGAGGGCGAGACTACTGGAGGAGGGGGTCATTATTATTGACCCCCTTGGTATTTTTGGCCCCCTTGGATCGATGGGGGCCCGCAAATTTGCCGTTGCCACAGACATCTTAGGCTGCTCAGTGGAGGCCCGTAATGACATGGTTGCTGTCCTTTGCTGAATGGGGGCCTGCAATCGACTATGGCCAGTAGGCGGGAGCGTGATTATAGCTGGCGTCGCTCGCTGACCATGTTGGTCAACTGTTGCAGTGTGGGTAGAGTTATTGTCATCTAACTGTGTCTGACCTATTAAATAAAAGAAAAAGTAAGTAGGGTATTTTTTCCTGGTTAATACAGGATCAGACAGTAAGCTTGAAGATCTCTGCATCATTGGTCAAAGTACCTTACTAGTGTCTGAACATTTAAATCAGAATATTATGACTAAGGATATTGACGCCCTTTTCAACAGTATTTCAGTCATATCAGGACGGTGGGCGGATGATAATGAAATGCTGTGCGCAATGGAACCCCGTTTACGATAGAAAGAACTCCGGTGGAGATGGAAACAGCGGCCACGAGATCAGTAGGCCAGCGTTTAACCGACTGAGCTACCGGGGGGGGGGGGGGGGGGGGGGGGGGCTCCGTATGACTAAGGTAGGTGATTCTCAGATCAGGTAGTCAGTAAGAAAAAAAAACATATGAATAAGAGACCTCTAAATATAAGAAGACATAATGGTAAAATAAAAAGAAAAGATGCTTACCGTTTCAGTGATTTTTTGAATTTCCAGGAGAATTTGATCCTGCTGAAATACAAAAATAAAAAGAAACTATAACATTAACATGTTAAACAAAAATGAGGATAAAACAAAGGCTATAGCATTGCAAAACAAGTAGACGAACAATGAATTGCCTTAATACGTAAACATTAAACTTAGAGAAACTACATGTCATGAGAACGTACTTCAAAACAAAAATCCCTATATTCTACTAATAATGAAAGAAGCAAGTGTCGTTTGATAAGCCTTAAACATTACGTGTATGAATGGTATAACAGTAAACAAAAAAAAAAAAAAATTAATAAATAAAAGCAACAATTACCAGTTGTTTGAATGGGGCCATGGTTCTTATCAGCCCGGTTAAATTGGTTTCAGCGATGCTTTCTCGCTTCCTGGCCTGCCTCACCATCGCCGTCAAATGCCTTTCTTTGACGGCACTTAGGTCCTCCAGGGCCCTAATTCTATTGTGGAGATTGTTTTTCTGAAAAAAAAAAGAGCTCTACGTATAGCCATTAAAATAGATCAAGAACAATGAATCGAGTGAGCATTTAATTCTGTTAACTAAACCAGTCAAGTATTTCTGCTTCATCTCTGGTTTTATGACAGACTCAAGGGATGGACCAGCTAGTGCCATATATGCGCTGTCTGTGTCCATTTCACAGTATTCGAAGTCGTCACGGTTGACAAACTTCAGCATGAAATGATAATAAAATTGGAGCATGCGCAATTTAGCATACTGTTTAATAAAATATCCAATTTGAATGGGAAGATTCATTCTAAGAGATTTCTTATATTTTTTAATTTCACAATATTCTTCTTCCTCTAACAAAGGTGTAAGTTTCTTAAATTGAGGAAGATTTGCCTCCATCATGGCTTCCCCTTCCCCTTGCACATATTTCACGGACTGAAACTTTTCTTGGTCCATAATTGTTGAACCATAGGAAGCATTGCCCTCTAATTTTCGGGTGTCTGCTAAAATTGACTTAGACGGATCTGAATCCCTAAGTCGCCTAGCATCGCTGACGTCTTGTACAAACTTTGAGGTTTAAATTCTATAACCTGATAAATTTTGGTGACCTCAAGCCCGTGATCTAAATACCATTTGAGAAGAGGAGTAGCCAATAAGATTTGCCTAGCTTTCATTCCACCTACCAATAACCGACGAGGTTTCTGTGAGAGGCCAAACTTTTCCACGTGGGCCTGCATGTGAGAACCAATCACGTCAAAGGGAACGTCTGTGGTACAAAACAAGGGGGACATTTCTTGAAAATACTCGAAGGGTGTCATGGTGGGATGAGAAAATGGATCAGGCCATTGATCTGGGACAATAATATGGACCTCGAGCATTCCAAAAAGACTACCAGACAGCACACCAGCGAGTATTTCACTTTCATTAACAGCCCGTTGTGGTGTTCCTGGCAACCGGCTATCAGTGAAAGTTTTCAACATGGTGTCAGAACGCATTTGTGAACAAAAATCGCATTCCCACATTTCAACAACACTATAACCAAGAGACTGTTAATAACGGGTCGTTTCTAAAGTTTTCTCAAACTTTTGCTGACGATAGCCATGGAATTGAAAGATCGTATTATGTTCTTGATCAAACCCATCTACTGGATAGGGCCCCACCTTTTACTCTTTTCCCGTGTTCATCTTATGTTCAATTTTGACATGCTTGATTTTGGCCATATAATCCATCCAATCATACATAAGACAGTACTTGTCTCTTTTTTTCTGGTTTGAAATCATTTTCTACCTTGCGACGCACAAAAGGACCAGAAGGCATGTCTTGACCAACAGACCAAAGATAAAGCGCATTCGCGTCAAACCCGACAATGGTTTGACACTGTTTGTCTGGATTTCCACGAATGAAGGTTTCACCAGCCTTGTGATATCTATTGAAAATGATAGAAGGCCCACCTATGATGTTCTGTTTTACAGTGTAATATAAATCTTTGTTGAACTCATCGAAAAGGGCAAAGGAGGCGCCAGCCTGTCTATCGCATTCAAACAACATTTGTCGAGCTAAGCCCGGAAGAGAAATACTGACTTTAAACATATCGATGTTTCTGTCAAAATAATATTTCTGCAACTTTTCCACTGCCTCTACAAAAGGACCGCAGTCTAAATTATTGTAATAGACAAGATAGTCTTTGACAGTTTTCATGCCATTTTTACTCCATTCAGACTGAATTGCAGCATAATTTTCTGGGGTTTTAATGCCATCATTTAAAACACTGTCATTTTTTAACGACGAAAACCAAGCTGGGCCAAAGGGAGGTAATTCCGTATGATCTAATTTATCTACAGACGTAAACCATTCGTATGGAAAAAAAACTTTAGATTCTTTGACATCGAAGGCTTTGATAAACGTGGCGTGATTGACCCCAGGGGCTACATATTGGGTGATATCCAAAAACTTGAAAGTCTCATTGCTAAGACAAGCATACTGGTTATTTCTCTTGACAGTGAACATGTTTTTACTGTCGTGTAATTGTAGATGGGCAGCCAAATATTTCTTGATGAGGTTAAGGTCATATTTAGACCCGTTAAAACTAATACAAGGAAGCTGACGACAGTATGAGTCCAATTCCTCTTTAAGTTTTTTACATAACTTAATATTCAATTCCTCTTGCTTCTGCCATTCTATGCTATCTGAGACAAGCTCTTCTAAAAATGTCTCATCATCATCGGGATCTTTAGTCAATGGAACCTCAGATCGAATCACGCGATCCAGCATTTCATAAGTCTCAGAAAATTTTCTTTTCGCAAGATCATATCTTTTGTCACCAATTCTTGAAATATACTGAACCATGCTTGCTACCAAGCTATTTGTATTGGAATCAACAATGCAATGAGGAGATTTAAACCCTTCGACGTTACTGCAAATGCTTACAGAAATGGGTATATGTTCTGCAGTCCAGGCTAATTTTTCAGAGATTTGATCCTGAACAGATGATAACATCGCTTCAAAATCGTAAACTAAAAACCAAGGAAATATGCGTTCTTTTGTTGGGACAACGATTTCCTGTTCTTCTAATTTATCGAATATTGTTTTGGGAGAAGAATAAAAGCCTCCAGGGAATTGATGCTTGGTTCTCCCTTGACATTTTCGACTACGCCTTTTCATATTATCTAGACGTCAGAAATGCATTTGACAGGTAGGACATTGATACTTTTGTGTATAAGCATTTAAATTTGAAATATAAAACAAATGCTTGTTAAACAAATTCAGATGCATTGTGTCTTTAAACTGACATTGAGATTTGTAGACTGGCAGGGCAGACTGATCTTCCTGTAGACGGAAGAGATTGACATTAATTCCAAAGCATTTCTCAAAATAAACAAGTTGTGACAGTTCAACCCCTTTGAAAGCTTTCGGGTCTAAGCTAATTCTGACGTTTGGACATTTGTTTTGCATATACTGTACCCACTGGCCTAATAAAGCTTTGATGTGAGTTTCTAACCTATCATTTTGATGGCATTGATGTACAGCCAAGCAGCGAAAGGCACATAAGTGATCCCCGTATAACTTACCCATGGAGTTTTTGTCCAGAGCGATGATAGATTTGCTGTTTTTCACATGATCAGGCAATTTAATATTAACGATGCCTAATGGATAGTCTAAATGATACAATCTCAACCTAACATTTGTTGTGAGAAATGGCTTCCATTTAGTATTAGGTCTCTGGCGTAGTATAAAATCATTGATGTTCAGTCTTTGCAATCTGAGTCTGGGTCGACGTAGATCCTGACGACATGAAACATAGATAGGGCGGTCAAACAAGGCCTCGTTTGAATAGGGTGTAAAGTAGCGATATTCTCCAGTTTCTGTATTTATGAGAATTAACGCAAATTCTAAATTTAACCGAAAAGCATGTTGTTGTCTTTCGTACACTTGGTTTGCACTAGTCATGATATTATCAACAGTGAAATCGTTGGAAATAGGAAAATTGAAAATTGTTTCTACGCCGCTCTCCTTGTGGTTAGCCAGTATCAACGGTCTGTTGGCCTCGTATATATCTCTCAACTGTGGATTGTTTTCAAATGGTGAATACCCGTTACCCCACGGCGGTTGTTGTAGTGTACCGGACCCAGTCTGAAAATGTTGCCGCATCCTATGCAAGTAATGCTCGTGTCTGTTGGGGGAGTGAGTGAGTGAGTGATATGTGTTTTACGGCACATCAGCACAAAAAGGCTATTGTGTCTGTTGGGAAATGTCTGATGACACTGTGTGCAAAGAACACCGACTCTTCGTTGTTTTGGTTTTGTAGGATTAATTGTTGAGGTAGTTTCATTTTTCCTTTTCCGGGTTGAGGTGTGTTCTGATGACGCCTTTTTGTGAGACTTCTCGTGATTATTGAGACCACTAAGAGAAGAAAGTACTTTTGGACACTGTGAACAATTGTAGGTCTTCTTTTGCTTACCACATGTTAGGGAATGTTTCTTGCAGTCCCAGGAATATTTAAAATACTTTCCACATTTTTCACATGGGTGCTTGATGCCCATAAGTTGGGCTTGTGTATGCGTGTCAAGATAGCATTTTCCTTTGAAAGTTTTATGGCATTGCTGACACACATGCACCGTATCAACCTTCTCTTTGTTGCCTGAACAATTCGTTTTGTTTTATCACTTACATAGTGAAAAGCCTTTTGACAGTACCCGCACAAGTGTTTAATTTCCAAATGCTGTGCACGAATGTGTCTCTGAAGCGATTTCTCTGTGGTGAAAGAAGCTCCGCAAGTATTACAAGAGAACTCCATACTGAGCCTGAAACCAATGAAACAAATAAACAGTTTAAGATTTAATTGACTCTATACACCTGTCCAAGTCACACTGCTCATTTACTGCAACAAAGTCACCTTGAATCGCTTACCTCTTAAAATCAGAATGGGAACAGGTTTAACTGAAATACTGATGAAGGGGTCGTTAACCCTAGAATGCAGTTGGACCATCACAATCTGCGAAGTCAAAATGTACACATACATCACCACCCCAATATAACTGAAATACTGTTGAAAGGATCATAAAAGCTACAATGAAGTCAGACGAACACAATCTGCCAAACATAAGTCATACTCAGCTTAGTCTAATATTCAACGCTACCATACCAGACTTATGTAGAGAGCCAAGGAGAAACTGTTGCGGTATTGAGAAATCAAACCCTTTGCTTGATATGATCTAAACAGATAAGACCCTTAAATGTCTAAGGTATACACAGATTATATGGATGTAGTGGCCGATCAGAGTCGCAGCTGTATCAAAAGCATGCTATTTTGGTGAAATTCGGTCAATGCGACACTATCCGTACTATCAAACGTAAAAGTCAGTTGTGAGCAGCATAACTAATCTACTATTGTGACACTTCTCATTTTTGAAGTGTCGTTTAAGTACATGCCTTCATTTAGGGAAGCTTATCTCTTAGCTGTTTGACTTCTGGATGCATTTTATATTAATGTAGCAGACGGCGATATAATTCAATAAAAGTGTCTCTGTACTATTTAATTTTTAACCCATTATCTGTCAATATTTGCGATCATGAAAATGTCGTTTGCTAAGCATATATTCACATCTACTCCAAACTAATTTTATAACGGAAACAAACACAATGAACCCTGATCAGACTGCTCCCTTAGAAGCAGTCTGATTAGGGTCTGAATTCAAGTGCAGAAGAGAGAGCAGACGGTATTTTACAGGAACAGTGGGTAAAAGGTTGAGAAGAAACTACAGAACTTTTTAGTCAAAGCAATGACTTGCTGTACAAAATAATTATTTAACTTTTAGCAGTCATGTCATCTGTGTCCTTCTTCATATCTCATAATAAAGTTTCCTCTCTGGCTTTTTTTTCTTGTAATTTATTGTTTGTTGGGATGTCTTTGTCAATCTTTCCCTTTGATGTTGGGGATAGGGCTTGGGATCTGATTCAGTCAGTTCCTGAAGTGTAGTTACTCTTTAAATTTATCTAGTCCACTTGAATGAATATTGAAATAGATCGCCAATTTGAATAAAATACCATAGTAATACTTTAATAATAAAATGAAACGCCTAAATTTAGTATGATAACAATCGGCTAGACAGTATTATGAAAAAAAGAAATTTATCGTCTTACCTGTCAGCTGTTAAACTATTAACTCCGCTTTTCCATTGTATTTTAATACAAGTTCAACGTTTAACATTCAAACGCCAGAGCTGTTATGCGGCACATTAGGGTCTCTATGTATATATGAATTATAGCATTGCACAAAGATGGTGAAATACCAGCAAACGTAAGTACAACGACAGAAAATGGGAAAACCTGTCACTGGACATTGCGTCATCTCCCGTGATAGTCGATGCATCATTTACGGATGTTGTGCTATCGTTTCGTGAAGGCCGAGAACAGGCCCAGGTGCCCAGGAATATAGGTTAAAAACCCTCACTCTCTACTACTATTCGTTACGAAATAAAATCATAATATATGAATATCGGAATTCTTGCATAACCTACTTCATTTACAATCTTTGATTATTGAGGAGGTCAAATATTATTCCGAAATAATTTGTATATGCGCTTGGGCACCCGAAAATCATGTAGTTTTGACCAGTTCAAAGGTCATGACCTTGGTCAAGGGGTCAGTGGTCAGTGGTCAAGAGGTCAAGGTCAAAGGTTCAAAGGTCATGCGCGGTTGGCCATTTTTATACGGACACATTGGTCAATTGACCATCTTAGGTGGGAGGGAGGGATGGAGGTGGCCTTAATTGTAAGTGCTGGACTGTTTACTAACCCCTGAAAGGGAGTATCCGTGTACGTGAGGGGTAGGTGAGGATGCATAGGTGGGAGGAATGGACTTTGCATGTATACTTTAGCTTTTGGCTCATAGCCAATTTTTTCTGCAGATACAGCACGTATGTTTATAGTAAACATCACGTACACTTAGCCAGGATACTAGGTATTCTCAATAATAAGTCATGTTCTAGTTTATATTTATTGATTATAAAATACTACAAAATGTACTACCATATGGCAATTTATCAAGTTTAGGTACAATAACAAAATCTACAAAATGTTCATTATCTTGTTTCACTTTCAATGGTGGTACATTGGTGCAATTGTGAAAGAAATCATCATGATTTATAGCTTTAATAATAAGTCCTTCATACTTCTTATAATCCAAGAAACCACACACTGTATAATCACTACCTTTTTCAGTTTTAATGTCTGTAATTGTCACAACCTGACCCCATTTGGGCCCTAACATACGTTCTATATCTATTTTATAATGTATAAAGTACGTGACATTATAATATTTAATGTCATTCACATAATCTACATACTGGGGAACCATATCATCTAACATCATCTTGTCAAACCACTGAAAATATATTTACATTAACATCTTAATGCAGTCTCCAATGTGAATAATGTTTGCATCGTCATCATCGAATTCATACATTTCATCTAGACTTTGCCAGACTTTCACAAAAAATAGTGGATTGGGAGGATTGCCAAGTTTGTGATCCATGATGCAGTCTAGTGATTTGGGTAGATTCCACGTGTAAAACCGTAGGTTAAGGGCTGCTTTACTCTGTTGACCTAAACTCTCAGAGATGTCATGATTATGTGTGCACAACCAAAAAGCTTCATGATTGAGTGTTACGGAGCTCCGATTTTTTACTGCGACTGATTTTTGTTTATCGCGATCCATCAGATCTTTGAGAGTTTCGCATAGCTCATCAGATAACCGCATTTCATTGATCACCATATAGTTTCCTCGCACTAATGGTGCAAAAGTGAAAGTGTTATCTGGTACTATGGCTTGTTTCTTGAAAATGCTTCCTGCACAATGTTCAAACCATGCGGTTTTACCTGTGTCTCCTGCACCCCAGAATCTTAGGCCACATTTTTTCTTATCTCCTATACCATTTAAAATTTCAAAGTATCTCAAAAGTATTATGAGCCCTTCTTCTAGTCCTACAGCTTCTGCAGACCACTGTAAATATTGTCTTGCTGTTTGAGCGATACTGCTGTATTGTTCTGGTTTGTTTAACTGAAAGTTGTGGTAAGAATCAAACAAAGTTGGTACATTCTCTTCTTGTAATTGAATAGATTGTATCAACTCTGTTCTGAGTCTGGCAGTCACCTTCATTTTATCATACAAGACTTGCAGATTTTTAGTTAGATAAGTCCTATTGATATCTATAAATTTTATCCAATGGTGGCGATTGCAAAGTTCAACTAATTGCAACATGCCTTGTGCATCATTAGACAATTTCATCCGTTTAGCATTTGGCTGATAAGCTGCTTCAGCCCCACTACAACTAGCAGTATCTACTGCTTCTGCATCAAAATAGCTATCAGATTGACCAGTGAAATAATTTTCTACCTGTGCTTCTTTTTCATCAGTGGGGCCCTTGTATGTGAAGTAGTCTTTATGTTCTGGAAACTGCATTAAGTATTCTCGATCAGCATCAGATAGCTCTACTAAATCTCCGCTTATGTCATCTGTTGGGGCTATTTCATCGTATAGCGCCTCATCGTCTAAATTAGTGGTTGTTTTAACTGGCAACTTTCTTGCTTGATTCCAAATTTGAAGAAGAGTCAAATCATTGATGCATATCAATAACTTGTCTTTTTCTTGCATATAATGCATTGCTTGTTTAGCGGCAGTGACATCTAGTCCACCAACTGTGTGTTGGACTTTGACAAAGAAGCCAGCATTTATACAACGTCTAACTAATATTTTACCCGCAGGGGTACTATAAAAGTCAGCGCACAGAATTAGCAGATGATAGTGGGGCCATACTACACCTTCTCTGTTAAGCAAATGGAAGACCACAACAGATGGCATTTGATACTTGCTGTTGTGGACAATCAATTGCTTTAGGAACACCTGACATAGTGGCTTGTCATCTTGGCTCAAACTTCTATAGTATTCTTGCGGTACAGTACATGTAGAACATACCATATTACTGCGATCTTCTTGTGTTTTTAAGTCACTAGGAAACTTGTCTGAAGGTTGCAATTTGCCCTTAGGGCGTAAATGCACAGAAGATAAACAACTGCCCGATTGGGCTCTATCTTGGTTACATGGTGAAATAGTGATACATTTCAAGTTCGTTGGCCACGGCATGTTTATAGTTTCACAGAAAGCGACCCTAGCAGTGATTCTTTCTTATGTGTTGTAGTTACAGTCGGATGTCGGATCGTACTTCCACCTTGGGCATTAACAGTCTCAGGGGCATATGTATACACATTTTGGGTTAAGCGTCCTCCAATAGTGAAATTACCATCAAGATCATCTTCTCCTTCTTGAGCACTGGAAAGAGAAGCAGGTATTTCATCAGCCTCAGTTTCATTATCAGATAGTATTTCAATGACAGGTTGATAAACCTCGGCAGTGTAAGGGAGTGTGGCCTCTTCTTGTTCTCCAACTATTTCAAAGGGACCCGTTTCATTTACACCACGGCCAGGGGGAAGTTGAACTGGTTTGACCCCTTGGTCTTGAACGTTTAGCGGCTGGGGGTAGAAATGGATTTTGATCAAGTGTTACAGCGTCTCGAGGATATTGGACAATAGTGCTGTTATCAGTTTCAAGAAGCACATGTTGCCTGATTGTGGTCAAGGGAGTGGTCTTTTTTATTTGGTTAGGATTGGTGGCTTTTTTCAGAGTATTATGCAAGAGTGGAGCAGACACTCTAAGATCTTTATCACTGGCTGCTGTTGACTTTCTCTTTAATGGATAAGGCTTATCTGTGCTACCTTCTCCCCCTACCCGTTTATCTGTGAAGGCAGTAGGTTGTACAGCGCCTGGGGTAGGGTAGTTGAAGTACATATTAGCTTGTTTTTGAATGGTCAGCTGAGCTATAGGAGTAGTCTTTAAGATCGAGACTACTTTGTCTGTGGTGTTACGGATATACACAAACACCTCTTGATTATAATCAAAGTCTACCACCCCCTCAAGTATGATACAGCCTTTAGCAAAGATGCTAGACCTGTTATGGAATTTGCCATAATACCCCCTGGGAATGAACATCTTGAATGAGGTAGGGACCTTTAACATTTTTCCCGGTTGAATATCCAGCTGGGTTTTTACCACATCTGGAGACATCCATACATCAAAACCAGCACTTGCTGGGGTCGCTTGCCGTGGTACATGTACACCAGCTGTCATAGCTGTCATATGGACAGGTTCTTTAATGTTCTGTTTCAAATGATTATATGTAAAAAAATGGCACAAATTTCTGGCATTGCCGGCGGTCCACTGGTTATTGCCGAAAGAAGTGAACTCGTCTGTTAGTGTCTTATCCATCTGAAATTAAATGAAAGACAAGAGAGAAGCTGCACCTTCAAGTAAACCCTCACCACCTCCGAGTGCATCGCTGATCAAACCAAGTGCTCCTCCCTCTGCCCCACCTCCGCCTATAGCTTCCAGAACGCCTTGACCAGACGAACCCCCCTCTCCCACAATACCTTTCATTAGAGTTGACCCTATTCCCCCAATAAGTGACCCAAAAACATTATCTTCTGGTTGATGTGTTGCACTTACAAGTTGTGACTGTCCTGCATGTCAAGCAGATGGTACATTGCTAGTCATTTCTGACAAGCGTTGCATCTCGCTCTCTTGCAGTCCAGACACAACAGAGGCTTGATCATCTTCATGGTTATGCAAAGTGATGGGCATCGATACTATTTGTTCAGGGGCATTTTGTGTTTCATGGATGGGTGGCCTATTAACCTCATCTAACCAAGAGTGCAAGTAGTCAGTGGGGTTTCTACTGAGGAAACTGCTTTGACCACTATTACGCGTAAGAGCGTCAAAGTGATCTTGCATAGTTCTACGATCTGCATCTCCTGCATATAGAAGATCAATAAGTGGGTCTTGCGACATAGTATCAGCTAGACGCTCACGTGCCTCAAATGCAGCCTCACTGATATCATGATTACTTAACATGTCTGAGACGTCACTAAAAGCATTTTCAATGTCAGAATCACTAGACCACACATCTTCTACTACATTCTCTAAAGCTCTACTATATACAAGTTCATCGGCTATTTCTTCTTGCAGTTTATGCACACTGTCTATTTTGTGGAAATGAATTTGGTATAGCATGCCATACCATGGACTATCATCTTCTGTGTTAAAAGCAGAATTGTTAGTGTTGGGACCCCAATTAAGGATATAATCAGGGCGTAAGACGCCTGTTTCTTGCGGAGACCAAAATCTATTGAGATATGAATTCCATCCATCATGATATCTGTCTGTGACGTAGGGCACTCTAGGGTGACCTATAAAGAGCAGGGGTGTAGTGCAGCTGGTAGAAAGAGTCAGTGGAACATTTCGTATTAAATGACTATGGTTCAGTCTTATGCGCACTAAAACTTCTATTCTTAGGACGACATAGTTATCCTCAGCGAACACCAAGATTCTGTCAAGACTGGTTGCGTGCGCAGACTCGGTAGAACCATATCCGATAAAGTCTGTTTTCATCCAACGCGATTCAAAATATCGGTCACAAGGGGTAAATTGTAAATCTATGACTGGAACGTGATTGACTTGTAGGTGATGAACTGTCATGCTACGAACATGTTTAAGGTAATCCCATCCGTTGGTTTGTTTGGACAGAAAAAAATTGTAAAACGTTTAAAAATTTAACCATTATAATTACATGCGTTAAATAATTCTCAAAAAGGTAAACGCAACAAATAAATTAAATGTATATAAACACGTTCTTACCTGCAGTAACGAATGTCATGTCGGCGATTTGGAATCTAAAGATACTTTCAGACATGTCTGTGTTTTTGTATTTCTCAACAATGACGTCTAACTTAGGGAAAATGATCAGAATCAGCCGCAGCGCACCTACTCTAAGCTAAATCCCTTTCTCCAGATCATCTTCTTTAAACAGACGCACTTTGAAGGTGCCCACTACATGATCATATATACATCTAACGGAGAGCTTTTCGTGTAGTTTTTTATGATACAATTCGGTATCATCCGGCAAGGACATGTCGTCACCAAGTTCAAGAATTTGTTGCATGGTGAATGTCTGGGCAACCTGAAATAATCATTGTTTTTAATAAAATAAATATCCCGTGAATCAGTCTCAGAGAAGATAACAAAAATGTATAGAATAATTCTTTTTACTTAATGTTTGTTTTATTTTAACAAAAGTCTTATGTTCTAGTTAACAGGATAAAACTTACTTTAAACACAACAGAATTTAAAAAAGTAAATAAGTCATTGCTTACCTCTTGATAAGACTTGATGATATTCAATGCTGTAAAGTCGTGAGCGTACAAGCTGAGAGTGAACACCAACACCAGATCTCGTCGCAACCCGAGTTAGCAAGTAACGACTAATTATTAGCCGGAACTTCTTATACAGAACAACGGTGGGAATGTTTTTATAGTTGCATTGTTGGTATATTATTTAATTACTCATCTGGTTTAATGTGCGTCTGATCAAGCTTACATCTACCTTAGTATATTATTTAATTACTCATCTGGTTTAATGTGCGTCTCCTCAAGCTTACATATACCCTTAGTCTATATGTCTAAAATTTCATAAAATTATTGTCTACGCCCATGGGCGTAGACAATGTAGTAGTCGACTATGACACGGAAGTATAGTCATTGGTTACCCATAATGCATCTATGTGGGGCCCGAATAGCCCCCTTTTTCAGCGCTGCCAGGTATATGATAAGCCCCCTTTTTTAAAAAAAAAAAAAAAAAAAAAAAAAAAAAAAACAGGTATATGACTGGCCCTATTTTTATACGCCCGTTTGAAAAACGGGTCGTATATTGTTATGGCGCTGGCATCCGTCCGTCCGTCCGTCCGGCGTAAACTGTTCGTTTCCGGATAACTCCTCCTACAGTTTACATCCGATCAAACTGAAACTTGGTATATAGTAAGACTATGAGGTGGACCAGCGCATATCGTTTCGAGGTTACGCTCCAATGATTTTTAGCGGAGTTACAGCCCTTTACTTAGAATTTTCGGGGTGTTTGTTTCCGGATAACTCCTCCTATAGTTTTCATCCAATTAAGCTGAAACTTTGTAAACAGTAAGACTACGATGTGGAGTAGCGCATATTATACGGGAATTTTGCTACGATGATTTTTAGCGGAGTTACAGCCCTTTGAAAAAACTCGTCTATGGCAGTTTGTATGGCAATTCTTTAGCATTCCATAACTTGGTTACTCTTTGGAATATCATGATGAAACTTTATAACAATGTATATGAGGTTAAGACAGCATGTCTCATATAAGAATGGTTACTCCCCTTGACTTAGATTTTGAGTTACCTCCCTTTGATTATTTTGTCAGACTATATTTGTACACCTCATATCTAACTAACCCTTTGGACTATTGTGATGAAACTTAATAGTGATGTATATTAGGTTGACACAATATGTGACATATAAGAACGATTGCCTCCCCTTACTTATTTTTGGAGTAACCTCCCTTTGAATATTTTCTAAGGCTATTCTTATGCAAGTGATAAGTAGGCAACCGTATGGAATATCTTGATGAAAATTTATAGCAATGTGTAATAGGTTGAGACAGTATGTCTAATAAAATAATAATTGCTTCCCCTTCCTTATTGTTTTTAGTTACATCCCTTTGATTACGTTTTTAAGGCTTTTCTTTTGAGATCTTAATGTTTGGAATGTCTTGATAAACTTGATAGCTATGTAGACAAGGATGAAATGGTGAAAAAAAACATTCAGAAACGGGCCTATATTGCCCCCTTGCGGAGCTCTTGTTCTGAGTTGGTATATGAATAGCCCAATTTTTCAGACATCCGTGTATATGCTGTTGGTCATTTGTTAAAAGCAGTGTATATGAACGGATATATCAATTTAAAGGACAGTATATGAATAGGTCACTTTTTGTGAAATCAAGTATATGAATAGGCTGCTTTTTTCAAAGGACAGGTATATGATTGGGGTTGGTTTCAAAATGCTGGGCCGCATACCCGTACCACAATTACCCCATAGTTACCCCCCCCCCCCTCCCAGAACCATTATCTCCTAAGTCACATAATCAATATACACTTCACGTTTTACAAAATGATAGCACGAACGTAATAAACACACGTGCACACATTTACTGTACGCAATTCAAACAGAGATGGAAACGTTAACACTGTTAGTAGCGCTTATGCTTTTTATAAGCTGTAATGGGTTGGTAATCAACGTGCACACGTGCGCGTATGCATCAAGCACGTTAACGTGCAAAATAACTAAGTCAGATGCCTATGCCCCAGACAGGCGTTTGTCTGGGATGCAAAGACTCAAACTCATTGTGAAAACGCTAGCGAACCCCGCAAGGCTGGAGAAGATCGAACCTTTACCGGACTTAAAGATGATTGAGGTAGAGGGGTTGTGCGAGATGATGAAAGTCGAGGCCACTCACGTTCCTGTGCAGTGCAAAAAAGGTATAGTATGTTTTTCATATTTTATTAATATTACATTTTGCTAAACATTTGCGGTTTCAAAGTTAACCTAACTGAGCCTTATGGCTGTATTCTAAGACCTCACTCACCTGTGAGTGACTCAACTTTGTAGCCAGGGGGAGGATTATCCCATTGAAATTTTAGCAATAATCAGGATTAATTCAATGAGTGTAGCTGGAGTGACATTCTAGAATACAGGCGTTAGTCTCTGAAACGCTAGTCGCTGCATTCCTGATTGATATTGGCTGTGTTGGATATTTTGATAAAGGGGGGGGGGGATGCGTTCGCACCCCTCGCACTTCCTTGCGTACGAGCCTGTATTATGAATATTATATTGTATGCATACCTGGTCATTACCTTTTTAGCTCACTTGAGCACGAAGTGCTCAAGGTGAGGTATTGTGATCGGTCTTTGTCTGTCGTCCGGTCGTGCGTCCGTCGTCAACTTTTGCTTTAAACGACTTCTTCTCCAAAACTGCTGGACGGATTTTGAAATAATTTCACATAAATGTTCCTTGGGGGACTCTCTACCAAAATTGCTCATATGGTTCCGCTCCGCTGAACAATATTGCCACCAGAGCTAAAAATAGAAAAACCTTTAAGCGACTTCTCCTCCAGAACTGCTGAAATAATTTCACAGAAATGTTTCTTAGGAGACCCTCTACCAAATTGCTCAAACGGTTTCGCTCCGCTGAACAATATGGCCGCCAGAGCTAAAAATAGAAAAACCCTTAAGCGACTTCTCCAGAACTGCTGGGCCGATTTTGAAATAATTTCACATAAATGTCCCTTAGGAGACCCTCTACCAAAATTGCTCAAACGGTTCCGCTCCGCTGAACAGTATGGCCGCCAGAGCTAAAAATAGAAAAACCTTTAAACGGCTTCTCCTCCAAAACTGCTGGGCAGATTTTGAAATAATTTCACAGAAATGTCCCTTAGGAGATCCTCTACTAAAATTGCTCAAACGGTTCCGCTCTGCTGAACAATATGGCCGCCAGAGCTAAAAATAGAAAAACCTTTAAACGACTTCTCCTCCAGAACTGCTGGGCAGATTTTGAAAGAATTTCACAGAAATGTTCCTTAGGAGACCCTCTACCAAAATTGCTCAAACGGTTCCGCTCCGCTGAACAATATGGCCGCCAGAGCTAAAATAGAAAAACCTTTTAACGACTTCTCCTCCAAAACTGCTGGGCCGATTTTGAAATAATTTCACAGAAATGTTCCTTAGGAGACCCTCTGCCAAAATTGCTCAAACGGTTCTGCTCCGCTGAACAATATGGCCACCAGAGCTAAAAATAGAAAAAAGCTTTAAACATCATCGTCTCTGAAGCCATTGGCTCGATTTCAAAAAAAATTCACAGAAATGTTTTACTCATGACTCTGAACAAAAATTGCTAAAACGGTTCCACTCCGCTGAACAAAATGGACACCAGAGCTAAAAATAGAAATAAATCTTAGAATGACACAGAGGGCACAGTTATGATCCAATCATCATGACACTTTGTCAGAATGTTTATCTAAATGAAATCTAGACCGTCTTTGAAACTGGGTCATGTGGGGTCAAAAACTAGGTCACTGGGTCAAATCTTTGAAAAACCTTAAGCACACTCTAGAGGGCACAGTTATGATCCAATCTTCATGAAACTTTGTCAGAATGTTTATTTACATAAAATCTAGGCCGAATTTGAATCTGAGTCTTGTGGGGTCAAAAACTAGGTCACTAGGTCAAATCTTAGAAAAACCTTGTGTACACTCAAGAGGGCACAGTTACGATCCAATCTACATGAAACATTGTCAGAATGTTTATTTTCATGAAATCTATACCAGATTTGAAACTGGGCCATATCAGGTCAAAAACTAGGTCACTAGGTCAGTTCTTAGAAAAACAGTGTGAATGCTTTAGCTGACACAGTTTTGTTCTAATCTTCATGAGACTTTGTCAGAATGTTTGTTTCCAACAAATCTGGACCAAGGGTGCAACTTGGTACTTGGTCATGTTGGGTCAAAAAGTAGGTCACTAGGTTAAACCGTAGAAAAACATTGTGTACACTCTAGAGGGCACAGTTTTGATAACTTTGTCAGAATGTTCATATCCAAGAAATCTAGACCAGGTTTGAAACTGGGTCATGTGGGGTCAAAATCTAGGTCATTAGGTTAAATCTTATAAAAACCTTAGGTACACAATAAAGGGTTCATTTTCCATTGAGTCTTTGTGAAACTCTGTCTGTCGGTCATATGGATGTCTCTGAGGTTAAGTTTACAGGATACTCAGGTGAGCGATCCAGGGCCATCATGGCCCTCTTGTTTTCAGATTTAAATAACATTCTGTCAGCAATTGTCGAAATTACTCCATTAACCAAGAAAAACATGCCTTAACCAGTAACTATATACCCATACTGGATAAGTTTGAGAACATTTAAAAAAGTTTAAAATTTTACTGTTCCCCTATGATGTCATAAAAAGCCTCATGAATATTAATGTGTCAGCCTGAATTCATTCCTCTTGGATGTTAAATGTCAAATTTAAAATCGCAATATTTCAGAAACCGTTTAAGATAATTTGATGCGGTTTTCGACAGTCACCTCCTTACTGAAATGCCCTTAAATATTTAGTAAAATTAAAACCTTCTTATTTACCCTTTAATGTATTACTCAATATCTGGCTAGCAAGCCACATTTTATCAGCAAACGTGTTGGTTGAACCGCTTTTCTAAATGACTTTTATTCAGACGGTTTTACCTCCGACAGCACTATGGATACATTAAAAATATTAAACAGCATCAGAAAATTAATTGATAAAACGCATATTTATTTATGCCATACAATTTTTTTTGTAGGGACCTCACACTTCTCAACACATACATCCATGACAACGACAACAGATGATGATTATATCTCGGAGGGTATTATCTCAACATTGATGAAGACTAGTACGACTGTTTCTACTGCTCAGGTTAGTTATTTTATGTTGTGTTGTTGTTTTAGATACGTCCACGGCATGATGTGTACATCCTCTTATAGAAAAATATCCCAAAATTTATGCCTAACTGATAATCAGACCAGATGTTTTCGCCATCCCGTAATTATCTGGACACTGCAGGTATCAGCTAAACATGCTCTGTGAACTACTTTTGCACTAATTCTGGTTCCCGCTTAATTATACAGGTAATTCAAGCATATAGTATTTTTATCAGCGGTTCTACTGAAACCTGATTCACGGTATTAGTGCGCCGCTTAAAGAACGCTCTCATAAAATACTCTAGAAAATCGCATATTCAATGATAAAGGTTTGTCTACTTTTATTCTAAATACAGTCAGTGTGTTTGAAGACATATTTTTGAAGTATCACACGAAAATAAGTTCGCAATACAACTGGAACTATTTTTTTATAAAGGCTGTAAAAGAAGGAATACTGTTTCGCTGGTTCCCGTGCCATTACAAAATTGTTATATTACAAAACGCTTAAATTTTAACGTAGAAATCCGTTCAAAACGCCTAAACAACATAACTTTTAACGAGGATTTCCATTTTCTAGTTTATATCAAGATAAGGATGTGGGCTATTTATGTTTTACTTTTAACTAGAGAAAGTCGGTTAACAGCGTTATCTTCGCCACCTGGGGCACTGCTGCGAAATTGCATAATTCTGTATCATTTATTGGTATACCGGAGGATTATACGACCAGTTTCATTAGAAACACATGTGAAATCGATACCCCGAGTAACCCGATTTTATATAGCAGTAAGTCGGGTCGGTCGGGGTCAATTCTCTAAGAGCATGTACACAGCATGGTAAACATCTGAGGTCCTGTCGGGACGCTCCGTTTACCTAACCTTACTTTTCCTGGGCAGGCTTAGACCTCCTAAGCAGTCAACCAGTACTTCGTGCACATACTTAAGCCAGTAACTGACAACTGCCCCTCTTGAATCAGCGGAAGGAGAAACGAAAGTATGCGGCCAGACCGGGTATCGAACCCAGGACCTCTGACTTACGAGTCATCTGCCCTACCGACTGCGGTACGCGGCCCGGCAGTTATTTTATGTACATATTTTTTTTATTCGAGAAGCACTAAATTGTACAAAAAAGTCTGCGGGTAAGGGAAAAGTTAAAAAGGGAGTGGAGGGAGGGGGGCGGAATTGGATAAAAATAAAACAGAAATGTTGCATGTAAAATTTGTTTTGTTTTATTTGTGTTTATTTTCTCTTTATAGACTGATGGGGAAGCTAACAAGGATGAAGATAAGGTTAACGTTCAGAACTACGTCGTGGCAGTAATTGTCTTATCGGGTGAGTATTCTCTTTGCGCTTCTCAAATGCAAAACAAAAGACATATTATAAATTTTAAATGGATGCGCTCAAAGCATGTTAATAAAATTCTTTCTTTAAACGTCAGTATTTCAACCCAATATACACTTCTCCCCTGTTGGTACACAAGGGAACGACAGCAACTTTAAAGATGCGTCAGTGTTAGTTTTATTTATCTATTTTTTCTTATAAGCTTATTTAGTTTTTTATTGTTATAACATTTCAGCGTGTCTTGCCTTAGCGGCAATAGCAATAATAGTGTTATTTGTACTATTAAGAACACGAAAGAAAACTTTACCAGATATGGGACGTGAAATGATATACATGCCTCAAGCCTCGGCAGTGTAAATCAGTTATACATAGAGGTAACAAAGGTAAACACATAACTAGTACTTATTAGTAGCGCAAACAGTCGTTGTGATAGTCTTTGCAGAAAATAAATAAGCTTAGAAATAAACGGTTTCAATCATAACTAGTATTTCTCATTCAATCATTTTCAACCATCATCATTGTCCTGCTAATCATCATTGTAATCTTGCGAAGAAAATACAGAAAAAGAAATGTTAGGACACTTAACGATGTAATGTCTCTACCTGTCTTCAGGAAATCAGACTGACAGTTTTAAGAAACTCATTTGTTGTAGTTTCAGGTTTGATAATCATTCTGTCAGTGAGACAGACAGGATTAATACAAAGACACCACCCTGTCGCACGCCCAGTGCGCACTCCTGTTGCACGCCCAGTACGCACCCCTGTTGCGCGCTCAGTACCGGTGAGAAGAAGAAGATCAACAAGAGTGAGGAGGCAACCCGACAGATTTACTCCAGAATGGTTATGAAACCAGAACATTACACGACCATATTTTCTTCGCAATTCATTTCCCATCATCTCCATCACTACCTCATAATTAGTTAGTTGTTGTAGGTTAGCAATGCTAGTCTTCAGTTAGTATAAGTGCGTTTTGATGTAAATAAGGTGAGAAGTGTATTCTTTTGTGTGAAGTAAATTTACGTCGGCTACTGCTCCTATTAAAACTCTAGAATCTGCTGTCATAATAAAAGTGTGCGGCGGTGACCCCGACTGGGTTACAGTTAAATCTACCAGAGCTAAACACGAGCTAGCACGCAAAAGTTCAGTTAAACAACTCTGACACTTTTATTTAGCAGTTTCTGTAGTTTTAACAGGAGCTGTTATTTAGAAAAGATGATTGTTTCATCGCAGTATTACGTTCAGAATTGCAAAATTCAGGAACGTTCTCACCTTCATTTATGATTTATAGGTAGATTTTTTTTCAGTGTTTTTAACACTTGCTTTGTAAGAGGGATATAGGAACACTAGTCTCTGAAAGTTGTTGCGTTAGCACGTACATCCGGCTGCCTGTTAAATAATTAGTGCACGCGTTAGCTTACTCGCATACACTCTACAGACAACACTTTATCCGGTAGAATTTATGTTCATTACTAAGTGTATATATGTACATATCGTATTGTAACGTATCCCGTTAAGACAAACCTTTCGACTATTACTGGCACAAATTTGTTATACCTATTACATATACAAGACATAATCACTCGAACTACGCACACAATGCTCACTCTGCATCCTAAAAACCTACGCCTAACCACTGCAATACCACCCTCTGTTGAGCTGCATTTTCATTCATTTAATGAGAATTATTTTATACTTCCTCTAGTTTTTAAGTAAAATTTGTGTCAGTCCCCAGTTTTAAATTGAGCATGTATGGGTGGGTTTGACTGTTAAGGAGAGATTATGTACAGTGGTTAAAATATGTGGAAATGTCTGCATTGAAGTTGGTTTTAGATATGCATCCATGTTAACCCGTTTAAGCGAAGTACATTTTTTCACTCCTTCACAAGCGCAAGAGTAATTTAACATTTTAAGGTTGTAAAGTATTCTTACCCTTTAAGAGAAGCTGACTGTAAGGATCGAGCATTGGATGGAAACTCAAAATTTTGTATTTTGCTAAAAATGTCATGGTTTAAAGCTCTCGACGAAAGATGAAGATTAGTGAAAAAAAGAGTGAAATATGTCAAACGGTTCTCGAGATATCTAAGCAATTACTGTTGCCATGGCAACCATTTTTAGGTCTTCAAACAGCAACATCAGTACGGTACATAGCAAAAGCAATTAGTTGTAAACTTTCACTGACTACGGAATAAATGCACGTGCAAAGGGTGTCCCTGTCGCATTTACAATTTTACAGAAACAACAGTTTTTTAGATTTCTTTACCCAATTTCCACACTTTCAGTTTGAATTTGCTTATTATACAAATAAAGAGTCGCATTTTATCCCATCTTTGCAAATAACGGCGTAGAAATGTAGTGTTTGATATTGTTTCTATGGTTACGATGCATAAAAATGTGTTACATCAGTTCAAAACGACCCTAAACCCATGTAACTAATATACAACTCTTAATTTGCAGTAGAACGATATGGTTTTAAAGGAAAACACTCACTTAAATATGAACAGACTTCAAGTTATAGATCTTGATTAGCAATTGAATTTGGTGAAAATTTCATGAAAATCGGACTTAAAATAAGAAAGATATGAAGATTTTTAAAACTCAGAATGGCAGCCTTGGAGGCCGCCATTTTGGAAGCTCCTGTCACGTGATAAATATTTAACTCTAGAATAAGAGCATAAATTGCTTACTTTTACAGTATTATTTAGTTTTAATTCCTTTTTTATGAAGTAAAATATAGATTTATGCAATTCCTTTATCTACAGTTTGTTTCAAACTAAAGTTATTTAGGATTTTCATTTTTGACTGTGAGTTTATGACGTCATTAACTCACAGATTTGCTGGTTCCCAGCTCAACATTTTAATATCTTTAAACTGTCATATTTTTCTTATTTTAAGTCCAATTTTCATGTAATTTTCGGCAAATTTCATGTTTTATGAGAATCTTTAATTTGAGTCCAATATGCATTTTACTGAGTGCTTTCCTTTAATGTAGTTCGGTACTTGGTTTCCGTATCTCTAATAGTTTTCTTTTTATTTCTAATAAACAGATTTAAAGTTGCTGCCTAGATACCCCACCCACGGTATATGCAATAGCAATATCACCGTTTTGTGAAGAGAAAGTGTGTACAAATGTGAAAAAATACGTGATATAATACTACACGATTAAGAACATTTTTTTTTTCTTCCCAGTGAATTGTCGCTGATGTATACATGGTGTTGAGCGCGAATCGTAGTTTATATCTCGACGGCGAAGCCGGAGTGAGTTAAGAAAAGCTAAATGTAAGAAACAAGCCGAAAAATCACACGCTCACCCAATGATAATTTCATAACAAAATGGACATTTCAAACATTTTTATGGCACCACAAATTAACATTTAAATGGCAGACTGGAAAACGAAGAGAGTTAATGACAGGTTTGTAGTTTTATGGCCCTTTCAACAGTACTTAGGTCATGCAACAAGGCATGGGTGATTTTTAAAGACTGTGTGCAATGGCACCCCATGCTTGAAAAAAAGAGATTCGAACAAGGACTGCTAGCTTAGCACAGAGGCGCTTCCTTTGCTAAGCTACAGAAAAGTGGATGAAATTAGATGGGATGAATAAATCACTCATGAGTACTCTATACTTAAGATGGCACCCCTATCAGGATTACCTAAATTACACGACTTGCTTGGCTTTTCTAGAAGCCCCGGGTAGCACAGTAGGTTAAGGCCTGGCCTGCTGATCAAGTGGTTCAGAGTTCGAGATCTGCTTGATGCATTTATCTTTCCAACCGCAAATTTGGCTCCACTTAACAGCTTTTCATACTCACCCCCCCCCCCCAACCCACACACACACACACTTCCCACCATCCCCCCAACCACATTCCCCAATCGTCCTGATATGACTGAAATACTGTTAAAAAGGACATAAAATCCAAAGTCATTCATCCATCCATTTTAGCTGTTCTATGTAGTATGACGATCATAGGTAACAGAACATTGCTTAAAATTTCAGTATCCCTCGGTGAATAGACGCTGTAGCGTAGGCCTTAGTCTACACCACTTTCTGTCCTGAAAATGCCTCTTCTTGCGGATTACCTGCTTCACAGAAGCAATTCATTCAAAAAACATTAGTAAATTTATTTATTTCAACATAAAATAAAGATAAGGCAAACTATTGCTTCACCCCGGGAATCCTCCCGCCTTGCCGTGGTCCCGGGGCTCAATTCTCATGAGGGACGTCACTCGATTGATAGTTGATGTCCCTTCTGCGAAGAGCTAAGTGGAGGTACCACCTGTTTGCCGTGGGTGGCATCCCGTAAGCCGGATGAAAGGATCCTGGAGGTTGAGACGCACCCCAGGGATCTCCAGGTGCATCAACACACCTCTTTGGCCTCGATTTCGGTGTAGACGGGTGGCTGTGTGGATCCGGCACAGTCAATCGGCTGGTCGTGTCAGCTCTGGGATCTTTTGCTTTCTTTTCCTGTCTTTTGTATCGTTCTGATACCGACCGTATGCCCATTTGTCTTTACTCTATGACTTTCCCATTCCTGGAGGCGGCGGCTTAACGGGTCAATCGTGCAGCATTTCAGTTGTGCGAGTATCTCTTCTGTGTATCTCTAACACTTGTGAGCAGGAGATCCGCTCCGTTAAAGTGTTCCCTTGTTGGACTCCAAGGTGGGTGGGGACCACGGAGGATGAAAACTTCTAAATACAATCATGGGGTGACTGCAGTGAAACGCTTTAGAGTGAAAAGAGATGGTCAACTAAAAGATACAAATACATTTGTCTTCACGTTTAATACACCAAATTTGCCTTCAACCATCAAAATTGCATTCCTTTGAGTTAATGTTGAGGTTTACATACCAAATCCACTTCGCTGCTTCAATTGCCAGCAATACGGTCATCATGAAGATAGGTGCAAAAGCCATCCTGTCTGTTCAATGCATCATGAAACTTTATGTAAAAACCAAACTAAGTGTGTTAACTGTGGAGAAGGCCACAATGCTAACTCCAAGGAATGTAAAATTTGGCAAAAAGAAAAAGAAATTCTCAAAGTAAAATTTACGCGCAATGTCTCTTTTCCTGAAGCGCGGAAAATTGTTGAATCGCCAGCTCCTGTTCCAGGGTCTAGCTATGCCAGTGTAATTAAACCCACCGTTAAACATGTATCTTTAACCGATGCCACCACACAAACAGATCCTGTTACTATCATCGATTCGAGAGAAAGTAACGAACAACACACGTCTGACCTAAACATTACAAAAACAACACAAACAGTTGAACCTACTGCGAATGAAAAGACAAAAACAGCACCCTCTCTTGCTCAGGGTATCCAGGCATCGAAAGAAGAGCCAGTCCTGAAAAAGGCTACCCTGGAGATGATGCGTAAGGACTGGCAGAAACAGCAAAGGAGAGAACGTCAACTAAATAGTAAACCACCCTCTCCAAAAACTAGTACATCAGATGGTAAAGAGAAGTCATCAAAGAAGAAAATTATTTCAGACAGACAACCTATAGGGTCTAAAGATGAGATTCAGCTTCATAATAAATATGAAACTTTGAGTGACGAGAGTGAAATGGAGTTCGCTGACACTCAAGAAAACTCTCACACTAGTGACACTGTTTCTTGGTCACCTATTCTTCCTCCATCTCCATAGTCTCCAGTCTTACATAAAGATCTTTATCTCCAATCTATAGATAAACATGGAATTTAAAAGTAAGATAATACAATGGAATTGTCGAGGTCTTAAACCAAATTATAATGAAATATTATTACTTTTAACTCTGATAAGACCATCAGTTTTTTGTCTTCAAGAAACTTTTTTAAAGCCTAATGATAATGTAACATTCAAAGGTTACAACATGTACAATTATATTCATACAGACGGTCAAAAACCGTCTGGTGGCAGTTCTATTTTAATTCAAACATCTTGTCCGCAACGAGAAATAAAACTTACAACAGCTCTGCAGGCTGTTGCTGTTTCAGTCTCTTTAGATAAAGAGATAACTGTTTGTTCTATCTATATACCCCCTAATTTCAAATTACAGTCTCAGCACTTAGATTCTTTACTGCAACAACTTCCTGCACCTTACTTATTAGTAGGTGACTTTAATGGTCACAATATGCTTTGGGGTTGTAATAAAAATAATACTAGAGGCGAAATCATTGAAAATTTCTTGACAAATAATGATCTTTGTTTATGAATGATAAGTCCCATACTTATCTTCATCCTGCAACTGGCACTTTCTCTTCTTTGGATCTTTCTTTTTGCCATCCATCTCTCTTACTCGACTTCGACTGGTCTGTTTGTGATGATCAGCATGGAAGTGATCATTTTCCTATCGTGATTGAAAGTTTAAATTCTTCAGTCGAAGATCATAATCCCAAATGGAAATTAAACAAAGCTGACTGGGAACAGTTTCATTCGTTGTGTAATCAGTTTTTAAACATTGAAAAGTTTGATAATTCCACTGATCTTGTTGCTGATTTTACTAATTCTCTCACAGAAATATCTAATGCATGTATTCCATAGACCTCGACAAACCCAAAGAAAGCAATCCGTGGTACAATGACAACTGTAAGAAAGCTATTAGACATAGAAAACATGCTTTATCAAAGTTCTGCAAATATCCAACTAAAGAAAATCTAAATAACGTGAAAAATCAAAGAGCCAAAGCCCGCCGCACTATAAAGTCCTCCAAACGAAATACATGGAAATCATACGTGTCAAAACTGAATTATAAAACACCAATTACAAAAGTTTGGAAAATGGTTCGTAAAATATCCGGAAAAGTGAAATCACCAAGTTATACACATTTAAACACCTGTAGAGAAACGAAAGCAACCAATAAGGAGGATATTGCAAATACATTTGGAGAAACCTTTTTGAAAAAATCATCATCCCGAAATTATTTAGAAAAGTTCAAAAAGACCAGAATACACCAAGAAAAGAATAAAATTAACTTTAAGTCTTCGAATAACCAACAATATAACAACCACTTTAATTTATTAGAGCTTAAAGAAGCGATTAACAAATCTCATGACACTGCTACAGGACCAGATGAAATACATTATCAGATGCTGAAACATCTATCTGAAAACGCTCTTTTAACACTTTTACACATATTTAATGACATTTGGACAACCGGTGTATTTCCAGAGACCCCCGTGCTGGTCCCGGGATAGAATAGGCCAGACGTATCCCTCTGCGTGACGTAAAAGGCAGTCTAAAAGGGGGCGGCTCGTTTGCCGTGAGCTGCGACCCGTGTCGTTGGAAGAAGGGATCCTGGTGATTGAGTAGACTGCTTACGACGTATCCAGTCTGCAACACATCACTTTGGCCCTGATTTCAACTAGACGGGAGGTCATATGGGCCCGAATATGATCAATCGGCTTTGTCGTGCCATGCCCTGGGAACCAACTTTACCTTTCTCTTCCAATCTTTGTATCATTCTGATACTGACCATGTGCCCATGAACCCTTATTCTCATCTTTTTTCATTCCTAGAAGGCGGCGGCTGAGGGATCAATCGTGTAGGCATTCTGTCCTATCCGAGTATATCTTCAGTGTATCTCTAGCACTTGGAGTTTTGGATATCCGCTCTATATAAGTGCTCCCTTGTTGGGCTCCACGGCGGGTGGAGAACACCGGAGATGAACTATTTTCTTTATCTTCTCATGCCCCCCCCCCCAACTTCAAACCCCAAAGCTTCTCAACATAATTCGAAACGGCCACGTGACATGGACTCTGATGATCCATCAGAGAACGAGCTCAGTCAACCGACATCGTTTACTGCTTCTCCGCGCTTCTTGGTAATTCATTCTCAAGAAGAAAGGCAAATGTCCAGTCTTTCTCTATTCGTTATAGAGAAAGTACTGCATGGCATGGCTGGTGTGCCAAAAAGTATTAAAAAATTACGATCTGGTGACCTCCTCGTGGAATACACGAACAAAAAGCAAATAGAAAGTCTATTACGGCTAGAACAGTTCCACGACCTGAAGGTAAAAGTGTCATTGCACAGCTCCCTCAATACAAGCAAGGGCGTTGTTCGCTGTCCCGACTTACGGGGGGTCAGCGAACAAGAGATCCTTGACAATATGAGGGAGCAGGGTGTAGTGGGAGTCCGCAGAATCAAGATTCGTCGAGACGGCACCCTTAAGGACACTAATACCTTCGTCTTCACCTTCAACACATCAGTCCTGCCGAAACAGTTGAAAATTGCCTTTCTTCGAGTCTCTGTCGATCCATACATTCCAAATCCTCTGCGCTGTTACCAGTGCCAGTTATTTGGTCACCATGAAGACAGATGTAAAAAGCTAATGGTATGTAACAACAACTCATGATAAAGACTGTACAAATACAGCAAAATGTGTGAACTGTTCAGGAAACCACCTCGCCGATTCGCGGCAATGTCAGGCCTGGAACACTGAGAAAGAAATTCTCAAAATCAAATACACCAGGAACATATCATTTCCAGAAGCGCGGAAAATCGTAGAAAGTTACACAGCAGCGCCAGGTAAAAGTTATGCGAGCATCACGAAGACTGCTGGTGTCACGGTATCATGTACTGATGCTTCGACACAAACAGATCCTGTCCTTATCACAGGAGCTCCACAGTCTTCGTCTTATAATGCAGCATCATCTGAAACTTCTACTGAAGCAAAACTTAGTCAAAAAGAAAAAGAAAAATCAGAAAAAGCAGACAGAAAGTTAGTACAAATTGTCCGTGACACACTTGTAAAACACGGAAATACTAGCAAGAATATATCAAACAAGCCTCCTGACCCTAAACCAAAGGGAAAGGAGAAACATGTACTTGAATCAGACAGGCTGCCGAAAGGATCTACTGATCCGATTAAGCAGCATAATAAGTGGTCTGTCTTGGAAGATATGGAGGCAGAGGAATCTCCATCCTGTCTTCCAAAAGGAACACTTAACAGAATACCTACTTCATAAGAATAGATCTAACCATTTCGCTCCATTTGACATAATTAACAATAAAGCATTTAACAGTGGAATTGTCGAGGCTTAAAAGCCAACTATGAAGAAACATTGCTCCATCTTAAGGATTATGAGCCTGCTGCTCTGTGTCTTCAAGAAACACATCTAAAAGATACAGATAACATTTCCATTAAAAATTACAGCTCTTTCCATACTTTTTCAATAAACATTGAGAGAGCCTCTGGCGGTGTCTCTATCTTTGTTAATAATAATGCTCCTCATAGTCAAATACCTTTACGCACGAATTTACAAGCCGTTGCAGTTAGTATAACTCTCCATCGTGTGGTTACTATTTGTTCTATATATATTCCTCCAAATTCCAGATTATCTCTCAAAGACCTTGATGATCTTGTACCGCAACTACCTTCTCCCTACATACTATTAGGAGACTTTAATGGTCATAATATCCTTTGGGGTTCCAAAGATATTAATGACAAAGGCAGAATAATTGAAAATTTTATTGATAACCACGGACTTTGTCTATATAACACTAAAACTCCTACATATCTTCATCCAGCCACTGGTTCCTAAACTTCATTAGACCTCGCCATTTGCTATCCCACTCTTCTTTTAGATTATGACTGGAAAGTTCATGATGATCTGTGTGGGAGTGATCACTTTCCAATTTTTCTCAATAACATTGGTCCAGATATTGATGAGCCTGTTTCAAGATGGAAATTAAATAAAGCTAACTGGACCCAATTTCAAACTCTTTGTGATACTCGACTTCTTGAAGACACAGTCCAGAAGGCTGATGATCCGATTGAGTCATTTGCATCTATTCTTATAAATATAGCAGAAGAAACAGTTCCAAAAACATCAGCGAAATCAAAAAAGACTAAAAAGCCTTGGTTTACAGATGACTGTAAAACTGCTATAAAACAACGTAAAGGAGCACTGCGACAATTCAATAATCGCCCAACACATGATAATTTAAATAATTATCGTGTTTTCCGAGCAAAAGCTCGTCGAACAATTAAAGAATCAAAGAAAAAATCTTGGAAACAGTATGTTTCCAAATTAAATTCTCGAACTTCAATAAAGAAAGTATGGGACATGGTTCGTAAAATTCAGGGAAAAGGAAAATCTAGCTCACTGGGACACTTAAATGTAAATAATTCTAAAGTGACTTCCAAAAAAGATATTTCTAATACCCTCGCTGACGCTTTCTCGAAAAATTCTTCTTCTGAAAATTATAGTCCAAAATTCAAGAATATTAAAAAGCAGAAGGAAAAACAGAACCTAAAATTTTCATCCAACAACACAGAAACTTATAATCAATCTTTTTCTCTTTCGGAACTTAAAGATGCTCTTTCAAAGGCTCATGATTCATCTCCGGGGCCTGATGATATTCATTACCAGTTTTTGAAACATCTTCCAGACTCTTCTCTTTCGGTTCTTTTGAAAACTTTTAATGACATTTGGGAAACTGGTATTGTGCCAAAGTCTTAGAAAGAAGCTACGATAATCCCCATACCAAAACCTGGAAAAGATAATACGAACCCAAACAACTACCGTCCTATTGCTTTAACGAGCTGCATATGTAAAACATTGGAGCGAATGATCAATGAAAGACTCGTTTGGTACCTTGAAACAAATAATATTATTACAGAATTTCAGAGTGGTTTCAGGCACCAACGCAGTACTAATGATCACTTGGTTAGATTAGAAACCTTTATACGTGAAGCCTTCATCAAGAAGGAGCACTTAGTTGCTGTCTTCTTTGATTTAGAGAAGGCTTACGATACAACTTGGAAGTATGGTATAATGAATGATTTACATGAAATAGGCCTAAAAGGCCGATTGCCACTATTCGTTCAAAACTTCTTATCCAATAGAGAATTCAAAGTACGTGTAGGTTCAACACTGTCTGAGGCACATGATCAAGAACAAGGTGTGCCTCAAGGTAGTATTTTGTCTGTTACTCTTTTCAGTCTAAAAATAAACAATATTGTTAAATGTCTTAATCCTGGTGTTGACTGTTCCTTATATGTAGATGACTTTTTGATTTGTTATAGGTCAAAACATATGCATACTATTGAACGCCAGCTTCAACAAAATCTAAATAAAATTCAAACGTGGGCAAATGAGAATGGGTTCAAATTTTCAAAATCTAAGACAGTTTGCATGCATTTCTGTCATCTTCGAAAAGCGCACGATGACCCAATGCTCACTTTGGACGGGACACCCATTCCTGTAGTAGAAGAAAATAAATTTCTAGGCGTTATATTTGATAAAAAGCTTTCCTTTATTCCACACATTAAACAGCTTAAAGCAAAATGTCAAAAAGCGTTGAACCTACTACGAGTTGTTGCCCATACTGACTGGGGAGCAGATCGTAAAGTTTTACTTAATCTGTATAGAACTATTATACGGTCCAAACTAGACTATGGCTCAATAATATACGGATCAGCTAGAAAATCTTATTTGGAAATGCTTGATCCCATTCATCATCAGGGACTCCGGCTCGCCTTGGGAGCTTTCAGAACGTCTCCCTCGGAGAGTCTTTTAGCAGAGGCAAATGAACCATCACTTTATAATAGACGTCAAAAACTCTCCCTGCAGTATGCCCTTAAACTAAAGTCAAATCCATCAAATCCAACGTATGAAACTGTTTTTCGGCCACAATATAAAACATTATTTGAAAATAAACCAAATATGATTCCTTCTTTTGGCATTAGAATCTCTTCAGAATTTGAAAATATGAATTTAGATTTAGACACAATTGAACAGTTTAGGGTTCCGGATGTGCCACCATGGACCTTTACTCAGCCACGTGTTTTATTTTCTTTGCATACTGATAAAAAATCTCAAACTGATCCTCTTGTATTTCGAGCTAAATTTAATAAACTGCTGTCTGACTTTCCTAACTATGAGTCCAGGGGTCGCAAGATCGATCCCCCGCTTCTCCGGTCTTTCGGATGAGACTTTAAACCGAGGTCCCGTCTCCATATGACCTCGTTGTTGGTGGGACGTTAAACCCGAGTTCACTCACTCACTCCTAACTATGAGACTTTATATACTGATGGTTCAAAGGATGGAGACAAAGCTGGCTCTGCTTGTGTTGCTCCATCCGAAACATACAAATGTAGATTACCTACTAATGGCTCTATCTTTTCAGCGGAGATCAAAGCTATTGATTTAGCCTTGGATCATATTGAACAGTCTAGGAATACAGATTTTATCATCTTTTCTGATTCCCTCTCTGTTCTGCAATCCCTAAATAATCGCCATATTGAAAACCCTCTTCTTTTGGATATCCTCTTGAAACATAATGACTTAGCTGAGCTAAACAATATTGTATTTTGTTGGCTTCCCAGTCACGTTGGAATTAAAGGCAACGAAAAGGCCGACATTGCTGCGAAATCGGCATTAGCTCTTCATATTTCTGATCTTAAAATTCCTTACACTGATATCAAACCTTGCATAAATACCTATCTTCATGATAAGTGGCAGGTATCATGGAATGCTGCTGTCTTTAACAAACTACATTCTATCAAGCCTTCACTTGGTGAATGGCAACCTTGTTATAGAATTGATCGTAAGGAAGAAGTAACTTTGACTCGACTCAGAATCGGCCATACTTTTATTACTCATTCGTTTCTGTTGAAAGGTGAGGATCCGCCTTTGTGCATTCCTTGCCAGGAACCTTTTAGTGTTAAACATTTTCTTATAGATTGCATGGATTTTCGTATTACGCGTGCTAGGTTCTTTCGTGTCAACAGTATGAAACAACTGTTTGACACGGTTGAACCAACGAAAATCTTCTCATTTCTGAAAGAGATTGGCATATATAGTAAAATATAGTTTAGTTGAGTCGGGGTATTTTTACAAAAGTTGATTTAAATTTGTGTTTACTCATCTTGCTGGTCAAGAGTTCGTTTTATGTTATCAGTCTTAAGATAGCCGTTGATCGGCGTGTTTTACCACGTACCCGACTTGATTCATTTTTATTCTGTGCATTTATTTCTGACCTTATGCATAAAACACGTATTCTTTTATAGCGTTTTCGGCGCGAAATAGCCCTTTGGTGCTGATGTGCCGTAAAACCCATATCACTCACTATTTCCAGAGAGCTGGCGTTTGGCTACTGTAATACCAATTCCTAAACCAGGTAAAGATCATGCAGAACCAACAAATTATAGACCGATAGCTTTAACAAGTTGTCTTTGCAAAACGTTGGAGAGAATGATCAACAAAAGACTCGTTTGGTACATAGAATCAAATAATCTTATATATCACCAATTCAGTCGGGTTTCCGATCTGAACGCAGTACCAAGGATCATTTAATCAGACTGGAAACTTTTATTCGAGATGCATTTGTAAATAGAGAACATGTTGTTGCTGTGTTTTTGACTTGGAAAAGGCATATGATACCACCTGGCGATATGGCATATTGAAAGACATGCATGATTTAGGTCTTAAGGGTAGACTGCCTGTTTTTATTCAAAGCTTCCTTGAAGATCGAACTATGCAAGCTCGTGTAGGTTCTACTTTATCTGATCTTTATGATCAAGAGCAAGGTGTTCCCCAAGGAAGTATTCTTTCTACCACTTTGTTCAATATAAAGATTAATAACATTGTAAATTGTCTAGACAGTAAAACGGATGGTTCATGATATGTTGATGATTTTGGAATATGCTATCGTTCTAAAAACATGAGAACAATTGAAAGACACCTTCAACAGTGTATCAATAGAATTGAAGACTGGGCTACGAACAATGGTTTCAAATTTTCCAAATCAAAAACACAATGTGTTCATTTCTGTAAACTTAGAAGGATTCACAGTGATCCTATTCTTTATTTATACGGATCTCAGCTACCTGTTGTTGAAGAATCCAAGTTTTTAGGAGTAATCTTTGACCGAAAACTTTCGTTTATTCCCCACATTCGATACATCAAAGCGAAATGTTTAAAAGCTTTGAATCTTCTTAAAGTTTTATCAAATACGAACTGGGGTGCAGATCGTTCTACTCTTCTACATCTTTATCGTTCTTTAATTCGGTCAAAGTTAGACTATGGATCTATTGTATATGGTTCAGCCAGAAAGTCCTATTTACAAATGTTAGATACTGTTCACCACCAAGGACTTCGTTTGGCTTTGGGAGCTTTTCGGACTTCTCCTGTAACTAGTTTGTATGTGGAAGCAGATGAACCATCCCTGCATTTACGCAGAGAAAAGCTTTCTCTTCAATATGCCATCAGACTTGCCGCTAACCCAGCCAATCCTACCTTCAAAGTTACATTTTCACCACAATTTGTGGAGCTGTACGAGCGCATGCAATAAAACCGTTTGCTCTTCGAGTTAAACCACTGCTTGAAACTTCAAATATCAATCCTAAAAATATTGAAAAACATTCTACAACAGAAATCCCGCCTTGGTGCATGAAGAAACCATACATTTTATTTGACCTAAACACAAACAAAAAGTCAGTTACAAATCCACACATTCTGAAACAAGATTTTCAAGACATTCAGACACGTTATACAGAATTTCAACATATATATATACTGATGGTTCCAAAGATGGTGAGAAAGTTGGATGTGCATTTATATCTAAGAAATACTGCAATTCTTTACGTATTCCGGATGATTCTTCTATTTTCACTGCCGAAGCAAAAGCAATAGACTTAGCTTTAGACTTTATTGGCAACTGTAACCTTAATGACAAATTTGTAATTTTTTCAGACTCTCTTTCTGTCCTAAAAGCTCTAAATCACACCTCTTCGAGGAATTCACAAATTCAAAAGCTATTAGAAAAACATCACGAAATCTCAAACACTAAAGAAATAGTTTTTTGTTGGATCCCTAGTCACATTAACATAGCTGGCAATGAAACCGCTGACATAAAAGCAAAAGAATCTCTTAGTCTATATGTGTCTATGTTTGAAATTCCGTTTAACAATTTTTAACCCGCTATCAACAGGTACATCTTATCAAAGTGGCAAACATCATGGGACACAGCTGTTTTTAATAAACTTCACGCAATTAAACCTTTCATTGGGAATAACCCTTCATTTATTCGAAATTTAAGAAGAGAAGAAATTGTAATTGCTCGACTCCGCATAGGCCATACAAGAATTACCCATTCGTACTTACTAAATCGTGAAGAACAACCTTTCTGTATAGTTTGTAACCAGCTCTTTACAGTTAAACATATTCTTATTGACTGTGTTGACTTTTCACAAAACAGTCAATAAGAAATTTCGAGCTAATAACTTGACGCAACTGTTTCAAGATGTATCTGTTGACAGTATGTTATCCTTTTTAAAAGATATTAACCTTTTTAACAAAATATAAACCTTTTCTACATTTTTACCATGTATTACTCTCATGTTAATAATGCAAAGTTAGTTTTATAATGTGCCGTACCTTCCAGTTTTGTTTATATTTTAGTTATATGCAACCTTCATGACGCAAATGACCCAGTGGGTTGACGCGTCGTTAAATTTGAAATCATCATTATCATCATCATCAAATATTGCTTCAAACAAAACGGTTTTACTCCGTTCTTCTGCTCCGTGATTTCAGCAGACGTTTTGCTCGGGACAACTCTTGTCATCAAATGTACCGAATACAACTGCAACTGCAGTCTTGATAAATGGTCCTATTTCATTGATAAAAAAAAAAGGTCATGGTGAGCATTGTTGACAGTAATCTTATTCTTTCAAAGATACTGTCTTTTATTATTAGAGATCATGGATACTACCTGTAGTGTTCGCTGATTTGTAATCGTCAAGGGAGGTAGATAATGCCAGTTTGAATTATCTCCCTTCCTACTATTTTACAGTATTGACACATTTTATAGATGGATAACTTTTCACGTTTTGCGAGTTTACACCTAATTTTTTTACTTTCTGTAACTTCAAACCTTACTCTATCATGCATATATTGCGTTATTGTCAAACGTGACTGCCATTTTAGTTATCAGGCGAATAAAACACCAATTTTTCACTCAAAATTGGGTCGGTTTTTTCCAGTAAAAGCTCTCCCGTTGATAATAAGGGACAGAAAACATTCATATCATGTTATCTTATTACATACGTATGTATTTTCAAACTATACAAGCAAATAGGAATGGGATAATATTTGTTGTTTGATTTTTATCGATGAAATATTACATACATGTATCAATATTGATATTTTCGAAATGGATTCCTGGTTACCATGGAAACGGCCGAACGTTGACCTCGAAAAACTTGTGAAATACAAACAAGCATGGTATATATCAATTTCCCAAAATTTGAGCCAAATCCGTAATTTTCGACTTTCCACGTTATTATGGGCCAATGCTCGATGTTTACAGTCAGCCTCTCTTAATTACTTTGTCGCACAAGACTCTTATTGGTAGTCAACAGACAAGGAAGATAGTAGATCTAGTTGATGATATTTATGCAGACAATAAAAAGGGTATCCTACAACAAAACAATATTACAATACAGACACTACAAATTGCACCACATTACCAATACAAAACAACATTTATTGAAACGTTTCAGTAATGAAACTGTTTATGTGTCAACTTAATAAATTCTGGGCCGAAAATCCCACAACTTATTGTATTTATGCACTTAAAACTATTTACAAACTTTATACATGAATCACACCCAGGCCAATGGAATAAATACACCAACTCTACTGAAAAATATCGGTTCATGGGCAAAATAATGCCACTGAAACTAAATGCACAGACCGATACAACATAAACTGGAATATTATGCCTCAAACAGGGTTCAAACCTTTTACCCTGGCTCACATAAGCCATTAACCTACTAGACTACCAAATTCCAATTTCCTCTCTCACACCTAGCATATCAATTCTTAGTGAAACCTGCACGTCTATATTAATATGAGAATAGTATGTAATGTAAGAATAATGAAGTCTCAGGCACTCAACTTAATTTGCTAGAGTAATTCAAAGTACTCTGCATTGAGACTTCAAGTTATTCCACAAAGACAAATTCTAGAAAATAATTCTAATAAATACCAGGTTAAAATTCTGAAAGAACGAAATGTAATTATTCACATACCTGGTTTAAATAAATATTCCTAAAGTTCTGTGAAAGAACTAAGAAGGTTTACATAGATAGAGAGGAGATGACATCCTCACTCTTTCAAGAACACTGGCCAACTGCGCTCGGAGTGGTAATTTCGCGCTCAAAGTGACGTGCAAAGTTAGCATGCAAGGCACGGGTTAGAATTGACCAACCACACCCAATCTAACAACATACATACTTCAAAATTGCAGTAAAACACGGTTCAATTGGTGTATTTTAAAAGTTGTTTGCAAAACATGACAATCTGTCAAGAACGGTTACTCTTTCACCGGTTTTAGCAGTACTGTTATTACCCGATGGGTAATAGGAAACACCAACGGCACCATAGGGAGAAAGGGTAGGAAGAGGACAGAGAAAAGACAGAGTGGAGCAATAAAACACTACTGCGACATTCTCCCCTGCTAGGGAAAAATGTCTCCTGACATTTTCCAATTGTTCTGCACATCATGCAAAACTCATCATCTTATTCTTATATACAAATAGAACATAAACAATATTTTGTAGGTCAAACTACAAATATTGTAAATGCAATATGAACTGAAATATTACTATATTTCAATATATCAACAAATATCACAGACAATGCTTTCCACTTTTACATAAGGTTAACTTTAAATCAAAGCTCTATTTATGCAAAGAAATTATGGCTTTGAAAAAGTAGCCTATTCTCTGACATTCTCCCCTGCAATACTCCATAGTTTAAAATACAGACTAAAAGAAATAAAACTAAACATACCAAATCTGAGTGGCAGCTGGGTCCACAACAGTATGTTGGTTCGAGACCCACTCCCCATATCTATTCGGAGGACGACGCACTCTATTTGATCGTCTCGGCTCCGGAGCATTACGCGGAGACTCAGGTGCAGCAGAGGTTGTAGACTGATTTGTATCATTGTCTACTGGACTGGACACACTTATGTCAGCCAGATCTGGTGCACTTGGCGTACTCGCTGCTCCTACTGATGGTGCAGAGCTATTGCCAGACGATAAATCTGTTCTAGTACCGCGCGATATCTCCCGAGAAGGAGTTTTATCAGGATTCCTCCTTGGAGGAATAATATATTTGGGCACTGTTACAACAGAGTCAGACTGATCAGAATCTGATTCCTCAGACTGTGAATTGGCAGAGGGTCTTTCTCTTCTTTCAGAGATTTCTGATTTTTTCACTTTTTTCAGTGGTTTTGCTATACGTGTAGGTGGAGTGACCTCTTTTACACAGGGGATAGCTGAAAATGGTAAAAGCATATTCCTGTGTAAAGTTCTTACACGAGAGTCACTGCCCTCTTTTTGAACCTTATAAACCGGTATGGTTTTGTTGGGCATACCTACAACCGTATAGGGTTCTTTTTCCCACCTATCTGCCAACTTGTGTTTTCCTTTCAGTCCAACTTGTCTAACCAAAACCCTGTCACCAATGCTTAAAGTTGCCTCTCGCACTTTGAGGTCATAACGTGCTTTGTGACGCTCAGCATTTTTCTGTGCTTCTTTGGAGGCAATCTTGTAAGCAAACTGAAGTCTTTTCTTCAGTTTTGTGACATAATGCTCCCTAGACGAAATTGACTCCTCAGGGCTATTCAGACCTAAATATGCATCAATGGCTAGCCTCGGGTGCCGACCAAACATTAAAAAGTATGGGATATAGCCTGTACTATCATGTTTAGTTGCATTGTACGAGTGAACAAGCGGGGCAACAAAGGACTTCCAGTCCTCTTTCTGACGGTCCTCCAGGGTACCAAGCATGTTTAAAAGAGTCTGATTAAAGCGTTCAGCCATGCCATTTCCCATAGCGTGATATGGACTTGTCCGGGATTTTTCCACACCGGCTAGACTACAAAGTTCACGAATAACACTGCTTTCAAAATTTCTTCCCTGATCGCTATGTAAACGAGCAGGGAAGCCATAATGAACAATGAAATTCTCAAAGAGAACTTTTGCTGTAGTCTTTGCTAATTGATTTCTTGTAGGAAAAGCCTGAGCATACCTTGTAAAATGATCTGTTATTACAAGAATGTTTTCATGCCCACCCTTTGACCTCTCCAAGGACAAGAAATCAATGCAAACCAACTCCATAGGCTGATAGCTTTCAATGCTTACCAATTCAGCACTTGGTTTTGGGTTTGTCTTGCGCTGAATGCATCTTGTGCATGCTCTAACTTTGTTGGTTACATCAGACTCTAAACCGGGCCAAAAGAATCTAGAACGAACCAGAGACAACGTACGGTCTCGGCCTTGATGACCGAAATCATCATGTAAGTGTTTAAGAACCGTAGTTCGAAAACTTGTAGGGACTACTAGCTGAGAAGTTTCCTGCCCATCCAGTAAAGATATGCGATACAGAATATGGTTAGCAACTTCTAATTTGTTCCATTCCCTAAAATATCTGCTCACTTCTGGAGTTTCAACTCTTTGTTCGTTCTTAAGTGGATAATATCCACTAACAAGAAGCTCAATTACTCTGTTAAGAGTTTTATCAGAGGCTTGTTATTTTGCCCAGTCAACCCCATTTAACTCTGTTGACCCAACTGAAGTGGATGTATACCCCTCTGAATCATTTATTTCAGACTCTATGAGTTGAGCATTGTTATTCAAAACCAATGTCTCAACATAGGGGCAAGCGTCTCTTTTCACAGTATATGCCTGACAGACTGCTTTGACTACATCCGGAAACATTTCAGTGGTTTCATGAGGACGTCTCGAAAGGCCGTCAGCGTCCCCGTTGGCTTTGCCACTTCTATATATAAGCTTAAAATTATAGCTACTCAGTGCAGCCAACCATCTATGTCCAGTCGCGTCCAATTTGGCCGACGTAAGAACATAAGTTAGTGGGTTATTGTCAGTGCAGACATCGAAAGTATTACCATAAAGGTAATCATGAAATTTGTCTGTCACTGCCCACTTTAAACACAGAAATTCTAACTTATGTGCAGGGTAGTTACGTTCGCTATTGCGCAAACCTCTGCTAGCATAGGCTATAACCCTTTCAACGCCATTCTGTTCTTGATAAAGAACCGCTCCCAGTCCATCCCCCGAGGCATCTGTATGCAAGACGAAAGGCTAGAAAAGTCGGCATATGCCAAGATTGGGGGAGAAGATAGTTTCTCTTTTAAAGTATTAAAGGCTCTGTCTTGGAACTCACCCCACTGCCAAGGTATAGGCTTTTTCTTTTTAGTATTTTTGACTTTGTGAGTCGGGTGGCCAACTAAAAGATCATTAAGGGGTTTAACTATTTTGGCATAGTCCTTTATGAACCGCCGGTAATACCCGGTGAAGCCAAGAAATTACCTTAAGGATTTAACGCTGTCAGGGACAGGCCATTCTGCGAGAGCAGCTATTTTGTCTGGGTCGGTTTCAACCCCAGATTGGCTTACTACATGCCCAAGATACCTAACCCGGTCTTTAAAGAATTCACACTTGGAAGCTTTTAGCTTCAGACCGTGTTGGCGTAGTCTACTGAAAACGGCTTCCAGTCTATTTATATGTTCCTCGAAGCTTTCTGAGAAGATAAGTATGTCATCGAGGAAAATCAAACACTCCTTAAGGTTCAGATCCCCAATGCAGAGTTCCATTAAGCGCTGAAACGTGGCAGGAGCGTTTGTTAAACCGAATGCCATTCTGTTGCATTCATAAAACCCCATATTACCCACCGTGAATGCAGTGGCCTGGCGATCCTCTTCCTTTATTTCAACTTGCCAGTATCCACTGCGCAAGTCTAGCTTGGAGAAATACTTGGCACCAAGCAACGTATCAATGGTGTCATCAATACGGGGAAGAGTGTAGGCATCACGGACTGTACGATTGTTTAGTTTCCGGAAGTCAATGCAAAATCTAAGACCACCGTCTTTCTTCCGGACTAGAACAACATTTGAAGAATAGGGGCTTTGGGATGGTCTGATTGCATCAGCATCCAACATTTCTTTCAAATGTACCCTGACTTCCTCATACATACTAGGAGGAATTCTCCTGTATGGTTCTTTAAAAGGAGTGGAGTCTGTCAGCTTAATCTCATGCTGGATTAAATCTGTTCTACCTAAATCTGTGGGACCGGTAGAAAATATGTCGGACCATCTATTAAGAAGACTCTTGACTTTACCAAGTTCTTCCGATGTGAGATTATCTTCATCAATCTGCACATCTAATTTTTCAGGTGCTTTTGTGGACATATCTTCCTGCTTCTGTGAAAGGTCAGGTGTCCACGAGTCTACCACACTCACTTTTGACAAAGAACATAATAGAGATCGGGGTGGAATCTCTATTGTTCGGGCCGACAAATTACAGACTCTAACAGGGATTCTAGAAGTCGTACCTGGGGTTTTCAAAGCGACTACCCTTGGACAAATAGTTAAGTCCCCTGACAAAGAATTGTCAATGTGCTCTGTAACTGCTGTGTGAACATCACCAGCGTTTCTAACTATACCATTTAATGTCTTGACTTCGCCAGGACCAATACGTATATTAAAGTTATTGGTAGTCTTGACTGGTATAGCTTCATCAAGAAGACTATCAAAGGCCAGCTGCCATTCTTCAGAAACCGGGTCAGCTGACTGTGACCTTGACTGTCTACAGAGACGTATGACATTTGTTCCTATGATAGCTGGAACAGTAGTATTGTATTCAGTATTGGAAACAACAAGTAAAGGAATAAGAAACTTATTATTTCCGAAAGAAGGAACAGATATTTCGGCTTCAATATAGCCTTTATATGGGAGTTGGTCACCATTAGCACTTAGAACAGAAAAACCAAATTCTTTTATATTTCGTAACTCGGGTAAAGGGCTCAATGTGTTATAAAATGACTCAGAAATTGAAGTGATCATTGATCCAGAGTCGATCAAACCCTTAGTTGGAACACCACATATGGAAATGTCACCTTCATTTGATGAACCAACCATCCGGTCAAATAATTTGGTCTTTTGACCTATATTTGGGCCTATATTAATGTTTGAACTTTTAACTTCCTCAGTTCGCCCCACAACAGAGGAAGTCATCAGTTTAAAGGTTGATTAGCTCCAGAAGAGTTGTCTCCCTGGTTAGCACCACGGCCGTTGGAACCACCACGAAAACCACCCCTGGAGCCACCTCCCTTATAACCGGAACGATTATTATTTTGAAAATTACCGCGATTATTGTAACCACGGCCATAGTTACCGCGCCACTGGCCTCGGCGGTAACCTCCACCCCTACCGGTTTGAAACTGTGACCGGTATGTCTGACCGGTTGCAGACGAATTTTGTTTTTGGGACTGCTCTTGGGATTCGAGTTTCTGTTCTAAGGCCTTCATTTTAGACATTAACTCTGACATTTGTTTTGATAATTGGTCAGTTGTATCTGCTTGTGCTTGACCACTCTGCTGCTGAGCAACTTTTGGATTTTGAACAGGCCGCTTGCTACTTTCGATTTCCTGCTCCACTTTGCGAATGTCGCGAAGTAAGAGCTGGAAATCTTTTACACTGTCATATAAATGACGAGTTGAATTCTTTAATTCCTGACTCTTCAGTCCTGTCCAAAATTTGCTCCGCAGCATAGCATCTTTGGCAACTCAGTCAATATGACCATAACGAATTGCCCTTGACAGGGTTTGTTCCAAGCGCGAACCATATGCAACGATGGATTCATTATCCTTCTGAAAATCTCCATAAAAGGACTGATTCAAAGTTTCACCCGTGGCAACATTTCCATAAAAACCATCAAGTTTGGTTAAAATATCTTCAATCTTTGCATTCTCCCCAAGGGGAACAAGCATAGACCTTGCTGACCCTTTGAGAGAATTCCGCATAGCTTGAAGAATGATATGCTCATCATAATTATGTGCATTTTGAAGACATTTAACTTCAAAATTCCACACTTCATAAGTTATCTCCCCTTTCTGGGGCTCCTCTGACCCACTAAAGAATGGTAATTTGGGGACATGGTAGGACTGGGCAGCATAAGTATTATTAAACGGCTGAGAAGCATTTAATACTTGATGTAGTCTGGGTACCGGGGAAACTCCTGGGTTCGTAAAAGTGAACTTTGGCTTTACACCCTGATCTACTGTTTGCTTAACCTGAGGAGTGCTTGTTATTGGGTTCGAAACCTTGGGTTTATGTGCGGCAAGAGCAAGCAAACTTTCATACTCTGCCGTTGGCAACACCTTATAATTGGGGTTAGCATTAATTTGTTGAACCATTTCAGCCATACTCTTTTCAGCACTTAATTGTTCAACCATTTCAGATAAAGTTTTCTGTGCTCCTCCTTCTGCCATTTTCAGTTCTTAGATATGGGAGTGAAATATTAAAGTAATTATGCACAGCACTACGAAAAAAAAAATTAATAAAACACCACACTGTTTTATTTACACTATTTTAAATCACTGTGACAAATCCAAGAGCACTGAAAATACTAAACACCGATATGCACTGAGAAATATACCCACTAAAATGTTATCTAGTTATCAACAAGATGTGGGGAATGCACAGCAGAAAATTATAGATAGCAAGTGTGCCGTCTCACAAGTGATCTGGTCAATCCATACCGACAAGAAGCCGACACCTATCAAATCACATCAAAGCTTGCTAACAACAACAATCTGTAAATATCTGTGAAACAAGTCGTTTCATCCAGCACCTTGCTAACAGATAACCAGGATGAATGCCATCCTTATATGCAGAAAAATTTAAACTAACCCTATGAGATTTATCTCCCTTTGATTTACGAAAGCGAAGTAAATCCAATTTAAATCTTGGAGATGTCACAGGAAATTTTTCGTTTACAACCCTTATATAGTCATTCACAAGAGAAACTCTTTCCAGAAGGGCTAAATCTTGTGAATGAAAAGACTGTGGATTCCTATGCCCTTTACTGTTATTCCAGTCTTTGATTGAGTAAGGGGGAATTTCCAGAAAAACAAGGGTAACAGAGGGATAGTTTGAAACTAAAGAAATATATCTGTCAATTTGATATTTTATGTAATTAAATGCAGCACTATCAGTGGTATGTCTTAATTCAGTAAATTTTCCCTTTTTAATTGTAAGGTCACAAGTTCCTAACCAAATATATAATTTTATGTTTCCATATTGTTGCACTTTTTTATGCAAGTTAAATTGTAGCCAGTAGAAGTAATCCTGGAATCTAGCACCACCTTTACATACAAAATCTATACTATAGCCAAAATCTGTTATAATATCAGAATGGGGTTTAAGATAGTTACCCTTGCTATCTGAAATTAAAATTGGCTTTTGTTTTAATGAACCATTGAATTGTATAGGCCTGTCTATATATTTCTGTAATCTACAGTTACTCATTGAAAAACACTGAAATATTTATTGATGAGCTGAAAAATCAATAACACAAAGTTCTATCATTAATTTGGGAAGTATATCGCTCAACTACACTTGGGCGAAAAGTAACACCATGAAATATAAATAGTATTAAAGGGTCCTACCTTAATCTAGAACTTCTACGGTAACTGTAGAACACATTTAGAACTGCAGAGCAGACTCTGTAGAGTAGACTCTAATAATCACTGAAGAGCAGACTCTAATAAACACTGTAGAGCAGACTCATAAACACTGTAGAGCAGACTCTAATAAACACTGTAGAGCAGACTCTAATCAACACTGTAGAGTAGACTCTAATCAACACTGTAGAGTAGACTCTGATAAACACTGAATTCTGAGTCAGTTCAAGTTTGTATGGTACTTACTTGAACCTAGAAAAACAGTAAAGAGAAATATCAAGTAACACTAATCACTATATGCAATAAACGAAATCCACGAAATATGTTTTAAAATCCCAAACATTCAGCACACATCCTGAAACAAAGGTTATTAGTTAGTACAGTGAGCAAAAACGTGCAACGCGCAGCAGTTGGAAGGCGGTTTGCTTGTACATCACTAAATAAATAATATATATATATAACTATATGCACTAGTTTAACTATAAGCTAACTATTTAAACACTGAAATAGATATGCAAACACAAATAACACAATTCTACACAATATCACTAAATGATCATTTTTTTCTCTGTTGATCACTATATAGCAATGAACAAAATTGCACACTATAGTGATAAACAATATTTTGTGCACACAGTAGATATATATTAGATTTGTAGCATTCTCTGCTTATGCAGCCACACTGTAGAAGCAGTGAAAATTCATATCTATGTTTGTGTTAACATGCAACACATGAGTACACACACATAAATATATAATAACCTGTAAACAGGATTTTCACACAATGGCCAATTCTAAACAAATAAATAAAACATGATAAATATAAATAAATGTCACAAACATCACAGCTGATTCAAAGAAGTGGAACGGTCCCAGAAAACACGTCGAACCAAGTCATAGTGAGATGAGAGAAATCACTCTTGGTTAAATATTTCAATACAATGATTGAAAAGAAATACACATATATAAATAAATGCATCATTAAGATGATTTTTTACACTGATTTTATGCAAGCTTGCTATGAATTATGGCCATTCTTAATTTAACGCGCACTGTGAAATATTATCTATGCACAGATACACAAATAAATCAAGAAGAATAGATGAAGACAGCTCCAGAAGATCTCATGTTGTACCAGAATACCCTTGTTGTAAGAGAAGATGTTGGTAGGTCCGAAGAATTACGTTAGGGCGCCATCTGTCGCACAAGACTCTTATTGGTAGTCAACAGACAAGGAAGATAGTAGATCTAGTTGATGATATTTATGCAGACAATAAAAAGGGTATCCTACAACAAAACAATATTACAATACAGACACTACAAATTGCACCACATTACCAATACAAAACAACATTTATTGAAACGTTTCAGTAATGAAACTGTTTATGTGTCAACTTAATAAATTCTGGGCCGAAAATCCCACAACTTATTGAATTTATGCACTTAAAACTATTTACAAACTTTATACATGAATCACACCCAGGCCAATGGAATAAATACACCAACTCTACTGAAAAATATCGGTTCATGGGCAAAATAATGCCACTGAAACTAAATGCACAGACCGATACAACATAAACTGGAATATTATGCCTCAAACAGGGTTCAAACCTTTACCCTGGCTCACATAAGCCATTAACCTACTAGACTACCAAATTCCAATTTCCTCTCTCACACCTAGCATATCAATTCTTAGTGAAACCTGCACGTCTATATTAATATGAGAATAGTATGTAATGTAAGAATAATGAAGTCTCAGGCACTCAACTTAATTTGCTAGAGTAATTCAAAGTACTCTGCATTGAGACTTCAAGTTATTCCACAAAGACAAATTCTAGAAAATAATTCTAATAAATACCAGGTTAAAATTCTGAAAGAACGAAATGTAATTATTCACATACCTGGTTTAAATAAATATTCCTAAAGTTCTGTGAAAGAACTAAGAAGGTTTACATAGATAGAGAGGAGATGACATCCTCACTCTTTCAAGAACACTGGCCAACTGCGCTCGGAGTGGTAATTTCGCGCTCAAAGTTGATTGTTTCAATTCCTGGTCTTTGCATACTTTTTACTTTTAGCATGCAAGGCACGGGTTAGAATTGACCAACCACACCCAATCTAACAACATACATACTTCAAAATTGCAGTAAAACACGGTTCAATTGGTGTATTTTAAAAGTTGTTTGCAAAACATGACAATCTGTCAAGAACGGTTCCTCTTTCACCGGTTTTAGCAGTACTGCTATTACCCGATGGGTAATAGGAAACACCAACGGCACCATAGGGAGAAAGGGTAGGAAGAGGACAGAGAAAAGACAGAGTGGAGCAATAAAACACTACTGCGACAACTTGTTAGAAATACTGTTGAATGATGCAGACAAGGAGCGAAGTTGATTATAAGATGATATATTATGAGACGTTTTATCAGGGTCTGTACTATAGGGATACGTGTTTTACGCGATACTAAGCTTAGACGGGTTAACTTTATTATATTATGTAAATATGAGATGTTTTCTTTTTCTTTCTTTTCTTTTCTTTCAGAATCTAATTAAAATGTTGACGAAATTGCACAAAAACCCTGTACAAGGAGAATAATATGGAGTATCCTCGTCATATCTTATTACAGTATTAAATGACATGTCAAATTTCCGACGAATTGCTTTCGGCTGCTTAGTTGATACAATAATATTAGTATTATGTTAAATTATTATGACGTACGACATGTTTAACTTGTTATATTTTCGCATATAGTTAAATATTTGTTTGTAACAGCAGGCAAAAAAATATCTGAGTCTTTAAATTAACATTCCTTAATTGTGATGTCATTGTATGTTTTATAGATTTTTAGTTTTTGGTAATTTGAAGATGATGCATAATACAAGCGTTTACCGAAAGACTGACCGAGAAAAAGCTTATTCTGTAAGTCAGCATACTTCTGTGACCTTCCTTTCAATGCTACTAAATCTACCTATTGCTTATTTGAGACCGCACTGCCTCAGTATGTCTCAAAGAAGACGTAAATTTAAAAAATGCTACAGCAGTCTGTCTTTCGAAATACGCTCGTGCATATTTTTATATTCAAATTTGCGAATAGTTTGATAAAGACGTTCTCTTTCACTCTTTGTTTGTTCTTGATTACATACCAGCTAATGTCTCGTTAACAGTAATATATTCCAGACAGGAAAACATTAAAAAAAATAAACAACATATAAAAATTTATTGGAATGAATTTTACAAACATGATTATAAGTTGGCAGGTTGGTTGTTTTGGGCTTAATAGTCCTTTGAAACAGTATTTCAGTCTACATCGGGTGTTCTCCCAGAGAGAGAGAGGGAGAAAGAATATAAATGATAGGCGAGACAAAAATGTCCAAACAACCCCACCCGATTCTCTTCCAGCCTCTTAGAATTCGCAAGGTTAAAATTGGCTAAATACCGATTCAGACCCGAAGAAAAACACGAAATGAGGCTTATTACTCATCCTAAATTGCTTAGTGTAACTTTTTTTACCAAACTTTCCCTTAAAATACTTCAACAAACAGATAGTCTATTAATATTAAAATATAGGAACTATACTAATCAACTAAATAATTGCGCTGACTAGAATTAGACACCTGAATTTAAGACGAAATATCCTTAAGCATCTATACACTTTGATTATGTAAGTGTTATATACAATTTCTATAGCATCGGAAAAGTACTGTAAATACACCAGACCGAGTTGACCGATATTTAAGCGAACTTATAAGTACAACCGAACCTTCATGACCTTTGTAACCTCTTCGATAGTTTCACATCGAATGTCATTTTGCACTTGGGTTGTAATAAGCTACCTAACATACTACTGCCATTGGCTTCAGAGGATATGCCGTTTAAAGGTTTTGTTTTCTATTTTTAGCTCTAGCGGCTATTTTGTTCAGCGGAGCGAAACCATTTTAGCAATTTTGGTTCAGGACTATGTGTGAAATTATTTTGAAATTGGCTTACTGCACAGGGACCAACCGTAACGCCGGAAAAGCGGTCGAAACGAAGGATTATCTATTTATAATGTAAGGAGATTTTGTGTGAGCATTAGAACAGGCCTATCCGGATCTTCATACATGCCTTTAACCGCCAGATCTTCTGTTTGTACATAGATATTGTTGAAATATGCAATCACGCAAGGAAAAAATTGATTTGCATGTTTGGCCGAACATGCAAATCAATTTTCTACTTGCGTGATATTTATGTACCAACAGAAGCTCTGGTGGTTAAAGGCATGTATGTAGATCCGGATAGGCTAGTTCTAATGCCCTCACAAAATCCCCTTACGTTATAAATAAATAGTTTTTTCACCTACCTCGGAAACTGTCAACAAAAATGGCGGCGAATCCTACGAAAAGTACTGCAATCCGGCGTGAAAACACCGCATATCCTACGTTTCGGCCGCTTTACCGGCGTTACGGTTGGTCCCTGTGTTACTGGCTCAATTTATGTTGTATGAATTGAGCTATTAATTTACAGAAAAGTAATTGTAAAAGGAAAGTAATTGTAAGAATAGCATACCTTCCATAAACTGAAGCAAGGGTGCCATGTAACGATAAAAGCTGAAATGGGACTTCAGAGCCAGAAGAGCTCCCTCTTTGTTCTCCATAGTAAGCAACTTTTTTGTATCCAGTAGAACTTAATAGATGACTATGCTTATCAAATGCATCATTAATGTTCTCCTCTGTAGCATTGGTAATCTGAAATTAAAATACTAGGGTAAGCATATAAAGATTTCCGATGATAATTAGGGTTTTCTGCCTCCAGCTTAAAGACCTGTTGTGTTTATCTTTTTTCCTATTACCATTTTTCTTCCTTTTGAGGTTCAAATTAAAATAGGTTGCTGATGGGCCAGGAAGATGAGGTGAGAGGGGGCATGTTGTTTTTAGTGCGGATCCCGTGCGTCTGCGTGACACTTTCTTGTATACGCGATATCTCTTGATCCAATGGATGGAATTTCGCCAAACTTGCATGGATATATCTTTGTGTCAAACTTAAGAGCTGATTAGATTTTGGTTACCTTGACCTCATCTTCAAGGAAACTGAGGGCCTCAGATGACAATTTCTTGTATGCACAATAGCTCCTGAACCAATGTTTGGAATTTCACCAAACTTGCATGGAATTTCACCAAACTTGCACGGATACGTCATTAGGACAAGTTTAAGAGTTGGTTAGATTTTGGTGATCTTGACCTCATTTTCAAGATCAGGTGATGACAATTTTTAGTACCTATGATATCTGTTGAACCAGTGGATGGAATTTCACCAAACTTGCATGGGGTCACTGGAGGACTGAGATGACAGTTTCCCAATTTGTTTTCTGGTGCTTTTTTATGGTAAAATGGTTAATATAATAGTTCATGGAACTTGTAAAAAATTTTGGAACAGAAGTTAATGAATACAGTCTAGTAAATGAGTACTTGAATTTTCTTCCGTAATAGAGGTCAATGTCTTTTTTTGAGCTTTAACCAATGTCTGTCATATTTTGACAGTTTAAACTATCAGGTTTGTTCAAATGATTATCCTTATTTGACGTTTGATACTCAGGTGAGCGATTCAGGGCCTCATGGCCCTCTTGTTTTGTGATTATAAGTCAATAATTTGAGAACATGACATTGTTTGCTCTTCTAACTGTAAAAGGACTTCACATACTTGTTGAAAACTATTATTTCTGCTATTCAAAGTAAAAGCAACAAACCTCCTCGATTGCCAGCTTTACACCTGCTCCTCTTACATATTTATCGGGTAAGTCTTACCAGGCTCAGCACCTTTTAATATATAATCAAGAAATAGCTTACTCAGCCGTCTTGGTCCTGGATGTCGATGGATAATGGATAGAGCCGTTGCTTTCCCAATGAGACTATTCCCTTTTCCAAGTAGATCAGCATCATAACTGAATCCATCTTCCTCAAAGACACCCGTTCTTTCAAACAGAAGAGTAAAGAATTCCCTTGTTTACCTGTACACCTGCCAGGTTTACCTCCTTTTTTCTTTTTTATCAAAATTTGCCATAGAATGGATTATCCGCCAAAATTTTGTTTGCAGGTAATAATGGCACATTTTACAGTAGAAACTACACTTTTTCTTACCAGTCCTGGAGAAATTATACATATTGTATTAGGCATTATATGGTATGTGCCTGGGTGCATGTTCATGACTGCCTGTACATAAGGATTATAATGGGGGCTGCAGAATTATGACTGGTCAATAGGTCATCCAATCTTCTTGATATTGTTCAAGTTAGTATTAAACATAGTCTTTCACCATGATTGCACGACAGTGAAGTCTGTCAAGTGTGTAAGTCTGTATGCATCATGTATGCGGGCCATACTCTTATTGCAAGACCCTGCTTGTGCCGGGGAGGGTGTTACTACAAATTTGGATGAAATTTCCTGCAACCCAACAACAGTTGAGGGGTAGTCAAAGGCAATGGTCAGACAAACAAATGAGAATACTATTTGTAAGGAACACAAGAAGTGTAAATTTTATCTTATATAGGGTGTTACTACAAATTTGGATAAAATTTCCTGCAACAGACCAACAGTTGAGGGGTAGTCAAAGGCAATGGTCAGACAAACAAATGGGAAAACTATTTAGAAGGAACACAAGAAATGTAAATTTTATCTTATCTAGGCTGTTGCTACAAATTTGGATAAAATTTCCTGCAACCGAACAACAGTTGAGGGGTAGTCAAAGGCAATGGTCAGACAAATAAATGGGAATACTATTTGTAAGGAACACAAGACATGTAAATTTTATCTTATATGCATGCATATAAACACTTCATTGATAACTAAAGAGCAGTCATTAGTCAGTGATCCACATCATACTAGGTAGCTTTGGGGAATATATGTGAAGAATAATAAGTAATATGCCAAAAACTTCACCTGTTTCGCGCCTTTCTGAAAACATCAACATTTTTGAAAAAATGCCTAGTTAGGGTTTGGTACTGTCTATGCATATAGTAATTTGTATGAAAATCAGGTGAATAGCAAGAAAATTATTGCCGAAAAAATGAGGTTTATCTTGAAGATGTACAGCACAGTAGTATTTGTAACCTGTACATATAATAATGTATTTTAATCTGAAGAAGCACCAATCATTAATACAAGCAGGTTTATTACAAAATCTTGACCTGAGAATAGGGGAAACTAACAAAAGACCAGTGTGACTCCATCAAAAGGCAACCATAGTATGTAGTTTGAACACAAGCTACTGACCTCTAAGTCAGTAAGGGCCATCCACCAGTCAAACTTCAGAGACAATTTTATTTACAACTTTTCCTCCATTCAAACAGATAAAAATAACAATTACCTGTTTTCACCACAACATGCTGCATGCGTCTCCAAAAGTTCGATGGACGTGGTCTTGTCACACAGTGGACACACCCCAGTCTCTTGATCCCTAAAAAACAAACTAGAGCAAGTTAGCAGGGGCTCACATATACCCCCAGCCACCCGTAATGACATGAAACTTAAAACACGAAAATTGAACACATATAAGATAAAAGTTTTAAAGTCTGTGACCTTGCCCTTTGGTCAACAGCAGCATACAGATGTCAACTAATCTGCTGCAACATAAAAGAAAACTAATCTGCTGCAACATAAAAGAAAACTTAGTAATATATCAGAAGGTTCAACTAAAGGATACCTGAAGGAACAGTATTAAGCAGTGCATTGAAGCAACCATTTAAGTATGTGACCTTGACCTTATGTCAACACCATCTTTTATGATGTAAACTGTTGCAACCTAGAAGTAAATAAAGTCATATCTCAAAAAGTCCTACTGAAGAAGATGGGAAAAATAAGCATTTAGTATCATAAACTTAACACAAAACTTTCACATGAAAAGTCAGAGTCCATGACCTTGACTTATAGATCACAGGCATTGGTGGGAATGGAACAAAACAAGAATTCCGCGGAATGCGGTGTCTCGCCTGTCAGCACTTTGTGAAACTGACCTAAACGCAACAAGGGCTTCGCAAGCGGCGCATAATACGCCCGTTTTAATGTTATAAAGGAGTTACAGAATGAAAAACACTGTTTACAAAAGGATAGACAGGCTGACAAACAGAGGAAATTACTATATAATAAATGACGGCAACATTGTCTAAATGTTTAACACATCAAACGCTATTAGTATACTAAAAATCAGCTTTCAAGGGGAAGTGAATCCAAAGTTGAGTAATGCCAAAGTCAAACAAGGGCAGCAATTCATGAACTGAATATACTAGCTATACCATTCTTGGTTCTAATACATTCCCTTGACAATATAAACATCACGCTCAAGTTTAGTTAGAATATTTTAAATGGTTAATTTAAGGAAATTTATGCAAGGGCAGATCATTCAGTAAGTAAGCCAGAGTTGTGGTTCTTGCTCAGGATACATTGACCCGTTTTAATACACATTCCTACAAAGTTTCATTCTAATATTTCAAAAGTTTAAGGAGATATGGAGTGAATGGAAAATCCTATAAATACTATTCAAAGGGAGGTTACTCCAAAATTAAGGGGGAGCAATCATTTTTATATGTGACACAACATCATATGATCATGCTTATTGCTTTAAATAGTCTAATAGAACTAGTATAAGGGATGTAACTCTAAAATGAAGAAAGAAAGAGCAACCACTGTTGTGTGCGACACATCGTTGGGACTTCATACACATTGATATGAAGTTTTATAAAGATATCCCAAACATTTATCTAGTTATGGTGCGTACAAAAACAATTAAAGGGGCATAACTTGAAAACTGAGGAAAAGGAAGCAACCATTCTTACACGCGACACGTTCCCCCTACCTAATACATATGCCTATAGAATTTCATGAAGGTATCCCAAATGGTTACTGAGTTATGCCGTGTACAAGAATGTTTACGGACGGACAGCCGTCGACAGAATACGTCGGTTTTTTCAAAACTGGCATATAAAAACGCGATGAAAGTTTACACCAACGACGCCGCTGCCGATGACACCGGAAAAGCAATACCTATTTCACGTCACGCCTCTGCTTCGCAGGCAAGACAATAAAACTTTGGACCAAAGTCTATCATTATGCTAAACATAAACTAAACCCAACACAGGATTTGAATTATATAGAGATCTTTAAAACTTTAACGCAAAACTTTAACATTTTTGTCACAGCTCATTTACAACAGAACAAAAACAGTCAACTCTCGATATCCCAAAGTCGAGTTTCAGCCCAAACTACTGATATCCCTTAAGTACATTTTCTGATACCAGAAAATTTACCTTGAGATATCAGTAGTTTAAGAGGACAGGAGTTAAAATGTAAATAAAAATAGAAAGTACAGTCTTTGGTAAAAGAAGATACAATGAGATATCAGAGTTCAAGATATCAGGAGTTGACTACATACAATAAAATAACTAACATTTTTCTTTGTATACATGTAACGTAGTAACGTCAATCATTACTTTTGTATTAATATAATGTCAGACTTTAGAATTTCAAATCAAAAGATCTTTTTGGTACCCCAAAGCTTGTCGAAATGTGCATGAGCAAATATCAATATTCAGTATATTCTTTTTCGGGCAGCTGATTATTCAATAGTCGATTTGCCAGTTACCAATTACCTGAGCGGTATTTTCTTATTATCGTAAGCGGCAGACCGGAAGTGCTCTTCTACACCGGACAAACAAATAACCAGGAAGTAATGTAGATTTATTGATATCAGTGCAATTTTCTTCAGTCTTTTGGGTTTTATATTTATTTATTTTGCTACATAGCTATGCCAGTGAAACACTGTTGTTACGGAGAATGTAATAGTGACTCTAGGTATGTTGGTATAAGAAAAGACATGGAAAATGTCTTTTTCATTCCTTTTCCAAAACCAACAAGACAAAGGGAAAAGTGTAAAATTGGGTTAGACTTTGTGGAAGAAAGTATTTCACTGTTGACAATATAAGGTAAGATACATACATGTGCTCCAAGCACTCTACCACTGAGCCACTGTGTTCCCAGATTTTTCATTATAGACTTATACAAATCTATTTTAGTGAATATCAGACAGACACAACCCAAAATATCAAAATGATTCTGCCTCTTCTTATGTAATAATAGTTGCAGATTACAATAGGATATATTTTATGCAGTCATCTTTAAAATAACAACATGTAATATTATTTCTCTGACTAGCTTCTCCGTTTCTTTTTCAGCCCTCCTAACAGACATGGCACAACAGACATTGTGAAAGTGACTTTTACCAGCCTAACACATGTTCATACTCGGAATGGAAAAATTGAAGATAACATAACATAAATTATTGTACACCATAATAAATTACAAAATGTACATTGCTCTTGGCTTTATCTTCTTAACACAACAAAATAACAAAACAACAAAACATACAGTCATAATCATGATGGTCTTTTAACTTTTCACATACTTTGTAAACCGTGTAGATTTTAATAGGTCTCATCTTCATGAACAGTGTAGACTTAAAATTGGTCTATACATATACGCTTCAATGGGATGATTTTGAATTTTATATTTTTGCAACATTGTTTACCAGACTGATCAGGGTCTACTCTATTAGCCTATTCAACTTCAAATTTAGACTTGGTCTTTATTGATGGTAAAAAACTATTGCCTACAAATTTTATCATAACTGCAGCAATTGTGTAGTCTTATCTGAGCTGTTCATGGTTCTGACTGTATGTTTTGATTGTTTTTTTTTTGTTGATCAATCAACAATAAATCAAAAAGCCACATTTTGCTGTGTAACAGCTGCTCAGGTTATGTCCACACTCTCAGTTATCATATCCATACTGTTCCGAGCAAGTCTCTTAAGAGGCAGTTTTACCAGCATACATGTAGCATACCTTGTTTGGTATCAACTTGCTACTGCTCTTGTTGAATCAGCTTACATAGGAGCCATGACCATAGAAATATTTTTTTTCCAGACCAGTTCTTTACGAAAGACAGAGCATTAAACAAAAGTGGGTGACCTTATGACTCTTCAGTCTTGGCATGATTAAAAAATATACATAGCATTTGGCACTATCAAAATAACAAGTCAATTATAACAATATGAGTCGCGTCAAGAGAAAACCAACATTTTGCATATTGGAAAACAGACACAGATCAGCTTCACTATAACAGGGAACCAGAATGTTGGTTTTCTCGTGTCAAGGCTCATATATACAAAGCATTTGGCATTGACAAGACTGAACATACTGTAGATTGTTTTAACATGTTGAACACCAAAGTTAAATGAAAAGTGCAGGCCCTTACAGACTTCTCAGTCTGACTAGGGTCTGTTTACTAATTCATCATGATCTACATGTTTTATGTTGTTTTTGGTGATCAAAATGGTAAACAGTCTATGGAATGTTCTTTATATGAACACAGTGGTTTGGAATGAAACACATTTCTATGCCGATGTATTTGCAACTGTATTTGCAATGGGACTTAAATGTTCCAATACAATAATGAAAAGACTGCTTTATATATATAAAATATCTCTTATAAAAGAATATGTGTCAGAAAGACAAATAACAAGCAATGCAATTACTTAGTGAAGTAAAAACAATATAAAACTTTAAATTGACAGTAGACAGCCAAGGTCATGTCTGTATGCTCAGATAGTCTAATTCTACTATTTTGGGTAAGCCTTGTAATATTATTTTACCAGACCAAAGTGAACATTTTTATGCCCCCGAAGGGACTTCGGGTGGCATATTAAAATCGCACCGTCCGTCCGTCCGTCAGTCTGTCCGTCCGTAACAAATCGTGTTTCAACGATAACTTAAAAACTACTGAAGCAAATTTGATGAAACTTCACAGAAAGATAGAGCATAATGAGAAGGTGTGTCGCGCACAAGATTTAGGTTCCCACACCCAAGGTCAAGGTCACAATTGGGTCAAAGGTCAAATTATATCTTAAATCGTGTCTCAGCTATAACTTACAAACTACTGAAGCAAATTTGATGAAACTTCACAGAAAGATAGAGCATAATGAGAAGGTGTGTCGCATACAAAATTTAGGTTCCCACGTCCAAGGTCAAGGTCACTGTCAGGGGTTAGAGGTCAAATATTGTCTCTGTGATTACTTTAAAACTACACAACTGAATTTTATCAAATTTCACAGAAATATAAAGCATAATAAGAAGGTTTGTCACATAATGATATTTATATTCCCAAACCCAAGGTCAAGGTCACTGTCGGGTGTTAGCGGTGACTGCTGAAGTAGATTTTATCAAACTTCAGAAAGGTGAAGCATGATAAAAAGGCATCTCACTTGCAAGTTTTGGTATTCCTTGCTCAAGGTCAAGGTCCCAATCAGGGTCAAAGGTCAGGGGCCTTCGGGGGCATTTGTTACATACTGTAACATTTCTTGTTGTTAACTGACAACTGCTCCTCTTGAATGACCTTGAAGGGTTAAAACAACTAATGAAAGTTTCATTATCTGCAAACAAAGCTATAATGATGATTTTTTTTACTTTAAAATGAGTGACAAAATGACTAGCTCTGTTAAGAAGTGAAACATGTAAAACAATTACAAAAAATGTACAAAGCAATAGGCACTGACTAGAAAAAAAACATAAACAGGCACACACTCAAAAAAAGTTCTAACCATTTTGAACACTGAGGCCCAAGCTAAAAAATGAATAGTGTAGACTCATATCAGGCTGCTCAGTCTGGTATCAGACTGCTCAGTCTAAGGATCTACTCTATTACTAAGGTGATACAGATATGCCCTTTCAAGTTATGGTGTTCAAAATGTTTGAAATTTTATGGTATGTACTTAATCTATACAAAACAAAAGCAAGATGAACATGAATGAGGGAATGGAAATGAATTTCTATGTAGGTGCATTTTGAGCAGATTTATCAAAGCATTGAAATGATTTCAGTATAAAAATATATCTTTTATAAAAACAAGCACGCAGTTTGTTAATAGCGGTGTAGCAGCATAAAAACAATAAACTTTAAAATGAGTAAAAACATCTGTGTCAGTCCAAACAGTGTATTTGATAATGGTTAAAAGTCCTCATGATAAATAAAGATCAATAGTACATTAAGCGGTCAGGCTGACGGCGTTGCCTTTCTGGATAGCGACGGGCTTGCTCTATGACTTGAGGTTCTTCAGGTTCCGGTGTCAAAATGAAGGCCTGTATTTTTCGTCAGAAGCGAGTCTAATATCAAATGCATCAGTCTTTGGTGAATAGGTCTTGCACCCAGTTGGATTGATAGAATGACTAGTCTTACAATATAATTGAGAATGGACCCAATAATGAGTGAAAAAATGGTACTCATTATCAAATACACCGTGTGGTCTGAAACAGAAAAGAAATAACACAAAATTTAATACCTCTTTCTGGAGGCAGTCTCAATTTAGTCTCTCTTTCTGCAGGGGAAAACAGTTTCCTCGGAACTGACCGAAGCTCTTGGCATGCTTCCAAACCGGATCCCAAGTTCAATGTTTTCACTCGACCTTGTGTTAGAACACCTATGATGGCACTTGCGTCTGATGGCGCATATGATCAGCGCACACAATATCATGATGCCCATGACTGATGAGGCTATGATGATGATGATGATGCTATCTAATGAAAAAGAGAAAGCAAAATCACTTATCAATTAGATCACATACACAAAAAAAAACAAAGTCTTGTAATACAAAATGCTGGTTTAATGATATCTTCATTGCACATTCCATTGCTTTTATATGATTGATTAGAAAAAGTGAAAGAAAAGCAATGACCAGCAAGTGATATAATCAGAACCAAAGTAACAAAATCATAAGTACCAGAATGGAACGGTCAGTAATATAAAATATTGGATGGTTTAATTAAAATCTGAAAGAGTTCCTTCAATAGCAGAGAATACATTCATAAGAAGGAACATGGGCCAGACTACGTAGTTTCGGCTAATAAAGCCTCTTCAGTGACCCTGACAATATCTGGTGACGAAACCAGAGAAGAGCATACTGTAATTTCATAATCTCAATTGGACAGCCGATTCAAAGACTGATTAGTATCAAAAAAGGTCCAAATAATATATAAAATGATGGCTTAGAATATGAGTATAAACCAATCTAAAATTTCAGATTTCTCAGAATATATCCTCTGATCTCAAAGGACGAAAAGAAAATATAATCTGCACTATGGATGATGTACGGGGAGACGTTTTACGGCCGCCACACGGCACAACACCAGCTGCAGTGAGGTAAAATTAAAATCTGAAAGAGTTCCTTCAATAGCAGAGAATACATTCATAAGAAGGAACATGGGCCAGACTACGTAGTAGGTTCTTTAAACCCGTTTGACATAATTCAATTTATAAACTGTCCATTTCTAACATGTCAAACCTATGCGTAACTCAGGTGAACTTTAAAACGATATACCTTATTATCAGAAAAATATGCAGAGCTTTCATCGCTTCTAATGTATAAATATCTCTCCATACTGATTATTTTGAAGTCTGAGATACGTTCTTAACATCGGTGGCATCTACCCAACTGTTAAATGCTTTAGGAAACCCGTGCCATTCCACAAAATACTGTTTCTTATTTTTACGTTTTCTAGTTTTCAATATCCGCTCGATAAACCACAAACTGTTTTCGTCCTTATTGACCTTCTGAAGTTCGGCTGTGTAGAACAAACCATGTATAATGTCTCCTTTTAAATCATTCAGTTTGTACATGGGAATACCCTGTTTGAAAATTATACCAACAACCTTAAACTTCTCAGTGGTGAATTGCTCTTGATAAGCTCGCTGAAACGGTTGCTTTGTAAAGCTAATTCCCCCCGTGCTGGTCCCGGGATAGAATAGGCCAGACGTATCCCTCTGCGTGACGTAAAAGGCAGTCTAAAAGGGGACGGCTCGTTTGCCGTGAGCTGCGACCCGTGTCGTTGGAAGAAGGGATCCTGGTGATTGAGTAGACTGCTTACGACGTATCCAGTCTGCAACACATCACTTTGGCCCTGATTTCAACTAGACGGGAGGTCATATGGGCCCGAATATGATCAATCGGCTTTGTCGTGCCATGCCCTGGGAACAAACTTTACCTTTCTCTTCCAATCTTTGTATCATTCTGATACTGACCATGTGCCCATGAACCCTTATTCTTATCTTTTTTCATTCCTAGAAGGCGGCGGCTGAGGGGTCAATCGTGTAGGCATTCTGTCCTATCCGAGTATATCTTCAGTGTATCTCTAGCACTTGGAGTTTTGGATATCCACTCTATATAAGGGCGGGTGGAGAACACCGGAGATGAATTATTTTCTTTATCTTCTCATGCCCCCCCCCCCAACTTCAAACCCCAAAGCTTCTCAACATAATTCGAAACGGCCACGTGACACCGACTCTGATGACCCATCAGAGAACGAACTTAGTCAATCCGCAACGTCTATTCCAACTCCGCGCTTCTTAGTCATCTCATCGAAGGAAGAAAGACAAATGTCAAGCCTATCTCCTTTTGTGATAGAAAAGGCGCTTCATGACATTGCTGGTGTGCCAAAGAGCATAAAGAAGCTGAGATCAGGTGACCTTCTGGTCGAATACGTCAACAAGAAATCTATTGAAAATCTGTTGCGTATTACCAAATTTTTCGACCTTGAAGTGAAAGTCGCACTGCACAGCTCCCTCAATACTTGCAAGGGCGTTGTTCGCTGCCCCGATTTAAAAGGGGTCAGCGATCAAGAGATCCTTGAAAATATGAGGGAGCAAGGTGTAGTTGCAGTCCGTTGTATTAAAGTTCGTCGAGACGAGACGCTCAAAGACACAAACACTTTCGTATTCACCTTTAACACGTCAGTTTTGGCCAAACAATTAAAAGTCGCATTTCTTCGTGTCTCCGTTGATCCCTACATTCCAAACCCACTGCGATGTTATCGGTGCCAAGTATTTGGGCATCACGAAGACAGATGCAGAAAGGAAACGATATGTGCTAACTTTGGTCAGCCGCAGCATTGTGCGGACGAAACAGATTGCAAACGTCAAGCCAAATGTTTCAACTGTAAGGAAGACCACCCCGCCAATTCGCGAAAATGCCAGTCCTGGCACACTGAGAAAGAAATTCTCAAAGTCAAGTACACCAGGAATATATCGTTTCCAGAAGCGCGGAAAATCGTTGACAGCTACACGGCAGCACCAGGTAAAAGTTATGCAAGCATTACGAAGACTGCTGGTGTCACTGTATCATGAGTCGATGCTACGACACAAACAGACCCTGTACTTATCACAGGAGCCCCCCAGTCTTCGTCTTACAATGTTGCAGCAACTGAAGCATCTGCCGAAGCAACACGAGACTCATCGGAAAGATTAAGTCAGAAAGAATAAGAAAAACAACAAAAAGCAGACAAGAAATTACAAAAGATTGTTCACGACACGTTAAGAACAAACAAGAACTCTTCAGACAGGACTCCTGACCCTAAACCAAAGGTAAAGGAGAAACCTGTACCTGAATCAGATAGACAGCCGAAAGGATCTAATGATCCGATTAGGCAGCATAATAGGTGGGCCGCCTTGGAGGACATGGATGCGGAGGAATCCCCATCCTGTCTCCCAAGGGGAACACTTAACAGAATACCTACTTCCTAAGAATAGATCTAACCATTTTGCTCCAATATATATTCATAATTAATAATAATGAAAAACAGAATTATACAGTGGAATTGTCGAGGCTTAAAAGCCAACTATGAAGAAACATTGCTCCTCCTGAAGGATTATGAGCCTGCTGCTCTGTGTCTTCAAGAAACACATCTAAAAGACACCGATAACATTTCCATCAGAAACTATAGTTCCTTTCATACCTTTAGTACAAATAATGAGAGAGCCGCTGGCGGTGTCTCTATACTTGTCAACAATAACACTCCTCATAGTCAGGTACAAATACATACGAATTTACAAGCAGTTGCAGTTAGTATTACTCTTCATCGCGTAGTAACTATTTGTTCTATATATGTTCCTCCCAATTCGAGATTGTCTCTAAAAGAGCTTGATGATCTTGTTCCGCAACTCCCTTCTCCCTTCATATTGTTGGGAGATTTTAATGGTCATAATATTCTTTGGGGTTCCAAAGATATTAATGACAAAGGCAGAGTAATTGAAAATTTTATCGACAACAATGGACTTTGTCTGTATTACACTAAAACTCCTACGTATCTCCATCCAGCAACTGGTACATACACTTCTTTAGACCTCTCTATTTGCACTCCCACCCTTCTTTTGGACTATGACTGGAAAGTTCATGATGATCTCTGCGGTAGTGATCACTTTCCTGTTTTTCTAAATAACATTGGTCCAGATATTGATGAGCCGGTTTCAAGGTGGAAACTGAATAAGGCTAACTGGGCCCAGTTTCAAACTCTTTGTGAAACTCGACTTCTTGAAGACACAGTCCAGGAGGCTGATGATCCGATTGAGTCATTTGCATCTATTCTTATTAATATAGCAGAAGAAACAGTTCCAAAAACATCAACGAAATCAAAAAAGATTAAAAAGCCTTGGTTTACAGATGACTGTAAAACTGCTATAAAACAACGTAAAGGAGCACTGCGACAATTCAATAATCGCCCAACACATGATAATTTAAATAATTATCGTGTTTTCCGTGCAAAAGCTCGTCGAACAATTAAAGAATCAAAGAAAAAATCTTGGAGACAGTATGTTTCCAAATTAAATTCTCGAACTTCAATAAAGAAAGTATGGGACATGGCTCGTAAAATTCAGGGAAAAGGAAAATCTAGCTCACTGGGGCACTTAAATGTAAATAATTCTAAAGTTACTCCCAAAAAAGATATTTCTAATACTCTCGCTGACGCTTTCTCGAAAAATTCTTCTTCTGAAAATTATAGTCCAAAATTCAAGAATATTAAAAAGCAGAAGGAAAAACAAAACCTAAAATTTTCATCCAACAACACAGAAACTTATAATCAATCTTTTTCTCTTTCGGAACTTAAAGATGCTCTTTCAAAGGCTCATGATTCATCTCCGGGGCCTGATGATATCCATTACCAGTTTTTGAAACGTCTTCCAGACTCTTCTCTTTCGGTTCTTTTGAAAACATTTAATGACATTTGGGAAACTGGTAATGTGCCAAAGTCTTGGAAAGAAGCTACGATAATCCCCATACCAAAACCTGGAAAAGATAATACGAACCCAAACAACTACCGTCCAATTGCTTTAACGAGCTGCATATGTAAAACATTGGAGCGAATGATCAATGAAAGACTCGTTTGGTACCTTGAAACAAATAATATTATTACAGAATTTCAGAGTGGTTTCAGGCACCAACGCAGTACTAATGATCACTTGGTTAGATTAGAAACCTTTATACGTGAAGCCTTCATCAAGAAGGAGCACTTAGTTGCAGTCTTCTTTGATTTAGAGAAGGCTTACGATACAACTTGGAAGTATGGTATAATGAATGATTTACATGAAATAGGTCTTAAAGGCCGATTGCCACTATTCGTTCAAAACTTCTTATCCAATAGAGAATTCAAAGTACGTGTAGGTTCAACTTTGTCTGAGGCACATGATCAAGAACAAGATGTGCCTCAAGGTAGTATTTTGTCTGTTACTCTTTTCAGTCTAAAAATAAACAATATTGTTAAATGTCTTAATCCTGGTGTTGACTGTTCCTTATATGTAGATGACTTTTTGATTTGTTATCGGTCAAAAAATATGCATACTATTGAACGTCAGCTTCAACAAAATCTAAATAAAATTCAAACGTGGGCAACTGAAAATGGATTCAAATTTTCGAAATCTAAGACAGTTTGCATGCATTTCTGTCACCTTCGAAAAGCGCATGATGATCCAGTGCTCACCTTGGACGGGACACCCATTCCTGTAGTAGAAGAAAATAAATTTCTAGGGGTTATCTTTGATAAAAAGCTTTCCTTTATTCCACACATTAAACAGCTTAAAGCAAAATGTCAAAAAGCGTTGAACCTACTACGAGTTGTTGCCCATACTGACTGGGGAGCAGATCGTAAAGTTTTACTTAATCTGTATAGAACTATTTTCCGATCCAAACTAGACTGTGGCTCAATAATATATGGATCCGCTAGAAAATCTTATTTGGAAATGCTTGATCCCATTCATCATCAGGGACTCCGGCTCGCCTTGGGAGCTTTCAGAACTTCTCCCTCGGAGAGTCTTTTAGCAGAGGCAAATGAACCATCACTTTATAATAGACGTCTTAAACTCTCCCTGCAGTATGCCCTTAAACTAAAGTCAAATCCATCAAATCCAACGTATGAAACTGTTTTTCGGCCACAATATAAAACATTATTTGAGAATAAACCAAATATGATTCCTTCCTTTGGCATTAGAATCTCTCCAGAATTTGAAAATATGAATGTAGATTTAGACACAATTGAACAGTTTAAGGTTCCAGATGTGCCACCATGGACATTTACTCAGCCACGTGTTTTATTTTCTTTGCATACTGATAAAAAATCTCAAACTGACCCTCTTGTATTTCGAACTAAATTTAATGAACTGCTGTCTGACTTTTCTAACTATGAGACTTTATATACTGATGGTTCAAAGGATCGAGACACAGCTGGCTCTGCTTGTGTTGCTCCATCCGAAACATACAAACGTAGATTACCTGCTAATGCCTCAATTTTTTCAGCGGAGATCAAAGCTATTGATTTAGCCTTGGATCATATTGAACAGTCTAGGAATACAGATTTTATCATCTTTTCTGATTCCCTTTCTGTTCTGCAATCCCTAAATAATCGCCATATTGAAAATCCTCTTCTTTTAGATATCCTCTTGAAACATAATGACTTAGCTGAGCTTAACAACATTGTATTTTGTTTGCTTCCCAGTCACGTTGGGATTAAAGGCAACGAAAAGGCTGACATGGCCGCAAAATCGGCTTTAACTCTTCATATTTCTGATCTTAAAATTCCTTACACTGATATCAAACCTTGCATAAATACATATCTTCATGATAAGTGGCAGATATCATGGAATGCTGCTGTCTTTAACAAACTTCACTCTATCAAGCCTTCACTTGGTGAATGGCAACCATCTTATAGAATTGATCGTAAGGAAGAAGTAACTTTGGCTCGAATCAGAATCGGCCATACTTTTATTACTCATTCGTTTTTGCTGAAAGGTGAGGATCCGCCTTTGTGCATTCCTTGCCAGGAACCTTTTAGTGTTAAACATTTCCTTTTAGATTGCATGGATTTTCGTATTACGCGTGCTAGGTTTTTCCGTGTCAACAGTATGAAACAACTGTTTGACACGGTTGAACCAGCGAAAATCTTTTCATTTTTGAAAGAAATTGGCATATATAGTAAAATATAGTTTAGTTCAGTCGCGGTATTTTTACAACAGTAGATTTAAATTTGTGTTTACTCATCTCGCTGGCCGAGAGTTCGTTTTATGTTATCAGTCTTAAGCTAGCCGTTGATCGGCGTGTTTTACCACATACCCGACTTGATTCATTTTTATACTGTGCATTCATTTCTGACCTTATGCATATAACGTATTTTCGTTTATAGCGTTTTCGGCGCGAAATAGCCCTTTTGGTGCTGATGTGCCGTAAAATCCATATCACTCACTCACTGTAAAGCTAATTCGCACGAGGTCACCTTTCTTGAACTGAAAAGTGGGTTTGGCAATAACTTTGCTAGACTTCCTCAAGTACATTTGTGCCCACACATCAGCCTCATTTTTTTGTTGACATCGTTAGGAGCCATGCCACTTAAACCACGATGCGGTGTTTGATTGTAACTGGAGACAACGTTTTGCAGCTGATCGATGTATCGATAGGTTCTCTTGTGTCTCATCATTCTGTACAATCTTTCTTTTAGGGTTCTTTGAACTCTCTCCACGAAATTACTTTTTGGAGGATTATTAGTGGTGAAAAAGTAGATATTGCTGTTTTTCATGAACTTCTTAAACCACTGATTTGAAAATTCGCTTCCCCTATCTGCGCGAATCATTTTCACTTTTGTAGGAGAAATCTCTTTAAGAATGTCTTTCATAGCTCTTAATACTTCCTTGGCCGTCTTGCTTTTCAAACTTCTTACCCAAAGTTTTCTCGACAAAATATCGATAGCGCAAGGCAAAAATCGTATACCATCATTTTCATCAGCTAGATTAGCCATAGAAAGCAGATCAATGTCCAGTTGTTCACCTATAGCACTCACACGTACATTAGCAGTTTTAAATCGATGTCGTCTAGACTTCTGAAGAGAATATGCATCTTGATTACTAAGCCATTGTTTTATATAGGTTATTGTAACACGTCAGGATACTTCTTTTCGAGAACGCTGTAAAGTTTTTGAGCACCAGAGTATGCAGAAGGGTTTATTCCATTAAAATAATATTGCCGTAAAATGTCATCCTTTTCTTTATTATCCATGTCTATCTTGCTCACATGCTCAACAAACACGAAATGACAGTTACTACATCTGCCAATCCCGTTTAAAGGTAAAACAATAATCAAAATAATACCTAAAGCAAAAGTAAAACTAAACATAAAATGACCTGTACAGGATTCGAACCTCTGACCTTTGAGCTAACCCTTTAGATACCGTGGAGGCTCAATTATGATAATGCCTTGTTCTGACATGATTATTATTTAATTATGAGTAAAGGGCTTTTGAATGAACAAATGTAAACAAACATACAGAACCCTTTAGATACCGTGGTATTTATAGACACCCAACGCTTCCTGGAGGAAAATCATCACCCTTGGAGGAAATCATCACTTTGTGCGAATTACTCCCCTGGTTTTATCACTACTCATTAATCAATGACAGCGTGTCACTTGCAAGCATTAGTTTATTAAAATTCAAACTACAAAATTAAGATTTTACGAAAATAAATAATTATTTCTTTTATCAAAGTGTGTCAGATTTCAGAGGTAAATATGGTAAAGGAGAAAATATTATGGAAATTTAGTATCAAACATCTTTTCCAGATTAGCTGTCACTTTGATACTCACAGTATTAAAACATACACCAAGTACCGTAATAATCCTAAATACTTGGACACTGAAAAATTATTACTGTATTTCTCCAAAATGTGGAACAATGTGGTTTTACAATACAGGAATGTGTCCAAATGCTTTAGATGACTAGATGGAATGGCAAACAGTGTAGACCCTAATCAGATGGCCCTTTTGGAGCCGTCTAAATTGGATCTGCACTGTTTGCACAGGCCTATCTGTCCAAAAACTAAGGAACATTACGGTGAATAATTAGAGACCACTTTTCAAGTGTCCTTTGGGTGGTTTTCTTAATGCAGGTTAGAGTGCAAATTTATGCATTGCATCAAATCTAATATGGTCTGTGATGTGCGAAGATCATAATGTCCATTCCAGATGAGACCACTGTCCTTACATTTTCATTAATAGCAGTATTTCCATAGTAAGTCTCAATGTAAATATTGTCATACTGACAGTGCTTTATGCAAAATTGCTGGGATTATATATTTTTCATGAAACATTAAGACTTTCTCAACATATCTGAGAAGAATATGCTGTCAAATACTGCAGTAGATATATGCATGCCATGCTTAGTGTAAATAACAAGGTCACATTCCTAAGACCACAGAGACCAAGCTGGCCTTGCACTTGTGCATAATATGGACATTCCGAAGTTAACTCCCACCTGTTATTTTCTTTATTATATGACACGTTGTGACCTATTGCCACCTCTTTCGGCATTTTGTCTCTATTTAAATAGAGACATTTTATTTCATATCCAACATCTACACTAGTGCGAAAGCATTGCATTTCTACCATAATTGTAATATTTGTAAATAATTCTGTGGGAAAACGATTTTAAGATCTACAATATGGAATTCTACTCAAAAGTGTGTTCGATATCTATGCAAAATGTGTGCTGACAGTACCGATTAGAATCACTGTGTTGAGGCTATTAAAGCTGTAACATTATAGTTAGGCAAAAGTCACTCATCAGTGGGTCGAAAATATTCACTAGTACCACCAAAATTACGAGTTTTGTAAAATTTCTAATATAAACACCTTGTTTGAAGCGATTTATTTACCTTTTCGCACAAAGATGGCGGCGTCCTATATGTTTACGAGATCTATGCTTTGACGTAGGTTGTCACCCTTGTCTTTAGCTCTAACACTACACAAGTGTATTTGTTAGGAAGTAGGTACCTACTGCAAGCACAGCAGGCCCTTGCCCTATCATAACCAAATAGCAGGATGTCTCTACACTGAAAGTTATGTTTAGCTCACCTGAGCCGAAGGCTCACAAGGTGAGCTTATAGTATAGGCTTGGTCTGTCGTCCATCCATCCACATTTAAACGTCAATATCTCCTAAACCATCAGGCCAATATTGATCAAATTTTATATGTATCATTATTGGCCTGGGGGATTGACTGCATATAGTTTTGGAACAGATTTATTCAAAACAGTGGTTACAATGGCAACAAAAAGGTCCCATAGACTACATTGGGGAAAAGGTTGTCCGAGCCATAACTCCTGCAGTTTTGATTGAAAATTTTTCAAACCTGCATATGTTGGGGAACAGGCATAAATTCTCGGACAGGTTCAAATTTTGGGCAGGTTAGATCACTCATTTCAGAGTTACTTGGCCTTGAGCGATGAAAAATTTTCCCGTAGACTTATAATGGGGAAAATATTGTCGGAGCTGTAGCCCCTTCAGTTTTGATCGCAACTTCTTCAAACTTGCAGGTAACCAGGCATAAAATCTCGGCCAAGTTTGAATTTCGGCCATATTGTACAATTTATCTTAGAGTTACTTGCCCTTGAGTGCTAAAAAGCCCATATTTGACCTTTTCCGGGGCATAGCGCCTTCAGTTTTGATTGCAACTCCTTCAAACTTGCAGGTATCCAGGACATGCATAAAATCTAGGACAAGTTCGAATTGCGGCCATATTGTACAATTTCATCTTGAGTTACTTGCCCTTGAGTGCTGAAAAAGCCAATTTTGACCTTTTCCGGGGCATAGCCCCTTCAGTTTTGATCGCAACTTCTTCAAACTTGCAGGTATTCAGGACAGATATAAAATTGCCGACATGTTTGAATTTCGGCCATATTGTTCTATTCATCATAGAGTTACTTGCCCTTGAGTGCTAAAAAAGGGCATATTTGACCTTGTCAAGGGCATAGCGCCTGCAGTTTTGAAACTTCTTCAGACCTGCAGGTGTTCAGGACAGGCTTAAAATCAGGGACAAGTTCGAATTTCGTACATATTGTACAATTCATACCCCAGGCTGAACCTAGATGTCCAGTCACACAAGATGAGAGTCATCCTGGTGAGGATATGACTGACCATTTTCTACCTCAGGCTGAATGCAGATCTCCAGTCACCAAAGATGAAATTCAACCTGGTGAGGATATGGATGACCATTTTTTACCAAAGGCTGAACCTCGATGTGCAGTCACACAAGATGAGAGTCATCCTGGTGCGGATATGACTGACCATTTTCTACCTCAGGCTGAATGCAGATCTCCAGTCACCAAAGATGAAATTCACCCTGGTGAGGATATGACTGACAATTTTATACCCCAGGCTGAACCCAGATATCCAGTCACACAAGAAGAGAGTTACCATGGCCCAGATACGACTGACCATTTTCTACCTCGGGCTGAATGATGATCTTCAGTCACCAAAGATGAGATTCACCCTGGTGAGGATATGACTGACCATTTATACCCCAGGCTGAACCTAGATGTCCAGTCACACAAGATGAGAGTCACGCTGGTGAGGATATGACTGACAATTTTACAGCCTGTGCTGCATCAAGTCTAGTCACACAAGATGAGAGTCAGTTAGGTGGCGATATGACAGAACAATTTAAACACAAGGTTGAATCCAGATCTTCAGTCACACAAGATGATAGGTACCCTGGCTGGGATATGACAGACCATTGTCCACCCCATGCTGAACCCAGATATCCAGTCACACAAGAAGAGAGTTACCATGGCCCTGATATGACTGACCATTTTCTACCTCAGGCTAAAAGCAGATCTTCAGTCACCAAAGATGAGATTCACCCTGGTGAGGATATGACTGACCATTTATACCCCAGGCTGAACCTAGATGTCCAGTCACACAAGATGAGAGTCACGCTGGTGAGGATATGACTGACAATTTTACAGCCTGTGCTGCATCAAGTCTAGTCACACAAGATGAGAGTCAGTTAGGTGGGGATATGACAGAACATTTTATACACAAGGTTGAATCCAGATCTTAAGTCACACAAGATGATAGGTACCCTGGGTGGGATATGACAGACCATTGTCCACCTCTGGCTGAAATCAGATATCCAGTCACACAAGATGAGAGTTATCCTGGCCTGGATATTTCCTACAGTTGTCTACCGCCGGTTGAATCCAGGTCTGTAATTACACCAGATGAGAATTACCCTGACCCAGATATGACCAGCCAATGTCTACTTAAGGCAGATTCCAGATCTTCAGTCACACATGATGAGAGTCACAGTTACACTGGATCGGATACAACTTAACATTACTGGCTTAAATCAATATCTGGTAAAGAGACCCAAATAGAGACAATTGGCTTTCCAGTTAGTTGTGTAGGGGAGTGGAAATGTGATAAAGTGATTGTTTTCCATAGTCGAGACTCGGACTATGATATCAGGTAACAACTGAGGGAATTGGTGAAATCATTCTCTCAAGGAGACCCAAGGATCTAAAGTTAGGGGTGGCACTATAGGGCACCGGGAACCAATTCCTATAGGAAACCGCGTAATTCAAAAAGGTGCAGGGAAGCTCGGGACTATTATTGTCACATGGTGCTATTTGATTGGTTAATAATGCTGATGAGGTTGAAAGTGATGCTTTAGTGGTTGGTTGGTTGATTTGATGCTTAACGTCCACGGTAAACAACTAAGGTCATGTCGGGACGGTCAGTTAACCTAACCACACTATTCCTGGGCAGGCTTAGACCTCCTAAGCGGTTAACCAGTACTAAGTGCACATACTTTCGCTAGTAACTGACAACTGCCCTTCTTGAATCAGCGGAAGGAGAAACGAAAGTATGTGGCCAGACCCGGATTCGAACCCAGGACCTCTGACTTACGAGTCAGGTGCCCTACCGATTGCGCTACCCGGCCCGGCGATGCTTTAGTGACATGTAGAAATCAGTTTTGTTTGATATTATGGATATTGTAAAGAAATAAGTATTTTTGATTTGGTCTGTGGAACCAAAATTAATGACAGGTGATTTTAGCAAATCTTCTGCGCTTTTCTGCGGGATAGGTAGTTGTTGGCTATCAACATCCTGTAGAGGTAGAAGGTGCAGGGTAAGGTGTTGTTGTTCTTATTTCATCTTCTTGATCAACATTTTAGCTTGAAATTAGAGCAAATCTGGATAGTGAAGTAACAGTGTATAAAGGGAGGCACACTGTCACAGGCAGTAGGGGTCACTATAGAAGTCTATGGGAGAAACAATTAGTTCACGCTGCCCAGAAAGGAATGATAGACGAGAGAAAAAATGTGTAAACAGTCCCACCCGTCTGAGAACAAATCCGATTTACTTTGTAGCGCTGTGTTTATTAATAGGTAGATGCGCTACTTCGGGTGCACAGGGTTCCAACTCAAACAAACATTTAGGGTAGATTGATTGATTTGGATTGGACGGTCATTTTAGACAGTATTACAGTCTTTATTGGGCCGTCTCCCAGAGAGAGAGGGAGAAAAGAATGATAGACGAGAGAAAAAATGTGTAAACAGCCCCACCCGTACGAGTATGAGAACAAATCCGATTTACTTTGTAGCGCTGCGTTTATCAACAGGTTGTTGCGCTACGGGTTCATTTTGGGTAGATTGATTATTTGATTTGGGTTGAACGGCCCTTTTAGACAGTATTTCAGTCTATATCTGGGCGTCTCGCAGAGAGAGAGAGAGAGAGAGAAAGGAGTGATAGACGGGAGAAAAAATGTGCTAACCCCCACCCGCACCTACTGCAAGTAGAGTAGTCCCTTGTCCTACTATTATCTAAATCAGTGGGAGGAAACCACTGACCACCCCCTTTTGGATAGAACATCTGTCTTAAAAATCGCGGCTACTTTACACCAAGGCTACTCAAAATTTAAACAAGCAAACAAAAACAATACCTTACGTTGCATTCAAGTGAGCCGCGTAAACCCAACAACTGCCTTTTGCTGAAAGAAACTGTCAAAAATTCTCAGAATTAAAAACTGCAAACCAAAAACTTGTGTGGTGTAATCATATAAGTTCTTTTCCATGTGTTGTCTTGTAAATAATAAGCTTTGTGTAAAGGATTTCATGTGCGTTTCGTGTAAATAAGCCGGACCGGGTTGCGCAATCGGTAGGACACCTGACTCGTAAGTCAGAGGTCCTGGGTTCGAATCCCGGTCTGGCCACATACTTTCGTTTCTCCTTCCGCTGATTCAAGAAGGGCAGTTGTCAGTTACTGGCGAAAGTATGTGCACTTAGTACTGGTTAACCGCTTAGGATGTCTAAGCCTGCCCAGGAATAGTGTGGTTAGGTTAACTGACCGTCCCGACATGACCTTAGTTGTTTACCGTGGACGTTAAGCATCAAATCAACCAACCAACCAACTCAGCAGAATCATTTGATTACGACTCAACTCGTAGATTCTGCAAAAGCTGAACACTTAGTTTTAAAAGAAATGTTTAGAAAATTTTGTTCGTTGATTGTTTTGGGTTTCACGGCCCTTTGAGACAATATTTCAGTCTATATCAGGCCGTCCCCCAAAGAGAGGGAGAAAGAAGAGAGAGAGAAATGATAGACGAGAGAAAAAAAGTCCAAACAACCCCCACCCGCGACTACTGCTAGCACAGTATGCCCTTGCCCTACAACGTTCCAAATCAGTAGGACGCCCCGGCACTAGAAGTTACACGCAGTTCGTGACGTCATAATTTGGTGACCATCATAAAAACAGAACCTATGATAACGAAAATACATAAAGCTATGATATGTCTGGAAAACTCTGTAAACGTGGTGTATATTTTCCAAAAGACACATTTTCGAACGTCTTAGAAAGAGGCATACCTTAAAGCCACTGCAGTTTGTTTAACTTCAGAAGACCATTGCTCATATATGAGCAGTCTTTGAAGTTGTTTTCATCATTTCTACTTAAAGACGGTTCTTGCTCTTGTTGTGTTATTGTTTAACGTCTACGGTAAACTGCTATGCTGCCCTGTATGGACCTATTTCCTTTTCATCCTTGTTTCTTCCATGTTGAATAGATAGATATACCATATATGTTAGCCAAGTATGACATCCACTGATATGCAATGACAGATTGCTTTTCCTCAGGTCGGTGGCCATGCGGAGGTATAATGGCAATGCTTTCATTTTGTAGAAAATTTGTTGTATATACAAGATTGCATGCAAAGGCAATGGTAATGCATTTCTCAAAAGGGTCTATACCTTTATGGTCACCTTGTTTCGTTAAGTTCATGAACAACTTTCTGAATTTAAGGCATCACTTTCGTAAAATGTCTACATCTGATCGGCAGTACCGAACAAGTTCTTCCTGAACGTGGAATGGGTTCTTCTTGTTTTCCTCATACCGTCGTAAAAACCTTTGCCTGGCTTCTGGTTTCATACTATCTGCTATGTAATACTGGAGGGCTGGGAGATGCTGTAACAGTGAGTTTTGGTTTTCCTTGCGATTATAAAGATGTGGGAAATATACTTTGGCTAACTGTGTTTCACCGAAAGACTCTGGCATATCAGCAAAAGCCGTAGGAATAAAATTTAGGGAGTCGATCATTCGAATGTTACACATAGAAACGTTAGTGGCCATGCACTTGGACGCCGTTGTAATCGCTTCTGGAAGGACGGCGTTTTCATGAAGGTACTGGTGTAAAAGGGTCAATAATACGAATACATTGCAGACGACTCCTGTCATCCCGGATACAGCCCAGATCATATAGACTCCTAAATGGGAAGAAAATAGAAAACAATGAAGTTTTATTTTCTACAAGTTCTACTGTTGACAATATGATGAATAATATTTGTCAATACCCGGATGAAAAATTGGCTGCACTTGTTTAGCACATTAGACAAAAAGTTGAATAGAACAGAATAGGTCTCCCCGCGTAATAGAATCGAACAGAATAAGCCCTTTGCACTCCTGTTCTATAAGCAATTGAGTGATGACTAAATTACTTTGGTGAAATTAAAAAAAAATGCCGGGTCAGTAAACTTGCTCACATTCTCCCCCTGAAAGTTACATTATTAACAATACATGTTAATTAAATCACTTTGTCTCAACAATGTCTGATAAGTACATATTGTCGCCAAAAATGTGATTCATTCTTGACTATAAAATTCAAGATACTCTCAACTGCACCAAAGTATTTGAACACCATTCATGTTAATTAAATCACTTTGTCTCAACAATGTCTGATAAGTACATATTGTCACCAAAAATGTGATTCATTCTTGACTATAAAATTCAAGATACTCTCAACTGCACCAAAGTATTTGAACACCTCTTGTATGTCCACAAATAAATTGAACACCCCTTGTAAATATAATATTCAGTAAAAACATCGTGTACTCATTTCACTTCATATGGCTGACAATAAAAAATATGATCCATTTCTAAACATTATCATGAAACTTGCCACAATGCAGATAAACATTTAGTTCCAAAAGAAAACCTTGAAAAATGCTCAAAATCTGCTTTCATGAAAAATACATATGCTCCCAAATTACAACTATGCTTCTGCAGCGAAACATCTCATACTTAGCACCTATTTATGTAGGGTATATCCCTCATTCGCTTTGAAACTCAAAAAGTTTATGAATCAAGCTTTAATTCTGCAATTAGAGGCTTTACCCCAAATTAACATGAACATAAGGTGGCCAACCTCAGTATCAGTTACAATCCCATATAAATGAGGAAATCATTGCATATATATTTTTTACCTGCTCAAATCAAGCAAGGAGATTTCACTGAAGATAATATGGCAGAAAACTCTCATGCCTGTGACAACTGTGGATTATTATTTGAAAAAGGTAAGTAGTGATATAGTAGTCAATATACTCCTGGAGCTAGGAGCCAGGAGCCAAGTAAAAAAACAACTACGTACAGGGTGTTTACTGATCAGGCTGCGGAATGTGTAAGAATGATCTGTGTCTTTTGAAATTAATGTAAAATATACTCCCAAGATTGGTTTTCGCGTGCAGCGAGTCATTTTGAACTGGGTGCTTGATGGTGCAGGCTCGTCAGTGTCATGATGAGAGGAAAAAGAGTTGATCTATAACAGGTTTTACAACGTCGATAAATGCATAAAAGTATCTGCAATATTCGTTTGTGACTGAACTGTTTTTCAACTACTTATTTACAGTAAATATTAGACATGTCTATGATCACATAACTGTTGGTGTACCGCGCAGTCCCAGATCAGACTGCTACTAAACTGTGTGAGATCTCGATCTGTAATGGATACTTAATCAGGATATAAAACATTTTCGACAAACACGGCATTCGTTATGAGAAGTCTGATCTGGGTCTGCCCTGTTTACCCGCACAGGTTAACAAAACATTTACCGTAAATAAGGTAAACATTATAACCAGGCTGATATGAGACTACACTCTGGATCTCACAAGCTTGTAAATATTTGCCATAAATAGGGTACTGGCTGTAAATACGATAAATCAACAATGTTTACTCACACAGACCTTTACTCCATGTGCGTGTACATGTAGTCTCAAAAATGTCTTAAAATAATTCACCCAATATGTAATATGCAAACTTACCAGCCAAACCAATAACTGTCACAATATAGGCTAGCTTGTCGTCCTTCTCGCCTCCCTCTGTTGATGTTGCCTTTAAAGAAATACAATTAAACTCACTTAAGTTGCCACCTGTATTAAACAAACATTCCTATCTTCAGAGGCCAAAATTACAGTTCTGAAATGTACACACCTAGAATAAATTTCCCTTCAAGCGAGTAAAAGATAGCACTTTTCAAAATAATTTCTTAGTTACTTTAATATACGCTTCACGACAATTCCTTTTACAACCCACCTTTCACTCTAGTAAAAATGTTTAAAATTGTCTGGTGAATTTTTTTGTTTGCCCAAAAAATTAAGTGCTAGAAGCGGCAACCCAGATGGCCAAATGCTCCTAATTGTTTTCTCGGGCTACCAGAAATCTCCAAAATGTTACCTTTAGTGGCGCAAATTTATCTTTATGGCAATTCTAAACGAATGGAAAACTTGAGGTAGTTGGTAATTTGGGCCAATGAAAGTTCGGTCTGTTAAGCTTTTGGGCCACCACATATATTTTGTGAGTTTCCAGCACTGAAAATTAGAAATATTCTTGCCCAAACTGACAGTGACACGTGAAGACTATCACAGACTAGACAACAACTAATGTCTGATTGTTTCTCTTTTATTTATATTTTTTTACTAACCTCATCTGCGTCATCTGCCTTTCTAGATGATGTAGTGGGAGTGTGACTCTCCGCATGAGTCTCTACCTTGGAGCAAGAAGTAGATGTAGTAACTGCCACCGATGAAGTCTGGGGCTTAGCAACTGCCACCGATGAAGTCTGGGGCTAAGGGTAAAAAAAGATAAAGAGAAAAAAAGATAAATAAATATTCAAATAACTGATGGAAACAAACAAATTCAACACTGTAAATTGCTAATGTCCTGCCATTATTTTGCCTTTTGGCGGTACTAGAACCCAATACCACTTTTATTGGCTATCAAGCACCGCAAGGACCATACGACTCTTTTAATTGTGATTTTAAAAAGAATGTGAACAACAACCTATGTTTGTCACATAGAACAAAATAGTTGATTTAAATTTGATTACCGGCCAAAGGTATCATTATGCTTTCTCCGACGTGTCATATACACGGTTGTAGAAATACTACCCTGGCCCATTTGACATTTCATAAATGCATTTTCTGGACAAATTTGGACAAGTTTCGACAAGTTAATTTTGTCTATTTATGTACAGTATAGGTTTTTTTCATCTCCTAACTTTCTTATGCCTCATTCATATTGGGCCTGCGATGAGTCTACGGCTCCCTAGTCCTGACCCATTGCATGGCTCCCATGGTAAACTAGGCATTAGCTGATATTTTCTGATATGCAATCAAATGGTAGAAAGTCGGCCTAGAGACCGGGTGACGAGCATAGTGGGCCGGTTGCTCAATTGATCTACAGATATAAAATTAACACCTTACGGTACCTCATCGCAATGCCGAGCATAGCTCAGCTTTACGTCTGCAGATACCTCCACGCATCTGCCACTAATTACCACGGACTCCAGGTCTGGAAATAGATCTCGACTGATCGACACATTTGGCTTATTAGCTCACCTGGCCCGAAGGGCCATAGTGAGCTATTTTCATACCAATGCGTCCGGCGTGCGTCGTGCGTCGTCACGGAATGTGTCCGTCAACACCTAAAAACAAATATTCAAACATCTTCTTCTGTAAAACTACTGGTCCCATGGTTCTCAAATATCACATGGAGCATGACCTGACTCCAGGGTCTCAGAATTGTAAAATTGGGTCAGGTTGAAAATCCAAGATGGCCGCGGTTACTAAAAATAGCAAAAACATCAAAATAAACTTCTTCTCCAGAACCACTGGGTATATTTGTCTGAATTTTGGCATGGAACATCAATGAAACCTTGGTATTCAAAATTGTAAAAATGAAAAAAATCTGTAGCGGAGTTTTGTCACTTTCTGTTTACGAGTGTAATTTTGCTCAAATGCCAATGTCAAAAAACGACATATTCAAACGACTTCAAACAACTTCTTCTCTAAAACCACTGCACCCATGGGTTTCAAATTTCACATGGAGCATGACCAGACTGCAGGGTTTCAAAATTATAAAATTGGGTCAGGTCAAGAATCCAAGATGGCCGCCGTTACTAAAAATAGCAAAAACAACAAAATCAACTTCTTCTCCAGAACCATTTGGTATATTTGGCCGAAAGTTTGCGTGGAACATTAATGGGACCTTGGGATTAAAAATTGTAAAAATGAAAAAAATCTATAGCGGAATTAGGTCACAGTGACCTACTTAGCGTTTACAAGACCGATTTTGCTCAAATGTCAGTATCTCAAGAAAACGCAATAGATTGTGGTCAGATTTGGTCAGCAATGGTCCTTAAAAGGAATTATTTCAATTTTGTGCCAGTTGACTATCCAAGATGGCCACCATGGGGGCCGTTACTAAAAATAGCACAAACATAAAAATGACAATTACTCAAGAACCCTTGAATGGAATTGGGCCAATTTTGTGTCAGAATGTTCCTTACATGAAGCCGTTTCGATTAATTACAATTTGGCTTTCCAAGATGGCCGACATCTGCCGTTACTAAAAATAGCACAATCATAAAAATGACAATTACTCAAGAACCCTTGAATGGAATTCGACCAATTTTGTGTCAGAATGTTCCTTGCATGAAGCTGTTTCGATTAATTACAATTTGGCTTCCAAGATGGCCGACATCTGCCGTTACTAAAAATAGCACAAACATAAAAATGACAATTACTCAAGAACCCTTGAATGGAATTGGACCTCTTTTTGGGCCTCTTTTTCTCAACTTTTTAGAGGTTTGAACAGTCAACACTTTAACTCCATTTAACAGTCTATCTCCCCCCTTGCTGGTCCCGGGATAGAATAGGCCAGACGTATCCCTCTGCGTGACGTAAAAGGCAGTCTAAAAGGGGGCGGCTCGTTTGCCGTGAGCTGCGACCCGTGTCGTTGGAAGAAGGGATCCTGTTGATTGATTAGACTGCCTACGACGTATCCAGTCTGCAACACATCACTTTGGCCCTGATTTCAACTAGACGGGGGGATACATGAGCCCGGATATGACCAATCGGCTTTGTCGTGCCATGCCCTGGGAACCAACTTTAACTTTCTTTCCAATCTTTGTATCATTCTGATACTGACCATGTGCCCATGAACTCTTATTCTTATCTTATTTCATTCCTAGAAGGCGGCGGCTGAGGGGTCAATCGTGTAGGCATTCTGTCCTATCCGAGTATATCTTCAGTGTATCTCTAGCACTTGGAGTTTTGAATATCAACTCTATATAAGTGCTCCCTTGTTGGGCTCCACGGCGGGTGGAGAACACCGGAGATGAACTATTTTTAGCTCACCTGGCCCGAAGGGCCATAGTGAGCTATTGTCATACCAATGCGTCCGGCGTGCGTCGTCACGGAATTTGTCCGTCAACACCTAAAAACAAATATTCAAACATCTTCTGTAAAACTACTGGTCCCATGGTTCTCAAATTTCACATGGAGCAGGGCCTGACTCCAGGGTCTCAGAATTGTAAAATTGGGTCAGGTTGAAAATCCAAGATGGCCGCCGTTACTAAAAATAGCAAAAACAACAAAATAAACTTCTTCTCCAGAACCACTGCGTATATTTGTCTGAAATTTGGCATGGAACATCAGTGAAACCTTGGTATTCAAAATTATAAAAATGAAAAAAATCTGTAGCGGAGTTTTGTCACAGTGACCTACTTTCTGTTAACGTGTGTAATTTTGCTCAAATGCCAATGTCAAAAAATGACCTATTTAAACAACTTCAAACAACTTCTTCTCTAAAACCACTGAGCCCATGGATCTCAAATTTCACATGGAGCATGACCAGACTGCAGGGTTTCAAAATTGTAAAATTGGGTCAGGTCAAGAATCCAAGATGGCTGCTGTTACTAAAAATAGCAAAAACAACAAAATCAACTTCTTCTCCAGAACCATTTGGTATATTTGGTTGAAAGTTTGCATGGAACATAAGTGGGACCTTGGTATTAAAAATTATAAAAATAAAAAAAATCTATAGCGGAATTTGTCACAGTGACCTACTTAGCGTTTACAAGGCCGATTTTGCTCAAATGTCAATATCTAAAGAAAATGCAACCAATTCTGACCAGATTTGGTCAGAATTGGTTCTTGAATGGAATTATTTCAATTTTGTTTCAGTTGACTATCCAAGATGGCCACCATGGGGGCCGTTACTAAAAATAGCACAAACATAAAAATGACAATTACTCAAGAACCCTTGAATGGAATTGGACCAATTTTGTGTCAGAATGTTCCTTGCATGAAGCCGTTTCGATTAATTGCAATTTGGCGTTCCAAGATGGCCGCCATCTGGTGTTACTAAAAATAGCACAAACATAAAAATGACAATTACTCAAGAACCCTTGAATGGAATTGGACCAATTTTGTGTCAGAATGTTCCTTGCATGAAGTCGTTTTGCCCCGGGAATCCTCCCGCCTTGTCGTGGCCCCGGGGCTCAATTCTCATAGGGGACGTCACTCGATTGATAGCTGATATCCCCTCTGCGAAGAGCTAAGTGGAGGTACCACCTGTTTGCCGTGGGTGGCGTCCCGTAAGCCGGATGAAGGGATCCTGGCGGTTGAGATGCACTCCAGGGATCTCCAGGTGCGTCAACACACCTCTTTGGCCTCGATTTCGGTGTAGACGGGTGGCTGTGTGGACCCGGCACAGTCAATCGGCTGGTCGTGTCAGCTCTGGGATCTTTTTGCTTTCTCTTCCTTTCTTTTGTATCGTTCTGATACCGACCGTGTGCCCATTTGTCTTTATTCCTTGACCTTTCCATTCCTGGAAGCGGCGGCTTAACGGGTCAATCGTGCGGCCTTTCAGTTGTGCGAGTATCTCTTCTGTGTATCTCTAGCACTTGTGAGCAGGATATCCGCTCCGTCAAAGTGTTCCCTTGTTGGGCTCCAAGGCGGGTGGGGAGCACGGAAGATGAAAACTTCTAAATAGAATCATGGGGTTGAACAAACGGAAAAAATCGAACCAATCCTCACTTTCTTCGTCAGAAGCTCAATGCTCAGACAATGAACAGGATAATTACCAATTACCTCAAACAGCTCCAACATTTCCGCGCTTCATCATCATAGAATCCTCCGATCAAAATACCAGCATTACTTCACTTTCTCCATTCGTTATTCAAAAAGTTTTACAAAGTATTGCTGGAGAACCAAAAAGTATCAAAAAATTAACGAGATCAAATCAATTATTAATTGAAGTTACCAAAAAAGCACATGCAGAAAATCTCCTTAGGACACAAAATTTTCACAACCTAAATGTTCGTGTCTTTCCTCATAGTTCGCTGAATTCTTCAAGAGGTGTAATCCGTTGCCCCGACTTGAGGGGCTGCAGTGAACAAGAAATTTTGGAAGAGATGAAGTCTCAAGGAGTAACTGCAGTGAAACGCTTTAGAGTGAAAAGAGATGGTCAACTGAAAGATACAAATACATTTGTTTTTACGTTCAATACACCAAATTTACCCTCAACAATCAAAATTGCATTCCTTCGAGTTAATGTTGAGATTTACATACCAAATCCGCTTCGCTGCTTCAATTGCCAGCAATACGGTCATCATGAAGATAGGTGTGAAAGCCATCCTGTCTGTTCAAACTGTGGCGAACCGGCAATACATCATGAAACTTTATGTAAAAGCCAAACTAAGTGTGCCAACTGTGGAGAAGGCCACAATGCTAACTCTAAGGAATGTAAAATTTGGCACAAAGAAAAGGAAATTCTCAGAGTAAAATTCACACGTAATGTCTCTTTTCCTGAAGCGCGGAAAATCGTTGAATCGCCAGCTCCTGTTCCAGGATCTAGCTACGCCAGTGTTATTAAACCCACCGTTAAACACGTGTCCTTGGTTGATGCCACTACACAAACAGATCCTGTTACTATCCTCGATTCGAAGGAAAGTAACGAAAAACAAACGTCTGACCTAAACATAACAAAAACAACACAAACAGCTACACCTACAGCGAATGAAAAGGCGAAAACAGCATCCTCTCTTGCTCAGGGTAACCAGGCATCGACAGAAGAGCCAGTCCTGAAAAAGGCTACCTTGGAGATGATGCGTAAGGACTGGCAGAAACAGCAAAGGAGAGAACGTCAACTAAATAATAAACCGCCCTCTCCGAAAACTAGTACATCAAATGGTAAAGAGAAGTCATCAAAGAAGAAAATTATCTCAGACAGACAACCTAAAGGGTCTAAAGATGAGATTCAGCTTCATAATAAATATGAAGCTTTGAGTGACGAGAGTGAAATGGAGTTTGTTGACACTCTAGAACAGTCTCACACTAGTGATACTGTTTCTTGGTCACCAATTGTTCCTCCATCTCCATAGTCTCCAGTCTTACATAAAGGTCTTTATCTCCAATCTACAAATAAACATGGAATTTAAAAGTAAGATAATACAATGGAATTGTCGAGGTCTTAAACCTAATTACAATGAAATTTTATTACTTTTAACTCTGATAAGACCATCAGTTTTTTGTCTTCAAGAAACTTTTTTAAAGCCTGATGATAATGTTACTTTCAAAGGTTACAACTTGTATAATTGTATTCATACAGACGGTCACAGACCGTCCGGTGGCAGTTCTATTTTAATTCATACATCATGTCCACAACGAGAAATAAAACTTACAACAGCTCTGCAGGCTGTTGCTGTTTCAGTCTCTTTAGATAAAGAGATAACTGTTTGTTCTGTCTATATACCTCCTAACTTCAAGTTACAGTCTCAGCAGCTAGACTCTTTACTGCAACAACTGCCTTCACCTTATTTATTAGTAGGTGACTTTAATGGTCACAATATGCTCTGGGGTTGTGATAAGAATAATACTAGAGGCGAAATCATTGAAAATTTCTTTACAAATAATGATCTTTGTCTAATGAATGATAAGTCTCATACTTACCTTCATCCTGCAACTGGCAGTTTCTCTTCTTTAGATCTTTCTTTTTGCCATCCATCTCTTCTAATCGACTTCGACTGGTCTGTTTGTGATGATCAACATGGAAGTGATCATTTTCCTATCGTGATTGAAAGTGTAAATTCTTCAGTCGAAGATCATAATCCCAAATGGAAATTAAACAAAGCTGACTGGGAACAGTTTCATTCGTTGTGTAATCAGTTTTTAAACATTGAAAAGTTTGATAATTCCACTGATCTTGTTGCTGATTTTACTTCTTCTCTGACAGAAATATCTAATGCATGTATTCCAAAAACCTCGACAAACCCAAAGAAAAGCAATCCGTGGTACAATGACGACTGTAAGAAAGCTATTAGACAAAGAAAACATGCTTTATCAAAGTTCTGCAAATATCCAACTAAAGAAAATCTAAATAACGTGAAAAATCAAAGAGCCAAAGCCCGCCGCACTATAAGGTCCTCTAAACGAAATACATGGAAATCATACGTGTCAAAACTGAATTATAAAACACCGATTACAAAAGTTTGGAAAATGGTTCGAAAAATATCAGGAAAATCGAAATCACCAAGTTATACACATTTAAACACCTGTAGAGAAACGAAAGCAACCAATAAGGAGGATATCGCAAATACGTTTGGAGAAACCTTTTTGAAAAATTCATCATCCCGAAATTATTTAGAAAAGTTCAAAAAGACCAAAATACATCAAGAAAAGAATAAAATTAACTTTAAGTCTTCGAATAACGAAGAATATAACAACCACTTTAATTTATTAGAGCTTAAAGAAGCGATTAACAAATCTCATGACACTGCTACAGGACCAGATGAAATACATTATCAGATGCTGAAACATCTACCTGAAAACGCTCTTTTAACACTTTTACACATATTTAATGACATATGGACAACCGGTGTATTTCCAGAGAGCTGGCGTTTGGCTACTGTAATACCAATTCCTAAACCAGGTAAAGATCACGCAGAACCAACAAATTATAGACCGATAGCTTTAACAAGTTGTCTTTGCAAAACGTTGGAGAGAATGATCAACAAAAGACTCGTTTGGTACTTAGAATCGAATGATCTTATATCACCAATTCAGTCGGGTTTCCGATCTGAACGCAGTACCAACGATCATTTAATCAGACTGGAAACTTTTATTCGAGATGCATTTGTAAATAGAGAACATGTTGTAGCTGTGTTTTTTGACTTGGAAAAGGCGTATGATACCACCTGGCGATATGGCATAATGAAAGACTTGCATGATTTAGGTCTTAAGGGTAGATTGCCTGTTTTTATTCAAAGCTTCCTCGAAGATCGAACTATGCAAGTTCGTGTAGGTTCTACTTTATCTGATCTTTATGATCAAGAACAAGGTGTTCCCCAAGGAAGTATTCTTTCTACTACTTTGTTCAACATAAAGATTAATAACATTGTAAATTGTCTAGACAGTAAAACGGATGGTTCCTTATATGTTGATGATTTTGGAATATGTTATCGTTCTAAAAACATGAGAACAATTGAAAGACACCTTCAACAATGTATCAATAGAATTGAAGACTGGGCTACGAACAATGGTTTCAAATTTTCCAAGTCAAAAACACAATGTGTTCATTTCTGTAAACTTAGAAAGATTCACAGTGATCCTATCCTTTATTTATACGGATCTCAGCTACCTGTTGTTGAAGAATCCAAGTTTTTAGGAGTTATCTTTGACCGAAAACTTTCTTTTATTCCCCACATTCGATACATTAAAGCGAAATGTTTAAAAGCTTTGAATCTTCTTAAAGTTTTATCAAATACGAACTGGGGTGCAGATCGCTCCACTCTTCTACATCTTTATCGTTCTTTAATTCGGTCAAAGTTAGACTATGGATCTATTGTATATGGTTCAGCCAGAAAGTCCTATTTACAAATGTTAGATACTGTTCACCACCAAGGACTTCGTTTGGCTTTGGGAGCTTTTCGAACTTCTCCTGTAACTAGTTTGTATGTGGAAGCAGATGAACCATCACTGCATTTACGCAGAGAAAAGCTTTCTCTTCAATATGCCATCAGACTTGCCGCTAATCCAGCTAACCCTACCTTCAAAGTCACATTTTCACCACAATTTGTGGAGCTGTACGAACGTAAACCGCATGCAATAAAACCGTTTGCTCTTCGAGTTATACCACTGCTTGAAACTTCAAATATCAATCCTAAAAATATTGAAAAACATTCTACAACAGAAATCCCGCCTTGGTGCATGAAGAAACCTAACATTTTATTTGACCTAAACACAAACAAAAAGTCAGTTACAAATCCACACATTCTGAAACAAGATTTTCAAAACATTCAGACACGTTATACAGAATTTCAACATATATATACTGATGGTTCCAAAGATGGTGAGAAAGTTGGATGTGCATTTACATCTAGGAAATACTGCAATTCTTTACGTATTCCTGATGGTTCTTCTATTTTCACTGCCGAAGCAAAAGCAATAGATTTAGCTTTAGACTTTATTGACAACAGTTACCTTAATGACAAATTTGTAATTTTTTCAGACTCTCTTTCTGTCTTAAAAGCTCTAAACCATACATCTTCTAGGAATTCTCAAATTCAAAAACTATTAGAAAAACATCATGAAATTTCAAGCACTAAAGAAATAGTTTTTTGTTGGATCCCCAGTCATATATAGCTGGCAATGAAATCGCTGACAGAAAAGCAAAAGAATCTCTTAGTCTAAATGTGTCTATGTTTGAAATTCCGTTTAACAATTTTAAACCCACTATCAACAAGTACATCTTGTCAAAGTGGCAAACATCATGGGACACAGCTGTTTTTAATAAACTTCACGAAATTAAACCTATCATTGGGAATAACCCTTCATTTATTCGAAGTTTAAGAAGAGAAGAAATTGTTATTGCTCGACTACGCATAGGCCATACAAGAATTACCCATTCGTACTTACTAAATCGTGAAGAACAGCCTTTATGTATAGTTTGTAACCAGCTCTTTACAGTTAAACATATTCTCATTGACTGTGTTGACTTTTCACAAAACAGAAAAAGATATTTTCGAGCTAATAACTTGACGCAACTGTTTCAAGATGTACCTGTTGACAGTATCTTATCCTTTTTAAAAGATATTAACCTTTTTAACAAAATATAAACCTTTTCTACATTTTTACCATGTATTACTTCCATGTTATTAATGCAAAGTTATTTTTATAAAGTGCCGTGCCTTTCAGTTCTGTTTATATTTTAAGTAAGATGCAACCTTCGTGACGCAAATGACCCTGTGGGTTGACGCGTCGTTAAATTTTAAATCATCATCATCATCATCAAGTCGTTTTGATTAATTGCAATTTGGCATCCAAGATGGCCGCCATCTGCCGTTACTAAATAATAGCACAAAACATGAAAATGACAATATCTCAGTAACCGCTGAATGGATTTTGACGAAATTTGTGTCAAAATGATTCTTGCATTGAGATGTTTCAAAAATATCTAACTGTACACCATTCATATTGGCCTCTGTTACTAAAAATAGAAAAATGTGAAAATTAGAAAATCTCAATGGAGTTGGATTAATTTTGTGTCAGAATGGTCCTTTCATTAAGCTTTTTCGATTTTTTGCATTTTGGCATTCCAAGATGGCCCCCATTTGCCGTTACTAAAAATAGCACAAAACATAAAAATGACAATATCTCAGTAACCGCTGAATGGATTTTGATGAAATTTGTGTCAAAATGATTCTTGCATTGAGATATTTCAAAAATATCTAACTGTAAGACCAGTCATATTGGCCTCTGTTACTAAAAATAGAAAAATGTGAAAATCAGAAAATCTCAATGGAATTGAACCAAATTTGTGTCAAAATGGTCCTTGCATGAACGCTTTTCGATTTTTTGCATTTTAGCAATCCAAGATGGCCGCCATCTGCCGTTACTAAAAATAGCACAAAACAGGAAACTGGCAATATCCCAGTAACCCCTGAATGGATTTTGATGAAATTTGTGGCAAAATGATTCATGCATTGAGATGTTTCAAAAGTAAATATATAAAGACCAGGCAAGTTGGCCTCTGTTACTAAAAGTAGCAAAATGTGAAAATGAGAAATTCTCAGTGGAATTGGACCAATAAAATCAGAATGGTTCCTTGCACAATAGCCAGGTGAGCGATATCAGGCCCATTTGGGCCTCTTGTCTTTATCTTCTCATGCCCCCCCCCCGAACTTCAAACCCCAAAGCTTCTCAACATAATTCGAAACGGCCACGTGACATGGACTCTGATGAGCCATCAGAGAACGAGCTCAGTCAACCGACATCGTTTACTGCTTCTCCGCGCTTCTTGGTAATTCATTCTCAAGAAGAAAGGCAAATGTCCAGTCTTTCTCCATTCGTTATAGAGAAAGTACTGCATGGCATGGCTGGTGTGCCAAAAAGTATTAAAAAATTACGTTCCGGTGACCTCCTCGTGGAATACACGAACAAAAAGCAAATAGAAAGTCTATTACGCTTAGAAAAGTTCCACGACCTGAAGGTAAAAGTGTCATTGCACAGCTCCCTCAATACAAGCAAGGGCGTTGTTCGCTGCCCCGACTTAAGGGGGGTCAGCGAACAAGAGGTCCTTGACAATATGAGGGAGCAGGGTGTAGTGGGAGTCCGCAGAATCAAGATTCGTCGAGACGGCTCCCTTAACCCTCTAGTGCCCGGTGTATCATATCTGCTACATGACTCTGTTTTGGTGCCGTGACCAGGATATTGACTTGTATATTATGTTATACTGCTAGAAAATAAGTGAAGATATCAGGAAATCAGATTAAATCATTCCAGTCGTAATGATATGTCTACAGTGCGTTTATCAGCCGTTAAAAGTCGCCAAAGTTCAAAAACACAAAATGTATCATATATGATACATCGGGCAATAAAATAAAAAAATGTGATATTGACTTTACTTTTTCAGATATCCCTGATACATTTATGCCAATAGGTTCTTTTTCATACATCCTTTTTTCATCCAAAAAGGTGCCCCGTAATCATTGTTAACACTTTAGTTATTCACCCTGGAAAAAGCTACTTTTAAAAACTTAATGCCCAATGTAGCATATATGCTACATGTATATCTCAGCAACCTTGGACCTCAACACAAATTCAGACCCTGTTTTCAATTTGACTTCCCAAAGCTAGTGGCTGGATGGAGTATAAATGATTTCTTAAATTGCATTCTATGTTTGGGCACTAGAGGGTTAAGGACACTAATACCTTCGTCTTCACCTTCAACACGTCAGTCCTGCCAAAACAGTTGAAAATTGCCTTTCTTCGAGTCTCTGTCGATCCATACATTCCAAATCCTCTGCGCTGTTACCAGTGCCAGTTATTTGGTCACCATGAAGACAGATGTAAAAAGCTAATGGTATGTAACAACTGTGGAGAAACCAAACACACAACTCATGATAAAGACTGTACAAATACAGCAAAATGTGTAAACTGTTCAGGAAACCACCCCGCCAATTCGCGGCAATGTCAGGCCTGGAACACTGAGAAAGAAATTCTCAAAATCAAGTACACCAGGAACATATCATTTCCAGAAGCGCGGAAAATCGTAGAAAGTTACACAGCAGCACCAGGTAAAAGTTATGCGAGCATCACGAAGACTGCTGGTGTCACATATCATGTATTGATGCTTCGACACAAACAGATCCTGTCCTTATCACAGGAGCTTCACAGTCTTCGTCTTATAATGCAGCATCAACTGAAACTTCTACTGAAGCAAATCGTAGTCAAAAAGAAAAAGAAAAATCAGAAAAAGCAGACAGAAAGTTAGTACAAATTGTCCGTGACACACTTGTAAAACACGGAAATACTTACAAGAATACATCAAACAAGCCTCCTGACCCTAAACCAAAGGGAAAGGAGAAACATGTACTTGAATCGGACAGGCTGCCGAAAGGATCTACTGATCCGATTAAGCAGCATAATAAGTGGTCTGTCTTGGAAGATATGGAGGCAGAGGAATCTCCATCCTGTCTTTCAAAAGGAACACTTAACAGAATACCTACTTCATAAGAATAGATCTAACCATTTCGCTCCATTTGACATAATTAACAATAATGAAAAATAGAATGGAATTGTCGAGGCTTAAAAGCCAACTATGAAGAAACGTTGCTCCTTCTTAAGGATTATGAGCCTGCTGCTCTGTGTCTTCAAGAAACACATCTAAAAGATACAGATACCATTTCGATTAAAAATTACAGCTCTTTCCATACTTTTTCAATAAACAATGAGAGAGCCGCTGGCGGTGTCTCTATCTTTGTTAATAATAATGCTCCTCATAGTCAAATACCTTTACGCACGAATTTACAAGCCGTTGCAGTTAGTATAACTCTCCATCGCGTGGTCACTATTTGTTCTATATATATTCCTCCAAATTCCAGATTATCTCTCAAAGACCTTGATGATCTTGTTCCGCAACTACCTTCTCCCTACATACTATTAGGAGACTTTAATGGCCATAATATCCTTTGGGGTTCCAAAGATATTAATGACAAAGGCAGAATAATTGAAAATTTTATTGATAACCACGGACTTTGTCTATATAACACTAAAACTCCTACATATCTTCATCCAGCCACTGGTTCCTATACTTCATTAGACCTCGCCATTTGCTATCCCACTCTTCTTTTAGATTATGACTGGAAAGTTCATGATGATCTGTGTGGGAGTGATCACTTTCCAATTTTTCTCAATAACATTGGTCCAGATATTGATGAACCTGTTTCAAGATGGAAATTAAATAAAGCTAACTGGACCCAATGTCAAACCCTTTGTGGAACTCGACGTCTTCAAGACACCCTGCAGGAGGCTGATGATCCGATTGAGTCATTTGCATCTATTCTTATCAAAATAGCCGAAGAAACTATTCCAAAAACGTCAATAAAATCCAAAAAGATCAAAAAGCCATGGTTTACTGATGATTGCAAATCTGCTGTTAAAAAAAGAAAAGGAGCGCTGCGACAATTCAATAATCGTCCAACACATGACAATTTAAATAATTATCGAATTTTCCGTGCAAAAGCTCGTCGAACTATTAACGAAACAAAGAAGAAGTCTTGGAAACAATATATTTCCAAATTAAATTCTCGAACTTCAATAAAGAAAGTATGGGACATGGTTCGTAAGATTCAGGGAAGAGGAAAATCTAGCTCACTGGGACACTTAAATGTAAACAATTCTAAAGTAACTTCCAAAAAAGATATTTCTAATGCCCTTGCTGATGCTTTCTCGAAAAATTCTTCCTCTGAAAATTATAGTCAAACATTCAAAAATTTTAAAAAGCAAAAGGAAAAACAGAACTTAAAATTTTCATCCAACAACACAGAAACTTATAATCAATCTTTTTCTCTCTCGGAACTTAAAGATGCCCTTTCAAAGGCCCATGATTCATCTCCGGGGCCTGATGATATCCATTACCAGTTTTTGAAACATCTTCCAGACTCTTCTCTTTCGATTCTTTTGAAAACATTCAATGACATTTGGGAAATTGGTAATGTGCCAAAGTGTTGGAAAGAAGCTACGATAATACCTATACCAAAACCTGGAAAAGATAATACGAACCCAAACAATTATCATCCTATTGCTTTAACGAGCTGCATATGTAAAACATTGGAGCGAATGATCAACGAAAGACTCGTTTGGTACCCTGAAACAAATAATATAATTACCGAATTTCAGAGTGGTTTCAGGCACCAACGCAGTACTAATGATCACTTCGTTAGATTAGAAACTTTTATTCGTGACGCCTTCATCAAGAAGGAGCACTTAGTTGCTGTCTTCTTTGATTTAGAGAAGGCTTACGATACAACTTGGAAGTATGGTATAATGAATGATCTACATGAAATAGGCCTTAAAGGCCGTTTACCAATGTTCGTTCAAAACTTCTTATCTAACAGAGAGTTCAAAGTACGAGTAGGTTCAACTTTGTCTGATGTGCACAATCAAGAACAAGGTGTACCACAAGGGAACATTTTGTCTGTTACTCTTTTCAGTCTTAAAATAAACAATATTGTAAAGTGTCTTAATCCTGGTGTTGACTGTTCGTTATATGTAGATGACTTTTTGATTTGCTATCGGTCAAAAAATATGCATACCATTGAACGTCAACTTCAACAAAATCTTAACAAAATTCAAACGTGGGCGACATGATGATCCAGTCCTTAACCTGGACGGAACCCCTATTCCTGTAGTTGAAGAAAATAAATTTTTGGGTGTTATCTTTCACCGAAAACTCTCATTTATTCCGCATATTAAACAACTAAAAGCGAAATGTCAAAAGGCGTTGAACCTACTACGAGTTGTTGCCCACACTGACTGGGGAGCAGATCGCAAAGTTTTACTTAATCTTTATAGGACTACTATACGATCCAAACTTGACTATAGTTCAATTATCTATGGATCTGCAAGAAAGTCTTACCTCGAAATGCTCGATCCAATTTATTATCAGGGACTCAGACTCGCTTTGGGAGCTTTTAGAACTTCTCCCTCGGAGAGTCTCTTAGCAGAGGCAAATGAACCATCACTTTATAACAGACGTCTTAAACTCTCTTTGCAATACGCCCTTAAATTGAAATCAAATCCAACGTATGAAACTGTTTTTCGGCCCCAATATAAAGCATTATTTGAGAATAAACCAAACATGATTCCTTCCTTTGGCATTAGAATCGCCTCTGCATTTGAAAATATGAATTTAGATTTAGACAGTATTGAACAGTTCAAAGTTCCAGATGTACCATCTTGGACATTTACTCAGCCACATGTTCTATTTTCTTTGCATAGTGATAAAAATCTCAAACTGATCCTCTTGTGTTTAGAACTAAATTTAATGAACTGCTTTCTGACTTTTCTAACTATGAGACTTTATATACTGATGGTTCAAAGGATGGCGTCACAGCTGCGTCTGCTTGTGTTGCTCCATCCGAAACATACAAATGTAGACTACCTGATAATGCCTCTATCTTTTCAGCGGAGATTAAAGCTGTTGATTTAGCCTTGGATCACATTGCAGTCTCGGAATACAGATTTTATCATCTTTTCTGATTCCCTCTCTGTTCTGCAATCCCTAAATAATCGCCATGTTGAAAATCCTCTCCTTTTGGATATCCTTTTGAAACATAATGACTTAGCTGAGCTGAACAATATTGTATTTTGTTGGCTTCCCCGTCACGCTGGGATAAAAGGCAATGAAAAGGCTGACATTGCTGCAAAATCGGCATTAGCTCTTCATATTTCTGATCTTAAAATTCCTTACACTGATATCCAACCTTGCATAAATACCTATCTTCATGATAAGTGGCAGATATCTTGGAATGCTGCTGTCTTGAATAAACTACATTCTATCAAGCCTTCTCTTGGGGAATGGCAACCATCTTATAGAATTGATCGTAGGGAAGAAGTAACTTTGGCTCGACTTAGAATCGGCCATACTTTTATTACGCATTCGTTTCTGTTGAAAGGCGAGGATCCGCCTATGTGCATTCCTTGCCAGGAACCTTTTAGTGTAAAACACTTTCTCTTAGATTGCATGGATTTTCGTATTATGCGTGCTAGGTTTTTCCGTGTCAACAGTATCAGACAACTGTTTGACACGGTTGAACCAGTGAAAAATCTTTTCTTTCTCAAAAGAGATCGGCATATATAGTAAAATATAGTTTAAATAAGTCGAGGTATTTTTACAACTATCGTTTTAAATTTGTGTTTACTCATCTCGGTGGTCGAGAGTTCGTTTTATTTTGTAAGTCTTAAGATAGCCGTTGATCGGCGGGTTTTACCACATACCCGACTTCATTCATTTTTATACTGCACTTATTTCTGACCTTATGCATATAACACGTATCCTTTTATAGCGTTTTCGGCGCGAAATAGCCTTTTTGTGCTGATTAGCCGTAAAACACATATCACTCACTCACTCACAATATATCTCCTGAATAAATCACCGATTTGTTCAATTCACAATGCAAATTTCTGTTAATATAAACAAATCCGCATGTGTGAACGTTTAACGGATCACATTTTACGTTCCAAAGAAATAAAATAATCACGAGAAACTTATAAATTATCTTCAATCTTGACGCCATATTATATGAAATCAGTGATTTAATCACATTTCCAGGCATTTGGCATCAGTAGTTATTGCCCTTGAATCAATTTATTATTGACTAATCCAGCCATAACTAAGTAATCACAGAATGGAATTCTATGAAACTTATACTAAACCGTATGACCAGAACAGGATGGTGCATCTCAAGTTTTGTTGGACTTTCATTAGCTAATGCCCTGGAATCCCTTTAAATAGGTTGAATCACAAATAAGCAATGAATGAACATTAACAAAACTTAAAACGTATCATCGTAACATAACAATGGACATCAAGTTATGTCATTTTTGTATCCGTTATAAGTGAGTTAGTGTCCTTGATTTGATTTAAACTACACACATTAGCCATAGCTGAGGCACTAAAGAACAGAGTTCCTTGAAGCTGGATATGACTATGTATCGTCATAGTTCTGTGAGGCTGAAGCAATTTGTTTTGATTGGCCTCACTTAAACAGGAATTATTCCCTTTGGTTTGATTAAAAACCATAGCCTTAGGTTCAGTTGTAACTTCGTAACCAGTAAATGTAATTGTGCCAAACTTATAATAAGCCTCAAACAAATCAGACATTTTGGCAGGGAAATAAATCCAACAAACTTGCTTGTTTTCAATAATTTCAAAATATACCTTGATAAGAATCAGTCAGTCAAAAAATCCCCCCCACCCACCCACCCACTACAAAACCATTAAACAAAAAATTTTTTTTTTTCCAGATTTGGATTCTTTGTCCAAATTCACCTACTTGAGAGCTCAAAATTGGGCTTGTAGGGTTTGTGCTAAATAGTAATTATTCTTCACACAATCAAATGTTGAGTTTATCATATGCTATACATCTGTGTACATGGTGGCTGTTTGAGATTTCACCTCTTTATTAATAGCAGTCAAGCATAATGTTTAAGTCTGAGAATAAGATAATAATGCATCTGTTAAACAGATAATGTCAGTCAGAAGCATAAAAGAATGACAATATATTATTTATATGTGTTTTGAAGTGCACCCTTTTTACCAAGGTCCATGGGGTCTTCAGTTGGGGGATTTGCCAGCTCCTCTGATGGCAATTGTTCTACACTGTAGAGTGAGTCAGACCAGATTTGGATTCTTTGTCCAAATTCACCTACTTGAGAGCTCAAAATTGGGCTTGTAGGGTTTGTGCTAAATAGCAATTATTCTTCACACAATCAAATGTTGAGTTTATCATATGCTATACATCTGTGTACATGGTGGCTGTTTGAGATTTCACCTCTTTATTAATAGCAGTCAAGCATAATGTTTAAGTCTGAGAATAAGATAATAATGCATCTGTTAAACAGATAATGTCAGTCAGAAGCATAAAAGAATGACAATATATTATTTATATGTGTTTTGAAGTGCACCTTTTTTTACCAAGGTCCATGGGGTCTTCAGTTGGGGGATTTGCCAGCTCCTCTGATGGCAATTTTCTACACTGTAGAGTGAGTCAGACAAGTACCAACTGTGTGAATGAAGCATATCCCAGTTAACCCAGTTTGCATCCCAGTTACCTAGTGTAAGTAAGTGGTTAGGTGCTTCAGACCTTGGATCATAGACTCACAGATCATTCGAGTCTCACTGGACTGTAGATTTTGTCCATTTAAATGGCACTTCCGTGTTCAAATGATAACCCTGAGTTGATCTTGGCCTTTTTACAGATAACTCATAGGTCAGACGTGTGCTTCCTAATACTTGAGAAATTTCTGCAATTTAATGAGATATCTTTGAATTTGTTGAAACCTTTGGTATAAAAGTTTGTATGTACAGTCAAATAAATGGCTACTTGAAGTTTATTGAGTAACAGAGGTCAGTATCAGTTTTTGATCAAGGTCACTCATATTTCACCAACTTCGAATTTTTCCTGGTAACCAATATGGCTGTCATGCACATATCGTTAAAAAGCTTCCACAATCAAATGACCCATGACACTGAAACTTGGTACATGTACACAGCATTTGAAATTAATATACTCTCGGATTTGTTCAAATGGTGACCCTAGGTTGACCTTTGACCTTTTGACTTAGGTGAGCTATTCAGGTGTTTTTGGTACATGTTACATGTGCATGCATTTGCATGTACTGTAAAAATGAATAACTGAAAAATCATTTTTCATTTTATACATTTTAGGAGATTTTAACTGTAATCCGGCACATCTGATTGGGAGACAAGTCACAGCCTAAAAAGACTTAGATATTTGTATTGGCTGGTTCATACACATTGGTGTTTGTCTGTGATTAACTCAGCAATCATCAATTCTGTATATTATTTTGAGCTTGCCATACAAGATTTCAACAACTTCGACAAAGTCACCAAGAAGAAAAATGGACAATGCTACATACTGGTTTGAGGTATCTGGTGTTAAGGAAGCCTTAGATATAAAGCTTTAATAGGAAGGTATGTACGATTATTTTTATGTCTCCCTCTGAAGGGGTCGGAGACATATTGTTTTAGCCCTGGTCGTCTGACTGTCTGTCCGTCTGTCACAAATCGTGTCCCCTCAATAACTCTGTAACCGATTGAAATAATTTCACGAAACTAAGTAAAAATATAAAGCATCATCAGAAGACATGCAGAAAGCAAGACCGGTAACTCCACATACATTTTTTACATAATAATACCCCTTTGAAAATTTTAGTATGGTAATCCTGTCCGCTCAATAACTGTAACAGATTGAGATAATTTCACAAAATATGGTACACTTTTTATGGAATTATTCCTCTTTGTAAATTTAAGAATGTAAATTATGTTTGTTCTTTAAAAACCTTAAAACTGTAATAAATATTTTCAGCAATTTTATACAAATATAAAGCATCATCAGACAATGTGCAGAGAACAAGATCCATATGTTCTGTATCTTAAAAACCTAAAGAGATATTTTCATGAAATTTACACAGATGTGAAGGAAACAAGACAGTTATTCCGGATTTTTTGGAGTTATCCCTTTTGAGCATTGAAAATAGTACATTTTGCCCTTTTGAGCATTGAAAATAGTACATTTTGCTTTATTTCAAGATATTTTCATGAAATTTTGTTCAATTATAAAGCATCATCAAATGATGTGCAGAAAAACAAGATCAGTAGCTCTGCCTACATTTTTAATGCAATTATGCCCCTTTGTAATTTTTCAGTATAGAAATGGTGTTCCCTCTGTAACTTTATAACCGTTGAAGATATTTTTACAAAACTTGGTTCAAATATAAACCATCATCAGAAGATTTGCAGAGAAAAGAACCCTACATCCACCTACATTTTTCACAGACATATAAATTTTGGCCTAAACATCGTTATATACATCCATCTTAAGAACTAGCCATATCAAGTGGATGGGAACGCACGTATATAGGTAACACCTATTTAATTCATATTAAATTATATGTATTAGACTATAATGACTGGTGTGCCATTTAAGTATTATTCTCACTGGCGCCAGAGTCCCAATATTGTCCGCCGAACGGTAAATGTACATGTAGATCTAGGTCAATACTGTCAAATCTATTAATAACCACAATGGCAAGGCAATGATTTTCAGAGTGACCCAGTTTCGACCCGTTCAATGTTTTTATATTTCAGCTGTTGCATCAGGATGCTGGTTAGGATCAATAGCCCTTGGATAGATCTTTCTGCTTGGCTAATTTGTTTTAATGCAATTGCCAAGAAACGTACGTTCTACCTGTTATAATTCCTTTTTTCTGTCGCTCGTCGTTTTTTCTCGACGCGTTTCCCCATCCAGCTTCCGGGTCACGACCATTCCGGGCGACCCTGGCTCGAGGTGATTTTTTTGGAGCCATCTGATTGGACGGAATTTGAATGTTGTTACAACGGCCGTTTCTTCTAATTTGAAGGTTAAAAAGAGTCATGAATGCAGAAAGAGAAATGACAGCCCAAAAGGCTTTAATTATACCATGGTAATATATTTGAAGGGATTTCGTAATAATTTTATTGGCGATTATGCTAACTTCTTGAATAGAATAGAACAGTGCACTGTTAGTGAATAGAACAGATCGGGAAAGTTGGGGGGGGGGGGGGGGGGGGGGCGAACTACAGAACAGAATGTAACAGGCTTTACTCTTTTTTTCAGTCATTGGCGCAAACTATCATGTGCGAAAGTATTAACCCAGCTATCACACAACGTTGAATCAACACTGTATCAGCGTTGATTCAATATCATGGTGCTGAATCAACGCTGATTCAATGTTGATTCAACGTTATGTGCCCGGCTTGAACATACTTGGATGGATGACTGGCGATTTGATGTCCCTTTTAAAGTATTTCAGTCACATCAGGACGATGGAATGGTGATAATGAAAGGCTGTGTGCAGCTGAAGACTGTTTATGATTTGATTGATTTCAGCCTCCAGCGGGTCTCGAACACTGAAGACTGTTTGCGGTTTGATTGATTTCAGCCTCCAGCGGGTCTCAAACCCAGGACTGCTAGATCAGCAGGCCAACGCTTAATCTACTTGGAAAAACTGTTACGATAATTGGATAAAATTTTTGCGATGTTCTGCCATTGTTATTAACATACTGGACAGACCAAAACTTATATGCAATACAGCAGAATTACGTGGAATGGACACATCTTGTTGCACTACTTCCTTTCGGTTATTTACACTGTCCAGTATATTGTAAATGACAATTTACTTGTATGACCAGTCGTGTACATACTGGAAGTAAAAAAAAATAATACTGAAGATGTTTTGTCCTTTTTACTAGTATTCTAATAAGCGTAAAATACTGGGAAACACTGGAGAATAGTTGTTGTTTATATGATGGAAAGAGTGATCAAGGAAGTGAACTCGAGTTTAGTGAGTGAATTCGGGTTTAACGTCCAATCAAAGCATCTATATAGGTCATGTGTAGAAAGACAAACAGTTGGTCAAATCAGTATTTTTCATTCGCTTAAATAGTGAAAGTACTGATTTTACAATATAGGTCAGACTGGGAGATACATGTCGCTACTAGTATATTCTTTTTTCTTCAGTATTTTCCAGTGTTGATAATTAATATTCTGTGATTTATAAAAAAAAAATTAAAGAGTAACTACACTTCAGGAACTGACTGAATCAGATCCCAAACCCTATCCCCAACATCAAAGGGAAAGATTGACAAAGACATCCCAACAAACAATAAATTACAAGTGATAAGCCGAGTCAGCAGCTCTTTCCCAAATAGGTGGCAACTCAGCTATCTTTATTGAATCCCAAATAGGTGGCAACTCAGCTATCTTTATTGAACTAAATAATTTAGACCAACAGAAGGGTTACAACAGACTAAGCAAATTATACAAAAAACATTTAACAACTATTTTTACCTATTTTCTATTTTTATTATAGAGGGTTAAAATGAGAACACAATAAATTAAACAGCACCGAACATAAAACAATACTGTAAGTAACAATACTAGGATGTATCAGTATAGTAGGTTTGGATCCAGTGAGACTAATTTAAGCTCGCTCTCTACCAGCGCCCCTCCCAGTAATCTATTACTGACCGTTCCAAGGCGGTAATTCTGTTGTGGTTCCTCAATGTTACATGCTATGCCCGCTTGTCAATGGTCATCTAACAATATGGTCATCTTAATAGCTGCTCATTTTGCTTTCTGTTTGCTTTGTAATTAAAACAAAAAATAGTTTAAAATAGATGTTTTTTGTGAAGTTTTGTCAATTTATATGTGTTGTTCTTTCCCGTTTGGTTTTGAAGGCGGGGTGTGGGATCTGATTGTATTAATTCCAGATCTTAATGCCTATCTTTTTACCTTACATACTGGTAATAGCAGTATATTCATGACAGTATTGAATCATATTTGGTATTAATATAATACATAACAATACTGGCTTTATCAGTATTCTTTGTAAAGATTACTGGTGCAATATAGGAAAATTTACTGAACAAGGTTAAACTAGGCAACCGGTATTCCCGGTATTTTCTATTGTTTCACTTACAGGAAAATACTAGCAAATACTGGATGGATGACTTGCGATTTTACGTCTTTTAAACAGTATTTTAGTCATATCAGAACGATGGGAGGAAGGTAATCAAAGGTAGTGTCCACTGGAACCCCATTTACGGTTGGAAAGATTTCTGCCTGCAGCCTGTCTGGAACCCGGGACTGCTAGATCAGTAGGCCCGTGCTAAACCTTCTGAGCTAGCGGGGTTCCCTAGCAAATATTGTAAATACTGATTTTTTTTCTTTTTGCACACAATGTTGTCCAAAATATTGGTCCACCTAGTGATGCGATTGCCAGCTTTATACGAAAACGGATATATATATAAATTGTAAAAATGGTATCTAACTATTTTATGAGGCGTTCTGCAAGGCTCATATATAGTACCATATCTATTATATATTACCATATCTATTATATTGTAAAATTTGTGTTCGACAAAATTCATGTATCTTTATATATGAATTTTGTCAAACACCAATTTTACAAAATAATAGCTATGGTAATAGATATGAACCTTGTAGAACTCCCCATATAAGAAAGGTGACATTTTCACAAGTTATTATACTATTTTGCAGGCTACAAGAAACATATATGGCTGTGCCTGGAACAGTTCATATAAGTGCCAGTGACGTGTACGAAAACTACACAGCACATATGAAAGCTAATTTTTCAAGTACAGATCTCCTGTCTAAGACTCAAGTTACTATGATAGTGAAACAAATTTTCCCTACAGTTGTTGTAAAGAAACAACATGGCTTGCCAAATTACATAGGACTTCGGTTGAACTTTGATGTGGGAAATCCTTGTGATAAAGAAGATATAATTAAAATTGCCACAGACACTGGCTTCCACACACTCGCCATAAATGACACATATCTGTTATTCGGTTGTTACACAGGGTATGTGGTAAATAACAATGAACAATTGAAAACGGTGAAAACAAAAAAGGCAATACTGTTACTGTGTCGATTGGTGTTAGACCAATCGCTATGTCCGACATTGGGCTTGAAAATATTTCACCATGTACCAGCTTAAAGACAAGAATTCTGTTTCATACGGTAAAACATTCTCACGTATGCTGCGGCAAATTAGTACACTCCAAACTACATATGTCTAAAAACGGTTTAGTTCAGGAGTGGGTAAAATCTAATGATGAAAAGTTATGAGCTGACGCTTTCTTCGCAGAAATGTCATGGCGTTGTTCCATTTACAAATAACATTCCAGTTTGCACTGTTTGCCAACAACAGAAACTAAGCTCTCTGATAGGTCCAGTGTCATTGTCCAAAAAAGAAGAAAACAGAGAAACATTATTGAGGTCTTTATTTCCAGGTGCTACAGAAAGTATGATTAACTTTTTAACATCTCAAAGCGACATTTGCAACGCATCTGGCAAAGATCCAAGGGGTCGCCGATAGGACAGGGGTATTATTCAAGTAGCGCTTACACTTTGCAACCGCAGTCCACAATGGTACTCTTCCCTTCGGGATAGTGGGATGTTATTCCTTCCTTCAGAAAGCCTGTTACAAAGATATAAGAATTGTTTTCTTCAGCAACCAGGATTGAACGAGAATCTGTTTGCTTGGATGCATACTGAATTTAACAAAATTAAGACCGACAATCACGGTGGCCTTATTTAAGACGAGATGTCCGTGCAAGAAGACTTGCAAATGTCATTCGGTAATGGAAAAAAATTAGTTGATGGTTTAGTTGACATGGGTGAATTAATTCAGAATATATCTACACTTAACTCTCAAAAGCAAGAGGTTAAAATCGCCACCCATGTAATGTAGTTTATATTTCTGTCATATGACGGATTTAGATTTCCGTTTGCATACTTCCCAACGGTGGGAGCAAATGCCCCTGAATTGTACTTAACTGTATGGGAGTCAATCTCAAAGCTCGCTGCATACGACTTCGTAGTTGACTATGTTTGCTTTGACGGTGCGAGTAATAATCGCGCCTTTCAATTTATGCATTTTTAGCTCACCTGGCCCGAAGGGCCATAGTGAGCTATTGTCATACCAATGCGTCCGGCGTGCGTCGTGCGTCGTCCGTCAACACCTACAAACAAATATTCAAACATCTTCTTCTGTAAAAGTACTGGTCCCATGGTTCTCAAATTTCACATGGAGCATGACCTGACTCCAGGGTCTCAGAATTGTAAAATTGGGTCCGGTTGAAAATCCAAGATGGCCAGCAAAAACAACAAAATAAACTTCTTCTCCAGAACCACTGGGTATATTTGTCTGAATTTTGGCATGGAACATCAGTGAAACCTTGGTATTCAAAATTGTAAAAATGAAAAAAATCTGTAGTGGAGTTTTGTCACAGTGACCTACTTTCTGTTTACGTGTGTAATTTTGCTCAAATGCCAATGTCAAAAAATGACCATTTAAACAACTTCAAACAACTTCTTCTCTAAAACCACTGAACCCATGGATCTCGAATTTCACATGGAGCATGACCAGACAGCAGGGTTTTAAAATTATAAAATTGGGTCAGGTCAAGAATCCAAGATTGCTGCCGTTACTAAAAATAGCAAAAACAACAAAATCAACTTCTTCTCCAGAACCATTTGGTATATTTGGTTGAAAGTTTGCATGGAACATAAGTGGGACCTTGGTATTTCAAATCGTAAAAATAAAAAAAATCTATATCGGAATTAGGTCACAGTGACCTACTTAGCGTTTACAAGGCTGATTTTGCTCAAATGTCAATATCTAAAAAAAATGCAACCAATTCTGACCAGATTTGGTCAGAAATGGTTCTTGAATGGAATTATTTCAATTTTGTGCCAGTTGACTATCCAAGATGGGCACCATGGGGCCGTTACTAAAAATAGCACAAACATAAAAATGACAATTACTCAAGAACCCTTGAATGGAATTGGACCAATTTTGTGTCAGAATGTTCCTTGCATGAAGACGTTTCGATTAATTGCAATTTGGCATTCCAAGATGGCCGCCATCTGGTGTTACTAAAAATAGCACAAACATAAAAATGACAATTACTCAAGAACCCTTGAATGGAATTGGACCAATTTTGTGTCAGAATGTTCCTTGCATGAAGTCGTTTTGATTAATTGCAATTTGGCATTCCAAGATGGCCGCCATCTGCCGTTACTAAAAATAGCACAAAACATGAAAATGACAATATCTCAGTAACCGCTGAATGGAGTTTGACGAAATTTGTGTCAAAATGATTCTTGCATTGAGATGTTTCAAAAATATCTAACTGTAGACCAGTCATATTGGCCTCTGTTACTAAAAATAGAAAAATGTGAAAATTAGACAATCTCAATGGAATTGGGTTAATTTTGTGTCAGATTGGTCCTTTCACTAAGCTTTTTCGATTTTTTGCATTTTGGCATTCCAAGATGGCTGCCATCTGCCGTTACTAAAAATAGCACAAAACATGAAAATGACAATATCTCAGTAACCGCTGAATGGATTTTGATGAAATTTGTGTCAAAATGATTCTTGCATTGAGATGTTTCAAAAATATCTAACTGTAGACCAGTCATGTTTACCTCTGTTACTTAAAATAGAAAAATGTGAAAATTAGAAAGTCTCAATGGAATTGGACCAAATTTGTGTCAAAATGGTCCTTGCATGAAGGCTTTTCAATTTTTTACATTTTAGCAATCCAAGATGGCCGCCATCTGCCATTACTAAAAATAGTACAAAACATGAAACTGGCAATATCTCAGTAACCCCTGAATGGATTTTGATGAAATTTGTGGCAAAATGATTCTTGCATTGAGATGTTTCAAAAGAAAATATATAAAGACCAGGCAAGTTGGCCTCTGTTACTAAAAGTAGCAAAATGTGAAAATGAGAAATTCTCAGTGGAATTGGACCAATTTTGTATCAGAATGGTCCTGTTGCACAATAGCCAGGTGAGCGATATCAGGCCCATTTGGGCCTCTTGTTCTGATAAAGATGCAAAGCTAAAAAACTTCACCACACCTAACCCATACAGTAAGTCTGAATCTGTAACATTAATGATGGATTACTCTCATAATATTAAGAAATTACGGAACAGTATACATGCAAGTGATGATCATCCATACTGTAAGCGCAAACTTGAAATGAATGGCTATTATATTATTTGGGATCACTGGATAAAAGCTTTCTGTTGGGATATGTCTAGCAACTCAATGCGAATCCATAGGCATTTGACTAATGAGCATATCTTCTTAAGCAAGACTTCAAAGTTGAGAAATCATCTTGCAGAAGATGTTTTAAACGGAGATATGTTGTACCTAATGAAAAAGTACAAAGAATCACTGGCCGATGGTAATCACCTGAATAAGACCATTGAGTTGCTAGAGTACACCAGTAAAGTAATCGAAATATTCAGAGATCGTCGTCCACTAGCTGATATTAATGATCAACGCCTGAAAGAACTTAAATCTTTCGAAATCTGGCTTTCCGCGTGGTACACCCATGTTGACGCACTTCCTGACATTTCCCAGTCAGAAAAAAAAGCAAAAGATTCATAAGTCGAGAAACAAACAGTGATATAATTAGTATGCTGCGAGGGTTTTCCGAGATCTGCAGAAACAGAATAATCAAGCAGAAACGCAGTGTAACACCGGCTGGTGTCAACAGCGACGTAGTTGAGAATTTTTTTGTCAAACGGGGAGCGGTCTGCCATGGCTCCAATGCCAATCCAACAGTACATCAATACAAATATGGCGTGAACTCGGTAATTTTAGGTCAGACGGTTATCTCGAAAAAAAGCAATGCTGGTTCAAAGAGGAAGTCTGTCGAACCTTTCAGCTTGTCAAAACCAGAACCTTTCTCAAAAAGCAGTGTTTATGGTATTTTCATGATACTTCACAGATATGTAGAACAGGTCATGACGATGTGTCACGAGCAAGAATGACAACTCTTGTTTTCTTACTTTTTGAGTTATTTCCCCTTGATGGTTTTAGTTGTTATTTCGTGTCCGCTCCATAACTTCAATACCCTTTGGAATATTTTCATGATACTTCACATTTATCTAGAACAGGTCATGCTGATGTGTCGCGAACAAGAATGACAACTCTTGCTTTCTAATTGTTTGAGTTATTTCCCCTTGATGGTTTTAGGTGTGATTTCGTGTCCGCTCCATAACTTGAATACCGTTTGAAATATGTTTATGATACTTCACAGATATGGAGATCAGATCATGATAGTTTGTCTCATGCAAGAATGACAACTCTTGCTTTCATACTTTTCCGAGTTATTTCCCTTTGGAAGTTTGAGCTGCAGTTTTGCGTCTCTGCTCTTTATCTGTATAACCCTGGCCTGCTCCACAATTTTAATACCCTTATACCTTTTAGAATTTTGATGATCATGCCTCATGACATCCTATTAGTGTTCCTAACTCAATGTGACTCTGTCACACCCCTCCCCCCTCCCTCCCCCCCCTCCCCCCCCCCCAACAATTTTTTTTTTTGTTTGTTTTTTCAGATTTGGATTCTTTGTCCAAATTCACTTACAGAGAACTCCAAATTAGATTTGTAGGGCTTGTACTTTAGAAGTTATTCACACATTTTGAAATGTTGAATGTATCATATGCAATACATTGTCTACACGGTTGCTTTTTGAAATTTTATCTCTTTTTAGCAATCTGGCATACTGTTAGATAATCATGCATCTGTTCATCAGATAATGTCAATAAGGAGCATAAAAGAATGACAGTATACTATTTATATGCGTTTTGAAGTGCACCCTGTTTAGCAAGGCACAGGGGCCTTTGGTCGGGGGATTTGCCATCTCCTCTGATGGCTATTTTTGAGAAAGGTTATAATGATAACCAGAGGACCAGTTAAATCACTGCCATCTGGTCCTGTCGACCATTTGGGTTTTGGACTGTACCATAAATCCTGCCAAAGGTATTTATTTTTGCAATTTCACAAGCAAATTGTTCGTTTTAAAAGTGGCTTCTTTAACAGATATATGCCATCTTTATTTTAGGTACTTCACTGGAGAAATACAAACATCCAAAACAGAAACATTGAGACTGGTATGCTTTGCTCCTAATCAACATGCAATTCAAAAGAGCGCAGAAAGATCACCAGAAGCCTTCACCTTGAAGGATGCTTTGATTAGTCCATCAAAGGAAGGGAAGCTAGAAGTCAAAATGACAAGAACTACCACTATCACAAAGAGCAAACGAAGATTGGAATTCTCAAAATCCTATATGAACTTGATGCCATCTGACAATGCAGAGCCTGGACAAAAGATCAACACACTAACCTCACAGTAGCCAAAAAATCATTTGTACCAATTTTTCATAACAGACATAAGACTCAGAGCTACAGATAAGGTAGGGTAGGGGTTTGGAGATAATTCTGACACAATGTTTCTTGTTTCTCAATGAAAACATACGCCGTGACCCTTCATTTATATATCATAGAAGTTAGAACTGTCTTAGCAAGATAGATGTAATGAGGGTTTAGGTTGTATGTTTTTAAAGGAACAAATATGGAAAATTATCGTTAAATTGTCTTTGTTACCACTTCTTACCTGGAACACTTCAAGACCTTTTAATTTTTGACAGATTGAAAATGTTTTTATATTTCAAATGCTAGTTTATGCCTGAAATCTTTAGAAATAAAAGGTTTCGAAAATGTTATAGAGATTTTCACATATGCTTAAGCTTTTTTCTCCAACTCTCGTAATGGCATAAAATTAGAACATTTCCATAATTGAAAGCATTAAGCAAAAAATTAATATTCATTTGAGTTGTTGTTTCATTAGAAGTAAACTTTATCAGATGAAAATGCTAAATTTTACGAGCACAGTTACAATTGTGGCGAGTCATGCCCACAATTACAAGGAAGATTGCATAGATTTTCTTGAATATTTTACTGCTGTCGGTTTTAGTTTCACTGCAGTCATGGACGAAACAGTTAGAGAATACTTGACGAAAAACAACCAGCTTCAAGTAATTAATGATCTTGATGCTTTGGAAGACTTCATGATCATACAGAAACAATTTGACATAAAATGTATAAAGATGGTGAAATAATAACATCTCTGACAAATGCATCTTCCCTGGCATCTTCATCAGAAATGTCTTAAATCATTTCATCCCAAATCTCAGTTGACAGTATTCCTATTCATTTACAAATGTACATTTAATATTTTCACCCAAAAATGTCATGAAACCCTTTTTGCAGGTTTTCTCATATTGGCCCTCATGTAACCATTTTGCATCATCACCAGACATTCACAAATATTTCTCCGCAGAGATGCACTTTTTGTCATGCATGTAGGTAATTCCTAAACCATATCATGCTTTGTAAGTTGTTAATACTCCTATCCGTCGGCTTGTTTCATTGCCCAGTTGTCCAGGACAAGTCTAAAATAAGTTTTAGTTCACTTGCCCAGAAAAATGCATTGATTGTATGGTAAACATTATTTGAACCATGTCGAGCAGGTCAGTTTACCTAACCACTCTTTTCATGTGCAAACTTAGGACATAAGCAGTTAACCATTACAGTATGCCAAGTTGCCAATGTTCTGATGGCAATTAACACCTTGCATCTCAGTCTACCAAGCAAAAGTGTGATTAGGTAAACTGGCTGGCTCAGCATGACCTGAATAATACTGACTGGGCCACAAAACTACAGACCAATCAGTTATGTGTACAAACAAATTAAAACAGAACCAGCATTCAGTGTACAGGTTCAGATTAGCCATTATCCTTTAGGTGCCCGATTTAAATAATAGGCATTTTTTCAAACCTTAGGCACACAGGCCAAAATTTAGAGAAGTGCCTGTGAGCCTGTATCATTTGTGTGCTTTTGCATATAATGTGAATATACTTATAGGTACAAAAATACCTTATTCCAATTTATACTGATCAATTTTATTTTTGCTGACAATATATGTACACCCAGTTTACTAAAGTCCATATTTCACTAGTCACACAATTTTTATGGTAAGCATGCCATACAAATTTGCTATTTGTTTATCATATATGAAAGTGGCATACCAAACTGAGTAAAAAATCATGTCAAAGAGAAAAGAAAAATAATTTGTGTCTCATATGTAACAGTTTCTGATATACATGTATTGTTTGTATGTTTTAATGCTGTGGGTTGATATATATTGCCCTCGTGAAGTGACCTGGCAGGGCGGAGCTAGCGTTATGGATCAGTGCATTGTCAAACAGGTAATTCCTATTTTCGCCAACAATCGGAAAAAATATCCGTACGACTTCGTTAATCCTCGGCTTTCTTGTTATAAGTAATCACAGTATTTTAACCAAATCATCTACAAAGCGTCGTGGTGTAGTGTATCTGTAGTTGGATTGCAAAGACATTCAGTGCTACGATCTAGGACACCCAGTGCTACGATCTAGCATGAGAGCAAACTTTTTTTCTCTCCTTTTTTTTTTTTTATTTTCAAACTTTATTTTCATTTCATATTTATTTATTTTAATCATTTCATTTTAGGAGAAAAGACATTTCCAGTAATTTCTTTCGCTCGAGATAATTCAAAGGGTTAGAGTTCGACATGTCACAATTTGTAGACACCCTGAAACTGAAAAGTGAATACCAAATCAGAAATTATTTATTCACTCATCGTTTGCTTGTGCATGCATATCACTTTTCTCAAGTATAAAATACCATAATCTACCAAATGCCCTCGTACATATTTCTGGGCATAATCAGACAAACAAAACCTCTGAAGATTTTCCTTTTTTATTATGAGCATAAAGTATATGGAGTAATCGAAACTAACGGAGATTTCTGTCAGGCAAAATAATCATTTGTTACCTGAAAACTTAAAAAGAAAGAATAAAAAAAAACTTTATAATTTTAGGTATATTCGCCCTTGGGCCCTTATAAGATACAAAAAAACATTAGCACGTCTAGCAGAGGTCCAATACACCAACGAGGCTTTACTCATTTGTGAGATATAGCTAACAGTTATAATTCATGCATGATACGCGATGATTAACGAATACTTACGAATATCTTTCCGATTGGTTACGAAAATGTTGCTTTACCTATTTCATAATGCATTGAACCAAATCGATAGCTCCGCCCTGCCAGGTCACTTCACGTGGGCAATACCTTTAGTAAAATTAATATAAACTGCCTTTTAAAAGTTCCTTCACACACCATTTTCTCTCTTGATGATACCTGCATTACCAAGCAGTTATACACTATTTATTTTACATTATGGTAAGAAAAGTAGGTTTAACAGATTTTGTAGCATATATACTATGCAAAATATATTTAGCAAATTTTTATATTTTGCAATTTTTCTCATTACTGAAGTACAACATTGTGCGAAATTAAATTGAATTGAAAGGAACCGTATTTGGGGCTTAAGATACCATGGGATTACAGAAGCGATCTTTAAAAACGATATTAGGGAAAAGCGATAAGCGCGGAAGGGGTCGTTAGCCGAAATTCGCACCCATTGAAAACCAACATAAAAATGGTAAGCATGTGATTACTTCACTTTCTCCATTCGTTATTAAAAAAGTTTTACAAAGTAATGCCCTTTCACGACTGCTCTGTATGAATGAAATAATGTTGAATGTACGTAAAATGTTATATCACTGAATTATTGTTAAATGACTAAAGTATTGTTAAGGGTTTGTAAAGATAACTGTGTTGTTTTAAATAGGAAGAAGACACAAGCATAATAGATTCACTTTATATTATTAAAATTGTCATTTCTATAACTTTAGCATAGAAGCTGAAATGTACTTAGAGAATCCTGATACATGGAGGTTGTTTATCTTGGCAATGAAGCAAGTCAGATTTGAACTTTTGACATCACATGTTTAAATATCAAACTGTGTATTGTTTTAATTCTCACAGCTGTGCTTACATGTTTTATTGGAATTGTTATAAAATCTGTCATATTTGATAAGTATTTTCACAAGCATGCCAATCTAACTCTAGTGCATGTTTAGGGTTATGCAGCTGCAGAATCTTTTGTTAACATTCTTTAAGTTCATTGTGCATTTTCACACGTAATTAAGGGGTTCAACATGATTATTGGGAGTGCTCTTTCTTACAGGTCAAGCAGACATGAGCATTCTTACAATTTGGTCTGTTACATCCTTTTACGGAATTGAAGTTATTACAAATTTCCTGACCATTGAACTTGACCCGGGTTCTCCCCCCTGACATCCACAGTTGGGGAATAAGTCCTTCTGAATAGTTCCCTTATTCAACTGATTCGGACAAAAGGGAGACAGATGCATAGCACTCTGACACAAGTTACACAAATTAGCGCTCTGATTAACGAAAATGATTGCAAATAGTTTGTTATTTTGCACTGACCAGTCAACTTTCTTATTTGAGAATCTAAGATGAGCCATAGATACCATGATTACCACCTACAATACAGTAGTGACTGATGCAGCCAGTGAGATACTTGGGAAGGAACGTCGCAGGAAAAAGCCATGAGTCACTAGAAATGTTCTCGACCTCTGTGATGAGAGGAGAAATTTGACGAAGAAGAGGTATGAAGCAGGAGGAGCAGAAGAATACAGGGAAGCAAACAAGAGGATTCAGAAGGCAGTGAAGAAAGCGAAGGAGGACTGGATAGGTAGTCAGTGCGAGGAGATCGAAACTTGCCTGAACAAAAACAACAGCAAGAAAGCATACCAGCTGGTGAAGGATCTAACTTCAGAGAAACAGGGCAGATCCACAACTATCCAGGACAAGTCTGGGAAATGCCTTACAGTAGAACAAGAGATTCTCAGCAGATGGACAGAATATTGCTCAGAATTATACAACCATGAGACTGATGGTGACTACGGTTCTGGACTGCAGTCAGCCCCCAGATGAAGATCAACAACCGATCCTTCGTGAGGAAGTTGAGATTGCAGTAGCAGCGCTGAAGAAGGGAAAATCTGCCGGAGTTGATAATATACCAGCAGAACTTGTTCAAGCGGGAGGGGAGACCATGATTAATGTTTTAACAGATATCTGTAACAGGATCTGGAGAACAGGAGAATGGCCTACCCCATGGACTCAGTCGCTGATTATTACTCTCCCTAAAAAGGGCAACCTACAGCTCTGCCAGAACTACAGAACCATCAGTCATTCAAGCAAAGTCATGCTGAAAGTTATCTTGAACAGGCTTAAGCCACAAGCCGAAGAGATAATCGCTGAGGAACAGGCTGGGTTCCGAGCAGGAAGGAGCACCACAGAACAGATCTTCAACCTTAGAATCCTGTGTGAAAAGTATCTCCAACATCAGCAGAATCTGTACCATGTCTTCATTGATTTCAAAAAAGCCTTTGACAGGGTATGGCATGCAGCCTTATGGGCCACCATGAGGAAGTACAATATCAATGCAAACCTAGTTCGCACCATTGAGCAGCTATACGACAAGGCTACAAGTGCAGTCCTGATAAATGGCAGAACAGGAGAATGGTTCAGAACAACAGTTGGAGTAAGACAAGGATGTCTTCTGTCACCCACCCTCTTCAACATTTTTCTCGAACGGATCATGTCCGATGCTCTGGAAGAACATGACGGAAAGGTTAGCATAGGCGGCAGAAATATTACCAACCTGCTGTTTGCCGATGACATAGGCGCTCTTGCTGAGGAAGAGCAGGAACTAGAAGCTCTAGTTGAAAGTCTCGACCAGACCTGCACAAGGTATAAGATGGAGATCAGTGCTGAGAAGACCAAACTGATGACAAACAGCGCAGATGGCATTCAGAAGGAGATCAAGGTAAAGGGGCAGAAGCTGGGTACTGTAAGCAGCTTCAAATACCTTGGAGCAGTTGTCTCAGACGATGGCTCAAAACAGGAGGTTCTCTCAAGGATAGCACAAGCCACTTCAGCTCTTGCCAAGCTGAAACCAATTTGGAGAGATAACAACATATCTCTTGGATCAAAGGTGACACTTATGCGCTCCCTTGTCATTTCCATATTTCTGTATGCCTGTGAATCATGGACCTTGACAGCAAAGTTAGAGAAAAGAACGCAGGCCTTTGAGATGAGATGCTACCGAAGGTTACTGAACATTTCGTACAAGGACCATATCACCAATGAGGAGGTTCGCAGGAAGATCCAAGCAGCCATTGGAGAATATGATGAACTCCTGACGCTGGTCAAGAAACGGAAACTAAGGTGGTTTGGCCACGTCTTAAGGTCTTCTGGTTTAGCAAAGACAATTCTTCAAGGCACAGTGAAAGGAAAAAGAAGAAGAGGTGGGAAGACAATATCAAGGAGTGGACTGGAATGGATTTTGCCAGCTCAACTAGGGCAGCTGAAGACAGGACAAGGTGGAAAGGGATTGTTTTGAAGTCAGCTGTGGTGCCCCAACGACCTAGTAAGGTTATGGGATAGAATAGAATAGAATAGAAGATGAGCCGCCGCCTGGGCCGAAAACACTTTGTGGTAATCGTAGAAACCCTTCCCATGTTAATTTTATGAGTAACTACACTTCAGGAACTGACTGAATCAGATCCCAAACCCCGTCCCAACATCAAAGAGAAAGATTGACAAACACATCCCAACAAACAATAAATTACAAGTGATAAGCCGAGTCAGCAGCTCTTTCCCAAATAGGTGGCAACTCAGCTATCTTTATTGAACTAAATAATTTAGACCAACAGAAGTAGTGTAGGCCGCTGTGTCGAAATTTGGGCTCCCGTGTGCATTTTTTGGTAAAAGTGTTTCCTATCGATTTTCAGGTTAAAAAATATATGCCATTTAAGGAAACAGATGTTTCCAATTTTTTCTTGCAGTATTAACGTCACAGTGACGTCACAAAGTGACGTACCGTGTTTTCTGATGAACCAAAGAGCACATATCTGATGTGTTTATCTACACCTAAAATAATCGCATTTTTGTGGTGTTTATTGTCTTGAAGTGGTTGAAAACGCCTATAAGAGGACAAAAATGAAATTTTTGATTCAATGGACCTCAATTTAACGTCAAACTGACGTCGGTTTGACGTCGGAATGCGGAAAAAAACACATATGCGTAGAAAAAATGTAAATCTGCGTGCGCCATGCAATTTAAATCAAATTAAAGCACAAATGTATGTTTCTGGCTATATTATTGTCTCATAAAATGGTATGAATAATTTAATAAAACAAAATCATATTATAACATGAGTACATGTACAGGGTGTTAAGAAAGTTCGTAGACATTATTTAAACTTACACTAAAAGCTGATTCTAATGCACTTACAAATATAACGCGACTTCTGATTGGATAACGTCAAAAATTTGCGACAGTATATTCTGCGATATACTGTCGCAAACCCGACGTCATTAAGTAACGTCGCTTCTCATTGGCTGACGTTTGGTTTTATGTTGCTGACAGAGCTTGCAATGGTTCAAACTAGTACATAATGAAAGGTGAAAATGTTAAAAAGTGCATTAGAATGGGGATAACTGCATTGAAAATTGTTATTTGGGGAGGTAAATCATCGGTTTTATGGTCGCAAATTGCGTTTTACGGCTCCGCTGGCGCGTCGCCATAAAACGAAATTTCCGACCATAAAACCGATGATTTACCTCCCCAAATAACAATTTTCAAGACAGTTATCCCCTAAATAATGTTATGATTTTCGCAAAACTTTGTAAGTGTGATATAGGAAGCACTACCAAAGATATGCAACATATAAATTCTTTTTTTGATTTCAAAAGGACGAGAAAATCTGAATTGCCATGGACACACCCTCTACAGGGCTGACAATGGGGAAGGCAAATTTTTGATTTGCATTAGAGTTTGGCATCTTAAGAGCTTGTTTTTTTCAAAGCTAATAAAAATATTTAAGATGTTTTAAAAAAAAGTACTGGCATGGCAGGAAATATTTTCGTGATTTTTTGCACTTAGTATATCTGATTTTTCGACGGTTTAAAATTACTACGGAATTTCTGACTAAATCGAAAGGGTACCCCCGTTCTCAAGTGAAGCTTTAAATTTAAGGGGGTAGGGATACAATCTCTATCAGTATTTGTAAACAGAGAGGCGTTTTGCAGATATCTTTTAACCTCTCGTTATTAGATTTGTTCTCACATCGAGCATAAACATTTGATCTGATTTTTCTTTTGATATTGTTTTGCAAAATCAGTCTTAACAAATCACTCTTTAGATTTAACTTCACATTCATTTTTCATTGAATTTTACACTAAAACTTGGTTGTTTCGAAACAAATAAGGTAAGAATATGAAATTGTGTAGAGAACTCTTTAAAATATTTTGTACTGGGGTGAAACCCCCTGAAATTAACAAATTGTCTTGTCATTTAGATGAATTATTGTCATAGAAATGCGATTTTACCAACACATTTGCATAATTTGACTTTTTGGTGGTAAAATTTCAAATATATTATAATTTTCAGATACACCACAAACATTTCGAAATTTTATTCTTGTCTCCCGTATCTCTACGAGCCACTCCATGATATACATGATTTTATGTCAAATTATGATTTCAAGTTTCGTTTCAGATGTTAATTATCCCCACCCTACTTTGCAAAAATTATTGCCTCATCTGATTTTTCCTGTCAATGAACCATCTGTCAAAATGTGCATGCTGTCTACGATTCCTTACAAACTGTAACTAATAAAATACTGTTTGGCCTAGTCTCTATCATTTCAGTTAGTTTTAAAATGATGATTCACTGCGGGATAAAAATAAATAACAATTTAATGTGCCTCGTCTTTATGCGTAGAATCCATAATAAATACAAGACCACTTTGACACCTTGGGGTATGAATGGCTAATTTTGTAATGGTAAAGTGCGGTTGTAAAAGTTGTTACATTGTGGATCCTTTAGTACTGAATAGTTCTTGAAACCTGTAAAGTTTTAAGATTTAATGAACGTAACTTCTGGAGTTATAAGCAATATTGTAATGTCTTCGAACTTTCTTAACACCCTGTATATTGACGTTGCATGAACCTGGTCATTAGAAAAGCTGCAAAACCGCTCTGTTGGGCCAGCCATTCAGAATTCTTCGAAAGAGCGAACAACGAAAATATCGGTGAGACTGTGCGGATGGGCAGGCTGATTGATATCTTTGCTCGTCATATAGATTGTATAAATCAGGTTATCTCATGATTTGGCCGTACTATATAGACAGATTTATTGCATAAAACTGAATCCAAAAATCTGAAACTGGTTGCAGAAAAGGATCTGTGTTCTTTTATGGCGGAAAGGTTATACACTAAAATGAGCTGCAACGATTTGGCTTTACATCCGGCGAAAAATCAAATCAGCCTCGACATCCGCCCAGTCTGTCCAGTCTTCAATGTCCATATGAAGAAGTTACCCATTAAAAGCACAATCAACCCTATCTGTGTCAAAAAGGTTAGTGTAACGGACTATACATAACACCATTTGTTCTTTGCAATAGACAACGTAGACTTCCTTGAAGAGTCGCCTACCGGTAAGGATACGCCACATGGTACGGCAATTGTTCTGTATCAAAAAGAAATAGAGAAGGATAATAAGAAGGTCTCATCCTTAGAAGTAGAAGGAATCGGAAAGGAGCAGTCCCTGACAGAGACCCAATTCCCTTCATATTGTTACCCTGACAGACAACTAAACTGAAGTTTGAACCAATACGGCAATATACACTGCAACGTCGCCATGGTATGAGTGAAGTATACCTTATATGGGACTTAGCATGGTCAATACTAGTTGCACCAGAGGTGATAATCCCGGTGTAGGTGCTAACATCGCTGTCAAGACGTAGCGCCTTCTTCCGAATCAGAGACAGGATTAGATAAATCAAGTGGCCAAGTGGCGTTAATATCGGAAGTGAGGACCTTGACACAGTAGTTGAAACACACGAAGGTGGATTTTCGGAGTGCATGCCAACATTGAATGCTTATAACTCGTATATTACTACAACAGGAACAAAAACAAATGTAGCCGTTGTTCCTCCTTTGACCCGTCACTCACCGACATCTTGGCCCGGATTATACACTGTTATAAAGACAGCACAGAATATAAGTGTAATGGTAATCGGAGAGGGAAAGCCAACTGTAGTCACGTTAGATTTCGAGTTATATGAGAAAGACCAAAAGCTTAGGTCGAAAAAAGATATGACTGGAAAGTTTGTATTACGGACTGGTGAACTGCATACAGTTTTTTCCGCGTTAAAGGCCATAGGAAGGTATATAGAATGTAGCGGCATCGATCAGCTCTGGCTCGAAGCGGGAATGTATTTACCTACAACGGTCAGACAAATAATATTTTTTATTGAAGGTAAACATCTCTAGAGAGCCATGGAATCCCATATGGTTACTCTGATTACATTGTACAGTCTATTGATACCTGGTTTGTGGGACAATGGATTCGATGGCAAACCAGAGATCGAAAAAGCAGCCTCAGATTTTAATATCAGCGCAAAAAATATACAGGAACCATTGCAGATCAAAGAAGCTCACGTTCAGATGGTAGCGGCAATTGAGCAAGTTGGTTTTCTGACTGACTTGAATCATATTGATGAGCATCTCCGGGGAATGCACTCCTTCCTCAGGAACTACATGAAACAATTTGACTGTATTCTCAGATACATAAGAGCATCACGACAGGGTGAATTGCGATTGCATCTCGCTGCACAGGAGGAGCTATGCAAGTATTTCTTTGCACATGATCATTTGAACTACACGAGGCTTAGTCCCATGTACTGTGCGGAAATACGGAGGTTAGAAAGTTCTGATCCTGAAACATGGAAAGCTTTAGAGGATGGTGGTTTCTGTGTGATAAAGAGCAGTATTCCTTTCTGCTCAATAGGTCCAGATCACGGAATTGAACAAGAGAACCGAAGAATGAAAGTTGTCGGCGGAATCACAGGTATCACGCAGAAAGAGGCAACTCTTGACAATTTTTTCCTTATTGCACCAGAGGTTGCAAGACTTATAAATGAGTTTGGGAATTTGAATGGAGTCAGTATCAAGCAACAGCGCCCCAAGCATCATGACCTTGCTGGAACTGCAAGAATCAGGATATTTTGCAACGCTGAAAAAATGCAAAATCATCCTGTCACAAGGCAAACCGTTTACAGTTCACCGAGATGAAATCGTAAACCTGATGACAAAAGCGGTAATGAAGGATGAAGTTAAAGACAGCATAACGAACAGAGATCAGATTGCACAAGAAGCATTTGAACAGTTTGTAAATGAACGAATAAACACAGATGCGAAATTCTTCTGGGACCCGATGAAAAACTGTCCCCTAAGTTGTTGAGAAACAGTTCAAAGCCAGTGAAAACAAAGATTGGAGAAAAGGTCACAGAACTGCGCGAAGAAAGGAATCTGTTGGCACGGTTTCTCATCATCATGAGAAGCAGACCTGAAATAGACATGAAAGAAGTGATTGGGCAGTATGAATTCTCTGCTGTGCCAAGATCTCTCTTTTCAGCTGATGGTGAGATGCTTCTAGCATACGACAAAGCAAGTATTCTCCATGCATTGGAGGACTTGCCAAAGGAAGAACAGAATCAGCAAGAAGGACAAGAGGCTGAAGTAGCGGCACCTACCCCTTCCGATGCAGGGATGGAGATCAGTGATGGGGATGAAAGTTATAAGGTGCTGATAATAGACGAAATGGCTTAAAGAAGGATGAATCTAGTATGAAGACCTGTCAAGATTTTGCAGAAACATTTATCAGAAGACTTGATATAGAAGCTTCGTCATACTCTGAGGTTCGACTTATTTTCGACAGATATTTAACCTCGTCTTTGAAAGTGAAAACAAGAGAGAAACGAATCGCTGGGAACAAAATCATGTGTCGTGTGAGCGATGTGTGAGCGATTATACAAAACATTGCCAATGTACCCCTCAAGCAGTTTTTGTCCCACATCGATACTAAGGCCGAACTGATAACGTATCTTTCAAAGAAAGCTCTTAGTCGTTTTCAGAAGAAACCTAATACACGGTTTGTTGAAGTCCATGACAAAGTTGCTGAAAGCAATTCTGAAGACTTCTCAGAAGGATCATGAAGACGCAGACACATTGATAGTGCTCCATGCCTTGGATGCAAGTAATTCTAACAGAAAAGTGGATAGTCTGCATGTATTTTCACCTGATACAGATGTTTTTTCATACCCAAAGATGTGCCCAAGCACAGTCTCTATAACAGGGCGCGGACAAACACGACGACAAATACCTCTGAAGAACATTAATGAAAAGCTGGTCAAAGAAAAGGCAGACGGTCTCCTCGGTTTTCGTGCATCTACTGGTGCCGATACATCCGGCCGTTTTGCAGGTAAGACAAAGAAAAAGTGCTTCCAAACTTTCATAACTGCTACCTCAGATGTACTAAGAGCATTCGGGATTCTAGGTAGAGGAGTTGATCTACCATCTACTGAAACAGTCGCCGCTTTAGAAAAAATATTTGCCGCTTGTATTGTCCAAAAGGTTCAGATATTGTGAACATACCGCAATGTAGATGGCACCTATTTTCTCAAAAACACGCAGAAGGAGAAAAACTACCACCAACACTGGTAACTCTACGTCAGCACGTTAGCAGAGCACACTTTATCACTATGATCTGGATGAAAGCTGTTGAACTATCACCAAATAACAAATTACGGGTGGGAGCTTGAGAATGACAGATTTGTGCCTGTAAGATCATCCGGTCTACCTGCGCCACTATCTGTCCTCGTTGTTGTCTTATTGTTTAACGTCCACGGTAAACAGATATGGTCATATCGGGACGGTCAGTTAACTTAACCACACTATTCTTGGACAGGCTTAGACCTCCTAAGCGGTTAACCAGTACTAAGTGCACTTATTTTCACCAGTAACTGACAACTGCCCTTCTTAAATTAGCGGAAAGAGAAATGACAGTAAGTGGCCGGACCGGGTATCGAACCCAGGACCTCTGGCTTATAATTCAGGCGCCTACCGATTGCGCTACGCGGCCTGGCCTATCTGTCCTCGTGCACTTATAAAGTGCTCGTGCATAGCCTCATGCTGCATGAGTTCAGAGTGCAGTTGCATGCATGCAAATATGAAACGCACAGAACTCTGTGGCTGTTCCGATGGTCAAATGTGCAGTATATATTTTCTGTTAGATTGTTGATAAGGGCAAGCAGCCCTCTTTAAAGTTACATCTCATTGTTTTAATCCAAATAATTGAAGAAAACTTCAAAAGGTCATTTGGTGCAATTCAGACATTCAGAGGGTTATTCCTCATTCTATACATGAAAGGTTGATCATAGAGACAAACTATGTCTGTAATATCACTCCGAGGGTCAAGGTATGTCATTTGGACGTTCACTATAACAGGCCGTTCATTTTCGTACTGACGTCATCTTTTTCTCATACTGACGTCACTTTGACGTTAATGTAACCTCTTTAAAAATCTGAATGAGAGTTTATATTCCAAAATCAACATGTCGTCAGTAATATTAACACAACTGATCAAACAATACATGTTTATTCCAGCTGGTATTCATAGCACTCAATTTTTAAGCGTCAAATAAGCCAAAAATGGGCTCATCACTTTGTGACGTCACTATGACGTTAAAACAGCAAGAAAAAATTGGAAACATCTTTTTTCTTAAACAGGATATATTTTTCTACAAGAAAATATATGTTTGACACTTTTACCAAAAAATGCACACGGGACTTACACAACGGCCTGCACTAAAGGGTTACAACAGACTAAGCAAATTATACGAAAAACATTTAATTATTTTACCTATTTTCTATTTTTATTATAGAAGGGTTAAAATGAGAACACAATAAATTAAACAGCACCGAACATAAAACAAATGCAGCCGCAACGAAAGTACCGCCTTGGGACGGTCAGTAATAACTACTGGGGGGTTAAAACCGGTTTTACTGGGCCCAAACCTTCACCCTCACCTTCCGCCGCGGTGAACACAATTAGTTGGTAGTTCGGTTCGTATGGAGGTCCCTTACTCATCAGTCATCACAGTCAACAATTAAAATCAAGAAAAGACCGTGATGAAGCAAGGATGAGGTAAGTGGTCGCCATATCTACAATATCTCGTTCGTAGAGGTCCAGTTCTTGTCTTCGGGCTGGGTATGTGTCGCACGTAATATTGTTATAAATTCCAAATGCTTAGATGAACTGACCCAAAGACAAGTTGTGATTCAAACGAGGATCAGGTTTCTGTTTATGGCCGACAGTTGTTGAAGAATCAGAATGTAGCCCCGTATAGTACGGGATAAGAAGGCTAGCTAATTTCACGTCCTTACCTTCCAAAATCTGCTTATTCACTATTGGGTGAATAGTCTCAATAAAGGGCAAGGATTCTGCTGCGTAACCAAATTTCGACAACCCATTTGTATTTTGTTCGATCGATGACTGATTTTGGCCCGCTAACACTGGGCTGAACGAAGCACTGTCACTGCCGTTAGCTGTCTCAGTTAATTCCACTGACTGTGACAAATTATTTCCCTGGTTATTTTGAATTAATCTGGTTACGTTCCCCGAAAGTGACAACACAGTTTTTTGCAGCTCTGAAACAGTTTTTGTTAGGGATGCCAATGAATTGTCTTTTGCTGCCACCGTTTCTACCGAAGTTTACGTTGATAGTAAATCGTTTTGAATGCACAAATCGATTAGAACTGCTTTTTTTTCAAATTTGTCAGATTTATCAAACACGACATTATGATCGTTACGTTTTTTTTCGTAACTGCATCACCGTCATTTGATGCAGTTCAGAACTTCCAGTATATACATTTCGAGTCGTTTGTTTGTTTGTTTTTCTGGAAGACATGATTAACTATTTACATCCACAAGAATGATAGCGAGAACAAAAGTCACTATTAGGTAGTTTTTAAATAAAAAAACGTTATGTTTGTATGATTAAACAATTCACGCAAAAAAATTTCCAAAACCTTTCGCTCAGAAGGTTCAGGAGAAAACTGAGAATTTCTTCCTGCCAATAATAATAGACTAGAGTATCACTGAAGTAGCCAATAGCAGCACTCTCTACCTGAGCTTATGCATATTTATTAGACCACGTGGCTGCAAAAGCGATTGAAGATAAAATACTGCAATATGATTGGGAACCGATTTCTTGATAGGAGAAATTACTCATGGCTGAAAGAATCTTCCTGCTAACAATATTTGTGTATAAAACTACAATTAAATAATTTAATTGTCACTTACAGCAAAACAAACCGCTCTTAGTCCCTCTTTACAAACTATTCTTAAGAAATTTTCTTTATCCATTATCGTTCCTCCGAAAGACGAATTACCGATGAGTTTACACAATATTCCTATCACTTCTTTGAGTTTGTCTTCATCGCCTTCTCTTGTTGCCTTTGTAATTAACTCTACGAAATTCGAAAAACATTTCTGTTTATTGTACTCAATGATCTCGTAAATGCGAGTCCAGGTACCATTTTAAAAGAGGGGAAAATAATAATAGTTTTTTCGCCCTTAATCCGCCAACTAGCAGGGACCTCGAAGACTGAGACAAATTATGTGCCTTAACGTGCTCTTGCATGTGTTTTCCGATAGACTCAAACGGAAATCAGTTGTGCAAAATATTGGCGCCATTTCGTCAAAATAATCTCTGGGACTCATGTTCGTATTCCGTCTGAATTTAACGGCCTCCCATTTTTCTGGAATTTGTATGTCAACTTCTAAGAAACCAAAAAAGCTTTCATCAAGTACCGCGTCTAAAATATCTGACTCTTTGCATTTACTTGGGTACTTAGTAGAAAACGACGGAAGTCTATTTGACACAAACTGTCGAAGCTTATGGTCGATAGCCATTTGTCTCTCAATTTCGCATTGCCAAATACTATGGACTACATAGCCCTCGTTTTCTAGAAAAGATATTCTACTCATAGTCTCATCGTATCTTTGCTGGTGTCTTTTTTTATTTTTTTCCATTTAACACACTTATTGTGGCCGTGGTAAAAACAACCTAAACATTCGAAGAGCTCCCCAGTTTGAGAGTCATACCCGTCTATCAGATAGGGACCCACCCGTTTTTCATTCCCATTATTCATTTTATGCTTTATATTCCTCTTTTCCGATTCGTTCAGCCAGTCAAGCCAGTTATACATAGCTACAATGCGCCTTACTTCTTTCCGCGGTTTAAATTGGTGGAACTCAAACGGTCTAACGTTGCTACCCGTCGGCATACTTTGCCCTATAGCTAGAAGATAGAGACTATTAAAATCGTACCCTGTAATGTTTTTACACGGCTTAGATTTATCCCCTCTAATAAAGGTTTTATCTACTTCATGGTACCTTGTTGTCACTATAGACGGACCTCCTATTAAAGATCCGGTGATCTTATCATAAAGGTCCTTATCCCTTTGACTAAGCAATGAAAATCTAGCTCCAGCGTCTAGACCACACTTGAAAAGCATTTTTCTCGCGACGCCCGGTATCGATATGCAGTCTTTAAAAATGTCAATATGTTCATCAATTAGAAACTTCCTGTAAGCTTCGATGGCTTGCAGCATGGGGATCACGTCTAAAGAGTTGTAATACTTCAGGTAATCTCGCATGTTAACCATGTTTTCATCTGCCCAGATTTTTAACAGCTTTTATAGTTTTGATTTATCTCAGACAGAGGAGGGTGCTTCAACCCTAAAATGACCAACGCTTCTTGGATCTCTTTATTTTCTTCTACCAGAATGCAATATTTGACAAACACGTCACTCTCTAAGACATTTTTATGCTTTAACGACGAATAAAATTTTTCCGGTGGCGGTAAACACGTATCTTCTGGTATTGATATGATTGTAAAATACTCATATGTTAAAAAAGATTTGCTCTGCTCGATATTAAATGTTTTTACAAACTTGTAGTAAGACGTACCAGGGGGTAAATAATTCATCATTTCCAGAAATTTTAACTTCTCATTTCCGATACATGTATAATTATTCTTTTTTATGACAAAATTGGCGCCTGGTTTCTTTTGCAAATCTAAATACTTAGATGCCTATGTTCCTTTTAAACTTTTTTCATTTCGTTGTTTTCGCTGCTGTCCTCATTTTCCCAAGGAGGAGATAATTCTGTTTGTTTCCATGGCTCAGTCTGAAAAGTTTTCTCAACTTCTTCCGTTTGATAATGAATGATTTTTGCGAAAACAATGGTTTTCTGTCCTCGCAAATAAAACCGCAGTCACGACAAGTGTACGTTTTTCTTTTTTTAGCGACTGGCTCGTCGGCATTAGAACTTGACCATGCCGTTACATGACCCGTATGGTCTTGGTGAGCAACAAGGTGATTAGCAGACAAAAAACATTTGCCGCATACTGGACATTTATATAAAATTCGTCCCGATGTTTTATTCTGTTTCGCTATACATTCTTTTACGTGTTTTTCCTCATTTCATACGACTTAAACGGCGCATGACAACTACAGTAATATGTAAGGTTTTATTGGTGCTTTTTGCTGACTTTTTACACCTTAAAGCATGCCTGTTACGGAAAAAAAAAATCTAAAAATTTGCCCCACATATTTGACAGACGAATTGTTCACATTCTGCACTCTGTTCCTCGCCATTACCACATACACGTTCAGAATTATCAACTTGTTGGTTTGCGAGTTCATTTTCAGATGATAAAGGTATCATTTCTACTCGATTATTGCAATTATTTAAATGCCTGTCGCGGTTATATCTTTTACCGAACTCTTTGCCACATTTGGGACACTCAGTTTCATCCCCGCATTTCAACTGATGGGCGTCACGAAAAAAAACTTTCTTATACTTTTTTCCGCATTTCTCACAAGTAAATGCTTTATTCCTTTCTTCCATTTTCAAGTCGTGATAAATATTTTACAGTAACTGTTTTGTAAAAGATAATAATAACAATAATATTAGTAATTGGCCCGGTTTCAACTCCTGAAATAGTTGTCAGTCTGATGACTACTCCTCTTCATCTGTTTCTTTTTCAACTACGACAACTTCCTACAATGAAACAAAGCATACACCAATGGGGTCGGGGTGGGGGGGGGGGGGGTGACTTGCCATTGCAATCACATTGTTTCAATATTAGCAAATTAGATTCCCATTTACAGTACACACATAAATCATTTTGCTTTCTTTACATCTTCAAAACGATTTCTTTTTTTTTTAGCTCACCTGAGCACGAAGTGCTCAAAATGAGCTATTGTGATCGATATTTGTCCGTCGTCCGTCTGTCCGTCAACAATTTCTTCAAACGACATCTCCTCCTAGACCAGAAAGCCAATTTCAAAATAATTTCACACAAATGTTTCTGTTATAGCCCGGAACCAAAATTGCTAAAATGGTTCCGCTCCGCTGAACAAAATGGCCACCAGAGCTAAAAATAGAAAACCTTTAAACGACATCTCCTCTGAAGCCAATGGGCCGGCCGCGTAGCGCAATCGGTAGGGCACCTGACTCATAAGTCAGAGGTCCTGGGTTCGAAACCCGGTCTGGCCAAATACTTTCGTTTCTCCTTCCGCTGATTCAAGAAGGGCAGTTGTCGGTTACTGGCGAAAGTATGTGCACTTAGTACAGGTTAACCGCTTAGGAGGTCTAAGCCTGCCCAGGAATAGTGTGGTTAGGTTAACTGACCGTCCCGACATGACCTTAGCTGTTTACCGTGGACGTTAAGCATCAAACCAATTAACCAACTGAAGCCAATGGATCGATTTCAAAAATAAATTCACAGAAATATTTGACTCTTGGCCCTGAACTAAATTTGCTAAAACGGTTCCACTACGCTGAACAATATGGCCACCAGAGCTCAAAATAGAAATCTAAAAATAGAAAAAATTAAAACATCTCCTCTGAAGCCAATGGCTCGATTTCAAAATAATTTTACAGAAATGTTTGACTCATAGCCCTGAACCAAAATTGCTAAAACGGTTCCACTCTGTTGAACAAAATGGCCGCCAGAGCTAAAAATAAAAATAAATCTTAGAATGACACAGAGGGCACAGTTTTGACCAATTCATCATGAAACTTTGTCAGAATGTTTATATTAATGAAATCTAGACCAAGTTTGAAACTGGGTCATGTGGGGTCAAAAACTAGGTCACTATGTCAAATCTTAGAAAAACCTTCTGTACACTCTAGAGGGCACAGTTATGATCCAATCTTCATGAAACTTTGTTAGAATGTTTATCCATATACAATCTAGGCCAAGATTGAAACAGAGTCATGTAGGGTCAAAAACTAGGTCATGTATGTCAAATCTTAGAAAAACAATATGTACACTCTAGAGGGCACAGTTATGATTCGATCTTCATGAAACTTTGCTAGAATGCTTATCTTTATGAAATCTAGACCATATTGAAACTGGACCATGTCAGGTCAAAAACTAGGTCACTAGGTCAGATCTTAGAAAAACCATGTGAATGCTCTAGAGGGCACAGTTTTGTTCCAATCTTCATGAAACTTTGTCAGAATGTTTATCTCCAACAAATCTAGACCAAGAGTGCAACTGGGTCATGTTTGATCAAAAACTAGGTCACTGGGTCAAACCTTAGATAAACATTGTGTATACTCTAGAGGGCACAGTTTTTGTTCAATATTCATGAAACTTTGTCAGAATGATTATCTTAATGAAATCTAGGCCAAGTTTGGAACTGGGTATTGTCGGGTCAAAAACTACCGGTAGGTCACTACGTCAAATCACAGAAAAACCTTGTGTACACAATTGTGGCTTTATTTTGCATTGAATCTTCATGAAACTTTGTCAGAATGTGTATCTTCATGAAATATAGGCCAAGTTTGAAACTGAATAATATCTGATCAAAAACTAGATTGCCAGGTCAGATCTTAGAAAAACATTGTGTACACTCTAGAGGGCACAGTTTTGATCCAATCTAAATGAAACTTTGTCAGAATATAGGTTAGAAAGTGCAAAACTGCTCCAATTGAACCATCATTAAATAGATGATCCTCCATGTTATTTCATCATAACTCAGGTGAGCGATTTAGGTCCATCATGGACCTCTTGCTTTGTTTAATTACAGCAATTTATGACTTAGAAAAAATCCATACAAAATAACAACTTCGTTTCAAAATTAAGAAAGAAAATATATTAAGAAATGGACTTACATTATCTTCTGCTCTCAGATATTGCTCCGCTACTATGTAGATCAGCTCGGTCTTCATCTCGTCTAGATTGTTTGCCAAGGTTTCTTTCAACTGAAACGTCAAGCAAAAATAGTTATAACCGTTGTCCTTTTTAGAAATACACATTTTCAATCATATCTGACTATTCTTTGTGTACAACTTGTTCAGCAAACGGATTGTTGGATACAGCGATGAACTTGTTTTCAAACTGTTAGGGAAAAGAGGGTTACATATAATATTACATTTCTGAAACAACTTTAAATTAACTCCTTTTTTTTGCTTACTTTTAATCTTTAAAAAAACAAAACAAAAACAAAAAAAAAAAAAAAAGCAGGTTTATACGTTACTTGTTGAAATAAGATAAGTCAAACCTCATCAGGTTTCATGTCGACAAGTCAAACCTCATCAGGTTTCATGTCGACGAAATTTTCCTAGTAAAGTCCCTTTTCATCCATTTTTTCTGCGATTTTCCTTGCTAAATTTGTTCGACTATTCTCACTGACAGCAGCAAGAGCCTCTGTAAATTTTTCTTCGACTATCTCTTTCCACTCATTTTCTTCGAGGCAACCCCTTTTACCCATATGTTGCTTTTGGCTAGGGTGTTCCACAAAACAACCGTAACAGTTTAGATCAAGCTTCTTCAAAGCCTTGATTTCTCTCTCTACAAGGGCGATTTTTGCCAAGCGCAGGATTCTACCTGAGTAGTCGCTGAGCCTGGTTGAAATCTTGATACTAGCATCTAATACCCCTTTCATTTCTGGTAATAGAGATACGGAAAATCTGATACCCATTTTGGTAGGTATAATTTTCTGGTTGATGTCTCTATAAAATCTGAATACTAGCATCTAATACCCCTTTCATTTCTGGTAATAGAGATACGGAAAATCTGATACCCATTTTTGTAGGTATAATTTTCTGGTTGATGCCTATCTCTAAATGGCTTCCTAATGTCGATGAATTGTTTTTCACCGAATTTTGACGCATTCTGACCTACAATAACACACAGGAAAAAAACTTAATACAAACACAAGTAAGGAAAGGAAAATAAGTAGATGAATATTAAACTGTTATAATTAATAAAACAAATTTCATATAGACCCTCGATATAAATATTGAAACGATTAAGCTTGTCACGTGACCTAAAGTAAATTTGAAGAAGACATAGGGGCAACACCCAAATTTCACACACATCCAGCGCATCAAGAGGTTAATAATTTTTATGCAAACTTTATTAAGACGGACGCCTAATGCCTCAGTTAACAATATACAGATACTTGTAACAGCCCTACACCTTAAATAACGCAGTAAACCCAATCAAAGTGGGTGTTTTCATTTTGAAAAATTATGAACAAAGAATCTGAGGGTCCAAAAGAATTTTTTTTCGCCGATGTGAAATTGAGGTGTAGACCCTATAGTCCTTTATGTGCTGCTCTAGGTCACATGACCTGCATTGACTGTTTCTGTTTTAGTTGAATATTGTCAGTTGAGCTGAGCAGTATTCTGTCAACCTACAACAATAAACTAACCCAGCCATCATTATTAATTTTTGTACTCGCTTCTGTGTCATAATATCCCTACTTTTTGTGAACAGTATAATGCATGTTACAAACAAAAAAAAAGAATATGTTCCCTCAAACAGTTTTTTCCCTTTAAAATACACCTTTGATGCTACAATATTAGGTAAATTTTAAAAATCATTTATATTTTACTTCTTTTTTATTCTTACTCTAAACAGTTTTTTTTATTTATTTATTTCAACCCATTTTTTAATTTATAAGTCTTTGATTCAACTGCCGGGTTAAAATTGACGACATTGTAGTAATTTCTCTCTGGCTTTTTTATTGCAAGGTCATCACAGACGGCACATCAGCACCAAAAGGGCTATTTCGCGCCGAAAACGCTATAAATAAATACGTGTGTTATGCATAAGGTCACAAATGAATGCACAGTATAAAAAGGAATCAAGTCGGGTATGTGGTAAAACACGCCGATCAACTGATAGTACAAAACGAACTCTCGACCAGAAAGATGAGTAAACACACATTTAAATAAACTGTTGTAAAAATACCTCGACTTGACTAAACTAAAGTTTGCTATATATGCCAATCTCTTTCAGAAAAGAGAAGATTTTCGCTGGTTCAACCGTGTCAAACAGTTGTTTCATACTGCTGACACGGAAGAACCTAGCACGCGTAATACGAAAATCCGTACAATCTAAAAGAAAGTGTTTAACACTAAAAGGTTCCTGGCAAGGAATGCACAAAGGCGGATCCTCGCCCTTCAACAAAAACGAATGAGTAATAAAAGTATGACCGATTCTAAATGTTCTATAAAAGGGTTATCCTTTGGAAGCAAGTCGAGCTATAGTTACTTCTTCCTTACGAGTGAAGGCTTAATGGAATGGAGTTTGTTAAAGACGGCAGCATTCCACGATATCTGCCACTTATCATGCAGATAGGTATTTATGCAAGGTTTAATATCAATGTAAGGAATTTTAAGATCGGAAACATGAAGAGCTAAAGCGGACTTTGCGGCAATGAGAGTTTTCTGTCAAGGATAACACCCAAAAATTTATTTTCTTCAACTACAGGAATCGGCGTTCCGTCCAGGTTAAGAACAGGATCATCATGCGCCTTACGAAGGTGACAGAAATGCATACAAACTGTCTTAGATTTAGAAAATTTGAATCCATTTTCAGTCGCCCAAGTTTGAATTTTATTTAGATTTTGTTGAAGTTGACGTTCAATCGTATGCATATTTTTCGACCGATAACAAATCAAAAAGTCATCTACATATAAAGAACAGTCAACACCAGGATTAAGACATTTAACAATATTGTTTATTTTAAGACTGAAAAGAGTGACAGACAAAATGCTACCTTGAGGCACACATTGTTCTTGATCGTGTGCCTCAGACAGAGTTGAACCTACACGTACTTTAAATTCTCTGTTTGATAAGAAGTTTTGAACGAATATTGGTAATCGGCCTTTAAGGCCTATTTCATGTAAATCATTCATTATACCATACTTCCAAGATGTATCGTAAGCCTTCTCTAAATCAAAGAAGACAGCAACTAAGTGCTCCTTCTTGATGAAGGCTTCACGTATAAAAGTTTCTAATCTAACCAAGTGATCATTAGTACTGCGTTGGTGCCTGAAACCACTCTGAAATTCTGTAATAATATTATTTGTTTCAAGGTACCAAACGAGTCTTTCATTGATCATTCGCTCCAATGTTTTACATATGCAGCTCGTTAAAGCAATAGGACGGTAGTTGTTCGGGTTCGTATTATCCTTTCCAGGTTTCGGTATAGCGATTATCGTAAGTTCTTTCCAAGATTTCGGTACATTACCAGTTTCCCAAATATCATTGAAAGTTTTCAAAAGAACCAAAAGAGAAGAGTCTGGAAGATGTTTTAAAAACTGATAATGAATATCATCAGGGCCCGGAGATGCATCATGGGCCTTTGAAAGAGCATCTTTAAGTTCCGAAAGACTAAAAGACTTATTATAAGCTTCTGTGTTGTTAGATGAAAACTTTAGATTTTGTTTTTCTTTTTGCAAACTTGAATTGGCTAGAATCTATTGACAACACATCCCATTCCTTTCCGAGCATGGAATCAAGCTCAGAAAGGTTTCCGTTTTTGTAAGAAAACACAATTTTCTTTGACACACCTTACTTCAGGATTGAAAGATCATGCTCCAAAGAACATACCCCTACACAAAATCGTCGTTTCATATTTCTGCTCATTAAAGCCGAAGACACTTCCTTCCTTACTGTACTGCCAAGTTGGCAGACCGAAACATGCTTCCTGAAAGTGGCACTGGCTTCTCCCAGTTCTTTCTGCAGTGTCTCGCTCTCAGTTAAATTAAACTGTGATAAATATTCTCTATCTCTTTTATACAGCTGAAGTTTGTCTTCCTTGATTCTGCTAGTTGGTACTTCTATTTTCAATTCCTTGTCGATATTGCCATTAACTACAAGTGGTCCTTTGGCAACACTCTGATGACTGTCTTGAATTATATCTGTCATTCCAAATATAATGTCACTATCTTTCACAGAATAAGTATTACCAGTCAATAGAAGCTGTCCTTCACTGAGTAATACTGTACATGTTGAAGTATGCTGAGATGAAGATCTCTCTACATATTCAGTCACTGTTTCAGTTTGTGTCTCTACAGTGCAAGATCTTGAGACCATTGTTGTCTTTCTGCTTGTGGAGACCATAGTTGTCTTTCTGTTTGTGGAAACTTTTCTTTTCTGACATGGCATCAGGCTCTTTAATAAAAATAAATACAAACATGACGAGCTAAAATTAAGGTCAATCTAAGGTTATGGTTGGAACAAACGTGGGCCAAAATCTTCAAAACTTTCCATATCCTATACTCTAGCATTAGTTCTGGAGAAGGAGATTTTTTAAAGTTATTATGGACATGGCAGCCATGTTGGTCATGTGACATGGACCATTCAATCAAATTTTTGTTTCCTCAGCCCTTGGAGGCTCTATATGAAATTTAGTTACAATTGGCAGAGTGGCTTTTGAGAAGATGCTTGAAACTGTCAAAATATAAGAGACCAGGCTCAAAGGTCAAAGAATGACACTGAATTCTTGTACTCACGCAAAATCTTCATGTACTTATTAAGACCAATTTTTAGGATAAAATCTTCAAAACTTTTCATAAAAGTTTACGTTCTAGCATTTTCTCATAGTTGACCTTGCCATAAAAAGGTCAAGGTCAACGGAACCCAAGGTCATAATTTGAACAATCTTAGTAGTACTTGCGTACCTGATGCTACAACCCAAGTTTCAAGGCCAACCTAGCATATATGGGTTTGGCGCGACCGTCAGCTAACCTAATACACTATTCCTGGGCAGGCTTAAACCTCCTAAGCGGTTAACCAGTACTAAGTGCACATATTTTCACCAGTAACTGACAACTGCTCTTCTTGGATCAGCAGGAACGCCGGGCCGCGTAGCGCAGTCGGTAGCGCGTCTGACTGAAGAGCCAGAGGTACCGGGTTCGATACCCAGTCCGGCCACATACTTTCGTGGAAATTGATCATGAAATCTTTTCTACGGTCATTTCCCCCCTTCCACTGATTCAAGAAGGGCAGTTGTCAGTTACTGGAGAAAGTATGGACACTTAGTACTGGTTTACCGCTTAGGAGGTCTAAGCCTGCCCAGGAATAGTGTGGTTAGGTTAACTGACCGTCCCGACATGACCAAAGCTGTTTACTGTGGACGTAAAGCAACAACACAACAACAACAACAATGTATCAGCAGGAGGACCTAACTCAAAATACTACTTACAACTTTCACTGAAATTTAAAATGCTTTAATATTTTGTTTGCACAAATGCCTTTATGATAAAGGTAGTTTCATCAGTATTTTTTTCACTATTTTGGGAATGGTGCCGGTGCCCTCAGAATTGGGAAAAATCGCGTCATATTTTCCTAAAATATGGAATTTCAGAAACACCTTTATTTATCCTCAAGTAGTTGAATAGAGGACATGATACTGAATATATAATATTTGCATTCAATTATAGCTTAGTATATATCTGCCAGTTCTCTAAGCAAGCAAGTAAATTTATGCTTGTAAGATGGTCCCTAGAAAAATTCTTCCTGCAATTGGGAATTTTTCAACTTGCAGTTGGGAAAAAAAGATACTATTTTGAATTGGGACTGGTGCCTTTTATGGGCACCACCTATATAGAGAAAAAAATCACTGTTCATAAATATGAATCTGAAGAATATTTTACCTGGAAGAAAGAATAAGTTGCTAAACAAATTTGTGTGACTGAACTGCAAAATACAACTATGGGGAAAAGTTTGTGATGATAACTAGTATATTTTTGTTGAATTTTCATTTGATGGCAAATTGATGCACATTGAAACTTTAAGACCAAAGGGGGCTTTTCCCACCTAACTGTATACAAGACAAACTGCATAAAAATCAAAAAGTATAATGATACTTAAAATGATAGTGTATGAGGGATTCCCAGCCAATTTTAAAATTTGTTCAATGTCCAAACAAAAAGAGACTACTGTTCAGCTTTTTCATATTGAAAGCCAATTTAAAAGAAAATTTAAAAGTTAATCAAGTGCTTCGTAAGTTTAATTAAATGTTCAATACAATAAAATACCTGTCATAATGCCATGCAAAATGCAATTTCCCCATCAGTATTCCAGTAGCGGGCTGGCAGGAGACTTTTAGGTCTAGTGACAGCCGGCTGGCAGGAGACACTTTCTTCAAAAGTTAGCCTAAATTCGAGGTCAGCGAACCATGATATATGGATCATCATACCCTAACTATTGTGTATTCCAGTAGTACTTAATTACATATATTCTCATACAAAAATTCAAGTTGCTACAATAACAGAACCCTGAAATCTACCTTTTACAAAAATATTAACCTGAGTCTAACAAGATCATGTACGTATGTAATAACGTACATACATACGCACAACCGAAACACTATATGCCCCCGGCATCATTTGATACTGGAGCATAAAAACCTCTTTTGCTCAGACATACCTTTATTTTTACAGCATGAAAGGGTATAGTTGACACTGTGTCATCCATAACTGACACTTGGATAACCTTCTTGAATTTATCTACAGTGTGGACCTCAGCCTCAATATCTTTTCCAGACTCATCACAGAATGTTAAACTGTCTCCTCTTACCAACAGCCTCATTTGTTGTAGCTGTTGATCAATGGCCTTGTTCTGGCCTCTTTTTCTCTTATCAGTACAACCTGAAAATATATAATATAGTACTAATCCTAATAAATGTCCCTGCTCTAATAAACACCCATTACATTTTTTGAAAATAATTTTACATTAATTAACTTGCACCAATTCCTCTGAAATTCTCTGGATGAGGTAGCGTTTTGACATGGAGTAAACTCAAAAGGACCAGTGACAAGGGCTGGGACAAATACCAGGGTACCCAAGTTAGGATCGGGTTATGCAATTACCTGGGTACACATTTACATGTACTATCTGTTACCCAAATGTTTATTGGGCCTATTATAGCATATATGATAATTCTATTTCAGTATGATTCCAAGCAACTAGAGCAATATTTAGAATGACTGCATGTCTAGTAACGCAATGCCAGAAGGTGTAGGAATGCAAGTAAAAAGCCTTTACTATGAAAATTTTGTTATATTTTATGTTATATTTATGTTTTATTTAAAAATATAAATTCAGTTTAAGGAAAATCCTTATAAAACCATGTAAAAGAAAATATATGGCTGGTTGTCAAAAGTGTGGAAAGGAGTATAGTTTCGAATAGAAATGTTATCCGTGTCTTTTAAATGTGTGTCTTGAAGACATAGATCAGCAGGCTCATAATCCTTAAGGAGCAGTAATGTTTCTTCATAGTTGGCTTTAAAGCCTCGACAATTCCACTGTATAATTCTATTTTTCATTATTATCTTTTATGTGTTCTGAAAAGTTGGAGCAAAATTGTTAGATCTATTCTTAAGAAGTAGTAGGTAATCTAGCTATGAGACCTTTACGAGGACTGGCAGGACAAATCTCTGTATCCATGTCGTCTCGTTAAAGGCACCATATCTGTTATGTGTTTTATCTTTGTCTTTAGTTTTTGGCACAGATTTCATGTCAGCAGTGTTTTTGGCAGACTCAGCAGGTTTTGGCTGAGCTGACTCCTTTTGAACTGCATCCATGACAATCTGTCCCATTTGAGATACAGGTTTAGGTGCAGATGTTTCTGTCGGTGGAGCTGGCGTTTGTTCAGCAAAGCACGTTTCGTCTGTTTGCGTTTGTGCATCAGTACATGAAACGTGTACACCAGCAACTTTTGTGATGCTGGCGTAACTTTTGCCTGGAGCTGCAAATTGCTCTTCAATGATTTTACGCGCTTCTGGGAAAGTGATTGATCTCTTGAATTTGACTTTGAGAATCGCCTTTTCTTTCTTCCATGTCGGACAGTGACGAGAAAAAACTGGGTGATTGCCGTTGCAGTTGACGCATTTTGCTGTATTTTTACAGTTGCGGTCATCACTGCAATGCCTGTCTTCACCGCAGTTTGCACAGATCGGCTTTTTTGTACAATGATCTTCATGATGGCCGAAAACCTGACACTGATAACATCTGAGAGGGTTTGGAATATAGACCTCTACGTTCACAGATAGAAAAGCAACCTTGATTTTTTTTCGGAAGAATTGGTGTATTAAATGTCAAAACATATGTATTTGTTGGTTTGATTACACCATCTCTGCGAATGCTGACATTACGTACCCAAATGACTCCTTGCTCTCTCAAATTTTCAACGATGTCCTTGTCACTGCAAGGGCGTAGCTCCGGGCAGCGAATGACACCCTTAGAAGAATTGAGAGAACTATGCAGTGAAACTTTCACTTCGAGATAAAAAATCTTGGTTGTCTTTAACAGGTTTTGGACTTGTTGCTGTCTGTCAACCTCCAACAGCAGGTCACCAGATTTGAGTTTTTTAATTGTTTTAATGTGTCCTGCAATTGATTGAATACATTTTTCAATCACGAAAGGGGACAGATCTGCCATTGTACGATTTTCTTCTTGTGACTTCACGACTAAGAAGCGCGGTACATTTATGTTAGTTGCTGAACTGGACTTTTGAGTTTCTGGTTCAGAATCAGAAGATTCATATGACTAACCAGTTGACTGTTTGCGTTTTTTGACATTTGGTTGTGACGATTTGTTATGTTTATTTCTCCCCATAACAGAAAAGGATTGTAAATTCATCCCGCATGCTCTCCGCCCGCCTCGGAGCCCAACAAGGGAACACCCAAAATGAGTGGCTTTCCAACTCACAAGTGTTAGAGATACACTGAGATATACTCGTACAAGCAAGATGTCTACACGATTGACCCGTTAAGCCGCCGCCTTCTAGGAACAAGCAAATTAGACGAATTTATGTCCCCCGCCTTGGAAACTAGGTCTCCACTGAATATACACTTAGTGTTTGAGCTGGAAAAGCGGCTAAGTTAAAAATGTGAAAACAGTAATAAAAAAAATAATGTGAGGATTATATCCAAACCACATGCATATCTTCAGACCATGATCAAAACACCTGTGAAGTTTCAAAGGAATGGGCATAAAACTGTAGAAGAAATTGAACACACAAGGTACCCACTTTCTATTCACTTTGATAGTAAAAATGTATGAAAAATGGCTAAGTTCAATTTGTAAAAAAAGTGATAAAAGTTAATGTGAGGATTATATCCAAATACATGCATATCTTCAGACCATGACCAAAATACCTGTGAAGTTTCAAAGGAATCGGCCTAAAACTGTAGGAGGAGTTGCGCACACAAGGTACCAACTATCTACTCACTATGATAGTGAAAACGCCTAAAAAATGACTAAGTTCAACTTGTGGAAAAAGTGACAAAAAATAATGTGAGGATTATATCCAAACCACATGCATATCTTCAGATCATGACCAAAACACCTGTGAAGTTTCGAAGGAATCGGCATAAAACTGTAGGAGGAGTTGCGCACACAAGGTACCCACTTTGATATGAAAAACGCCTAAAAATGACTAAGTTCAACTTGTGGAAAAAGTGACAAAAAATAATCTCAGGATTACATCCAAACCACATGCGTATCTTCAGACCATGACAAAAACATCTGTAAAGTTTCGAAAGAATCGGCATAAAACTGTAGGAGGAGTTGCGCACACAAGGTACCTACTACTTTAGGGGGACGGAAAGACGGAAGGACGGAATGTCGAAAACTATGTCCCTCCGCTTTTCTTCGAAAAGGCGGGGGACAATAAACAAGACAGATGAAAAGACGAATGGGAACATGGTTGGCATCAAGGAAGATACAAAAGAAAACGAAGAGAACGCAAAGACTATTCCTAGGGCTTGGCGCGACAAAGCCGATTGACCATACCCGAGCCCGCATGGCCTCCCGTCTAGCTGAAATTAAGGCCGAAGTGATGTGTTGCATGCCGATGGCAATCGTCAAGCACAGTCGACATGCTCAATCACCAGGATCCCCTCTTCCAGCGACACGGGTCGCAGCTCACGGCAAACGAGCCGCACCCCTATTGGCCAGGTTTCTACTGACTGCGCAAGGGGAGGGCGTCCGGCCTATTCTCTCAACCCCGGGTCCGGCACGGGGAACTTACTTGAGATGTGCCACTCTTGTGACAAATAACCAGCTTATGATAGTTGTATCTATTCCTATCTTGGATTTCAGTAGTCAATTTGAGGTTTACAATGCACATAATTTTCCAGTGGCATTGGGAAATACTTCTCAGGAGGCAGACAATAAATATTACATGACTGCCCAAATGGACTTGGATTCATCTATTCTCGCTTTGAGTAATGAGAGAACTAAATACATTTTGTTAAATCATATTGAAGCCCAAACATGCTCTAATCCATGGTTGTCATTTCAGAGTCCCGTTTATAATGTTGGTTTACATCAAAGTTGTGTTAGTTCAGTATTTCTTGAACAGAATGAAAATGTAGAGAAGTATTGTAAAACCATGGTTCAGTTGGATCCAAAATTACCAATAGCTGAGTTCATAGGGCACGATTATTGGCTGGTTGCGACGTCTAACCCATTAGACTTTTCGGTAGTTTGTCAGAACAAATCTGTATAGTCAGTACAAATAAATCCACCAATTGGTAATGTACAAGTACACACTTCTTGCATGGCTTCAAATTACTTCTTTTCTTTAGTTTCCCCGTTTGATGGTCGAAGTAAGTATAAACTAAAGGACAACATGTTGGACTTCATGAAAATTAAGTTTGATAAAATTCACTCAAGTCTTTGGAAACCATTGAAGCTTAAGTTTAGAAACATATCTGAAATTCGAATTCCAAACCAACTAAAAGACGTGAAACAAATACCCATGGAAAGTTTAATAAGGGAACTGAATAATGTTAAACCTTTGCAGCCCGAGAAACAAGCATTGCCATTTTGGGTTTATTTCATGGTTAAAACAATAATTGCCTTTATAATGATGGCACTTATTGTGTTGTATTGTAAATGTAAGCACCGAATGCACGACTACTGGTTAGCCAGAAGAGTTACTAAAGAAAAGGGGAAGTCAGAAAGTCCCTTATCTTGTCCCCATGGTTCGGCAATGGACAATTTCAAAAGCATGGATAGTGCTGATCGGCTGGCTAGGCTGATGCCGAAAGACGGTTATACGGTGAAGCTGGAAATATTATCATAAACGGAGAAGAAGACTCCTTACACTGACATAACAAGTGCTTGATATTGTGTGTTTTCATATAATGTAGTTAGTGAAGTTAGATTGCGTTAGTTATTCTGCTAATATAGTGTATATAGGTCGTACCTTTAAAGTTTTGTTTTTTATGTTCATAATGTAGTATTATTCAGAATTTCGTTAAGGTCAATTGAATTTAAATTGAGCAATTAGAATAAATCCTGATCAGAAAATTAAACAATTAAAGTTATATGGTCTGTAACTTTTGATCATTTTGACAACTTTTAAATGTTTTATTTTTAGCAATTTTAGAAGTTTAGTAAAACTAAGTTATCATCATAAATCTATTCATTACACCTGATAAGTGCATGAAAAGGTCATAACCTCTGTGAAAACAGGAGCTTTTTACTTTCAAGTAATTATATTCGGGACGAATGGAATTCTAGACAGTTAATAGTTTACCTAAATTACTATTGTTTTTGTAGCAGTAATTGGCTTAGATTTGTTATTGTCATGAGTGTTTCATGGCCACCTTGGCTTAATTACTGTATTCTTGAAAATAAGAAACATTGCCACCAAAAATAAACTCCTTGAAGTTACAGACCATATAACTTTAAGCTTTACCAATAAAACAATTATTTTATAATTACAGTAATCGAAATATGCAAATAAAATTTGTATATAATGTTGTGTACAGTGGAAACTGTTTAAATTGTTTTTGACTTTGCGTAAATAGACAGCTTAAACAGAAAAAAGAAATGGAATCTTTTTTTTAAGAAGCATTTTGATGGACTTAAACATATGTATGGACAGAATATTATTGACTGAGTTAAAGGATAGGATAGAAAGGTTAGGGGATGACCCAACTGCAAATCATCAATGCCGAGTAAGCGGACAAAGTGTGGCGTATTGTCGCATGGGAATGCTCACAAATTACGTCGCTGCGTACAGGGAACTTTCGAGACAGTTATCAGTTCCAGAATGTGCTGGATATTTCGAGACCTTATGCTGATGCGTGAAATGGGGCATACCCATAACACGGCGCAGCTGTACGCGGACATCAGAAGAATAAGATTGCGCCTGCAAGAACACTATAGTGGGTTATTCGACAACCTGTGGTGTCAACACCCACAGCCAATAGCTGAACAACGGCAAGAAGCAAACACTATCACATTAATAGACATAGAGGTGGTATCAACGGGATCTGAACATATTACAGCCATTGAAATTAGCGACAGTGACTCAGAATAATAGTACAAAAGAAAGACATAGGGTGACTTGCACATAGTGAAGTGGTTATTATTATTAGTTCTGTACTTGTAGGCGCAAGAACACTATAGTGGGTTAATCGACAACCTGTGGTGTCATCACCCACAGCCAATAGCTGAACAACGGCAAGAAGCAAACACTATCACATTAATAGACATAGAGGTGGTATCAACGGGATCTGAAGATATTACAGCCATTGAAATTAGTGACAGTGACTCAGAATAACAGTACAAAAGAAAGACATAGGGTGACTTGTATATAGTGAAGTGGTTATTATTATTAGTTCTGTACTTGTTAAATAAATTGTTGGTGAAAACAGACTTACGTAACAAGGTTTCTTAAGGTAATCTCTAGAATTATTGTTTATGTGAATATTCATTAATTGTATATTGTCCAAAATTAGTTAGAGCCATTGTTTTTATAAAATGTTTACTACTTGTATTTAATATTTCTAAAATAGTGAGTATTTGTACATATAAACTGTTATATTCTGAAGTTATGTATTTCTATGGTCTAAATGAGCATCACTTATGAAACTAATGTGTAATTTCTACTATCTGATAATGGTTTTTCGCAGAAATCTTCTATTTCATGTAATTGCAGGCAAATCATTCACTGCTATCATAATCCTTTCTTACTTGTCATTGTGACATGATGAGTCTGGAGCATGTTAACATATACTGTTAGACAGATCTGAAAAGTAGTTCTTGTATGAGGGTTCGATTCCCTCCCCGGACTAAACTTGAATGCTGGCGCAAAAGTGGGCAGATTGTCTGGTGGCCCCACAAGAACATCACTTTTTGTATTAGTATTTCAATGTTCCTTTCTTTCTTGCCTTGTGGCTAGACTAGGAGCTTGGAACAAAGTGTGAAAATTGTCTAAATGAGCTTCCCTAAAGAAACTAATGTGAAATTTCTACTCTCTGATGATGGTTTTTCACGGATATCTTCTATTTCATAAAATTGCAGGCAAATCATTCTCTACATTCATAATCCTTTCTTACTTGTCATTGTGACAAGATGAGTCTGGAGCATGTTAACATATACGAGGGATGATCTTAAAGTTCTGATCCTCATGAGCTACTGTAGTTGCATTTAATGATATCTCCACGAATTTTACTAATTTCTAGTATATATTATCTTATCTACAAGGACATGCAAATATTGTTACTCTCGGATGCTTAGTTAAGGAGATATACATTTTTTAAGCAGGGTCACTCGGTACCACTGGCCATTTTTCTTTGCAGTTATGACAGGTTTACAAATGTTAGAAATAAGGACATAAGTCCGCGGTGTCTTAAAATAACTATTTGCATATGCGAAAACAAAGACGCAAGTAGGGTAAAAAAGGGGGGGGTCAGGACCTGTATCCAGGTTTTTTGTTAACGTTTCGATAGAAAGGGAAAATTGTTCTTAAGAGTTTTATGGAGCCATCTAGAACAAGCCTTTTCCGCCACATCAAAATGACTGACATTTCTGCGTGGGTTTTGGCCCCTCTTAAATAGTGACCCTGTGACCCTTACAGGTCATTCACAAGTCTCAATCTGTCTAAGAGGTGCACATCTGCAATGGATAATTTTTCATTTGCCAAATCTGCATTTGCAGACATTTTAGAAATCACTAAGTCTATCAATGAAGCAGAGAAAGACTCTTCTTCAAGACTTTTAGATCTGATGCATAAAAAAATGTCAAGCTTCTGGACAAAAAATGTGATTTAAGAAATGAAATTTTACGGCAGCGCCATGATATTAAAACATTACAAAATAAAAATCAACAACTGCAAATTGCAGTTGAAAATGAACAAAAAAGCAATTCAGTATTGCTGAAAACAAATGAAGAACTTAAAATAGAGTTGCAGCACTATAACCAACGGTTGGATATCCAAAATCATCAACTGGATATCCAACAAAGAAACAATGCGGCTCTGATTAAAAAAATCAAGAAGTCCTGACTGAAATTCATGAACTAAAAATCAGTTTCTTAGAATACAAAAACCAAATGGCTGTACATACAACAGTGAAGTTCAGGACCAAACTGGCGATCAACAAGAGGCTGAGAACTTCACCAGTGATGAAGAGGAGGAACAAGAAGATGGTGAATGTCAGATCACTGGCGTATGCGTCTAAAGGTAAGTGACTTTCATCTGCATGAATCCAGTCAGACTGAACTGAGCCGGGACATCCCAGGATGCAAAGCTCAAATCACTGTTTTCATCATGCAACGGCACATATTGTTTTGTGTAAGGCATCATCTACTTGACCCAAAAAGAAATAAGTACAAAGGTGAAATGATAGTTTTGATGGTCATTGCTTATTTTTCACTTTTGAATGAGACATTTGTTACACCTTATCTCAGATTGTGGAAAATGTTTTGCATTATGCGTCAAATGCACGTTTTTGGGACAACCTACGTTTAGTTTCTATATTTCGGCTGCCATCTTGGATGTCATTCTATATATCTTCTCTCAGTAGTAAACAGCTAGATCTCTAGTTCTTCAAAATCCTTGGCTTACATAAAGATTAGTCATTAGAATTACATGTCAAACACAGGCTCCATATAAAATTACCTTTTTTCTGGTAACATTTTATATTTTGGCAGCCATCTTGGTTGCCATCTTGTATCGACACAAGTATATGAAGGTGAAATAGCAAGACCTCTAGTATTTTAAGATCTATGCCTTGTATGAAAATTAATCATTAGTATTGTGTGTCAAATGCAAGCTCTGTGTAAAATAAAGAAAAGAAACGCCATTTGTACATAATATATATTTGGCTGCCATCTTGGATGCCATCCATTATATCATAGACACATCTGTGATAAAGACAAATAGGCATGTAGTAACTCAAAAGCTATGCCAAACATAAAAAAAGCAAAGAAAATCCCCACTGAGTTGTATAAGCTGGTCAAATATAGATTTTGCCATAAGTCCGCTTTCATCTTGGATGCCATCTTGAATATATCAAATTGCTCAATGATGACAGAGTGGCATCACTTGGATTCTTCAAAGGCAATGTCTGATATATGAGAATCAGCAAAGAAAAAAACTTTAGACGCTAATTCCAGGTCCTCTCAGAAATCAGCCTTTTTCTGCCGGACTATCTGTATGGTAAGGTTAATTACAACATACTCCCAAAAAATTATAGTTTTACAGCATATATTAGAAAAATAATCTCTCTGTCAACATGAATAAAAAAGTACATATATTTTTCTCATCAGTATAGTACCTACCCTAAATATTTAGACATCAGTGTCTGAGCAAAGAGTATAGCCCTTAATCATTAGCAGTCTGATCAGGGATTGCACTGTTTGTCAATATATTTTTTTTTCCAAAACAATTCCCAGGTAGAACAAATGTATCTCTCCAAATTTTGAAAGTGGTAGAGACCATTACCAAAGTAGGTCTGCTGTCTGAATATTTAGGGTAAATGTAATAAAACTGATGAAAGCAATCTCAGTGTTTGTAAACAGAGGTACACACATACACACACAGCACAGTTCTCATAAGTAATGACAGTCTACCACCTCTAACACTGAATTTTGTCACTATGAAACATGCATTCAGCACAAACGTCAAAACTATATATCTCCTCTCTTATGTTTGTGACTGAATGAGTGAGGAGGAATAAAAATGGCTGCCACTTGTTTTCTACAAGTCTAGAACTGTTTTGTTTTTCTGAAGCAATTCTCTGTAAAAACAAAAGTTGGTATATTGATATTCTACAGCCATTTTCAAAACAAGACATCCACCAAATGACCTCCTCACTCAAGCAGACACAACAAAAATGATAAAAGAAACATAAAATTTCTCGCTTTACAGGGGAAGACACATGATAAGATCTATGATTATTATCGAAATTATTACATGTAATCCAATAGGTTAAAGGACAACTAACAGTCAAAGGGATGCAATCCAAACTAGAAATTAAGTTGAGATCATTGTCATTATGCTTCATATGCTGTCTGACCTATTATGGTTATATATGTAAATTTTGTTTATATTTTCAGATCCTACAATTTGGAATGTGACTGCTTAGAAGTGGACTGCTTCAAATGGGATTTAAAATCTAACATTAATCAGAGGATATACAAACAATGTGCTTATTTATATCAAATATATTGACTCAAACGAACAGATAAGGCAAACCCTGGAAGAGTATTTTTCTTTCTTATTCACTGCATAAGTAAGATGCATATACTGCAAATACATTACTTGTTAGATTCATCTCTAGGAGGTGATTCTAATTTGTACTAGCAATATATGTCTTTTTGGAGGAATAAGGAAGAAAAAAATACATTTTAAAAACTAAAGAACAAACTTCTGTATTAATACTTGTTTCTTTGATTGTATTATTATTATTATTATTATACATGTTGTCTCAAGCATATCTGTTTGTTCAAATGTTGTTAATAATAATTAAAATTGTCTTATTGTTGACTAAAGTTTATCTCCTATATAAAAAAAACAATCACCCTTTCCTGGATGATATAGTTATTACCTTGACCTGCTTTGCATCACCTTTAACTATGACTCAAATCAGATTGGGTAACCCCTTAGGGAAATTAATAATACCATATTATGCATTTTCATCTGACTTCTTAGGTACCTCTTTATCAATAAAGGTGAAGGAAGCAGATCAAGTAATTCCATGATAAGACTTATGATGATTAAAACACAAATTCCCAATGAGACACCAGTACCAGTCACTGAAAAACAAAAGACTAGACATGTAACCCTATCATATTTATTCAGCTATAAGACAGGATTTCTTTCTCCAAATGTACCCCAAACGTGTAAATCAGCTGCAATTCAGATTTTTTCATCCAAAAGAATCTCAACAATCTAGATCCTTCTTATAAGACAGATTGAGATTTGTGAGATTGTTTTATAGGGAAAACTGTCTTATAACCGAATTCCTGTCTTATAACACAGCAAAATTAGTTTTAGCAAACAATGTAGACTCAGATGAGATGAGATGTCTCTAGCAATAGTTTGATTAGTGTCTGCATTACCATTTTAGTATGGGAGTAAAATCAACTTACCCATTATTCAAAGTTTAGGATAATTACATGAATTAGTTATTTTCATATAATTATAGTAGTTGATAAATCTCCTAATAATAAGAGTGATCTGAAAGATGAAAGTACATTGTCATTGTTTTCAAGATACTACCGACTTACTGAAAGAGCTATAAGAAAGAAAGATTGATTGATTTGTTGCTAAACGTCCACAGTAAACAGCTATGCTCATGTCGAGACTGCCAGTAAACCTAACCACACTAGTCCTGGGCAGGCTTAGACCTCCTAAACGGTATACCAGTACTAAGTGCACATACTTTTGCCAATAACTGACAACTGCCCTTCTTGAATCAGCGGAAGGAGAAACGAAAGTAAGAAAGATAAAAAGCAGCAGATTTTGTTTTTCATTTGACACTTTCAAAGGTCAAATTCATTATTGTCACAGGTTTCATAAATTACATCATCATCATCATCATCATCATCATTATCAGGATCAGCAAACTGGAACCTGGAAACAGGCACTTAATAATTTCCATCATCATTACTATTAGACTGAAATACAGGGTTAGTATGTATATTAACGGGTATCATGGGACTAGATTTGGACTGAGTAGATATTCGCTTCAAGGCAAAGGTTCTAGGTGGAATAAACATTTTTTTCTTTTAATAGTTCTGCATTGAATAATAATGATAATAATTAAAGCAATGGAAATAATAGTCACTAATACCAATAGAATCATAAAAATATTTAAGCCACTACCTGCTTTCGTTAGCAGATCAGTTAAATTCAAGTTCACCTCTCTAGTAGGACTGACAGTGGCAAGACTATTCTGTGTCTCCTGATCCAGTGCCGTAGTTATGATAGGCTTGCTTGTAAAGGCAGTGGACAATCTAGTAGGAATCCCAGGCTGACCTCTGGTAGTTATGACAGGCTCATTATGCATCATGGTAAGAGCAGGTTTGGTGTCCGCAGGCTTATCTCTGGTAGTGGGACCGACAGCGGTAGTATGTGTCACAGCATGAGCAATGGTGGTGAAATGGGACCTCGGTTTAAAGTCTCATCCGAAAGACCGGAGAAGTGGGGGATCGATCTTGCGATCCCTGGACTGATAGTCTAGCATATTATCAGATACACGACTACCACTCCTGACAGTTACAGATACACTCTTTACACTGTTTTGAAGCCTATAAATTTAATTTAAATTTGTATCTGTACCTGTGTGGACTATGTAAGAAACTTGGGCTATGAAGAAGGAAAAAGAAGTTACATACACAGGTTTCTGCTTTATTTGCACCAAATGAAATTTGAAGTTTCTCGCCTTGTTGTAGTTCCACATGTTGACATGGTAGCCATGTGTCATATGGTGATGCTTGCTGAACGTCTATAAACTGAATGTTTGTGAGCTCCGTTAAATTCAGCACAACGTGCTGCAATCTATCGAAACTAATACGCCTTAATTGACGTAATTTGCACCGTTCCTAGGTGCGTACAACCCCTCTCCACTGAAACTGCATTCTAGTTCACTGTATGTTGTATGTTTACTGCACACATCTTCAAAAAACTCTATGGCTTGAAGAGTTTTACCAAAAACCAACGAAAAAACGAGACAAATTGTTTTCAACATCATTTTTATACATTTTTCATTGAGTTATCCGCCCCTGGGATAAAGTCCAACACTTGAAAGCTAGTTGTACAATAATCGTGTCGGTAGAAAGTACGGTGTTTCCCGGCCGGTGATCGGAGTCCAACTTTCTGCGAATCTTGCATGCTAGTATTGCTAAATGTAACTGATTAATATGGTATGGTAAAGTTGCTATGAATGTGAATTTTGTCTGAATTTTATACATAATTAAATCTAATGATTGGTATGAGTCTTTCGTGCAGTATTTAAGAGCTCTAATCTGACTTTTCAGCTCAAACGTAATATCTGTTTCATAGCTTTACATTTGTCGCTCATACTCGAGAAAAAATGGAAATTTCTAACGATGATCAAGGATATGTCAACGACGTAAGAGCTAGATTTGGATATCAAAAGAGTGCATGTTTAACACACTGGAACAACATGGTTTGGGTCCATCTAAATGACAATTCAAAGTGTTGGCAAACCGGCGTTTTTGATAAGACAAAAGGAAAAACAATTTTCATGAAGTGGGAAGATGCAACAACTCTGAAAAATGCATTGATTCAAATGGAAGCCTATGCTGAGCAAATGCAGGAAGAGGTGGTAAGTTTAAATGTAACTATTTCTATTTCTTTCAAAAATAAAATTTTTATATCTTAAACACGGTTTGAATTATTAACATATTTCTTGCTTTTAAATATCAACATCTAAAGGTAAAATACATTTGCTCTCAAACATGCAGTGATCTTGCTGCGTTTACTTATTTACACGTTCAACATTATTCGATGTTATTTACACGTTCAACATTATTCGATGTTATTTTCAGGTATACCAAGCAGAACAAGTTGTACCAAATGCTCAACCACCTGTTGCAGATGTTCCACAAAACAACACAGAGCCACCAATGGCGGCTATGGCTCAACTACCAGCGGTGGGACGTGGACAAGTCCAAGGTCAGTCAACACAAGCTTTCAATAGACGAGGTCCTGCTCGCGGACGCAACTAATTTTAGTACCTCCGTCGGAGGTACCTGTGAAAGTTTACTAGGCGTGGTTAAGCAGGCGTATGAAAAGTCGTTAGTCTGTACAGAAAAAATAGTATCCATGATTATTATTTAAAAAATATATATACAACTATATGTTTTAGTTTAAATTCATAAACGGTTTCAATTCAAATACATATAGCATTTTTTCATTACTTGCATCTGCTGGCATTGTAAATATATGCTACTACTACATGTATTCTAAAACTAAGACTGACTTGTCAGAGCGGCATGGATCTTAACGGAATTTGGCCTCCATTGACCCATTTATGCCCAGTGGACTAGACCTCTTATTCTATCTTTATCAAATGAGTATGTTCATTTGACAGTTAAGGGTTTTCCCAGGTTCAGTTTTTTTTCTTTTTTACTTAATGCAAAAGAGTAATACCCATTTGACTAATAAGACAAATTTATATAAGGTCAAGAATATAAAAGTAACTGCCGAAATTAATAACGTGCGTTGCGAAAGACTGGCGAAGAGGGGGATCGAACCTGCGATCTCTGTATTGGTAGTCTTCCGCCTTATCCTCTATACTACTGCCGTTTCTACACAAGAGAGAGAGAGAGAGAGAATAAAAGACAGAGACGGAAAGACATCGAAATTACGTCGACGTGACGCCATTTCGACGTCCTGCAGGTATTACAGCACATGACGTCGAAATGACGTCACGTCGACGTCGATTCGACGTAATCACGTCGCATCGTCGTCATGTGCCTGCTGGAACTGGCCAAAATTCAGAGAGAGAGAGAGAGAGAGAAAGAGAGAAGCACTTTCATATACGTAATAATTTAAGGCTGGTCGCAAAATATGTTCCTCCCAATAAGGGTTCAAAGGACTTTTCAAAAATACATGAATTTCATACAAGGGGGAGAAATACAGTATCACTTGTATTCATGATCAGAATGAAATATCGATGTCCAGATGGACTATGGGTTTTGAATCAGAGAAGGATATGGCAGCGAAAGGAGAGGGATGGGCTCCGCATTTCCTATGCTTCACCCAAGAAACAGTGGGACTCTGACCTCGGCTGCCCCTACGCAGACGACGAGAAGCTTACCCTTTACCCAGCAGGCACACACCGTTGAATCAACATTGAATCAACCTTGATTCAACATAATGACGTTGAATTAAGGTTGAATCAAAGTTTATTTAATGTTATTTGCCCAATGGGTACCTATCACGCCGTCGATGGAATTCAGGCTTCCAATGCACACAGCCTTTCGTCTCGATATGACTGAAATCCGATTGAAAGGGACACTGACTGACTGATTGACTGATTTGTTGCTTTACGTCCACGGTAAACAGTTATGGTCATGTCGGGACGGTCAGTTAACCTAACCACACTATTCCTGGGCAGGCTTAGACCTCCTAAGCGGTTAACCAGACTACTAAGTGCACATATTTTCGCCACTATCTGACAAATGCCCTTCTTGAATCAGCGGAAGGGGAAACGAACGTATGTGGCCAGACTGAGTATCGAACCCAGGACCTCTGATTTATAAGTCAGTTACAATATCGATGCCATCTGACTATCAAGAGCAAAACGGGAAAAACATGAGTCTACCAAATTAGCCTGCGCATACGCGCAGTTTGATAACGATCTTCACTGTCTGCTTACACAGGCTGCGTAGGTGCGCAGGCTGACCAGAACCTTCGCTGACCGCACATGCTCTAAAATACCATTTTTCTCATGGCACGGCGCATTTTATGATTTGATATTACCATGTTAGCGTAACGAAGTCTAACCCCAACTGGCCCTACGTCCAGAAGGCTATGGAAAACTTTTAGCCTTGTTTACCCATTTGTCTTATGCAGCGTCTGATCTGGGCCTGTACTGCTGATATATGTCCCGTGTGTGGTTTGCTGGGCTTTTAATTGGGGCAATTTGGAAATAGGTGTCGTAGCAGAGGTAGAGGCGTACAGGTTTTACAGCACATTTGGAGAAAAGAACACAGACCTTTGAGATGAGATGCCACAGAAGACTAATGAACAAGGATCGCGTAACCAATAAGGAGGTTCCCAGAAAGATCCAAGCCGCCATTGGAGAATATGATGAATTCCTGGCCGTGGTCAAGAAACGGAAACTAAGGTGGTCTGGCCACGTCTCCAGGTTTTCTGGCTTAAGTAAGGCGATTCAACGGGACACAGTGAAAGAAAAAAGAAGGAGATTCAGACAGAAAAATGAGGTGGGAAGACAATATAAAAGAGTTGACGGGGATGAACATTGCCAGCTTAACCAGAGCAGCTGATAAAAGGACAAAGTGAAAATGGATTGTTGCGAAGTCCACTGTGGTGCCCCAACCACCTTGCTAGGTTATAGTGGGTAGAATAGAAATACATGTAGAACATGTTTTGTTGCCTCAGAAATCTCCTTTCCTCCCTCCCTTCCTGATGCCCTTGTCTGTCGCCTTTTTTCAGAACGCGGGGGCGGAGAGGAGGGGCTGGGGAGGAGGCGAGAGAGGTGCGCTGGCGAGTTAATATGTAGGCATTACTTATCAGATGTCTGCAACTACCGTATCCCGCGAAATGGTTCAGAGAGGGATGCCCGTTGCTTTCTAGAACCTGCCTATCACCTTTTCCTTTCGATTTTTGGGGTCTAAGGCGGTGTAGAAATTAAATATAGAAATGCGCGACTGTTGCACTAAATTTGATAAAGGTAGGTACATATATATTATGCAATGTCTATGACGTTTGGACAACGTTGGGTAGACGTTGTTCCATCATCGTGTGCTCACTGTGGATCAGGCTGCTACAAGCTTGGTAAAATGGCTGGCATCGCATAATTCTATCATATAGAGTCGAAAAATATTGCAAATCTACATAATGCCGCCAAACTGACTGACTACATATTAGCGAGTCATAGAGCAGGAAACGGCAAAAACGTTTCATTGTCACATACGACAGTTATTACAAACTATAGTTAACGGTAAAATGTAAAATATCTGTAGTGGGCTCTGGAAACTGCTTATTTAACCTTTTTATTAAAAACTTCGTTGTTTTTCCGCTGTACTGGACTCGTTGCTAGGGGCGTTGTAATGAAAATTCCTTAAGTACAGCGCTATTTCCGACTCCAAATACAAAAATGGTATTTTATTCATTTTAAGTATTCAGTATCTTCGTTCGCATAGCAAAACAATTTTCCAAAACATCTCATTTTATTAGTTAGGCGTCATTTTCTTTCTGTTCATGTAGAAAAGACACTTTAAAGCAAACACCTATCAACGGAGATCCAGCACTGCGATTAAACCTGCGTGCAAAAGCAGAAAATACCAATACACACCAAACGCATGGTAAATTTTAGCGGTCCGTAAGGCATTTATTATAGGGTAAAACTGAAGCATTTCATTACAATGCGTAAACAAAGTTTACTTACCGATTCGCCCCCTCGCGAAAGTCGCCATTTTCGTCGTTGGCTAGACGTAGGAATTACGAAACCTGGACGTTGTCTTCGTTACCTGTGTTGAATGCCAGACAAGTGTGTTACTTTATGTTCTGTAAAACTAAATTATGAAAATGATGAGTGAGAAGTAGAGTTCTGTACAGGTAAAGTACCTGTCAACTGAAACAGGATGTTGTGATCCTTCATTAGGACTATCTTGCTGAGACTATTCTAATAAGAGATCACAACATATGTTTTCCTAATTGGCTTGGAATTATCCTCAATGCCTCGTTTTATTTCTAGTTCTGTACATGTATATCAAAATGTAATACACAGAAAAAAGGCAACACATTTACATAAAAATGTTGATGAACAGCAAACAGTAGTGCAAGATTCTCTGATATATAAATATGAAATCACTCTTTTGTAAAGATCCAAAGTTTGTCTGGAATATTTTTGTAAAGTTTTAAATGAAATAAGATAATCACTGCCAATTATATTAAAAAGTCTTGTTTGACACTTCAAGATAAACAGTTCCAATAATATCAAAAAGTATTGAACAATACTTTAAGAAAATTTTGTAAAATTCTTCACCAAAATCTATATTGTGAGTACTCAGAAATGTTTTGCTGAGGCAACATTTATCAGCATCCACAATATGTACTTTGGTGGAGTCCAAGTGAGCTAACAACTTAAAACAGGGACTTAACTATTGGTTAACAGCACTCATTTAGTTTTTCGAAATTTTTGGTTCTGGTTGGTTGGTTGGTTGAGTTGATGCTTAACGTCCACGGTAAACAACTTTGGTCATGTCGGGACGGTCAGTTAACCTAACCACACTATTCCTGGGCAGGCTTAGACCTCCTAAGCGGTTAACCAGTACTAAGTGCGCATACTTTCGCCAGTAACTGACAACTGCCCTTCTTGAATCAGCGGAAGGAGAAACGAAAGTATGTGGCCAGACCGGGATTCGAACCCGGGACCTCTGACTTACGAGTCAGGTGCCCTACCGATTGCGCTACCCGGCCCGGCGGTTCTGGTTGGTCTGACTTGTCTTCAAACAGCAGCTGGCGCTTGCAGGCAAGCATTTTTTTGCTGGAAGAAACTGATGCAGTTTCAGGTAGTATTTTAGCTCACCTGAGCCAAAGGTTCAGGGTGAGCTATTGTGATCACCCAGTGTCCGTCGTCCGTTGTGCGTCGTCCGTCGTCAACATTTTGCTTTAAATGACATCTCCTCTGAAACCGCTAGGCCTAGGGCTTTGATATTTGGTATGAAGCATTGCCTAGTGGACTTCTACCAAGTTTGTTCAAATGGTGGCCCAGGGTCCAAAATGGCCCTGGGGCAGGGGGTCTTGGGTTCAAAACTAAAATATACTTAAAAAAAAATCTTCTTCTCCAGAACTTCTTGGCTCAGATGCTTGAAATTTTGTATGTAGCATCGCCTAATGGTACTCTACCAAGTTTGTTCAAATGGTGGTCCCAGGGTCCGAAATGGCCCTGGGGCAGGGGGTCTTGGGTTCGAAACTAAAATATACTTAAAAAACTTCTTCTCCAGAACTGCTTGGCTCAGATTCTTGAAATTTGGTATGTAGCATTGCCTAATGGTCCTTTACCAAGTATGTTCAAATGGTGGCCCCAGGGTCCAAAATGGCCCTGGGGCAGGGGTTCTTGGGTTCAAAACTAAAATATACTAAAAAATCTTCTTCTCCAGAACTGCTTGGCTCAGATTCTTGAAATTTGGTATGTAGCATTGCCTAATGGTCCTTTACCAAGTTTGTTCAAATGGTGGCCCCAGGGTCCAAAATGGCCCTGGGGTAGGGAGTCTTTGGTTAGCATTGCCTAGTGGTCTTTTACCAAGTTTGTTCAAACGAGGGCCCAAGGGTCCATGATGGCCCCTTGGCATGAAGTTCAAGGTTTGAACCATAGAAATGCATGCAAAAATATTCAAAAATCTTCTTCTTCAGAACCGCAGGGCTTAGATGCTTGACATTTGGTATGTAGCATTGCCTAGTAGTCCTTTACCAAGTTTGTTCAAATGATGGCCCCAGGGTCCGAAATGGCCCCGCCGCAGGGAGTCCTAGGTTTGAACCATAGAAATACATAGAAAAATATTCAAAAAGCTTCTTCAGAACCACTTGGCTCAGATGCTTGAAATTTGGTATGTAGCATTGCCTAGTGGTCTTTTACCAAGTTTGTTCAAATGATGACCCCAGGGTCTAAAATGGCCCTGCCCCAGGGGGTCCTTGGTTAGAACGATAGAAATACATGGAAAAATCTTCTTCTTCCGAACCACTTTGATCAGATGCTTGAAATTTGGTATGAAGCATTGCCTTATAATCCTTTATCAAGTTTGTTCAAATGATGGCCCCAGTGTTGAAAATGGCCCCGCGACAGGGAGTCCCGAGTTTGAACCATAGAAATACATAGAAAAATATTCAAAAATCTTTTTCTTCAGAACCAATTGGCTCAGATGCTTGAAATTTGGTATGATGCCAGGGCTCTTGATCACTGAAATTTGGGGCCGAAATTTGGCCCCATTCCCAATGCCAAAAAGTATGTTTTTTCCCAATTCCAGATGAAAAATTCCCAATCTGACCAAGCATGTTGTGTCCAAGAATACTGCAGTTGCATTAATGCAAAATGTATTAAAAACCACCTAAAACTAAAAATGTTAACATAATTTATAACTTTAATAATCGCGAAGCGATTACATTTTCAATCACTATCATGTTTTGTTACTGGAAAGTGGTACCGGGTTTATCATGCACTGTTAGAGTTACTTCCCTTTCATACGAGGGCGAATAGCCTAGCGATTTTCGCTGCAATATTTTAATATTTTCTTTGCTGCAAGAGCCAATATTGTTGTGATGAACAATATTTTGACTTATTCTTTAATTTAAAGCCTTCCAATGCCAAAATTTGATCGGAATTTTCACCTATGGTGGCTGATTCTGCTGTGTTTGCGTTTCGTACCTGAATCGATTTTCACAGACATTTTAGGCCATATCCAAAATCATAAACAGGATTACCGGGACATCCGGGAGTTAGTATAGTTTTGTACTTGCATGACTGAAAGTTTTGTCATGTTCTGCATTGTGACAGTCTACTTTCTCTCAACTTTACATTATGCTTAGTTTAGATGCTTCAAACCCAGAGTGTTGTACTGTTGTTATATAGAAACACTTTTTTTCTAGGTCCCAGTCTTTTCTCCGATTTGAGAGTGGCAAGATAGGGAAGTTGCCAGTTCAAAGGAAAGAAAGAAAAACTCAACACAAACAAATAGTTTTGTTATTATCTAATATCCCAACTATTTGATAAAGTTTATGATGATTCACTATCTGCTAGATCTGTCTGCTTATTGACTGGATTCCTCTGAAAATATAACAATACCATATGTAAGTTGTGTTGGTCTGACAATGAAAACTTCACACATAAAATAATGAAAATTTTCCCAATTTTAGACAATACGACGCTATTTTTCCCAATTCTAAAGGCCCCGACCCCATTCCCCAAAAGGGGTGTGAGAGCCCTGGATGCATTGCCTGGTGGACTCCTACAAAGCTTGTGTAAATGGTGGCCCTGGGATCCAAAATAGCCTTGGGGCAGGGGGTCTTGGGTTCGAAACTATAATATACTTAAAAATCTTCTTCTGCAGAACTGCTTGGCTCAGATGCTTGAAATTTTGTATGTAGCATTGCCTAGTGGTCCTCTACCAAGTTTGTTCAAATGGTGGCCCTAGGGTCCAAAATGGCCCTGGTGCAAGGAGTCCCAGGTTTGAACCATAGAAATACATAGAAAAATATTCAAAAATCTTCTTCTTCAGAACTGCAAGGCTCAGATGCTTGAAATTTTGACTGTAGCATTGCCTAGTGGTCCTTTACCATGATTATTCAAATGATGGCCCCAGGGTCCAAAAGGCCCTGCCCCAGGGATTCCAGGGTTTGAGCCATAGCAATACGTAGAAAAATATTCAAAAATTTTCTTCTTCAGAACCATTTGGAAATGGTTGCAAACTATCAGGTTTGTTCAAATGATGACCCTAGGTTGACCTTTAACCGTTATTCTCAGGTGAGCGATTCAGGGCCTCTTGGCCCTCTTGTTTTAACAAACATGTCTGTTTCTGAAGAATCAGTAAATAATGAACTTTGAGGTGGAGTTTGTATTCCTATGGTATCAAGTTAGATTGTTGAGGTAGGTGTGGCTGAACATGGAATATCTGTGTGAGATGCAGGAGGATTTTCCAAGATGAATAACTAAAGATGTTTTACCTTTTTTGGATTGTACAGATGACGGTGTAGATATCTCCAGTAATCGATTCCAAAAGAGCTCTCTGTTCTGTTCTTTAAAAGATCCTGCATTGAGGCCAAGTAGTTTTGTTGCAACCATATCAAAACAAGTTCCACCAATTTTGTAGTCACTGTCAGGATCTTTGAACATTAAGAATAACTTATATCTGAGAGTTGCTGTTTTCGCAGCGCTTCCACACTGAAAACAAAACAGTTTACCATTTGAAAGCTGTTTTAATGCATGACTGCATGCTAGATTAGGACAGCCTTTATATGTTGTACCATCTTTTTTTACTCCAAATACTTCTGCTGTTACTTGTATTTTTTTATCCTTGTTTTGTTGAAAGAAAGATGGGATGTCTGTCATCTTTATTTGGGGTGTAACGACGACTTCTGTTTGCTGTTCATTGTTGTTACTGTCAATGTCTGTCTTGACCGACTCATACCAATTTTTAAGTTCTTCTGCCCTTGGCGTTTTCGGATCTAATATAATTTCTGACGACTTTGATGTATTAAGCGATAGGTTGTTATGCCATTCATGAACTCTACAGTCTTTAATTTGGATGACCTGATGATTATTTGCTTTAATATTATGCGCGTCTTGATTGTAGACAGAGACACTCATTGTTGTATTTGTATCGTCTATGACGGTCAACTCCTTCACTTCCAAGTTTTTACCATGAATTGTTTTTCTTTCTGATTCTTTCAAGCAAATGGCAATTACACTGACAAGGGCATTGGCAGTTTTGTGAAGAGCTTGTTGCAGTGTCAGAAAGTTATCTGTCTTTTTTTAGTACTGTTAAATCTAATAGGGTATTTTCATTGATAATTGAACGATCAGTAAAATTGACTTCAACATCAACAGTTGACTCTTTCTGATACATTTTATAGTCGTCTGGGATATCTTTGACATAAACATTTTGTAAAAGATACACACTTCCAACTTTTAAGTCTCTGCTTTTTTGGTATTGTCTCCAAAAAAAGTTGTTCAAACTGTACCTGTTGAATCTCCAAAATACAACGAACAATATTTCACTTCTTTTTGACTTTTCTTGATATCAGGGGTGTTCAATAATTTGCCATAGAAATTGGCAAATGATGACCCTTTCAATTTGTTGACTTCTACTGTTGTGGACATTCTGAAATGAGAAAATAAGCAAAATGTAATCTTCAAGTTGTATTTCATGGCCGCTAATCTGCGCAATCACAAAACAGTGTTGTAAAAAATATTACGGAGACATTTGGCTGCGCTGAAGTGAAGCTAAAACTGGTGGGCATGTAGGTGTGTGAATTCACTGAATTGGTTGAATCAGAATCTATTCTTTATTACCATCAAGTGTCAAAATTTGGGTAATTTCGTGCAACCTTCTATTCATTCACCTGAAATTGTCAAACTGAATTTGCAAATTGAATCTAAGTTTCATGGCAGATATTTGTTCTGTCTCACAGGAAGGACATTCAATATTTTGTCATGTGCTGATATGTGAACAAATAGGACATACACTGCTCAAAATATTTAAAGGAGCAGCAGGTATTTTCCCATAGATGTTACTTCAACATATGCCCAGTTTAACGGCCCATAAATCTGACCGTTAGTGGGTAAGAATTTCCATATTTTTGCAGCACTTTTAAGAAGAATCGAAGTTTAAGACAAGCAGAATTTTAGTACAACAGATGCCCTGCTCATTTCCATGGTACAAGTTTTGGACTTTTCTTATTTACTGAAATTGGGTAATTTTGATGAAGTCTATAAAATCTCATAAATTTCTTGTTCAACGGGATCTTCTCAGTAAGGGTCATCTTGAAAGACATTCATTTTCAAAGACAAAATAATGGTTCTTTTGATTTTAGTTGAAATTATCACTCTTTTCACCTGTTCTGAAAAATTTCAAATTTTTAGCAAAATTTCAGTTTTACTTAAATCTGTCCATGGACAAGGGCAGGACATATATTGAATCAAAAATTGTGTAGTCAGTAACCTCTACCCTCTTTAAAAAATGGCAAAATAAATAGAAATTCCGAGTCTTTATCAATCGAAAGTATATAACCTCCAAGTGGGGATGCGTTGCATTGCCGTCTATGGAAAGATATTAGATGTTCCTTTAAATATTTTTAGCAGTGTAGTTGTTGAGTATTAACAATTTCGTTATGTTTATAACTGGAAGGGCTCTAGCTTAAGCCTCGGTATTCATCCAGTTTGTAAGGAAGCCCATATATGTACATCTAACATTCAGATTTTGTGAAAGGGGGGAGTTATTTGGAGCCTGAAATGTAGTAAATTAGGGACTGGCAAAATTGTTCTGATAAGCAACATAAAGATGACAGTTTACTTGTAAGGAACCAGTTGTACTATTGTTCTCCTGCCTATTTCGGTGTCAACTTTTAAAGGAAAGAATTTGCTCCTCTAGGAGCAAATTCTATCCTTTAACAGTAAATCCCATTTCAAAAGGCTACTTTATCCAGCAAAACCTACAGATATTGATGCAGCATAATACAACATTATTTTCAGAAAAGAAGCAGGGGGCATTTATTCAAGCAGGATATTTATAAATTATTTTCAGGAAAGAAACATGGGGTGTTTTTGTTAAAGCAGGGTGTTTATAATAATACAGTATATAGTCGGGGAAATGAACCCAATTTTGAGGCGAAAAAATGGCCCGTCGTTCGAAAGGAATTTGTTGACTGATTTGTAAGCAGGAAATACTGAAGTTTATGATTCCGGGTGTTGTCGCTCTCCAAAGTGGTGCCAAAGTGAAATTTTGGGGCAAAATGTTTAATTTATGAATAAAATCGTTGATTTCTGGAATTTCTATGGAAACTCCATAAAATTCGTTAAAACTCTTCGAAATGTGAATGATACTTATGCGTAACATAGCAAAACCTTTGATATTAGTTTATATGCGAAAAAATATAGAAATTTGCAGTTATTATGGTTACAGAATATGAAATTTTCGGGGCTAAAATGCATTTTTGGGGGCTGTTTTATGAAAGGGGGGGTCATTTCTTCATAATTATTTCATTTAAAACAGATACTTTCGCCATAGTATGTCATGTGTAGTGTTTATTATGATCTTTTAAACTGAAAAAGTATGCCTACGAATTTTATAACAAAAAAAGCTTGTTTTATCGACAAATTATTTGTACCATATATACGTACCTAAAGTAGTATTTTCAGTCAATTGTCGGCTGTGTGAGTTTAATAGAGAACCCATCGCTAAAATAAATCTGACTTCTAACAGGACAAATGGAAGGTTATGCTTAAGATGAAGAACAGTGCCAATGTCATGTTCTCAGTGAAAAGGGGGTGGCGAGTAAGGGTGGCGTGAGGAGGGGGGGGAGAAGGCCGTGGGGGGGGGGGGGGGGGGGGAGAAGGCCGTGGGGGGGGGGGGGGGGGCGGGGATGAGGGGGGGGAAGGTATAAGATTTATAAGTTAATCTAAATGGCTGATTTCTGTTAAATTTGTCTTAAATTAAGGAAGCCATTTTCATGGTATGACTGATGTGTACATACGTTGTACGCATGTCAGAAATATCTTTGTGTTAAAAATAGGTTGTTTTATAATATTGTAAGACAGATAAAGTGCTATATCATTAAGGTCGACAATTAAATATTGCTTGTTATCATTTATGCCATAATAAAAAGGGAACGAAAATGCAAATTTTACATAGAAATACTTTTAATGTCTTAATTTCTTAATTTTATATCTAATCCAGTTTAAAATCATTAGCATGTTTATTTCTGCAGTCATTCTTCTTGAACTGTCGTCAAATACGTTACATAACGGAAACATGCGGAAAAATTATTTATAAGCTGAAAGAAGAGTAGAAATGCGCTTAAACGCGTGAATTAATTTTTGTATACCATAACTTCTAATATTTAAAAAGCATGTTTATCTCCAACTAAATTTCATACATTTACAGCTTCACGTGAAACCTTTTGTTTTAAAGAATTAACATTTAAAACCTTTTGTTATCTTTAGATTGTTATCTAAAACCGTTGCACTCTACAATTATATGCAAGATTCCATCTGTAATGATTCTTTCTGCTTGGATTTATCAAACGGATAACCTAAACTTAACTATTTGCAAAAAGGTTTTTCTTTTTCTTGCTGAGCTCTAATGACTAGCTCAGTGACGATACCGTAATGTATTTTACAGCATCAGACGTAAAACATCGAAAGAACAAGTCATAAGAAGAATTTTAAGGTCGGAAACATCTTAAAAATATTAAAACAATATTATTAAACTGAATTAACGGGCTATTCAGGAAGCTACTTGTCTTACAATCATATAATTATTTGGATTATATTGGTGTTTGTTAACAATCAACAGAAAAAATAATTATATTTTGTTCTCTGAGCTGCTACAATATTTTTATATGCTTTACAGAACCATAGTAAAGGGTACCCGTCCTTTACTAAATAAGCAATTAAAAATCTTTTATAAAATCGGGAATGTTACGGAAGAAACCGAAACTAATGGGAGAATTTAAGACGCTCGACAAATTAAAATAAAAACCTTACAGAGTTCCTTCAAGAGCACAGAACCCATTGTTTCAATAAAATAACAGAAGACCGGGACATTTATCAGAAGACTACGCATGAGTTTGACATTATTATTTTGTCCTAGCGTAAATTGCTGTACAAAAATGTAACGTGTAACGTTGTTAACTTGTTTCCAAAGGATATCAAGGAGTTTACAACATGCAAATGCAGCCTGCAAAGACAGAAACAAAGTAACGTAAAATCTATATTTCAGTATTCTATATCAGTGACATGCTTGATCGAGTGGTTAGAAACGCTCGGCTATTGTACAGGAGATCGCGGGTTTGAAACCCGGTCTGGCCGGTCACAACTGAAAAATCTATTACCCCAACAGTAAATGGATAGGTACGTTCTTTTGAAGGAAAATGCAGCGAAAAGAGAGGGATGGGCTAGATGAGTTGTGCCTCATACACCCACAGCCCCTATGGCCATTAGGCTGTGGGAAACTTTTACCTTCTTTTAGTCAGTGACATGTTTCTGAAATGTATTCGTTATCTGGGCTTCTCATGTATCTTACGTACTTTTATTCTTAATTTTGGAAGGATTTTATTGGTATATATTACATACGGTACTTGAATAAAAACGTATGTGAAGTCTACCAATAGGACAATCCTTTCTCGCAGCCAACTTGATATTTGGATTACTCTTTTTGTTTTGTTTTTACAAAACGAACTCTTTGTCTATCATTGAGAATTATGCAAACAAGTACTGACTATTTTTTCTGTGGTATGGATAGCTGTGCGTTTTCTGCGTTGTCTACGCTACCATTTTTATAAGAAACACCTAAATTACTCTATATGTTGGTTGTGTCACAAATAACTGTAGAGAAAAAAGTAAACTAACAAAATATCTTTTTTGTAACGATTATTTAAGAGGATTTAGAAGAAACAATAAACTATCCTCAATTTCCTCTTTTAACTTAAACACTCTAGGATGTAACTGTAACAGTTACATATTGTTTTTTTTTTGGGGTCAAATAAGGAGTTCTTCTCTTGTTTGACAAAAGATTGAAACTTTCTTATAATTTTAGCAGCTTTTTTTGAAAACAAACACTTCCTCATAAGGGACGAAAGATATTCTTGTAATAGCAATCACATTTTCAATATCGGGACTCTTCCATAAAGGTAATACTTACGAGAAACTATTTACAAAACTACCATCAGTCCCAACAACAATGTTATTATCGATAAAAATAAGCATTTTGGTACATATTGATTGATATGCAAGCAAACGACTTATTATATCAGGATGCTTCAGAAAATGTCAAATCTCATATCTCCACGCAAACCACTGTTTTGGTTATTTACAATATTATGGTAAATATTTGATGTTTCATTATGGAAGCATTGCAGTGGCGGATCCAGAGGGGGTTCGGGGGGTTCGAACGAAACCCCTCTTCAGCCTTAATTATTTCATTTTCATGGGGAATTTCAGGAAAAATTAGTCAAACTGCACATATCGACCCCCTCAACTAATTTGAACCCCCTTTCCAAAATTTCTGGACCCGCCCCTGCATTGCTTTAACAATTTCATTTGAAAGTACCATTCAATAATTATGAAGCGGTTTTACTCTGTCCAACAGTTACATTAATTTGAATCTACAGGTTTGCTGCAGTGTTTGATACTGTCAGAACTAGTTAACTGTCTCCTTATTACACACGCAACTGGGAAAACCGATTAAATCTTATAACTGACAGTACAATGCAAACTCACCTATGAGTTTCCAGCCAATGGAAAGAGACATTTGAATGTGAACTGATAAAACACTCCCGATATGGTAGATAACGTATGTAACTTTAAGAAAAATACTTGCTTATAACCCTGTCATATCGTTGCAGACAAAATCATATCTTGGGCCTTGATTTATGCGCATTTGTAACCACATCCTATCTTTGGCCTATAAATATACTATTACATGCATTTAAGTAACACGTAATATTTTATATACGTTACCATTGTGAAACGTTTGACAAGTTGCTTCGTGTAATAGTATAAATATACGCATGTACGCCAATTTTAACTTACATTTTTACCTAATGTTCTTTACATCATTGTTGAACTTCTAAATAAGTGGCAATTTAACATGCAAAGTGTTAGAGAGAGAGAGAGAGAGAGAGAATTATACCGGGAAGACTTCATGCTCACAAAAAATTTACAGAAACTCTACAATTAACAACGTGAAAGGTGATGAAAAAAATAATACTGCAAAGGTTAGACGATTGGCTCATGACTTTAATAACTGAGAATAAGAAACAATATAAGGTAAAGTATAATGCAAATACTGCTTCAGTTCTAGACTAAATGGGACTTTGGCCCATAAATAAGTATAACAGTGACTGTGCTGTGCATCAGCACTGACAGACTCAAAATTATAAAATGATCTTCATGAAATGGAAACAATTCTGCATTACTTAAATGCATTTAAGTAACACTTAATATTTTATATACGTTACCATTGTGAAACGTTTGACAAGTTGCTTCGTGTAATAGTTATATAATCTTCTACGTATTGGCGCTCAAAATTGCACTGCAGCATACAGGTGTCAAAATGACTACAAAATGTTTTGAACTACAATAGCGACAAATCATACATTAACGAAGCACATGTATAAGTAAAATAATAAATAATTTTCAGTTTATAATTTCGTCAGTAAGTTTGACATTAGAAACTGATCAGACTTGACAGTAAAAAGATAGGCAATGATCAGGAATTAATACAATCAAATCCTACATCCCGCTTTTAAAACCGAAAGAAATAGAAGCACACACACCAGGCTGAAGTATGATCGAAAATCTAGCTTTATACTGTCTACGCCCAGGCGCGTAGATACGTATAAGTGGCGCTTCCTTATCATATCTGTAATAGGAACAAGTTGTAAACCATATTTAATTATGTTTAGAAAGGAAAAGTGCGTTTTATACATCTGTAACTAAATAGTTCTAAAGCATTATTTTATCATATTCATTCAATAAAGTAAATTTTGTTGTAAGCAAATGTAACGTATATTGCTGAAATTTATAGCTATTATTACTTGAACGATTACTCTTTTTTAATAATCTACATTGTACTTACAACGGTTATCAAACTTACATATTTAAAGTGGGTTTCTCTTCAAAATTTGCCCAAAAAATAAGTAATTGGGACATTATTACGGTTTTCTTTTGGTCACGTAATGTATTTGTGTCAGAACACCCTCAGGTTTTGCTCGAGGTGATCATATTAGAAATAACAAATGTTAACTGTTTCAATTGCACAGTAATAAGAGTTCATACAATGTAAACATAAAATGTTTAGAAATGATGCAAGCTTTCTTATGCAGTTTCTAGACGACAGTGGTGGTTTAAAAACCTTTCTGTTTGAACGTTATGGTACAGAGTTATCTCCCCACTTTCTGACATTAAGGCACCACTTGTGAAGGCGACAACACCTTGGAGGTTAAAGTAGACACAATAAGCTTTCAAATGATACCAAATTTGTCCTTTCGAACGATGGGCCAATTTTTTTCACTTTCTAGAGGCCTTTTTGCGTTTCATTTCCCCGACTAATATTTTGTTCATAGATTACTGAGTCTGAATCATGGCTTGGGACAACTAAAATAAAAAGCATTATTTTATGGCGGAAGATGTGTCGTCAAGTGGTTAAAAGACTAAGACTAAGAGTCATTCAATAGTGGATCAACTACCAATGAGAAAATTCTGTCAATGGGGCATTGAATGGGTCCCCTTTTCAGATCAAGGAAGAATACGGCAGTGAAAGATGAGGACGGATTTTGCCTATTACATGCTGTGCCCAAGACACATTTTCGGAACCTTGTTATCTGTAATGGTACAAACTGTATTTCATATTTATTACTAACATAACAGTCAGAGATCATTGTAAACAGCTCAACAAACTGATATATGGTCCGCAAAATAATCTATCAGGAAAGTTCTTTGCTCTCCGTAAAACCACCTTTTAACATTATAGAATGACTTATAGATTGGAAAGAAACAAAAAAGAAGGTCTTTAAGTAAACTGTTGATTATAAAAGCCAAACCCCTATGACCAGCGACATTGGGGGAATACTGAACATATTTGCCAGCATTTGCTGAATCACAACCTATCCTCTTAAGTGTAATTGATCCCCTTAATCATAAAGTTTAGCAAAATGTTCAGTTTCTGATTTAGTTTTCGTTCTTCTGCTATATGGAAGACATAGTTGACTTGCCTTGCAAAGACATTGAATTGTCCACTGAATCTTTTTCGCAGTGGAAGAAAAGAACAAAATTAACCATTTTGTGCCACCATGTTTTGTAATTAGTTTTCTGGGCCAATGCACTGGTAAGTGAATGCTACGCAACCACATACGGAAAGCCACGGACCGTAAAATTTTTAAGCATTTCTGGGGGATTTCCAAGGGATTTATCCAGTTCGACGATATATTTTCCCTAGGTCTCAATCAGGATAAAATTGATAACTGTTTGATCAATGAAACGTCCAAGGACAATTCAACGGAGAAGTTTATACTACAGAGTTACTTCAAATGGACGATAAAACAACATCTGATGTTTCTGTATAGAGTTTTATATGTGACAATTTCTTAAAAATGATTTATAAGCAGAAAATTATTGTCTAAATACTTAATAATAACTGCTTAACACAGCAGTAATAGACGACCTTATATGGACATGGTCCAACAGTGCTGCAGACAGCCCGCCCGCCCACCTATAAATAACATTTATGAGGAAAACAACTTACCCTATGGCTTTTACATCGCATATTCCTTCAAATTATGATGGTAAATCTCGGAGAAAACAACAGTCCCATTCATTTTTAGCGCAATTAACTACAGCAATTTTATTCTTTAATACTTCTTTCATACCTGTTGCAAAGGTAATTGGAAGAGCAAGGCATGTTGCAAGTGATATGCCTTAATGATCTGGGGAGAACACTGCACAATAGATCTTTAAAAGAATGTTCTGTTCTATTTTCGGTGAAAAAAGAAGGACGCTCTTAGATTTTGATAACTAAGCAGTCTCCTGAATAGCTGGTCTTTTGCAGCTGACCACTCCTGTGAAATCATACAGTTAACAGAGCCTAATAACAATAGACTTGACCAAAATTCTTCATAAATTCAAATATGAATGAAGAATAAAACAGGGTTTGCAATTAGATGTACATCAAAACAGGATGATTGGTGCATAAATTTACCGGAACTGGCTTAATTACCAAATTGGACCGGAACTGACCCAAAATATTCCTAATCCAGCCGATTTTTTTTTTATATATTTTGATACAATATGCACGGGCAGCTTAATTCCAGGTCCTACTTATGACTTGTGTGTATTACCTTAAGCAGAAACACACTGTTTGCATTTATCAACTTGATGCATGTACGTTATTTCCTATGGGTGCGATTGTTGGTCATGTTACTATGGAACAAAAAATCAGGAATTTGTGTTTTTCATTCACTTCAAGTCTTGGAATAAAGACAACTCTAGAGATGTTTGTATTTAAGATTATGTGATATTAAAATGAAAGGCATGTATGTGTAGGTTATTTACAGCCTACCCATGGCGGAAAATGCTCAAAGAGTGTTGACTTATACATGTACCTCTAATTGATTTTTTACTGGACAGCATACAGAACACGTATAAATATGGTATAACTGTGTGTTTAATTTACGTATTATAAAAATCAACTGGAGATAGGGAAAAACGGGTCCGTTCCAGCAATTAAGGCTGTTCCGGTTGGTTCCAGTAAATTTACGCACCCTAGAACAAGAGGCCCAAATGGGCGTGATATCGCTCACCTGGGTTTTGTGCAACGGGACCATTCCAAACAAAATTGGTCCAATTCGAATGAGATTTTCTCATTTTCATATTTTGTTACTTTTAGTAACAGAGGCCAACTTGTCTGGTCTTTATATATTTACTATTGAAACACCTAAATGCAAGAATCGTTTTGCCATAAATTTCATCAAATTCCTTTTAGGGGCTACTGAGATATTGTCAGTTTCATGTTTTGTGCTATTTTTAGTAACGGCAGATGGCGAGCAACTTGGAATGCAAAAATTCAAAAGCTTCATGCAAGGACCATTTTGACACACAATTGGTCCAGTTCCATTGTAATTTTCTAATTTTCATATTTTGCTATTTTAAGTAACAGACACCAACTTGACCGGTCTATGTTTGTTAATTTTTCAAACGAGCCAAAGCAAAAATCATTTTGCCACAAATTTCGTCTAAATCGATTTAGCGGTTAATGAAATATTGTCATTTTCATGTTTTGTGCTAGTTTTAGTAACGACAGATGGCGGCCATCTTGGAATGCCAAAATGCAAAAAATCGAAAAAGCTTAATGAAATGAACATTCTGATAGAAAATTAGTCCAATTCCATTGAGATTTTCTAATTTACACATTTTTCTATTTTTTTCTATTTTTAGTAACAGTTGCCAATATGACTGATCCACAGTTAGTTAATTTTGAAACATCTCACTGCAAGAATCATTTTGACACAAATTTCCTCAAAATCCATTCAGCAGTTAGTGAAATATTGTCATTTTTATGTTTTGTGCTATTTTTAGTAACGGCAGATGGCGGCCATCTTGGAGTGCCAAAATTCAAAAAATCGAAAAAGCTTAATGAAAGGACCATTTTGATAGAAAATTAGTCTAATTCCATTGAGATTTTCTAATTTTCACATTTTCCTAATTCTAGTAACAGTGGCCAACATGACTGGTCTATAGTTAGTTAGTTTTAAAACAACTGAATGCAAGAATCATTTTGACACAAATTTCTTCAAAATCCATTCAGCGGTTACTGAGATATTTTCATTTACATGTTATGTGCTATTTTTAGTAATGGGCCGGCCATCTTGGACTGCCAAATGCAATTGGTCGAAATGGCTTCATGCAAGAAACATTGACACAAAATTGGTCCAATTCCATTCAAGGGTTACTGAGTAATTGTCATTTTATGTTTGTGCTATTTTTAGTAACAACAGATGGCGGTCATCTTGGAATGCCAAACTGCAATTAATCAAAACGGCTTCATGTAAGGAACATTCGGACACAAAACTGGTGCAATTCCATTCAAGGGTTCTTGAGTACTTGTCATTTTCATGTTTGTGCTTTTTTAGTAATGGCCCCCATGGTGGCCATCTTGGATAGTCAACTGGCATAAAATTGAAATAATTCCATTCAAGGACCATTATTGACCAAATCTGACCAGAATCGATTGCGTTTCTAGAGATAATGACAAAGTCGGTCCTGTAAACGCTAAGTAGGTCACTGTGATCTAATTCATATATAGATTTTTTTTCATTTTTACAATTTTAAATCACAAGGTCGCATTCGTGTTCCATGCAAACTTTCAACCAAATATACCAAATGGTTCTGGAGAAGAACTTGATTTTGTTGTTTTTGCTTTTTTTAGTAATGGTGGCCATCTTGGATTCTTGACCTAACCCATTTTTACAATTTTGAAACCCTGCAGTCTGGTCATGCTCCATTTGAAATCTGAGACCTATGGGTTCAGTGGTTTTACAGGAGATGTTGTTTGAAGTTGTTTGAATAAGTCGTTTTCTGACCGTGGCATTTGAGCAAAATTACACTCGTAAACAAAAAGTAGGTCATTGTGCAAAACTCCGCCCAAGCCTTAAGGATCATGAAATTTAAACCACCCTAAAGAGAAGCCTCAGTTAAAGAATAAGTTGTCTACTTTGAAACAAGAATTCCACGGAATGCTGTGTCTCAGCTGCAGTTTGCTTCCACATGGGGAAAAGAAACTAAACAATGTTTGGGAGAAACAGACTGGTTTATTAGATAGAAAATGAAAAACTGACCTAAAATTTCAGAGTTAACAGAGCACCAGATAAAGGTCAAGGGCATAAAGTAGCACTCTATTTTAGGGGACCAACTTAAGAACAAGTGAGTGAGTGAGTGAACTCAGGTTTAACGTCAGAAAGAGCCTTTATAACTTCTATCATCAAATGTCTGAAAATCTGTTTCACATGAATTTATGTGGATTTTATCATCACTTTATGAATGTATATAGCCAAGGGGCAGGAGGAGATAACTCCCATGGGGTAAATTTGAGCATCGCTGGAGGCTTTCATCACGCTGATCATTTGTTGCAAGTTTCAGGAAAATTGTTTCAAACTTATTTTATTTGGAATTTTTCATCATTTTATACGTTTATAGCCCCAGGGCAGGAGCACATAACGCTTGATGATAATTTTTTTGTGCTCATCCAAAGCTTTTGTTACTTCAGTTATGTTTGTGAAGTCTCATCATGATACTCCAAGTAGTAAAGGAACTAGACGCCAGAAACCATTTTTTTGTACATTAACAAGTGCCATAACCCTGTCAGAAATCAACGAAATTTGACCATTAATAATCACAAGCGAGACATTCTTGATACAAATGAATATGTAAAATTTGAAGGAAATCCATTGATAAACACTTAAGTTATCGAACGGAAACGAAGTTCAGATGGACGGATGTACTAAGGACAGACAGCCAATGTAAAACAATATTACCCTGCCACTAATGTGTGACGGGATATAACAACAGAGTTTTACAGTTGGTAGTTTTTATCTTGTTTGTGTATATTTTGGGAGGAATATCTTTTCTGCTACGGAGAACAACAGTATGCCAGAGGGGGACTACTTTATTGCAAGAAGAAGGAAAATGCTTTCCTGTTCAGGAATAGAGACAGTGTTTAAAATGCATAATTGAGTCTGTTCTGGTGTCTGTAAAAAGCTTTTTGCTCACTCAGGATTTTTTATGCATGCAATCTGTTTCCAGTCGGTATTACGAGTATACTTGGTTTTCCATACGCTTTTGGATGGCCATTGCACAGGCACTCGTCTCATGCAATTTGAGCCACTCATAGCCTATACGAATACGGGTCAACTCGGCCTGAGTCAACTCAGCCGGGTCAACTTGGCCTGCTGCATATGTATGTATGTATCAAGTGCACTGTGCAAGTAATTATTGCCGGCACACTTGATTAATCACCGTTTAAACTAAACTTGCTTTAATTATGATGATTGTACCAGTTTTCGGGGTATTAACATTTGCTCACAGCATAAAAACTGTGTGATAATCAAAAATCAAAAACCAATGGTTAGTGTGTACATAAAAATATGTGTGAAGTAATTTTAACTTACATTTCATGTTAGCATGTCACCATGTTTACATATTTGATCAACTCCACACAGATGGTCGGCTGAATGTGCTCTCTGAAACTGCTCCCGTTTTCGGGGTACGTTAAAGAAGTCGCCTTTAAAATGCATCAGCTGCAGATCCTAATGATAACAACTGTTTTCGTGAGACCTGCAATTCTTTAGGCTGTAGAAACGATCTTTGAATTATCAGAAAAAAAGCTCTTAATTGAATAAAACACCATGTCATTTTCGTTGGTACTTTCCATAAGCTTTACAGTGTTTCCAATATGGCCGCTTCCACGGCCACCAACTACGACGTCATGGATGACGTAACAACCAACGTGCTGTCGCGCGTTAATTAGTGTATGATTAAACATACTGATTCAACTTCCTGTTTGCAAAAAATAATCATCTTTAGACTTTAGAGGTCCCTGACAAGAAAGCAATATGATCTATCATAATACCCCGAATTCTGGCGCACCCCGAAAACAGGTACATTGACCATAGTATATTGATACACGAGTTATTCAGCGGGGATCTTTAATTTTTTAACACATTTCCAGCAAACATTCATTGGCGTGACGAATTACTCGCAAATATTTTTAATTTGAAACAATTTAAATGTTTGGTCATCGAAATTTATTACACTCTGGTGATCACAATTCACTTATAAAACTCACCGTTAGGGAAACATACGTAAGTAAATACATAATTTTATATTGCTTTTCAATTTCTTGGAAAAATAAGATTTAAACTGAACAATTAGCGTGAGCATTATTGTAAAATAACAGGCCGAGTTGACCTGAGGCCGAGTTGACTCAGGGGCCTCGTTGGTTACAGGCCGAGTTGACCCGTGACCGCCTATACACTATCACGTGATATTGCCTGAGTGGATACTCCAGCCTCCAGGGGAAGGGTGGGGTATCGCCCTCAGACTTTGTGTAACATTACATTTAACGAATCGGATATGTGTGTCGCTATCCGCAGTTTTACTTTCGTCCTGGGAAAATGATGATGACGCTTTCATTTACTTGTAACTTTTCATGAAATAACCTCTTGGTTTACTCTGTCTGGACATTACCTGGCTATTGAGAAAAACCTTTCGTTCGTTGAGAAAAATGGCTGAGTTTAAATTTCGTTTTTTTTTCTCAGGTATACATTGCGCATGCGTGCGGGTTTATTCGAAAGTAGTGCATCTGTTCGTCCATTGGTCATTGTCATAGTAATTATGGCTGCCGCTATACTTTCGGCCATATTGCCAAAGACAGGCGCCATTTTGCATGTGTCAATTCCGCGAGATAATGCGAGATATTGTAAAGACTGGTACCTCGGCTTTGACAAAATACGGTATAGATCTATTAGTTTATTTTGTTTTTATTTTTTTCTACAGAGAAAGTTAAATTAAAAATTTTAGACGGTAAAATGGCGTGTAGTGCTTTCAATCAATGAATATTTTATTTATAAATAAATCGAGATTGGAATGCGAGTTAGTCGTGCACTGCATAGCCTACATCATCATCGTACACGCTGGCGTGTGAGGGGAGGTAATCCAAACGAGAATGCGAGTGAGAAATAAAAATTTCAAAACACAGTCTGAAACCAAGGTGCTCAATCGATAATGGCGCATTGACATGTAGTCCAATGATTTACTCAGTAATTTTTAGATAACAGACTAATTTTAGGTTTTCTTTTTTGTGTAATTCATTTTTCATCTATCAGTATGCAATTAAAACACCAAACGCATCACAAAAAACTTGGACTCATATTAATATAAGGCTTGACTAAAAGACGGCTTGACTAAAAATGTGTGAACAGTCCCACTCGTCTGAGAACAAATCCGATTTACTTTGTAGCGCTGTGTTTATTAATAGGTAGATGCGCTACTTCGGGTGCACAGGGTTCCAATTCAAACAAACATTTAGGGTAGATTGATTGATGTGGATTGGACGGTCATTTTAGACAGTATTACAGACTTCATTGGGCCGTCTCCCAGAGAGAGGGAGAGAGGAATGATAGACGAGAGAAAAAATGTGTAAACAGCCCCACCCGTACGAGTATGAGAACAAATCCGATTTACTTTGTAGGCTGCGTTTATCAACAGGTTGTTGCGCTACGGGTTCATTTTGGGTAGATTGATTAGTTGATTTGGGTTGAACGGTACTTAGACAGTATTTGTCTATATCTGGGCGTCTCGCGGAGAGAGAGAGAGAAAGGAGTGATAAACGAGAGAAAAAATGTGTTAACAACCCCCACCCGTACCTACTGCAAGCAGAGTAGTCCCTTGCCCTACTATTATCTAAATCAGTGGGAGGAAAGTTACACGCAAACCACTGACCACCCCCTTTTGGATAGAACATCTTTCTTAAAAATCGCGGCTACTTTAGACTAAGGCTACTCAAAATTTAAACAAGCAAACAAAAACAATACCTTACGTTGCATTCAAGTGAGCCGCGTAAACCAAACAACTGCCTTTTGCTGAAAGAAACTGTCAAAAATTCTCAGAATTAAAAACTGCAAACCAAACACTTGTTTGGTGTATTCATATAAGTTCTTTTCCATGTGTTGTCTTGTAAATAATAAGCTTTGTTTAAAGGATTTCATGTGTGTTTCGTGTAAATAAAAATGTAGAAAAGAACATATTATGTCTTGTTCTTTCATACCCTACCCAAGATTTGAAGTTGAAGTTTTAGGATCCAGTTAACATCAGTTATGTAGTATCATGACAAGATGTGAAACAGGTAACAGACACAAGGTGTAACCAATGATATTATATTGCATGACACTTGTAAAATATATATACACATATTTAATTTGAACACAGGCATACGTTGGTACACATATGATCAACATCTAAACGAAAACTAGTGATATTCTCTCTTCTCATTTTGAAAAAGCAGTTTTCAGTTTAGAAAAAAATAATTTTCATTTGTGAAAATAAGTAATTTCATTCTCACAAGAAGACTATTTTCATTTTGGAAAACAGTCGTGAAGAAAATAATTTTAATTTTTGGAAATAAGAATTTTCTTTCTGGAAATAATATTGCTCAATTGTGAAAAAATATATTTTCAACTTAGAATAAATAATTTGTGATAATAAGAATTTATATTGTGAATTTTTTTTATTTTTTATTTTTATAGCGTATAAAGTTTTTTTTATATTTGTGAAAAAACTTTTTTTTTCCGCAATGACAAGTTTGTATTATATTGAACGCACAACACAAGATATGAATGAATATCATGTGAAGAACAGCAATTGTTTAAATGTCTTCATTGTCACTTTCAAAATTTGTAGCTAGTAAATGGACCAAATAGGCATCATCAACCTCTGGGTCTTCCTGTTTTTTTTTTTATGGGACATAATTCTAACTCTAATGGAACGGTGTCTATCCCATTCTCAAGCACCTTTCTTTTACAATATAGATAAGAAAAGCCACACCGTTCCTGTTCATAGGTGAAAATACCAATTTTGTATGCCCTAAACCCTTTGTTTACAGCTGACCCGGGCTTTTGTGAATTCAGCACATGCCTAAATGTTGTCAGAGGGGCTTTGACACTTCGTTTACTGATGCCCTTTGAACTGAATTTTGTTTCAGTACGTGTTCGGATTTGGCTGACTTTCAGTTTTGATTTAAGCTTATTTGCTCGCCGTAGGAGCCGATAGGCAGCCATCTGAGTACTGGAAGTCTTTACAACGTACGGACGTGCTATGATGTATGTTTTTGAGCACAGTCCGATTATGCAATAGCCTTGCCATTCTAGCTTAAATTAGCCTACAGTCCTTTAATCAAACTTCGCATGTTCAGAACAGCATGTAAGCGGAAACCAGTGAAGGTTGTCGTCAGCTTCAACATGAGGGTCAAACTTATGGAAATCATTTAACCCAGAATGGTATAAATCCATCATTTCTAGTTTCTAGACTCTATGGTCGGACCAGCTAGTGCCATATAAGCACTGTCTGTGTCCATTTCACAGTACTGAAAATTTTAGGGGAAACAACCTTAACATGAAATCGAAATAAAATTGGAGCATGCGCAGCTTAGCGTATTGCAAAATGAAATATCCTATTTGAATCCAAAGACTCTTTTGAAGAGATTTCTTGTCTTTTTCAATTTCAAAATACTCTTCTTCCTTTAACAAAGGGTTAAGCTTCTTAAATTGTGGAAGATTTGCCTCTATCACGGCTTCCCCTTGCACACATTTCACGGACTGATTTTGTTCCTGATCCATTATCGTTGAGCCATATAAAGCATTACCCTCCATTTTTCGAGTGTCTGCTAGAAACGCTTTACTTGGGCAGAATTACCTTGCCGTCTAGCAACGCTCACATCTTGGACAAACTGATAGAAACATCATTGGGGTTTAAATTCTGTCACCTGATAGATTTTGGTAACCTCAAGCCGGTGATCTAAATACCATTTGTGAAGCAGAGTAGACAGTAAGCTTTGTCTAGCTTTCATTCCACCTACCAATAGCCGTCTAGGTTTCTGTGAAAGGTGACATTGTGGGATGAGAAAATGTTGTGGGCATTGATCTGGGACACTGATATCTACTTCTACCATACCAAAAAGTCCTCCAGACTGAACTCCTGCAAGTATTTCGCGTGCATTTACAGACCATTGTAGTGTTTCCGGTAGCCTGCTTTCAATAAATGCCTAGCGACGGGAGTCATTACGCATTTGTTTACGAAAATCAAACTCCCACATCTCAGTTACATTAAAACCCCGGGATTGTAAATAATGGGTTGTTTCTAACGTTTTATTGTATTTTTGCTGACGGTCTTTATACCATTTGGCATTGTTGACTGATTTTGTTAGCCAACAATTATGCCCATTCCAGTAGCAGCCGTGGAGCTGTAGAATGGTATTGTGTTCTTGATCAAAGCCGTCCACAGGATAGGGCCCCACCCTTTTCTCTTTCATCGTATTCAGTTTATGTTAGATTTTTAATCCTTCCGTTTACGCAATGAAATCCATCCACTCATACATAAGAAAATACCTGTCTCTTGTTTCTGGTTTGAAATCTTTTTCTGTCTTGCGGGTACAAAAGGTCCACAGGGCATGTTTTGGCCAATAGACAAAATATAAAGGGCATTTGCATCGAACCCGATAACAGTTTGACATATTTTTTTCAGGATTGTCACGAGTAAACGTTTCTCCTGCCTTATGATACCTACTAAAATAATTGAACGACCTCCAATTATGTTGTCTTTAATAGTATAATTAAGATCTTTGTTGGACTCATCTCCAGACTGACGTCCAATTCAAATAACATCTGTCTGGCTAAACCAGGGAGAGAAATGCTGACCTTGAACATATCAATGTGCCTATCAAAGTAATACTTCTGCAAAGTTTCACTTGCTTCTACAAAAGATCCACAATCCAAATTGTCATAATAGACAATGTTGTCATGCCCTCGTCTGTCAACGCCTGCAGCATAATTCTCTTCTGGGGGTATCAAACCATCGTGAAGAAAATTTAAAGAGTAAATACACTTCAGGAACTGACTGAATCAGATCCCAAACCCTATCCCCAAATAACACTGTCATTTTTCAATGTAGAAAACCAAGCAGAGCCAAAGGGAGGTAACTCTGTATGATCTAATTTGTCTAGACAAGTGGACCATTCGTATGGGAAAAAACCTTTGGATTCTTGACCATCGAAGGCTTTGAGAAAGCTGACACCAGGGGCCAGGTATTGTGTGACATCTGAAAACTTGAACACTTCATTACTAATTATTTCTTTTGACAGTGAACATGATATTGCTGTCGTGTAGTTTCAAATGAACAGCCAAAAATTCTTGATCAGGTTTAGGTCATATTTAGAGCCGTTGAAACTGATACAAGAAAGCTGACGACACTAGCTGTCCAGCTCTTCCTTGAGTTTTTGACATGACCTTATATGCATTTCCTCCTGCTTCTGGGGGTAGTGCGATAGTGCTGTGTGTAACTTCCAGCACCGGGGCGTCTTACTAATTTGGATAATAGTAGGGCAAGGACTACTATGCTTGCAGTAGGTACGGGTGGGGTTGTTTGGACATTTTTTCTCTCGTCTTTCATTTCTCTTCTTTCTCCCTGCCTCTGGGAGACGGCCCGATATAGACTGAAAAACTGTCTCAAAGGGCCGTTAAACCCAAAACAATCTCCTGCTTTTGCCACTCCCTACTTTCTGCGACAAGCTCTTAAAAAACTCATCATCAGCGGGATCCTTGGTTAATGGAACCTCAGACTGAATCACACGATTCAGCTTTGTGAAGGCCTCGGCAAATTTTACTTCGGCAAGCTCGTAACTTTTAACAGATATTTTGAGGGTGATCGGGTGGTGCGATGTTGCTGCGTGTAACTTCCAATGCCGGGGCATCCTACTGCTTTGGTACGTTGTATTGCAAGGGCCTTCTATGCGCAGTAGGTTCGGGTGGGTTTTTTAGCTCACCTGAGCCGAAGGCTCACAGGTGAGCTTATAGGATAGGCAGGCATCCGTCGTACGTCGTCCGTCAACATTTTCAAACGACATCTCCTCTGAAACTACAAGGCCCATTGTTACCAAATTTCATATATAGCTTCTATAGGCAGGGGGAACCAATAATACTGTTTTTTTATCCAAATCGCTTCAGAACTTTGGTTGCTATGGCAACTTAAAGTTTCCATTGACTTGTATTGGAAAAATTGAAAATTTGCATTTATTGCTTTTTCTCTGCAGATAATTTGATAAATCTTTCACAGAAATGTTCCTTGAGTAGTTCTCTATCAGCCACATGAAATTTATGTTAATTGCACAATTTGGCTGGTTGCCATGGCAACCGAATGGTTAAAAATAGAAAAAATATTCAAAAGTCATCTCCTCAGAAACTATGCAACCAGTAAAGCTCAAACTTCACAGAAAGTTTCTTGGTACTTTCCCCTATAAAAATACTGTTTTTCTTGGCAATTGCTCCAGCAGTTTGGTTGCTATGGCAACTTAAAGTTGCCATTGACTTATAATGGGAAAATGGAAAATTTGCATTTATTGCTACGTCACTGCAGATATTTTGACAAAACTTTCATAAAAAATGTTCCTTGAGTAGTCCCAAACCAGCCAAATCAAATTTATGCAAATTGAGCTATTTGGCTGATTGCCATTACAACCGAATGGTTAAAAATAGAAAAAATATTCAAAAATCATCTCCTCAAAAACTATGCAACCAATAAAGCTCAAACTTCACAGAAAGGATCTTGGTACTACCCTCTATTAAATTACTGTTTTTCTTGGCAATTGCCCCAGCAGTTTGGTTGCTATGGCCACTTAAAGTTGCCATTGACTTATAATGGGAAAATGGAAAATTTGCATTTATTGCTATGTCACTGCGGATATTTTGACAAAACTTTTATAGAAATGTTCCTTGAGTAGTCCCCAACCAGCCATATCAAATTTATGCAAATTGAGCTATTTGGCTGATTGCCATTGCAACTGAATGGTTAAAAAAAGAAAAATTTTAAAATATCGTTTTTGCAGAAACTATGTGGCCAGTAAAGCTCAAGCTTTACAGAAACGATCTTAGTACTAGCCTCTATGAAAATACAGTTTTTCATGGCAATTACTCCAGCAGTTTGGTTGCTATGGCAACTGAAAGTTGCCATTGACTTATAATGGGAAAATGGAAAATTTGCATTTATTGCTATGTCACTGCAGATATTTTGACAAAACTTTTATAGAAATGTTCATTAAGTAGCCATATAAAATTTATGCAAATTGAGCTATTTGGCTGATTGTCATTGCAACCGAATGGTTAAAAATAGAAAAATTTTAAAATATCATTTTTGCACAAACTGTGGCCGGTAAAGCTCAAACTTTACAGAAACGATCCTAGTACTAGCCTCTATAGAATTGCTGTTTTTCATGGCAATTGCTTCAGCAGTTAGGTTGCTATGGCAACTTATAGTTTCCATTGACCTATAATGGGAAAAATGGAAATCCGCAATTTTTGCTATCTCACTGCAGTTATTTGTGTCACGGACTCTTAAAAAATCTCCACGCCCGGGCCGAGGATCGAACCCGGGACCTTTCTATCTAAAGTCTCGCACTCTACCGCGTCGCTATAAAAGCCGGCTTGTACCGCAAGGCAGTACAAGTGTATTTTATACCTAACCTATACCCTGTGACATTCTCCCCCTCCATATTGAATTCGTCCTCGAATTCTCAGGAGTTACAAGAATCACTGGAAATGAGACTTAAGGAGTTCTAATGCACATATGGGTCATTTACGTTGGGCGCCATTTGTCACGGACTCTTAAAAAATCTCACACCCGGGCCGAGGATCGAACCCGGGACCTTTTGATCTGAAGTCTCGCACTCTACCACGTCGCTATAAAAGCCGGCTTGTACCGCAAGGCAGTACAAGTGTATTGTATACCTAACCTATACCCTGTGACATTCTCCCCCTCCATATTGAATTCGTCCTCGAATTCTCAGGAGTTACAAGAATCACTGGAAATGAGACTTAAGGAGTTCTAATGCACATATGGGTCATTTACGTTGGGCGCCATTTGTCACGGACTCTTAAAAAATCTCACACCCGGGCCGAGGATCGAACCCGGGACTTTTTGATCTGAAGTCTCGCACTCTACCACGTCGCTACAAAAGCCGGCTTGTACCGCAAGGCAGTACAAGTGTATTTTATACCTAACCTATACCCTGTGACATTTGGATTGTTTTCCTACAGAAATGTTTCTTGAGTAGTCCTCTATAATTCATATTCATATTAATTTTGTCAAAATCACCGAATTTGATTAGTTGCCATGATGGCAACATAAAGGAATTTTTTTAAAAAAAATATTCAAAAATCTTTCCTCAAAAACTGTATATTGGGATTAAGCTGATTCTTTGCATACATGTTCATGACATTAGCCACTACATAAATATTGTTTTCTAGTATTGTTGCCCACGTGGTTTCCTTGCTATGGCATTTTAAAGTTTCCATAGACTAACAACTCAGTCAAAGTTGAAATTAGGCCACATTGTACAATTTACTTTATAGAGTTACCTACCCTTGAGTGCTGAGGATGAAAGGACTTAGGTGAGCTACAGGACCAATGGTCCTCTGGTTTTATGTCCCCCCACCAAAGGTGAGGGGGGACATATTGGTTTCAGTGCGGATCCCGTCGGCGTCGGCGTGACAGATTTCTTGTGTGCGCGATATCTGTTGAACCAATGGATGGAATTTCATCAAACTTGCATGGATATATCATTGGGACAAGTTTAAGAGCTGATTAGATTTTGGTGACTTTGACCTTATTTTCAAGGTCACTGGAAGACTTAGATGACAATTTCTTATATGCGCAATATCTCTTGAACCAACTGATGGAATTTCACCAAACTTGCATGGCTATATCATCTGAGTAAGTTTAAGAGCTGATTAGATTTTGGTGACCTTGATCTCCTTTTCAAGGTCACTGGGAGTGGGTGTGACAGATTCTTGTATGCGCAATATCTCTTGAACCAACGGATGGAATTTCACCAAACTTGCATGGATATATCATTGGGACAAGTATAAGAGCTGATTAGATTTTGGTGACCTTGACCTCAATTTAAAGGTCACTGGAGGACTTAGACGACAATTTCTTGTATGTACTATTTCTCCCAAACCAATAGATGGAAAGTCATCAAACTTGCAAAGATACATCATTGGGACAAGTTTAAGAGTTGATTAGATTTTGGTGACCTTGACCTCATTTTCAAGGTCACTGGAGGACTTAGATGACATTTTCTGGTATGCACAATATCTCCTTAACCAGTGGATGGAATTTCACCAAACTTGCATGGATACATCATTGGGACAAGCTTAAGAGTTGATCAATAGATTGGTGACGACCTCATTTTCAGTGTCACTGGAGGACTTAGATTACAATTTCTTGTACCTACAATATCTCATGAACCAGTTGATGGAATTTTACCAAACTTGCATGGATACAACACTTGGACTAGTGTAAGAGCTGATCAGAGTTTGGTGACCTTGACTCCTTTTCAAGGCCAGCGGACTTAGATAAGAAAAAAATCACTAACATTGATAATGTCTCACAAGCCTTTGGCTTGATTTCCACTTTACTTTCATAGATATACCTTTGGGACAGTCTCAAGAGTTTACTTTGACCCTATTTTCACAGTCAAAAGCTAACTGACAAATCCTTTTTTTTCTCTCTTAAAAATGAGATATATCTTGAACCAGTTGATGGATATTCATCAGACTTGCATGAATATATATTGACAGGTTTAAAACATGTTTAGTACATGTAGTTGGTGACCTTCACCCATTTGTCAAGGACATAGTTTTGCCATGTAGGATACCTTTAGAATCAGTGGATGGATTTTCTCCAAACTTGCATAAATCTTTTATTTATACAGGCTTTTTATTCATTAGAGAGGATGGGAAATGGTATGGTGGGGGGACATCAGTTTTTCTCTGAAAAACATTAATTTTTCTAGTTTGACATTTTTCTCTCGTCTATCATTTCTCCTCTTTCTCCCTCTCTGGGAGACGGCCCGATATAGACTGAAATATTGTCTCAAAGGGCCGTTAAACCCAAAACAATCAATCAGTCAATAACAGAATTTTTACTGAATATACTGAACCATCTGTGCCACAAAATCGTTAGGTTTTGGGATCTACTATGTAATAGGGAGTTTAAAATCCATCAACATTACTGCAAATACTAACAGATATAGGTACATGTTCCGCAGTCCAAGCGAGTTTTTCAGATTTTGGTTCTTGCGTTGAAATTAACATGTCTTCACAATCGAACACAAGAAACCAAGTGAAGATACGTTCTGCTGCTGAAACCACCATATTTTTCCAGCTTGTCAAATATTGTTTTTGGGGAAGAATAATAGCCTCCAGGGAATTGATGCTTGGTTCTCCCTTGACATTTTCTGCTATGCCTTTTCATACAACATGCATACCTGAAGTGCATCTGACAGCTTGGACATTGACATTTTTGTGTATAAGCATTTAGATTTTAAATGTTAGATAAATGCCTGTCAAACAAATTCAAATACAAAGTGTCTTTGCAATGACATTGAGATTTGTAGACTTGCAAGGCAGACTGATCTTCCTGTAGATGAAACACATTGACATTAATTCCAAAGCATTTCTCAAAATATACAAGTTGTGAGAGTTCAACCCCTTTGTTACCTCTCGGGTCTACGCTAATGTTGATTTTGCATGATTGATTGATTGTTTTGGGTTTAACGGCCCTTTGAGACAGTATTCTCCCAGAAAGTAGGAAGAGGAGAATTGATAGACGAGAGAAAAAAATGTCCAAACAACCCCCACCCGCACCTACCGCAAGCACAGAAGGCCCTTGCCCTACACTGTTCCGAATCAGTAGGACGCCCCGGAACTGGAAGTTACACACAGCACCATCGGACCACCCGACCACCCCCTGTTTTGCATGAACTGAACCCACTAGTTAAATAGGGTTTTAGTATAGGTCTCTAACCTCTCATTTCGATAGCCTTGATGTGTGGCAAGGCAGCGAAAGGCGCATAAATGATCCCTATAAAACTTATCCTCTGTTGTTTTATCAAGAGCAATGATAGATTTGCTGTTTTTTACATGATCTGGCAACTTAACATTTCAATTCCTAATGGAAAATTTAAAGAATACACAGTGAACCTAATGTTAGTAACCACAACAGGTTCCCATTTCGTATCGGGTCTCTGATGTAAAATTAAATCAGTGATGTTCAGTCTTTGCATTCTTAGTCTCAGTCGATGTAGATCCTGACGTCTTGAAATATAAATGGGACGCTGAAACAAAGCTTCGTTGGAATATGAAGTAAAGTAACCATATTCCCCAGTTTCTGCGTTCACTAGAATTAATCCAAACCCCATATTCAAACGAAAAACGAAAGGCGTTGTTTTGTCTCTCGTATACTTCGTTTGCACGGTTCATAATGTCATCAACCGTAAACTCATTCGAAATGGGAAAACTGTATCTTGTTTCGACGCCGCTCTTCTGGTGATTAGCATTATTAAAGGTCTGTTGGCGTCATACATTTCTCTCAATTGAGGATTGCCTTAACAAGGTGCAGGTCCGTTATACCACGGCGGTTGCTGTAATGTTGTGCCGGACCCAGTCTGAACGTGGTGACACATCCTGTGTATATAGTGGACATGGCGATTTCGAAAGGTTTTATTACACTCCCTGCACCGAATATCAGTTCTTTGCAGCTTAGGTTTTGAACAGTTTTCAGATGTCAAGTTTTTGTTTTCACATTTCCTTTTCAAGTCTACAGTTTTTTTCTGTGCGCTTGTCATGAGACTTTTTGTGACTGATGAGTCCACATGCTGTAGAACATTCCTTGGCTAATAGAATAGACGTATTAATCATATTAGCCTTTACAGATTTTATGTTTTTCATTGTCATTGTTCAAAGGACATGGTTGGTATGGCAACTTATGATGAAAAAAGGGATTTATTGCTAAACCATTGTAGATATTCTAACCTAACATTTTCAGAAATATTCCTGGAGTGGTCTTCTATCAGCCCTATGCTCTTTCTGCACTCTGCTCATTTTGATCAGTCTGACCTAACATTTTCAGAAATATTTCTGGAGTGGTCTTCTATCAGCCCTATGCTCTTTCTGCACTCTGCTCATTTTGATCAGTTGACATAGCAACCAAAAAGTACAAATAACAACAAGACCTGTCAGTGGGACAGGATAGCTCACCTGACAGCGCCTTGCCCATCACCCAAAAAACTTAAATTTAACAATTTGCTTACGCCGCAGCCATCCTTATGCCAACGCCAACGCCATCGCCGGGGGTAGTACAATAGCTCTCCCTGAACTTGGTTCGTGGAGCTAAAAAAAAGTCTGGCTCAACCCAGGGTCAGCGTATAAACAATCTTGGTAGAATTGCAGTACTCAATGCTAATTACCAAGCTCAAGGCAACTGGTCATTTGGTTCTGATGAAGAGGATTTTAAAGGCTTTTTAGCTCACCTGAGCACGAAGTGCTCAAGGTGAGCTATTGTGATCGATATTTGTCCGTCGTCCGTCCGTCTGTCCGTCCGTCCGTCCGTCAACAATTTCTTCAAAGGACATCTCCTCCTAGACCAGTGGGCCAATTCCAAAATAATTTCACACAAATGTTTCTGTTATAGCCCTGAACCAAAATTGCTAAAATGGTTCCGCTCCGCTAAACAAAATGGCCGCCAGAGCTAAAAATAGAAAAAAACTTTAAACGACATCTTCTCTGAAGCCAATCGCTCGATTTCAAAATAATTTCACAGAAATGTTTGACTCATGACCCTGAGCCAAAATTTTTGAAACGGTTCCACTCCGCTGAACAAAATGGCCGCCAGAGCTAAAAATAGAAATCTAAAAATAGAAAAACCTTTAAAAGACATCTCCTCTGAAGCCAATGGCTCGATTTCAAAATAATTTCACAGAAATCTTTGACTCATGGCTCTGAACCAAAATTGCTAAAACGGTTCCACTCCGATGAACAAAATGCCGCCAGAGCTCAAAATAGAAATAAACCTTAGAATGACACAGAGGGCACAGTTATGATCCAATCATCATGAAACTTTGTTAGAATGTTTATCTGAGTAAAATCTAGACCAAAATTGAAACTAGGTCATGTGAGGTCAAAAATTAGGTCACTAGGTCAAATCTTAGAAAAACCTTGTGTACACTATGGAGGACACAGTTATGATCCAATCTTCATGAAACTTTGTCAGTATGTTTATCCTTATACAATCTAGGCCATGCTTGAAACTGAGTCATGTGGGGTCAAAAACTAGGTCACTAGGTCAGATCTTAGAAAAACCTTGTGTACACTCTAGCGGGAACAGTTATGATCCAATCTTCATGAAACTTTGTCAGAATGCTTATCTTTATGAAATCTAGGCCAGGTTTGAAACTGGGCCATGTCAGGTCAAAAACTAGGTCACTAGGTCAGATCTTAGAAAAACTCATGTGAATGCTCTAGAGGGAACAGTTATGTTCCAATCTTCATGAACTTTGGCAAAATGTTTATCTCCAACAAATCTAGACCAAGGGTGCAACTGGGTCATGTTGGATCAAAAACTAGGTTACTAGGTCAAACCTTAGAAAAACATTGTTGATACTCTAGAGGGCACAGTTTTGGTTCAACCGTCATGAAACTTTGTCAGAATGATTATCTTAATTAAATCTAGGCCAAGTTTGAAACTGGGTCTTGTCAGGTCAAAAACTAGGTCACTAGGTCAAATCATAGAAAAACCTTGTGTACACAATTGTGGCTTTATTTTGCATTGAATCTTCATGAAACTTTGTCAGAATGTTTATCTTCATGAAATGTGGGACAAGTTTGAAACTGAATAATGACTGATCAAAAAACTAGATCGCCAGGTCAGATCTTCGAAAAACATTGTGTACACTCTAGAGGGCACAGGTTTGATCCAATCCTCATGAAACTTTGTCAGTATATAGATTAGAAAGTGCAAAACTGCTCCAATTGAAACCATCATCAAATCGATGATCTTCCATGTTATTTCATCATAACTCAGGTGAGCGATTTAGGTCCATCATGGACCTCTTGTTAACATGTATAGGTGTGGACGCCATTTTGGTCATGTGACCTGGACTGCTTGAACAATTTTTTGTTTGCTCAACCCCTATTGTAACAAACTTCCAGCATCTGAGCCAAGTGTATTTCTACAGTTCCAACCAAGGGACCCATGGGATGGAGCCATTTTGAACCTTGGGGCCGCCACTTGAATAGACTTGGTAAATGGTCATTAGGCAGTGCTTCATACCAAATTTCAGGAACATGAGCCTAGCAGTTGTAGATAAGAAGATGTTAAAGTATATTATTTTTGAACCCAAAACCTCCCAGCCAAAGAGACATTTTGGACCCCGGGGCCAACATTTGGTCCATCGGGCAATGCTTCCTACCAAATTTCAAGCATCTGAGCCTAGTGGTTCTGAAGCAGATGTTGAATGTTTTTCTGTGCATTTCTCTGGCTCACGACTCCTTGCAGCGGGGCCATTTTGAACCCTGGGATCGGCATTTGCACAAACTTAGTCTAGGACCACTAGGAAATGCTAAATACCAAACTTGCAGCATCTGAGCTATGTGGTTCTGAAGATATTTTAATACTGAACCACGAATTCCAAGATCCCCTTCGGGCAGGGCAGGTTTGGACCCCTGGGCCAGCAGTTGAACAAATTTTGTACAGGTCCGCTACACAACGATTCATTCCAAATTTCAAGCATCTGAGCCATGTGGCTCTAAAAAAGAAGATTAATTTTTTTTTCAATATTTTTCTATGTATTTCTATGGTTCAAACCTGGGACTCCCTGCAATGGGACCCTGGGGTCACCATTTGAACAAAATTGGTGCAGCACTACTAGGCAATGCTACATAATAATTTCAAGCATCTGAGCTTTGTAGTTCTGAAGAAAATTTTTGAGTAATTTTTCTATGTATTTATATGGTTCTAACCTGGGAGTCCCTGTCGTGGGGCTATTTTGGATCCTGGGGCTACCATTTTAACAAATTTGGATAAAGGACTACTTGGCAATGCGATACCAAATTTCAAGCATCTGAGCCAAGCAGTTCTGGAGAAGATGTTTGCATATTTTTCTATGTATTTCTATGGGTCAGACCTGGGAGTCCCTGTCGTGGGGCCATTTTGGACTCGAACAAACTTGGTAATTGCTTGCTAGGCAAAGTACATACCAAATTTCAAACATCTGAGCCAAGCAGTGCTGGAGAAGACTTTTAAGTATATTTTATTTTCAAAACCAAGACCCCCAGCGGTAGGGCCATTTTCGACCCCAGGGCCACTATTTGAACAAACTTGGTAGAGGCCTACTAGAAAATGCTTTATACCAAAACCCCAGGCCTAGTGGTTTCAGTGAAGATGTCATTTGAAATAAATTGTTGACGACGGACGACCCACCAAACACGACAGGTGACGGGGCTGGTTGATCACAATAGCTCACCCTGAGCCTATTGCTCAGGTACACTAACAATGAAATCTGCTTTGTAAAATCTGAGATGTAGCCATTTTCTTTTCAAAGATTTTTTCTTTCTAAATATAAGATATTAATCATTATAATCATGCGAACCTAATGTACCTTGGTACCACAAATAAAGTCACTGGACTGCAACATACAGTTTAGGGATATGGATTTCTGTGATGCAGCGGTAGCAGTCATTTCAGGTCGAAAGATCTTGAATAACTTTTTATTTGTTAATGACAAAGGAGGAACATCGGTCCTGTATCTCACATTTGTCATTTCGCTCTTTTGTTTCAAATTTGAAACCAGTAGCTTTAAAGGTGTTCATATTTTAATTTTAAAATCTCTGTGACCTTGAGCAAAGTTCAAAAATGACCTTGCCCTTTGATGACCTTATGTCTTCATGTATTCATTTAGCTAACCATATTTTCCAATTATCTAGGCTTAAAAAATCAAATGTTTTAGCATTTTCTCATATATAAGCATATCATACCAAAGTTGACCTTGCCATAAATTAGGTCAAGGTCAATGCACCATCATGATTGGTACACACTGTGATGGGCCCAGAGTCCTCAATGCTGCATACCATGACATGAGGTCATTGTGCCTTTGGTTCTGGAGATGAAGATTTTTGAAGTAGTTTTACCATATATGGGCATGGCGGCCATCTTGGTCATGTGACCATGACCAGCTCAACAAACTTTGGTTCTTTCGACCCAATGTAGCTCCGTATGAAATATGGCTTCAAACAGCCCAGTGGCTTTAGAGAAGATGTTTGAGATCCTGACAGGTGACAAAACCACATCGACCTTGAACAAAGGTCAAAGAATGACCTTGACCTTTAACAACATAATATCTTCATAGGCTTATTTAGTTAACCATGAATAGCAAAAACTATATCTTAGACTTGAATGGTTTCGGAGAAACCCACTGTTTAAGCATCTTCCAATGCATCAAAATTGACCTTGCCATAAATCAGGTCACAGTCAATGCACAGTCCTGATTTGTATAAAATATGATGGGCCCAAGTTCCAAATGCTACATACCAAGTTTCAAGGTCATAGGCCTTTTGGTTCTGGAGAAGAAGTTTTTTTGAAGGGGTTTTACCATATATGGACATGGTGGCCATCTTGGTCATGTGACCCAGATCCTGGGAACCAACTTTCGTTCCCCCATCCCTCTTATACTCCATATGAAAGTTGGCTTCAATCAGCGAAGTGGTTTCTGAGGTGAAGATGTTTGAAAATCTTGACGACGGACTCACTGACAGAATGACCTTGACCTTTAGTGACATAATATCTTCAGCTTATTATTTAGTTGACCATATACACCAAATACTGTACCTCAGACTTGAATAGTTTCTGAGAAATCCACTGTTTAAGCATTTTCCCATATAATAGCCTAAGGTACTGAAGACGTCCTTTGCATAAATAAGGTCAAGGTCAATGCACGGTCATCATTTGTACAAATTATGATGGGCCCGCATGCCCAAAACTACATACCAAGTTTCAAGGTCATAGGCCTTTTGGTTCTGGAGAAGATTTTTGAAGGGTTTTCACCATATATGGGGGTGGTGGCCATCTTGGTCATGTGACCCGGATACCCCGAACAAACTTTCGCTCCCCCAGCCGAGGTAGTCTCCATATGAAATATGGCTTCAATCGGCCTAGTGGTTTCAGAGGAGAAGACGTTTCAAAATGTTGATGAAGGACGGACGGATGCCTGGCTAAACTATAAGCTCACCTATGAGCCTAAAGGCTCAGGTGAGCTAAAAAGTAAGAAAAAATATGAAATTTTGTTGTTGTCGTTTTTTATTTTAAACAAAAACGGTTATTTTTGTTTCTGATCTTAATGTTTTATAGCCCTTTGGGTTATATAGCTGTTATAATGGTTTGAATGTGCTGCCAATATTTCTATTCATGATCTTTCTATCTTAACACCATACTGTTATCAACGAATTAAACTATTTGAGAATTGATTATTGGTCTGAGAAAATCAAACTCTTGTACTGTATGAAATTCAGGTAGCATCTCACTTATAAATGAGAGGAGTATGGAATACGTTGTATGCACTGCTCAGATGCCCATAACAACATAATCTGTTTCCAAAGCAACAATGCAATTAACAACTGTTGTGCTTGTTGACGCCACTTTGAAATAAATATGAAATCTGCTGCTTTGGTATCAGATCTATGATGTCATTGGTATCAGAGCATGATATAAAATGTATATGCCATGTTCCGCCAATTTTTCAATGATGTTACAAGTTGAATTTCGTTCAGCAGGAATTTTATATTTTCTCAGACAAATAACTACTCTATTTAATTTTGTGTTTTTATAGTGCACTCTGCTCACTATCACAGAATATCCATCTCCCATCTGTCAGCCATCAGTTGGCTCTTTAACTCTAATACAAACTCATTATAATTGTGATAATTGACAGGCAAATCAATAGTCTGGCTGCAGGTATGCGCCACAATCCGTCTACTAAGCCCTTCAAGCCTTATAAATTGAACCTCTATGGCAGGAAGGATGACAGCGTAGCTTTCAGTCACAAATCTCAAGAAGCGTAGCAAAACGTCATCCAAAAAGGACTTTACAGCCCTTTTCATTTAGTTTAAAACCCTTTGCTGTGCAGGGGTAGAAGGCTCTGTTCTAATCATATCTGCAACCTTCCTGCCATCAGGTTTTTGCCTCTCATAGAGGTTCTCTATCTCCTCTACAGTGCAAAACTCTGGAAATTCTTGCAATTTCTCCAAGTGCATACACTGCAGAGGAAAAAAAAAACTCTCTCTACAGAGGCTACCTCTGAACATCTTACGACAATTGAATTTAGATTTGCAGGCGTTGGCATCTGCCGGACTCCAAATCTGTCTAGCAATTCTATCAAATTGTCCTTCATATCATTAGTGAACTCTGAGAGCTCGAGGCATTCTGTGAGCAAAGTTCTCTCAAAGCCCGCTAGTGATGAGAGGAAGCTATTGACTAGACAGTTTGGGGTCAGGCTTCGCCTGCCCAGGATTGAACACATCAGTGAGACTATAAAATTTCACACGCAAGTAGCCCAGCTGCTGGTAGCCTTTATATATGATGGATCCAATAGCTTGCCAGCCATCAGCATTTAAGTCATTGCTGACGACTTGAGAAGCCTGATCTTCTCCCATCAAAATAAAGGGATATCAGCTGGTCCCAAAATTCTGTCAGCGTGTCTCTAAAGACCCCATTAAAATCTTGTGCTGTTTCCCCCTCCATCTGGATTCTTATGTAGGAGTCATTCAGGTTTGTATCTTTAAATGCCTTTAGAAGGTCACTCACAACTTTTTGTCTATTCACTGTAATCACCCTGAAATAAAGTTAAATTCATATACTATTTGCTACTTACATAACCCTTATATCCTTGCAGTTTCATTGTATACAATATAGAATCAAAATATTTTTTCCTTACCAGTAAATTTTGTGCTGATTAACATGTGCTGTCAGGCTGATGTGAATATAAAATCAGTAGGGCTTCAATGTCATGAATGAATATTTCGTGATCTTCATTCCAACAACAATTACATGGAACGTTTGTAAACTTGCCTTCATACAAGGACAAAACTTTTGGTTATGACAGGAAGCATATGCAAGTTAATCACTTCCCAGCGGGCACATGACGTCGTATTGACATCGATGGGACGTCGGTACGTCACATCGACGTCAGTACAACGTCATTACGACGTCATGTGCTTGCTGGGTTGCTTAGCTTACAAGGACCATCTCCAACATTTGTTGCGAAAGTTTGGAATACCCCTTTGAAAACTGAGTTAACTTGCTTTGTCTGCTTACATATGTACAAGCAAATGCAACGAGACAATATCACAAAAGACTAGTATAGTAGACAAGGTCCTTGAATAAATTATATGTATTAGACTATAATGACTGGTGTGCCATTTAAGTATTATTGTGTATTATCTGTAAAGTTCCTCTCATTAGATATGTTCATTTATACTTGATACAAAATATGGCACATATACAATGCTTTAATTAATACGTATTCAGTGCCAATCGGTACTGTCAACAGATAGTCAGGCTTGCTGTAGTTGTTAGATTAATTATTGCTCTGTTTTGAATTCTGTATATGTTTTACGACATCTTCACGGAAGACTGGCTTTGCCAACTGAGGCACCCTGACTAAATAAAGTCTCGCCCTCACTAAATCAAGTCTAGTAAAGGACGGGTTACACTTTGGCCGTTTTTGTGCCCACGACCGAACTTGATAAAATTTACGTGTATTAAAGCTTGGCATTTGGCAATTTATATAAGCATATTTTTGAGTTTGCGGTTTCATAAATAATCACGTGACTTCCGGTTAATTGCATATGGGGTGCTGAACGGGGTACACTAGCTACCTGCGGTTTTTCGATATAATCAGCGATTCCGCTGACATAATAGCCCTCCAAACTGACAGATGTAGTACTTTTGGTTCTAATCCACAGTCTAAAAGAGATATATTTGCTCAAAACATCTAGTGAGGGGAAATTTTATTTGAATTTTACAAAACCTCAAAACAGTAGATTTTACAAGTGTTTATTAACACAATAATAAGCATGTAAAGCGTTTGTTTTTGTGAAAATAAAGAAACAAGCGAACAGGAAGTCGATTATAACCGACCGATATTGCTAAGCAAATGTATTCTTGGCGAAACGCTTTGCACGCTTGTGCTCTGGCAAGTGCGTGAAAAGGTCATCAACCTTCTTCTCTTCTTAAGCATTATTCACCACTTATACATATAATGAAAGCTTCATCATATCAAGTATTAATAAACACGTATGAAATATTACGTATTTATCGATGCTACACATATGTTTGAAATATTAGACAAAATCGGTGAACCAAGAAATTAAGGTCACAGGGACCTACATGTAGTACCAAATGAGATGCAGCGCTGAAGTGACATACTATTTCAAGTCCGAGGAAGATTCAATTAAATATTAGTTCGAAATAAAACATTTATTCAATGGATCCTGAAATACTAGTCACAATGACATACAAATAGTATGACGTCATTTGCAATGTCTGACTAAATCATGGTCTTTAGTATGATGCATATATAATGTTGAATATATCAGAAAAGAACAGTGAACTTTAAAGAATATATGTCACGGTAACCTACAAATAGTATGAGGATTTTTTCTTTCATCGATTGACTGACCAATTATTTGTAATTATGTTGCGAATCCAAAAACCGTGTTGAGAAATATAAGTGAAAATCCTGGTCCATACACAAAGTTTAAAGACTCAGTGTGCATGGATGCTTTGCACTTCCTACATTTAATGGATATGATCTGATCAAATATCAGCACTCTTACCCCAATGCAAAGATATCAAAAGAGGTAAGGAAAAAGCTCACCCAAGTAACTTTTCATACAAAGTTAGTGGACCAAAGTTCAAGGTCACAGAATTTTACAGTGAATCAACTTCAGGCAGAGGAATACATCATTTGGTTACAACATCAGAGGTTATATCACAGCATGATGATAGAGGACATTCAGTATAACGCCTTACATACGCATATTACGCATACCGACACCAATACCCAGCACTGCGCCCCACCCCCCCCCCACCCCCCTCCACGACCCGTCCCCCAACATACACACACAAGGAATCCTTGGTGGGGGCATTAGGAACACATTACTACATAGATGAACACTTTGAGAAAGATGTGCTGTGTCGAATAATGCCTCTATTTTCTATCAGTTACAAAATATGCTGCTGCGATTTTGATATAAATCCTTTAGTCCTAGTGTTGGATACATGAAAAATTACCCAAAAAGTTTATTTTTCGTTTACTCCTACCCTCGTAACCACTCCAATATAACCCGATTATGATGTATATATATATGAGAAATAATTATATATAAAAATTGTAGTGGTTACGAGGGTAGGATGAAGTGAAATTTGGATGCATAGTGGACGTTGGTAGTTCAAATTCCCATAGGCTCAATGTTAACTGCTGCAGACAGTACATGTTTTCAACCGCAAAATTAACCTAAAAGGCAATAAAATACGGGAAAATGAAATGGTGCAGAATAAACTATAAACTTATAGCTAACATTTCTGCAGGTTTTTGTGGTTATCTGCCTACCTTCGAAAATCGGCCTTTTCAGTGGGCACATTGCAATAGTAAAGTGTAACCCGTCCTTTCTTATTTACCAACAGTTATATGTGGGTATTAGTTATGTATGGATGAACAAATATGATCTAATAGATTGACAGACAAAGAACTTTAAATACAAGAGCCCCACAAGTGGGGGCAATATATGCCCTTTTTTACCCTTTTACTCTACCAGCATTTTACATATATAGTTTTTGAGAAATACAATGTTTAAGCTATTTCCCATACAAAAGCATTATGTACCAAAGTTGACCTTGCCATAATTAGGGCATTGCAGGGTCGTCCTTTGAACAAACTTTGCAGGGCCCGAGTCTGAAGTGCTATATTCAACGTTTCAAGGTCACAAACCTTTCGGCCCTGGAGAAGAAGAATATTAAAGGTTTTTTACTACCATATATGGACATAATGGCCATCTTGGTCATATGACCAAAACCACATGAATAAACTCTAGTTCCCCTGACCCAAGGAGGCTCCTCTTGAAATATGGTTTCAATAGGCCTGGTGGCTTCAGAGGTTGAGATGCTTGAAAATGTTGATGGGGGCTTTCAATAAAGGTCAAAGTATGACCTTGACCTTTAGCAACATTATGTCTTCATCTGCTCATTTAGTTAGCCATATTTACACCAAAAGTATAACATAGACTGAGTTCCTGACAAAACCATTTTTAGCTCACCAGAGCCGAAGGCTCCGGGGGAGCTTATAGGATAGGCAGTGGTCCGTCGTCGTCGTCGTCGTCGTCGTCGTCGTATGTCGTCGTCGTATGTCGTCGTCGGCTGTCGTCCGTCAACACTTTTAAACGACATCTCCTCTGAAGCCACCAGGCCGATTGGGCCCAAATTTCGTCTGTGGCATCCTTGGGATGGGGGATTGAAAGTTTGTGTTTTTTATGAAAATTGCCCTTTTAATTTGGTTGCTATGGCAACTTAGAGTTCCCATTGACTTATAATGGGGAAAATTGAAAATGGCATTTTCTGCCAAGCCATTGCAGATATGTTGATAAAACTTTTATAGAAATGTTCCTTGAGATGTCTACTATCAGCTATATGTTTTTTAGCCCACTGCTCCTTTTATTGGTTGCCATGGAAACCGAAATGCAAAAAAAATAATTAAAAAAATATCTTCTCTGAAGCCACTGGGCCGATAAGGCCCAGATTTCATCTGTGGCATCCTTGGGCTGGGGGATTGAAAGTTTGTGTTTTTTATGAAAATCGACCCTTTAGTTTGGTTGCTATAGCAACTTAGAGTTGCATTGACTTATAATGGGGAAAATTGAAAAATGGCATTTACTGCCAAGCCATTGCATATATGTTGACAAAACTTTTATAGATTGTTCTTTGAGAAGTCTCTTATTAGCTATATGTTATTTTTGGCCCACTGCTGCTTTTATTGGTTGCCATGGAAACCAGAATGCAAAAAAATGGAAAAAAAAATTAAAACAAAATTTTTCTCCTCAGAAGCCACTGGGCTGATAAGGCCAGGATTTCATATGTAGTATCTTTAGGCTGGATGATTGAAAATTTATGTTTTTTTTTTTTTTTTTTAGCTCACCAGAGTCGAAGGCTCTGGGGGAGCTTATAGGATAGGCAGTTGTCCGTCGTCGTCGTCGTCGTCATCTGTCGTAGTCATCTGTCGTCTGTCAACACTTTTAAACGACATCTCCTCTGAAGCCAATAGGCCGATTGGGCTTAAATTTTATCTGTAGCATCCTTGGGCTAGGGGATTGAAAGTTTATATTTTTATGCCCCCAATTTCGGAGAAATTGTGGGGGCATATTGGTTTGGGCCTGTCCGTCTGTCCGTCTGTCCTCTAACTCAAAAACTGTAAGAGCTAGGAGCTTGAAACTTTATACACATGATCAGTATGAAAAATAAGCGAACACATGTTTTTTCTTTTTTCCGCGGGTCACATATTTCAAGAGTTATGCCCCTTTTTGGACTTAGCCTGTGGAACCTTGTGAACAAAATATCTCAAGAACCCCTGATGCTAGGATCATGAGGTTTTGCAGGATGAGAATGCCCAAGGTGTAGATGACCTGATTAATTTTTGAACAAATTCATGAATTTTTGACCGAGTTATGCCCCTTTTTCGACTTAGTGCATTGTAAGCCTATGGAACCTTGTGAACAAAATATCTCAAGAACCCCTGAAGCTAGGAGCATGATTTTTTGCAGGAAGATACTGCCTGTGGTGTAGATGACCTGATTAACTTTTGAAAAAAATTCGTGAATTTTTGATCGAGTTATTCCCCTTTTTCGAGTTAGTGCATTGAAGCCTATGGTACAAAGGTACCCTTACATATAGTCAAGAACAATAAGAGCTAGGAACTTGAAACTTTATACACATGATCAGTATGGAAAATAAGCAGACCCTTATTTTTTTATTTTTCCGCCGGCAATGTATTTCCAGAGTTATGCCCCTTTTTCGACTTAGCCTGTGGAACCTTGTGAACAAAATATCTCAAGAACCCCTGATGCTAGGATCATGAGGTTTTGCAGGATGAGAATGCCCAAGGTGTAGATGACCTGATTAGCTTTTGAAACAAATTCGTGAATTTTTGACCGAGTTATGCCCCTTTTTCGACTTAGTGCATTGTAAGCCTATGGAACCTTGTGGACAAAATATCTCAAGAACCCCTGAAGCTAGGAGCATGATTTTTTGCAGGAAGATACTGCCTGTGGTGTAGATGACCTGATTAACTTTTGAAAAAAAATTCGTGAATTTTTGATCGACTTATTCCCCTTTTTCGACTTAGTGCATTGAAGCCTATGGTACAAAGGTACCCTTACATATAGTCAAGAACAATAAGAGCTAGGAACTTGAAACTTTATACACATGATCAGTATGGAAAATAAGCAGACCCGTATTTTTTTATTTTTTCGCCGGCAATGTATTTCCAGAGTTATGCCCCTTTTTCGACTTAGCCTGTGGAACCTTGTGAACAAAATATCTCAAGAACCCCTGATGCTAGGATCATGAGGCTTTGCAAGATGAGAATGCCCAAGGTGTAGATGACCTGGTTTCATTTTGGAACAAATTCGTGAATTTTTGACTGAGTTATGCCCCTTTTTCGACTTAGTGCATTGTAAGCCTATGGAACCTTGTGAACAAAATATCTCAAGAACCCCTGAAGCTAGGAGCATGATTTTTTGCAGGAAGATACTGCCTGTGGTGTAGATGACCTGATTAACTTTTGAAAAAAATTCGTGAATTTTTGATCGAGTTTTTCCCCCTTTTCGACTTAGTGCATTGAGGCCTATGGTACAAAGGTACCCTTACATATAGTCAAGAACAATAAGAGCTAGGAACTTGAAACTTTATACACATGATCAGTATGGAAAATAAGCAGACCCTTATTTTTTTATTTTTTCGCCGGCAATGTATTTCCAGAGTTATGCCCCTTTTTCGACTTAGCCTGTGGAACCTTGTGAACAAAATATCTCAAGAACCCCTGATGCTAGGATCATGAGGCTTTGCAAGATGAGAATGCCCAAGGTGTAGATGACCTGGTTTCATTTTGGAACAAATTCGTGAATTTTTGACTGAGTTATGCCCCTTTTTCGACTTAGTGCATTGTAAGCCTATGGAACCTTGTGAACAAAATATCTCAAGAACCCCTGAAGCTAGGAGCATGATTTTTAGCTCACCAGAGCCGAAGGCTCCGGGGGAGCTTATAGGATAGGCAGTGTCCGTCGTCGTCGTCGTCGTCCGTCGTCGTATGTCCGTCAACACTTTTAAACAACATCTCCTCTGAAGCCACTGGGCCGATTGGGCCCAAATTTCATCTGTAGCATCCTTGGGCTGGGGGATTGAAAGTTTGTGTTTTTTATGAAAATCTGCCCTTCAGTTTGGTTGCTATGGCAACTTAGAGTTCCCATAGACTTATAATGGGGAAAATTGAAAAATGACATTTTCTGCCAGGCCATTGCAGATATGTTGACAAAACTTTTATAGAAATGTTCCTTGAGAAGTCTACTATCAGCTGTATGTTTTTTGGCCCAGTGCCCCTTTTATTGGTTGCCATGGAAACCAAAATGAAAAAAAAATGGAAAAAATACTTAAAAATTATCTCCTCTGTAACCACTGGGCCGATAAGGCCCAGATTTCATCTGTAGTATCCTTAGGCTGGGGTATTGAAAGTTTGTGTTTTTTATGAAAATCTGCCCTTTAGTTTGGTTGCTATGGCAACTTAGAGTTCCCATAGACTTATAATGGGGAAAATTGAATAATGGCATTTAATGCCTAGCCATTGCAGGTATGTTGACATAACTTTTATAGAAATGTTCCTTTAAGAAGTCTTCTATTAGCTTTATTGTTTTTGGACCCACTGCTCCTTTTACTGGTTGTCCTGGAAACCAAAATGCAAAAATAATGGAAAAAAAAAACTTACAAAATTATCTCCTCAGAAGCCACTGGGCCAATAAGGCCCAGATTTCATCTTTAGTATCCTTAGGCTGGGGGGGGGGTTGAAAGTTTGTGTTTTTGATGAAAATCGGCTCTATTGTTTGGTTGCTATGGCAACTTAGAGTTGCATTGACTTATAATGGGGAAAAATGGCATTTACTGCAATCAAAATATGGAAAATAGTTATATATTTTGTTATCAACTCAACAGACTTTCAGACTGAGACGTTGTAGTTGTATATTTTGTATTAGGCTGTACAAATGTGACAGTAATTTTGATAGCAATTTTGAGCTAGAGATCTGGTGAGCTTTGTGGCCCGTGGGCCTCTTGTTTTAAGCATTGTCCCATACTCATGCAAACATACCAAGTTGACCTTGCCATAAATTAGGTCAGGGTCAACCTACAGTTATTATTTGAAGAAATAGTAATAGGCCTGACTCCCAATGCTACATATAAAGTTTCAAGTTCATTGGCCTTTTGGCTTCTGGAGAAGAACATTTCTATTGGGTTGTTGCTATATATGGGTGTGGCAGGTCATGTGACACAACCCCCACAAACAAACTTTCCTTTCCCATGCCAGGGAGGCTCCATATGAAATATGATATCAATCGACTTAGTAGTTTCAAAGGAGAAGATGTTGGAGACAGATGGACGACAGATACGCCTTCAACTCACTTATACATGAGCCTTAAGGCTCAGGTGAGCAAAAAAGCACCTTACGCCAGGTTCGATCATTGTAGGTGTCAGTTTAGATGCTAGGGTTGATTTAATGTAGACCAACAGATGAATCATCAGAATACGACTGACTGATGGACAGATTAAGTTTAACTCCTACAGCACACCTTGCTGGAACAGGTGCAACAAAAATGACTATAGGTAATTCACACTTAACCTTGTCTTGTTTCTTGTGTTGGGTTTTCCGGAGCAGTATCAATGGCTTCTGAAGACGGAGCCTCACTTAAGCCATTGTTACTGCTCCTGATGCAAATAGTACTGAAGCCATAAGTGAGGCTTGGTTGGTTGGTTGATTTGATGCTTAACGTCCACGGTAAATAACTAAGGTCATGTCGGGACGGTCAGTTAACCTAACCACAGAGTTTCTGGGCAGGCTTAGACCTCCTAAGCGGTTAACCAGTACTAAGTGCAGTTACTGGCGAAAGTATGCCACATACAATCATCGCCATGACTCCCTTAAGCTTTCACCATGACTCATACAGCCATCACCATGACTCAAACAACTATCACCCTGACTCACTATGCCTCCTTACAGCCATCAACATGCCACCTACAGCCATCACCATGCCTCCTACCGCCATCACCATGCCTCTAACAGCCATGACCATGACTCATACAACTATCACCCTGACTCATATAGCCATCGCTATGCCTCCTTACAGCCATCAACTTGCCACCTACAGCCATCACCATGCCTCCTACAGCCATCACCATGCCTCTAACAGCCATCATGTGACACAACCCCCACAAACAAACTTTCCTTTCCCATGCCAGGGAGGCTCCATATGAAATATGATATCAGTCGACTTAGTAGTTTCAAAGGAGAAGATGTTGGAGACAGATGGACGACAGATACGCCTTCAACTCACTTATTCATGAGCCTTAAGGCTCAGGTGAGCAAAAAAGCACCTTACGCCAGGTTCGATCATTGTAGGTGTCAGTTTAGATGCTAGGGTTGATTTAATGTAGACCAACAGATGAATCATCAGAATACGACTGACTGATGGACAGACTAAGTTTAACTCCTACAGCACACCTTGCTGGAACAGGTGCAACAAAAATGACTACAGGTAACTCACACTTGACCTTGTCTTGTTTCTTGTGTTGGGTTTTCCGGAGCAGTATCAATGGCTTCTGAAGACGGAGCCTCACTTAAGCCATTGATACTGCTCCTGATGCAAATAGTACTGAAGCCATAAGTGAGGCTTGGTTGGTTGGTTGATTTGATGCTTAACGTCCACGGTAAATAACTAAGGTCATGTCGGGACGGTCAGTTAACCTAACCACAGTATTCCTGGGCAGGCTTAGACCTCCTAAGCGGTTAACCAGTACTAAGTGCAGTTACTGGCGAAAGTATGCCACATACAATCATCACCATGACTCCTTACAGCTGTCACCATGACTCAAACATCCATCACCATGTCTCCTATCGCTGTCACCAAAACTAATACAGCCATCACCATGCCTTATACAGCTATCGCCATGACTCATATTGCTATCACCATGACCCATACAGCAATCACCTTGCATTCTTCAGCCATTACCAAGACTCATACTGCCATTCATCATCACTCACCAGAGCTGTAAGAGTCATTTCACCTATATTTTATTGTTATGGCACCATTTCAGTTCCAATAGTTGCTTTTAGAACAATATGTTTTGATCTTAGTTTTAATTCTACTTTCAGGCTTGATTTACTTTTATTCAGATAAATGTTACATAACTGATGTTGAGAGCATACTAGTACAGCTGAAGAATGAACAACCTTACCCCGAAGAAGGTATAATATAAATTTTGAGTAATTACAAGTATATCATACAAAGTTTTGTTCCTGGGGTCCAGGTCACATGATGATGATTTTAAATTTAACGACGCGTCAACCCACTGGGTCATTTGCGTCATGAAGGTTGCATCTTACTTACAATATAAACAGAACTGAAAGGTACGGTACTTTATAAAAAATAACTTCGCATTATTAACATGGAAGTAATACATGGTAAAAATGTAGAAAAGGTTTATATTTTGTTAAAAAGGTTAATATCTTTTAAAAAGGATAAGATGCTGTCGACAGGTACATCGTGAAACAGTTGCGTCAAGTTATTAGCTCGAAAATATCTATTTCTGTTTTGTGAAAAGTCAACACAGTCAATGAGAATATGTTTAACTGTAAAGAGCTGGTTACAAACTATACACAAAGGCTGTTCTTCACGATTTAGTAAGTACGAATGGGTAATTCTTGTATGGCCTATGCGTAGTCGAGCAATAACAATTTCTTCTCTTCTTAAACTTCGAATAAATGAAGGGTTATTCCCTATGATAGGTTTAATTTCTTGAAGTTTATTAAAAGCAGCTGTGTCCCATGATGTTTGTCACTTTGACAAGATGTACTTGTTGATAGCGGGTTTAAAATTGTTAAATGGAATTTCAAACATAGACACATTCAGACTAAGAGATTCTTTTGTTTTCTGTCAGCGGTTTCATTGCCAGCTATGTTAATATGACTGGGGATCCAACAAAAAACTATTTCTTTAGTGCTTGAAATTTCATGATGTTTTTCTAATAGTTTTTGAATTTGTGAATTCCTCGAAGATGTATGGTTTAGAGCTTTTAAGACAGAAAGAGAATCTGAAAAAATTACAAATTTGTCATTAAGGTAACAGTTATCAATAAAGTCTAAAGCTAAATTTATTGCTTTTGCTTCTGCAGTGAAAATAGAAGAACCATCAGGAATACGTAAAGAATTGCAGTATTTCCTAGATATAAATGCACATCCAACTTTCTCACCATCTTTGGAACCATCAGTATATATATGCTGAAATTCTGTATAACGTGTAACTAATGGTTCTTTGGAACCATCAGTATATATATGCTGAAATTCTGTATAACGTGTCTGAATGTCTTGAAAATCTTGTTTCAGAATGTGAGGATTTGAAACTGAGTTTTTGTTTGTGTTAAGGTCAAATAACATGTTAGGTTTCTTCATAAACCAAGGTGCGATTTCTGATGTAGAATGTTTTTCAATATTTTTAGGATTGATATTTGAAGCTTCAAGCAGTGGTATAACTCGAAGAGCAAACGGTTTAATTGCATTCGGTTTACGCTCGTACAGCTCCACAAATTGTGGTGAAAATGTGACTTTGAAGGTTGGGTTGGCTGGGTTAGCGGCAAGTCTGGTGGCATATTGAAGAGAAAGCTTTTCTCTGCGTAAATACAGGGATGGTTCATCTGCTTCCACATACAAACTAGTTACAGGGGAAGTCCGAAAAGCTCCTAAAGCTAAACGAAGTCCTTGGTGGTGAACAGTATCTAACTTTTGTAAATAGGACTTTCTGGCTGAACCATATACAATAGACCCATAGTCTAACTTTGACCGAATTAAAGAACGATAAAGATGTAGAAGAGTGGAACGATCTGCACCCCAGTTCGTATTTGATAAAACTTTAAGAAGATTCAAAGCTTTTAAACATTTCGCTTTGATGTATCGAATGTGGGGAATAAACGAAAGTTTTCGGTCAAAGATTACTCCTAAAAACTTGGATTCTTCCACAACATGTAGCTGAGATCCATATAAATAAAGAATGGGATCATTGTGAATCCTTCTAAGTTTACAGAAATGAACACATTGTGTTTTTGACTTGGAAAATTTGAAACCATTGTTCGTAGCCCAGTCTTCAATTCTATTGATACACTGTTGAAGGTGTCTTTCAATTGTTCTCATGTTTTTAGAACGATAACATATTCCAAAATCATCAACATATAAGGAACCATCCGTTTTACTGTCTAGGCAATTTACAATGTTATTTATCTTTATATTGAACAAAGTAGTAGAGAGAATACTTCCTTGGGGAACACCTTGCTCTTGATCATAAAGATCAGATAAAGTAGAACCTACACGAACTTGCATAGTTCTATCTTCAAGGAAGCTTTGAATAAAAACAGGCAATCTACCCTTAAGACCTAACTCGTGTAAGTCTTTCAATATGCCATATCGCCAGGTGGTATCATACGCCTTTTCCAAGTCAAAAAACACAGCAACAACATGTTCTCTATTTACAAATGCATCTCGAATAAAAGTTTCCAGTCTGATTAAATGATCGTTGGTACTGCGTTCAGATCGGAAACCCGACTGAATTGGTGATATAAGATCATTCGATTCTAAGTACCAAACGAGTCTTTTGTTGATCATTCTCTCCAATGTTTTGCAAAGACAACTTGTTAAAGCTATCGGTCTATAATTTGTTGGTTCTGCGTGATCTTTACCTGGTTTAGGAATTGGTATTACAGTAGCCAAACGCCAGCTCTCGGGAAATACACCGGTTGTCCAAATGTCATTAAATATGTGTAAAAGTGTTAAAAGAGCGTTATCAGGTAGATGTTTTAGCATCTGATAATGTATTTCATCTGGTCCTGTAGCAGTGTCATGAGATTTGTTAATCGCTTCTTTTAGTTCTAATAAATTAAAGTGGTTGTTATATTCTTCGTTATTCGACGACTTAAATTTAATTTTATTCTTTTCTTGATGTATTCTGGTCTTTTTGAACTTTTCTAAATAATTTCGAGATGATGAATTTTTCAAAAAGGTTTCTCCAAATGTATTTGCGATATCCTCTTTATTGGTTGCTTTCGTTTCTCTACAGGTGTTTAAATGTGTATAACTTGGTGATTTCACTTTTCCAGATATTTTCCGAACCATTTTCCAAACTTTTGTAATCGGTGTTTTATAATTCAGTTTTGACACGTATGATTTCCATGTATTTCGTTTAGAGGACTTTATAGTACGGCGGGCTTTGGCCCTTTGATTTTTCACGTTATTTAGATTTTCTTTAGTTGGATATTTGCAGAACTTTGATAAAGCATGTTTTCTTTGTCTTATGGCTTTCTTACAGTCGTCATTGTACCACGTATTGCTTTTCTTGGAGTTTGTCGATGTCTTTGGAATACATTCATTAGATATTTCTGTGAGAGAAGAAGTAAAATCAGCAACAAGATCAGTGGAATTATCAAACTTTTCAATGTTTAAAAACTGATTACACAAAGAATTAAACTGTTCCCAGTTAGCTTTGTTTAGTTTCCATTTGGGATTATGATCTTCAACTGAAGAATTTATACTTTCAATCACAATAGGAAAATGATCACTTCCATGCTGGTCATCACATACAGACCAGTCGAAGTCGAGTAAAAGAGATGGATGGCAAAAAGAAAGACCCAAAGAAGAGAAAGTACCAGTTGCAGGATGAAGGTAAGTATGGGACTTATCATTCATAAGACAAAGATCATTATTTGTATAGAAATTCTCAATGATTTCGCCTCTATTATTATTTTTGTTACAACCCCAAAGCATATTGTGGCCATTAAAGTCACCTAATAATAAATATGGTGAAGGAAGTTGTTGCAGTAAAGAATCTAGATGCTGAGATTGTAACTTGAAGTTAGGAGGTATATAGACGGAACAAATAGTTATTTCTTTTTCTAAAGAAACTGAAACAGCTACAGCTTGCAGAGCTGTTGTTAGTTTTATTTCTCGTTGCGGACAAGAGGAATGAATCAAAATAGAACTGCCACCGGACGGTTTCTGACCATCTGTATAAAAATAATTATACAGATTGTAACCTTTAAATGTTATATTATCATCAGGTTTTAAGAAAGTTTCTTGAAGACAAAAAACTGATGGTCTTACTAGGGAGAAAAGTAATAAAATTTGGTTTAAGGCCTCGACAATTCCATTGTATTATCTTATTTTTAAATTCCATGTTTAATTATAGATTGGAGAGATAAATATATATATAAGTTAGTGAGCATATAGACATTTGCGCAAATACTTTGAATCCTAAATACTACATCTTCCCTTTCTACAAGATGTATACGGAAAGCGCAACTTTTAGACGAGCAAAGGAAAATTACTTCATAAATACACTGAAACCTAAATTAAATGGGGCCAGTTAGTCGGGACATGTGCCATCAGAGTATTCATTAACCGAAAACGTTATTTATTTTTAACGGAAACGGAAACGTTACCCAGAACGTTACGTTTCGTTGCTAGGTAAATCAAAATGTCTTCTTGAAAATCTGTAAAACAGTGAAACCGCGGTAGAAGTTAATTAATGATTGTGTTATTTGGCTATATCGGACTTATTGTTTTTACTATATATATATATATATATATATATCTGTGTGTAAGACTGGAAACTATGGAGATGGAGGGAGAATTGGTGACCAAGACACCTTATCACTATTGCGAGAGTGATCAAGAGAGTCAACGAATTCCATTTCACTCTCATCACTTAGCGCATCAAAGGGGGGGGGGGTGCCTATAAGGCCCTTTTTCTGCCCAAGAGCAAAATGTTTTATTTTCAGCTGATGATTAGACTATAGTGTCCGCTATACTGAATCAATAGTGGTTAAGCTCCGTAAGCCCTACTTTTGGAATAATGGGGTTATTAAAGTGGGTGGGGTAAATCAGCATGAACTAGGGGTGTCATATTATAAGCTATATTTCTCCTTCAAATTTAATGGCATTCATAAATACCTTCCTTTATAAGTTGAAGTAATGTCTTTGGTGACATCTTTTCTCAAATTCCATCTTTTAAAGTAAAATCTTATGTCTGCAGAATTTCTTTTAGAGACACTGTCAATTTTCATTAATTTTGGTACTTTGAATTCAGTATATTCTACCATATCTCTAGAACCAATGGATGGCTTCTTACCAAACTAATATGGGTTCACCGTTGGGAGAGTGCAAATTGTTGATTAAATTTTGGTGGTCACAGTAAGACTTATAATGTCAATTTTAAGTCAAATTTTGGCCATTGTATACATAGTAGCTCCTGAATTGATATGGAATTGTCCATAAAGTGACCTAAATTAAACATTATGAGGAGTTAGATCACTAGTTATGATTAAATGACCATGACATCATGATTAAATAGCCATGACATCATCTTCAAGGTCAAGGTCATGGCTAGACTAAACAGAGTTTAATTATAGATTTCATCAATCAGTCGACAGAAATGTACCACATCTGAGTGTTTTCATTTGAAAATCAATATTAAAAGTGCACAGACTGACCTTGACCTTGGTCTGAAGGTCAGTATTAGCCAAACATGATGAAACATAATTGGGTTAAACTTACAGGTTATAGAAAAGTCTATTGTAAAACAATGAACTTCTGAATGTATTGGTGACCTTCAGATTAAGGTCAAGGTCATTATATGCATATTAAGCATTGATTTACAAATAGAAACATACTTATTTGTTAAATTTCGGCTTACTAGCTGTGTGAGATCTTTGGTTAAACTCTGTCTAGTCTAACCTTGACCTTGACCTTGAAGGTGATGGCATGGCCATTTGATAGTAATAAATGCTCTAACTCCTCATAATTATTGATTTAGGCCACTTTGGTCATGATTTCATATCAGTTTAGGAGCTACTGGGTAGACAATGGCCAAAACTTGACTTAAAATTGACATTATAAGTCTTACTGTGACCCTGAAACAAAGGTCAAGGTCACCAAAATTTAATCAACAATTTGCACACTCCCAAAAGTGAACCCGTGTTAGTTTGGGAAGAAGTCATCCATTGGTTCTAGAGATATGGTAGAATATATTGAATTCAAAGTACCAAAATTAATGAAAATTGACAGTGTCTCTAAAAGAAATTCTGCAGACATAAGATTTTACTTTAAAAGATGGAATTTGAGAAAAGATGTCACCAAAGACATTACTTCAACTTATAAAGGAAGGTATTTATGAATGCCATTAAATTTGAAGGAGAAATATAGCTTATGATACGACACCCCTGGTTCATGCTGATTTACCCCACCCACTTTAATAACCCCATTATTCCAAAAGTAGGGCTTACGGAGCTTAATCACTATTGATTCAATATAGCGGACACTACAGTCTAATCATCAGCTGAAAATAAAACATTTTGCTCTTGGGCAGAAAAAGGGCCTTATAGGCACCCCCCCTTTATTCTGAAGGCTAAGCTCATCTCTTGATCCTTTCGGTTCTCTGTCTGAAGTAATTGGTTTCTTTGTTTTAGGCGGCTTATCTTTAGCATTAGATGTTTTACTTGGAGATGACGGTTTGTTATTCATCTGACGTTCTCTCCGTTGCTGTTTCTGCCAGTCCTTGCGCATCATCTCTAGGGTAGCTTTTTTCAGGACTGGCTCTTCTTTCGACGCCTGCTTACCCTGACTAGGAGAGGATGCATTGTTTGGTTTTTCGGCCGCTGTAAGTTGTTTTGTTTGTGTTGCAGACGTGTGTTGTTTATTGTTTGTTTCAGACGTTTGTTCACCATTACTTCCTTCAAGAATAATCACAGGATCCGTTTGTGTAGTGGCATCAGTTAACGATACATGTTTAACGGTAGGTTTAATCACACTGGCGTAACTAGATCCTGGAACAGGAGTAGGTGATTCTACAATTTTCCGCGCTTCAGGAAAAGAGATATGCCGTGTAAATTTTACTCTGAGTATTTCTTTTTCTTTATGCCAAATTTTACACTCCTTTGAGTTAGCATCGTGGTCTTCACCACAGTTGACACACTTGACTGGATTTTTACATTGACTCTCATGGTGTGTTGCCGGTTCGCCACATTTGGAACAGACGGGGTGGCTTTTACACCTATCTTCATGATGTCCGTACTGTTGGCAATTGAAACAGCGAAGCGGATTTGGGATGTAAACTTCAACGCTAACTCTAAGGAATGCAACTTTAATTGTTGTTGGTAGGACTGGTGTATTAAACGTAAAAACAAATGTATTGGTATCTTTCAGTTGACCATCTCTTTTCACTCTAAAACGTTTCACAGCAGTAACTCCCTGAGATTTCATCTCATCCAAGATTTCTTGCTCACTACAACCCCTCAAGTCGGGGCAACGGATTACACCTCGTGAGGAGTTAAGTGAGCTATGGGGATAGACGCGAACATTCAAATTATGAAAGGTTTGTGTTCGGAGGAGGTTTTCTGCATGAGCTTTACGTGAAACTTCAATTAGTAATTGGTTTGATCTTGTTAATGTTTTAATACTTTTTGGTTCGCCAGCAAGGCTTTGTAAAACTTTTTGGATTACGAAAGGAGAAAGTGATGTTATGCTGGTATTCTGTTCTGTAGCTTCTATGATGATAAGTGCGGAAATGTCTGAGTTGTCGGAGGTAAAGGGATATTATCTGGTTCATGATCTGAATCATTTTCCGAAGAAGATAGTGATGATTGGTTTGACTTTTTCCGTTTGTTTAACCCCATGATATCTTCAAAAGGCTTTCATCCTCCGTGCTCCCCACCCGCCATGGAGCCCAACAAGGGAACACTTAAACGGAGTGGATCTCCTACTCACAAGTGTTAGAGATACACAGAAGAGATACTCGTACAACTGAAATGCTGCACGATTGACCCGTTGAGCCGCCGCTTCCAGGAATAGAAAGTTTATAGAGTGAAGACAAATGGGCACACGGTCGGCATCAGAACGATACAAAAGGAAGGAAGAGAAAGGTAAAGATCCCAGAGCTGGCACGACCAGCCGATTGACTGTGCCGGGTCTACACAGCCACCCGTCTACACCGAAATCGAGGCCAAAGAGGTGTGTTGAAACAACTGGAGATCCCTGGGATGCTTCTCAACCTCCAGGATCCCTTCATCCGGCTTACGGGACGCCACCCACGGCAAACAGGTGGCACCTCCACTTAGCTCTTCGCAGAGGGGACATTCACTATCTCTCAGTGATGTCCCCCTTGAGAATTGAGCCCCGGGGCCACGACAAGGCGGGAAGATTTCCCGGGGTCCAGGTCACATGACCAAGATGACCTCTTCAATATATGGTAAAATCCCTTTAGAAATCTTATCCGGAACCAGTGAGCTGATTGTCACCAAAGTTGGTATGACTCACCAGGGACTTAAGCCCATAATAGTTTGTTCAAATGATGACCCTGGGTTGACCTTGACCTAATTAAGTCAAGGGTTGAATTTGTTCACAAAGACTTCTGTATGTTTAAATTTGAAAAAATGAATTTGTTCATTCTTTGACTTTGATGGAGGTTCACTGAGATTTCAAACTTTTATTTTTCAATAGCTCTTCAGTAGTCTGGTGAGCAATTCTTGTATATCACTGTAACAGGACTTGGTGTATCTTTCAAGCAAACAGTGAAGACCCTGATAAGATACTGCATTTTGTGGCTTCTTATCTGAGTGCACTGTTTGCCTTTATCACACTTAAGTGAAGCCAAGTTTAAATGTGTATTTTTTGACATGGTGTTTGTATGGATCCTGCATTTATTTCAAATGGAAATCCTTACTTACATTTTCTACCATTTCCTATCACTGCAGAAAAAATCTTTCTCAATTGTTGTCTGTGGCAGCTATTATGTAAGCCTTATCACATGATCATAAACGAAAAGTGCTAATTTGCAGCATGAGATTCAGGTTTTTCACTGAAAAATTATAATTTTATATATGAGCCACAGTATGACAAAACCAACAGTAAGGTTGTGCCTCCAGGTAAGACTCAGATCAGCCTGAGAATCCACCCAGTCTGATCAGTCTTTGCTGTCCGCATGATGAAAGCTTGGAACCTTAGCTACTCAACGAGCACACAGTGAAGACTCATCAGACTTGTCAAATGCCCAGGCTGATCTGTTTTCACTGGGGGCACACTCATTTTGTTTGTTTTGTCATGCCATGGCTCATTTAATAAAAGCAGTATATATGTTTTCCATTGGCTGATGTTTGTGATCCTTTTCCTTTAATATATCAATGTTGATTTTGCTATTCATTGATATTTACCATCGATTTTCATTGCCTCTAATGGTACCAGTCGTGTTTATCCAATTATTTAGAATACTTGTTCATAAATTGTTAAACTTCATCCCATATATTTCAGGGGTTTCGATTACATCATTTTAAGAGTCCATACTCTGTGGAAGGACAGTTCAAAATTGACTTCAAGAAAGTGCGTCTGAAAACAAGACATGTGCAACCAAAATGCTCAGGTGCTGCTGCATTGCCGGAACGAATCGACATTGAAGATGAAAACCCCAGTATTGACTCGGTATGTATTTCCAACACACACACACACACACACTTGACTTTGTATAAATGATTCAGTGAGGTACAACATAAATTTCAAAATCTGTCTAACTAGGGTATCCTACATATACTAGAACCAACTTCTAACCGTACACTTATTTATAGCCTGTTTTCTGCTAAATAAAAAGGACAATCGAACACATGTTTCCATTTTTAATTAAGTTGTAGTATTGGTAAAGAAAATCAAGTAACTCTGAAATAAAAATCTTATCCGTGTACCATTGAATAAGTGAAAGATAATTTTACCCCTGTTTCCGAAAATCGCAACATTTCAGCAGATTTTCACGATTCGGACAGAACTACATTTCGGAATCTTGTCAGCATATGCTTATGATTTGTGCGAATATTTAGATAATGTTTAAAAGAACTTAAAAATTGATAATAAGGCATTATTTCAATACAGAATTCAAAATTTTAGTAACAATTAAAAAACCTTCTCCACCACAGTCATAATCCTTGCGAAGTTCGAAATGGGGGTACATGTGCATCCTTTGCTGCCAGGTAAACGATATTAAAGGTATTGAGCTCAAACATTTTACAACGTTTACATGATACATTTTGAGTACTGAATATAAGAAAATTATGTCCGGATACCATCTTCAAACGACAGTGTTCAAGACAAAGCAAGTGGTCGGTTAGAAGTTGTTCTTAGTATATTTTCAATATCAAAAAGAGTGAACTGACATTTATGCTGCAAGGTGAAAATCTAATGCTCTAAACAAATATCTGCTCCCTGATGCATTTAAAGGGTGAATGAATATTTTTTAAGCTATGCCATATCAACCAAAATAGATTATCAAATAGAGGAGTGTTGATTTTGTAACAGTTTATCATTGAGTTTAAAGTCAGCTGCTGATACAATGTATCTTTTGCTCTAGAATCAGGCTTTATGTTGTATTGCAGACATCTCATCCTGGAGTTTCAGCAGTATCGGGGGAAATTCCTATCAAAATATTCTCATCCTATGATAAATATAGACTTGACATTGTGCCGCAGAGTGCTTTTGCTATACTAAAAGCCGATATGACAGCATTTGCAGTTTTAGCCTTTGATGAAGAAAAATATATTTTGAAGGTTTGTATCCATAGGTTCTTCCAAAGAATTGCTTATTTCTTTTTTCTTTCTTTCTTTATCTATCTATTTATTTATTTATAATAACTTTGTCATAATATTGAATGTTGTAATTTCTGTCATTATTTGCCATATTGATTTTTCTATATGTCAAGCTTTAGGGGAAGGGCTGTAGCTAATCTGTTGTCCTTTTGGACACTTGAGCTTGGCAAACATTTAAATATAACAAGGAAAATTAGGATTTATCATGAAAGTTTTAACCTTTTGGAGGAACATACAATGCATGTGTCAATTATATAAGATTTCCAAGATGTTAGATCTTTAATTTAAATGCATTTCCCCCTGCCCATCTGGTCTTGGAGAATATTTCTTGGGATGTCATTTCATATCAGTGTCTGTTAAAAGTCCGCCCAAACTCCCCCGTGCTGGTCCCGGGATAGAATAGGCCAGACGTACCCCTCTGCGTGACGTAAAAGGCAGTCTAAAAGGGGGCGGCTCGTTTGCCGTGAGCTGCATCCCGTGTCGTTGGAAGAAGGGATCCTGGTGATTGAGTAGACTGCCTACGACGTATCCAGTCTGCAACACATCACTTTGGCCCTGATTTCAACTAGACGGGAGGTCATATGGGCCCGAATATGATCAATCGGCTTTGTCGTGCCATGCCCTGGGAACCAACTTTACCTTTCTCTTCCAATCTTTGTATCATTCTGATACTGACCATGTGCCCATGAACCCTTTTTCTCATCTGTTTTCATTCCTAGAAGGCGGCGGCTGAGGGGTCAATCGTGTAGGCATTCTGTCCTATCCGAGTATATCTTCAGTGTATCTCTAGCACTTGGAGTTTTGGATATCCACTCTATAAAAGTGCTCCCTTGTTGGGCTCCACGGCGGGTGGAGAACACCGGAGATGAATTATTTTCTTTATCTTCTCATGGCCCCCCCGCAACTTCAAACCCCAAAGCTTCTCAACATAATTCGAAACGGCCACGTGACACCGACTCTGATGATCCATCAGAGAACGAACTTAGTCAATCCGCAACGTCTATTCCAACTCCGCGCTTCTTAGTCATCTCATCGAAGGAAGAAAGACAAATGTCGAGCTTGTCTCCATTTGTCATCGAAAAAGCGCTTCATGTCATCGCTGGTGTGCCAAAGAGCATAAAGAAGCTACGCTCAGGTGACCTTCTGGTCGAATACGTCAACAAGAAAGTTATCGAAAATCTGTTGCGTATTACTAAATTTTTCGACCTTGAAGTGAAAGTCGCACTGCACAGCTCCCTCAATACTTGCAAGGGCGTTGTTCGCTGCCCCGATTTAAAAGGGGTCAGCGATCAAGAGATCCTTGAAAATATGAGGGAGCAATGTGTAGTTGCAGTCCGTCGTATCAAAGTTCGTCGAGACGAGACGCTCAAAGACACCAACACTTTCGTATTCACCTTTAACAAATCAGTTTTGCCCAAACAATTAAAAGTCGCATTTCTTCGTGTCTCCGTTGATCCCTACATTCCAAATCCACGGCGATGTTATCGGTGCCAAGTATTTGGGCATCACGAAGACAGATGCAGAAAGGAAACGATATGTGCTAACTGTGGTCAGCCGCAGCATTGTGCGGATGAAACAGATTGTAAACGTCAAGCGAAATGTTTCAACTGTAAGGAAGACCACCCCGCCAATTCGCGGAAATGCCAGGCCTGGCACACTGAGAAAGAAATTCTCAAAGTCAAGTACACCAGGAATATATCGTTTCCAGAAGCGCGGAAAATCGTTGACAGCTACACGGCAGCACCAGGTAAAAGTTATGCTAGCATTACGAAGACTGCTGGTGTCACGGTATCATTAGTCGATGCTACGACACAAACAGACCCTGTACTTATCACAGGAGCCCCCCAGTCTTCGTCTTACAATGTTACAGCAACTGAAGCATCTGCTGAAGCAACACGAGACTCGTCGGAAAGATTAAGTCAAAAAGAAAAAGAAAAACAACAAAAAGCAGACAAGAAATTACAAAAGATTGTTCACGACACGCTTAGAACAAACAAGAACTCTTCAGACAGGACTCCTGACCCTAAACCAAAGGTAAAGGAGAAACCTGTACCTGAATCAGATAGACAGCCGAAAGGATCTAATGATCCGATTAGGCAGCATAATAGGTGGGCCGCCTTGGAGGACATGGATGCGGAGGAATCCCCATCCTGTCTCCCAAGGGGAACACTTAACAGAATACCTACTTCCTAAGAATAGATCTAACCATTTTGCTCCAATATATATTCATAATGAATAATAATGAAAAATAGAATTATACAATGGAATTGTCGAGGCTTAAAAGCCAACTATGAAGAAACATTGCTCCTTTTGAAGGATTATGAGCCTGCTGCTCTGTGTCTTCAAGAAACACATCTAAAAGACACCGATAACATTTCCATCAGAAACTATAGTTCTTTTCATACATTTAGTACAAATAATGAGAGAGCCGCTGGCGGTGTCTCTATAATTGTCAACAATAACACTCCTCATAGCCAGGTGCAATTACATACGAATTTACAAGCAGTTGCAGTTAGTATAACTCTCCATCGCGTAGTAACTATTTGTTCTATATATATTCCCCCCAATTCGAGATTGTCTTTAAAAGAGCTTGATGGTCTTGTTCCGCAACTCCCTTCTCCCTTCATATTGTTGGGAGATTTTAATGGTCATAATGTTCATTGGGGTTCCAAAGATATTAATGACAAAGGCAGAATAATTGAAAATTTTATCGACAACAATGGTCTTTGTCTGTATAACACTAAAACTCCTACGTATCTCCATCCAGCAACTGGTACATACACTTCTTTAGACCTCTCTATTTGCACTCCCAACCTTCTTTTGGACTATGACTGGAAAGTTCATGATGATCTCTGCGGTAGTGATCACTTTCCTGTTTTCCTAAATAACATTGGTCCAGATATTGATGAGCCGGTTTCAAGGTGGAAACTAAATAAAGCTAACTGGGCCTAGTTTCACACTCTTTGTGAAATTCGACTTCTTGAAGACACAGTCCAGGAGGCTGATGATCCGATTGAGTCATTTGCATCTATTCTTATTAATATAGCAGAAAAAACAGTTGCAAAAACATCAACGAAATCAAAAAAGATTAAAAAGCCTTGGTTTACAGATAACTGTAAAAATGCTATAAAACAACGTAAAGGAGCACTGCGACAATTCAATAATCGCCCAACACATGATAATTTAAATAATTATCGTGTTTTCCGTGCAAAAGCTCGTCATACAATAAAAGAATCAAAGAAAAAATCTTGGAAACAGTATGTTTCCAAATTAAATTCTCGAACTTCAATAAAGAAAGTATGGGACATGGTTCGTAAAATTCAGGGAAAAGGAAAATCTAGCTCACTGGGACACTTAAATATAAATAATTCTAAAGTTACTTCCAAAAAAGATTTCTAATACTCTCGCTGACGCTTTCTCGAAAAATTCTTCTTCTGAAAATTATAGTCCAAAATTCAAGAATATTAAAAAGCAGAAGGAAAAACAGAACCTAAAATTTTCATCCAACAACACAGAAACTTATTATCAATCTTTTTCTCTTTCGGAACTTAAAGATGCTCTTTCAAAGGCTCAGTGATTCATCTCCGGGGCCTGATGATATCCATTACCAGTTTTTGAAACATCTTCCAGACTCTTCTCTTTCTGTTCTTTTGAAAACATTTAATGACATTTGGGAAACTGGTAACGTACCAAAGTCTTGGAAAGAAGCTACGATAATCCCCATACCAAAACCTGGAAAAGATAATACGAACCCAAACAACTGCCGTCCTATTGCTTTAACGAGCTGCATATGTAAAACATTGGAGCGAATGATCAATGGAAGACTCGTTTGGTACCTTGAAACAAATAATATTATTACAGAATTTCAGAGTGGTTTCAGGCACCAACGCAGTACTAATGATCACTTGGTTAGATTAGAAACCTTTATACGTGAAGCCTTCATCAAGAAGGAGCACTTAGTTGCTGTCTTCTTTGATTTAGAGAAGGCTTACGATACAACTTGGAAGTATGGTATAATGAATGATTTACATGAAATAGGTCTTAAAGGCCGATTGCCACTATTCGTTCAAAACTTCTTATCCAATAGAGAATTCAAAGTACGTGTAGGTTCAACTTTGTCTGAGGCACATGATCAAGAACAAGGTGTGCCTCAAGGTAGTATTTTGTCTGTTACTCTTTTCAGTCTAAAAATAAACAATATTGTAAAATGTCTTAATCCTGGTGTTGACTTTTCCTTATATGTAGATGACTTTTTGATTTGTTATAGGTCAAAACATATGCATACTATTGAACGCCAGCTTCAACAAAATCTAAATAAAATTCAAACGTGGGCAACTGAAAATGGATTCAAATTTTCGAAATCTAAGACAGTTTGCATGCATTTCTGTCACCTTCGAAAAGCGCATGATGATCCAATGCTCACCTTGGACGGGACACCCATTCCTGTAGTAGAAGAAAATAAATTTCTAGGGGTTATCTTTGATAAAAAGCTTTCCTTTATTCCACACATTAAACAGCTTAAAGCAAAATGTCAAAAAGCGTTGAACCTACTACGAGTTGTTGCCCATACTGACTGGGGAGCAGATCGTAAAGTTTTACTTAATCTTTATAGAACTATTATACGGTCCAAACTAGACTATGGCTCAATAATATATGGATCCGCTAGAAAATCTTATTTGGAAATGCTTGATCCCATTCATCATCAGGGACTCCGGCTCGCCTTGGGAGCTTTCAGAACTTCTCCCTCGGAGAGTCTTTTAGCAGAGGCAAATGAACCATCACTTTATAATAGACGTCTTAAACTCTCCCTGCAGTATGCCCTTAAACTAAAGTCAAATCCATCAAATCCAACGTATGAAACTGTTTTTCGGCCACAATATAAAACATTATTTGAGAATAAACCAAGCATGATTCCTTCCTTTGGCATTAGAATCTCTTCAGAATTTGAAAATATGAATGTAGATTTAGACACAATTGAACAGTTTAAGGTTCCAGATGTGCCACCATGGACATTTACTCAGCCACGTGTTTTATTTTCTTTGCATACTGATAAAAAATCTCAAACTGACCCTCTTGTATTTCGAACTAAATTTAATGAACTGCTGTCTGACTTTTCTAACTATGAGACTTTATATACTGATGGTTCAAAGGATGGAGACACAGCTGGCTCTGCTTGTGTTGCTCCATCCGAAACATACAAACGTAGATTACCTGCTAATGCCTCAATTTTTTCAGCGGAGATCAAAGCTATTGATTTAGCCTTGGATCATATTGAACAGTCTAGGAATACAGATTTTATCATCTTTTCTGATTCCCTTTCTGTTCTGCAATCCCTAAATAATCGCCATATTGAAAATCCTCTTCTTTTAGATATCCTCTTGAAACATAATGACTAGCTGAGCTAAACAACATTGTATTCTGTTGGCTTCCCAGTCACGTTGGGATTAAAGGCAACGAAAAGGCCGACATGGCCGCAAAATCGGCTTTAACTCTTCATATTTCTGATCTTAAGATTCCTTACACTGATATCAAACCTTGCATAAATACATATCTTCATGATAAGTGGCAGATATCATGGAATGCTGCTGTCTTTAACAAACTTCACTCTATCAAGCCTTCACTTGGTGAATGGCAACCGTCTTATAGAATTGATCGTAAGGAAGAAGTAACTTTGGCTCGAATCAGAATCGGCCATACTTTTATTACTCATTCGTTCCTGTTGAAAGGTGAGGATCCGCCTTTGTGCATTCCTTGCCAGGAACCTTTTAGTGTTAAACATTTCCTTTTAGATTGCATGGATTTTCGTATTACGCGTGCTAGGTTTTTCCGTGTCAACAGTATGAAACAACTGTTTGACACGGTTGAACCAGCGAAAATCTTTTCATTTTTGAAAGAGATTGGCATATATAGTAAAATATAGTTTAGTTAAGTCGCGGTATTTTTACAACAGTAGATTTAAATTTGTGTTTACTCATCTCGCTGGCCGAGAGTTCGTTTTATGTTATCAGTCTTAAGCTAGCCGTTGATCGGCGTGTTTTACCACATACCCGACTTGATTCATTTTTATACTGTGCATTCATTTCTGACCTTATGCATATAACATGTTTTCGTTTATAGTGTTTTCGGCGCGAAATAGCCCTTTTGGTGCTGATGTGCCGTAAAATCCATATCACTCACTCACTCAACAAAATCTAAATGAAATTCAAACGTGGGCAACTGAAAATGGATTCAAATTTTCGAAATCTAAGACAGTTTGCATGCATTTCTGTCACCTTCGAAAAGCGCATGATGATCCAGTGCTCACCTTGGACGGGACACCCATTCCTGTAGTAGAAGAAAATAAATTTCTAGGGGTTATCTTTGATAAAAAGCTTTCCTTTATTCCACACATTAAACAGCTTAAAGCAAAATGTCAAAAAGCGTTGAACCTACTACGAGTTGTTGCCCATACTGACTGGGGAGCAGATCGTAAAGTTTTACTTAATCTGTATAGAACTATTATACGGTCCAAACTAGGCTATGGCTCGATAATATATGGATCCGCTAGAAAATCTTATTTGGAAATGCTTGATCCCATTCATCATCAGGGACTCCGGCTCGCCTTGGGAGCTTTCAGAACTTCTCCCTCGGAGAGTCTTTTAGCAGAGGCAAATGAACCATCACTTTATAATAGACGTCTTAAACTCTCCCTGCAGTATGCCCTTAAACTAAAGTCAAATCCATCAAATCCAACGTATGAAACTGTTTTTCGGCCACAATATAAAACATTATTTGAGAATAAACCAAATATGATTCCTTCCTTTGGCATTAGAATCTCTTCAGAGTTTGAAAATATGAATGTAGATTTAGACACAATTGAACAGTTTAAGGTTCCAGATGTGCCACCATGGACATTTACTCAGCCACGTGTTTTATTTTCTTTGCATACTGATAAAAAATCTCAAACTGACCCTCTTGTATTTCGAACTAAATTTAATGAACTGCTGTCTGACTTTTCTAACTATGAGACTTTATATACTGATGGTTCAAAGGATGGAGACACAGCTGGCTCTGCTTGTGTTGCTCCATCTGAAACATACAAATGTAGATTACCTGCTAATGCCTCAATTTTTTCAGCGGAGATCAAAGCTATTGATTTAGCCTTGGATCATATTGAACAGTCTAGGAATACTGATTTTATCATCTTTTCTGATTCCCTTTCTGTTCTGCAATCTCTAAATAATCGCCATATTGAAAATCCTCTTCTTTTAGATATCCTCTTGAAACATAATGACTTAGCTGAGCTAAACAACATTGTATTTTGTTGGCTTCCCAGTCACGTTGGGATTACATGCAACGAAAAGGCCGACATGGCCGCAAAATCAGCTTTAACTCTTCATATTTCTGATCTTAAAATTCCTTACACTGATATCAAACCTTGCATAAATACATATCTTCATGATAAGTGGCAGATATCATGGAATGCTGCTGTCTTTAACAAACTTCACTCTTTCAAGCCTTCACTTGGTGAATGGCAACCATCTTATAGAATTGATCGTAAGGAAGAAGTAACTTTGGCTCGAATCAGAATCGGCCATACTTTTATTACTCATTCGTTTCTGTTGACAGGTGAGGATCCGCCTTTGTGCATTCCTTGCCAGGAACCTTTTAGTGTTAAACATTTCCTTTTAGATTGCATGGATTTTCGTATTATGCGTGCTAGATTTTTCCGTGTCAACAGTATGAAACAACTGTTTGACACGATTGAACCAGCGAAAATCTTTTCATTTTTGAAAGAGATTGGCATATATAGTAAAATATAGTTTAGTTAAGTCGCGGTATTTTTACAACAGTAGATTTAAATTTGTGTTTACTCATCTCGCTGGTCGAGAGTTCGTTTTATGTTATCAGTCTTAAGCTAGCCGTTGCTCGGCGTGTTTTACCACATACCCGACTTGATTCATTTTTATACTGTGCATTCATTTCTGACCTTATGCATATAACGCGTTTTCGTTTATAGCGTTTTCGGCGCGAAATAGCCCTTTTGGTGCTGATGTGCCGTAAAATCCATATCACTCACTCACCGTCCAAACTGGAATGTCTCCAAAATGATGTAAAAAGTTTGACGGGGACATAAAACCTCAATACAAACAAACAAACCAATTGTCTCTCAACATCTCAACAAAAGTTGTTGCCTGGATATTTGATATTTCAGTTCAGGCTAGGATGCCTACATCCTAACAGCTTTTATATAAGTTTTTGGTTGCGTTATGACCATGTATAAAGTAGAATGGGGGTTCAGGGAATACCACAATAACATGATGAGGTCAACTCGAAGCACCCAGACGAAGAAAAAATGATAAGAACATAAATGTCACACCATGAGCACACTGCACAAAGGGACAAACAACAAATAAATCAGCCCTTTCTTCCCCACAAGGATTGATTAAATGCAAAACACAGACATACCATCACTAATTGTGTAAAAGGACTAAAACATGTACTGCATAGCCAAAAAACACCATAATGTAACATAAACAAAGATCCTCACCAGAACCACTGCCTGAGAATGGTCGGTAGAACAAATTACCGGGGGGTTTAAGGACCCTTTACGGCCGGCCAACCTTCACCCTAGGTTCAGGTGTAAATCCCTTACATCAAACATAAATTGCTTGGTTCACATCAATGTTTAATAGCCTAAGTTTTAAACATGTATTGATAAAATTAATTTGAATTACAAGCTAGACTAAGAACATTATATAAAACAAAAGAATCAAAGAACAGTGACACAATGCCGTTAGAGTGATGTAAATACATACATGTAGTTTTGCAAAAGTTTTGAATAATGTATGTGTATCTTGAGTATTTTAGAGATAGTGAATGCATGTTGCCCAACCAAGTACTAGACATGACTAGATCAGTTACAATTTTCCCCCACAGTGTATGAACTCAATGCCACATTTCATTTATGTTTTAGAATGAGATCAAGATTGTATACAGAAATGGGAATGAAATTGTGTGTCCCTGTGATACAGAGAGATTCCAGTTTTTGGACAGTATTGGTGCTGACACTTTGGCAGATACAAGAGTTAGTAACAAATCAAGTTATTATTACATTAATTCATGTATCAGTACTGACATACAGATACAAACGTGTAAAACTAAGCTGAAAATATCATCTGATCAGTAAATTCAATACTTACTGGATAGTAGTAATGTTCAGTTGGTGATCTAAAAAATTTTTTTTTTTTGGGGGGGGGGGGGGGATACAGGGTCGAGAATGTATTTCAAAGAAGTCACTTGACCAAATGTCTTGTTAAGCTTATATATTTTCATTTGACATTCTGTGACACTGATAGAGGTGTTATCTTTTTTTCTTATTGTCCTACGTCAGTTTTAAAGATATTTTAGGGCCACCAAAAAGATGACTATTAGTTCACAGACAGGCTATTGAAATACAAGCAGTGTTAGCAAGCATGCTGAAAACTCTAGGAGATTATGTTGTTGTCACCCTAGACATCAGTATGAAATTGACTTAAAATTTACTATTAACCTTATTGTTTATGATGTTATGGCAGATACACTTGTGAAAATGACTCTCATGGATTATTAACTATGACGTTAAAATGATTTATGAAAATATGAACACATGTTGTATGTCTGCCCTATGTGACTTTAAATTTGGAAAACTTCGCTGATTATCTGTCAAGCCAATCGTAGAATAAAAGGAACTGCCTATTGTACTGAATGTGCAATTCTAAAATATGCATCAATTGATATGGATACCCTGAACTAATTTTGCATCATTTTGCTGTTTTTCAGTTGGGGAAAATGTCGACAATTATATATACCTGTAGAAAAAATAAATGCTGAATAATATGTCCAAAATAGGGGCTTTGTTAAACTATTTCAAATACAGAGAAGTAATAACCACGAAATGATAAAGAGCCCATATACGAACCTCAAAAGTGAAAGAAATATAAAGAAGTTAATAATAGAACTGATGAAAAGCATGCACAATAAGCCAAATGCATAACTCTTTTCCCATACCAATACCATTCAAATAACCAAAGGTGTAGGCGCGGGAAGGGGTAAAATTTGCCCTGAAAAATCATGAAAATTAAAACATGGCGATTTCTATACATGTTATTATTATTAACATATCTGAACATTCTAGTTTCAGAGAATGTTAAAAATTCGATGTCCTCTCCACTATTAAGTGTGTTGTATGTCTTTACGCGGACCTGGTATATAGCATTTTCGAGGCTTTTTGACATTTTCCAGGCATTTTATGGGTAAAAACATGGCAAAAATAATTATTAACAACGAGCTTACATAGGTTACAATTTTGTATTAATGTCTCCCCCCTTTAGGGCCGGGAGACATATTGTTTTTCCCCGGACGTCTGTCTGTCTGTCCGGGCAAACATTTCGGGTTTAAGGGCTAGGGTTAGGATTGGAGAACAATAAAAAATGATTGGAAAATAATAGATTTATTCTGTAAACTATAGGTTTAGGGGCTTAAGCCCCTTATCCAAACAAAAGAAATAGCCCTTAAACCCAAAATGTTGGAGCGTCCGTCTGTTCGTCACAAATCGTGTCCGTTCTATATCTTGAAAACCGCTCAAGCTGTATTCACGAAACTTCATACAAATATCAATCAACATGAGACGACGTGTAGAGTGCAAGAATGGTAACTCTGGCGTTTATACTTTTTGAGTTATTTCCCTTGGAACTTTCAAGCTTTATTCACGAAACTTCATACAAATATCAATCAACATGAGACGACATGCAGAGTGCACGAATGGTAACTCGGGCATTTATACTTTTTGAATTATTTCCCTTGGAACTTTGTCCATCACAAAATTGCATCTCAATCGAGTCCGCTCTATAACTTGAAAACCATTCAAGCTATATTCATGAAAGTTCATACAAATATCAATCAACATCAGACGACGTGCAGAATGCAAGAACCATAACTTTAGCATTTATACTATTTGAGTTATTTCCCTTGTATTTAAAGTTTCCGTTTGAAATTGTATTTAATGACTGATCCTTTTGACATCAAAAAGGGGGGAGACATCTGTTTTTTCGTAGAAAAACAATTCTAGTTTGTCTGTTTGGTCCTCATGAGCACTGGACTTCACTGTCAAACACTAGTGTTGTAACCTTGATGTGCTGCATGCTGTATTACCTGTCAAAAAAACCCCAAAAAACGTAAAAAAAAACCCATGAAAATGCCTTACCCCAGGTTAGTTTCAGGACAATGTTCAGCTGTATTAATAATAATAACAATGATATAATACATTATTATGTTTGATTTTTTTATGATTTTAAAGGGCCGATTTACCCCTTCCCGCACCTACCCCTTACTAAAATAAATGTCACTGCATATATTTTAACCAAAGTAATACTAAACAGGGACAACAAGAACAGCAACATTACAGGAACTATAAAATAAATTGCTGTTCATATTATTATTATTCCAGACTTTGATACATTGTACCAGCCTTGTATCCATGCCAGATTGTTAAAGGATATCTATAACTCATCTCTTGTCTCCAAAGTGACTGATGCTGATACTGAAGCTAGTGGTAATTTATCTTTATTTAATTCCTCAATTTTATGTCACAGATGTATCTATTGATGTCAAATACATATAGTATACATCTAATGAATGTTTGTATTGGTTCAAAAATATTAAGTAATTGATCAGTTTAAACATTGGCCAAAGTGCAGTAAAATGCCCCTTCATGAACTGTTTCACCTTGTGGGTCAGGTTCAATAAAAGTTGTATATAATGTTTTATTCAGGACTCGACCACATCTATAGCAACAGAAGGGTTTTGGATGGTGGTATCACTGACACACCGATGTTTAAATACTGTGTGAGTATTCTGAATTAATACAGGCACATCAGACTTTGCTATTTCTGCTCTCACTGGTTTACATAGAAGATTTTTCATGAGTGCTCATGTATTGTAGAATTTATTAAACGAGGTGAGGAAAAGGGATAGAATGGGAGGCTTCGCTGAGCATTTATCACTTTTTCTCAACAGGTTTAATATATATCCAATAATGCAGGAGCACCAATTTAAGATTCTTTTTATCATATGACAGACTTTTCTCATCTCATTCATGGTTATTGCTTGAAACCATCAACATTTTGCTGTATGAAAAAGCGACATTATAGTGGACACTGTCGCTTAAAAATAGGCAGCATAACCAGCTAATTTGCATACTTAATACAAATACAAATACAAATAGTTTATTTCGTCCAATTTAGGCCACCGGCCCATAATAGAACAATAGAAGCATAATATTATACGAGTATATATATTAATCTACTAGTGGATTATTGAATTTATTGCACATTCAAAAGTGATGTCATATGATAAATACATAGTGTAAAATATTTACTTGAATTTACTAAAATATTTAGACTTGATTTCAGGCGAGTACTCTTACGCTGTCTGTCACACAGGTTTAGGCAACAGCAGCATCTGCTGCACTGGCTGTAAACAGTGGGTGCATAAGAAATGATTTGGCTCCCGTGTCAGACAGATTAACCTGACGGGAACTACTGTTACCAAATTTTTCATTATTGAAATCTGTCAAAGATGTTAACTCCAACAATAATGGACTCTTGGCACCATAGCTAGTAATACTAGCTTGAAGCATGTTACATCCACTCATTGTCCATGTTTATCCAGCTTTCAAATTGCAGGCTTTTGTAGTTCCCGAGAAATCTGTTATGAAAATTTTAATTAATTGCCAAAAAATACATAAATTGAGAAACCTCTGAAGGGACATAACTCCTAGAATCATCAGCCCTTGGACCTCATTTTGCTATTACATATTCCTTACAATTAAACAGCAAGTGTCATATAAGTAAGACTACAAAAACAGAAGTTATTGACCAAACTAGACAAAGTGCCCAATAGGGGCATTATACCCCCGACCAGTCCTACCGCTTCTTTTTTTAAAATAGGCCAAGTATGTAGCTTTGACTCTGCAGATGGAACTATTCTATAATATATAAATTAATAATACAACATAGAATACATTTGGTCAAGCATTATGTTAAGTCCATGACAACCTCAAAGGTCAAGCACCAGTGCAGGAATTATGCTAAATAAACCTTTAGATCTACAACTACCACCAGAACATACCAGTAAAGTCAACAATCAGTCTTTATAATACAAGCAAAAAGTTTGATATTTATATGAAAATTCTTAGTCTGTGACAATGGCCTCAAATATTAATAAATCCAACCAATGGTTTTGATAATATACCTATGTAAACTGTAGCCCTGTGATCACTCAATGGACATTTGTCAACTAATGTGCCATTTATGAGTTAATTTATTTGTTCAGTGCAGGTTTAACGAATAAACTACAGTAAGGGTTGTGTTCACCGGGATTGATAAAAATGAATTAGCACTTCGCTTTCATCGGATATCTATATTGAAAGAAACGTTTGGGACTGCATAGGGAGTGTGTGTGTGTGTGTGTGTGTGCATGGGGGGGGGGGGGGGTGCGTGAGCATTGGATAGACATGAAAGACATGTAGCTATCGGATAATCCTGAGGTTTTGGTACAAAAATATTTTCATGTGTGTGTGACATGTTGGGTGAAAACTTGCCTGAGTAACTCGCAGAGGGGATTTTGTGTGAAACTGCCCACCAGTAAGCTGCTCATTAAGTTAACATGTCCGTACAATGAGGACCCCTATAAACCCCACTTTATACAGAGAAAAGTGTGGTTTACAGGAGTTATACCTAGATTTTCTCATAAATTTTAGGGCTCATTAGAACCGCCTCAATGAGGCGGTTCTAACGAGCCCAAAAATATATGTATGGACAATAAATAAGACAAATATCACAATTTTTAATCCAAAAAGTGCCATTTTAAGACCCATATTTTGCATGGGTGTGTTAACGTAATGGAAGCCCTTAAAACTTGATGTAGAGTTGATTTTTTTCTTCTTCTTCTTCTTTTTATTTCTTTTTTTTTTTTTTATTTCTTGGAGTTAGTTCATGTTTTGAATTTTTTTTCTTGCTCTATCATTCTGTGGAAATGAAAAAAAATGTATTCTATTGTTTAGTTCCAGCAGCTTTTTTAAATCAATTTTTGCACTGTTAGTTATCGCACTGTTATAAGCTCCGCCCCTTAGTATCCACTTTGGATTCAGATAATGCAAATTAACCTTGATGAAGATCAAAGGAAAAAAGTGACAGCTATGATACAATTATGTGATAGCTTACAGTGCAAGATATTAACTTACCTGTTAAGTGTTATTATCAGGTACTTTGGTATTTCTGCTAGTTTAGTGGATTTTAAGGCACTGGTACTCTTACAGCTGCAAATAAAGTGTTTATATATTCAATTATTTCATATGATTCACACTGATTGGATGTAGTGACCAGAGTTAGAGCAATAAATAGTTATACATAATTGTGGTATATGTTATACCTGAAAAGTACAAAAAGCAAAAAAAAAACAGTTTATGATTATGTCATGCCATCAACTTTAAATGGAATATCAGCATAAAAGAAATGTCTAAGGGCAGTATGGAGATTTCGTGCCCTTAAAAGCCATTGCTACTATTGAACATCACAACATAAGCACTATTAAAACTTCTTAAAAAATGATGTAAAAATGTAAAGTGACATTATATAGCACCATCAAGTGTCACATTAGGCACAATTTGCTAGAAAATAGCTTATTTTCAGTATATTTTGCCAAAAACTGGAGTCAGAGCGGAAACAGCCATGAATACTCCATAGCCCTTTAAATAACGAGTAATTTCTCAAAACTTTTAGATTTCCCTTTCCCTACATATGAACAAGACAGTAAATACCTTTTGCAACCACGAAACCCATCAACCATTTCAGTAGCAAAGTAGTTTACTACTGCTTCATTTAAGTTTTCAGCCTGCAAGAGAGTAAGGGTTGACTAAGGAAATGCTTTTGCCAGAAATAGACAAAAATGAGCAGAAATGATAAAGATAAAATATAAGTGCAAAGTAATGCGTATTCCGTCAAACTTGTGCCTCCTACCCCTTATATTTAGATTGTTAAAATGGCAAAATGAGCCGACAGACATCATTGAAACTACCAACTTGACATGAAAGTTAAGTTAACCAACTACATGTTACAGCTTAGGGCAAGGGTTGCCTGTAAAGTTAACTTAAGCCCCAAGGAGTAATTCATTATTGACTGTTCCAAGACGGCTATTAATTATTATTATATCTCTGCAAATGTAACATGTCTGATTGGATATTGTCATAAGTTTGCGAAGTATTTCCTGTGTATTGTTTTACCCTTTTCAAAGTGCTTGCTTCATTTTAAGTGAATAAGTGCAATAGAACGCGCATAATTGTGTTTGAAAATTGGCATTAGGGCATACAATCTTTTCATAGGTGTAGCACCCTTTATGCATATTATGCATGTGCGTATTGAAAAATTATGGAAATGTAAGGGAGATAACTAAGATTTTAAATATTTTCTTACTTTTATGAAAAGGGACTACTGTTAAAGGAAAGAATTTGCTCCCAGAGGGACCAAACTCTTTCCTTTAACAGTACCCCTTGAAGGATTAAAAAAGTGTACAGTTTGTTCTTGTTGTTCGTAACATTTTTTTTCGTTCTGGCTACGCCAGTGCTTTCTATGGACAAAATTTACATTTTATAGCTATACTAACACATCAAAAAGCAAAATTTCTGACTGTACAACAGACTACTTACCTCCCCAAATGACATTAATTACATCCCAAAATTATATATACATGTTCGGCTGATGTAAGTGCTATTAATTTGCTGACTAAGTTTGGGCAACTTGACAACCACCTATTTAGAAAAGAATTGCTTGTTTGGATTGCCAAACATCAAGTCATATCACTGACATCATATATTTGTCTTAGCTTCTTTCCCCAATACCAATGAGGCTATAGTATGGGAGATGATTGTTTCATAACCTGATATTTGCCTATCTTATTTACTTTTCATTAAATGTTCTGTAGTAGTGTCTATTATCCAAATTAACCCATTTAAGTAGCTTGTATTATTCAATCATTTCATTTTGACGAGTTCATTTGTCAATTAGGCCTGTTAGGATTATTTTATCTCCATTATCTGAACATATTTTTCAAGCAAACAGTGATGCCCCTGATATTAAGTAGCTTGTATTATTCAATCATTTCATTTTGACGAGTTCATTTGTCAATTAGGCCTGTTAGGATTATTTTATCTCCATTATCTGAACATATTTTTCAAGCAAACAGTGATGTCCCTGATATTGCAGCATCTTATCTCAGTATCCAATGTTTACCATGTCCAATTTTCTCCCACTGATTTTCAATAAAACTCCTAACAACTCACCGATTTCAGAGGCAAACTCAATGCTGCGAAGGGCTCTGTTTTTAAGCTAGTTGTTTGTTCGCAACTGCCACACATAACTGAAAATAGAAAAGAAAAAACACCAATGGTACACATATGTCCATTCAGCTGTTAATAAGGGGATATGCCTCTTCAAAAGCAAAAGATAGCTCAGTGGTTAGCGTGCTCGGCTCGTAATCGGACGGTTGCGGGTTCGAGCCCGCCGGCAGAGGCGAGGTGTGTCCTTGGGTAAGACACTTAATACGTCATTGTCCCAGTCCACCCAGCTGTAAATGGGTAGCAGTGGGGTAAAAGTCACTGCCTATCTCTCGCACACGTGATACCATCTGGAATGGGTGTTCAAGAGCGATCTAATAAGCTTGAAGGAGCTTTCATCGCAATCGAACTAAAACAAATTAGTATAAACTAAACTAAACTAAAAGCAAAACAAACTAGACCTGTCAGAGGATCTGACTATAGCCCTGCTACAGTGCTATCAGATGTGAAAGAGACAAACAGTAATGGACCCTCGACCCTTAAGTCCAGTTAGCATGATACATCCACTCATTGTCCATGTTTATACCAACTTTCAAGTTTCTGGCTTTCATAGTTCCTGAGAAATCCGATAGGATATTTTTTTTTCAAATTTATCATGCTTGAAACCTATCAAGGGAGACAATTCAAACAATAATGAGCTCTTTGCCCCTAGTCCAGTCCACTCACTGTTAATGTTTATAGCAACTTTCAACTTTCTGGCTTTTATAGTTCGTGAGAAATCTGTTACCAAATTTTTCATTATTGAAATCTGTCAAAGATGTTAACTCCAACAATAATGGACTCTTGGCACCGAGGCGAGTAAGCTTGAAGAATGTAACATCCACACATTGTCCATGTTTATCCAGCTTTCAAATCGCAGGCTTTTGTAGTTCCCGAGAAATCTGTTATGAAAATTTTAATTAATTGCCAAAAAATTGAGAAACCTCTGAAGGGACATAACTCCTAGAATCATCAGACCTTGGACCTCATTTTAATATTACATATTCCTTACAATTAAACAGCAAGTGTCATATAAGTAAGACTACAAAAACAGAAGTTATTGACCAAACTAGACAAAGTGCCCAATAGGGGCATGTATATCCCGACCAGTCCTACCGCTTCTTTTTTTAAAATAGGCCAAGAATGTAGCTTTGACTCTGTAGATGGAACTAATCTATAATATATAAATTAATAATACAACATAGAATACATTTGGTCAAGCATTATGTTAAGTCCATGACAACCTCAAAGGTCAAGCACCAGTGCAGGAATTATGCTAAATAAACCTTTAGATCTACAACTATCACCAGAACATACCAGTAAAGTCAACAATCAGTCTTTATAATACAAGCAAAAAGTTTGATATTTATATGAAAATTCTTAGTCTGTGACAATGGCCTCAAATATTAATAAATCCAACCAATGGTTTTGATAATATACCTATGTAAACTGTAGCCCTGTGATCACTCAATGGACATTTGTCAACTAATGTGCCATTTATGAGTTAATTTATTTGTTCAGTGCAGGTTTAACGAATAAACTACAGTAAGGGTTGTGTTCACCGGGATTGATAAAAATGAATTAGCACTTCGCTTTCATCGGATATCTATATTGAAAGAAACGTTTGGGACTGCATAGGGAGTGTGTGTGTGTGTGTGTGCATGGGGGGGGGGGGGAGGGGGTGCGTGAGCATTGGATAGACATGAAAGACATGTAGCTATCGGATAATCCTGAGGTTTTGGTACAAAAATATTTTCATGTGTGTGTGACATGTTGGGTGAAAACTTGCCTGAGTAACTCGCAGAGGGGATTTTGTGTGAAACTGCCCACCAGTAAGCTGCTCATTAAGTTAACATGTCCGTACAATGAGGACCCCTATAAACCCCACTTTATACACAGAAAAGTGTGGTTTACAGGAGTTATACCTAGATTTTCTCATAAATTTTAGGGCTCATTAGAACCGCCTCAATGAGGCGGTTCTAACGAGCCCAAAAATATATGTATGGACAATAAATAAGACAAATATCACAATTTTTAATCCAAAAAGCGCCATTTTAAGACCCATATTTTGCATGGGTGTGTTAACGTAATGGAAGCCCTTAAAACTTGATGTAGAGTTGATTTTTTTCTTCTTCTTCTTCTTTTTATTTCTTTTTTTTTTTATTTCTTGGAGTTAGTTCATGTTTTGAATTTTTTTTTCTTGCTCTATCATTCTGTGGAAATGAAAAAAAATGTATTCTATTGTTTAGTTCCAGCAGCTTTTTTAAATCAATTTTTGCATTGCCCGAACTGTGCATTAACTAACAGTGCACTGTTAGTTATCGCACTGTTATAAGCTCCGCCCCTTAGTATCCACTTTGGATTCAGATTATGCAAATTAACCTTGATGAAGATCAAAGGAAAAAAGTGACAGCTATGATACAATTATGTGATAGCTTACAGTGCAAGATATTAACTTACCTGTTAAGTGTTATTATCAGGTACTTTGGTATTTCTGCTAGTTTAGTGGATTTTAAGGCACTGGTACTCTTACAGCTGCAAATAAAGTGTTTATATATTCAATTATTTCATATGATTCACACTGATTGGATGTAGTGACCAGGGTTAGAGCAATAAATAGTTATACATAATTGTGGTATATGTTATACCTGAAAAGTACAAAAAGCAAAAAAAAACAGTTTATGATTATGTCATGCCATCAACTTTAAATGGAATATCAGCATAAAAGAAATGTCTAAGGGCAGTATGGAGATTTCGTGCCCTTAAAAGCCATTGCTACTATTGAACATCACAACATAAGCACTATTAAAACTTCTTAAAAAATGATGTAAAAATGTAAAGTGACATTATATAGCACCAACAAGTGTCACATTAGGCACAATTTGCCAGAAAATAGCTTATTTTCAGTATATGTTGCCAAAAACTGGAGTCAGAGCGGAAACAGCCATGAATACTCCATAGCCCTTTAAATAACGAGTAATTTCTCAAAACTTTTAGATTTCACTTTCCCTACATATGAACAAGACAGTAAATACCTTTTGCAACCACGAAACCCATTAAACATTTCAGTACCAAAGTAGTTTACTACTGCTTCATTTAAGTTTTCAGCCTGCAAGAGAGTAAGGGTTGACTAAGGAAATGCTTTTGCCAGAAATAGACAAAAATGAGCAGAAATGATAAAGATAAAATATAAGTGCAAAGTAATGAGTGATCCGTCAAACTTGTGCCTCCTACCCCTTATATTTAGATTGTTAAAATGGCAAAATGAGCCGACAGACATCATTGAAACTACCAACTTGACATGAAAGTTAAGTTAACCAACTACATGTTACAGCTTAGGGCAAGGGTTGCCTGTAAAGTTAACTTAAGCCCCAAGGAGTAATTCATTATTGACTGTTCCAAGACGGCTATTAATTATTATTATATCTCTGCAAATGTAACATGTCTGATTGGATATTGTCATAAGTTTGCGAAGTATTTCCTGTGTATTGTTTTACCCTTTTCAAAGTGCTTGCTTCATTTTAAGTGAATAAGTGCAATAGAACGCGCATAATTGTGTTTGAAAATTGGCATTAGGGCATACAATCTTTTCATAGGTGTAGCACCCTTTATGCATATTATGCATGTGCGTATTGAAAAATTATGGAAATGTAAGGGAGATAACTAAGATTTTAAATATTTTCTTACTTTTATGAAAAGGGACTACTGTTAAAGGAAAGAATTTGCTCCCAGAGGGACCAAACTCTTTCCTTTAACAGTACCCCTTGAAGGATTAAAAAAGTGTACAGTTTGTTCTTGTTGTTCGTAACATTTTTTTTCGTTCTGGCTACGCCAGTGCTTTCTATGGACAAAATTTACATTTTATAGCTATACTAACACATCAAAAAGCAAAATTTCTGACTGTACAACAGACTTCTTACCTCCCCAAATGACATTAATTACATCCCAAAATTATATATACATGTTCGGCTGATGTAAGTGCTATTAATTTGCTGACTAAGTTTGGGCAACTTGACAACCACCTATTTAGAAAAGAATTGCTTGTTTGGATTGCCAAACATCAAGTCATATCACTGACATCATATATTTGTCTTAGCTTCTTTCCCCAAGCGATCAAGAGATCCTTGAAAATATGAGGGAGCAAGGTGTAGTTGCAGTCCGTCGTATCAAAGTTCGTCGAGACGAGACGCTCAAAGACACCAACACTTTCGTATTCACCTTTAACACATCAGTTTTGCCCAAACAATTAAAAGTCGCATTTCTTCGTGTCTCCGTTGATCCCTACATTCCAAACCCACTGCGATGTTATCGGTGCCAAGTATTTGGGCATCACGAAGACAGATGCAGAAAGGAAACGATATGTGCTAACTGTGGTCAGCCGCAGCATTGTGCGGACGAAACAGATTGCAAACGTCAAGCCAAATGTTTCAACTGTAAGGAAGACCACCCCGCCAATTCGCGAAAATGCCAGTCCTGGCACACTGAGAAAGAAATTCTCAAAGTCAAGTACACCAGGAATATATCGTTTCCAGAAGCGCGGAAAATCGTTGACAGCTACACGGCAGCACCAGGTAAAAGTTATGCTAGCATTACGAAGACTGCTGGTGTCACGGTATCATTAGTCGATGCTACGACACAAACAGACCCTGTACTTATTACAGGAGCCCCCCAGTCTTCGTCTTACAATGTTACAGCAACTGAAGCATCTGCCGAAGCAACACGGGACTCATCGGAAAGATTAAGTCAGAAAGAAAAAGAAAAAGAAAAACAACAAAAAGCTGACAAGAAATTACAAAAGATTGTTCACGACACGTTAAGAACAAACAAGAACTCTTCAGACAGGACTCCTGACCCTAAACCAAAGGTAAAGGAGAAACCTGTACCTGAATCAGATAGACAGCCGAAAGGATCTAATGATCCGATTAGGCAGCATAATAGGTGGGCCGCCTTGGAGGACATGGATGCGGAGGAATCCCCATCCTGTCTCCCAAGGGGAACACTTAACAGAATACCTACTTCCTAAGAATAGATCTAACCATTTTGCTCCAATATATATTCATAATTAATGATAATGAAAAACAGAATTATACAGTGGAATTGTCGAGGCTTAAAAGCCAACTATGAAGAAACATTACTCCTTTTGAAGGATAATGAGCCTGCTGCTCTGTGTCTTCAAGAAACACATCTAAAAGACACCGATAACATTTCTATCAGAAACTATAGCTCTTTTCATACCTTTAGTACAAATAATGAGAGAGCCGCTGGCGGTGTCTCTATAATTGTCAACAATAACACTCCTCATAGTCAGGTGCAATTACATACGAATTTACAAGCAGTTGCAGTTAGTATAACTCTCCATCGCGTAGTAACTATTTGTTCTATATATATTCCCCCCAATTCGAGATTGTCTTTAAAAGAGCTTGATGATCTTGTTCCGCAACTCCCTTCTCCCTTCATATTGTTGGGAGATTTTAATGGTCATAATATTCTTTGGGGTTCCAAAGATATTAATGACAAAGGCAGAGTAATTGAAAATTTTATCGACAACAATGGACTTTGTCTGTATAACACTAAAAGTCCTACGTATCTCCATCCAGCAACTGGTACATACACTTCTTTAGACCTCTCTATTTGCACTCCCACCCTTCTTTTGGACTATGACTGGAAAGTTCATGATGATCTCTGCGGTAGTGATCACTTTCCTGTTTTTCTAAATAACATTGGTCCAGATATTGATGAGCCGGTTTCAAGGTGGAAACTAAATAAAGCTAACTGGGCCCAGTTTCACACTCTTTGTGAAACTCGACTTCTTGAAGACACAGTCCAGGAGGCTGATGATCCGATTGAGTCATTTGCATCTATTCTTATTAATATAGCAGAAGAAACAGTTCCAAAAACATCAACGAAATCAAAAAAGATTAAAAAGCCTTGGTTTACAGATGACTGTAAAACTGCTATAAAACAACGTAAAGGAGCACTGCGACAATTCAATAATCGCCCAACACATGATAATTTAAATAATTATCGTGTTTTCCGTGCAAAAGCTCGTCGAACAATTAAAGAATCAAAGAAAAAATCTTGGAAACAGTATATTTCCAAATTAAATTCTCGAACTTCAATAAAGAAAGTATGGGACATGGTTCGTAAAATTCAGGGAAAAGGAAAATCTAGCTCACTGGGACACTTAAATGTAAATGATTCTAAAGTTACTTCCAAAAAAGATATTTCTAATACTCTGGCTGACGCTTTCTCGAAAAATTCTTCTTCTGAAAATTATAGTCCAAAATTCAAGAATATTAAAAACCAGAAGGAAAAACAGAACCTAAAATTTTCATCCAACAACACAGAAACTTATAATCAATCTTTTTCTCTTTCGGAACTTAAAGATGCTCTTTCAAAGGCTCATGATTCATCTCCGGGGCCTGATGATATCCATTACCAGTTTTTGAAACATCTTCCAGACTCTTCTCTTTCTGTTCTTTTGAAAACATTTAATGACATTTGGGAAACTGGTAATGTGCCAAAGTCTTGGAAAGAAGCTACGATAATCCCCATACCAAAACCTGGAAAAGATAATACGAACCCAAACAACTACCGTCCTATTGCTTTAACGAGCTGCATATGTAAAACATTGGAGCGAATGATCAATGAAAGACTCGTTTGGTACCTTGAAACAAATAATATTATTACAGAATTTCAGAGTGGTTTCAGGCACCAACGCAGTACTAATGATCACTTGGTTAGATTAGAAACCTTTATACGTGAAGCCTTCATCAAGAAGGAGCACTTAGTTGCTGTCTTCTTTGATTTAGAGAAGGCTTACGATACAACTTGGAAGTATGGTATAATGAATGATTTACATGAAATAGGCCTAAAAGGCCGATTGCCACTATTCGTTCAAAACTTCTTATCCAATAGAGAATTCAAAGTACGTGTAGGTTCAACTTTGTCTGAGGCACATGATCAAGAACAAGGTGTGCCTCAAGGTAGTATTTTGTCTGTTACTCTTTTCAGTCTAAAAATAAACAATATTGTTAAATGTCTTAATCCTGGTGTTGACTGTTCTTTATATGTAGATGACTTTTTGATTTGTTATAGGTCAAAACATATGCATACTATTGAACGCCAGCTTCAACAAAATCTAAATAAAATTCAAACGTGGGCAACTGAAAATGGGTTCAAATTTTCAAAATCTAAGACAGTTTGCATGCATTTCTGTCATCTTCGAAAAGCGCATGATGACCCAGTGCTCACCTTGGACGGGACACCCATTCCTGTAGTAGAAGAAAATAAATTTCTAGGCGTTGTATTTGATAAAAAGCTTTCCTTTATTCCACACATTAAACAGCTTAAAGCAAAATGTCAAAAAGCGTTGAACCTACTACGAGTTGTTGCCCATACTGACTGGGGAGCAGATCGTAAAGTTTTACTTAATCTGTATAGAACTATTATACGGTCCAAACTAGACTATGGCTCAATAATATATGGATCCGCTAGAAAATCTTACCTGGAAATGCTTGATCCCATTCATCATCAGGGACTCCGGCTCGCCTTGGGAGCTTTCAGAACGTCTCCCTCGGAGAGTCTTTTAGCAGAGGCAAATGAACCATCACTTTATAATAGACGTCAAAAACTCTCCCTGCAGTATGCCCTTAAACTAAAGTCAAATCCATCAAATCCAACGTATAAAACTGTTTTTCGGCCACAATATAAAACATTATTTGAGAATAAACCAAATATGATTCCTTCTTTTGGCATTAGAATCTCTTCAGAATTTGAACATATGAATGTAGATTTAGACCCAATTGAACAGTTTAGGGTTCCGGATGTGCCACCATGGACCTTTACTCAGCCACGTGTTTTATTTTCTTTGCATACTGATAAAAAATCTCAAACTGATCCTCTTGTATTTCGAGCTAAATTTAATGAACTGCTGTCTGACTTTCCTAACTATGAGACTTTATATACTGATGGTTCAAAGGATGGAGACAAAGCTGGCTCTGCTTGTGTTGCTCCATCCGAAACATACAAATGTAGATTACCTGCTAATGCCTCTATCTTTTCAGCGGAGATCAAAGCTATTGATTTAGCCTTGGATCATATTGAACAGTCTAGGAATAGAGATTTTATCATCTTTTCTGATTCCCTCTCTGTTCTGCAATCCCTAAATAATCGCCATATTGAAAACCCTCTTCTTTTAGATATCCTCTTGAAACATAATGACTTAGCTGAGCTAAACAATATTGTATTTTGTTGGCTTCCCAGTCACGTTGGAATTAAAGGCAACGAAAAGGCCGACATTGCTGCGAAATCGGCATTAGCTCTTCATATTTCTGATCTAAAAATTCCTTACACTGATATCAAACCTTGCATAAATACATATCTTCATGATAAGTGGCAGATATCATGGAATGCTGCTGTCTTTAACAAACTTCACTCTATCAAGCCTTCACTTGGTGAATGGCAACCATCTTATAGAATTGATCGTAAGGAAGAAGTAACTTTGGCTCGAATCAGAATCGGCCATACTTTTATTACTCATTCGTTTCTGTTGAAAGGTGAGGACCCGCCTTTGTGCATTCCTTGTCAGGAACCTTTTAGTGTTAAACATTTCCTTTTAGATTGCATGGATTTTCGTATTACGCGTGCTAGGTTTTTCCGTGTCAACAGTATGAAACAACTGTTTGACACGGTTGAACCAGCGAAAATCTTTTCATTTTTGAAAGAGATTGGCATATATAGTAAAATATAGTTTAGTTAAGTCGCGGTATTTTTACAACAGTAGATTTAAATTTGTGTTTACTCATCTCGCTGGCCGAGAGTTCGTTTTATATTATGAGTCTTAAGCTAGCCGTTGATCGGCGTGTTTTACCACATACCCGACTTGATTCATTTTTATACTGTGCATTCATTTCTGACCTTATGCATATAACACGTTTTCGTTTATAGCGTTTTCGGCGCGAAATAGCCCTTTTGGTGCTGATGTGCCGTAAAATCCATACCACTCACTCACTCACTTCTTTCCCCAATACCAATGAGGCTATAGTATGGGAGATGATTGTTTCATAACCTGATATTTGCCTATCTTATTTACTTTTCATTAAATGTTCTGTAGTAGTGTCTATTATCCAAATTAACCCATTTAAGTAGCTTGTATTATTCAATCATTTCATTTTGACGAGTTCATTTGTCAATTAGGCCTGTTAGGATTATTTTATCTCCATTATCTGAACATATTTTTCAAGCAAACAGTGAAGTCCCTGATATTGCAGCATCTTATCTCAGTATCCAATGTTTACCATGTCCAATTTTCTCCCACTGATTTTCAATCAAACTCCTAACAACTCACCGATTTCAGAGGCAAACTCAATGCTGCGAAGGGCTCTGTTTTTAAGCTAGTTGTTTGTTCGCAACTGCCACACATAACTGAAAATAGAAAAGAAAAAACACCAATGGTACACACATGTCCATACAGCTGTTAATAAGGGGATATGCCTCTTCAAAAGCAAAAGATAGCTCAGTGGTTAGCGTGCTCGGCTCGTAATCGAAAGGTTGCGGGTTCGAGCCCGCCGACAGAGGCGAGGTGTGTCCTTGGGTAAGACACTTAATACGTCATTGTCCCAGTCCACCCAGCTGTAAATGGGTAGCAGTGGGGTAAAAGTCACTGCCTATCTCTCGCACACGTGATACCATCTGGAATGGGTGTTCAAGAGCGATCTAATAAGCTTGAAGGAGCTTTCATCGCAATCGAACTAAAACAAATTAGTATAAACTAAACTAAACAAAAAGCAAAACAAACTAGACCTGTCAGAGGATCTGACTATAGCCCTGCTACAGTGCTATCAGATGTGAAAGAGACAAACAGTAATGGACCCTCGACCCTTAAGTCCAGTAAGCATGATACATCCACTCATTGTCCATGTTTATACCGACTTTCAGGTTTCTGGCTTTCATAGTTCCTGAGAAATCTGATAGGATATTTTTTTTTCAAATTTATCATGCTTGAAACCTATCAAGGGAGACAATTCAAACAATAATGAGCTCTTTGCCCCTAGTCCAGTCCACTCACTGTTAATGTTTATAGCAACTTTCAACTTTCTGGCTTTTATAGTTCGTGAGAAATCTGTTACCAAATTTTTCATTATTGAAATCTGTCAAAGATGTTAACTCCAACAATAATGGACTCTTGGCACCGAGGCTAGTGTGCTTGAAGCATGTTACATCCACTCATTGTCCATGTTTATCCAGCTTTCAAATCGCAGGCTTTTGTAGTTCCCGAGAAATCTGTTATGAAAATTTTAATTAATTGCCAAAAAATACATAAATTGAGAAAACCTCTGAAGGGACATAACTCCTAGAATCATCAGACCTTGGACCTCATTTTAATATAACATATTCCTTACAATTAAACAGCAAGTGTCATATAAGTAAGACTACAAAAACAGAAGTTATTGACCAAACTAGACAAAGTGCCCAATAGGGGCATGTATATCCCCGACCAGTCCTACCGCTTCTTTTTTTTTAAAATAGGCCAAGAATGTAGCTTTGACTCTGCAGATGGAACTATTCTATAATATATAAATTAATAATACAACATAGAATACATTTGGTCAAGCATGATGTTAAGTCCATGACAACCTCAAAGGTCAAGCACCAGTGCAGGAATTATGCTAAATAAACCTTTAGATCTACAACTATCACCAGAACATACCAGTAAAGTCAACAATCAGTCTTTATAATACAAGCAAAAAGTTTGATATTTATATGAAAATTCTTAGTCTGTGACAATGGCCTCAAATATTAATAAATCCAACCAATGGTTTTGATAAAATACCTATGTAAACTGTAGGTCTTTATATAAAGTTTCTGAGTCCATGACCTTGACCTCAAGGTCAAGTCCAGGGGTCATGATGATGCTGAGTAAAGCTTTATATCTATATCTACTATCATGCCATAAATGAAATTCATCAAAGGGTCTTGATGATATAGCTGTATAAACTTAAATGCAAATATTTTGACTTTCATATATTTTCTAAGTATGTAACCTTGACCTCAAGTCATGCTGGGTGTGGATGGCACTGAGCAAAACTTCAGACCTATATCTACCACTGTGCCAAATATAAATTAAATCCCAAAAAAAGGTATTGACAACATAGCTATATAAACTTAAATGCAAATAGTTTGACTTTTCTATGAAAATTGCAAGTCCGTGACCTTGACCCCCAAGGTCACGCCCCAAGTCAAGGATGGCACTCCATATATAAATTAAATCCATATAAAGGTCTTGATAACATAGCAATATAAACTTAACTGCAAAAATGTTGACTTTTCTATGCAAATTCTGTCCGTGACGTTGACCCAAGGTCATGGTCCAGGGTGGAAATAGCGCTAGGGAAAACTTTACACCTATTTATACTATCCTGTCAAATGTAAATTAAATCCATCCAAGGGTCTTGACAATATAGCTATATAAACTTTATCGCAAAAAATTTGACATTTTTTATAAAAATTCTGTGCCTGACCCCAATGTCATGCCCCAGGGTGGGGATGGCGCTAAGAAAACTTTATACCTATATCTACCAATGAAAACTTCCCAAAAGGTGTGCAACTGTAACACCATCAAAGCTGTTTATCCACTGCCTAATTCCTTAATTAATTTATCCACTGCCTAATTCCTTAATTAACATGGTGGCTCTGTGGCTAAAAAATTGTAAATAACATGCCATGTGAACTACTCTATTTTTTACCTTTTCTTTCAAACTTTCCTCGAAACATTCCTTCACCTTCCCTGTCTTTCAAGCCTCTAAATTAAACAACAAAATATATACATCATTTTAGATGGCTGTCAAAAGTTGAAGCTAAATTATATAAACATGAAGGTTGATATTGAGCACAGGGTTTGGAACCAGAATGTATCATCCACAATTGCTCAGTTTGACACAAAGGTGAAGCCCCTGCACATCGGGGCTATGAGAAATACATTGGGCTGCCTGGTGCTTCCATGCAGTATAAACCGTAATAACATTTGAGTACTGGTAAACTGTTTTGAAGGTCTAAGCCTGCCATGGCCAAAGTGATGCGAGTCTGGCCATCCTACACATAAACACTTCATTACGTGGGATATCATTTAATCACACAGTCGGGTAGAAGTCCCACCAAATCAGAAGCAACATCTCCTAAATGACCTAAAATGTGTTGACGGGTGCATAAAATCTCATAAAAAAACAAACAATGTAGATCAGCTATAGCAGATATTTGCGGCTTTAGTCTCCCTTTAGCATTCCCTTTGTCTTTTTATATGGGAAATGGTATCTCATATTTTCTCTGCTATGTTTGATCAGATCTTTTTTCAGATTAACAGGGAGTGAGAACATTTCTCACATGAACCAGCATTGCCATCATTGGATTTTTTACTGCAGAGTGAGTCACATTATTGCCCTCCATTAGACTTTTTAAAGAGGGAATGGTGTCCTGACATTTTCTCCACTTCCAATCTTTTTTCAGACTTGTACTGAAACTTAGCACTAATGGACAACCTGTTATTCCTTGAACAAAAAAACAGTGTTCAGTTTGCAAAAATCCTTCCTGATAATATCAGTGCAGCATCACAGAACATAAAACTCGATATAAACCTAATTTTTATTCATATTGTTTTCAAGAATCTCATTATATTGGTACAGGCTCATTTAGCCTCTTGTTTTTTCCCCATTATTTATATATCCTATAGTAATAACAGATAGCATTTGTAGTTTGTTTTAAGATTTTGAGACTCTCTACTCTTCTGCTAAGGAACATCAACCAAAAGGTAGGAAAGCATAAATGTTTGTTGCACTGGTTTGTCTACACTGGCATTTTCCATTTTATCCTTCTGATGGTGATACAGTTATAGTGTATACTCTAAGAAATATAGCAGAACAGAAACAGTGTTTCACATGAAAAAGTCACAATACTGTAACTTTTTAAGAAATGCTTTAACTTTTTAAGAAATGCTTAGAATCAGAGAAACACACAGAAGAGAAGAAACAAATCTTACTTGTAGATGTTGTCCAGCACCATCAGCAGGAATTCATGGGAATCTTCCTGCATCCCCACTGAATACTGGGGCCAAACCTCTGTTAGAAATGAAAAAAAGTGAAAAAAAGCATGGCTTATTAGATACCTCCCACAATGCAAGTTAATGCTTGATACAAAGAGCGGATCTGTGTGTGTGTGCATGTGTGTGTGTTGGGTTTACATTCACTGTCAACAATAATTCAGTCATATCCTGATCTCTGGACAGTCACATTACATTGACACCAGACTCTACAAACTGAGTCACCGGTTCATTTGCAAAATAATATATTTCATATATTTCGTGAAATACTTTGACATGAGTTAAGTACACCGTGCACATAGTATCTCAAAAACTATCAAATGCACATCAGTGGAAACAAATGAACATTATCAAAGCACAAACTATTTTGGAAATAACTGCTGACTCGGCTTATCATATGTTCCTCAGTTTAGTGATGTAATTGTATGTGATTGCTTCTTTTCCCTTTAGGTCTTGAGGGCAGGATTCATTTTCTTGCACACCAGATAGAAAATGCAATTCTTTTCACCTGGGATAGAAAATCTTATCTTACCCAGTTGTTCTTACCAAGGCACAGTGAACGAATTCATACGCAAAACGCTTGTATCATTTCGAATTTAAGTATTCAAAACACTAAGGAGCCCAATAGTTTACATAAATTTATGCAAAAGTATTTTCTACTTCACCAGATGTTTTTAAAATTTTACAGTGGAACAAGTATCGGCAACTCTTGGTTTCATGCGGAATGTCGCTACAACTGAAACTGCAAATTTATGTCTATTTTGAAAATAGCGCCCAGTAAATAAGTGCAGTTATTTTTTTATATGTAACTATGCAATTTTAAGCTATGAAAAACAAAACGATGTGCAAGAAAAAAAATCCATGATGACTGTTTGATGTGTTTAGAAAAATCTGTTCCACTAGGCTTGCTGAGTGATGCATATGCACTGCGATCCTCGGAACAGATTTTTCTATACACACCAAAGAGTCATCAAAGATTCTAATAATATCAGTCCCTGTCATTGCTGTTCTTACCACTATACTAATTCAAAAATTCGATGAACAAAGATGAACAACCAACTTACTTTGCATTTCAATACAAATATCCTCACAACTGGTAGGATGGTTCAGGAAAAACTGTCTTAGGGCAGACAGAATGTTGTTGTCTGTTGAAACAAAACAATGAACCATGTTTCAATAACACACAAATATAAACTGTCGTTTTCATCTTCTTGACAATAAACATACTGGAGTAATTTGTATGAAGAGATTTGCAAATATTTTATTTTAATTTAGTACTAATCTTGAATTTTGGAAAATCAGTTGAGAAACACAAAAGTTATGCACAAAATATTTTGAACAATGCTTTTATTGTCACCCGACGTAGGCGGAGGGGGACTATAGAAATGACCCTCGTCCGTCCGTGTGTCAGTCCGTCCTTCCGTCCGTCCGTCCGTCCGAAATCTTGTCCCCGCAACTCCTCCTACGTCTTTCATCGGATTGATTTGAAATTTTACAGATTGTATTCTTATGATATGAAGATGTGCATGTGGTTTTTGATTTTTGTTTCGGCCATTTTTGATGAAGTTACGGCCCTTGTTGACTCAGACCTTGTCCCCGCAACTTCTGCCACATCTTTTATCAGATTGACTTGAAATTTTGCAGAATGTTTCATCATGATCTGAAGATGTGCATGTGATTTTAGAATTTCAATTGCCCTATATTTTACAAAGTTATGGCCCTTTGTCGTTTTTGGCATTTTCTGTCCGTCCGAAATCTTGTCCCCGCAACTCCTCCTACATCTTTCATCAGATTGATTTGAAATTTTACAGATTGTATTCTTATGATATGAAGATATGCATGTGGTTTTTGATTTTTGTTTCGGCCATTTTTGATGGAGTTACGGCCCTTGCTGACTCAGGCCTTGTCCCCGCAACTCCTGCCACATCTTTTATCAGATCAACTTGAAATTTTGCAGAATGTTTCATCATGATCTGAAGATATGCATGTGATTTTGGAATTTCAATTGCCCAATATTTTACAAAGTTATGGCCCTTTGTCGTTTTTGGCAATTTTCCAACTTTTGAACCGTTTGACCGAGAGAGCTGAAATTTAGTATGCTATTAGCATTTGGTAAATCGAGTATTCTGATTATTGTTAGGATATGCTAAATTTATTAGTGACAGAGTTATTCCCCTTTCATAGATAATAGACATTCACTTAAAGGTAAAAGGATAACTCAAGAACTATTCATATTAATGGGCTGAATCTTCATAAATGCAATGTTCATTTTTCATCAGATTCATATTAGGAGGATTATGTCCCTTGTTATTTTGTTATTGGCTATTTAGGCATTCTGTAAGGGCCTAAAGTTTCAGTAACCTGATTTTACACACATACGCCCAGTCCTGAACTTAAGTATTTTATAACCTCATAGAGGCCCAGTAATTGGGTATATGTCTTTGCTTATGCTTCAATTATTATTTCCTTACCAGATTCTGTTGTACACATATTTTCTGGTTTTGGCCATACAGTTACTCTGAAACGGAATAAGTGAGTGAGTGAGTGATATGGATTTTACGGCACATCAGCACCAAAAGGGCTATTTCGCGCCGAAAACGCTATAAACGAAAACACGTTATATGCATAAGGTCAGAAATGAATGCACAGTATAAAAATGAATCAAGTCGGGTATGTGGTAAAACACGCCGAGCAACGGCTAGCTTAAGACTGATAACATAAAATGAACTCTCGACCAGCGAGATGAGTAAACACAAATTTAAATCTACTGTTGTAAAAATACCGCGACTTAACTAAACTATATTTTACTATATATGTCAATCTCTTTCAAGAATGAAAAGATTTTCGCTGGTTCAACCGTGTCAAACAGTTGTTTCATACTGTTGACACGGAAAAACCTAGCACGCGTAATACGAAAATCCATGCAATCTAAAAGGAAATGTTTAACACTAAAAGGTTCCTGGCAAGGAATGCACAAAGGCGGATCCTCACCTTTCAACAGAAACGAATGAGTAATAAAAGTATGGCCGATTCTGATTCGAGCCAAAGTTACTTCTTCCTTACGATCAATTCTATAAGATGGTTGCCATTCACCAAGTGAAGGCTTGATAGAGTGAAGTTTGTTAAAGACAGCAGCATTCCATGATATCTGCCACTTATCATGAAGATATGTATTTATGCAAGGTTTGATATCAGTGTAAGGAATTTTAAGATCAGAAATATGAAGAGTTAAAGCTGATTTTGCGGTTATGTCGGCCTTTTCGTTGCCTTTAATCCCAACGTGACTGGGAAGCCAACAAAATACAATGTTGTTTAGCTCAGCTAAGTCATTATGTTTCAAGAGGATATCTAAAAGAAGAGGATTTTCAATATGGCGATTATTTAGAGATTGCAGAACAGAAAGGGAATCAGAAAAGATGATAAAATCTGTATTCCTAGACTGTTCAATATGATCCAAGGCTAAATCAATAGCTTTGATCTCCGCTGAAAAAATTGAGGCATTAGCAGGTAATCTACATTTGTATGTTTCAGATGGAGCAACACAAGCAGAGCCAGCTGTGTCTCCATCCTTTGAACCATCAGTATATAAAGTCTCATAGTTAGAAAAGTCAGACAGCAGTTCATTAAATTTAGTTCGAAATACAAGAGGGTCAGTTTGAGATTTTTTATCAGTATGCAAAGAAAATAAAACACGTGGCTGAGTAAAGGTCCATGGTGGCACATCTGGAACCTTAAACTGTTCAATTGTGTCTAAATCTGCATTCATATTTTCAAACTCTGAAAAGATTCTAATGCCAAAGGAAGGAATCATATTTGGTTTATTCTCAAATAATGTTTTATATTGTGGCCGAAAAACAGTTTCATACGTTGGATTTGATGGATTTGACTTTAGTTTAAGGGCATACTGCAGGGAGAGTTTAAGACGTCTATTATAAAGTGATGGTTCATTTGCCTCTGCTAAAAGACTCTCCGAGGGAGAAGTTCTGAAAGCTCCCAAGGCGAGCCGGAGTCCCTGATGATGAATGGGATCAAGCATTTCCAAATAAGATTTTCTAGCGGATCCATATATTATCGAGCCATAGTCTAGTTTGGACCGTATAATAGTTCTTACAGATTAAGTAAAACTTTACGATCTGCTCCCCAGTCAGTATGGGCAACAACTCGTAGTAGGTTCAACGCTTTTTGACATTTTGCTTTAAGCTGTTTAATGTGTGGAATAAAGGAAAGCTTTTTATCAAAGATAACCCCTAGAAATTTATTTTCTTCTACTACAGGAATGGGTGTCCCGTCCAAGGTGAGCACTGGATCATCATGCGCTTTTCGAAGGTGACAGAAATGCATGCAAACTGTCTTAGATTTCGAAAATTTGAATCCATTTTCAGTTGCCCACGTTTGAATTTTATTTAGATTTTGTTGAAGCTGACGTTCAATAGTATGCATATTTTTTGACCGATAACAAATCAAAAAGTCATCTACATATAAGGAACAGTCAACACCAGGATTAAGACATTTAACAATATTGTTTATTTTTAGACTGAAAAGAGTAACAGACAAAATACTACCTTGAGGCACACCTTGTTCTTGATCATGTGCCTCAGACAAAGTTGAACCTACACGTACTTTGAATTCTCTATTGGATAAGAAGTTTTGAACGAATAGTGGCAATCGGCCTTTAAGACCTATTTCATGTAAATCATTCATTATACCATACTTCCAAGTTGTATCGTAAGCCTTCTCTAAATCAAAGAAGACAGCAACTAAGTGCTCCTTCTTGATGAAGGCTTCACGTATAAAGGTTTCTAATCTAACCAAGTGATCATTAGTACTGCGTTGGTGCCTGAAACCACTCTGAAATTCTGTAATAATATTATTTGTTTCAAGGTACCAAACGAGTCTTTCATTGATCATTCGCTCCAATGTTTTACATATGCAGCTCGTTAAAGCAATAGGACGGTAGTTGTTTGGGTTCGTATTATCTTTTCCAGGTTTTGGTATGGGGATTATCGTAGCTTCTTTCCAAGACTTTGGCACATTACCAGTTTCCCAAATGTCATTAAATGTTTTCAAAAGAACCGAAAGAGAAGAGTCTGGAAGATGTTTCAAAAACTGGTAATGGATATCATCAGGCCCCGGAGATGAATCATGAGCCTTTGAAAGAGCATCTTTAAGTTCCGAAAGAGAAAAAGATTGATTATAAGTTTCTGTGTTGTTGGATGAAAATTTTAGGTTTTGTTTTTCCTTCTGCTTTTTAATATTCTTGAATTTTGGACTATAATTTTCAGAAGAAGAATTTTTCGAGAAAGAGTCAGCGAGAGTATTAGAAATATCTTTTTTGGAATTATTTACATTTAAGTGTCCCAGTGAGCTAGATTTTCCTTTTCCCTGAATTTTACGAACCATGTCCCATACTTTCTTTATTGAAGTTCGAGAATTTAATTTGGAAACATACTGTTTCCAAGATTTTTTCTTAGATTCTTTAATTGTTCGACGAGCTTTTGCACGGAAAACACGATAATTATTTAAATTATCATGTGTAGGGCGATTATTGAATTGTCGTAGTGCTCCTTTACGTTGTTTTATAGCAGTTTTACAGTCATCTGTAAACCAAGGCTTTTTAATCTTTTTTGATTTCGTTGATGTTTTTGGAACTGTTTCTTCTGCTAACTTAATAAGAATAGATGCAAATGACTCAATCGGATCATCAGCCTCTTGGACTGTGTCTTCAAGAAGTCGAGTTTCACAAAGAGTGTGAAACTGGGCCCAGTTAGCTTTATTTAGTTTCCACCTTGAAACCGGCTCATCAATATCTGGACCAATGTTATTTAGAAAAACAGGAAAGTGATCACTACCGCAGAGATCATCATGAACTTTCCAGTCATAATCCAAAAGAAGGGTGGGAGTGCAAATAGAGAGATCTAAAGAAGTGTATGTACCAGTTGCTGGATGGAGATACGTAGGAGTTTTAGTGTTATACAGACAAAGACCATTGTTGTCGATAAAATTTTCAATTACTCTGCCTTTGTCATTAATATCTTTGGAACCCCAAAGAATATTATGACCATTAAAATCTCCCAACAATATGAAGGGAGAAGGGAGTGGCGGAACAAGATCATCAAGCTCTTTTAAAGACAATCTCAAATTGGGGGGAATATATATAGAACAAATAGTTACTACGCGATGGAGAGTTATACTAACTGCAACTGCTTGTAAATTCGTGTGTAATTGCACCTGACTATGAGGAGTGTTATTGTTGACAATTATAGAGACACCGCCAGCGGCTCTCTCATTATTTGTACTAAAGGTATGAAAAGAACTATAGCTTCGGATGGAAATGTTATCGGTGTCTTTTAGATGTGTTTCTTGAAGACACAGAGCAGCAGGCTCATAATCCTTCAGGAGGAGCAATGTTTCTTCATAGTTGGCTTTTAAGCCTCGACAATTCCACTGTATAATTCTGTTTTTCATTATCATTAATCATGAATATATATTGGAGCAAAATGGTTAGATCTATTCTTAGGAAGTAGGTATTCTGTTAAGTGTTCCCCTTGGGAGACAGGATGGGGATTCCTCCGCATCCATGTCCTCCAAGGCGGCCCACCTATTATGCTGCCTAATCGGATCATTAGATCCTTTCGGCTGTCTATCTGATTCAGGTACAGGTTTCTCCTTTACCTTTGGTTTAGGGTCAGGAGTCCTGTCTGAAGAGTTCTTGTTTTGTTTTGCAAACGTGTCGTGTACAATCTTTTGTAATTTCTTGTCTGCTTTTTGTTGTTTTTCTTTTTCTTTCTGACTTAATCTTTCAGATGAGTCTCGTGTTGCTTCGGCAGATGCTTCAGTTGCTGCAACATTGTAAGACGAAGACTGGGGGGCTCCTGTGATAAGTACAGGGTCTGTTTGTGTCGTAGCATCGACTAATGATACCGTGACACCAGCAGTCTTCGTAATGCTAGCATAACTTTTACCTGATGCTGCCGTGTAGCTGTCAACGATTTTCCGCGCTTCTGGAAACGATATATTCCTGGTGTACTTGACTTTGAGAATTTCTTTCTCAGTGTGCCAGGCCTGACATTTCCGCGAATTGGCGGGGTGGTCTTCCTTACAGTTGAAACATTTGGCTTGACGTTTGCAATCTGTTTCGTCCGCACAATGCTGCGGCTAACCACAGCTAGCACATATCGTTTCCTTTCTGCATCTGTCTTCGTGATGCCCAAATACTTGGCACCGATAACATCGCAGTGGGTTTGGAATGTAGGGATCAACGGAGACACGAAGAAATGCGACTTTTAATTGTTTGGGCAAAACTGATGTGTTAAAGGTGAATACGAAAGTGTTGGTGTCTTTGAGCGTCTCGTCTCGACGAACTTTAATACGACGGACTGCAACTACACCTTGCTCCCTCATATTTTCAAGGATCTCTTGATCGCTTACCCCTTTTAAATCGGGGCAGCGAACAACGCCCTTGCAAGTATTGAGGGAGCTGTGCAGTGCGACTTTCACTTCAAGGTCGAAAAACTTGGTAATACGCAACAGATTTTCTACGGATTTCTTGTTGACGTATTCGACCAGAAGGTCACCTGAGCGTAGCTTCTTTATGCTCTTTGGCACACCAGCGATGCCATGAAGCGCTTTTTCGATGACAAATGGAGACAAGCTCGACATTTGTCTTTCTTCCTTCGATGAGATGACTAAGAAGCGCGGAGTTGGAATAGACGTTGCGGATTGACTAACTTCGTTCTCTGATGGGTCATCAGAGTCGGTGTCACGTGGCCGTTTCGAATTATGTTGAGAAGCTTTGGGGTTTGAAGTTGGGGGGGCCATGAGAAGATAAAGAAAATAATTCATCTCCGGTGTTCTCCACCCGCCGTGGAGCCCAACAAGGGAGCACTTATATAGAGTGGATATCCAAAACTCCAAGTGCTAGAGATACACTGAAGATATACTCGGATAGGACAGAATGCCTACACGATTGACCCCTCAGCCGCCGCCTTCTAGGAATGAAAACAGATGAGAAAAAGGGTTCATGGGCACATGGTCAGTATCAGAATGATACAAAGATTGGAAGAGAAAGGTAAAGTTGGTTCCCAGGGCATGGCACGACAAAGCCGATTGATCATATTCGGGCCCATATGACCTCCCGTCTAGTTGAAATCAGGGCCAAAGTGATGTGTTGCAGACTGGATACGTCGTAGGCAGTCTACTCAATCACCAGGATCCCTTCTTCCAACGACACGGGTCGCAGCTCACGGCAAACGAGCCGTCCCCTTTTAGACTGCCTTTTACGTCACGCAGAGGGATACGTCTGGCCTATTCTATCCCGGGACCAGCACGGGGCTGAAACGGAATAAAGGGCTGCAGTTTGTAACACATTTCAAACGTCGGGTGACACTTGGCCGATGGCCTTTTATTATAAAAAAAAGTAGGCAAACATTCTCAGTTTTAATTCATCATTGGAAGTTCTTCAAAAATAAGTGTAGCAGCATGTCATATTGTAGATTTTGAGTGATACCCGGGACAAAGTCACATACAACCGTTGAATCTTTATGTGCTCAATGTTACCAGACTGCACCGTTATGATCAATAAGAGCATACTGGCTCCGTAGATATAGACTACTGGCAACGGCTTAATGCCAAACTATGACAAGCTATTTGAGCTGAAGTGGTTGTCATTGACATGAGAAGAACAAACCTTTGCGTCTATCTGCACAGAGAATTGCCTTTATATCAGTAAGACGCAGGCACTGGAGTGCGGCATTGGCAAAGCAGAGGTTCTTGCCACTGTCATTTAAGAGCCCTCCTATCGGGCGAATCTCTGTAAATAAAAACATTATGAGCACAAATCACAACAAGAGCTGTCGCCTGACAGCATAGCTCGCCTGAATAGGTGCTTGCCCATCACACAGTCGTTATGGTGGTGTGGACTGCTATGCATAAAACTTCAGGCAAGCATGTCCATAATGACAACACATTTATAAACAAAAGCTATCTCAGAAAAGAGTTTTAAAATGATATTAAAATAAAAAAAAAATCCACATGAAACTTCAAAGTCCACGAGCTAGAGCTCAAAGAAGTAAGAGGGGGGGGGGGGGGGGGGGGGCTATGATGTATCAAAACTTTGAACCATTATCTAACATCAGTCCAAATATTAGTATCAACTGAGTCCATCGGGGCACTGTGAAATTATGTCTTCATAAATATAAAACTTTAACCAAAATCTTTAAGACAAAATTAAAAGTCAATGACCTTGACTTCAAGTTCATCCAGTGGGGTAAGTATATAGTGTTTTGTAAAAGCTCAAAAAAGTGTCTAACATCAGTTCAAGTGTAAACTAAATCTCTGCCAGGCATTATGAATCGGTATGCAATTAGAAAACTTTAGTAAAGACCAAATTTCCTAAGTCCCTGACCTTGACATCAAGGTCACTGAGCGGGGTTGGGGTAGTACTCAGTAAAACTTTGGACTAATATCTAGGTACAGAGCAAATATAAAAAGAATTCATCTATGGGTTCAGGAGATATGTGTCTTTAAAAAACTTTAACCAAAACATCCAATCAATAAAAAGACAATTCTCTAAGTCCATGACCTTGACATCAAGGTCACTGAGGGGGGTGGGGGTAGTACCTTGGAAAACTTTGGACCAATATCTAACTACAATGCAAGTATCAAAGGAATTCATCAATAAGTTAAGGAGATATTGGGCTTTATAAAACTTTAACCAAAACATCCAGTGCAAAAAACTCCCAATTTTCTAAGTCCATGACCTTGACAGCAAGGTAACGGAGTGGGGTGGGGGTGGTACCCTGTTAAACCTTGGACCAATATCTAACTACAGTGCAAGTATCAAAAGAATCCATCCATGGGTTAAGGAGATATAGGTCTTTAAAAAACTTTAACCAAAACATCCAATCCGGACGCCGACGCGGACGCGGACGCCGACGCCAGGGTGACAACAATAGCTCTTCCTGAACTTTCGTTCAGGCGAGCTAAAAATCAATACTATTTCATTTGCAAAGAGACAAAATATGTGATCTGTAATAAGCTTTTCATGTCTCTCATCTTTTAATATATACCTGACAAAAATAATTATACCTGTCACCAGACAGGATAGCTAGCTTCAAGATGAGCTTTTATTTTCGCGAGCCTAAGTCTATAGGTCCTAAAACCTTTGACGTAAAACTTTCACATTAAAATTTTAAGTCTGTGACCTAGACCTTGAGACAACCTAGGGGAGTGGAGATAGTAATGTGCAAACTTTTGGAACAATATGTATCAACATACCAAACATGAACAAAATCAGTTATACAGTTAGCAAATAATGAGGTCCTTAAAACAAAGAACGTAATATAACCAGTTTCAAATGAAACTGGAGCTCTATTGTAGCTATTTTTTTTAATGCAATGCTCTGTTGGTGGGGTGGGGTGGGGTGAGGTGGGGCAGGGGGAAGTGCAGTGGGGTGGGGTGAAGTGGGGTGGGTTAGGGTAGGGTAGGGAAGGGTTTATGGACCAAAACTGGTTTTGGATAGACACATCTAGGAGTTGAGAGGAATGTATATGCAAATTTCAAAGAAATGCCTCCACTGGATATGCAGATGCGATAATGGGAAAAAACAAGATGGTTGACAGTGGCCATGTTTGTCAATGGACCAGAATCAAAATCGACAATGCACAGCTAGACCACCAGGAGAACATCACAGACAAGTTTAAAAAAAATCCAACCGGTAGTCTCAGAGAAGATGCGACAACAAACTTGTAACAATGTTAAATAAAGGCGAATACGCAAAATCAAAGATGGCTGCCATTTGGCCATGATGGTTGACAGACTGAAAAACATTTTTGAAAGAGAAGAATCTAGGGGTTGAGAGGAATCCATATGCGAAATTTTGACAAAATCCTTCCAGTGGTAATGGAGAAGACGTGATAACTGGAAACTGCATGCCAAATTTGGTCCAAATCCCATATGCAGTTCTGGAGAAGAAGAATTTTAAAGGGTTTTTACCATATATGGGCATGGCAGCAATCTTGAATAACAGATTTGCATAAAAAACATATAAACTTTAATTCGTCTAAAGCCTAGATGCTTAATATGAAATATGAGCCCAAAGGGCCCAAAACTTCTAGACGAGATGTTGTTAGAAAGTGCAATTTTGTTATCATGTATATGGCTTAAGCAAGGGGCATACATGGCATAAGGCACATTTCTTCTTAAAAAATTCGTTTCATTTGATCATTTCCCACAACTTCCCAACCAATTCCCAGAAAAATTATATAAACAGAAATTTTCACCTTTTTTCACATTTTTTTGGCAAAGTCTTCAGGCTATAATGGGGGCATTCAATACCCAAACCTTACGATAAACACAAAACAATATAATCATCATGGTTCTTATATGCTTCATGTTCTTCTAGTCATTTAGTGGACCATGTATACCAAGTATTAAACCTCAGAATTAAATAATTTCTGAGAAATCCACTGTTTAAGCGTTTTCCCATATAAAAGCCTAACGTACCAAACTTGACCATACCGTATATTAAGTCAAGGTCAACACAAGGTCATCATTTGTACAAACTATGATAGGCCCTCATGCCCGATACTATATACCAAGTTTCAAGGTCATAGGCCTTTTGGTTCTGTAGAAGATTTTTGAAGGGTTTTTTACCATATATGGGCGTAGCGGCCATCTTGGTCATGTGACCCAGATACCGCGAACAAACTTTCGTTTCCCCAGCCCATGGAGGCTGCATATGAAATTTGGCTTCAATCGGCCCAGTGGTTTCAGAGGAGAAGATGTTTGAAAATATTGACGACGAATGGTCCGACGGAATGACCTTGACCTTTCGTGACATAATATTTTCATCTGGTCATTTAGTCGACCATGTATACCAAGTATTGTACGTTAGACTTAAATAGTTTCTGAGAAATCCACTGTTTAAGCATTTTCCCATATAAACGCCTAACGTACCAAACTTGACCATACCGTAAATTAGATCAAGGTCAACGCAAGGTCATCATTTGTACAAACTATGATGGACCCGCATGCCCGATGCTACATACCGAGTTTCAAGGTCATAGGCCTTTTGGTTCTGGAGAAGATTTTTGAAGGGTTTGTATCATATATCGGCGTAGCGGCCATCTTGGTCATGTGACCCAGATACCGCGAACAAACTTTCGTTCCCCTAACCCATGGAGGCTGCATATAAAATTTGGCTTTGATTGGCCCAGCGGTTTTGCAGAAGAAGACCTTTGAAAATGGTGGACGGACGGACGGACTACGAAGCATTGCCATAATAAAAGCTCACCTTTGAGCCTTCGGCTCAGGTGAGCTAAATATTTAGTTATATAGGAAAGTCAGGCTTTAATGACAATTTTAATGATTGATCCGTATTGCATCTATTGCATCAACTTTAATGATTGATCTGTGTTATTTCCAAAACCATGTTATAACGAACCCTGTTATAAAGAGGTTATGGTGTTTATATTTTTTAATCAGAAAATCTAGTCCAATGTGTTTTCTATACCAACCAACTTTAACACATTACATGTGTACATGTATATATTTTCAGATTTCTGTGACTTCAAAAGTTATGCAGAAGCTGGAAACAGTAAAACAAAGGATGTTTACCATATGGTCATGTTACCAGGACAATTGTACAAACTTTTATCCTCCTGACCGAGGGAGGCTCCATATGAAATATGGCTTTAGCTGGCCCTGTGGCTTTAGAGGAGGAAATTTTTGACAATGTTGATGGGCCACAAAAACTCAGTGACCTTAAATCAGATCAACGAAAGACCCTGACCTTTAAGGACATAATATATATTCATCTGGTCATTTAGCTAACCATATGTACAAAATATTAAACCTTAGACTTAAATAGTTTCTGAGAAATCAACTAAAGCATAACATACCAAAGTTGACCATGTCATAAATTAGGTCAAAGTCAACCTACCATCATCATTTGTATAAATCATGATGGCTCTAATGCCCAATGCTACGTTCCAAGTTTCAAGATCATAGGCCTTTTGGTTCTGGAGAAAAAGATTTTTAAAGGGGTTTTACCATGTATGGGCCTGGTGGCCATCTTGGTCATGTGACCCAGATACCCCGAACAAACTTTCATTCCTCCGACCTAGGTAAGCTGCATATGAAATACGGCTTCAATCAGCTCAGTGGCTTCAGAGGATAAGATGTTTGAACATGTTGACAGGAGACAGGATTTCAGTGTCCTTGGAGAAAAGTCAATGAATGACCTTGACCGTAAGTGACATAATATATGCATGTAGTCATTTAGTTAACCATATATACCAAATATTATACCTTAAGACTTAAATAGTTTCTGAGAAATCCACTGTTTTAGCATTTTCCTATACAAAAGCATAACATACTAAAGTTGACCGTGTCGTAAATTAGGTCAAGGTCATCATTTTTATAAATTATGATAGGCCTGAATGCCCAATGCTACATACCAAGTTTCAAGGTCATAGGCCTTTCGGTTCTGCAGAAGAAGATTTTTGAAGGGTTTTTACCATTTTAGGCATGGTGGCCATCTTGGTCATGTGACCCAGATCCCGGGTATAAACTTTTGTTCCCCCATCCCACTGAGACTCTGTATGAAATTTGGCTTCAATCGGCTCAGTGGTTTCAGAGGAGAAGATGTTTGAAAATCTTGACAACGGATGGACTGACGGAATGACCTTGACCTTTAGTGACATAATATATTCATTTGTTCATTCAGTTGACCATGTATGCCAAGTATTGTAGGTTAGACTTAAATAATTTCTGAGAAATCCACTGTTTAAGCGTTTTCCCATATAAAAGCCTAATTCATGTATACCAAAGTTGACCATGTCATAAATTAGGTGTAGGTCAACGCAAGGTCATCATTTGTATAAACTATGATGGGCCTGCATGCCCAATGCTACATACCAAGTTTCAAGGTCATAGGCCTTTTGGTTCTGGAGAAGAAGATTTTTGAAAGATTTTTACTATATATGGGCATGACGGCCATCTTGGTAATGTGATACAGACCCTGGGTACAAACTTTCATTCCCCCATCCCACTGAGACTCCACATGAAATTTGGCTTCAATCTGCCCAGTGGTTTCAGAGAAGAAGATGTTGGAAAATCTTGACAACAGATGGACTGGCGGAATGACCTTGACCTTTAGTGACTTAATATATTCATTTGTTCATTTAGTTGACCATGTGTACCAAGTATTGTACGTTAGACTTAAATAGTTTCTAAGAAATCCACTGTTTAAGCGTTTTCCCATATAAAAGCCTAAGATACCAAAGTTGACCATGTCATAAATTAGGTCAAGGTCATCGCACGGTCATCATTTGTACAAACTATGATGGGCCCAAATGCCCGCTCCTACACACCAGTTTCAAGGTCATAGGCCTTTTGGTTCTGAAGAAGATTTTGGAAGGGTTTTTACCATATATGGGATGGCGGCCATCTTGGTCATGTGACCCAGACCCCGGGTATAAACTTTCGTTCCCCCAACTCACTAAGACTCCATATGAAATTTGGCTTCAATCTGCTCAGTGGTTTCAGAGAAGATGTCTGAAAACGTTGACGACAGATGGACTGACGGAATATGACCTTGACCTTTAGTGAGATAATAGCTTCATTTTCTCATTTAGTTGACCATGTATACCATGTATTGTACCTTAAACTTAAATAGTTTCTGAGAAATCCACTGTTTAAGCGTTTTCCCATATAAAAGCCTAACGTAGCGAAGTTGACCGCCATCTGCCATTACTAAAAATAGTACAAAACATGAAACTGGCAATATATCGGTAACCCCTGAATGGATTTTGATGAAATTTGTGGCAAAATGATTCTTGCATTGAGGTGTTTCAAAAGTAAATATATAAAGACCAGGCAAGTTGGCCTCTGTTACTAAAAGTAGCAAAATGTGAAAATGAGAAATTCTGAGTGGAATTGGACCAATTTTGTATCAGAATGGTCCCATTGCACAATAGCCAGGTGAGCGATATCAGGCCCATTTGGGCCTCTTGTTTAATAGTCCTGATTGCATCGTCAATTGTCACATACGAAAGGGAAAATTCCTCTTTGCTAATTAGCTCGTTTAAACTTGGGTGAGTGTCATTATCATGTGGAGCTGACATATCAACAATAAGTCTTTTCTTTCCAGAATATTTTCCGACCGCTAGTCCTACAGGATTGATACGGTACTGTGATTATGGAATAGTATCATAAGGCCCTAAGATGTAACCTCTGTTCAACTCCGTTTCAATCAGTTCAGACGTTGACTCTGGAAATCGATTTGCTGATTGTAGATTTTTGCACTCAAATGAATATGCTGGCAAGCAAGAAAAACCTGTATTAAATCCATGAACGAAACCATCAATCAAATAATCAACAAAACTTCTATCCGGATAATTTTTAAGTTCTAATTGTAATTGTTCAATATTAACAGAGCACCTCTTAACTGTTATTTCTGCGGATTTGCATTTGAAGTCGGCGAGTTTTTGTGCATTATGACATGATTGTAGGGAGTGCTCTTTCTTACAGGTCAAGCAGACATGAGCATTCTTACAATTTGGTCTGTTACATCCTTTTACGGAATTGAAGTTATTACAAATTTCCTGACCATTGAACTTGACCCGGGTTCTCCCCTTGACATCCACAGTTGGGGAATAAGTCCTTCTGATTAGTTCCCTTATTCAACTGATTCGGACAAAAGGGAGACAGATGCTTAGCACTCTGACACAAATTACACAAATTAGCGCTCTGATTAACGAAAATGCTTGCAAATAGTTTGTTATTTTGCACTGACCAGTCAGCTTTCTTATTTGAGAATCTAAGATGAGCCGCCACCTGGGCCGAAAACGCTTTGTGGTACTCGTAGAAACCCTTCCCATGGTAATTTTATGAGTAACTACACTTCAGGAAGTGACTGAATCAGATCCCAAACCCCGTCCCAACATCAAAGAGAAAGATTGACAAACACATCCCAACAAACAATAAATTACAAGTGATGAGCCGAGTCAGCAGCTCTTTCCTAAACAGGTGGCAACTCAGCTATCTTTATTGAACTAAATAATTTGGACCAACAGAAGGGTTACAACAGACTAAGCAAATTATACGAAAAACATTTAACAATTATTTTTACCTATTTTCTATTTTTATCATAGAAGGGTTAAAATGAGAACATAATAAATTTACCTATTTTCTATTTTTATCATAGAAGGGTTAAAATGAGAACATAATAAATTAAACAGCACCGAACATAAAACAAATGCAGCCGCAACGAAAGTACCGCCTTGGGACGTTCAGTAATAACTACTGGGGGGTTTAAACCGGTTTTACTGGGCCCAAACCTCCACCGCTCCATAACTTGAATACCCTTAAAAATGTTTTCATGATACTTCATAGTTATGTAGAACAGGTCATGCTGATGTGTCGGGAACAAGAATGACAACTCTTGCTTTCTAACTTTTTGAGTAATTTCCCCTTGATGGTTTTAGTTGTGATTTAGTGTCCGCTCCATGACGTGAATACCCTTTGAACTATTTTTATGATACTTCACAGATATGGAGATCAGATCATGACAGTTTGTCTCATACAAGAATGACAACCCTTGCTTTCATACTTTTCCGAGCCCCCCCCCCCCCCCCCCCCCCCCCCCCACCCCCTCCCCCACAAATTTATTTTTTTTTTAAGATTTGGATTCTTTGTCCAAATTCACTTACTAGAGAGCTCAAAATTAGATTTGTGGGGCTTGTACTTTAGAAGTTATTCACACATTTTGAAATGTTGAATGTATCGTATGCAATACGTTGTCTACATGATTGCAATTTGCGATATTACCTCTTTTACTGTTTTGGTGGGAGTGTTAGATAATCATGCATCTGTTAAGCAGATAATGTCTATATGGAGCATAAAAGAACGACAGTATACTATTTATATGCGTTTTGAAGTGCACCCTGTTTACCAAGGCGCAGGGGGCCTTCGGTCGGGGGATTTGCCATCTCCTCTGATGGCTATTTATTTTCTACAGAAATGTTTCTTGAGTAGTCCTCTACGATTCATATGATTTTTTCTCCAAATTGCTGCATTTGATTGGTTGCCATGGCAAAATAAAGGGTAAATTTAAAAAGAAAATCTTCTGCTCAGAAGCCATATGGGGGATGAAGCTGATATTGTGCAAATGTGTTTATGACAGTAGCCTCTACATAAGTTTTATTCTTTTTCTTCCAATCCCATAAGAACTTTGGTTGCTATGGCAACTTATAGTTTCCATTGACATATTATGGGAAAAATGAAGACATGAGGGGGATGAAGCTGATACTTTGCATACATATTAATAACATTAGCCTCTACCTAAAGTATGTTTTATGTTATCATTTCCCATGTGAATTGGTTGCTATGGCAACTTAAAGTTTCCATAGACTTATAATGGGGAAAGTGGACATTTGCTATTTATTTCTGTGTTACTGCAGATATTTTGACAAAACTTTACAGAAATGTTCCTGGAGTAGTCCTCTACCAGCCATATGAATTTTTCCCAAATACCTGATTTTGATTGGTTGCCATTGCAGTTGAAAGGCCAAATTTTAAATTTTCCCTATTTTTGTTATTTTACTAAAGATCTTCTGAGAAGCCATTAAGGGGGGATAAAGCTTTTTTTTTTTTTGCTTAAATGTTTGTGATATTATCCTCTACATAAATGGTGTTTTTTATTGCTGTTGTGCATGTTGTTTTGTTGCTGTAACCTCAGTGCTCAGGTGAGCGATATAGGGCCATTGGCCCTCTGGTTTTGCATTGAATTTTCATGAAACTTTGTCGGAATGTGTATCTTCATGAAATATAGGCCAAGTTTGAAACTGAATAATGTCTAATCAAAAACTAGATTGCCAGGTCAGATCTTAGAAAAACATTGTGTACACTCTAGAGGGCACAGTTTTGATCCAATCTAAATGAAACTTTGTCAGAATATAGATTAGAAAGAGCAAAACTGCTCCAATTAAACCATCATCAAATAGATGATCTTCCATGTTATTTCATCATAACTCAGGTGAGCGATTTAGGTCCATCATGGACCTCTTGCTTTGTTTAATTACAGCAATTTATGACTTTGAAAAAATCCATACAAAATAACAGCTTCGTTTCAAAATTAAGAAAGAAAATATATTAAGAAATGGACTTACATTATCTTCTGCTCTCACATATTGCTCCGCTACTATGTAGATCAGCTCTGTCTTCATCTCGTCTAGATTGTTTGCCAAGGTTTCTTTCAACTGAAACATCAAGCAAAAATAGTAATAACCGTTGTCCTTTTTAAAAATACACATTTTCAATCACATCTGACTATTCTTTGTGTACAACTTGTTCAGCAAAGTGACTGTTGGATACAGCGATGAACTTGTTTTCAAACTGTTAGGGAAAAGAGGGTTACATATAATATTACATTTCTGAAACAACGTTAAATTAACTCTTTTTTTTTTTTTTTTTTTTTTTTGCTTACTTTTAATCTTAAAAAACAAAACAAAAAAAAACAAAACTCTCTCTACAAGGGCGATTTTTGCCAAACGCAGGATTCTACCTGAGTAGTCGCTGAGCCTGGTTGAAATCTGGATACCAGCATCTAATACCCCTTTCATTTCTGGTAATAGAGATACGGAAAATCTGATACCCATTTTGGTAGGTATAATTTTCTGGTTGATGTCTCTATGAAATATGGATACTAGCATCTAATACCCCCTTCATTTCTGGTAATAGAGATACGGAAAATCTGATACCCATTTTGGTAGGTATAATTTTCTGGTTGATGTCTATCTCTAAATTGCTTTCTAATGTCGATGAATTGTTTTTCACCGAATTTTGACGCATTCTGACCTACAATAACACACAGGAAAAAAAAACTTAATACAAACACAAGTAAGGAAAATAAGTAGATGAATATTAAACTGTTATAATTCATAAAACAAATATTCATATAGACCCTCGATATAAATATTGAAACGATTAAGCTTGTCACGTGACCTAAAGTAAATTTGAAGAAGACATAGGGGCAAAACCGAAATTTCACACAAATCCAGCGCATCAATAGGTTAATAATTTTTATGCAGACTTTATTAAGACGGACGCCTAATGCCTCAGTTAACAATATACAGATACTTTTTTTTTCATGCGTTTTATCACGGCGTAAAAGATACCATTGTGTAGTAAATTGTCGCACATATGGTGATATTTGTAACAGCCCTACACCTTGAATAACGCAGTAAACCCTATCAAAGTGGGTGTTTTCATTTTGAAAAATTATGAAGATTTTTATTATTCAAAGAATCTGAGGGTCCAAAAGGTTTTTTTTTTCGCCGATGTGAAATTGAGGTGTAGATCCTATAGTCCTTTATGTGCTGCTCTAGGTCACATGACCTGCATTGACTGTTTCTGTTTTAGTTGAATATTGTCAGTCGAGCAGTATTCTGTCAACCTACAAAAATAAACTAACCCAGCCATTATTATTAATTTTTGTACTCGCTTCTGTGTCATAATATCCCTACTTTTTGTGAACAGTAGAATGCCTATTACAAACGAACAAAAAGAATATGTTCTATCAAACAGTTTTTTCCCTTTAAATCACACCTTTGATACTACAATATTAGGTAAATTTTAAACATCAGTTTATATTTTACTTTTTTTATTCTTATTCTAAACAGTTTTTTTTATTTATTTATTTCAACCCATTTTTCAATTTATAAGTCTTTGATTCAACTGCCGGGTAAAAATTGACGACATTGTAGTAATTTCTCTCTGGCTTTTTTATTGCAAGGTCATCACAGGGTATGAGGCTTTATAATTATTTTTTTTATTTTTTTTTTTTGCTGTGGAATGTATTATCATTTTATATACCGTATTTAACCTTAATAACGCTAATGCCCTAATGACCTTACACTGAGCATTTTAGAGATATATAATTGCAAAAGCACATTCGACAACCTGTAAACAGATATAGTAAAATAAATAGTCACAAATACATCTCTAGCAATTTCATATTTGTGGTCACATATGATGTCTTTACCCTTGTACCTCTCTGCCAAATTGTTGAGTCTTGGAAATATAAACAAGATTCTGTTCACCATTTCGGTAGTCAGTGTTATACCACTAACTTCTTCAGATGCTTCATTTCTCTTCAAAAACCTAAATGTGAACGTGTCCATCACAACATCGTATGAATGCAAAAAGTAAATATCCTTTTCGTCATCCAAGACCACTTCTGCTATATATATATCTTCAGGCAGCTCCATATCATCGGCCAAATGTAATACTTGAGCCTCCGAAAATGTGCATCTTGCGCTTTTTAGCTCACCTCTGAAACTACAAGGCCCATTGTAACTAAATTTCATATATAGCATCTATAGGCAGGGGGAACCAATAATACTGTTTTTTATCCGAATTGCTTCAGAACTTTGGTTGCTATGGCAACTTAAAGTTTCCATTGACTTGTATGGGAAAAATTGAAAATTTGCATTTATTGCTATGTCACTGCAGATATTTTGACAAAACTTTTACAGAAATGTTCCTTGAGTAGTCCTCCATCAACCACATGAAATCTTTGTCAATTGCACAATTTGGCTGGTTGCCATGGCAACCAAATGGTTAAAAATAGACAAAATATTCAAAAATCATCTCATCAGAAACTATGCAACCAATTAAGCTCAAACTTCACAGAAAGGATCTTGGCGCTGCCCTCTATAAAAGTACTGTTTTTCTTGGCAATTGCTTTAGCAGTTTGGTTGCTATGGGAACTTAAAGTTGCCATTGACTTATAATGGCAAAATAGAAAATTTGCATTTATTGCTATGCCACAGCAGATATTTTGACAAAACTTTTATAGAAATGTACCTGGATTAGTCTTTAACCAGCCTTGTTAAATTTATACAAATTGGGCAATTTTTCTGGTTGCCATTGCAACCGAATAGTTAAAAATGGAAAAATATTAAAAAATCATCTCTGCATAAACTGTGCGGCCAATAAAGCTCAAACTTTACAGAAAGAATCTTAGTACTAGCCTCTTTAGAATTACTGTTTTTCGTGGCAATCACTCCAGCAGTTTGGTTGCTATGGCAACTAACAGTTTCCATTGACTTATAATGGGGACAATGGAAATTGGCAATTTTTGCTGTCTCTCGGCTTTTATTTAGATTTTCTTTCTACAGAAATGTTTCTTGAATAGTCCTCTATATTTCATATGAATTTTCTCCAAATCGCTGAATTTGATTGGTTGCCATGGCAAAATATAGGGTAAATTTTCGAGAAAAAAAAAGAAAAAATGAAAAAATCTTCTGCTCAGAAGCCATATGGGGGATGAAGCTGATATTGTGCAAACATGTTGATGACAGAAGCCTCTACATGAATTTTGTTTTTTCTTCCAACCCAATAAGAACTTTGGTTGCTATGTCAACTTATAGTTTCCATTGACTTATAATGGGGAAAGTGAAGCCATGAGGAGGATGAAGCTGATACTTAGCATTCATATTAATAACATTAGCCTCTACCTAAAGTATATTTCATATTATCATTGCCAATGTGAACTGGTTGCTATGGCAACTTAAAGTTTCCATAGACGTACAATGGGGAAAGTGGACATTTGGTATTTATTTCTGTGTTACGGCAGATATTTTGACAAAAGCTTTACAGAAATGATCCTAGAGTAGTCCTCTATCAGCTATAAGAATTTTGTCCAAAGACCTGATTTTGATTGGTTGCCGTTGCAATTGAAGGGCCAAATTTTCAATTTTTTTTTTTTTTTTTTGCCAAAGATCTTCTTCTCAGAAGCCATTAAGGGGGATAAAGCTTATTTTTTGCATAAATGTTTGTGATATTATCCTCTACATAAATGGTGTGTTTTATTGCTGTTGTGCATGTTGCTTTGTTGCTGTGGCAACTTAGTTTTTCCAACATAACCTCAGTGCTCAGGTGAGCGATATAGGGCCATTGGCCCTCTGGTTTATTATTGTTATTAAATTTTCAAAATTTTGAACCCTCTTTTCTACTAGTACGAAAACACGGGATCGAAAGATTCGAAAGTCTGCCCGCTAAGATTAACACGCAGAGGGTTTTTATTGGCTTGTTTTTGAATCTACGCCATCCTCACCGAGTTTCAAGCTAGTCCAGGGTCCTTCAACATATAACCGAAACAACATCAAATGTTTATGTGGAGTAACGTCAACGTCATTCCATGTTGTTGGTTCCATCAACAGGTCCAAAACAAACAAAATGCTACTTTTTGAGGAATTATGTTTGTAAATGTTTATTGATTATATGATCATATTAATCAATCAATGTTTGTTTTTTTTTGTTGTTGTTTTGTCTGACAATTGCTTATAAGTTAGGTTTCTTATATTTTCTTTTATTTTTGTATAACCCTCAAATAGTGGAACGCTCTATAACCAAAGAATCGATGTACTTTTCTCTTTTGACCTAAAAGGAATAATGTCAGGTGTACCGCTCACCTACCGTAAAAACACTTTATATTTGAGAAAATTTAATCATTTCATTTCGTATCTCCTTCAATAATTCATCTTTAGATATTTCCAAAAATGTCCTTGATCAAATGATTTCATAAAACTTTCCATGTCAATAAAAACTTTCTCCTCAGAATTTACACTAAAAAGTCTCTCTTCAAAACCATTGTTCACCACTACTGTTTTTCTGGTTAGTTTTGGATGCCAAATGTATGTCATATAAAGCTCTATATGTTCATTCAAAGCTTTTAACTTAATCCCAATAAGTGTCTTATTTTGTACATGTCATCAAATGGTACTAACAATCGCATGATTTACTTTTTCAAAAATCTATTAATTCGTTTAAATTTTGTCTTAATGTTTTATGTCTTTCCCCCCAACACCTCTTTTTAATATGTATAAATATCCCAAGGTGTAGGAAATGTACTCTAGAACAATCTACGTATTAAACATTCTAAAATAGAAAAACAAATGACGCCTAATAGTCTACCATAACCGTAAACTTAGCTGCCAAAAACTATGACCAGTTATTGTATTCTTGACAATGTCATTTAATGCCTGTAGAAAGATGACTTATGGTTTAGAAATATAAATGGCATTTGTTTTTTCATAGATAACTTTTGAGTTTTGGGGAATTGTGGTTCAAAATTTAAAAGATAAAATCACGACAAAGTTTATCTTTGAGCTTATCATGGTGATGGCTGCCAGAGAAATATAAAATGGTAACTTTAACATTTTAAAGTAGTAATAATTGAAACTTGGTAGCATATTATTCCTGATTGATATGCTACATCCAAGTTTATGTACTACCGTAAATAACAAAAAGCTGAAAGCTTATAAAACAAAAATACATGCTTTAAAATAAATCAAAATGCATCATTTAGTTGAAAAAAAGCTGATTCTAACTAGGTCCTTCAAATGATATTTTTGCTTGTTTTTGAAAAGTATAAATGTCAAAATGCATCATTTAGTGGCCAAATATTTATGATACATATTGACTAGGTTGAACCGTGTAAAATATGACAATACAGTCAAACAAATTTAAAAAAAAAAAGAGACCAGCAACCCCCTGCCGTCATGTTTTTGCTTATCTAAAATGAAAACATTAAGTACTCAAACAAAAGCTACGACAAAAATATCCTAACAAGGTAAAAGGATTTAATACCCATATTAAAAGACACACCCAGATCAGAATGATTGGCTGCACGCGGAAAACGAATCTTGGGAGTATATTTACTTTCATTTCAAAAGACACAGACCATTCTTTACACATTCCGCAGCCTGATCAGTGTACGTATATTTTTTTTTGTACTTGGCTCTTGGCTCCTAGCTCTAGGAGTAAAATGACTACTATATCACTACTATGGTGATGACCTGAAAAGGCACGTGAAAAAATGGTGCCCTGAGAAAGAGGATTCAACATTAAAAAGAAAACTGCCGGTGGAAGAAACTATAGAGGAAATTCCACCTAAACGTCAGCGCATTTTACCCTCCCTTGTAATGAAGAACTGGAACGTTTTTACAGTTAACACAGATATATTTTGTTTCATGTTTTTCAGTTTCAGCGCGTACAACTTTCCTCCGTCAATGCTGACTTGGATGTTTTGATCTTCTCCAGAAGATAAGCAGCTTGTTAATCTGAAAATATAAGGAAGCATGTAAAATACAGTTTCACAAATTTGAGAGATCAGAACAGGCTACCTGAACAGTGAAGACACCTGATAATGTTTATAAGGGGCAATCCAAATGATCCTCATGAAATCCGTACTGGAGCTCCTGGTGTATCTGCAAATGTGTAAAAACGGTATGTTGAAAGAAACACTGGACTGACCACCTTTATCGAATGCTGCATATCATGGGCAGTAACATCCATAATTGTCTCATAATCTTACAGCATCAGGTTGGATTTGGGGATGCGCCAGTCATATGAAACCGTGCGAAATGGCGGGGTTAATGCCTTCCAATACATCAAAGTGCCGCTAAGTCCGGCTTTACAGAAACGAGATGATACCATATTAAAAAAGCCCTGTCTGCCCTCCTGTCTCACTTTATGATGCTTTTTTCTGGAGGGTTCCCGAGAAATTTACATATTGATCACTAGTTCAGTACATCATTACCAAAGCACTCAAGGAAGAGATTGAAGTGTCAATAAAACATCAATTTCTGCCCCCATCCCCTCCATCGGCTATTTAAATCCTTAACACGCTAAGACAAATACCCAAGGTACTGCCTCACCCCCACCCCCTCCATCGGTTATTTTAATCCTTAATACGCTTAGACAAATACAAATTTAAATGCACAGCTACATGTACAGGTTTGGTTCGCAGTTACTGGTTGCATGAGGAGTGGTCGGGTGCTGCGAAGGTGCTGCGTGTAACTTTTAGTGCCGGGGCGTCCTACTTATTTGAATTGTAGTAGTAGGGCAAGGGCTTGCTTTGCTTGCAGTTGGTGCGGGTAGGGGTTGTTGGGACATATTTTCTCTCGTCTCATTTCTCTCTTCTTTTTCAGCCATATATATAGACTGAAATACTGTCTAAAAGGGCCATTAAACCCAAAAACAACCAAACTGGTTGCATGCCTAGGGAAAGGAGGGTGGGAGGGGGGAAGCAGGAGTAAATCTGGGTCACAGTATGTGTAAACAGACCAGTTTTATTCAGACTGTCTCTATTAGGGGCAGTCTCATATGAGTCCCTTCTATTTGCTCATGTAACTAGATTATGTATATGGATTTTTGTGTCGTGCCATTCGAATAACGGTATCCCACTGACTGGAAATGTAAACTGTCGTCTTTTCTTTGCAAATTCAATTACTGCATGCATCGAATCGCACTCCATATATGTATGGCCTCTTTCTAAGAATTTATTATCATTACTTTTGATGTTGTTGGTAGCGGTGACTGCATCCAGTAGGCTTGTCTATTACCTGATTTTTATTCTGATCCCCGCATGCATCAGAGTACAGTATGACGTGATCGACGTTGAGTGGCAATGAAAGTAGCTGCAGCCGCAAACATGTAGCAACTTCACAGGAATGCCTCTGTCGGTTTCTGACCAGACATAATATATACCAGCTTGACTCTTACTTTATATCCTGAGTGATTGTAGCAGCAGAGCTTGTGCGTGTAATACATTCAACTGACTTATGTGCAAGATGTATACACAACTGATTGTAGGTCAAAGTAGGACACATGTGTTTGTTGTAGTTTTGGATATGTCCTTGTCATCGTGCTTTTCCCGTGTAGCACGAACATTCCTGTTATGGTGTTTTTCAGTTGTCCTCAATTCATCCTTCAAAGTCCACTTTTTACCCTTGAAGGGGTTGGTGCGATATTGCTGCATGTAACTTCCAGTGCCGGGGCGTCCTACTGATTTGGAAAATAGTAGGACAAGGGCCTACTGTGCTTGCAGTAGGTGCGGGTAGGGTGTTTGGTCATTTTTTCTCTCGTCTATCATTTCTCTCTTCTTTCTCCCTCTCTCTGGGAGACGGCCCGATATAGACTGAAATACTTTCTCAAAGTGCCGTTAAACCCCATACAACCAATCAATCAACTTACCCTTTGAGTGGCCGGGCCGGGTAGCGCAATCGGTAGGGCACCTGACTCGTAAGTAAGAGGTCCTGGGTTCGAATCCCGGTCTGGCCACATACTTTCGTTTCTCCTTCCGCTGATTCAAGAAGGGCAGTTGTCAGTTACTGGCGAAAGTATGTGCACTTAGTACTGGTTAAGCGCTTAGGAGGACTAAGCCTGCCCAGGAATAGTGTGGTTAGGTTAACTGGCCGTCCCGACATGACCATAGCTGTTGACCGTGGACGTTAAGCATCAAATCAACCAACCAACCAACCAACTACCCTTTGAGTGCTGAGGATGAATGGACTCAGGTGAGCTACAGGACCAATGGTCCTCTGGTTTATCCCCCAACCGAAAGGTTCGGGGGCATATAGCGATGAGCGTCCGTTTATAAACATTTTATTGTTCTCTCTATATTTTAATATATTTTCATTATACTTCTACTGATTTGGGTAATAGTAGGGCAGGGGCCTACTGTGCTTGCAGTAGGTGCGGGTGGGGTTTGCACATTTTTTTCTCGTCTGTCATTTCTCACTTCTTTCTCCCTCTGTCTTGGAGACGGCCCAACATAGACTGAAATACTGTCTCAATGGGCCTATAAACCCAAAACAGTCAATCAGTCAAAATACTTCAGAACAGATCATGACGAATGGTCGCGTACAAGAATATCTGTTATCCCTAGCTGACATAGATAATATTTCATTAGGATGATAATCAGATCTTTTCTGTCAGAGGTACGGCCCTTTTGCATGAAAGAACATGACAGAAATAAAATACAACGTCGGTTTTTAAGTTGATCATAAGACAACGACGTTGTATTTTATTTCTGTCAAGTTTTATGGCCTCTGATCATATATCAACTTTTACCCAAGGCTCCTTTCAAAGTCAAATGTTCCAATTACTGCAATGCGCAAATGTGGTGGGTGGGTGGATTTTTGGCCTTTTATTTTAAGAGATGAAGCCAGGTCCAAAGACACTTAAAAGAGTGATCTTATATGCATCTTTGATTGTTGTTTGGTTATTGACTTCATTTAATGATAACAATATGTTTATAGAGACAAGAGCTATTTTCCTATATGTAAAATTTGAGCCTTAGCGCCCACATAGTTTTTTATTATTCTATTATTTTTATTTTGTATTTGATTTTTTTTTTTTTTTTGTATTTTCAACCATTCGGTTATCATGGCAACCCTGAAAAATTAAGCACAATGAATTAATTTGATGTGGCCAGTAGAGGACTACTCTAGTATCATTTCTGTATCCTGTTAAAGTTTTGTAAAATTATTTGACAAGACATCGCAATGATTTTCCGCAAACAAGTCAACGCAATCTTATGGTTGCCTTAAGTTCTAAAGCACAGCGTTTGGTTTTCCCATGCCTAGAGATGCAATAATGAAATTTGGTAACAATAGGCTTTGTAGTTTCAGCGGAGATGTGGTTTGAAAATGTAATGACTGATGGATAGACTAAGCTCACTTATAAGCGTTCAGCCACATGAGCTTAATATCAATGTATACCTGCACCACTTTTCTTTTGATTCTGGATGTACTTGTGCTGTTTAGGGACTCCTCTAATGTCTTCAACTTGTTAGGTTCTTCTTTCATAGAAGCTTCTCCTGCTTCTTTAATATTACCCTGGGCCCAGTTGTTCAAAACATCGTAACCGTTGCAGTGCAAAAGCTTCTCACATTTTTTCAACTAAAAAAATGAATGTTTGAAATCTTAACGAAACGTTAACTAACGACGTCGTTAGTGTTGAACAACCGGGCCCTGGAGTTTAAATATCAGCCCAACAGCTAAATTGACTCTTGGCCAAAATGATGCAATACCAGTCTTTCGGATAACCTGGCTGAACAGACAGCTTTTTCCAGCATCAAAACCAACCACTCTGTTAATCTGATACACTCTCATAACTGTGTAATCAGTAGCATAACATACTGATACAGTGATGTATCTTCTTTCTTCATCATCAACCATGTATGTTTCAACTGTCCCTACCGAGCAAATTTTCCCTACAAAGGTAGCTTTAGTCTCAGCAGGGAGGCTCAATGCGTCTGCAGCTGTTAATAGTTTTTCAGTTTCAGACATGTGAAAACAAAACAAAATTATATCAGCTTAAATAATAGTGAAGTGAACTCGAGTTTATAACGGCCCACCAACATCGAGGTCATATGGAGACGGGACCTCCGTTTAAAGTCTCATCCGAAAGACCGGAGAAGCGGGGGCTCGATCTTGCGATCCCTGGATTGGTAGTCGGGAGTGTTATCCACTGCATTACAGCCGCTTAAATAATAATATTAGATAATAAAGGCATTGATAAATTGTTTAGCATAGCATGGATACCTTCGTACTAAGTTTGTTTCAGTGAATATGGTTTATCTGTTAATGTACTTTGCTTCAACATGGGCCGATGTGGTGGGATGGTGCTGTGTGTAACTTTCAGTGCCGGGGCGTCCTATTGATTTGGAACATTGTAGGGCAAGGGCCGACTGTGCGTGCAGAAGGTGCGGGTGGGGGTTGTTTGGACATTTTTTCTCTCGTCTGTCATTTCCTCTATTTCTCCCTCTCTGGGAGACGGCCCGATATAGACTGAAATACTGTCTCAAAGGGCCGTTAAACCCAAAACAATCAATTAATCAACATGGGCCATGCTATGAGAAAATATATTTTACAGTGTATGGCAGCATTTACCGGGCAGCAACTCCGCCATTTTATTTCTGTCTCGTTTTATGGTGGTGTCAAACTGTCCCGAAACGCTTTATGGTGGCGTCAAACTGTCCCGAAATTGACACCCGATCGCCATACCACCGATATTGCACTCTAATATATGAGATATCTTTTCCACTAGAAGAAATGGTATTTACAGGGCAATAATCCATTTGTTGTGCTATATATATATATAGTTTATATGAGATGTTTCACAAACACCAAGTTTCTAACAAACTATCCGCATCCATTTAAACTATCCATAAGAGACTCGCCTTTTATGATGAGACTATCGGTGGTGGTCGGGATAGTGCTGTGTGTAACTTGCAGTGCCGGGGCTTCTTACTGATTTGGAACAGTGTAGGACAGGGGCATACTGTGCTTGCAGTAGGAGCGGGTGGGGTTGTTCGGCCGTTTTTCTCTCGTCTATCATTTCTCCTCTTTCTCCCTCTCTTGGAGACGGCCCGATATAGACTGAAATACTGTCCCAAAGGGCCGTTAAACCCAAAACAATCAATCAATGATGAGACTATCGTGGAGTGGTCGGGTGGTGCTGTGTGTAACTTCCAGTGCCGGGGCGTCCTACTGATTTGGAACATTGTAGGACAAGGGCCTACTATGCTTGCAGAAGGCGCGGGTTGGGGTTTTCTCTTGTAGTGTTGTTGCCTATAGACTAGCATTTACATATTTAAATAAGCTAAGGTTATAGTTCATAAAGTATCAGATTAAATCCAGCATGCTCTTAGAATATACTTAAGTTGCTCTGCGGGTTTTATATAATAAACATCTAGAGTAGTTCAACACTGTTTTCATTCACTATTTTACATTGGCGACGATTGGAAAATTTTTACAACTAGAGAAAAAGGAGGATATATGCAGCAACTCCAGCTAATGACTTTAATTAGTAGGACTGATTAAATGGACTATTAGTTGTTTAAACGGTAATAATGGCATCAGCTTTACTAACATTTCCACCTTTCAACATTCATGAAACAGGCTTGGACATACGCTGGCGAAAATGGATTAATCGATTGGAAAATCTTCTTGTTGGTATGGACGTAAAAGATAAGAAACGTCAAAGAGCTTTGCTGCTTCATTACGCTGGAGAGGATGTTAATGACATCTTTGAAACCCTGCCGGACACGGGAGACGATTATGCAACAGCGGTTGCCAAACTGAAGGATTATTTTGCGCCACAAAAGAATACGGAGTATGAAGTGTACAAATTCCGACAGGCCAAGCAACAGCCTGATGAGGGGATTGACGCTTATTTAACGAGGCTCTGGCAGCTCAGTATAAACTGTGACTTCGATGCAAACCAAAACAAGGAAATTAGGTCGCAAATTATTCAAGGGTGCAGCTCTTCTAGACTACGACGTAGGGCGTTACGCGAGGACCAGTCTCTTGATGATCTTTTAAAACTGGCCCGATCCATAGAACTGTCAGACAAACAGGCATGTGAAATAGAACACACAGAAAAACCGGAAAGTGCAAACACGGTGCGTACGTTTAAAAAGAAATACAGGACAAATAAAAAGAAAACATTTCATAAACCATCAGAGTCGAAGGATAATAACAAAAAGCAAACATGTAGGAACTGTGGAGGTGAATATCCTCATGTAGACAGACAGCGCCCAGCAAAAGGAAAAGTGTGCCACGCTTGTAAGAAACAAAACCACTTCTCTTCAGTGTGTCGATCAAAAGCCAAAGCAAAAAACTAGATCTGTCAATCAATTCGAAAAGACAAACGCTTGTGACACTAGTAGAGACTCTAATGATGATTACGTATTTGGAATACATAAACAGGAAAATGTCAATTCGGTGAAACCTAAGCAGCCCAGTTTGAATGTGACAGTAAATGGATTAAATGTACGAATGTTAGTTGACACTGGATCAAGTATAAACGTTTTAGATGAAAGTACCTACAACAGCTTCAAGGTAAAACCAAAATTGTGAAAAACTGATACCAAAGTTTTCACCTACGGTTCAAACACTAACTTTCCATTGGTAGGAAAATTTATTGGAACCATTGAAACCAAGCAGAAAATTACAACTGCGACCATATACGTAACACAAGGTGCAAGTGGATGTTTACTGTACTATGACTCAGCTGTCGAACTACAGGTAATTCCTAAGATATCTGTTTACATCTGGAAACAATAAAACTGAACACTTATGCCAGAAATATTCGTCGATTTGCGAAGGCATAGGCAAGTTAAGACATTGAAATAGACTTGCACGTCGACCGAAGCGTTCAGCCGATACAACAGCCGCACCGACGCATACCATTCCTAAGCGGTTAACCAGTCCTAAGTATGTGCACTTAGTACTGGTTAACCGCTTAGGAGGTCTACGCCTGCCCAGGAATAGTGTGGTTAGGTTAACTGAACGTCCCGACATGACCATAGTTGTTTACCGTGGACGTTAAGCACCTAATCAATCAAAAAATCCATGTACGTAAAGACGTGGAAAGGGAACTGAAAATCATGATTGACAATGATTTGATCGAGGAAGCGGATGGTGGAGCAACGCCATGGGTGATACCAATAGTTGTTGCACCTAAGCCCAAATCACAAAACGAAGTAAGAATATGTGTTGATATGAGAGAGCCAAATCGTGCCATAAAGCGTACACGATACATAATTCCGACTGTAGACGACATAATAGTGGATCTAAACGGTGCCAAAGTCTTTTCAAAGCTGGACTTAGTGAAAGGCTATAACCACTTAGTCCTGGCAGAAAGCTCGAGGAACATTACATGCAGGATTATTTCGATATAAACAATTGTGCTTTGGAATAAATTCTGCTGCTGAAATATTTCAAATACGTTAAGAAACGTGTTACATGGATTAGAGGGTGTTACGAACATAAGTGATGACATATTAGTATATGGCAAAGATCAGGAAGAGCATGACAAAAGGCTCGAGGCAACATTTGCTCGACTGCAAGAAAGAAACTTGACTTTACATAAGAACAAGTGTGAATACAACAAGGATAGAATTGAATTCTATGGACATGTATTCAGCGCAGCAGGAATTTCAGCTTCACCACAGAAGGTGGATGCCATCAAGAACATGGACACACCATCATGTGTGTCAGAGGTACGTTAATTTTTTTAGCCATGAGCAATTATTTGTCAAGGTTTATTCTACAATACAGCACGATCACAGCTCCATTAAGATATCTGACCAGACAGGATGTGCAATGGTACTGGTCAAAAGAACAAGACGATGCGTTTAACGAACTGAAACGTGTGTTAACAAGTGAAACAGTAATGGCATATTTCGACCCAAAAAAACAGACTGATACTTCATTGTTCGTGGACGCAAGCCCTGTAGGCTTAGGTAGTGTTTTGATGCAAAATGGAAAAGTAATTGCATACGCGAGCAGAGCGCTATCAGATGTTGAACAACGTTACTGTCAAACTGAACGCGAAACCCCGTCCATTATTTGGGCGATTGAACACTTCAGATTGTACCTATACGGACATTATTTCACGTTAATCAGTGATCACCAAGCCCTTGAGATCACATTCAATAATCCAAAGTCAAAACCGCCTGCAAGGATTCTACGCTGGCACTTACGTTTGCAGGATTACGATTTCAAGGTCGTTTATAAAAATGGCAAGTCTAACATTAGCGATTACCTGAGCAGACATCCAAACAAAGCTCAATTGATTGCCGATAATAGCAGACAGCAGGATATTGCGGAATGTTATGTGAACTACTTGATAGACAGCAATGTTCCAAAGTCAATGACCCTGAAAGAAATCTGCCTCAGTACAAATAATGATCATGAACTTCAAACGGTGATACAATGCGTAAAATCAGGCAGCTGGGATGAATCTTATCAAAACAAGACTGTAGATACGTTTTGCAGGTTACGGAATGAACTCACGTTGGCGAAAGTGCAGCATGGAGAAATTTTGTTGCATGACAACAAACTTGTTATACCAAAGTACTTACAGTCACGAGTAGGCAAGATTGCCCATCAATCACACCTCGGGATTGTAAAAACTAAGCAGTTGTTAAGAGAGAAAATATATTTCCCTGGGATCGATAGGAAAGTTGAAGAACTGTGTCGAGGGTGTAAACCGTGTTTAGCAGCCACACCCATGAAAACATCTGAATGTCAGATTTACCGGATGCACCATGGACAGTGCTTAGCATGGACTTTTGTGGACCTTTTCCCAATGGGAGTTATTTACTCGTTATAATGGACGAATATTCCAGATACCCAGTCGTTGAGATAATCCAGTCCTTGAGTGCGAAAACTGTTATACCAGTTTTGGACAAAATCTTTGGATTATTTGGGTCACCAGGTGTGCTAAAATCGGATAACGGTGCTCCTATGAACTCAGAAGCATCCAAAAACTTTGCAAACTATCTAGGATTGGAACATAGGAAGATCACACCTCTATGGCCAAAAGCGAATTCAGAGTGTGAAAGGTTTAACAAAACAATATGCAAGGCAATTCGTCCAGCCTTCGTGGAGAACAAAAACTGGAAGCAAGAACTGTACAACATCTTGAGAAATTATCGAGCAACTAAGCATGCTACATTAAACAAGGCTCCAGCAGAAATTTTGTTTGGTAGGAACAAAAAAACTAGACTGCTGCAGTTTACACCCAAAGACGACAAGACTCAGAGATATCGATAAGCACAAAAAGCTGAAAATGAAATTGTATGCTGATGAGCGCAATAATGCACGTAAATCAAACGTGACAGTTGGAGACAATGTCCTGGTGAAGCAACCAAAGGAAAATAAACTGTCAACCCCATTTGACCCGAAACCATATCAGGTTACAGACAAGAAAGAGACAATGGTCACTGCAGAAAGGGAAGACAAATCGATCACGAGTAACTCTACGTTTTTCAAACCGATTCGAGGATCAGTACAGGTACCACCAGCCAGTGACGAAGGTGAGGATTTACCTGAACAATCCGATGGTGACATGTTACGGAGGTCACACCGTGAAAGACGACCACCCACCTATCTGAAAGACTATGTTACGACATAGAGTGTGTTAATATCATAAGGCATCTTTTGGCTTTGCAAGATATCTTGGCGATCAGTGCTAATGGGCATAATAACCCCAGATCGACCATTTCTGGACACATAGTCTAGACAAAATTGCAGTATTTTAATTATTAAAATCTTCAGAAGTTTTAGAGGTAATATGGTAAAATGCAGGAAAATACTACTTTCAGAGAATTATGTATTTTACAACACATGTTTCGGACATTACTCTTTGGGTGTGAGAATAAAAACAAACTAAAACTGAAACAACATGGCGTTAACGTACAATTTATCTGAAACGTTTGCCGAGAAGCTTTCGCTTGCTTTCTGTTTATAATTTGTAATTGCTTTCTTAAGAAGATTTAGTAGATAATATCTAGATTTAGTGTGTAACTCTGAACTATATAATCTCAAGTACAAACATTGTTTGGAATAACTGTTTAAGATATAACTGTTTAAGATAAAAGTGTTAATGGCAGACTGGAATAACTTTCCCATGAAGTTACAAAACCACAGACTTGATGATTTGTTATTACATTCAGGATTACCAGGAACAATTATAGGTCAAATGCGAAAGAGTACTACGTGACTTTTAGCATCCCTAATTTAATACCAGTTTAATCTTAATGCATGATATTTTCTGTTTATAAAAATGAAGCTCAAATCTAAGGGGAAAAGGGATGTAGCGTTGTTGCCTATAGACTAGCATTTACATATTTAAATAAGCTAAGGTTATAGTTCATAAAGTATCAGATTAAATCCAGCATGCTCTTAGAATATACTTCAGTTGCTCTGCGGGTTTTATATAATAAACATCTAGAGTAGTTAAACAGTGTTTTCATTCACTATTTTACATCTCTCGTCTATCATTTTTCTCCTCTCTCTCCCTCTCTTGGAGACGGTCCGATATAGACTGAAATACTGTCTTTAAACCCAAAACAATCAATCAGTGAGACTGTCATTATCTGACGGGGAGTGCTCAATATTTATTGGCGTTATCTGGAGCTCCTCTCGTCCTCGTTGTAAGGATTGAATGGATGATGTTTCCTCTTCAAAGCTAAGTTTGTGCTTGACTGGTCTTCTGCTCAAAGACAGAGGCGTCACAAGACATCGTCCCGGTGCCTGTCTCGTCGGTTAACTAGACAAAAGAGCCTTGGCTGCTGTAGTAACAAACGATCTTTGAGTCCATTAGGTGCTCCAGTGCCATTAAGCTCACTGTCACAGACTGGCCTGTGACAGTCTCTTATTTTAACGGCCAGGTCGCCGTTTTCCACCATTAGGCTTAATCCAGATCTTCCGCAAAGCTCTTTGCTTATATTTCCGCTTGCCATGTTGTTTGTTTTTTGCGTCGTTTCCTGATGAATTTTGCTAGACGTTTATTTTTAAAAGAGAAGCACAGGACTGGTTAATCCTAATTTGTTAATCCTAGCTAAAAGTGACAGTTAATACTATTATTATCCTGACAAAAAATGATTTCCTATGATTTTCTGAAGTCGCTCGTCGGGCGGTTCTAATCCATTCAATGGAAAATCGAAATAAGAAACTGTAAGCTGTTACTTATAGATGGTGACAACAGTTTTTCTGTATTTCTTATTATTTTCCCCTAGTAATACGATTAAAAGCAAACACTTCGTCTCAGACTGACTGAGAGACAGTTCAAATAGGTTCGTCAAAATTCTTCAACGCTTGAATTTTGTAATGGCCAAAACTTAACTTTCGGATTCTAAACCTTTCATGTAATAGCGATTTAAGTCAACAGGGCTCAGTAATCGTCTTGAAACAGATGTGTGATACGCACTTTGTATGCATTCTCAGTGTGACAGGTATCTTTTAACAGACAGGTTTTGTATACTTCGTGTCTTAGACTTAATAGCTCTGTTGTGTGATCACACATGTGATCATGTATTCTGAATGTAAAATCTGACAATACTGAATGTAACATCTAACAAACATATGGTTTTAGTTAAGTACATAACATCTGTCTAAGACAAGCAGTACTCGTTTCTGAACTAGAAACAATACAGGTACAATTCTGGTTGTTTGCTTGATTATAGCATCTAACAAACATATGGTTTTAGTTAAGTACATAACATTTGTCTAAGACAAGCAGTACTCGTTTCTGAACAAGAAACATTACAGGTACAATTCTGGTTGTTTGCTTGATTATAATAATGAACGATAAAGCCTCATTGTCGGTGTAAAAAATAACGAATATTTTTAGCTCACCTGAGCCAGCGGCTCCGGGGGAGCTTATAGTATAGGCAGGCTCCGTCGTCCACAATTTCAAACCATTACTTCTCTAAAACCTTGGGCCGAGTGTAACTTTCATATGAAGCCTACTAGTGACTTAGGTCCTGGACACATTACCAACACTGCCGTCATGCCTATTTATGGTAAAAACTTTAAAAAATCTTCTCCAGTACAAAGGGGTGGTCGGGTGGTGCGAAGTAGTAAGGCAAGTGCTTACTGTGCTTGCAGAAGGTGCGGGTGGGGGTTGTTTGGCCATTTTTTCTCTCCTATCAATTTTCTCTCCCTCTCTTTGGGAGACGGCCCGATAGACTTTTTTCTCCCTCTATTTGGGAGACGGCTCGATATAGACTGAAATACTGTCTTAAAGGGCAGTTAAACCCAATCAACCAACAAAAGAAAAAACTCTAGTACCAATAAGCCTATGGTCATGAAACTTGGTATGTAGCATCGGGTACGCGAGTACTACCAAGATTGTTTGAATTATGACCACATATTTTGACAATGTCAAACAATCTCCTCAAAAGGCACCGGGCCAATTGAAACCAAATTTCATAGAGAGCCTCCAGGGGTTGAGGGAACATAAATTCATTTATAGGGCGCAGGCCATATGACCAACATGCCCATATATGGTAAAAACCTTTAAAAATATTCTTCTCTAGAACCAAGTGACCGATGGCCTTGAAACTTGGTATGTAGCATTGGGTACTCGAGAACTATCAAGATTGTTCAAATATTGACCTTGGGTTGACCTTGACCTTTTTACGGCAAGGTCAAATATGGGAGAGTGCTGGAACAAATGATTTCATGGAATCTTTTTAAGTTTAAAGGCCTAAAATTGGTCATCTTAATGAGTAAATGAAGATTTGTGAGTACAGGAGGTCAAGGTCATTCTTTGACCTTTGACCCAGAACTCTCATATTTTGACAATTTCACACAGTCTCCTCAAAAAGCATAAGGCCAATTCTAATCAAAATTTATATAGCGTCTGCAGGGGTTGAGGGAATGATAATTTGATTAAACGGTCCTAGTCACATGACCAACATGGCCGTCACGCCCGTATATGGCATAAACCATTACAAATCTTCCTCTCCAGAACCAGTTGACCGATGACCTTGAAACTTGGTATGTAGCATTGGGTACACCAGTATTATCCAGATTGTTCAATCCATGACCGTGGGTTGACCTTGACTATTATACGGCAAGATCAAATGTGGGAATGCCAAAATATAAGTTTTCATGGAAAGTTTTGAAGATTTAGGATTACAAATCGGTAACTACCGATATCTTAATGAGAACATGAAGATTCATGAGGTCAAGAGGTCAAGGTCGTTCTTTTTCCTTTTGCCCTGAATTCTCATAGTTTGACGATTTCAAACGTCTTAAAGCCACTGAGCCAATTGTAACCAAATATCATATACAGCCTTCAGGGGTTGAGGGAATGAAAATTTCTTAAAATTGTTTGGTTCACATGATCAACATGGCTGCCATGCTCATGTATGGTAAAAACCTATAAAAAATCTTCTTCTCCAGAACCAATTGGCTGATGGCCTTAAACTTCGTAAGTAGCACTGGGTACTCCAGTACTATCAAGATTGTTCAAATTATGACCTTGACCTTTTGTACGGCAAGGTCAAATATGGAAAAATGCTAGAACATAAGATTTCGTGGGAAGTTTAAAAGATTATGGCCTAAAATTGGTATATACAGTCATATAAATGAGGTCATGAAGAATTATGAGTACAAGAGGTCAAGGTCGTTATTTGACTTTTGATCCAGATCTCTTATATTTTTTACATTTTCAAACATTTCCTCAAAAGCCAAAGAGCCAATTGTAAACACATTTCATATAGAGCCTCCAGGGGTTGATTGAACAAAAATTTGTTCAAACAGTCAAGGTCACATGACCAGCATGGCCACCATACCCATTTATGGTATAAACCTTTAATATTTTTCTTCTCCAGAACCAATACACCTATGGCCTTGAAACTTGGTCAGTAGCATGGAGTAATAGAGTACTACCAAGACTATTCAAATGATGACCTTGGGTTTACCTTGACCCTTTTTGCGGCATGATTAAATAAGGGATCGCTTCTTTAGGCATAGCCTGATAACATTCGCGCAAGTGCAGTTCTAAAGTGACATGGTATCACATCATGTTATCATACCCCTGTTATCAACTGAATTTTGCAGCAGATGCATGATAAAAATCTATAGCTTATCCTGCACCTAGATAGTGATGGACGATTGATCAAATCTATATTAAAGTTAATTCCTATTGAAGGACGATTGATTAAATCTAAAGTTAATTCCTAGGATAGCCATGCATTTTCTGTGAGCAAAACTTTTACAATGGGATCTTAAACTAGCTTTGAACAATTGACCCTGAATATTAGCATGCTACAGAAAATCTAGAAATAGACAAAAATACATACCCAAAAAGCCGCCATTCTGAGAAGCATCATACCTTAAGCATTTATCCTTTAAGTTCCGTCTTAGCATGATCATTTCCGCGGGTTTGCTTCTTACACCCTTTATTTTTTGCGTAGCTCATAATAAAGGGAATTCTTCATTCATCAAGATAACACTTATGTCTTAATAATATAGTTAGACAAACACACATACGGACAGTAGCGAGTTACAAAACTGAAATATTTTGCAAATATGTGTCAAATGTCACATACTTTGTCTCTCAAAGGATGACATTTGTGCATGCATCCCGCTTTAAACATAGTATGTGTAATTATAATTTGACCACGTGCTAAAAGATAAATCTTTAGCACATACTGATCTATAGCAAAATATAATAATCATGAAAAACATCGAACTTACATCTATGTTTTACGCCGAACTTACATTTATGTTTAACGCCAAGCGGTGTAAATCCCTTTGTTTACGAAATGATATTTGATCCTTTCCTGTCCGGAAGTCGGCTTTATTTTGTGCTCCCTTAAGAAAACATACTTAAAGCTTTACCTCCCCTTCTTTAAAGAAAAAGGCTCTCCTCTCTTCAAGGAGCAAATTCTTAACTTGAAAAAATGACCTCATTTTGGAATGATTTCTTTGTACGGGGAAGTAAGAAGAAAGTTACAAAAGTCATCCCCCTTTGTAAAATAGCGGGAAAACACTCAGTGTATCCATACATTGAAAAACAATAAAATGCTTCAAAAAGCAAAACATATCTATGATGTTGATGTCTATAGAGAAAGTTACAAAAGTCATCCCCCTTTGTAAAATAGCGGGAAAACATTCAGTGTATCCATACATTGAAAAACAATAAAATGCTTCAAAAAGCAAAACATATGTATGATGTTGATGTCGCATTCTATAGGCATTCTTTAGATATTTGCGTAAAATATTTCGCATGTGTCATACTCTAATGTTAAAACCTAAACTTCGAAAAACCCACCACTTGAAAAGTTAAAATGTGACATAGATACAAGATAACAGGGGGTGGTTTGGTGGCGCGATGGTGCTGGGGCGTCCTACTGATTTGGATAATAGTAAGGCAAGGGCCTACTGTGCTTGCAGTAGGTGGGGGTTGTTTGGACATTTTTTCTCTCGTCTATCATTTGCCCGATATAGACTGAAATACTGTCTCAAAGGGCCGTTAAACCCAAAACAACCAAACGACTAACGAGAAAACATGAGAAGCACGGTTGTGCTATACCATTTTCACTATACTCTATTAATCTGAACTTGTTTCCATTAAAAAAGTCATGAGCGTGTAAAATACCATTGCAAACGCAACACATATCTGAGTTTTCATCCAGCTGCAGATACTGTACACGTGTATACGATGGCTTAGCGCACCTTGTTGTACCCGTCCCTGTCTTAGATATATAATCCTACAATAATGAGAGCACCTTCATCTTCATATTTCCGATTTTTGAATGTCCGATATTCTGGTGATCCAAAAATGATATTTGATTATCATAAATTATTTGTGGATAGTTTTTAGAATAATTTAGGATAATTTTTGGATAACCGTGACATAAATAGATTTTTCCATATTCAAAAAGAAAACTCGAATTAAGGATATCCATAAATAGGCGAAAGCCAATAAAACAGCTTCCCATATAGTAAAACATGGTAATTATTTACATTGCAAATTACTAATCAAATAAATGTAAACAAATCATAATTTACTTCATAATAAATAAAGAAATGAAAATACAAACAAGAGGACCAATGGTCCTGTAGCTCACCTGCGATCTTACTGTCAACAGACACATTTTGTTACTTCACTCATTTGTTACAAACCTTAAACCAGTGGTTTTAGATGAGTGCAGATTTTGAAGACAAACAAGTCCAATACAGCTGTGAAGTTATACTGGTAACAAACTGGTTAATAAAGGAGGTCACTAGGGCACCATGTCCTAAATTACATAGAAATAAATTTTTGAACAAGACTGAATCAAAACTGTGCCCTCTAGAGTCTACTCAAGGTTTTCTCATATCTGATTTAGTGACCTAGTCCTGACAAGACCAACTAACAAACCTGTCCCAGATTTCATAAAACTGAACAGTCTGTTTAAGCTTCATGAATTGGATAAAAACAGTGCCCTCTAGAGTGTACACAAGATTTTTCTAAGATTTGAGGTAGTGACCTAATTTTTTACCTGCACCGCTTTCATCTGAATAGCACCACTGGGGATTCTACGTGTACACGGATAAAGGGTAACAGTTCGTGTATATGTGGTAAACGTTTACAAAATTTACATATCGTTTAACCGAACTTGAACACATGGTAGACCGCCAACATAACCAAATGTCTTAGAGTCTTCAGTATTAGTCTATTTTAATGTACTTGACGGCGTCCTCGGAAACATCTAAATCTTCATACTCTAAATTCTGCGTATTCTTATGCAAACTATACAAGAATACTGTTTCATCATAATCGGCAACTAGTTTTAGACATTGCTGAAAGGAAACTTTGCCGACAGCACATGCGGTGTAATTGAAAAATTCAGCATACCTGTTTGTCACAGAAAAGGCATACCGAGAAGGCTAGATAATTGTACTGACAGACAGAAAGAAGGCACTAGAGCTTTGACAATGTTTTTCTAAAAATAGCCACTGTGACCTTGACCTTGACCTTAGAATGCTGAAAAGCGAACTTGTTTAAGATATTGTCATACTAAACATTTGTGTGAAGTTAAATCAAAATCGGTCCATAAATGAAGTCGCCAGTGCGATGACAAAGTTTTTTGTAAAACAGCAACTGTGACCTTGACCTTAGAATGCTAAAACATGAACTTGTTAAAGATATTGTCATACTAAACATTTGTGCAGTTGGTCCATAAATGAAGTTGCCAGAGCGATGACAAAGTTTTTCTAAAAATAGCAACTGTGACCTTGACCTTAGAACGCTGAAACGCAAACTTGTTAAAGATACTGTCATACTAAACATTTGTATGAAGTTAAATCAAAATTGGTCTGTAAATGAAGGCGCAAGAGTGATGACAAAGTTTTCCTAAAAATAGCCACTGCGACCTTGGCCTTGACCCAGATAGATGAAATGCAAACTTGCCCAAGATATTGCCATACTTATCACTTGTGTGAAGTTAAATCAAAATTGGTCCATAAATGAAGGCGCTAGAGCGATGACCAAGTTTTTCTAAAAATAGCCACTGTGACCTTGACTTTGACCTTAGGATACTGAAACATGAGCTTGTTCAAGATATTGTCGTGCTAAACATCTGTGTGAAGTTTTAATCAAAATCGGTCCATAAATGAAGGCGCTAGAGGGATGACAAAGTTTTATCAAAAATAGCCACTGTGGCCTTGACCTTGACCCCAGAAGGCTGAAACTCGAACTTGTCCAAGATATTGTCATACTCATTACTTCTGTGAAATTAAAATGAATTCGGTCCACAATGAAGGTGCTAGAGTGATGACAAAGTTGTTCTAAAAATAGCCACTGTGACCTTGACCTTGACCTTACGACGCTGAAATGCAAACTTATTCAAGATATTGTCATACTAAACATTTGTGTGAAGTTTTAATCAAAATCAGTCAACCAGAGGACCATTGGTCCTGTAGCTCACCTGAGTCCATTCATCCTTAGCACTCAAGGGTAGGTAACTCTAAAGTTAATTGTACAATGTGGCCTAATTTCAACGTTGACTGAGTTGTTAGTCTATGGAAACTTTAAAATGCCATAGCAATGAAACCACGTGGGCAACAATAATAGAAAACAATATTTATGTAGTGGCTAATGTCATCAACATGTATGCAAAGAATCAGCTTCATCCCCCTATAAAGTTTTTGAGGAAAAGATTTTTGAATATTTTTTCAAATTTTTTTTCCTTTATGTTGCCATCATGGCAACTAATCAAATTCGGTGATTTGGACAAAATTAATTTGAATATGAATCATAGAGGACTACTCAAGAAACATTTCTGTAGGAAAAAAATCCAAATAACTGCAGTGAGATAGCAAAAATTGCGGATTTCCATTTTTCCCATTATAAGCCAATGGCAATATTAAGTTGCCATAGCAACCAAACTGCTGGGGCAATTGCCAAGAAAAACAGTATTTGTATAGAAGGTAGTACCGAGATCCTTTCTGTAAAGTTTGAGCTTTATTGGTTGCATAATTTCTGAGGAGATGATTTTTTAATATTCTTTCTATTTTTAACCATTCGGTTGCAATGGCAATCAGCCAAATAGCTCAATTTCCATAAATTTGATATGGCTGGTTGGGGACTACTCACGGAACATTTCTATGAAAGTTTTGTCAAAATATCTGCAGTGACATAGCAATAAATGCAAATTTTCCATTTTCCCATTATAAGTCAATGGCAACTTTAAGTTGCCATTGCAACCAAACTGCTGGAGCAATTGCCAAGAAAAACAGTATTTTTATAGAGGGTAGTACCAAGATCCTTTCTGTGAAGTTTGAGCTTTATTGGTTGCATAGTTTCTGAGGAGATGATTTTTGAATATTTTTTCTATTTTTAACCATTCGGTTGCCATGGCAACCAGCCAAATTGTGCAATTAACATAAATTTCATGTGGCTGATAGAGAGCTACTCGAAGAACATTTCTGTAAAAGATTTATCAAATTATCTGCAGAGAAATAGCAATAAATGCAAATTTTCAATTTTTCCCATACAAGTCAATGGAAACTTTAAGTTGCCATAGCAACCAAAGTTCTGAAGCGATTTGGATAAAAAACAGTTCCCCCTGCCTATAGATGCTGTATATGAAATTTGATAACAATGGGCCTTGTAGTTTCAGAGGAGATGTCGTTTGAAAATATTGACCGACGGACGACGGATACCTGCCTATACTATAAGCTCACCTGTGAGCCTTCGGCTCAGGTGAGCTAATAAGTGAAGGTGCTAGAGTGATGACAAAGTTTTTCTAAAAATAGCCACCTTGACCTTGAATCCAGAACGCTGAAACGCAAATTCATCCAAGATATTGTCATACTAATCATTTGTGTGAAATTACATCGAATTAGGTCCACAAATCAAGGGGCTAGAGCGATGACAAAGTCTATTGGAAAATATTTTATCGCTCAAGGGCAAGTAACTCTGAAAAGAATGATCCAACCTTGGCCAAATTCGAACTGGTCCGACATGTTTTGGCTGTCCTGGGTACCTGCAAGTTACAAGAAGTTGCGATCAAAAATGATGAAGCTAGGACCCGGACAACATTTTCCCCATTATAAATCTATGGGAAAATATTTTATCGCTCAAGGGCAAGTAACTCTGAAAAGAAGGATCCAACTTGGCCCTAATTCGAACTGGTCCGAGATGTTTTGACTGTCCTGGATACCTGCAAGTTACAAGAAGTTGTGATCAAAAATGAAGAAGCTAGGGCCCGGACAACATTTTCCCCATTATAAGTCTATGGGAAAATATTTTATCGCTCAAGGGCAAGTAACTCTGTAAAGAATCGTCCAACCTTGCCCAAATTCGAACTGGTCCGAGATGTTTTGGCTGTCCTGGATATCTGCAAGTTACACGAAGTTGCGATCAAAAATGAAGAAGCTAGGGCCCGGACAACAGTTTCTCCATTATAAGTCTATGGGACCTTTTTGTTGCCATGGTAACCACAGTTTTAAACCAATCTGTACCAAAACTATATGCAATCAATCCCCCACACCAACCATGCTACACATAAAATTTGATCAAGATTGGCCAGCTACTTTAGCAGATATTAATGCTTAAAAGTGTGAACGGACGACGTACGACGGACGGCGGACCGACCCTATACTATAAGCTCACCTTGTGAGCCTTCGGCTCAGGTGAGCTAAAAACTACTATTCATTCAAATGCATCTTAAATATATAATCTCTTTTTTTCATGTTAGGTCAAGTAGTTGGATGAACCCTCAACTCTCTCGTCTTCAAAAAGAAGATACATCATGTAGTTAATGCACCAGCCCAGACAGGTCACCAATAGGTGAGATCGACAGGATGGGTGAAAAGGATTTTTGTTTGGAAAAGGGGGACTGAAGTTTACTAAGTCAAACATCTAGTTAGAAGGGGCTGACGATTGAAATTGAATCCGTGAAAGAAGAAAATATGTACTTATAATCAAAGGTTGAAAACCTTCAAGCAGAAAACCAACATTTAAAAAACGAAATGGAAGGCCTTCGCGCAAATGCCAATGACTTTTTGACCAAAGAAAATGACTCGTTTAAGGAACAAATTGAATGTACAAATTTGTACACATTTCTGCTTACTTTGGCAAACCAGTCCACTCAGAACAAGTATGACTGAGGTCCATATTCAGAAGCTAAATTTACTGTGCCGTTTATGTGGCAATCTTCTAAAAAGAAACAAAAAGTACATTTGAAAATCATTCAAAGCCGTTTATGTCTGTAAATGAGATACGAGATGTGGCAACTGATAATCGGGATTTACATAATGAGACTCAGATCAAAAGCTAATATTGATCTTGTATTTTCACAATTCTGCATGTTTCCTTTATCAAAATAGTATGTATGGCAAGCCGTTTTACTATTTATTATGCATAATAAATATCTTCTTTAGGATATAAGATATCTGATATCAGAGAGGAGATATCTGATATCCTAAAGAAGATATCTTATATAGTATATAAGTTATCTTATTTGATGCCACAATTTAGATATCTTATTGAAAATCATTCAAAGCCGTTTATGTCTGTAAATGAGATACGAGATGTGGCAACTGATAATCGGGATTTACATAATGAGACTCAGATCAAAAGCTAATTGTATTTTCACAATTCTGCATGTTTCCTTTATCAAAATAGTATGTATGGCAAGCCGTTTTACTATTATATAAGATATCTGATATCAGAGAGGAGATATCTGATATCCTAAAGAAGATATCTTATATAGTATATAAGTTATCTTATTTGATGCCACAATTTAGATATCTTATTAACCAAATAAGATATTTTATATGCTTATTAAGATATCTGATATACTCATTTAGATATCTGATATACGATATTTACCAAATAAGATATTTTATATGCTTATTAAGATATCTGATATACTCATTTAGATATCTGATATACGAAATAAGATATCTTCTTTCCTAAATAAGATATATGATTTAGCTGATTAAAAAAGACATCTTTTTTTGGTAAATAAGATATCTTATATGCTAATATAGATATCTGATATAGCAAGTAAGATATGATATACTAAATTAGAAATCTTAATTAGTAACTAAGATATCTGATTTATTTAAGTATATAAGATATCTTATTTACAATATCAGATATCTTAAATCGGAAATGAGATATCTGATTTACTATATCAGATATCTGAATTAGTAAATAAGATTTTTTAATTATTTGGATAAAAGATATGTATATTAATATATCAGATATCTTATATCATTTGGAGGGAAAATGAAATATAAGAAAAATGAAAGATGCTCCCTCAGAGGAAATGGTTAATGATTGGTTAAATACTTCAACCAGAATAGTTAGTTCCCCTGACCACCATTTATCCTTCACACTGAATATCGACAGAGGTTGAACTGTGTAAACTGTTGTTTATTTTCAGCTCATAAAGTCAAAAGGCCCAGAAAATGCAATTATCTATTTGTTCACGTTCTACGGTATTAAGGCCCGGAAAAATACATCAACATTAAACTAAAAGTAGGCCGTCATAAATTGCATAGCTCCCACAATGACTGAAAATTTAAAACTGTTTTCTCGTGTATGGCACGATTACTGGGTTCAGGACCTCGAAGGTTTAGACCAATATATAAGTTTCTGTCCCTCATCAAAATGGCAGACCCTGACATTCAACAGCATCTCTCAACTATTAAAAATGCCAAAAGATGTCTGCATGATAAGGATTCCAATCTGAATTATGCACTAATAAAGATTAGGAAAGCCATGGAAGTCCACAGGATTCTAAATGATCGTCAAGCCATTCCGACTGAAGAGAGTGGTGACATCGGAAGATCTTTGTCCGCCCTAGAAACTGCTGTAGAAGAAGAAATACAGATTGGACGTCAAGAATCAACTAGAGCTTTTGGCTTTCAGGCAATATGTATTCCAACAGGTAATATAGGCCGTTTGCTGTCTATAAAACAGGTCATTTTGCTAAATATCTCTAAAACTGCTACAGCTATCACTGTGAAGTAAAGCGCATCTTTAATGTCTAACTTATACATAACTAATCTATAAATTTCCTCAAAATTATGTATTGAAACTAAAAAGTTTCTTTTGAAAACTGCCCATTTTTAGCTCGCCTGAACGAAAGTTCAGGAAGAGCTATTGTTGTCACCACGGCGTCGGCGTCAGCGTCAGCGTCCGCGTCCGCGTCAGCGTCCGCGTCCGCGTCCGCGTCGGCGTCCGGATTGGATGTTTTGGTTAAAGTTTTTTAAAGACCTATATCTCCTTAACCCATGGATGGATTCTTTTGATACTTGCACTGTAGTTAGATATTGGTCTAAGGTTTAACAGGGTACCACCCCCACCCCACTCCGTGACCTTGATGTCAAGGTCATGGACTTAGAAAATTGGTATTTTTTTTGACTGGATGTTTTGGTTAAAGTTTTATAAAGCCCAATATCTCCTTAACCCATGGATGGATTCCTTTGATACTTGCACTAAAGTTAGATATTGGTCTAAAGTTTTCGAAGGTTCCACCCCCACCCCCTCTGTGACCTTGATGTCAAGGTCATGGACTTAGAACATTGTCTTTTTATTGATTGGATGTTTTGGTTAAAGTTTTTTAAAGACACATATCTCCTGAACCCATAGATAAATTCTTTTTATATTTGCACTGTAGTTAGATCTACAGAGTACTACCCCAACCCCGCTCAGTGATCTTGATGTCAAGGTCAGGGACTTGGGAATTTTTTGTCTTTTTTAAAGTTTTGTAATTGCATACTGATTCATAATGCTTTGCAGAGATTTAGTTTATACTTGAACTGATGTTAGACTCTTTTTTGAGTTTTTACAAAACACCTTATACTTACCCCACTGGATGACCTTGAAGTCAAGGTCATCGACTTAGAACTTTGTCTTAAAGATTTTGGTTAAAGTTTTATATTAATGAAGACATAATTTCACAGTGCCACAATAATGGACTCAGTTGATACTAATACTAGGACTGATGTTAGATAATGGTTCGGGTTTTGATACATCCTAGTAGCCCCCCCCAACCCCCCCCCTCCCCCCTTCCCCCACCCGTCAGTTTTTTTACCTCAAGCTCATGGGCTTTGAAATTTCATTTCATTTTCTTCTTATTTTAATTTTATTTTTAAGACTTATTTCAGAGATAGCTTTTGTTTATAAATGTGTTTTCAGTATTGACATGCTTGCCTGAAGTTTTATGCATAGCAGTCCACATTGCCCCCCCGTCAGTTTTTTTACCTCAAGCTTATGGACTTTGAAATTTCATTTCATTTTTTATGTTAATTTTATTTTAAGACTTATTTCTGAGATAGCTTTTGTTTATAAATGTGTTTTCATTATGGACATGCTTGCCTGAAGTTTTATGCATAGAGTGCACACCACCATAGCGGCTGTGTGATGGGCAAGCACCAATTCAGGCGAGCTATGCTGTCAGGCGACAGCTCTTGTTAGACGATATTTTAACTGTATTTTACAGGGGAGTAAGTTTATTTATGTAACAGCCTTTGAATGGTCAATATTAACCTATGTCCATTGTTAGTTAATTGTACAGAGTTACTCAATGGCACCTGTATACCTGTTAATCTTTTCATCTGAGTAAAAATGAAGTTCACTTATTTAATGGTTCGGAAGGAAATTGATTGGTGATGAATAGGACTAATTTATCTATAGAAACATTTCTGGTTTGTGATTCATATATGGGCATTGCTTATAGCTATTACATTAAATTATTGTACCCCCCTTACTTAAGCTGAAAATTTTGTAAATTTTTGTAAAGGATTCAATAGGCAAAAGCCAAAAATTGACAAGATAAAATTCTGAAAGTCAGTTTCCAGTTATGTATTAGTTTGACAGTTCCAGTGGAGATAAAGTATCAATTTTATCACCAGAAATAAAAGAGAAAATCTGCAAAATGACCTGTTTTATAGACAGCAAATGGCCTATACCTAAAGTAGTATACTCGACTTAATAAAGCTGTGCTTTACCAGTACAATATGATCGATCAAAAGTTAAAATTAGCAAGTGAGTGAGTGAGTGATATGGGTTTTACGGCACATCAGCACCATAAGGGCTATTTCGCGCCGAAAACGCTATTAAAGAAAACGTGTTATATGCATAAGGTCAGAAATGAATTCACAGTATAAAAATGGATCAAGTCGGGTATGTGGTAAAATGCGCCGATCAACGATATCATAAAACGAACTCTCGACCAGCGAGATGAGTAAACACAAATTTAAATCAACTGTTGTAAAAATACCTCGACTTAACTAAACTATATTTTTTCTATAAATGCCGATCTCTTTAAAAAGTAATAATATTTTCGCCGGTTCAACCGTGTCAAACAGTTGTTTCATACTGCTGACACGGAAAAACCTAGCTCGCGTAATACGAAAATCAATGCAATCTAAAACAAAGTGTTTAACGCTAAGAGGTTCCTGGCAAGGAATGCACAAAGTCGGATCCTCACCTTTCAGCAAAAACGAATGAGTAATAAAAGTATGGCCGATTCTGAGTCGAGCCAAAGTTACTTCTTCCTTACGATCAATTCTATAACATGGTTGCCATTCACCAAGTGAAGGCTTGATAGAATGTAGTTTGTTTAAGACAGCAGCATTCCATCATATCTGCCATTTATCATGAAGATAGGTATTTATGCAAGGTTTGATATCAGTGTAAGGAATTTTAAGATCAGAAATATGAAGAGCTAATGCTGATTTTGCAGCAATGTCGGCCTTTTCATTGCCTTTTATCCCAACGTGACTGGGAAGCCAACAAAATACCATGTTGTTTAGAAGAAGATATAATAAACATTCCTGAAGACAATATAGCACCTGTGACCACCATTCCAGAAGAAACATCAACAGCTGGTGCAACAAAGTGAAATGAAATTATGAACTTGTTGGCCTAAAGCCTTGTCACCAATATGCAATTAGAATTTCAATTACCAGCCTATTTCATATATGTTGAGTACAAGACTGTCGCAAAAAATGATTAAATCAGAGAATACTACATAGCTAAATACATATCCGTACTCAGCAAGTACTCTTCGCATGCTTTTGTGCCCCGAAGCTCCATGGGGACCAGGTGCGCAGGGACTGTGTGGGAGAACCTATGTACAGACAAGCCTTTCGCAGACACCTGTCCCCGCGGAGCTTCGGCAGGTACACGCATACGAGTATCATTTGCCAGGCTGGCATAAAGAAATACAAGTGTCTACTGTGACAAAATAATAATAATAATAACTAGAGATGGCAGTAAGCATGGCTTACTAAATACCCCCCGCATTTAACAGTTAAGCATGGACCTTTGTCATCTAAGTTTTACAAAGTTATACGAAGCAAACAATTTATGGCAACTACAAACAAATATAGCTCATGCTATAATCCTATCAAGGTAACTGAACATGCCTACTTTTATCTAATATTGGCTCCAGAGAGCAAATCTGCAAAAACCTGTAATAAAAATCAAGAAATTGGGTCAAGCAATCCCCCCCCCCCTAAAGAAAAAATTAGGATAAAAAATCAAAAAGGGGCATAACTCAATCTACCGTGACGAAATAATAATAATAATAATAATAATAACTAGAGATGGCAGTAAGCATGGCTTACTAAATACCCCCCGCATTTAACAGTTAAGCATGGACCTTTGTCATCTAAGTTTTACAAAGTTATACAAAGCAAACAATTTATGGCAACTACAAACAAATATAGCTCATGCTATAATCCTATCAAGGTAACTGAACTAGCCTAGTTTTATCTAATATTGGCTCCAGAGAGCAAATCTGGAAAAACCTAATAAAAATCAAGAAATTGGGTCAAGCAAACCCCCCCCCCCCTAAAAAAGTAAAAAAAAATTAGGATAAAAAATCAAAAAGGGGCATAACTCAAGCAAGAGGGGTCAGATTTCAAAGTGGAAACCTTAATGCCCATCTTCATACCAATATGTGTTCACATACTTAATTTCAAGAAAATCGGCCAAGCGGTCTAGGAGGAGTTGCGATAACAAACTTTTTTATGAAAAATATAAAGGGGCATATCTCAGCAGGAAACACTTCCGGGAAAAACTGGAAAACACGTGTCAACTAGTTTCTTATGATGCATAAATGAATCAAATTTGAATAAAATCAAAGAAAAAACGACTAAAAACCAACAAAATTAGGGCCAAAAATATCAAAAAGGGGCATTACTCAAAAAATAGGGGTCAGATTTCAAAATGGAAACCTTAATGCACATCTTCATACCAATATGTGTCCACATACTTAATTTCAAGAAAATCGGTCAAGCGGTCTATGAGGAGTTGCGATAATTTTTTTTGTTCGAAAAATATAAAGGGGCATAACTCAGCAGGAAAACACTTCCGGGTAAAACTGGAAAACACGTGTCAACTGGTTTCTTATGATGCATCTTTGAACCAAATTTGAATAAAATCAAAGCAAAAACAACTAAAAAAACCCATAATTAAGGCAAAAAATATAAAAAAGAGGCATAACTCAGGAAATAGGAGTCAGATTTCAAAACGGAAACCCTAATGCACATCTTCATACCAATATGTGTTCACATACTTAATTTTAAGAAAATCGGCCAAGCGGTCTATGAGGAGTTGCGATAACAAACTTTTTTTACGAAAAATATAAAGGGGCATAACTCAGCAGGAAAAAAGTTTTGGGAAAAACTGGAAAACACGTGTCAACTAGTTTCTTATGATGCATCTTTGAACCAAATTTGAATAAAATCAAAGCGAAAACGACTAAAAACCCCCATAATATGGGCCGAAAGTATCAAAAAGGGGAATAACTCAGGAAATAGGGGTCAGATTTCAAAACGGAAACCCTAATGCACATCTTTGTACCAATATGTGTTCACATACTTAATTTCAAGAAAATCGGTCAAGCGGTCTATGAGGAGTTGCAATAACACTTTTTTTACGAAAAATATAAAGGGGCATAACTCAGAAGGAAAACACTTCCGGGAAAAAACTGAAAAATACGTATCAACTCTTTTCATATGCTGCATCCATGGACAAAATTTGAAACAAATCGGAGCAAATGTTGCGGACGGACGGACAGAAGGACAACGTGAAAACAGTATACCCCTCCCAAACAAGTTTGCGGGGGGTATAATAATAGTAATGCTAATAAGTACGACCGCACTGGCTTATGATATCACAAGCTGAATCAGGATATATATTTGGTTATATATTTGTCTCTGGTTGGACTAAATCATCAAGAGGAATATTAGCCTGGCCTTATAGAATTGTGTAAACAAAGCTATTTTTATCCTTTCTTTCGCTGTTCCAGTGTTTTTAGATTGAATATGCAGAATAATATCTATTATGCAAAAAATCATTGCAGATACCACATCTCACAATGAAATCATCATAGAATATCTACCTGAAATGATATTCTCGTCATGTGGAAATGTGCCCTGAACAAAGGATCGCTGTATGTTGGTACAGTTTCTTCCACGTAGTTTCCGATCCTGGCCGTTACTAACAACTCGGCAGATGTCTTTAGGTTGTTCGCAACTATCTCTAACACGGGGTCGTATGGATATATGTCGATGTTGTCTGATAACTCGTCTAGCACAACTTGCATAATTAAATTGTTTAAATCTTTGCCATCGGACGCCATCTTGAATATCAGGCGAGCGCTCGCATGCGTTCAATTCACCATAAATATCTCCGACAGGCGCTCGACCAAGCGCCCAGTTTATTGAACGCATCTCTGATATTGGTCTTTGTGAGTGAACGGATTCATATCGCAAAACTATTATTATAAATACAACAGCGCTACAGAAGGAGCTAAATAAAGTGAAGATTTATTGACTAAACTGAAAAAGTCGTGGAGACGGTTTTTGTCTCGCCTGCTATGCAGAAGCGAGACATAGATATTGCTTTCCGGTGGCGCCGGCGGCGTAAACTTTCATCGGGGTTTTGCGTTTAGGTCAGTTTCACAAAGCGCTAACAGGCGAGACACCGCATTCCGCGGAATTCTTGTTAAAATGTAAAACAGTCAACAAATTTATGGAGTTAGAAATGATAATCACTACCTTTGCCGCGTAGCGCAATTGGTAGGTCAAAATGTAAAAAATGCACCCGACTCATAAGTCAGAGGTCCTGGTTTCGAGGGGATGGTGCGATGGTGCTGTGTGTAACTTCCAGTGCCGGGGCGTCCTACTGATTTGGAATGTAGGGCAAGGCCTTCTGTGCTTGCAGTAGGTGCGGGTGGGGTTGTTTGGACATTTTTTCTCTCGTCTGTCCTTTCTCCACTTTCTCCGTCTCTGGGAGACGGCCCGATATAGACTGAAATATTGTCTCAAAGGGCCGTTAAACCCAAAACAATCACTTAATCCTGGGTTCGGTACCCGGTCTGGCCAATTACTTTCGTTTCTCCATCCGCTGATTCAAGAAGGGCAGTTGTCAGTTACTGGCGAAAGTATGCGCACTTATAATTAGTACTGGTTAACCGCTTAGGAGGTCTAAGCCTGCCCAGGAATAGTGTGGTTAGGTTAACTGACCGTCCCGACATGACCATAGCTGTTTACCCTGGACGTTAAGCCACAAATCAATCAATCACTAAGCCTGCCAAGGAATAGTGTGGTAAGGTTAACTGACCGTCCCGACATGACCGTAGCCGTTTACCGTGGACGTTAAGCCACAAAGCAATCACTAAGCCTGCCCAGGAATAGTGTGGTTAGGTTAACTGACCGTCCCGACATGGCCATAGCTGTATACTGTGGACGTTAAGCCACAATCAGTCAATCACTAAGCCTGCCCAGGAATAGTGTGGTTGGGTTAACTGACTGTCCCGACATGACCATAGCTGTTTACCGTTGACGTTAAACAATAACACAACACTACCTTAGCCTCCTTGGATGATTCGAGCCTATCTTCGCAATATTACATTAAAAATGATTCACTTTCCACAAGTCTGACATGAGCATAAGTTGCATAATTCAACGTATTTAATAATTTGTTAAATAGTACATGTATAATTGTGTGGGTAGCTTACCAATAAAAAACCGAAATCACGCTGGTCTTTGCGATGCAAATAGCTACAAGATATCGATAGAATACGAAGCATCTACAACTAAATGCTGATATGGAAAAACGACGTATCAGCAACACATGTAACGATTGCAGACACTATACATTATTGTGATTCTGAATCTGAAGCCAGAGAAATGACGACAGATATAGAGTGCTGTGGATATGATATAATTCCCCCAGTAGTGACAGTCTTTGAGGAAAGCAGACCAACCATCTGAGATAGAAAGTTCTTTGGAAACAGATTCTGAAGGTATTTAAATATTTCTGGTTTACATGAGCATCTTCTTTCTTTCTTTCAGTCTTTTGTTTTCTGTTTGCGTTTCATGACCTCGCTCATATCCCGGTCTGGCCACATACTTTCGTTTCTCCTTCCGCTGATTCAAGAAGGGCAGTTGTCAGTTACTGGCGAAAGTATGTGCACTTAGTACTGGTTAACCGCTTAGGAGGTCTAAGCCTGCCCAGGAATAGTGTGGTTAGGTTAACTGACCGTCCCGACATGACCTTAGTTGTTTACCGTGGACGTTAAGCATCAAATCAACCAACCAACCTCGCTCATATCCATCCCTGTTAAACGTTGTATATACTAGAGTTGTCACCGAACAATAAGAGTCTTAGGTCCCAAACGATCTGGTCATCGTGGTTAAACCAGTTTGTTTTGCTATGATGACCAAATTGTTTTGAAACTTTGACTCTTATTCATTTCGTAGCAGTCTTGGAAACATAGAAGTGAATCCAAAATAAAAAGGACATCTCCACGAGATGTCCTTTTATGCACTGAAAATGCAGGTTTTTAGACTGTAAAAAGTGCTAAATAGCAAGTGCAAAATTGAGCATCATTGAAAATAGTTACCTAGAAGCCTTGTTTTGGGGTGGCCGAAATCACACTTTACCAGCCCTGGTTTTGCTATGGCTCAACTGATATCATCAAATTGTAGGAATATTCCTACAATTTCATTCATTCATGAACTATCAACTTCTTTTAAAATGAACAGCTATTACTATATTGATTCGTCTTCATTTTTTTCTAACTGCAAAAAAAATGCAAATAGGACATAACTGCTTTAACTCTATATTACAAATCATAGGAATATTCCTACAATTTGGAAATTGCTCATTTGTAAAAAAAAAATAAGACACAACTGAGCTCAATTCAAATTCTTCACACATTTTCCGGATTGTAGGAATATTCCTACATTTTTGAGATTACGACCAATTTTGTTCATTCATATTTCAACATAGACCTTTCAGATTGTAGGAATATTCCTACATTTTTTTTGGAGATGGTATATTTTCAATAAATGAAAGATCTGACCAAATGCATATTTTCAATAAATGAAAGATCCAGACAAATCGTAGGAATATTCCTACATTTTGAAGAATATTTTTTTCATGGAATAAGGTTAAGTTTAATAATAATTCAACCCACATCTGTCAGATTGTAGGAATATTCCTACAATTTATTCTTCGTTCCATCATTGATTTTTTTTCAAACTGCAGAAAATGCAATGAGGGAATAATGTTTCTACTTATATTTTACAAAACGTAGGAATATTCCTACATTTTGGTAATTGCTCATTTTCCAAGGTTAAAAACATACGACCAAATTTGAGTTCAATCCACATACATTCCACATCATTTAGATTGTAGGAGGAGCGGCTGTAGTGTAGTGGATAACACTCCGGACTACCAATCCAGGGATCGCAAGATCGATCCCCCGCTTCTCCGGTCTTTTGGATGAGACTTTAAACCGAGGTCCCGTCTCCATATGACCTCGTTGTTGGTAGAACGTTAAACCCGAGTTCACTCACTTGGATTGTAGGAATATTCCTACATTCTTGAGATTACGCCCAATTTAGTTCAATCCAATTTCAACACAGATCTTTCAGATTGTAGGAATATTATACATTTGATCGAAGATTACATCTTTTGAATAAGTGAAAGATCAGGCCAAATCGTAGGAATATTCCTACAATTTAATTCGTGTTCCATCATTGGTCTCAAGGGAGGAAATGACAGTACAAAGTTACACTACAGGCAACATTAAAGCTTCCCAGTCGAGTGCACCGTTACCGCCACGTAAATGGAATGGTACCGCCCCAGCAATGCCCTTTGAATGACGCGGGAACGCCGTGGAACGCACCGATATTTCAGACCATTCCATTCCAATTACCATCGTTAAATGGAATGGTAACTTGTAAAAGCGGAGCGACAATTATTGGACGAATTTATTTATTTATTTTTCTGTCGTATTTTATATCCTATTCATCTATGTGTCATTAGTTTCAAGAGTTTGTCTTTTATCTATATTTTATTTTATCTTTTTTCAGCTTAATCGATTTTCTTCTATTTTTCTTCTGCTACTTTCTTGAAAACTTATATTTGTTGTTTGATATCTTTTCCATATAATTATTCATCAAGATATTTTATCTATGTCGGTTCAATTTGCAGGATGTGGCTGTTAAATCAGTTTTAGGGTATTACAGAATCCAGTCGATAATCGGATTTAATCACCTGACCCCTCGCGACAACATGCACCTTTTTGTTTTTCTATAAAGATCTTATTATGAAATTATTATTATTATTATTATTATTGTTATTGTTATTGTTGTTGTTGGTGGTGTTGTCGCTGATAAATCTTTTTCTCGTTTTTCAATTTACCAAACAAGCAAAATTATCATAAAAAATAATTATTTTTCTATCTTTATCAAACAGAGACAGTGCTCCATTATCATTATTATTATTATTATTATTATTATTATTATTATTATTTACATTAGCTTTTTCTTTTGTAAATTTACCAAAATGGGCATAATTATCATAGAAACTAATCAAGTTTTTTTTCTGTCTTTATGACAAGATACAATGCTTCACGATCCAGAGATCCAGAATAGTCCAGTCAGGCATTGCCCTACTCTCTCTCTCTCTCTCTCTCTCTATCTCTCTCTCTCATTGCATCATAATCTGTCAGAAAGTTGTCCTCGCCCCTTTTCCAGGGAAATGGCTATTCGAAAAAAGAGACGACGATGCAGTGGAATATTCCGATCTCAGAGAGCCACTACGCACCCCAACCCGCCCCATCGCTCCCAGTCATGAATTGCGATTTACGACATTTCAGTCATGTAAGATCATAGGGGGATGAAAATGACAGACCGTGTGCAGTTGGTCTCCGTTTACGGTTGGAAAATTTCCATCTCCAGCGGGTCTCGAACCCAGGATCACTAGATCAAAAGGCTAACGCCCAACCTACTCCCCGGAATTCAGTAATCTGAGTACTTAATTATATTGTGCAATATATAGCTTTAAGATACACATACGCACATACGCACGCTCGCAATTTGGAAAGTATATAACAACATTCTAACGCACACGCGTGTATGAAATAAATGACATATTTCTTTTAGGCTTACGAGTGGCAAGAATTTCAAATGAAGATAAAGTTTGGCACTTTTTTGTCGATCGTTACCCTTGCAGTCTCTTTCTGCCATATCAACGCCAATACAGATGCTGGTCGTATGGATGGATGGATGACTTGCGATTTTACGTCCTTTTCGACTGTATTTCAGTCATATCAGGACGATGGGAGGATGTTAATATAAGGCTGTGTGCGATGGAGCCCCGTTTACGAAGAGATTCTCACCTCAAGCGGGTATCGAAACCGCGACTGCTAGGTCAGCAGGCCAGCGCTTAACCTTCTGAGCTACCGGAGCTCCTGAGACTGGTTGTAGAATGCGGAGTCCTCATATGCCTCAGGCGGTTTTAACATTGTGCAGAACCTCTGATCTGCCGTGAGAAGAACGCATGTTAGGCAACACGCCCTGACCAGTCTATACAAAGGTACAGATCGGCTCAGATGTGAGATCCAGATCAGACTGTGCCTGAATGACCAGCCTGGGTGAGTAGGCGAGTTTTTTTTTTTCTTAAAAACAAAAAAAAATACACACGCACATAAAACATGTGATATAATTTTTAGAGAAAATGACCTAATATTTAGAGGAAGTGTTGGTCACCGGTAACCGTCTATTGAGTTGCATTTTTTGAAATTGAGGCCCCAGTTGGGGAAACTGCATTCCATTAGATACTGTGTACGCAATCCATTTGCCATAAAAGTGTGTGCGTTTAGGGGTGTGTGGAAGGAGGGGTCTTCAAGCAAGCTGCGCCCACGTGGGGGGGGGGGGGGATGGAAGGAGAGGTCTTCAGGGGTGGGAGGCCTGGGCGTAGCTGGCTTGATAATCATAGTTTATGGCATTTTCAGGGTCGTTGTGGCCCAGCATATTGGCAATTAGTTCTTTAACCAACAATATACAAAAATACAAAACTATGCTACGCATCCCGTTGCATTTGGTCTAGTTTTACACTGCAGAACCATTTAAGTGATCCAATTTTATAGAAATGTTTCGAAGGAGGCTCAAGGGACAAATCCATACCTCATAACATACACCCATGGTACATAGTCTTTCCATGTAGAGGTTTCCCGTAGCTTTTTATTCTTAAATCGTTTTTTTTTTTTTGCAACAAAGATGTATTACGCTAATTGGGTACATTTTTACGGGAAGATAACTACCATTTCTAACTCTAAGGAAAGAATTTGCTCCCTAAGGAAAAGGGAGCCTTCCTTCGGGAGTAAAAAAAGGTGAAAACAGGAAAACATGAAGCTGTACCCACAAAAACCTTAATTAATGCGTTTATACCTCACTTTGTCTACCACAAGCCATGAGGCTGCGTTTTTTTCAAAATTGTTAGTTTGTTATTAAGTCTTAGCATTGTTGACTGGGGTTCAAATCTTTGCATTCCTTCAGACGGTCTTCTTGGATGCTACAAAACCATTTAAATGGCCCGTGAAGGCTAAGATCACTTGAACAGGATGCCCGGGCAAGTTGCAAATTGCACATGACCTGATCAGACAGTGCGCACTAAGCTTGACATAAACAGTTTACCCTAACTGATTGACATTTTCTACAGCCGATTTCAGTAATGGCCAAAACGTATGCGCTGACCAGACTGCATGTGCAGATCAAATTTTACATGCGCTGAATGGACTGCGCATGGCTGGCTAGGCTGCATGCTATTTGTCGACAACCGAAGACTGCGCATGCGTTGACCGTACAGCGCATGCGCAGATTGGAAGGGGCATGCACTGACTAAGTTCTCCTGAAGAGACTACTCTTACGCTGGCCAGGACGCGTCAATCTCCAAGAAAAGAGTTATTGAACATTTCTACTGCCAATTTGTCATGGCCTGAATAGACTGTGCATGCGCTGATCAGACTGCATGTGCGAACCGAAATGCGCATGCGCTGAATGGACTGCGCATGCACCGGCCTGATTCATGTCGTTTATCGACTAAAGACAGCGCATGCGTTGACCGTCCTACGCATGCGCGGACAGCATGGTGCAAATTCATTTGTTTCTTCATTTTGTTCATTCAGACTTACTACAGTATTTCCTATAGATCTGCAACCCAGCAGGCACACAGCATTTAAGCGTGTAAACGTTGTATCCACGTTAGTTTAACCACATGAAGGTAAATCTGATACAAAAATAACAACGTTGGATAAAAGTTGTTTCAACATTAGATCTCACACATCACCTACCGACTCACGCACACCCCAAGCCTCTCAAAGTTGTTTCAACATTGGATCTCCCACTACACCTCCCCACTCACGCACCCTTCCACCCCCGCCCCGCCTCCCCCTCCTCCCCGCTTAGCCTATATCTCCATACACCTTAGGGACCTTGAGACCTTTTGGTTGTCCTAAGAAACCAACACAATAGGCAAGCCCATGGATACTCTTCTAATGCCAATAAAACTTAAATGTTCATAACTCCTCTTGTTGCCATGGCAGCATAGAATTTCATGTATCTGTGTATATGGGAACTTTCTGACACAGTATACTAACACTGGTAGGGGTGACTAGCTTAAAAATGTTGGGACACCAATTATCGATTTACGTAATTATTTCGAAATTCGGACTTTCGCCGATTTATCAAAACAGTGTGTAAACCCTTATCAGACTGCTCCTACAAAATTGGGTATGCGCTTTTGATTTATCACTTCTGTCAAGAAATTTAGGGTATTACGGTGCATTAATAATAAGCTGATCAGTTGGCGCAACTGCGCAGTGTGATCAGAATTTTCTCATGAAACTCAAATGCAGTTCTGACCCGAAGTAATTCTTCCGTTATTGCAAGGACCGTCAATGCATTAAATACCAAAACAAATTGGCTTCATTGTATGTAGCCCCTTTTTCCACCCACTTCCCGACCCCAACACACACACACACACACACACACACACACACACACACACACAAGCGGCCCCTTAACCCCGCCCCTCCCCTTCAGCAATAATGTTATGAATAGCTCTATTTCAACGCTGTCGTGTTGACTGTTGGCCGAGGGGGATAAAAGCTGTCCTCATGATTTACAGGTAACGGGTTCGATTCCCATGGACCTGGGTTTTTCTTACATAATCTCCATCTTACTTATTCTCTCCCACCGGCCCGAAAGTGAGCATGGCCGAGCTATTCATGCCTTCGAATTCGGATAACCGGGGGTCACACGTTCAAGTCCCGCTGGAGGCGAGATTCTGTTAGAATCTAAAGGACGCTTCTTCATAAGCACTCTGCCATCGTCTGGAAATGACTGAAAAACTGATTAAAAGGACGTTAAAACCGCCTGCGTAACACTAGAAAATCGTTATGAAATGCAGGGAATTGTGAGTTGTACAAGCCCAGACCGACCAGTGCATATGTGCTATCAGGGTTAGAGCTTTAGGATAGATACACAGGAGAACTTCAAAATTGAGCAGCCCAGATGTCAGTTTTATTTTGATCTTTTCTCCATTATGAATGGATGAGTGGATGGCTTGCCATTTTATGTTCTTTCACCCGTATTTTAGTCATACCAGGACGATGAGAGAGTGATTATGAAAGGCTGTGTGCAGTGGAACCCGATTTACGGCTGGAAAGATTTCCGCCACCAGCGGGGCTCGAACCCGGGACTGCTAGAGACTGCTAGAATATAAAAGAATAAAATAAATATTATAAATCTTTAGTTATACATGTATTTGTATTGTCATATTTGACAATACAAAAAAAAAAACATGACTGGAACCTAGGCCATATGTATGCACAAAACACAGCGAAAAAACAAGTTAGACTGGTCAAAAAGGAAGGGCCGGATCAGGGTCTACAATGCTTGTCAGTCACCTAGCATATATTTCCGGAAAATCTTTAATTTGCACGATTTTTTAGGCGAGGCACGGTATCGGACAGGGTAAGCGTCGACCTGGTGATCTACCGGTCCCGGGCTCGAATCTGGCTGGACGCGGGATTCTGACCGACCGTACATGGAATCCATTGCATACATTTTTTTTATAATAAGCCTCACGTAGTTCCGATATGACTGGAATACTGTTACAAAAAAAATGTCAGATTTAGGGTAAATATGTCCTAGTGTTTACAGTATGTTTTGACACTAGATAATCAAGTGAATTTGACAGAAATGAGCCGCGCCACGCGAAAGCCAACACAGTGGCATGTGCGCTCACCGAAGACTCCGATTAGCCTGGGCATCCGTCCAGTCTGATCATAGCCTTCGCTGTCGGCATTGAGGTAGCTTAGACCCATAGCTGCCCTTGAATAAGCACACGCGACGTCTCTGAGCAGACTGAGCGGACATCCAGGCTGATCTGGGTCCTCCTTGGGTGAACATGCCACTTTGTTTGTTTTCTCGTGTCAAGCTCACTGGCCGCTTTGTATATTATTGTCTTTTATTCAATGGAGCACCATTTGGGGAACAGTCTGTTATTCAGTGGGGCTCTATTTGGGGAACTGTGTGGTTATGCGCAGGTTACAGTGGGAGCCTTGATTGTATGGTTGGTTGGTTCGGGTTGGTTGATTGGTTTGGGTGTAATGGCCCTTTGAGACAAGATTTCGGTCTATATCGGACCGTCTCCCAGAGAGAGGGAGAAAGAAAAGAGAAATGATAGACGAGAAAAAAAATGTCTAAACAACCCCCTGCCCGCACCTACTGAAAGGACAGTGGCCCTTGCCCTACTTTTATCCAAATAAGTAGGACGCTCCGGTATTAGAAGTTATAAACAGCGCCATCGCCTCATCTACCACCCCCGGAAAAATGGATAGGAAGGACGTCGATATAGTGGAGTGTCCGGACCTCATAGAGCCACTTTTCCCCCATATCCCCCCCCCCCCCCCACCACTGCACAGCTATATAACCTAGCTAGAGTCTCGGCATTGTTTATATAGAAACTAGGGGAAGAAACTCTGTCACTCTTCCATCTCTAAAATGGAGCAAACTGCTGAAGAAGTCCCCATAGGAGAGCTGGGAGAGAGGGGAGGCGGAGAGGGCAAAGTTTGAAAATGTTTTACCTCTTTTCTCTGACCCAGTCTATAAAAATAAAATCTGCTCCTCCTATTATAGAGTAGACTAGCTGTATGAGCCTAATGAAAAATAACCTGGATTTTTTGCCTTGGGTCTGGGCTAATGTGTAGAACAGTGATACACGGGCTCAATTAACAGTCCTCTTGGTAAAAACTATTTGTATAAGCACGGCTCTATTCGAATAGCATGCGAATGTATCATGCTACCTGAGCAAAGAGCACAGATTTAGATCATCAATTATCGGTCCGTCCAGTCGGTCTGCGTTTTTTTTTTTTTGGAAGATTCCGATCAGGAAGGGCATGTGCCAACGTTGTTGTTCATTTATTTATTTTATTTTTGTTCACACGCATAAAGCACTATTTACGTGAATTATAAAATCTTGATTTGAGCCGCGACACGAGAAAACCAACAATGTGGTTGTTCGCCCAGCGCAGGCTCAGATCCGCCCAGGCTGATCAGACTCTTCGCTAAGCGCTTAAAGGGTAGCTAAGGTACTAGGCTACCTTCATGCGGACAGCGAAGACTGATCAGACTGGGCCGATGCCCAGGCTGATCTGAGTCTGCGCTGGGTGCACAACCACATTGTTGGTTTTCTCGTGTCGCGGCTCATTTCCTGATCACCTTGTGGACTCACTGCTCGCCTTTCACGCGTTGTGGATTCGACTCCTTATGGGCGCACATGTCCGATCAGGTTCTTCAGTCCAGCAGATCCCTCGCTGAACAAGCACGACTGAACAAACATTATCAGTTGAAAAAGATCAGTTAGTCAAGAGGAAATGTTCGATTTGCCTCCCTTTCTTTGCACAAAAGAACAGTGAAGGCTGATTAGCATTCGAGTTTTAGCAGTCCTCTTTACGCACGTCGGTAACAGTCGCTATTATAAAATATCATCTCGCAACAGCATTACATTTTAAATGCCAACCGCTTATGAAAAGGAAAAGTTGTGTTTTGGATTTTTCTATAGATTAAAAAAATGTGACTTCATTTGTCAGAAATGGTGTAAAACATTTCGATTATCACAGACTTGTTTACTAAATAACAAAATGAGGGTTTGACAATTTAATGAGCGCCAATATTTTTCGAACACATAAAGTTCTGAGATTTTTTTTTATTCAGTAAGAATATAATAATAATAATAATAATAATAATAATAATAATAGATGTAAATTATAATAATAACTATAATAATAATTATGATAATAATAGAAGAAAAGAAAACAAGAAGAAGAAGAAGAAAAAATGATGGAGATATAATACTACTACTACTACTACTACTACTAATAATAATAACAATGGTTCGAAAATGACAACAAATTTATGTTTGAATAATTGTATAAATATCGTAAAATTTATATTTATCCACTCACAATTATTCCGTACACACATAATTGATAACACTGCCATGTTTGCGAGATCCGGCAAATCCGTTGTTTATTGGATAAAACGGATTGCCGAAAACAGATGGCCACCTGTTACGTAATCTCGGAAGTCTGGTGCGATTGATCACGACGCGGAAGCAGTAGTCATAGCTACCAGAATATTCATAATGGCGAAGTGATATTTGTCGATTGTTTTCAATGGATTTTAATGGGGGTAAGGAAGAAAAAAATAATAATAAAAAACAACAAATAATTGAATAAATAAATTTAAATAAAAACGAAAAAGCTATAAACCTAATATTAACGCAGATCATGTTAACTCCAGATTCAGATTTTCCATTCTATGAAAGAAATATTTAATATTATGATGAGAATATGGGCTGAAAACGAAAGTATTCAGTTTTACGAGCCTATGGCGTTGATTCAGGCGAGAAAGTATGCCCGAAATGTTGAGGCGCCTGAAACAATTTGATTCTGATAAACTCGAAAAGTCAAGCGTTGTGTAATAAAACGCCGAGCAGAGCAGATTCAGAGTAGCAGGGCCAAAAGAGTACGGAAGTTGGGACATCTTTTATCTATTAGTATCGAAGCAGTGTGCTGTAAAATTTTCTATCCGGGTTGCCAATAAAATAAAATTATAAATAAAATGAAATACTGAAATGAAAACGATGGGATACTAAGCAAATTGTGCAGACCCCGCTGACATAAAGTTTTATGGGTTCTTTGTGTAATAGTTTATGGCTGCTGTAGGTTCTATTTCTATTTTATTTATTTATTTGTTTATTTATTTATTTAACTTTAACCTTAACTTTCAGGTCGGAAGTGTCACTCTAGCAAAATCCGATCATATTAAGAATTACAAATTTGGCGTAATCCTACGAACAATGCGAAAGAAAAAAAATGTTTTTGTAAGCGTTTATTTTCACATGAAATTTACGACCCTTAAATGAAGGTGGTGTGATTTTGAAACTGGGCCCAGAAAAGTGACTTGAATGTCTGTTTATTCGCGCGGTGTGAACGATGTATTTTAAGCTCGCTTGTGTTTAAATCACTCGATTGGTCGCATCGTCAAAATATTGTGCATGCAAAATGCGCATGCTATACCAATCTGCGCATGCTGTTTAGTGTTATAAAATGTGCCGTTTTCATAATGCCCCAAAGACATTAATCTGCTTGTCTTTTTTTTCGAGTTTTCATACTTCCAATGACCGTAAATGATTCCAAGCCGGTCAGGAATGGCTTTAAGACTTACGATTCGACGTCCTTTTCACTTAGGATTTTATGTCCTTTTGAACAGTATTTTAGTCATTTAAAGGCAATGTAAAGCTGTGTGCAGCGGAATTCCGTTTACGGTTGGAAATATTTCCGCCGTATGGAATCGAACCAAGAACCGCCAGATCAGCAGGCCAGCGCTTAACCTACTAATATAATATACGACGTTAAATAAAGCTTCTCTTTTTATTGTAAATGTCCTAAATATTGGGTCACATACAATTATAGCTGTAACTTTCCTAAATATTAACAGTTTAATTTTTCCATTGCAGTTATGCGGCTAAAACTACAGATGAAATGAAAACATAGTATGCATATATGTATGCCATGATCAAACTGCTCATTCAGGCTGAAGGAGCAGTCTTATCTTGGCCTACACTTTTTGCTCAGACATAGCTGTCCAAATATTTAGGATTTTATGGTACTTAACATACTGTGTACTTTTTATTCATAAATGCGTCGGTGTTGGTTGTATCATGCCTGGTGATGACTGGATTTGTACACAAATCATTTTACGGCACCCTTTGTGTAATGTTACGATAAATATTAATTTGTTTTAAAGATTGTCTCCCTCGTTTATTTCATGTTTTCAGAAACAAATATTTTAACAACATTTCGTTAGACAATATGTAATAGTCTCAGAATTAACCGTACAAGTTTTGAGAAAATGCATGATTATTCGATAAATGTTGAATGAAAAATAATCTTCAAATTAAAATGCAAATTACCTATTTCCCCACGGCCTGTAAGAATATCGATTTTGACCACGTGTGTCATGTGATCAGGTAGAGGTATTTTTACATATTCGTGCACGTGATTGTGACGTATGAATAAATTATTTTTGTCCGCGATTGTATAAAAGTTTAGCTTACTTTTTGTTTAAAGTCACTTTTATCAAATATTATTATCTAAACTCTAATTCAAATGTGTAGTTAGACCATGTCGGAGGTATTGCATGAATTATTTCATCAAATCATTTTTGTTATTATTATAAAGGGAGTAAATCTTTAAAGATATTTGGGCCGTGCATCGGAAAATGTGCTTTACACTAAATGCGAACAGCGTAACCCGGATCAGCCTACACATCTGCACAGTCACATTAACGTGGTTTCTGTCCGCATCAATAATCTATCATGGGAATCTAGAAATAAAACCGAGAACGAGGTTGCGGGGTGCGCAGGCTGAAGTGGGTCTTTGCTTTTCGTACACGCGATAAGGCGCCATTTCTCACAGCAATTCAATTTTTTGGCGGGAAATGTGCACATGCGCCAAACTACGTAGGCATTTTTTTCTTTTAATTTTTGGTAAAGATGCATGAACGTAAGATGAGAAACCAGGGTTGCAAAAGAATATAAACTGCCAGAACGAAAAATTCTTCTTTGTCGTATCTTGTCTGTGTGAACGCATGCGCAAATGCTCTGAGAGCACCGACCAGCTGTATGCACGGTCTCTGCATTCAAAGTTCGCACTTCCACTGGCACATTTGGCCCGAGTCCTTGATTTGACCATACACAGTTTCAGCTTCGAGTTTCTGCGACAGCAATCGTATAAATAAACAGACATCGGTCCGTGTTAAAATGCGGCGTCTCAAAGACATTAGAACATGTCGGATTAGCAAATGATATACACTTTTGCGAACACTGAACAATCTTGCAAATCTCCAGAATTCACAGATAGTTTTCAACGCATAGACTTCCCAGATCGTTTATGTCAAAAGAGAATCACTGATCAGCCTGTGCCGACATACAAGCTTTTCTTGTCATGCCGTAAGATACCTTTGATCTATTTGGGCAAATTATTTAAAATTACACTTGCGTATATATTTGTATTAATTTAGATTTTTAACTGCGCATGCCCAGGATAGCCTGCGCACATGCGCAGTGTGTATGGGACATTTTTGCACTGACCAGCCTGTGCCGACACACAGGCTTACCATGTCATGCCGTAAGATACTCCGATCTATTAGGGCAAATTACGTTAAGGCAAATTTCATCGAGAATTTTCTAGTAACTTTTCTTTTTTCTTATTAAATTACCTTGTTATTATTAACCATGATATCGGTTTTAAATATATTCTAACAACTGCGCATGCCCCGGATTGCTTGCGCACATGCGCATTGTGGTTGGGGCATTCACAGCCCGGCCAGCGCATGCGTAGGTTGCATCCGAACGGGCTGGTGAAGGACAAACATACGCCTGGAATGATGGCGAAATACATGGAGACAATAAAAAGGGGCATGATGACTGTGGTCATGTTCCCAAAGAGATATCGTTGCTGGTAAATACTTTATCAGAAGCTGAGAGGCGGCTAAGAGGTGCCATGCCATTATATACTTTCAAGTTAAATGGAAAAGACGTAAAAGCAGACTGGATAAAAAAACGTTTCTAAATGCGGCAGACGGTTCTGCTACATACCAAACAGCCCTTTTTTCAGGGCAACCTCACACTTTTGAAAGAAAATCTTTATGTTATGCATGTTGGGTGCAAGACATTTTTCCCCTGATCTGTCGTGAGTGGCACACGACTGCATCTGTCGTTCTATTGAACATGTAACGGTCTGCTGATTATTAAATAAACGGTCAGATTTAATTAGGCCACATTAGACTGACATGATTTTCTTTCATTTTGGGATTACACCTGCTGTGAAGATAGGTATAGTCCGTTTGCTCCCAAATGCAAACGGCATCCTTAATATTTTCTCAAAATTGGTGAGAGGTAGAAGATTTTCGAATTGCTCATTCTTAATTGTCATCCTATACATAACAAAATCATAATTTTGCAGAAATGTGAGGTTTTGCATAAAAAAGTTTCTATACAAAAATAGGACCTAAAATATGTCATTTTCACCTCTTAATTACAAGGGAGTAAAAGTTGGCTGTTGGAATTCCCGTTTAGTTTTACGTGTTAGAGCATGTGACTAATTTATGCTATCCCTGGAACAAAATTTGCATAATTAATTGAAATTTTATTCTGAATCCATTTGTTTCATCTTTTTGTTTCACCCATATGTTATCAAATTTTAAAACATATAATTTTTACTCGCAAAATAATATAATAGTTCAATTTTTATTTACAACATAGTACCACCTGACCACAGATACCATGCGTTACGCGTGCCGACAGGTGATTACATTTTACTATTTCATTCATATACGCCCACACCTGTAGTAAACAACGAGTTTACGCTATTGCCTATCAACAATATTTTGGCTGTTCTAACAAGCATACGACGCCCTTTAGTGAAAATGCTCAGTTTTTGCATTAAGGTCAATGGAAAATATTTTAGAAAAGCATCCAAAAATTTAGACTTTCCGTATTCAGTTATGTATAGTTATAGGAATCATTAGGACATGAGAACATTTGATGGAACTTTCATCGTTTTCGAGAAAATAAGCAAAACCCCGTTTGCACTTGGGAGCAAACGGACTATATTTGTTAACAAGGTTCCTACTGTGACCTGCCGGTAGATATGCATATGATTTATTCTCGTATAGTGCATTGTGACATAACCTGTTCCTGCTGAGTCCTAAATACCACGGTAATGCACAAACTCTAAAATTTCGAGCACTGACAAATGCGAAATCGTAATTTCTAAAATTTCGGACAGCAAATGAAATAATTATTTTTTTCTGTGCGAAATTTTAGAAGAACTACCGTACCAAGCTTCTGCCCTTTTACCTTGATCTCCCTCTGGATGCCATCTGCGCTGTTCGTCATCAGTTTGGTCTTCTCAGCACTGATCTCCATCTTATACCTTGTGCAGGTTTGGTCGAGACTTTCAACTAGAGCTTCTAGTTCCTGCTCTTCCTCAGCTAGAGCGTCTATGTCATCGGCAAACCGCAGATTGGTAATGTTTCTGCCGCCTATGCTAACATTTCCTTCATGTTCTTCCAGAGCATCAGACATGATCCGTTCGAGAAAAATGTTGAAGAGGGTGGGTGACAGAAGACATCCTTGTCTTACTCCATCTATTGTTCTGAACCATTCTCCTGTGCTGCCATTTATCAGGACTGCACTTGTAGCCTTGTCGTATAGCTGCTCAATGGTGCGAACTAGATTTGCACTGATATTGTACTTCCGCATGGTGGCCCATAAGGCTGCATGCCATGCCCTGTCATTTTTTTTAAATAAATGAAGACATGGTACAGATTCTGCTGATGTTGGAGATACTTTTCACACATGATTCTAAGGTTGAAGATTTGTTCTGTGGTGCTCCTTCCTGCTCGGAACCTTGCCTGTTCCTCAACGATTATCTCCTCGGCTTGTGGTTTAAGCCTGTTCAAGATGACTTTCAGCATGACTTTGCTTGAATGACTGATGAGGCTGATGGTTCTGTAGTTCTGGCAGAGCTGTAGGTTGCCTTTTTTAGGGAGCGTAATAATCAGCGACTGAGTCAGTGGGGTAGGCCATTCTCCTGTTCTCCAGATCCTGTTACAAATATCTGTTAGAACATCAATCATGGTCTCCCCGCCAGCTTGAACAAGTTCTGCTGGTATATTATCAGCTCTAGCAGATTTCCCCTTCTTTAGTGCTGCTACTGCAATCTCAACTTCCTCACGAAGGATCGGTTTTTTATCTTCTTCTGGGGGCTGGCTGCAGTCGAGAAGCGCATTGTCACCGTAAGTCTCATGGTTGTATAGTTCTGAGCAATATTCTGTCCATCTGCTGAGAATCTCTTGTTCCTCTGTAAGGCATTTCCCAGATTTGTCCTGGATAGTTCTGGATGTCCTGGATGGTTGTGGATTTGCACATTGTAAGTAAAATTTGCATATAAGCAACCTTACTCAGAGACGCAAATGTGTCCATGTGTACGGGGCTTATGTTAATTTGAAACTTATCTTTGCTTTTATAAATTTTATTTCCCTAGTTTCCCATTAGACCTCAAATCCAGCGATACTGAACCTGGGTATACTGTTTTCTCGTGTCCGTCAGTTCGCTTTCTCAATTAAAACACAACGCGAAGCAAAAAAAAAAAAAAAAAAAAAAAAACTTTAAATCTGGTCGGAACGCACCCCTGGTTCGACCCAGCCTGGTCTACTACAAAATATACCCTACCATTTAATTTTCCCACAATCAAGAAGATGTGGCTTGAATTTGTATTTGATCCAACTGGGTTGTTACTTTCATTCCTTGCAAAAGAGGAATTTTTCCTAATGTAAAAATATTCCTACAATTTGTTTTATATGGTTGGAAACAACTCGCAAAATAAAATGATGATATAATGAGAAGATAAATTGTAGGAATATTCCTACAATCTGAGAGATGCGGCTTGAGGTGCAATTAAGCTAAATCTGGTTGTTACTTTCTTGTAAACGAGCAATTTCCAAAATGTAGGAATATTCCTACAATCCAGAAGATGTGGCTTGAGTTTTGATTTAATCAAACCAAAATCTTACTTTCATTCCTCACAAATGAGAAATTTCAAAGATGGTTTGAATTGCGATGTAACTTACCTTCATTCCTTGAAAATGGGTCATCTTCAAATAGGAATATTCTTACGATTCGTAAAATAAAGATAAAGCAATCATTTTCCCTTTGTATTTTTCTGCAGTTTTAAAAATGATGGTGGAACAAACAGTAAATTGTAGGAATATTCCTACAATCTGAGAGATGTGGTTTGAACTATGATTAATCTAACCTTTCTGTCTTGAAAATGGATATTCTTCAGAATGTAGGAATATTTCTACAAATTGTAAAATATAGATTATAATTCCCTTCCATTTAAGCGATTATAGAGTGTAAATAAAAAATGTTGGAATATTCCTATAATTTCAGATTTTTTTATTTATCAAAAATTTGCCATCATCCAAATTGTAGGAATATTCCTACAATCTGAAAGTTCTGCGTTGAAATAGGGTTGAACAAAATTGGTTGTAATCTCTAGAATATAGCAATATCCCTACAATCTGCAACATGTTGGGTGAATTCGGATTGAACCCAGTTTTGTTTTATATGTCAAAAAGAAGCCATTTCCAAATTGTAGGAATATTCCTACGATTTGTAAAATATAGATAAGGTAATCATTTCCTCTTTGCATTTTTCTGCAGTTACAAAAATGATGATGGAACTAAGGGGAAATTGTAGGAATATTCCTACAATCTGAAAGATCTGTGTTGAAATTGGACTGAATTCAGTTCTTCAACATATAGGAATTGCTGTTCATTTTAAAAGAAGTTGATGGTTCATGAATGAATCAAATCGTAGGAATATTCCTACAATTTGATGATATCAGTTGAGCCATAGCAAAACCATGGCTGGTGAAGTGTGATTTTGACCACCACAAAACAAGGCTTCTAGGTAACCATTTTCAATGATACTCAATTTTGCACTTGCTATTTCACACTTTTTACAGTCTAAAAACCTACATTTTCAGTGCATAAAAGGACATCTCGTGGAGATGTCCTTTTTATTTTGGATTCACTTATAGTTAACCAGGCAAGATATCGGTACGAACTAAAACGCTAGTGGAACCAGAATACCAGGAGAAAAAGACCCGGCGATCTGTAAGTAGAACTCGGCATTCTTTTGTGCCTCGAGATGGGCTTACACCGTGAGGGCTCGTTGAAAAAAATCTCGCTAGCATAGGCTTTCCTTTTATGGGCATGGCATGTCCTCAAGGAGCAGTCTGAGCAGGACTTCACGGTTTACCAGCAAAGTAATTCTATAAAAAATCGTTTAAATTATAGTAATGATAATATGTAAGGTAAAAGTCCATTCCGTTGTTTTCGTTCATTCTTTTCAGGTAAGTGGCTGTAAAAAGCAGAAAATATATCGACCGCTAAATGATTGTTTGGAAAAATAATGTGGAAAGTCAGTGATATTGTAACAATATTTAAACCATCAGATATTCATCAATTTACGTCTAGGTATACTTCAACCACCTGCAAAGCATTTGGCGTTAGGAAAATTCTGCGAAACTTTTTTTAGCTCACCAGAGCCGAAGGCTCCGGGGGAGCTTATAGGATAGGCAGTTGTCCGTCGTCGTCGGCGTCTGTCGTATGTCGTACGTCGTCGTCGTCGTCCGTCAACACTTTCAAACGACATCTCCTCTGAAGCCACTGGGCTGATTGGGCCCAAATTTCATCTATAGCATTCTTGGGCTGGGGGATTGAAAGTTTGTGTTTTTTATGAAAATCTGCATGTTAGTTTGGTTGCTATGGCAACTTAGAGTTCCCATAGACTTATAATGGGGAAAATTGAGAAATGGTATTTACTGGCAAGCCATTGCAGATATGTTGACAAATCTTTTATAGAAATGTTACGTGAGAAGTCTTCTATCAGCTATATGTTTTTTGGCCCACTGCTCCTTTTATTGGTTGCCATGGAAACCAAAATGCAAAATAATGGGGAAAAATTCTTAAAATTGATCTCCTCTGAAGCCACTGGGGCCGATAAGGCTCAGATCTCATCTGTAGTATCCTTAGGCTGGGGGATTGAAAGTTTATGTTTTTTATGAAAATAGGCTCTTTAGTTTGGTTGCTATGGCAACTTATAGTTGCATTGACTTATAATGGAGAAAATTGTAAAATGGCATTTACTGCCAAGCCATTGCAGATATGTTGACAAAACGTTTATAGAAATGTCCCTTGAGAAGTCTTCTATCAGCTTTATGTTTTTTTGGCCAACTGCTCCTTTTATTCGTTGCCATGGAAACCAAAGTGCAAAAAAATGGGAACAAAATACTTAAAAAATTATCTCTGCTGAAGCCACTGGACTGATAAGGCCCAGATTTCATTTGTAGTATCCTCAGGCTGGGGGATTGATAGTTTGTGTTTTTTTATGAAAATCTGCTCTTTAGTATGGTTGCTATGGCAACTTATAGTTGCATTGACTTATAATGGGGAAAACTGAAAAATGGCATTTACTGCCAAGCCATTGCAGATATGTTGACAAAACTTTTATAGAAATGTTCCTTGAGAAATCTGCTATCAGCTGTATTTTTTTTTTGCCCACTGCTTTTTTTATTGGTTGCCATGGATACCAAAATGAAAAAAAAGGAAAAAAACACTTGGCCAATGGCATTTACTGCCAAGCCATTGAAGATATGTTGACAAAACTGTATTTGAAATGTTCCTTGAGAAGTCTGCTTCTAGCTATGTTTTTTTGTTGTTGAAAATATGTGTTTACGTTTACTTTGTATAAGCATTTACTGCAATCAAAATATGGAAAATAGTTACATATTTTGTTATCAACTCAACAGACTGTCAGACTGAGACTGTGTAGTTGTATACTTTGTATTAGCCTGTACAAATGTGACTGTAATTTTGAGCCTCTACAAATGTGGTAGCAATTTTGAGCTAGAGATCTGGTGAGCTTTGTGGCCCGTGGGCCTCTTGTTTCAAAACGTATGACAGATGGATATGTTGGTTATCGCCATTGTTTTTAAACAAGAGGGCCATGATGGCCCTGGATCGCTCACCTGAGTATCCTGCGAACTTAACCTCAGAAACATCCATACGTCCAACAGACAGAGTTTCACAAAGATTCAATGGAAAATGAACCCTTTATTGTGCACCCTAGGGTTTTATAAGATTTAACGTAATGACCTTGTTTTTGACCCCACATGACCCAGTTTCAAACCTGGTCTAGATTTCTTGGATATAAACATTCTGCAAAGTTTCATGAATATCGGATCAAAACTGTGCCCTCTAGAGCTAAACAATGTTTTTGTAAGGTTTGACCTAGTTTTTGACCAGACATGACCAAGTTGCACCCTTGGTCCAGATTTGTAGGAGATAAACATTTTGACAAAGTCTCATGAGGATTAGAACAAAACTGTGTCCTCTAAAGCGTGCACATGGATTTTCTAAGAACTGACCTAGTGACCTAGTTTTTGACCTGACATGGCCCAGTTTCAAATCAGGTCTAGATTTCATTATAATAAACATTCTGACAAAGTTTCATGTAGATTATATCATTACTGTGCCAGTGTCTATTCTAGAGAGGGGGATGGGGGGATTCACCCACATTTCTGACAATTCCCCCCTAATTCTTAGCAGAAGGGGGGGGGGGAATTATTTTCTTTATTTTATTCATAAAACTAGATTTAAATGATATCTAAAAGCATTGTGTGTACTCATTGATACTACATTATAGCTAAAATACTAGGTACAACTGTTTTTATGTAGTTTAAAGCCAATTTTAGAGTTACAAGTGTGTGTGATACCTTTTCTCTATCGAAAAATCCACCCTATTTTTTCCATCCTAGAATAGACACTGCTGTGCCCTCAAGAGTGTACACAATGTTTTTCTAAGATTTGACCTAGTGACCTAGTTTTTGACCCAACATGACCCAGTATCAAAGTTGGTCTAGATTTCATTAAGATAAACATTCTGACCAAGTTTTATGTAACTGTGCCCTCTGAGTCATTCTAAGATTTATTTCTATTTTTAGCTCTGGCGGCCATTTTGTACAGCGGAGTGGAACCGTTTCAGCAATTTTTGTTTAGAACCAAGAGTCTAACACTTCTGTGAAATTATTTTGAAATCGAGCCATTGGCTTCATAGGAGATGTCGTTTAAAGGTTTTCCTATATTTAGCTCTGGTGGCCATTTTGTTCAGCAGAGCTGAACCATTACAGCAATTTTGGTAGAGGGAAGGAACATTTCTGTGAAATTATTTCAAAATCTTCCCAGCAGTTTTGGAGGCGAACTCGTTTAATGGTTTTTCTATTTTTAGGTCTGGCGGCCATATTGTTCAGCGGAGTTGAGCCGGTGGAGCAATTTTGGTAGCAGGACTCCGAGAGAACATTTCTGTGAGATTACTTCAAAATCTGCCCAGCAGTTTTGGAGGCGAAGTCGTTAAAAGGTTTTTATTTTTAGCTCTGGCGGCCATTTTGTTCAGCGGAGCAGAACCGTTTGAGCGATTTTGGTAGAGGGTCTCCTAAGAAACATTTCTGTGAAATTATTTCAAAATCTGCCCAGTAGTTTTGGAATAGAAATCGTTTAAAGGTTTTTCTAGCTTTAGCTCTGGTGGCCATTTTGTTCAGCGGAGCGGAACCGTTTAAGCCGTTTTGGTTAAGGGCTTCCTAAGGAACATTTCTGTGAAATTATTTCAAAATTTGCCCAGCAATTTTGGAGGCGAAGTCGTTTAAAGGTTTTTTTTCTATTTTTAGCTCTGGCGGCCATATACGTCAGCGGAGTGGAACCGTTTGGGCAATTTTTGTTAAGGGCCTCTTAAGGAACATTTCTGTGAAATATATTCAAAATCTGCCCAGCAGTTTTGGAGGCGAAGTCGTTTAAAGGTTTTTCTATTTTTAGCTCTGGCGGCCATTTTGTTTAGCGGAGCGGACTCGTTTTAGCAAATTTGGTAGAGGGTCTCCTTAGAAACATTTCTGTGAAATTACTTCAAAATCTGCCCAGCAGTTTTGGAGAATTCGTTTCAAGGTTTTTTCTATCTTTAGCTCTGGCGGCCATTTTGTTCAGCGGAGCGGAACAGTTTGGGCAATTTTGATAAAGGCCTCCAAAGGAACATTTCTGTGAAATTATTTCAAAATCTGCCCCGCAGTTTTCGAGGAGAAGTCGTTTAAAGGTTTTTTTTCTATTTTAAGCTCTGGCGGCCATATTGTTAAGCGGAGCGGAACCGTTTGAGCAATTTTGGTTCGGGGCCTCTTAAGGAACATTGCTGTGAAATTATTTTACAATCTGCCCAGCAGTTTTGGAGGCGAAGTCGTTTCAAGGTTTTTCTATTTTTTTAGCTCTGGCGGCCATATTGTTCAGCGGAGCAGAACCGTTTGAGCAATTTTGGTAAAGAATCCCAAAAGGAACATTTCTGTGAAATAATTTCAAAATCCGTCAAGCAGTTTTGGAGAAGAAGTCGTTTAAAGCAAATGTTGACGACGGACGGACGACGGACAAAGACCGATCACAATACCTCACCTTGGGCACTTCGCTCTGACGGCAATATTTTCAGCGGAGCGGACTCGTTTTTAGCAATTTTGGTAGAGGGTCTCCAAAGAAACATATCTGTGAAATTATTTCAAAATCTGCCCAGTAGTTTTGGAGGAGAAGTCGTTTAAAGGTTTTTCTATTTTTAGCTCTGGCGGCCATATTGTTCAGCGGAGCGGAACCGTTTGAGCAATTTTGGTAGAGGGTCTTCTAAGGAACATTTCTATGAAATTATTTCAAAATCTGCACAGAAGTTTTGGAGGCGAAGTCGTTTAAAGGTTTTTCTATTTTTAGCTCTGGCGGCCATTTTGTTCAGCGGAGCGGACTTGTTTTAGCAAATTTTGGTAAAGGGTCTCCTAAGAAACATTTCTGTGAAATTACTTCAAAATCTGCCCAGCAGTTTTGGAGAAGAATTAGTTTCAAGGTTTTTCTATTTTTAGCTCTGGCGGCCATTTTGTTCAGCGGAGCGGAACCGTTTGAGCAATTTTGATAAAGGGCCTCCTAAGGAACATTTCTGTGAAATTATTTCAAAATCTGCCCCGCAGTTTTGGAGAAGTTGTTTAAAGGTTTTTAGCTCACCTGGCCCGAAGGGCCATAGTGAGCTATTGTCATACCAATGCGTGCGTCGTGCGTCGTCACGGAATGTGTCCGTCAACACCTAAACACAAATATTCAAACATCTTCTTCTGTAAAACTACTGGTCCCATGGTTCTCAGATTTCACATGGAGCATGACCTGACTCCAGGGTCTCAGAATTGTAAAATTGGGTCAGGTTGAAAATCCAAGATGGCCGCCGTTACTAAAAATAGCAAAAACAACAAAATAAACTTCTTCTCCAGAACCACTGGGTATATTTGTCTGAATTTTGGCATGGAACATCAATGAAACCTTGGTATTGAAAATTGTAAAAATGAAAAAAATCTGTAGCGGAGTTTTGTCACAGTGACCTACTTTCTGTTTACGAGTGTAATTTTGCTCAAATGCCAATGTCAAACAACGACATATTCAAACGACTTCAAACAACTTCTTCTTTAAAACCACTGCACCCATGGGTTTCAAATTTCACATGGAGCATGACCAGACTGCAGGGATTCAAAATTGTAAAATTGGGTCAAGTCAAGAATCCATGATGGCCGCCGTTACTAAAAATAGCAAAAACAATAAAATCAACTTCTTCTCCAGAACCATTTGGTATATTTGGCCGAAAGTTTGCGTGAAACATTAATGGGACCTTGGCATTAAAAATTGTAAAAATGAAAAAAATCTATAGCGGAATTAGGTCACAGTGACCTACTTAGCGTTTACAAGACCGATTTTGCTCAAATGTCAGTAACTCAAGAAAACGCAATCGATTGTGGTCAGATTTGGTCAGCAATGGTCCTTAAAAGGAATTATTTCAATTTTGTGCCAGTTGACTATCCAAGAAGGCCACCATGGGGACCGTTACTAAAAATAGCACAAAGATAAAATTGACAATTACTCAAGAACCCTTGAATGGAATTCGACCAATTTTGTGTCAGAAAGTTCCTTGCATGAAGCCATTTCGATTAATTACAATTTGGCTTTCCAAGATGGCCGACATCTGCCGTTACTAAAAATAGCACAATCATAAAAATGACAATTACTCAAGAACCCTTGAATGGAATTTGACCAATTTTGTGTCAGAATGTTCCTTGCATGAAGCCGTTTCGATTAATTGCAATTTGGCTTCCAAGATGGCCGACATCTGCCGTTACTAAAAATAGCACAAACATAAAATGACAATTACTCAAGAACCCTTGAATGGAATTGGACTAATTTTGTGTCAGAATGATCCTTACATGAAGCCATTTCGATTAATTGCAATTTGGCATTCCAAGATGGCCACCACCTGCCGTTACTAAAATAGCACAAAACATGAAAATGACAATATCTCAGTAACCGCTGAATAGATTTTGACGAAATTTGTAACAAAATGATTTTTGCATTGAGATGTTTCAAAAGTAACTAAATATAGACAAGTCATAATGGCCTTTGTTACTAAAAATAGAAAAATGTGAAAATAAGAAAATCTCAGTGGAATTGGACTAATTTTCTGTCAGAATGATCATTTCAATAAGCTTTTTCGATTTTCTGCATTTTGGCATTCCAAGATGGCCGCCATCTGCCGTTACTAAAAATAGCACAAAACATGAAAATGACATCTCATTAACCGCTGGAGAGATTGAGACGAAATTTGTGGCAAAATGATTCTTGCTTTGATGTCTTACACAAATTAACAAATATTGACCCGTCAAGTTGGCCTCTGTTACTTAAAATAGCAAAATTTGAAAATTAGAAAATTACAATGGAACTTGACCAATTTTGTGTCAAAATGGTCCTTGCATGAAAGCTTTTCAATTTTTTGCATTTTGGCATTCTAAGATGGCCGCCATCTGCCGTTACTAAAAATAGCACAAAACATGAAACTGACAATATCTCAGTAACCCCTGAATGGATTTTGATGAAATTTGTGGCAAAATGATTCTTGTCTTGAGGTGTTTCAAAAGTAAATATATAAAGACCAGACAAGTTGGCCTCTGTTACTGAACGTAGCAAAATGTGAAATTGAGAAAATCTCTGGAATTGGACCAATTTTGTATCAGAATGGGGAACATTTGGATACAAAAGCCAGGTGAGCGATATCAGGCCCATTTGGGCCTCTTGTTCTATTTTTAGCTCTGGCGGCCATATTGTTCAGCGGAGCAGAACTGTTTGAGCAATTTTGGTAGAGGGTCTCCTAAGGAACATTTCTGTGAAATTACGTCAAAATCTGCCCAGGAGTTTTGGAGGAGAAGTCGTTTAAAGGTTTTTCTATTTTTAGCTCTGGCGGCCATATTGTTCAGCGTAGCGGAACCGTTTGTGCAATTTTCGTAAAGAGTCCCCCAAGGAACATTTCTGTGAAATTATTTAAAATCCGTCCAGCAGTTTTGGAGAAGAAGTCGTTTAAAGCAAAAGTTGACGACGGACGGACGACGGACAAAGACCGATCACAATACCTCACCTTGGACGACGGACGAAGACCGATCACAATACCTCACCTTGAGCACTTCGTGCTCAGGTGAGCTAAAAAGAAAAAAAAACTGCGCTTCCTACATTGCCATAAGACCAATAATCGGTTGCCATATATTACATCAAACCATTTATAAACCCTTTCCCGTGTGAGTGAGTGAGTGATATGGATTTTACGGCACATCAGCACCAAAAGGGCTATTTCGCGCCGAAAACGCTATAAACGAAAACGTGTTATATGCATAAGGTCAGAAATGAATGCACAGTATAAAAATGAATCAAGTCGGGTATGTGGTAAAACACGCCGATCAACGGTTAGCTTAAGACTGATAACATAAAACGAGCTCTCGGCCAGCGAGATGAGTAAACACAAATTTAAATCTACTGTTGTAAAAATACCGCGACTTAACTAAACTATATTTTACTATATATGCCAATCTCTTTCAAAAATGAAAAGATTTTCGCTGGTTCAACCGTGTCAAACAGATGTTTCATACTGTTGACACGGAAAAACCTAGCACGCGTAATACGAAAATCCATGCAATCTAAAAGGAAATGTTTAACACTAAAAGGTTCCTGGCAAGGAATGCACAAAGGCGGATCCTCACCTTTCAACAGAAACGAATGAGTAATAAAAGTATGGCCGATTCTGAGTCGAGCCAAAGTTACTTCTTCCTTACGATCAATTCTATAACATGGTTGCCATTCACCAAGTGAAGGCTTGATAGAGTGAAGTTTGTTAAAGACAGCAGCATTCCATGATATCTGCCACTTATCATGAAGATATGTATTTATGCAAGGTTTGATATCAGTGTAAGGAATTTTAAGATCAGAAATATGAAGAGTTAAAGCCGATTTTGCGGCCATGTCGGCCTTTTCGTTGCCTTTAATCCCAACGTGACTGGGAAGCCAACAAAATACAATGTTGTTTAGCTCAGCTAAGTCATTATGTTTCAAGAGGATATCTAAAAGAAGAGGATTTTCAATATGGCGATTATTTAGGGATTGCAGAACAGAATGGGAATCAGAAAAGATGATAAAATCTGTATTCCTAGACTGTTCAATATGATCCAAGGCTAAATCAATAGCTTTGATCTCCGCTGAAAAAATTGAGGCATTAGCAGGTAATCTACGTTTGTATGTTTCGGATGGAGCAACACAAGCAGAGCCAGCTGTGTCTCCATCCTTTGAACCATCAGTATATAAAGTCTCATAGTTAGAAAAGTCAGATAGCAGTTCATTAAATTTAGTTCGAAATACAAGAGGGTCAGTTTGAGATTTTTTATCAGTATGCAAAGAAAATAAAACACGTGGCTGAGTAAATGTCCATGGTGGCACATCTGGAACCTTAAACTGTTCAATTGTGTCTAAATCTACATTCATATTTTCAAATTCTGAAGAGATTCTAATGCCAAAGGAAGGAATCATATTTGGTTTATTCTCAAATAATGTTTTATATTGTGGCCGAAAAACAGTCTCATACTTTGGATTTGATGGATTTGACTTTAGTTTAAGGGCATACTGCAGGGAGAGTTTAAGACGTCTATTATAAAGTGATGGTTCATTTGCCTCTGCTAAAAGACTCTCCGAGGGAGAAGTTCTGAAAGCTCCCAAGGCGAGCCGGAGTCCCTGATGATGAATGGGATCAAGCATTTCCAAATAAGATTTTCTAGCGGATCCATATATTATTGAGCCATAGTCTAGTTTGGACCGTATAATAGTTCTATACAGATTAAGTAAAACTTTACGATCTGCTCCCCAGTCAGTATGGGCAACAACTCGTAGTAGGTTCAACGCTTTTTGACATTTTGCTTTAGCTGTTTAATGTGTGGAATAAAGGAAAGCTTTTTATCAAAGATAACCCCTAGAAATTTATTTTCTTCTACTACAGGAATGGGTGTCCCGTCCAAGGTGAGCACTGGATCATCATGCGCTTTTCGAAGGTGACAGAAATGCATGGAAACTGTCTTAGATTTCGAAAATTTGAATCCATTTTCAGTTTCCCACGTTTGAATTTTATTTAGATTTTGTTGAAGCTGACGTTCAATAGTATGCATATTTTTTGACCGATAACAAATCAAAAAGTCATCTACATATAAGGAACAGTCAACACCAGGATTAAGACATTTAACAATATTGTTTATTTTTAGACTGAAAAGAGTAACAGACAAAATACTACCTTGAGGCACACCTTGTTCTTGATCATGTGCCTCAGACAAAGTTGAACCTACACGTACTTTGAATTCTCTATTGGATAAGAAGTTTTGAACGATAAGTGGCAATCGGCCTTTAAGACCTATTTCATGTAAATCATTCATTATACCATACTTCCAAGTTGTATCGTAAGCCTTCTCTAAATCAAAGAAGACAGCAACTAAGTGCTCCTTCTTGATGAAGGCTTCACGTATAAAGGTCTCTAATCTAACCAAGTGATCATTAGTACTGCGTTGGTGCCTGAAACCACTCCGAAATTCTGTAATAATATTATTTGTTTCAAGGTACCAAACGAGTCTTTCGTTGATCATTCGCTCCAATGTTTTACATATGCAGCTCGTTAAAGCAATAGGACGGTAGTTGTTTGGGTTCGTTTTATCTTTCCCAGGTTTTGGTATGGGTATTATCGTAGCTTCTTTCCAAGACTTTGGCACATTACCAGTTTCCCAAATGTCATTAAATGTTTTCAAAAGAACCGAAAGAGAAGAGTCTGGAAGATGTTTCAAAAACTGGTAATGGATATCATCAGGCCCCGGAGATGAATCATGAGCCTTTGAAAGAGCATCTTTAAGTTCCGAAAGAGAAAAAGATTGATTATAATTTTCTGTGTTGTTGGATGAAAATTTTAGGTTCTGTTTTTCCTTCTGCTTTTTAATATTCTTGAATTTTGGACTATAATTTTCAGAAGAAGAATTTTTCGAGAAAGCGTCAGCGAGAGTATTAGAAATATCTTTTTTGGAAGTAACTTTAGAATTATTTACATTTAAGTGTCCCAGTGAGCTAGATTTTCCTTTTCCCTGAATTTTACGAACCATGTCCCATACTTTCTTTATTGAAGTTCGAGAATTTAATTTGGAAACGTACTGTTTCCAAGATTTTTTCTTTGATTCTTTAATTGTTCGACGAGCTTTTGCACGGAAAACACGATAATTATTTAAATTATCATGTGTTGGGCGATTATTGAATTGTCGCAGTGCTCCTTTACGTTGTTTTATAGCAGTTTTACAGTCATCTGTAAACCAAGGCTTTTTAATCTTTTTTGATTTCGTTGATGTTTTTGGAACTGTTTCTTCTGCTATATTAATAAGAATAGATGCAAATGACTCAATCGGATCATCAGCCTCCTGGACTGTGTCTTCAAGAAGTCGAGTTTCACAAAGAGTGTGAAACTGGGCCCAGTTAGCTTTATTTAGTTTCCACCTTGAAACCGGCTCAACAATATCTGGACCAATGTTATTTAGAAAAACAGGAAAGTGATCACTACCGCAGAGATCATCATGAACTTTCCAGTCATAGTCCAAAAGAAGGGTGGGAGTGCAAATAGAGAGGTCTAAAGAAGTGTATGTACCAGTTGCTGGATGGAGATACGTAGGAGTCTTAGTGTTATACAGACAAAGTCCATTGTTGTTGATAAAATTTTCAATTACTCTGCCTTTGTCATTAATATTTTTGGAACCCCAAAGAATATTATGACCATTAAAATCTCCCAACAATATGAAGGGAGAAGGGAGTTGTGGAACAAGATCATCAAGCTCTTTTAAAGACAATCTCGAATTGGGGGGAATATATATAGAACAAATAGTTACTACGCGATGGAGAGTTATACTAACTGCAACTGCTTGTAAATTTGTATGTAATTGCACCTGACTATGAGGAGTGTTATCGTCGACAATTATAGAGACACCGCCAGCGGCTCTCTCATTATTTGTACTAAAGGTATGAAAAGAACTATAGTTTCTGATGGAAATGTTATTGGTGTCTTTTAGATGTGTTTCTTGAAGACACAGAGCAGCAGGCTCATAATCCTTCAGGAGGAGCAATGTTTCTTCATAGTTGGCTTTTAAGCCTCGACAATTCCACTGTATAATTCTGTTTTTCATTATTATTAATTATGAATATATATTGGAGCAAAATGGTTAGATCTATTCTTAGGAAGTAGGTATTCTGTTAAGTGTTCCCCTTGGGAGACAGGATGGGGATTCCTCCGCATCCATGTCCTCCAAGGCGGCCCACCTATTATGCTGCCTAATCGGATCATTAGATCCTTTCGGCTGTCTATCTGATTCAGGTACAGGTTTCTCCTTTACCTTTGGTTTAGGGTCAGGAGTCCTGTCTGAAGAGTTCTTGTTTGTTCTAAACGTGTCGTGAATTTGTAATTTCTTGTCTGCTTTTTGTTGTTTTTCTTTTTCTTTCTGACTTAATCTTTCCGATGAGTCTCGTGTTGCTTCGGCAGATGCTTCAGTTGCTGCAACATTGTAAGACGAAGACTGGGGGGCTCCTGTGATAAGTACAGGTAGCATCGACTAATGATATCGTGACACCAGCAGTCTTCGTAATGCTAGCATAACTTTTACCTGGTGCTGCCGTGTAGCTGTCAACGATTTTCCGCGCTTCTGGAAACGATATATTTCTGGTGTACTTGACTTTGAGAATTTCTTTCTCAGTGTGCCAGGCCTGGCATTTTCGCGAATTGGCGGGGTGGTCTTCCTTACAGTTGAAACATTTGGCTTGACGTTTGCAATCTGTTTCGTCCGCACAATGCTGCGGCTGACCACAGTAAGCACATATCGTTTCCTTTCTGCATCTGTCTTCGTGATGCCCAAATACTTGACACCGATAACATCGCAAAGGGTTTGGAATGTAGGGATCAACGGAGACACGAAGAAATGCGACTTTTAATTGTTTGGGCAAAACTGATGTGTTAAAGGTGAATACGAAAGTGTTTGTGTCTTTGAGCGTCTCGTCTCGACGAACTTTAATACGACGGACTGCAACTACACCTTGCTCCCTCATATTTTCAAGGATCTCTTGATCGCTGACCCCTTTTAAATCGGGGCAGCAAACAACGCCCTTGCAAGTATTGAGGGAGCTGTGCAGTGCGACTTTCACTTCAAGGTCGAAAAATTTGGTAATACGCAACAGATTTTCAATAGATATTTTGTTGACGTATTCGACCAAAAGGTCACCTGATCTCAGCTTCTTTATGCTCTTTGGCACACCAGCGATGCCATGAAGCGCCTTTTCTATCACAAAAGGAGATAGGCTTGACATTTGTCTTTCTTCCTTCGATGAGATGACTAAGAAGCGCGGAGTTGGAATAGACGTTGCGGATTGACTAAGTTCGTTCTCTGATGGGTCATCAGAGTCGGTGTCACGTGGCCGTTTCGAATTATGTTGAGAAGCTTTGGGGTTTGAAGTGGGGGGGGGGGGGCATGAGAAGATAAAGAAAATAATTCATCTCCGGTGTTCTCCACCCGCCGTGGAGCCCAACAAGGGAGCACTTATATAGAGTGGATATCCAAAACTCCAAGTGCTAGAGATACACTGAAGATATACTCGGATAGGACAGAATGCCTACACGATTGACCCCTCAGCCGCCGCCTTCTAGGAATGAAAACAGATGAGAAAAAGGGTTCATGGGCACATGGTCAGTATCAGAATGATACAAAGATTGGAAGAGAAAGGTAAAGTTTGTTCCCAGGGCATGGCACGACAAAGCCGATTGATCATATTCGGGCCCATATGACCTCCCTTCTAGTTGAAATCAGGGCCAAAGTGATGTGTTGCAGACTGGATACATCGTAGGCAGTCTACTCAATCACCAGGATCCCTTCTTCCAACGACACGGGTCGCAGCTCACGGCAAACGAGCCGTCCCCTTTTAGACTGCCTTTTACGTCACGCAGAGGGATACGTCTGGCCTATTCTATCCCGGGACCAGCACGGGGACCTTTCCCGTGTGAGTTCTGGTGCTGAACACTATAACAGTACAATTGCCTATCGGGGGGGTTGTTGGGTGGTGTGATGGTGCTGCCGGTAACTTCCAGTGCCTGGGCGTCCTACTGATTCGGATAATAGTAGGGCAAGGGCCTACTGTGCTAGCAGTAGGTGCGGCTGGGGGTTGTTTGGACATGTTTTCTCTCGCCTATCATTTCTCTCTTTTTTCTCCCTTTCTCTGATAGACGGCCCGACATAGACTGAAATACTGTCTCTAAGGGCCGTTAAACCCAAATCAATCAATCAATAATCGCCTAAAACAGTACCAAGGCAGGGAAACACGTGACTTCGGTTATTTGGTACTTGTATTCGGACAGAACTGGTAATAAAGGTATTTATTTTCTAAATTTTCAAAGAATTGCCATGCGGTTAAGTGCAAATACCTTGTCCTTTATGTGTAAAAAATACGACGTGCATGAAAACGGCACTTATGTTATGGCTTGATAAAGTAAAGTGACGAGGTATTTGTATTTTACCGCATGAAAATTCTATGAGTATTATAGTGACCAAATTTCTTCCCCGTTCTGTCCGAATATAATTGATCCTCACTTTTGATCGGCTTCAGTCTTTATTTTTTTTCTTTTTTAGTAATTATTAGAGTGGAGTACTGCCGATGACTAAAAATATAGGAAGGCCTCCAGTATACTAAATTTCATACGTTATATTTCAGATACTCTGTAATTTCAGGAAAGCTGGCCTATTCTCTGTGTTTGATAATGTAAATACGAAGGTGACCTTACGACACCAAACAAAGGACTAAACAAACAAGATATTTAATGTTCAAACACATGCAGCCAAAGATCGAATTCCATCTTTGCATTTATCTGATAGTGAGGCATCACCAGAAGATCTTTTAAATATTCCAATGGATGTATATTTCCCAACGGAGCTTGATGAAGTTACCCTTCGTTTATAATGACTGTTTTTGTATCGCGTATACTGTGTACAACAATGGAAGCTTTTAAAGACCTCAGGACACAAATAAATCAGCACATTATGCATAAGTATTCAAAAGCATCCAGTGGTTCATCTAGTAGTATAATATTATTATAATTTATAATAATATAATTACCGAATTTCAGAGTGGTTTCAGGCACCAGCGCAGTACTAATTATCACTTGGTGAGATTAGAAACTTTTATCCGTGAAGCCTTCATCAAGCAGGAGCACTTAGTTAGTGTCTTCTTCGATGTAGAGAAGGCTTACAATACAACTTGGAAGTGTGTTATGGTATGAGGATGGTCGTTGCTGGGCGATGGTGCTGGCTGACTTGCAGTGCTCGGGCGCCCTACTAATTTGAATAATAGGACATGCGCTTGCAGTGATTCCGGAACAACTCGGCCCATTACAAACTCCACCAATAACAATCTCGGCACATAGCAAACTCAGCCCATGGGTATATAATGGTATCATTTTGCAGCTTTTACAAGGACTTTTTCATTTGAAAAGGCTTGTCAGACGATTGGTTGATGGTTTGAGTTTAAATGCCCTTTGAGACGCTATTTCAGTCTATATCGGGCCGTCTCCCAGAGAGAGAGGGGGAAAAAGAGACATGACAGACGAGAGAAAAAATGTCCAAACAACCCCCACCCGCAACTCCTGCAAGCACAGTAAGCCCTTGCCCTAAAGTGTTCAAATCAGTATAGGACGCCCCGGCACTGGACGTTACATAGCCCCTTGGGAAGAAGGAAGTTTTTACTTACATAAGATTTAGCCCCTGGACTATCGCCAGGCCGGTGCAGTGTCAGACAATGACTAGATAAGAATGGTTGGTTGGTTGATTTGATGCTTAACGTCCACGGTAAACAACTAAGGTCATGTCGGGACGGTCAGTTAACCTAACCACACTATTCCTGGGCAGGCTTAGACCTCCTAAGCGGTTAACCAGTACTAAATGCACATACTTTCGCCAGTAACTGACAACTGCCCTTCTTGAATCAGCGGAAGGAGAAACGAAAGTATGTGGCCAGACCGGGATTCGAACCCAGGACCTCTGACTTACGAGTCAGGTGCCCTACCGATTGCGCTACCCGGCCCGGCCTAGATAAGAATGACATGTATAATAATAACTATTAATAGAAAACAGTGCCGCACAAGATATAACCAAAGCTATCGGAGGCTGTACCTATGGCATCGTTTTTTCGAGCAAAATTTGGCGGACTCTGGAGTGCACGAAACACCAGAGGGTGACTTTTGCGTGGTAAGTACATATCTTTCTTATCTGTCTTAAAAAATTTAAAGTACTTTTGGCTTCCAGAAAGACTTGTATCTTTATCTGTTCCTTTATTTCTGTTAATATATGTCTTTATTCCTGTTTTGTCTCAGAATGCCATTGAAAACGGCAATTGCTCAGTAAAACTAACTTCGGCTTGGCTGTTTTGTTTCGTTTTTTCGACATGATGAAACTATTCTTTCTTATTGCGTTCTGCATATTAGAATCATGACATAAGGAGAAATATAAAGATATACCAAACAAATTGCAATTTTATTTTTTTTTTACACCAGCTTTATGCACATTTCTGGACTACACTTACCAAAGGTTCCAATTCAAGAGCGATAAAACTTGAGTTTTTCGAGTTCAGGTGGACGAGTATTTCGAGTCGGGTAAAGCTTCTGGACGAATATTGTGAGCGAACAAACTTGTGCACGTGCAGGGTTATGTGAATCCGCAAATTCTGCGCATGCTCGAAGGCACCTTTTCAGTTGGCGTGGCCCATACGAAAACGCTGTGCCACTGTACTTTTACATGTCAAGAAATGCTAATTGATATAAAAATAAATTAGACAAGCATTATATGTTTGTTATTTAACTACCTTCTCTGAACCTTTAAACAATGGTCTTTTGTCAGAACCTGATATGAGGGAAGAAACTGTTACAGAAATAGTCTTGAATTTCATAGTTTCTGCACCATTCTCCTAATATGAAATAGGCGCCACCTAAATTGCAACCAACCTACATTATGACTCCAGTAAAAAACTGAAACAAGAAAATTTTAGCACAGCTGCATGGATAGCTCCTTTTGTTATGAGATTGATTAACTGATTGATTAATTCATTGATTGATTGATTGATTTTACCATTTTCGGTCGACATCTGAACAACACGAGATTTCACGAGATATTAAATAAATAATAAGGAAATGAGAGTAAAACAAAGTAGGCCTAGGCAAGAGACAGAACAGGGGACAGGTGTTTTGAAGAGAGAGAGAGAGAGAGAGAGAGAGAATGGTACCACTGGTAACCGTAAAACCCTGCACAGTATCGGCAGCCAATGGTGCCACTGGCAACCGTTGGCACCACTGGCAAAATTGCCAATGTCACCACTGGCAGTTCTTTGGTAGAGCCAATGGCGCCAATGGTACCATTGATAGAGCCAATGGCGCCTATAGCACCATTGCAGAGCCAATATTTTTCTGTGCTTAGAAATTTTTAGTTTTTCTAATTTTCTTTCATTATTGTGGGGAAAAATTCTCCTGTGTCAACTCGAGTGTTTATGATGGGTTCAATAAATTGCCATATTGATTGACGCAAAATTCCCGCCCCAGTAATTTTTCCCACGCCCTAAGTTGTCTGCAATATTGGCAGCCAATGGTCGGCAATGCTGGTTTCAATGGTAGAGCCAATGGTGCCAATATTGAAACTCAGAGCGACATTGGCATGTCAATAGTGACATTGGCAAAACCCCGAATGCAACCAGCATTGGTGTTGACGTCACACATAAAAGATGCAACGTCACACTGGTGCTTCATCCAATCGATTACTAGATTATTTATATAACTGAGGGAAAACCGATAGGCCTAGTAGTGGAAGCCATCAGCTGTTTTGCATCTCTCCGTCAGCCTTTGTCGTTTCTAGACAGTTTCTAGACAGTTGTAAAGCTTGCTAGATACATCACGTGTGCACCTGCCTGCTGCCGACCTGGAAATATAATGCGTGTCACCAATAAACAGATGCCGAGCTGCCGCAGTTACCCTTTAAGGGTTGTTTTTTTCTTTTTCGAGCTGTACGGCCTTCTAGCCGAATATTCTGACGGCCATCGTAGGATTTTTTTTGGAATTCAGACGCGTGTTGCCAGGGAAGTGGCGGCGGAAGTTCAGGAATTTATTTTCGTCCAATAAAAATGCCAGCGTCTCGTTTCTCCATAGAAAGAAAAACGCCGACCAGAAATTCAGTGACACAAAAAATTCGAAGCCTTAGTGGTACGGGACAGAATAGAATAGAACAGAAATACGCCTTATATCGTAAAGCAACCAACACTCGTTGGTTGATTGCTATTTAACCCTAATGTGCACGCCATAAATCGTCTTTTGTGCGAAAGCCTGAAGTCTATCCCAACAAAAGCTTTCAAAAATGTAATCCTTCAAATTATAAATTTCATCTTTGACTAATATTTTGCCATATGAACCGATGTTTATTGTGTGTTTGGTTTCAATGCATTTAAGATATCTGAGCCGCGACACGAGAAAACCAACGATGTGGTTGTGCGCCCAGCGACGACTCAGATCAGCCTGGGCATCCGCCTGGGTGGATGTTCAGGCTGATCTGAGTTTGTGCTAAGTGCACAACCACATTGTTGGTTTTCTCGTGTCGCGGCTCATATTTGTATTAGTTTACTTACTGACATATAATCGAATGTCTGGATGATAATATTTTTAAAGGTATTAAAATGTTAGAACGGACTTCCAGATTTTACACTATATGGGATATATGGGGTGCGCATTGAGATGGAACAGTTTTGGGAATTCGCTTATGATAAGAAAAACAAAATTATCAAGCAGATACAATTGAATTCCACATCCTACCCAGACACCAATTGTGGATGGAACAGCTTGAATCTGCTTCTCCTGCGACTTCTGGCTTTTCCTACTGATTCATAGATATGTCGGGTGTATTATGATAGGCAGGTGATGCTTACGACTCGCGAGCACCTGATCACACCTCAATCTTAGGGTCCATATCTGTGTATCCTAAATATTCCAAAATTGTCAATGTTAAAAGGACTTACGAGTTCAGGCTTATGATTTGGGTACTTTGACCCTTTTCATTTCTGAAATTGTGGCACTCCCTGAACCTCTCTATAAACTAGATGTTTTGCAGTGTTTGAGTCCTCCCACTGTTTGCCACCTATCCAGCACTATTTTAGACACATCAACAGATATTAAAACAGATTTTTCTAAATGTATGAGCCGCGACACGACAAAACCAACAATGTGGTTGTGCGTCCAGCGCAGACTCAGATCAGCCTAGTCTGATCAGTCTTCGCTGTCAGCATGGAGGTAGCTTAGACCCTTAGCTACCCTCTAACGAAGAGTCTTATCAGACTGAGCGGATGCCAAGGCTGATCTGAGTCTGCTCCGGGCGCACAACCACATTGCTGGTTTTGTCGTGTCGCGGCTCATATGATAAGGATTTAAGGTGTCCCAATACTTAGGGTAAATACGGTAATCATGATTGTTCATGGAATCAAAACATAAAGATACACTGATTCATTTTCTTTCAACTGATTTGATAAACAAAAGTATACAAATCAAGACTAGTGCTTCCTTGCATGTAGGGGTTGGTTGGGTGGTGCGATGCCCAATACTTAGGGTAAATACGGTAATCATAATTGTTCATGGAATCAAGACAAAAAATACACTGATTCATTTTCTTTCTATTACGCGTGCTAGGTTTTTCCGTGTCAACAGTATGAAACAACTGTTTGACACGGTTGAACCAGCGAAAATCTTTTCATTTTTGAAAGAGATTGGCATATATAGTAAAATATAGTTTAGTTAAGTCGCGGTATTTTTACAACAGTAGATTTAAATTTGTGTTTACTCATCTCGCTGGCCGAGAGTTCGTTTTATGTTATCAGTCTTAAGCTAGCCGTTGATCGGCGTGTTTTACCACATACCCGACTTGATTCATTTTTATACTGTGCATTCATTTCTGACCTTATGCATATAACACGTTTTCGTTTATAATAGCGTTTTCGGCGCGAAATAGCCCTTTTGGTGCTGATGTGCCGTAAAATCCATATCACTCACTCACTCACTCATTTTCTTTCAACTGATTTAATAAACAAAAGTATACAAATCAAGATTAGTGCTTCCTTGCATGTAGGGTGTGGTTGGATGGTGCTGGGTATAACTTCCAGTGCCGGGGCATCCTACTGAATTGGATAATAGTAGGGCAAGGACCTACTATGCTTGCAGTACGTGCGGGTGGGGGTTGTTTGGACATTTTCTTGTCTTTCTCCCTCTCTTTGGGAGACGGCCCGATATAGACTGAAATACTGTCTCGAAGGGCCGTTAAACCCAAAACAACCAACCAACCAAAATTCTTGCATGTAAAACAAAACCATAAAGATATTTGCATAGGATAAGACAAATGACTGGCAATCATTGAGCGTTACACTCAATTTGAGCAAGAAACATGGACCCAAAACATGCAGATATAAAACCACAAAGATGAGATAATAATGATCGACAAATAGGATTATTGAACTCTCCCTCTTTCTCTCTCTAACATGACCTGATGGACAAAAAATATACATAAATAATAAAAACCACAGAGATGATACTGTAATGCAGGACAAAAAAACTGATTACTGGAACCTCTCTCTCTCTAACCTGAATTAATGTCTGCGTTTCCTTGCACGTAAATCAAAATCATTAACACATTTTGCATTAGAATTCGCCCTGCAGGAGACGTGACTAGAGTTTTGGTAGTGCAGAGAAAGGTGACTGTGAAAATCGGGGATGCTGGGATAAAAAAATCGATTTAATAAGGCAAAGACTCCTATTTATTTAGTTCTTCTCGAGCAGCCATTAAGTCCAGTTTGAAATTGCAGATTCCAGACTTTAGGGACACTCGAGCTAGAACGAAATTTCGCACTACCGAAAACCTAGTCACGTACCCTGTAATGTAATGATCAAAAAGCGTAAACGCAGCGAACGAACTTTGCACAAACAGAGCACCTAGTGGAAGTTGTTGTAATATTTAAGTGTGTGATTCTCTGTGATAAGCCAGAGAAGATCTGTAGCGATTAGCTTTGTTGCACACTTGGCATAAACAGCGTTTTCCCTCGGTGGCTGTTCTGTGTTCGTTCAAAGAGTCAGTCTTTGAGAGAGAGTGAGTGAGTGATATGGATTTTACGGCACATCAGCACCAAAAGGGCTATTTCGCGCCGAAAACGCTATAAACGAAAACGTGTTGTATGCATAATGTCAGAAATGAATGCACAGTATAAAAATGAATCAAGTCGGGTATGTGGTAAAACACGCCGATCAACGGCTAGCTTAAGACTGATAACAAAACGAACTCTCGGCCAGCGAGATGAGTAAACACAAATTTAAATCTACTGTTGTAAAAATACCGCGACTTAACTAAACTATATTTTATTATATAAGCCAATCTCTTTCAAAAATGAAAAGATTTTCGCTGGTTCAACCGTGTCAAACCAGTCTTTGAGAACTTTATTTTGCAAAGTTTACACTCAAATGTCACGCCTATATATACATGCCTTCTGTGATAAAGTAAACCTTTAAGATGTCGATATTAATAATTACATTTTATTAATGTTCATTCTGGTGAGCAAGAATGTGAAGTTTAAGTCCCTTCTGAGATTTAGTCCTTCCCACAAACATTGCTGAGAAGAGTCTTTGAACGTACATGTTTGGCACCATGGAGTCGGAAATTATATAGCCCGACAGTCGAATAGTCGCACAATTCGCATGTGATTTTCCGATCCTGTTTCTGGGGTGTAGATGATGAGAGCTGGATAAATGAGCCATCAAACGAGGGAAGTGTCTGGCCAGCAGCATCCGGGGCAGTATCGTCAACAGCGGACAATTTCATGTCTACATAATAAGCCAATGGTAAATCATAATACAAATTGAATGAGTAAAGATACTTCAGGAACTGACCGAATCAGAACCAAAAGCTTATCCCAAACATCAAAGGGAAAGACGAAAAAACACCGCCTAACAAATAAAATAACGGGCGACAAGCCGAGTTAGCAGCTCTCTTAACCAAACAACCTGGACCAACAAAAGCTAGATTGGTTCTCTCCCCTGATATTGCTACCGCATATATGTGGAACCAGTTCACCACAGAAGTGTCAAAATGAAAATGTTTAAAAACCGCACAGCACCGAAAATGAAACAAATGAAACCGCAACGAAAGTACCGCCGTGGGACGGCCAGTAATAATTAAAGGGAAATTAAAGTTTACGGGGCCCCAACTTTCACCCTCATCTTCCGCCGCGGTTTACACAATTTAGTTGGCTGTTCGGTTTGCATGGTGTTCCCTTAGCACATCAATGAGTCATCACGGGCAATTACAATCAACGAAAAGACTGTGATAATTCGACAGTCACAACGCGATGAGAAATCGGGGGTGTCATCAACATCACTGGAGCAAAAGAAGAACTTTGTCAGAATGTTTATCCTTATGAAAACTAGGCCAAGGATGAAGCTGAGTCAGGCGGGGTCAAAACCTAGGTCCCTAGGTTAAATCTTAGAAACCCCTTAAGGGCAGAGTAATGCTCCAATCTTCGTGTAACTGTGTCAGAATGTTTATCTTTATGGAATCTAGACCGAATTTGAAACTGGGCCATGTCGGGTCAAAATCTAGGTCACTAGGTCAGATCTTAGAACAGTATGTGAACGCTCGGGAGGGCACAGTTTTGTTCCAATCTTCATGAAACCTATTCAAAATAATCATCTCCCAACAAATCCAGACCAAGGACGCGCACCAACTGGGTCATGTAGGGTCAAAAACTAGGTCACTACGTCAAGTTTAGAAGGGGTGGTCGGGTGGTGGGACGGTGCTGCGTGTTACCTCCCGTGCTGGGGCGTCCCACTGATTTGGACAATAGTAGGGCAAGGGCTACTGTGCTTGCAGTAGATGCGGTTGGGGGTTGTTTGGACATTTTTTCTCTCGTCTATCATTTCTCTTTTCTTTCTCTGGGAGACGGCCCGATATAGACTGCAATACTGTCTCAAAGGGCCGTTAAACCCTAAACAATCAATCAAATTTAGAAAAAAAGCATCGTGTACACTCTAGAGGGCACATTTTTGATCAGTTATTCATGAAACTTTGTCAGAATGTTTATATCCAACAAATCTAGATCAGGTTTGAAACTAGATTATTTGGGGTCTAAAACTAGGTCATTAGGTTAAACCTTTGAAAAAACCTTAAGTAAACAATACCGGGCTCATTTTCCATTGAATCTTTGTGAATTTATGTCGTTCGTATGGGGTCTCTGAGGTTAAGTTCACAGGATACCCAGGTGAGCGTGGTAAAGGTATCCAAGTCAGAAAGTAAGAAAACATTTTAGCAGTAAATTGCTTATCCCTACACTAGGGACTTAAGTGATAGGCAATGTCTATCTTAACGCCGGTAACGCCATGAGGATATATTCCTTGGTGATTTTTAGGTGACCTTGACCTTGACCTGCGGTAGGTAGGTAGATTTGTTGCTTAACGTCCACGGTAAACAACTAGGGTCATGTCGGGACGGTCAGTTAACCTAACCACACTATTCCTGGGCAGGCTTAGACCTCCTAAGCGGTTAACCAGTACTTAGTGCACATACTTTCGCCAGTAACTGACAACTGCCCTTCTTGAATCAGCGGAAGGAGAAACGAAAGTATGTGGCCAGACCGGGATTCGAACCCAGGACCTCTGACTTACAAGTCAGGTGCCCTACCGATTGCGCTACCCGGGCCGGCTTGACCTGCGGTGGCTCTGGTGGTTTAGGGCCTCATGAAGTTCGATTAAGATTTTGTTCTGGATGGACATGGTCCGATTAGCACATAGAAGTACATCTGACATCCCTTCAAAAAAAAGGCTTTCATGGTGGTAACATCATCATTCAGCTTCTTTAGAAGTCCCACGGAAGGGTCCACTGAAGACGCTGATGATGATGGAGATAGTGCAGAAGAGTGGCTCTAGCAGTTAGCGGATGGTTGAGTGGTGCGATGGTGCTCGGTATAACAGCGTCCTGCTGATTTGGATAATAGTAGAGCAAGGGCTTACTGTTCTTGCAGTAGGTGCGGGTGGGGGTTGTTTTGACATTTTTTTCTCGTCTATCATTTCTCTCTTCTTTCTCCCTCTCTTTGGGAGACGGCCCGATATAGACTGAAGTACTGTCTCAAAGGGCCGTTAACCCCAAACAACCAACAGACAACCAATCTAGCAGTTGGGGTGATGGTGGCTGTGGAACAGTGGCAGACAGGGGAACGGTAGCTGTCTGAGAAACGGTGGCCGTCTGTGGCGCTGGCGGTGGCAGGATGGCCTCCAAATCTGTTGTCCATCTCAACCAAATCCTCGAAGTCGGGGAACTCGTCTGGAAGGCTGGCTGCAGGTTCGGCGTCGTCTGCGATAACGATCAGATCTTCCAGCTGCAGCTGGTTACTGGCACTTCTGTTGGTGTGCCTGACCCATTCTCTCTCTGACGCTTCCGGAGTCAATGCGGTGTAATTTTTTTCCTCTTGGAGATAAACAGCACCGTTCACAGCACAATTGACAAATGATGCGAAAGTGGTAGGCCCCTCCACCTTGTCAGCATTTCGCACATGTACCGAGTGGAGTAAGTGTGCACTGAGTCCTGAATAAGTATCCGCGAAAAATCCACATAAACCACAGAAGTAGGGCACTTTCCTTCTTTCAATATGGTCTTTGTATATGTGTGTCTTGATTCGATTTCGCTGGTCAATCTGCCCGCACTCTAAACATTGATATGCCAAGCCTCTTTTGTTCCTCAAGGTGTAAGCCGACTAAAGTAAAATAAGATGATATGCCGAGCTTCTTTTGTTCCTCAAGGTGGAAGTCATTAGAAGTAAAATAAGAAGAATAAAAATTAAGTATGCTTATTCAGTTCCCGTTTTCTGTAAAAAAAATTCAGATAACTTTGCCGCTCACTGTGTAGGACTGCCTCCCTCGTACCGTTTTAAATTTTTATGATGTACTACCTTGCTGGTACCCATTCTATCTAAGTGGATTCGAAAGTTAAGCGGATTAAACTTGCAAGTTATAACCACAGGCACCTGACGCGTTGTTTTGAAAACATTAGAATTTAGGTTAATATTCTAAATATGAGATAAAAATAACAAGAATTCCGCGGAATGTGGTGTCTCGCCTGCTGGCGCTTTGTCACAAAACAGAGCTAAATCAGCAAAGATGTATGCATGAACCAAGTATCTTGGCTCTAGCCCTTATGGTTTCTGAAAAACAGACCTAAACAAATGTTGTAAAGTCTCAATATCAATGATGGCTTTTAGCTCTTCTCTTCCAGATGAATGCATGACCAAAGTTTCATGGCTCTGGCCCTTATTGTTTCTGAAAAACAAACCTAAACGCTAAAACTTGACAAAAAATTGCAAAGTCAGTCAACCGTAAAATGTTGTAAAGTCTCAATATCAATGATGACTTTTAGCTCCTCTCTTCCAGATGAATGCATGACCAAAGCTTCATGGCTCTGGCCCTTATTGTTTCTGAAAAACAGGCCTAAACGCTAAAACTTGACAAAAAATTGCAAAGACAGTCAACCGTAAAATGTAGGTTAAGACTCAATATTGATGATGACTTTGAGATTAACTCATCCAGATGTATGCATGAACCAAGTTTCATGGCTCTAGCCCTTATAGTTTCTCAGAAAATGACCTAAACGCGAAAACTCGACAAAAAATTGCGAAGTCAGTCAACCGTAAAATGTAGGTCAAGACTCAATATTGATGATGGCTTTGAGATCTACTCTTCCAGATGTATGCATGTACCAAGTTTCATGGCTCTAGCCCTTATAATTTCTGAGAAAATGACCTAAACTCGAAAACTCGACAAAAAATTGCAAAGACAGTCAACCGTAAAATGTATGTCAAGACTCAATTTTGATGATGGCTTCGAGATCTACTCTTCCAGATGTATGCATGAACCAAGTTTCATGGCTCTAGCCCTTATAGTTTCTGAGAAAATGACCTAAACGCAAAAACTCGACAAAAAATTGCGAAGTCAGTCAACCGTAAAATATAGGTCAAGACTCAATATTGATGATGGCTTTGAGATCTACTCTTCCAGATGTATGCATGTACCAAGTTTCATGGCTCTAGCCCTTATAGTTTCTGAGAAAATGACCTAAACACAAAAACTCGACAAAAAATTGCGAAGTCAGTCAACCGTAAAATGTAGGTCAAGACTCAATATTGATGATGGCTTTGAGATCTACTCTTCCAGATGTGTGCATGTACCAAGTTTCATGGCTCTAGCCCTTATAGTTTCTGAGAAAATGACCTAAACGCAAAAACTCGACAAAAGTTTACGCCGACGCCGCCGACGACGACGACACCGGAAAAGCAATACATATGTCTCGCCTCTGCTTCGCAGGCGAGACAAAAATTATTCAAAAAAAATCTGGTAGATATAAATATTGACAAGGTACATAACACCCAGCCCCCCAATTATTGGTGAGTGAGTGAGTGAGTGAACTCGGGTTTAACGTCCCGCCAACAACGAGGTCATATGGAGACGGGACCTCGGTTTAAAGTCTCATCCGAAAGACCGGAGAAGCGGGGGATCGAACCTGCGACCCCTGGATTGGTAGTCTGGAGTGTTATCCACTACGCTACAGCCGCTCCTCCCAATTATTGGGTCTGTCTGTTCAGCTGGCCGAACCCAAAGAACTGGGTATGCCAAGAAGGACTATGCCATATGTACATCAACAACAGATAGCCCTTCAGTGATTTAAATAACTCATAGCATCTAAAACATGCTCAAAGTTTATTTACGCTTCAAAACACAGCGAATGTGTAAACGTAAGACAACTCTCTGGCATACCGAAAGTAAATAAACTTTCGCCTTTCCCTGTAATTCTTATCTAAATCCGTAAAAAGTCCATAAATGTCAACATTCCTAATCGAACTTTAACTAATTCTATCACCTACCATGAGAATTCTTCACAATTAACAGTTCTGAGCAGCAGAAATTACAGTCTTTCTTGTTGACACGACTTTTTGTTTACTAGCGCTTCCACCTTACACAACGCGTAAAGATGCATAGGGCGCGTTGATTAGCTAATTGACTGGTGCCCGACTTTCCTATACTGAAATTTAGGGAAGCGGTCTTGTATCGGAAAACCACTAGAGTTTTAGCTCTACCGGACCGCAGATATCAGTCATCGTTACGAATTAGAAAAAGAAAAAAAAATAATCCTTTTGACTGTGACTTGTATTCCACGCATGACGAGGAGTAGGTCCGCAGGTCCAGTTCCTCGACCGGTAGTCCTTAGCGATTCCGTAGAGTATTAAAGATTCCGTGTGGACTACGAGTCACATCCAAAAGTACGAGGTGTGCGCAGTCGGCTCTGAATCTGGACTAACATCCAGCTGACGATTTTTCAATGCAGCTAATTATATGAATCTAGCCGAGGACTAGAATTTTCTACTGTTTCACAGGAGTCCGCAGCGAACACTCAGATCAGCCTGTGCATCAGTGCAGACTACTGATCAGTATTCGCTGGCCGCACAAGAAGTTAATTGAAAATTTCATGTAATCCTATTAGGATTATAAATAAGTAATAAGTAACTTTCAGGCGCCATCTCAAGATTTATTATAAAGAAATGTTTTGAAGTTTTGGACCTAGCCTAGCCGCTAGGCGAAGAAGTGTTTTTATTCCACTATTTCATTTTATAATTTGATATCTACTCAGTATCTGTAGCTAGTCTATAATACTGGCTAAACATCTGATAATATGCCTATAAGAAAGGGAACAGAATTATATTCTATAGACTGGCCGAAGAATAGATGCAATATTTTATTATTTATTTTCACAGAGATAAAAAAAAAATCATTATCAGACTAGTAGCTAGTCTTCTTGAGACCCAACAGGCACGGGACGTCAAAATGACGTCGATGCGAGGTAATCAGAGTCAATATGTCGTATCAACGCCAAGAAGTCGCACCGACGTCAATACGACGTCATTTTGACGTAGTGAGCCCGCTGGGGACATTCACCTAACCAACAGTATGAAAAATGTCCCGAAATCCAGTAGGGAGCCACAACATGATGAAACAAATGGACAGTCTTCACAATGTGCTCAAACCCAGCGGGCACACAACGTCGAAATGATGTCGTGGCTACGTCGGTGCGACGTCATGACGTCGCATCGACACTGACACAACTTCATTTTGATGAACTTGCATCGACGCTGATTCGACGTCATTTTGATGTCGTGTGCCTGGTGGGAAGGGTCACTGTATGCTCTAATGGTAGCCAAGGCTTCAAGTCATCGTCAGGCGGCCAGCGACGACTCAAATGAGACTGCGCAGATGCGCAAGCTGATTTGAGTTTTCGCTGGACGCATATTTGATGCAACTCAAATATTTTAGACGCACGAGCTATCCAAATCAAACAAAATCACTGCAAGAGGGGAAAACACGCCTGTCGACACCCTCAGGAAGACCATCAGACTTACACAGGTGCTAATCTGCGCACAAGAATAGTCTCTAAAAGCTATTCAAAGGGGTGTAACTCCAGAATTAAGTAAGGGGTCACCAATTCCCAAACTCAAACCACAGTCTCAACCTAGGGTAGGCCAAACCACAGTCTCAACCTAGGGTAGGCCCTACATTGCTATAAAGTTTCATCAAGATGTTTAAAACGGTTACCTAGTTTTGGTGCGCACAAGAATAGTCTTAAAAATGCTATAGTCAATTTGATTAAAGGGCTCTAACTCTGCTTAAATCATTTGAGCATCGAAACAATATGCGCTACTCCACATCTTAGTCTTACTATATATTTACAAAGTTTCAGTTTATTGGATGAAAATGGCAGGCGGATTTATCCGGAAATGAGCACGTAAAAACTTAAGTAAAATGTCTGTTACTCAAAATGTTTGGCCAAAAAGTGTAGGAGTGTAGGACAAGACACCCACTGTGAATTGTTGACGGACGGGCAAACGGACGAAATGACGGAAGCTTGCATGCCTACACGCAGATGCGACGTGTTTTTTTATCATATTTTTATTTGACAGTGGATTATTTTGCCTTTGCAACATTAACCTCGAATGGTGCAAAGGCAAAGGCGTCTATTTCCATTCTAAACTGATGGAATCGAGTCGATATATTCGCCCTTGTTCCAATATTTTAGATGAAAACCGTGGAGGCTAAAAAACACCACAATCTGCAGCGTCTGGTCTTAACTCAAGTTAACTGCATCGTTTTCTAATGTGCTTTCTCACGGTGGACAATCTACGTCACTGTCACGTGATTCTAAAAAATAATTCCGATACCGATAAGAAAATAAGTTATATCTCAGGCCTTACTAGGCCGATTTTAATTTTGAAAAGTGCACTGGCGTTATGTCCTCTGTCTGCAGCAAATGTCAAAGTTTAATGAAAGTAAGCCAGTCACCAAGATATTTCAAAACAGTGATCTTATAGTCAGGAAAGTTCGCTGATTCAAAATGTTCTCGTAACTGACTTGACTTTTGAGAACGATGACATTTACGGCAGACAAAGGATATTGCTACGGGGTGTGTACACGTGCACTTTATAAAATTAGAATCGGCACCTGAGAATATCCAATTTTCTTACCGGCATCGAGATTCTTTTGTTTCTAATATTGTATAATTAAAATCACGTGATCGTGACGAAGGTTGTCCACCGTGTTTCTATACCCAATATATTAGTAGTATAATCAACGGCAACGATTTCACGGATGGTCAGTTATCAGTTTACCTTTTTCTCAACTCTATCTACCTTTTTCTCAACTCCATCCATAATGCTTCAAAGCAAATGCCTGAACATTCTTTCGTGGAAAATGGGAGCAAGTGGAATGGAAAATGGAATATGTAATGAAAAAACTATGTCCATTTTCCACTTCCACTGAGTCATAAAAAGCCAGTGGCAGTCTATGACTATCCAATGCGTACCAAGTACCAGTTGGTTACTACCCTGCTACCCAGGAACGGTGCGGTTAGGATATTTAACCGTTAAATGATCTGAAAAGTGTTGACGGGTCGTTAAGACTCTTTTTCTGTCATTCATTCATTTTTTGTAGTGTCTAAGAGTTATCAATTCTTTCATATATTATTCCTCTTTAAAAGAAATCAGGGGTGACTGTTTTTTTTTTTTAGTTAATTATTGTATTTACTGCAAATCATGTAAACCCTGGTTTGATTTGCACTCTGGTGCATCTTATCTAAGCCGACATCATTTGCCAGATTTTCAGGATTTCTATGAGAGGCTGCATTAGTAGAGCAAACCTGAGCCTCCCCCGGAGGTTGGGGGAGACAGGGTACCAGTTCTCTTGCCCCCTGAAATATAAGGCCTACACCCTCCCCACCCGACGTCCCACAAAAACCTTGATGTTTCCTTGTTCCCAAAATTTGCTATTGTTCCCATCATCCCTTCATTTTTTGACCTTTGTTCACTTGTGCACCCCCCCCCCCCCCAACAAACAATAAAAAAGGGAAAAAATAGGTGCTCTGTTCCCCTGTTCCCAAAACCCCTGCGGACCTCCTCCTCGTCACGCGTGGAATACAAGTGACAGTCAAAAGGATTATGTTTTTGTTTTTCTAATTCGTAACGATGACTGATATCAGCGGTCCGGTAGAGCTAAAACTCTAATGGTTTTCCGATACAAGACCGCTTCCCTAAATTTCAGTATAGGAAAGTCGGGCACCAGTCAATTAGCCAATCAACGCGCCCTATACATCTACACGCGTTGTGTAAGATGGAAGCGCTAGTAAACAAAAAGTCGAGTCAACAAGAAAGAATGTAATTTCTGCTGCTCTAAACTGTTAATTGTAGAGAATTCTCATGGTAGGTGATAGAATTAGTTAAAGTTCGATTAGGAATGTTGACATTTATGGACTTTTTACCGATTTAGATAAGAATTAGAGGGAAAGGCGAAAGTTTATTTACTTTCGGTATGCCAGAGAGTTGTGTTTACACATTCGGTGTGTTTTGAAGCGTAAATAAACTTTGAGCATGTTTTAGATGCTATGAGTTATTTAAATCACTGAAGGGCTATCTGATGTTGATGTACATATGGCATAGTCCTTCTTGGCATACCCAGTTCTTTGGGTTCGGCCAGCTGAACAGACAGACCCATTAATTGGGGGGCTGTGTGTTATGTACCTTGTCAATATCTATATCTACCTGATTTTTTTTTTTTGTCTCATATTTAGAATATTAACCTAAATTCTAATGTTTTCGATCCAAACAACGCGTCAGGTGCCTGTGGTTATAACATAAGGTCCAGAATAGATACGTTCCAACTTTGGGTATCTTCCAGGTCTGCAAACGTCTGAAACATACCAGTCAAACTCAACAGGCATAACAGAAGTCTGGTGAACATCAGCATCATATCTGTCTTTCTGTGCCAATGCTGATGTTGCAATGTTTATGCGTGCTACAGAGTGTGCTGTCTGCAGTCTCTCTCTCAACCTGCCAACACAATCACCGTAAGAAGTTATTAGCTCTATGTTGTACAACTGCCGTGTAGGGGTTGGTTGGGTGGTGCGATGGTGCTGTGTATAACTTCAGTGCCGGTGTTTCCTTCTTATTTGGAACATTGTAGGGCAAGGGCCTACTGTGCTTGCAGTAGGTGCGGGTGGTTTGGACATTTTTAGCTCGCCTGAACGAAAGTTCTTGAAGAGCTATTGTTGTCACCACGGCGTCCGCGTCGGCGTTCGAATTGGATGTTTTGGTTAAAGTTTTTTAGAGACCTATATCTCCTTAACCCATGGATGGATTCTTTTGATAATTGCACTGTAGTTAGATATTGGTCCAAAGTTTAACAGGGTACCACCCCCACCCCACTCAGTGACCTTGATGTCAAGGTCATGGACTTTGAAAATTGGGAGTTTTTTAAACCGGATGTTTTGGATAAAGTTTTATATAGCCCAATATCTCCTTAATCTATGGATGGATTCCTTTGATACTTGCACTGAAGTTAGATATAGGTCTAAAGTTTTTAAAGGTACTACTCCCACCCCCCTCAGTGACCTTGAAGTCAAGGTCATGGACTTAGAAATTTGTCTTTTTATTAATTGGATGTTTTGGTTCACGAAAACTAAATATCCAGACTAATGCTTGGTGTTCAGATCTCACTCGAAAGGTCCTCCTACCAAGTAAATACTGTCTGTAATACTCTACAAAATACCTGACTGCTAGTATTCCCGATCAGTCAATGTAATGTCTCTCTGATGTATACAGCGTTCTACTTCCGTAAGATAGTACTCTTTCTTGACCATCCTGAATTTGACTCAGGACTCCTGAAATTCCTATAATAATGGCGTCACAGTGGAGAATGTACAAATGACAGGACCCAAATAAAATACTGTCTTAAGTAAGAAAAATTGTCCTATTTGGCTCAGAAAAATGGTCCATTTTTCCTCGAAATAGAGTATTTTGTTTATGAACTGTGTAAAAAAGTTTTATGCACATCATGGCACCCTGAAAGTTCTAAACCGATAAGCAGCAAATAAACACCTGTAAGGCTGGCCTGTCCTACATACGAAAATATGTTTCACAAGACAAAAAACAAGAGCCTAGCAGAAGGAATCAGTATTCAGAGAGCACGAGTGGGTTCACTTTGTTTGTGATACCTTAAACAAGAACTGAGTCCTATGGAGCAGTAAGAATATTTTTCATTTATTCCGGTATTGAGTTTTACTTCATTTTCAGAACGTTTAAGTCATAATAAGGTCCTAGAAAGTTGCTTGTATTCACTTTCAAATTATAATTGTACCCTAATTATTATAGCAGCGTAGTCTATTGCCCAAAAGTGTGGGGGTCGTTTTGGCCAGTACCCACTGGGCACACAAGGTGGAATCAACCTTGATTTAAGATCACAACGTTGAATCAACCTTGATTCAACCCTGTGTGCCTTCTGCGTAGGAAAGGTCTCCCTCAAATTTTAGAGGATTTAATAATGAAACACAAGATGGATGGCTGACTTTGCGATTTTACGTCCTTTTCAACAGTATTTCAGTCATATCAGGATAATAGGTATATAATAACGGCTGTGTGCAGTTGAGGCCAGTTTACGAAAGACTTTCAGCCTTCGGGATTCTGGATACACAAGATGCAACAAGCAAATTCGATGAATTTATATCCCCCGCCTATGTGGACCTGATTTGTTTATGGTTATTTTAGGTTTCATAAAATTTTGTTCACTTAAATTTGTTACTTAGTTAAGGCCGAACTTGTGGATTGTACATAAAATCAAGGGCAATAACTCTGGGATAAGTAAGGCATAAGCTGAAGCTATTCTTAAACACTTGCCTCAGCATCACTGAACTATGATGATACATTTTTAATCCAGTTACAAGAAATTTTGTTTGCCAGTACCTTACTAATGGCTAATTTATGGATTTTAAATCAATTCAAGGGCATTAAATCATGCACTACTGAAGCACTAATGACAAAACTTAATTTAAGTGCACTGCTGTGAATTCCGACAAAAAGTAAGATGCACCAATGTGTTATGGTTTCATAGAATTCTATTCACTGATAACTTAGTTATGGCTGGAAATGGCAATCTCACACTGATTCAAGGGCAATAACTCCTAGTGATGCCATTCTGATAAAACTTTATGTGCATATCCACGTTATGGTGATACATATTCAGTTTAAATTTCATGAAGTTTTGGTAATTGTTAACTTAGTTATGGCTCAAATCATTGATATTAAGTCAATTAAAGGGGGATTACTCATGCATTACTGAAGGCAGTCTGACGAAACTTCATGTACATCAGCGTGTAATAGTGATATATACTTATTTGAAGTTTCATGAAATTCCATCCAGTGGTTACTTAGTTATGGCTCATTTCATTGATATTTAGTCAATTAAAGGGGGATTACTCATGCCTTACTGAAGGCAGTCTGACGAAACTTCATGTGCATCAGCATGTTATAGTGATATATACTTATTTTAAGTTTCATGAAATTCTGTCCAGTGGTTACTTAGTTATGGCTCATTTCATTGATTTTAAGTCAATTGAAGGGGGATAACTCATGCATTACTGAAGCCAGTCAGACGAAACTTCATGTGCCAAAGCGCGTTATACTGATATATACTAATTTTAAGTTTCATGAAATTCTGTCCAGTGGTTACTTAGTTATGGCTCATTTCATTGATTTTAAGTCAATTAAAGGGGGATAACTCATGCATTAATGAAGCCAGTCTGACGAAACTTCATGTGCCGCAGCACGTTATAGTGATATATACTTATTTCAAGTTTCATGAAATTCTGTCAAAAGGTTGCTTAGTTATGGCTCCGGACGGAAGGACGGACGGATGGAAGGAAGGACGGACAGACGGACGGACAGACAGACGGATGGACGGACATGGAGAAAACTATATCCCTCCACCTTCGGCGGGGGATAACCATTTGCTTCTGCCGGTTGAGGTGTTACAGCATGAAAGAAAACATGGATTGTGAAGGCATTATGCACTTTGAAACAATTAAACAGCTGATTTGGTGTTCTTTTTGGTTGATTCAGAATTGCGAGCATTCTGGAATGCTTTCACTGACGATTCAGAGACATCTTTCGGTTCTTCCTGCTGTGTCTGCATCTTAAAGGTCCCTCATGGCGTTAATGTAGCTGACGCAAAGAGGTTGGAAAACAATTGATAGTCGACAGATATTCGTCGTCGTCGTCCCTCTCGTATGCAAAAGCGTCAGCCATTGTTTACTGTAGTAGCCGACCCACTTCGCGATTAAAATAGATTGGAAATCCGGTCAGCTCCGCTTTTAGAAACAGGCCGAAATAGTTCCTGTATACATACGCGGTGATGCGACTGGAATTTTTTCACATGACACGATGTAATTATTGACTTGTAAACAACATTGACTCCCGCATCACTTACATTGGCTGACAGAGAGCTTTTATATAATAAAATAAAAACATAGACACACACACGCATCTAGACATCCATCACACAAACACCAGACACACACGCATACTGCATCCCTTCTCGGGAAAAGGTGGTGTATTAGGGAAGGATCTTTTTTGGTCTTGACTGAGGCCCAGATAAGGGCCGTTTCTTTCTTTCTCTCTCTGTTTAAAAGATAGGGTTTGCAGAAATAACATTTGATTTGGGAATCATAGATTATCCTAACTTAATTTGTTGGCTTACTATCATATCCTTAAAGCCAAATTAGTTTGGTAAAATATTTTTCTAGAATTAATTTATAGCTTCGGAATATCTACAGTGGGGGACATCAGAGGCCCTAATATCTCCTCCGGTGTTCCCTTAGAATCATGAGTACAAGTACAAATGAGATCCTTAAACAGATTCCATGAAGCCCACCCACCATTTTACAATAACTTACTTGAATGAAGACGAAGAAAATGTGATTGGTCCAAATTTAAATACGCGAAAATTTGACAGGTGACAGGTGTTAATTAAGGTCGTTCTTTGACCTTTGACCCCGAACTGACAATTTAAAACTTCTTAAAAGTTGGCTGGTAGGTGGTTTTGGGTTTAACGGCCCTTTGATGAGACAGTATTTCAGTCTATATTGGGCCGTCTCCCAAAGAGAGGGAGAAAGGAGAGAGAACAAGCAAATTCGGTGAATTTATATCCCCCGCCGAAGTGGCCCTGATTTGTTTACGGTTTATTTTAAGTTACATATAATTTCATTCACTGATTACTTAGTTACCGCTGAGCTTGTGGATTGTAAATAAAATCAAGGGCAATAACCCTGGGATAAGTGAGATATAAGCTGAAGCTGTTACACTTGTCTCAGCATCACTGCACAATGATGATTTTTTATTCAGTTTCAAGAAATTTTGTTCACCGATACCTAAGTTATGGCTAATTTGTTGATTTTAAATCCATTCAAGGGCATTAAATCATGCATTAATGCAGCAATTATGACAAAACTTAATGTGCACTGCTGTGTCATGACAGTACCTAATCATTTTAAGTTTCATGAAATTCCATTTATTGGTGACTTAGTTATGACTCAATTTGTTTATTTTAAACCAATTCAAGGGCAATAACTCATTGCTTACTCAAGCAATTCTGACAAAACATAAGATGCACCAATGTGATATGGTGATACATATTCAGTATAAGTTTCATAGAATTCTATTCATCGATTACCTAGTTACGGCTAAATTTGTCAACCATAAATTGATTCAAGGGCAATAACTCATGCACTACTGATGCCCTTCTTATGAAATTTTATGTGCATAACCGCATTATGGTGATACATATTCAGTTTAAGTTTCATGAAGTTTCGATAATTGGTTACTTAGTTATGACTCATTTTATTAATTTTAAGTCCATTAAAGGGCAATAACTCATACACTACTGATGCGCTTCTGATGAAACTTTATGTGCATAACCGTATTATGGTGATACATATTCAGTTTAAGTTTCACGAAGTTTTGATATTTGGTTACTTAGTTAAGACTCATTTTATTAATTTTAAGTCCATTAAAGGGCAATAACTCATGCATTACTGAAGCCAGTCTGATGAAACTTCACGTGTATCAGCGCGTTATAGTGATATATATTTATTTTAAGTTTCATGAAATTCCGTCCAGTGGTTACGTAGTTATGGCTCCGGAAGGACGGACGGACAGACAGAAGGACGGACATGGAGAAAACTATATCCCTCCGCCTTCGGCGGGGGATAAAAAATGATAGACGAGAGAAAAAGTCCAAACAACCCCACCCGCACCTACTGCAAGCACAGAAGGCCCTTGCCTTAATTTATCCAAATATAGTAGAACGTCCCGGCAGTGGAAGTTATACCCCGCACCACCCAACCAACCCACTTGAAAGCCGACCAGCCAATCGTAACCAAATATCATATAGACCCTTCAGGGATTGAGGGAACGAAAATTTCTTCAAATGGTCTGGATCACATGATCAACATGGCCGCCATGTCCATATATGGTAAAAAAATTATTCTCAAGAACCAAATGACCGACGGCCCGAAACTTGGTATGTAGCATTGGGGACTCCAGTACCACCAAGATTGTTCAAATTATGACCTTGCGTTGACCTTGACCTTTTCCACGGCAATGTCAAATATGGGAAAATGCTAGTACATAGTTTTCATGAGAAGATTTTGGCCTAAAAATTGGTATATACAGTCATCGTGATGAGGGCATCAAGAATTACGAGTACAAGAGGTGATGGTATTCCAGATCTCTCATATTTTGACATTTTCAAACATTGTCTCGAAAGCCAAAGAACCAAACACATTTCAGATCTCTCATATTTTGACATTTTCAAACATTGTCTCGAAAGCCAAAGAACCAAACACATTTCATATAGCGCCTCCAGGGGTTGATTTATCAAAAATTTGTTCAAACTGACCCGGTCACATGATCAACATGGCCGCCATACCCATTTATAGTAAAAACCTTTGTTTTTCTTCTCCAAAACCAATACACCTATGGCCTTGGAACTTAGTTAGTAGCATGGAGTACTAAAGTACTACCAAGACTTTCAAATGACCTTGTTTTTTTTTTTTTTTGGCGGCATTGTCAGATATGAACATAAGATTTCATAGAAAGTTTTGAAGATTTTGGCCTGAAATATGGTTGTCTTAATATTAAGAGTACGTGAAGATTTCTGAGTACAAAAGGTCATGGTCATTCTTTGACTTTTGGTCTAAGTCTCATATTTTGACAATGCTCACTTGCCATGCTCGTCAGTCCCACAGTTGCGTCAATTACTGCATTCATTAATCCCGTATTTTGGTACTCGCTAGAAACAAATCACTGGTTTGCTTTCAGCACAAAAATTACAATATTTCTGATCACAGATTGTTGAGCTGTCCAAGATCCTGTTGAAAATCGCCTCGGGAACGGTTTCTGCTGCCATAAGGTAGCTGAACAGTTTCTGCTCTTCATTCCTGATAAAATGTATCAACCGGGCACTCCAAAGACCGATCCCACAAAATCCACTCTTCAGGCTGACAAATTGTCTACACAACCCCACCCGTACCTACTGCTAGCACAGTAGGCCCTTGACAATGTTCCAAATCTGTAGGACGCCCCGGCGCTGGAAATTACATACAGCACCATTGCGCCATCCGGGTTTAATGTATTTTTCCATGCCAATAGTCTGCACTATAATAGGTTAAAACATTGACAGTGTTTACTTAGTCTGTCAATGGCCATCTGATTGTACTGGTAAACTCAAACTTCAAAACAAATATTTTTAAATGACCATAAAGTGACTTGTAACAAAATTTATAATTTGTTGCAAGTCAGTGTATAGTCACTTTAGGAGTGCAATGACTTTTTTCATAATTAGAAGTTGACCTATGTGATGAAAATACATCCACAGATTTTGGTTGGCACCGCGTAAATGTGTCACTGAGCCTTGTTGTTTTTAAACGCATATATTGTTTTATGACAACCATTTTCCAGTCTTTTCTTTTCAGTGGTTTGGTGCTAGTAGCCATAAGCTGGTCACTTGAGTTAACCAGCTGTATCCCGAACCACTGTTACCTGATGGTTTATTTAATCCGACTCATTTTTATCCGTTCATGATTTTTATTCCCCCGCCATAAAATGGCGAAAGGGCATACAGATTTACCCTGTCCGTGTGTGCGTGTTCATGTGTTTGTGCGTTCCAGATTCGTGTCCGGACCATGGTGGGATTTCAAAACAAGTATTTGGCGAGATTTGTTGCATTCAAGAAACAAGTAGCTAGCTTAAAGGTCAAGATCACAATGCGCACAAGCAATGTGAATAGGCTGTAATAAAAACATGTTCGTGTCATATTTGTGTCAGAGGTTGACTGCAGAATAAACGTAAGTCACTTGGACGTACATTTCATGATCCTTTGAATTTCCCGTTTATATTATACAAGTGAGTGAGTGATATGGGTTTTACGGCACATCAGCACCAAAAGGGCTATTTCGCGCCGAAAACGCTTTAAACGAAAACGCGTTATATGCATAAGGTCAGAAATGAATGCACAGTATAAAATGAATCAAGTCGGGTATTTGGTAAAACACGCCGATCAACGGCTAGCTTAAGACTGATAACATAAAACGAGCTCTCGTCCAGCGAGACGAGTATTATACAAGTCTGCATCTATGAACCTGGGGGTGGTGCGATGGTGCTGGGTATAACTTTCAGTGCCGGTGCGTGCTACTGATTTGGTTACTATTAGGGCAAGGGTCTACTGTGTTTGCAGTAGATGGCGGGGGTTGTTTGGACATTATTTCTCTCGTAGATCATTTTTTTTCTTTCTCCTCCTCTTCGTGAGACGGCCTTATATAGACTGAAATACTGTCTCAGAGGGCCGTTAAACTGAAAAGTGCTGAAACGCTTCGAAGTCAGTCATTTTCGCGGTGTACAGGAATATTGACAATATGGAAGACTGTGATCGACATTTCAATATCAGGTATCAAACATGTTAAATTAAAAGAAAACCAGGATAAATTTCTCCGTAGCAAAAAAGATTTATCCTTAAAAAGAGCAGTACTGGACCGTCTTTGGAGAAAATAAGTGTAGGTCCTATGCTAGAAACAGTTAAGCTTGTCTTAGACATTTAATAAATCGAAATCTTCTATTATCCTAGCTCCAAGCTATTTTACTAAATCAATGCCATTTCGCTTGCGGTTAGGCACTCAATAATCGGAAATTTAACATGGCAGAAGAGAGAGGTGGGGTAATTTATTTCTCGTGTATCTAGTTTACATTTTGATTTGATTTCCTAAAATATTAACAGGAATAAAATTTGATTAATTCAAGAAAGACTAAGAGTCAGCACCTCAGTTTAAAAGCTAATTAACAACTAAAAGGGGTGTAATACGACTTATGAAACACTCGCATAGATGTGCCGTGTCAACCTTTCTCCTCTGTCCTGTTTTCTTGTCAGTGTCAAAATGCCTTAAAAAGTATTCTTTCACCAGCTCAAAAATAGAATAAAACAGGCATTCTATTAATTAAATGTCTAAAGCCAGCCTAACTGTTTTGACAAGTGGACCTATACTAATTGGCTCCAAAGAAGGTCCCGTCTGGCTCTTTTTAAGGGTAAATATTTTCTTGCAGAAAGGCAATTTATCCGAAGTTTCATTACATTAAATACGTTTGAATATCTGTTATTGAAATGTCGATCTCGACTTTTCATTACCATATTTTTGTATACGGCGAAAAAGACTTTAACGTCTTGGTTTAAACATATTTTATTCATATTAGAAATTGTAACATACATACATATATAGTATACAATACAGGCTTGGGATTAGAACGAAAGCTGGACGAAAGCTTAACTTCTTTGAAGCGTTTGAGCACTTGTCAATATACTTAAGGTAGCTTTGATAGGTTGTAAAATCGCTTCTCCGCAATATTCTATACCGCGAACGTTTCTGAAATCCTAAGCAATGTCCCTTTAGTTATTCCCATGGTAAGTATAAGATTTTTTGACATCAAGGACTTCCAGCTAATGGTAGAATGCAATTAGGTGTATGCTTAGACTTATGACAAATTTGCGTAGGTATAAAATTAATGCAGAGAACCTGAAAATCTATATTTAAGTACAAGTTGCTTTTTATTCAGTGGTTCAATGCTAATGGCGACAGGTTAGTCACTTAGGTGACCAGCAATATCTGGATTTACTGTTACCTGAAAGTTCTGTAGTTGAAAAGTTATTCGTTTTTCTGTCACAAAAGTGCTTTGTTGAATCTGCAAGTCAACAATTTAATGCTTTTACTTTGGAGTATTGCCCTTCTTAATTTTTCTCATTCATTTGCTTGTCCAGAGCATATCTCTGTAAGTAAAACGGGTACCTTAATGAAATCTCATATTATAATAGAGGGCAGACAGAAGAAGTGCAGAGTGCAAGAACCATAGTTATCACAAGTATGATCGAAATCATTTTCTTTTTCTTGCCTTTTTGTTCCCCATGTTTGGAGTAAAACTGTTCAAGGTAAAAGAATGAAATTTAAAATTTTGATAGCTGGCAACACATAATGCAGTGCGCAAGAACCATTAACCTAGTGTTCATAATGATCAACCTTTATATTGATTTTATGGATTACATTTCACAAACACTGTGATGGCTAATCATTATTATTCTCAGTGACAGTTTACCATAATTTGCCAAAGTAGAAAAAAGTTGTGTTACTGAGTAGATTTGCGTCTTCTCGTTCCTTTTATCGCTTTTATTTTAATTTACTCTTTACACAAAAGGTTGCTCCAACACCAGGATACCCATTTCACTTTTGCACACCTTCGGGGAGCATCTATCGGTTCCGCCGATTCTCTTTATTTATTTACTTATTTTGTTGTTCCTGTTGCTTTTATTTTGTGGTTCGGTGCTAGTTGCCACAGGCGTGTAACTTGAGGTGACAAGTTGTTTCCCTAACTACTGTTATTTGGAAGTTAACATTGTTCAAAAGTTGTATTTTCTACCCATGTGAGTTTCAAGACTACTGTTTTTATAAACTAAAATTAAAATCTTAAAGAATTCCTTCACGAGCAGAGAACACATTCAGAAGCAGGAACATGGGCCAGACTATGTAGTTTCGGCTAATAAAGCCTCCTCAGTCACCCTGACAATATCTTGTGACGAAACCAAAGAAACCATACTGTAATAAATACTTAAGACAGTACACACTCAAACATTTCTTTTTCTTCTTTTTGTGTACGTTTTTGTTAAATTATATATCTTATGTCACTCATACGACACACCAGGTCCATACACAGATCCACAATGCATAAGTAGTGAATTTGTTGAAAATGCCTTGTTTTTATAACAACACCATTTGGTAAATAATTTTCCTTGAATCAGACGCGTGCGTTTACGACTTGGCTTCCCAGTGCAGCAGAATCAAGAGAAGATGTATTGGCGGCTTCTCGTCCGCAGCTTTCTTATTCATCCTACAATGCCACCTCTCGACATCGTTGTTGGTTCTTATGAACTGTCCGAATATGCACCAGTTTTGCACCTCCCAGACCGTGTTGTCTAAGCATGCTGACTGAACTTCATCTGTCAGATCTTTCAGTCTATGCTTTTCAGCCTATGCTTCCTGAATATTTGAAATGCCTCTGGAATGTATTCCTTCGGAAGGGAGGAGGTCGGGTGGTGCGATGGTACTGCGTATAATTTCCATTGCCAGGGCGTCCTACTGATTTGGATAATAGTAGAGCAAGGGCCTACTGTGCTTTCAGTGGTGCGGTTGGGGGTTGTTTGGACATTTTTTCTCTTGTCTATCAGTCCCTCTGTTTGGCAGATGGCCAGATATAGACTGAAATACTGTCTCAAAGGGCCGTTTACCCAAAACAACCAACCTCCCAGACAAGAGTGGTGCAAAGGTGCTGCGTGTAACTTCCAGTGCCGGGGCGTCCTACTTATTTGAATAGAAGTAGGGCAAGGGCTTAGTGTGCTTTCAGTAGGTGCAGGTGAAGGTTGTTTGGACATTTTTTTCTCTCGTCTATCATTTCTCTCTTCTTTTTCCCTCTCTTTGACAGACTGAAATACTGTCTCAAAGGGCCGTTAAACCCAAAACAACAAACCAAACAACCTCCCAGACCGTATTGTCTAGCCATGCTGACTGAAAATAATCTGTCAGATCTATCAGTCAAGACTGATCAGCTTCTGCTTCCTGAAGATTTGAAATGCCTTTAGAATGTGTTCCTTCGGAAGGAAGGAAAGTGCCAGAAGTTAACTCACAAACTTGTAGACATCGTCTTTCTCTATATGGGCCACCCGAAACAGTTTTAAGAAAATGATTATCAATGTACCGTTGTAGAACTAAACAATGACCTTGCTCTAATAAATGCACTTCCCTCATTTTCCGGAAATGAAGTTATACTTATATCTATAAAATAATGTAACCGCCTGATAAATTAAAATCTTAAAAAAATCCTTCAAGAGCAGAGAATACATACAGAAGTAGGAACATGGGCCAGACTACGTAGTTTCGGCTAATAAAGCCTCGTCAGTGACACTGACAATATCTGGTGACGAAACCAGAAAAAAGTATACTGTAATTTCATCATTTTAATTGGGCAGCCGATTCAAAGACTGATTAGTTTCAAAAGGATCAAAATAATATAAACGACGATGATAAAAGACCGACTTGCTTGGTTGTTTTGGGTTTGAGACAGTATTTCAGTCCATATCGGACCGTCTCCCAGAGAGAGGAAGAAAGTAAACAGAAATGATCGACGAAAGAAAATAACCCAAGCAATACCCGCCCGCACCTACTGCAAGCATAGTATGCCCTTACCCTACTATTATCCAAATAAATCTGGAAGTTATAATTAGCACCACTGCCCGACCAGCGTCCCCAATTTTGACTGAAATACTGTCTCAAAGGGCTGTTAGACCCAAAACAACCAACCAACTACAGGAGTTATTTGTCAGCTGTTCGCAAGGATCATATTACTGTTTATAGTTCATGCACTTAATATCAGACACTAGAAAATTGATATGCTTGCGTACGGTAATATTTGAGTATACTGTGAAATGTCTATTTATTCAGCGGAGATCGAAGCTATCGTTTTAGCTTTGGGTCATATTGAACGGTCTCGGAATACAGTTTTTGTTACAGTAATCTCCATATTGAAAAAACATCTTTTGGAAATCCTCTTGAAACATAAAATCTTAGCTGACTAAAAAACATCGTATTTTGTTGGCTTCCCAGTCACGTTGGGATTACAGTCAACAAAAAGGCCGACGGTGGTGCAAAAGCTCTTCATAGTTTTGAACAATGATATCAAACCTTGCATAAATACCTATCTTTATGATAAGTGGCCGGTATGATGAACTAATGCTGTCTTTAACGAACTACATTCTATCAACCCTTCACTTAGCGAATGGCAACCATGTTATAGACTTGATACTAAGAAAGATAATTTTGACTCGACTCAGAACCGGCCATACTTTTGACTCGACTCAGAACCGGCCATACTTTTATCACTCACTCGTTTTCGTTGAAAGGTGAGGATCCATTTTTGTGCATTTCTTGCCAGGATCCTTTTAGTGTTTAACACTTTCTTTAGATTCCACGGATTTTCGTATTGCGTGTGCGAGGTTTTTCCGAGTATGATACAACTGTTTGACACGGCGGAAACAGCAAAACACTTTTCATTTTTAAAGGAGATTGGCATATATTATAAAAGATAAAGATAGTTTAGTTAAGTCGAGATATTTTTACAAAAGTTGATTTAAATGTGCTTAGTCATCTCGAGTGAGTGAGTGATATGTGTTTTACGGCACATCAGCTACAAAAGGGCTATTTCGCGCCGAAAACGCTACAAAAAGATACGTGTTATATGCATAAGGTCAGAAATAAGTGCAGTATAACAAGAATTCCGCGGAATGCGGTGTCTCGCCTGCTGGCGCTTTGTCACAAAACAAAGGTATATCAGCAAAGATGTAAGCATGAACCAAGTTTCTTAGCTCTAGCCCTTACAGTTTCTGAGAAAATGACCAAAACGCGAAAACTTGAAAAAAAAATGCAAAGTCAGTCAACCGTAAACTGTTGGTAAAGACTCAATAATGATGATGACTTTGAGCTTTTCTCTTTCAGATAAATGTATGACCCAAGTTTCATGGCTCTAGCCCTTATAGTTTCTGAGAAAATGACCTAAACGCAAAAACTCGACAAAAAATTGCAAAGTCAGTCAACCGTAAAATGTAGGTCAAGACTCAGAATTGATGATGGCTTTCAGATCTATTCTTCCAGATGTATGCATGTACTAAGTTTCATGGCTCTAGCCCTTATAGTTCTTGAGAAAATGACCTAAACGCAAAAACTCGTCAAAAAATTACGAAGTCAGTCAACCGTAAAATATAGGTCAAGACTCAGTATTGATGATAGCTTTGAGATCTCCTCATCCAGATGTATGCATGTACCAAGTTTCATGGCTCTAGCCCTTATAGTTTGAGAAAATGACCTAAACGCAAAAACTCGACAAAAATTGCAAAGTCAGTCAACCGTAAAATATAGGTCAAGACTCAATATTGATGATGGCTTTGAGATCTACTCTTCCAGATGTATGCATGTAACAAGTTTCATGGCTCTAGCCCTTATAGTTTCTGAGAAAATGACCTAAACGCAAAAACTCGACAAAAGTTTACGCCGACGACGACGACGACGCCGACGACGACACCGGAAAAGCAATACATATGTCTCGCCTCTGCTTCGCAGGCGAGACAAAAATGAATGAAGTCGGGTATGTGGTAAAACACGCCGATCAACGGCTATCTTAAGACTGACAAAATAAAACGAACTCTCGACCAGCGAGATGAGTAAACACAAATTTAAAACAATAGTTGTAAAAATACCACGACTTATTTAAACTATATTTTACTATATATGCCGATCTCTTTTTAAGAAAGAAAAGATTTTCACTGGTTCAACCGTGTCAAACAGTTGTTTGATACTGTTGACACGGAAAAACCTAGGACGCATAACACGAAACTCCGCGCAATCTAAGAGAAAGTGTTTTACACTAAAAGGTTCCTGGCAAGGAATGCACATAGGCGGATCCTCGCCTTTCAACAGAAACGAATGAGTAATAAAAGTATGGCCGATTCTAAGTCGAGCCAAAGTAACTTCTTCCTTACGATCAATTCTATAAGATGGTTGCCATTCTCCAAGAGAAGGCTTGATAGAATGTAGTTTATTCAAGACAGCAGCATTCCAAGATATCTGCCACTTATCATGAAGATAGGTATTTATGCAAGGTTTAATATTAGTGTGAGGAATTTTAAGATCAGAAATATGAAGAGCTAATGCCGATTTTGCAGCAATGTCGGCCTTTTCATTGCCTTTTATCCCAACGTGACTGGGAAGCCAACAAAATACAATGTTGTTCAGCTCAGCTTAGCCATTATGTTTAAAAAGGATATCCAAAAGAAGAGGGTTTTCAACATGGCGATTATTTAGGGATTGCAGAACAGAGAGGGAATCAGAAAAGATGATAAAATCTGTATTCCGAGACTGTGCAATGTGATCCAAGGCTAAATCAACAGCTTTAATCTCCGCTGAAAAGATAGAGGCATTATCAGGTAGTCTACATTTGTATGTTTCGGATGGAGCGACACAAGCAGGCGCAGCTGTGACGCCATCCTTTGAACCATCAGTATATAAAGTCTCATAGTCAGAAAAGTCAGAAAGCAGTTCATTAAATTTAGTTCGAAACACAAGAGGATCAGTTTGAGATTTTTTATCACTATGCAAAGAAAATAGAACATGTGGCTGAGTAAATGTCCAAGGTGGTACATCTGGAACTTTGAACTGTTCAATACTGTCTAAATTTAAATTCATATTTTCAAATTCAGAGGCAATTCTAATGCCAAAGGAAGGAATCATGTTTGGTTTATTCTCAAATAATGTTTTATATTGGGGCCGAAAAACAGTTTCATACGTTGGATTTGATGGATTTGATTTCAATTTAAGGGCATACTGCAAAGAGAGTTTATGACGTCTGTTATAAAGTGATGGTTCATTTGCCTCTGCTAAGAGACTCTCCGAGGGAGAAGTTCTAAAAGCTCCCAAAACGAGTCTGAGTCCCTGATGATGAATTGGATCGAGCATTTCGAGATAAGACTTTCTTGCAGATCCATAGATAATTGAACCATAGTCAAGTTTGGATCGTATAATAGTCCTATAAAGATTAAGTAAAACTTTGCGATCTGCTCCCCAGTCAGTGTGGGCAACAACTCGTAGTAGGTTCAACGCCTTTTGACATTTCGCTTTTAGTTGTTTAATATGCGGAATAAATGAGAGTTTTCGGTCAAAGATAACACCCAAAAATTTATTTTCTTCAACTACAGGAATAGGGGTTCCGTCCAGGTTAAGGACTGGATCATCATGTGCTTTGCGAAGGTGACAGAAATGCATGCAAACTGTCTTAGACTTAGAGAATTTGAATCCGTTTTCAGTCGCCCACGTTTGAATTCTGTTAAGATTTTGTTGAAGTTTACGTTCAATGGTATGCATATTTTTTGACCGATAGCAGATCAAAAAGTCATCTACATATAACGAACAGTCAACACCAGGATTAAGACACTTTACAATATTGTTTATTTTAAGACTGAAAAGAGTAACAGACAAAATGCTTCCTTGTGGTACACCTTCTTCTTGATTGTGCACATCAGACAAAGTTGAACCTACTCGTACTTTGAATTCTCTGTTAGATAAGAAATTTTGAACGAATATCGGTAAACGGCCTTTTAGGCCTATTTCATGTAAATCATTCATTATACCATACTTCCAAGTTGTATCGTAAGCCTTCTCTAAATCAAAGAAGACAGCAACTAAGTGCTCCTTCTTGATGAAGGCTTCACGAATAAAAGTTTCTAATCTAACCAAGTGATCATTAGTACTGCGTTGGTGCCTGAAACCACTCTGCAATTCGGTAATTATATCATTTGTTTCAAGGTACCAAACGAGTCTTTCGTTGATCATTCGCTCCAATGTTTTACATATGCAGCTCGTTAAAGCAATAGGACGATAATTGTTTGGGTTCGTATTATCTTTTCCAGGTTTCGGTATAGGGATTATCGTGGCTTCTTTCCAACACTTTGGCACATTACCAGTTTCCCAAATGTCATTGAATTTTTTCAAAAGAATCGAAAGAGAAGAGTCTGGAAGATGTTTCAAAAACTGGTAATGGATATCATCAGGCCCCGGAGATGAATCATGGGCCTTTGAAAGGGCATCTTTAAGTTCCGAAAGAGAAAAAGATTGATTATAAGTTTCTGTGTTGTTGGATGAAAATTTTAAGTTCTGTTTTTCCTTTTGCTTTTTAATATTTTTGAATGTTTGACTATAATTTTCAGAAGAAGAATTTTTCGAGAAAGCGTCAGCAAGGGTATTAGAAATATCTTTTTTGGAAGTAACTTTAGAATTTTTTATGTTTAAGTGTCCCAGTGAGCTAGATTTTCCTTTTCCCTGAATCTTACGAACCATGTCCCGTACTTTCTTTATTGAAGTTCGAGAATTTAATTTGGAAACATATTGTTTCCAAGACTTCTTCTTTGTTTCTTTAATAGTTCGACGAGCTTTTGCACGGAAAATTCGATAATTTTTTAAAGTCATGTGTTGGACGATTATTGAATTGTCGCAGCGCTCCTTTTCGTTTTTTAACAGCAGATTTGCAATCATCAGTAAACCATGGCTTTTTGATCTTTTTGGATTTTATTGATGTTTTTGGAATAGTTTCTTCGGCTATTTTAATAAGAATAGATGCAAATGACTCAATCGGATCATCAGCCTCCTGCAGGGTGTCTTGAAGAAGTCGAGTTTCAAAAAGGGTTTGAAATTGGGTCCAGTTAGCTTTATTTAATTTCCATCTTGAAACAGGTTCATCAATATCTGGACCAATGTTATTGAGAAAAATTGGAAAGTGATCACTCCCACACAGATCATCATGAACTTTCCAGTCATAATCTAAAAGAAGAGTGGGATAGCAAATGGCGAGGTCTAACGAAGTATAGGAACCAGTGGCTGGATGAAGATATGTAGGAGTTTTAGTGTTATATAGACAATGGTTATCAATAAAATTTTCAATTATTCTGCCTTTTTAATTAATATCTTTGGAACCCCAAAGGATATTATGACCATTAAAATCTCCTAATAGTATGTCGGGAGAAGGTAGTTGCGGAACAAGATCATCAAGGTCTTTGAGAGATAATCTGGAATTTGGAGGATTATATATAGAACAAATAGTGACCACGCGATGGAGAGTTATACTAACTGCAACGGCTTGTAAATTCGTGCGTAAAGGTATTTGACTATGAGGAGCATAATTATTAACAAAGATAGAGACACCGCCAGCGGCTCTCTCATTGTTTATTGAAAAAGTATGGAAAGAGCTGTAATTTTTAATGGAAATGTTATCTGTATCTTTTAGATGTGTTTCTTGAAGACACAGAGCAGCAGGCTCATAATCCTTAAGAAGGAGCAACGTTTCTTCATAGTTGGCTTTTAAGCCTCGACAATTCCACTGTAAAATTCTATTTTTCATTATTCTTAATTATGTCAGATGGAGCGAAATGGTTAGATCTATTCTTATGAAGTAGGTATTCTGTTAAGTGTTCCTTTTGGAAGACAGGATGGAGATTCCTCTGCCTCCATATCTTCCAAGACAGACCACTTATTATGCTGCTTAATCGGATCAGTAGATCCTTTCGGCAGCCTGTCCGATGCAAGTACATGTTTCTCCTTTCCCTTTGGTTTAGGGTCAGGAGGTTTGTTTGATGTATTCTTGTTAGTATTTCCGTGTTTTACAAGTGTGTCACGGACTTTTTGTACTAACTTTCTGTCTGCTTTTTCTAATTTTTCTTTTTCTTTTTGACTACGATTTGCTTCAGTAGAAGTTTCAGATGATGCTGCATTATAAGACGAAGACTGTGGAGCTCCTTTGATAAGGACAGGATCTGTTTGTGTCGAAGCATCAATACATGATACCGTGACACCAGCAGTCTTCGTGATGCTCGCATAACTTTTACCTGGCGCTGCTGTGTAACTTTCTACGATTTTCCGCGCTTCTGGAAATGATATGTTCCTGGTGTATTTGATTTTGAGAATTTCTTTCTCAGTGTTCCAGGCCTGACATTGCCGCGAATCGGCGGGGTGGTTTGCTGAACATTTCACACATTTTGTTGTATTTGTACAGTCTTTATCATGAGTTGTGTGTTTGGTTTCACCACAGTTGTTACATACCATTAGCTTTTTACATCTGTCTTCATGGTGACCAAATAACTGGCACTGGTAACAGCGCAGAGGATTTGGAATGTATGGATCGACAGAGACTCGAAGAAAGGCAATTTTCAACTGTTTCGGCAGGACTGACGTGTTGAAGGTGAAGACGAAGGTATTAGTGTCCTTAAGGGAGCCGTCTCGACGAATCTTGATTCTGCGGACTCCCACTACACCTTGCTCCCTCATATTGTCAAGGACCTCTTGTTCGCTGACCCCCCTTAAGTCGGGGCAGCGAACAACGCCCTTGCTTGTATTGAGGGAGCTGTGCAATGACACTTTTACCTTCAGGTCGTGGAACTGTTCTAAGCGTAATAGACTTTCTATTTGCTTTTTGTTCGTGTATTCCACGAGGAGGTCACCAGATCGTAATTTTTTAATACTTTTTGGCACACCAGCCATGCCATGCAGAACTTTCTCTATAACGAATGGAGAAAGACTGGACATTTGCCTTTCTTCTTGAGAATGAATTACCAAGAAGCGCGGAGAAGCAGTAAACGATGTCGGTTGACTGAGCTCGTTCTCTGATGGATCATCAGAGTCCATGTCACGTGGCCGTTTCGAATTATGTTGAGAAGCTTTGGGGTTTGAAGTTGGGGGGGCCATGAGAAGATAAAGAAAATAGTTAATCTCCGGTGTTCTCCACCCGCCGTGGAGCCCAACAAGGGAGCAATTATATAGAGTGGATATCCAAAACTCCAAGTGCTAGAGATACACTGAAGATATACTCGGATAGGACAGAATGCCTACACGATTGACCCCTCAGCCGCCGCCTTCTAGGAATGAAAAAAGATGAGAATAAGGGTTCATGGGCACATGGTCAGTATCAGAATGATACAAAGATTGGAAGAGAAAGGCAAAGTTGGTTCCCAGGGCATGGCACGACAAAGCCGATTGATCATATTCGGGCCCATATGACCTCCCGTCTAGTTGAAATCAGGGCCAAAGTGATGTGTTGCAGACTGGATACGTCGTAAGCAGTCTACTCAATCACCAGGATCCCTTCTTCCAACGACACGGGTCGCAGCTCACGGCAAACGAGCCGCCCCCTTTTAGATTGCCTTTTACGTCACGCAGAGGGATACGTCTGGCCTATTCTATCCCGGGACCAGCTCGGGGTACTCATTTCGATGGTCGAGTGTTCGTTTTTAGCTCACCTGGCCCGAAGGGCCATAGTGAGCTATTGTCATACCAATGCGTCCGTCGTGCTTTGTCCCGAAATGTGTCCGTCAACACCTAAAAACAAATATTCAAACATCTTCTTCTATAAAACTACTGGTCCGATGGTTCTCAAATTTCACATGGAGCATGACCGGACTCCAGGGTCTCAGAATTATAAAATTGGGTCAGGTTGAAAATCCAAGATGGCCGCCGTTACTAAAAATAGCAAAAACAACAAAATAAACTTCTTCTCCAGAACCACTGGGTATATTTGTCTGAATTTTGGCATGGGACATCAGTGAAACCTTGGTATTCAAAATTGTAAAAATGAAAAAATCTGTAGCGGAGTTTTGTCACAGTGACCTACTTTCTGTTTACAAATGTAATTTTGCTCAAATGCCACTGTCAGAAAACGACTAATTCAAACAACTTCTTCTGTAAAACCACTAAACCCATTGGTCTAAAATTTCACATGGTGCATGACCAGACTGCAGGGTTTCAAAATTGTAAAATTGGGTCAAGTCAAGAATCCAAGATGGCCGCTGTTACTAAAAATAGCAAAAACAACAAAATCAACTTCTTCTCCAGAATGGTTTGGTATATTTGGTAGAAAGTTTGCATGGAACATGAATGGGACCTTGGGATTAAAAATTGTAAAAATGAATAAAATCTATAGTGGAATTAGGTCACAGTGACCTACTTAGCGCTTACAAGACCGATTTTGCTCAAATGTCATTATCTCAAGAAAACGCAATCGAGTCTGGTCAGTTTTGGTCAGAAATGGTCCTTGAATGAAATTATTTCAATTTTGTGCCAGTTGACTATCCAAGATGGCCACCACAGGGGCCGTTACTGAAAATAGCACAAACATAAAAATGACAATTACTCAAGAACCCTTGAATGGAATTGGACCAATTTAGTGTCAGAATGTTCCTTACATGAAACCGTTTCGATTAATTGCAATTTGGCATTCCAAGATGGCTGCCATCTGCCGTTACTAAAAATAGCACAAACATAAAATGACAGTTACTCAGTAACCCTTGAATGGAATTGGACCAATTTTGTGTCCGAATGTTCCTTGCATGAAGCCATTTCTCTTTATTGCAATTTCGCATTCCAAGATGGCCTCCATCTGCTGTAGCACAAAACATGAAAATGACAATATCTCAGTAGCCACTGAATGGATTTCGACGAAATTTGTGTCAAAATGATTCTTGCCTTGAGATAGGTCAGCCATGTTGTCTACTGTTACTAAAAATAGAAAAATGAGAAAATTAGAAAATCTCAATGGAATTGGACTAGTTTTCTATCAGAATGGTCCTTTCATTAAGCTTTTTCGATTTTGGCATTCCAAGATGGCCGCCATCTGCCGTTACTAAAAATAGCACAAAACATGAAAATGACAATATCTCAGAAACCGCTGAATGGATTTTGATGAAACTAATGTTAAAATGATTCTTACATTGAGATGTTTCAGAAATATTTAACTGTAGACCAGTCATGTTGGCCACTGTTACTAAAAATAGAAAAATGTGAAAATTAGAAAATCTCAATGGATTTGGACTAATTTTCTATCAGAATGGTCCTTTCATTAAGCTTTTTCGATTTTTTGCTTTTTGGAATTCCAAGATGGCCGCCATCTGTCATTACTATAAATAGCACAAAACATGAAAATGACAATATTTCATTAACCGCTGAATCGATTTAGACGAAATTTGTGGCAAACTAATTCTTGCTTTGAGTCCTTTAACACATTAACAAATATAGACCCGTCAAGTTGGCCTCTGTTACTTAAAATAGCAAAATATGAAAGTTAGAAAATTACAATGAAGCTGGACCAATTGTGTGTCAAAATATTCCTTGCATGAAAGCTTTTCGATTTTTTGCATTTTGGCATTCCAAGATGGCCGCCATCTGCCGTTACTAAAAATAGTACAAAACATGAAACTGACAACATCTCAGTAACCCCATAATGGATTTTGATGAAAATTGAGGCAAAATGATTCTTGTATTGAGATGTTTCAAAAGTAAATATATAAAGACCAGACAAGTTGGCCTCTGTTACTAAAAGGCCTCTGTTACTAAAAGTAGCTAAATGTGAAAATGAGAAAATCTCATAGGAATTGGACTAATTTTGTATCAGAATGGTCCCATTGCACAAAAGCCAGGTGAGCGATATCAGGCCCATTCGGGCCTCTTGTATATTGTCAGTCTTAAATTAGCCGTTCATCGGCATATTTTACTTCGTACTCGACTTGCTTGATTTTTTATACTGTGCATTCATTTCTGACCTTATGCATATAAAACGTATTCACTGAAAGCGTTTTCGGCGCGAAGTAGCCTTTTCGTGCTGATGTGCCGTAAAACCCAAATCACTCTCATTTTGGCATTCCAAGATGGCCGCCATCTGCCGTTACTAAAAATAGTACAAAACATGAAACTGACAACATCTCAGTAACCCCATAATGGATTTTGATGAAATTTGAGGCAAAATGATTCTTGTATTGAGATGTTTCAAAAGTAAATATATAAAGACCAGACAAGTTGGCCTCTGTTACTAAAAGGCCTCTGTTACTAAAAGTAGCAAAATGTGAAAATGAGAAAATCTCATAGGAATTGGACTAATTTTGTATCAGAATGGTCCCATTGCACAAAAGCCAGGTGAGCGATATCAGGCCCATTCGGGCCTCTTGTATATTGTCAGTCTTAAATTAGCCGTTCATCGGCATATTTTACTTCGTACTCGACTTGCTTGATTTTTTATACTGTGCATTCATTTCTGACCTTATGCATATAAAACGTATTCACTGAAAGCGTTTTCGGCGCGAAGTAGCCTTTTCGTGCTGATGTGCCGTAAAACCCAAATCACTCTCATTTTTCCACACGAAAATATCCGGAAAGGTACTTTTTCTTAAAGAGAAAATTGACGCAATTTTAAGGGCAGCCAATAAAAATCTAATTTTCATCATGAACTAAATATTTTCTGAACGCAGACAGAATCGGAAGTCAGTTGTTTTTTACTTATTCCTTGCAGAAAAACTGATTTTCATGCACTAAAGGCTGCAACATTACTCAACATTGATGTCCTGGCGTTTGTGTATAAAGATATGACACAACATAACAAGACATTCATTTGATAAGTTTGAAATTTTTACCCTAATAATGCTAATATTCTTATGTTTTGAAGAGACATTTGCTACAATAACTGAACATGAAACTCAGATAGCCAGGTTACCCATTACTCATTTCAGAAGCTTCCAGAAATAGCTCTTACCTACCTGATGTCCTAAAACCATTACATAAAACTTTCCTTGGCCAATTTGGCTTTCAATTGTTGTCCATTCCATGAAAAGCCTGAGACTGAACACGGGACAGACAGCCGTTTTGCAACATAGGATAAATCATGATTTTGTCAGCATGTACTCCAGCAGGTTGTAATAAGGATTTTAAACTGTCTGTTATGACAAATTCGTCATCATACAAGTTATTAGTAACAATTCCCTCTAACAATGAAAGTTTTTTCAGGAAGTGGGGAAACACTCTGTATGTGTGTTTTTCAAAGTGGGAAAACTGCGAGATGTCAGTGCAAGATCTGAAGATGGAATGTCGCCAGATGCTGATTCCACATAAGAACATGTGTAAATGCGACACGTTGATGCCACAGCCGAAGGTGGAAAAGCGCGAGGTGTTGATGCAACAATTGGAGGTGGAAAACTGTAAAATGTGGATTTGACAGATAGAGGCTGGTGCCGGACTGATGTAGATGATGTACGAAATGTAGTTGCTGCCAATGAGTTGCCCAGAACTTGTCGAGCTCGATCTGTCAAAGGAATAAAACAAGGCGGCCATTAGGCGCTGAATCGCTCACCTGAGTAAAAAGGTCAAAAGTCGAAACTAAAGTCATCATTTGAACTAATCTGAGAGTTTGAAACTGTTGGTTTGAATTTAACGACCCTTTGAAACAGTAATCCATCCTGTATCGAGCCGTCTCGGGAGAAAGAAGAGAAATGATAGACGAGAGAAAAATGTCCAAACAACCCACCCGCACTTACTGCAAGCACAGTAGGCCCTTGCCCTACTAATATCCAAATCAGTAGGACGCCCACGGATTTGGCCTACTATTATCCAAATCAGTAGGACCCCCGACACTGGCGTTATACCCAGCACCACTCAACCCCCCGAACATTGCCATAAAAAGAGATCAAGGTCTTCCCAAGGTCATCACTTGAACAAACTTGGTAGTACTCAAGTTCTACTTACCAGGTTTCAAGGCCATCCGTCATTTGCTTCTGGAGATGTCGATTTTTATGCTCGTCGAAGGGTGAGCATATAGTCGTCGCTTTTTCCGTCCGTCCGTCGCAATTTGTCCGGAGAAATGATAGACGAGAACGAAATGTCCAAACAACGCCACCCGCACTTACTGCAAGCACAGTAGGCTCTTGCCCTACTAATATCCAAATCAGTAGGACGCCCCCGGCATTTGGCCTACTATTATCCAAATCAGTAGGACCCCCCGACACTGGCGTTATACCCAGTACCACTCAACCCCCCGAACATTGCCATAAAAAGAGATCAAGGTCTACCCAAGGTCATCACTTGATTAAACTTGGTAGTACTCAAGTGCTACTTACCAAGTTTCAAGGCCATAAATGATAGACGAGAACAAAATGTCCAAACAACCCCACCCGCACTTACTGCAAGCACAGTAGGCCCTTGCCCTACTAATATCCAAATCAGTAGGACGCCCACGGATTTGGCCTACTATTATCCAAATCAGTAGGACCCACCGACACTGGCGTTATACCCAGTACCACTCAACCCCCCGAACATTGCCATAAAAAGAGATCAAGGTCTACCCAAGGTCATCACTTGAATTAACTTGGTAGTACTCAAGTGCTACTTACCAAGTTTCAAGGCCATTCGTCATTTGCTTCTGGAGATGTCGATTTTTATGCTCTTCGTAAGGTGAGCATATAGTCGCCGCTTTTTCCGTCCGTCCGTCACAATTTGTCCGGAGCATATCTCTGACAGTACTAAAGGGAACTGAATGAAATATACGCACTGAAAGAGGGCAATGGGGGAAAGTGCAGTGTGCAAGAACCATAACTCTACCGCAAGTAATTATAGAATGATCGGGGGTGGTTGGGTGGCCCGATATAGACTGAAATACTGTCTCAAAGGGCTGTTGAACGTAAATCACCCAACCAATCACTATATCTGTAACTCGAATTATGGATATCCACTATTCATCCTGATTTTTGGATTTCAATTATTCGAATAATGGAGGCTTAAACGTTTTTCGGCAGTTTTAATACTAGATGTTATACCTGCATGAGATGTAACAGAGAACACTGTGCCAACATTATGATAATTGAATGCCAGTTCATCAGTATTTAGCTGTAGGAGAATACCAGAGTAGTTCCTATATAAGACGTTTAGAATATTGTCAATTATACAATACAACCCGCTTATCCTAGATTTGATAAACTTATGTTTCTCATTAGCTTGACCTAAGGACAGCGTGTTAATGAAACCTTCAAACGGTATTTGAAAGAAAATTGGAATAAGTGTTCTGTATTCGTTCAGTAGATCAATGCTTCGCCAGTGCAAATCATCCTCTTCTAGATGTTAATCACATGTAGGAGACTTGTCAGCCTCCCCGGGGTCAGCCTCACTGAAAATGTCTTTAGATGCACATTCCCGAAACAAGACATGATCTTTCAAGCTGCCATTAAAGTAGTCATCTCTAAAGATGAATCTCTGGATTAATCCTCTTTGTGTAAATTCTCAAAGGTGTTTTCTTTGACACAAACTATGTCTATATTATGCTCAAGATGATTTTCAGCTAATATGTTTTTCACTGACGACACAATTGCTGGCAACCATTCAGGATGAAACTTGCTAAATATCTGAATGAACACATGTACGTAACCGTGGTGCATAAAAACATTTTCGAAACATCCAACTGATGCCAAAGCAGAAATTGCAGATGGAAACTCATCCTGAAGCTGTTCGGTCAATTTCTGATCTAACACTGATTGTACGTGACTGATGCATCCGAAATTTTTTTATTCCTTTTTAACCTCGGCAGAAGTTCTCCTATCATTGTTAATTTTTATGAGAGTCTTTGACTTTTTTCCACTACGAGGGATTTTATAGATGTAGTAGTAGCTTTCACACTTTTAAAGAATTCCCATCGTTTTGTAACTTTTTCATCAAATGTTATATTTTCTATTCTTAAAGCTAAAGAAAACTGCTGTTCAAACACAATTATTCTTTTCCATTCTCGAGAAGAGAATTGCTTTTCGTAATCCTTATATTCTACTGAATTTTGATATTTACGGATAAACTCCTGCCTGTCTAGCGTTTCATCACATACTGAGGCAAAAGCAGATGATTTGGTAACTTCCTTATATATTTAAATAATACTACCAGCTGATGCTTACTGATGGATGTTCCTATACCTGTTTAAACAACTTCTCCAAAACTGCTGGACAGATTTTGAAATAATTTCACAGAAATGTTCCTTGAGAGACTCTCTTCCAAAGTTGCTCAAATGGTTCCGCTCCACTGAACAATGTGGCCGCCAGAGCTTGAAGTAGAAAAACCTTTAAACGACTACTCCAAATCTGCTGGGCAGATTTTGCAATAATTTCACAGAAATGTTCCTTAGGAGACCCTCTTTCAAAATTTCTTAAACGGTTCCGCTCCGCTGATCAAAATGGCCGCCAGAGCAAAAAATAGAAAAAAAAACTTTTAAACGACTTCTTCTCCTAAACTGGTATAAGGATTTTGAAATAATTTCACCAGAATGTTCCTTGGGGGAACTTCTGCCAAATTCCTCTAAACTACAACTCTTGAACGGGTGAAAGGAAATGTTCTTAGGAGACCCTCTACCAAAATTGCTCAAACGGTTCCGCTCCGTTGAACGGGATGGAGGCCAGAGCTAAAACTAGAAATAAAACCTTTAAACGACTTCTTTAAAACTGCTCTACAGATTTGCCATGCCCTTTACCGTACAAAGTACTGGATAGTACCGTAATATTATAAGATGGAAAATGACTGCATTGCGTAAAAACTTTGTTTTAAGGTGGACGTATACGGAACAACTCTGTTCTTACTTGTTTATAAAACAAAATAGAGTTATTGTTCAACATCAAATCGATTAACTGTGGAGTATATAGTTATAACACACACTTACAATGTCTACCGTAAAGATCCTATGTTTTCGGGCACATAGGTTTATACAAACAGTGGAAACCGAGACCAGACTGTTCCTTAGGAACCAGAATGATCAAGATCTTCACAGTTTCCACTCCATCTGCGCATTTTTGTCGACATTACTCTATGGTAGAACCGAATAACAGGAAAATAAGAAGGGCAAGGACCGGCTGTGCTTGCAGCAGGTGCAGAATTTGGGCAGTCTGTTTGGGGGATATTTTGAACTTAAAAATTGTTTTTCTAGGAAACGAAACGGTGAAATGTATTTTCTTTTTGTTTTATTCTTTAACATACAATTATGATGCAGAACGTCACCGGAAGATCATGAGACTGTGTCCGGTTCTGCCATACGACGACTAGAAAACTAAATGGGTATCTGCCCCTAAACAGGAAAGGATAAGGCAGCGAAAGGAGAGAAATGGGCTATGCGTTTCATACACTGTGCCCAAGACACAGAGTTGGACTCTGAACCCGATGTCCCTACGGCTACTAGGGTATGAAAGACCTTTACTTTTACCTTTGTACAGCACCAGCACATGAATGCTAAATGTCTCTTGATATCTAAACAAAGTCCTAAAAAATTTTAAAATTCTTAAATAAATGAAATGAATCACGTGCTATACGTATACTCACCGTGTGTTAATAATTCGATTTAATGGCGAGTTCCGCTTTAGCCGGTGCTTGGGGGCGTGCCTTGTGTCGCACATTTCATTCCTGGTCATGCACAGACTCAATTAAACCGAGTCTGCTTTTTTCCATTCTTTGTCGTATTCCTTGCTTCCAACGGATCTTACTTTTCAGAACATATTTATCTTCACTGTAGGAGCGGCTGTAGTGTAGTGGATAACACTCCAGACTACCAATCCAGGGGTCGCAGGATCGATCCCCCGCTTCTCCGGTCTTTCGGATGAGACTTTAAACCGAGGTCCCGTCTCCATATGACCTCGTTGTTGGTGGGACGTTAAACCTGAGTTCACTCACTCACTATCTTCACTGTAGCTGGTGTTTGTGCCGTGTGGAGGCCGTAAAACGTCTCCCCGTACATCATCATAGTGCAGATTATAATTTCTGGTCCTTTAGGATCATAGAGTTCAGCTTAAAGGCCGGGATTGTCGTCCATCCGGCCAGCAGATTTTACCTGTTTAGGTACTGTAAGTAGGCAGTATAAGTGGGCGAAGCTTAAGCCACACTGGTGTTAAGAGATACAAATGTCATGCATTTACAATTTTCCAATAATCAATCATAAATTATATTTAGGGGTGTGACAGACAAAAAATTAGAGATCGTGAAGTTTTATTTTCATTTAGCTCCCATGATGAAAAAAAATCATACACTGTAAAAATGTGTTTAGAATCAATGCAAAAACATGCAGTCCGATTATGTGTTTAAATCGTAACATGTTCAATTTGCAACATGTTTAGGTTTATGTTTAGAAATTAAACATGTACAAAACTGGTTATATTTACCTTTTATTTTTAAAATTTGCTCTGTCAACATTTGGATTCATCCAAAACGCGTAACAGAATAAAACGTGTTTAGCAGACTTTGTCCGGGAAAATAATAGAAAAGGCGTACATGTTTAGCTATATGACATATTTCTAAACGTGTTTACACCTAAACATGTAACCACTTGTGATTTATAGCTTAGCGCGATGTTTAAGTGTAATATTTATAATATAAATGAAAATTATGTCTGATGTAGATTTACAGTTATTGCTTCAAATACATTATTCAAGTTACACATGAGCTTTGAACTAAAACCTTTCCAGTATTTCTTTGATCATTGTATTTATTTCAGTCAAAACGTAGTATGCACTTGTATAGTATTTGATCATGATTTTTATTACTATTAAATGATAAAATTACTGATGATAAAATAAAAATTATATAATACTACTAATAATAATAGCAGTAGTAGTTGTTGTAATAGTACTGAAAGCAAATGTAATGAAATAAATTGTAATACTTATCAAAATAATAGTAACTGAGGCTAAAAGAAGAAAAATAGTCATTTTCTTTATTATTATTATATACTATATATTACTATATTATCATTTATCTTTTTTACTTCATAATTATTATTATTATTATTATTATTATTATTATTGTTTTTACTATTGCGTTCAAGAAGATTTGTTGTTTTTGAAGTCTTACAAGACTTATAATCAATATCGAAAGAATCTGTTATGCATAAAAAACACACAATAATGAAAACAATAACAGTGAAAGCAAAGATAATAAAAATTATAACTTCTTGTTGCTGGTTTCTATAATTACCCCGGAATATACAGATTAAATTTTATTGGTGTCATACATACTTATTTGTAAAAACACTTCACTAACTCAGCTGATAAACCTGTCAATCATTTTACAGGTCACCTTTACAAATAGCCAGTAGCCAATCTTTACAAATATCCAGTAGCCAATCAAAAGGCATGGCTGAGCTCTTGACCCTCAGGACTCTAAAATCATACTGAGCTGAAATGAGCCTAATCTGCCTTTTATAGTCACGGCATTTTTTTTTTTATTATTATTGATTTGATGCTTAACGTCTAACAGCTATGGTCATGTCGGGACGGTCAGTTAACCTAACCACACTATTCCTGGGCAAGGTTAGACCTGAGCGGTTAAACAGTACAAAGTGCACATACTTTCGCCAGTAACTGACAACTGCCCTTCTTGAATCAGTGGAAGGAGAAACGAAAGTGTGTGGCCAGATCGGGTATCGAACCCAGGACCTCTGTCTTACGAGTACGGTGCCCTACCGATTGTGCTACGCGGTTGCACATTTCATAACTATTCATTGACAGACTCAATTAAATCGAGTCTGCTATTTTCTATTCTTTGTTGTGTTCCTTGCTCCCAAATGCTCTTACTTTTCAGAACAAATTCAGGGCTTTTCCAGGTATTTTGGGAAATAACAAAGTTCATCAAGCATATCTGGTGGATCCCTGAGGTCCTGTGGGCCCTCTATGTTAATGGCCATCAGATATTGTGGACTGTTCTGGGTCAGAGAACTTCTAAGTGGGGTACAGATTAAGTTCACGGTGCTGAAGCCTCTCTCAACAGCAGCTGTACTGGTAGGCACAATATTCATCAACTGGACCATGTGAAATATTCAGCTGAAACACTGTCGTAGAACATATTGTTGAGGACGACGTCTGTCAACTGAGAGGGTGTACTAGCTTGTCCAGATTGCCTGAAAATGAAGGAATAATTGGGAAAATGGAATAATTTCTAAGAACAAACACTTCAGCTGAGTTTTGGCTAGTACCCCTGGTAGCTTGCTACTGACCATTGATTCTAAGACATACGAGAAAACACCTACTCCAAGTGGCATGAAGTAAGAAACTGGTGTAATTCTCAAATGTCACTTGGAATAGGTGTTTTATATTGTATTTTGTTTCGCATTATAACAGTTGTTGTTATCACGTTTAAATGTCAGCGTAAGCATTCAGTTATTGGGGGCCTGGGCTGATTACTTATTAATTTTGTGGTTTTTGTTCGGAGGGATTTTCACCGCTTGGTGCCTATCTAAGGCTGTGTCATTTGATTGTGGCACTACCTGGGCCTTCCATTTAACTTTTCACTAGGTACTGGCACTAAGGGCCTTTTTAGAGCCCACAGACCAGAGAGCATGAACACTCCGGATAGTCCATTTTATTTGGCTATCAAGTACTGCAGGAAACCTGGCGATGTAGAATGGTACAAGAGGCAGCTGAAAATTCTCTGCGATCAATTATGAAAAATATGGCTCAACAAGCAGACTTGCCGGGAAGGAAAACAAATCACAGTGCCAGGAAATCTACATGTACAAAGGTATTACATGCTGGACTGCATCCTACTACCATTCAGCGACTGACAGGGCAGAGAAATGTTCAGAGTATTAGTACCTATGCCGTAGCCTCTATTGAAATGCAACAAAAAATGAGCAACATACTGTGTAATCAGCCAGTGTCAAGTGAAAATGTCAGCACAGCCTCAGCAACTTCAGTGATGAGTAATCATCCGTCGTCAGCCGTGGTCGCGCCGAATTTCGAATCATCAGCGACGTAAACCAGTGAAAAGTGATGTGACGAAATGACAGTGTTTTGACGTTACATCATAGATTCTAACGCACTTGTCAACGGAACGTAATACAGCATATGTTGGTTTTATGTCGCTGTCATCGATTGCATGCGCAAGACAATATTAACTACAGAAAATGTATGAGGAAGTGCCATAGCATGGGGATAATGGTATTCAAAACTGTCGTTTGGGGAGACATACTGTCGCTTTTGCGGTCGCAAATTGCATTTTACAGGCTCCGCTGACATGCTTTGAGTAAAGTTGAGCCGGGTCATGAAAAACCCAACATTTTGCATATGCGAAAACAAAAACGCAGATCAGCTGTGCGGTAACCGCACAGCCGATCAGCACCTTTGTTTTCGCTACATGGATAGTACAATTCCTCTACTTTATAGTCTAGATTTCAAATTTCAAGCCTCTAGCTATCTTCTGATGCTGGTCAGCCTGATTTGTGTCGGACCTGGTCGGAAAACGTGTCCGTTGGTTTTCTCGTGTCGCAGCTCAGTTATCCCCTAAATATACTGTTGCAAGTTTTTGACAATTTTCCAATTAGCTGTCGAATTTATTCGAAAGAGCATAAGAATTTTTTTAAATGCTTCAAAACAGTTTGAATAACCTAATGCTTGTTCATTTCAATAATATCAAATGCCATATGATTATCAAAGAAATGTTGGAACTTTGGCAGAAATTTCTGAACCCACTGCTGGCTAAGCTCAAACCTCTGGCAATGCCAACTTCCAGAACCTGGATGGAGTACTGCTAGATCACAATACCTAGCAAAAGCTCTACAGACAAATAGCTGCAATTGTATTTTATTTGGTGGAACCAAGCATTTGTATTCTTCAGCTTTACTGATGTTTGTATGTTTCCATTCACATTCTCTCTCGTAAGTGTTAGCGGGTAAGTGGAATCAATTCAAACAGTCCTCAACATGCTTGTCACTCCATTTGACCAGTGTCTTACACTCTACAATGCATGTGAGGGTGCCATTTTCTTCTACCCCTGAATCAGGAGATGCTGCTAAATAGTCATGCTCGGTATCAACACGCAAACCAATTTTCTTAAATGTAACATTTGACCCTTCCTTGGCTTTATCTGAAACATATCGATTAAGCACCACAGGTTCTAGCTCCAACCCATACCGCATGGCAGCAGTGGAAAAGGATGTAGGGCGCAAAAAAGCTCTGGCAATGTTGTCGGGATTAGCTTTTTTGTATACATAGAGGTTACAAACTCGTCCAACTACAGAACTAGTTATCCTTAAGTTCCTTAGGGTAAACCAGTCAGAGTTTTTGCTTTGTAGTATAGTGTTGGATTGAATTATATTTTGCTCTTCTTCTGGGACTGAAAGACACCGCTTAAGATCAGCTGGTGTTGCAGTACCACTCGAACATAAAGTATGAAGTCTTTTCATAAATTTGCACGTGTAGTTTGAAGTATTTCCATAAATTTGCACATGTAGTCATATAAAGGATTTACTGATGAGCATGTTTCTATGGCGTCAGATTTGTTTACTACTGTATTAATTAACAAATCTTTTGATTTTGTTTCACTCCAATGTGGGACGACTTTGTAAAACATTCTGAAAAGAGTCTCGTTCAGACTGACAAACAACACTTAATTTATAAGATTCGGGTCTGTTACCCTTCAAGACACGACTTTCTTTCCGTAGTTTTCCATATCTTTTTCGTTCAAAATCAACACAGTAAATCGGTGTAGCATGTAGCTTTATGTTTGTTGATTTATTCCAGGCTTCCAGTTTATCTGAAATCAAAAGAGCAAATTTGCAAAGTTAATGAAATGAAATATTTGAGCCACGACGTGAGAAAACCGGATTTTTGCTTAAACCGCACAGCTAATCAGCGGCTTTGTTTTCCCTACACGTGTAGTACAATCCCTCAACTTTCTAAATCCGAAATTTAAAGAGTCTAGCTATTTTCTGGTGGCTGTACAACCCGGTTTGTGTCGGACCTGTCGAAACCCCGAAGACCGGTTATCTCTCGTCACGGCTCATTGGCCAAAACTAAAAAACTGTTTGTTCACCATGCCCTAAATACCTGTCTATTTTACCCCTGCCCAAACTTTTTTTGGCCAAGTTTAGACTTTGGTTATGTATTTTCCAATATTAAATGCTTTGTAATAACCAGTCATTTGTATGCCCCGCCCCCTTGGGGACGGGGATACCGGGGACATAGCGGGGCTTAAGTGCTGGGATTTGACCTCCGATGTGTCCCCGCAGTGCCGTGGATGTGCCAGGTTTTAATATTTCCCGCTTAAATAGCATGGAAAAACAGCGATGTGCCTATTTACCTGCGTTTTTCACATTTGTATGTTAAGTTCCTTATTTAAGGCCAAATAAAAAAATAGTTGTGTTTCCGGTTCCCCGACCGACCGGAAGTTTTCGGGGCCGACTCTGAACATTTTTTTTTTAATATCAGTAAAAAAAAAATCCCCAATGCGAGGTGCGCCGATTCGGGCTGGATTTATTTTTCCGATGCGGTTTATTCAACAAAGATGGCGGCTTCCTACAATTGGCCGTCGGTGGTGATGGCAATCAAATTACACAAATGTGATCACTTCGAGACCAAAAGTTTCATGATTTCTGTAAAAAATTCGAAATTGATAAAAGAGGTGTTTAACGACTGTCACAATGTAGATAATCACGAAGCGTTTGAGAAAGGTTATTCCATCAAATGCGAATGCAAAACTGAACTGAACTCGAATGAAAAATTCGAAGTAGAAAACTTCCTTACAGTCGGAGAAATCGTCGACAAATTCAACATCAAATGCATCGAGTTTACGTGTGAGCCAATTAAGAAGAGTTCTTTAGAATCAGCTATAGCAGAATCAGTGGAAACGGCCACCAAAAAGACTGTAAATGCCTTTCAGATTCTTATGGCTGGTGGTCGGGCGAACCCAGATTTCAAAACTAGCAAGTAGGTATTCTTTCAATTCTCTGTTAGGAATGGAAAAGGGTGGTACTATGACAAAATGGCTTTTTGAGGAAGTGTATAAAATACAAAAGGAGAATCATTTGCAGCATTTATTTTAAATACTAAAGTACAGTTTTGTAGCATAAAAATGATAGGCTAGAAAAAAAAAGTAAAAAAAAAAAGAGTAAAACCTACCTACCGACCCTGTTTTTTTCTGGCAAGGAACCTGAAACACAACTATTTTTTTGGCCTAATTTGCAAACTCCCAAATACTTTTTCATTTGGAACAACTCTCATTTGTTGTTTTCTGGTGTTCAAGAATACAGGGACATGTACAGTTGCATTATTTTATACTGAATGCTCCCTAGTGATAGTATGGGTGTGTGTTCAAATTCTCTGAAACCACTGGGCCAAGTGAAGCCAAATTTCATGTTGCATCACCATGGGATAGGGGAATAGATGGAAAGCCTGTTCAAATGATTTAGGTCATTTGTTGTTCATTCATTTATATTGTCAGCCCCCGGGGGCGGGGGCTTTTAGCAGGGATTTTACCACAAATTTGGCCAAGCAGTGCAGGGCTTTGAAAATTGAAAAGTCGAAGGCCCCGCTATTCCCCTATGTATCTAACGCAGTGACACATCATTGTACTTACCTACCAGTACATGATGGTATGTATTTGGTATAAAAAAGGCTTTCACAAAATCTTCTATGGTATAGCAGAGGGCAGCTGTGTGCTTGCATGTGCTACGCGGACCTTTCCCATCTGCACAAGCACAGCTGGCAGTTCAGCATGAGCACCACCTTGTAGTGTGTTTGTTTCATCTGAGCCAGTACCACTGCTGTTATTATTGTCTTCTTGGCTGTTTTGTCCTCTTTAACAGATTTGCTGAAAGACTTTCAACAAAATGCATTTAACAAGACTCCCAAGGGCAACATGGTCATCTAAGTCTAATACATGAATGCTCAATATCAAATACATACATGTACAACCATATTAAACAATCCAGATATTATAGTATGCTGTCGTTTTTAAAATTTTCAGCAAACAAAGGCAGATAATTCCGACAGTACATTTCAACGCTTATACATTAACGTCTTGAGGCACATTTCAATGATGCACTGCTTATTATTCATGCTTAAAGATTTTTGGATATCCAAAATGTATTTTGTGATATCCAAAACAAAATTTTGATATCCATAATTCAATTTTTGATATCAGAAAATTGGGTTTCCTGCTTGTATTCTTGAACTATATTAAGCCACCACCATTTAGAAGGCCTGTGGGGAGCTATGAAAAAAATGTATGCCTCAAAAGTAGAAAATCAACATTTTTTGCAAACTTTTAAAGACATGGGCATTTCTAAAGTATAGGACTAGGTCCCTTCTCCCGTAAAAAATACAAATAAAAAATTTGCCCAGTTAGTGCTTAAAGTCATTACAATACAGATGAACCGTAAAGTTCCTAAATTGATGCCAGAAAATTTTGCTTTAACCAAACTAAAATTCAAACAAAGAGTCCAAACCTTAGGGAATTCCGTCAGAAAACTCCAAATGGAATGGCAAGAGTCTTCAAGAGCAGAGCCCTCTTAGAAGAACAAATTTGGTTCTCTATGAGCTGACCTCCAATGAGAAGGGAACCAAAAATAGAACTGGCTGATTTCTTTGCTATTGTCACAAAGGAGAACAACTTTATTGACTTCCTATTTGTTGCTCGGGGGTGGTTGGGTGGTGCGATGGTGCTGCGTGTAACTTCCAGTGCCGGGGCGTTCTACTGATTTGGACAATAATAGGGCAAGGGCCTACTGTGCTTACAGTACGTGCGGGTGGGGTTGTTTGGACATTTTTCTCTCGTCTATCATTTCTCTCTTCTTTCTCCCTCTCTCTGGGAGACGGTCCGGTGGGGTTGTTTAGACATTTTTCTCTCGTCTATCATTTCTCTCTTCTTTCTCCCTCTCTCTGGGAGACGGTCCGATATAGACTGAAATACTGTCTGAAAGGGCCGTTAAACCCAAACCAATCAATCAATCAATATTTGTTGCTCTGGAGAAAAATGTACTACTCCAAAGAATTTGCTCTTAAATAGCAAACTCCTTCCTTTACAAAAGACCTCTACTGGGAAGGAAGCGAAAAATAAGATGGGTAATTGCTCCTCCTGATGAACCCCGTGCTGGTCCCGGGACAGAATAGGCCAGACGTATCCCTCTGCGTGACGTAAAAGCCTGTCTAAAAGGGGGCGGCTCGTTTGCCGTGAGCTGCGACCCGTGTCGTTGGAAGAAGAGATCCTGGTGATTGAGTGGACTGTCTACGACGTAGTCAGTCTGCAACACATCACTTTGGCCCCGATTTCAACTAGACGGGAGGTCATATAGGCCCGAATATGACCAATCGGCTTGGTCGTGCCATGCCCTGGGAATAAACTTTTACTTTCTCTTCTTATCTTTGTATCATTCTGATACTCACCATGTGCCCATGAACTCTATTTCTTTGCTGTTTTTCATTCCTAGAAGGCGGCGGCTGAGGGGTCAATCGTGTAGGCATTATGTCCTATCCGAGTATATCTCCATTGTATCTCTAGCACTTGGAGTCAAGGATATCCACTCCATATAAGTGCTCCCTTGTTGGGCTCCACGGCGGGTGGAGAGCACGGGAGATGAATTGTTCTCATTATTTCTGATGCTCCCCCCCCCCCCCCCCAACTTCAAACCCCAAAGCGTCTCAAAAATAATTCAAAACGGCCACGTGCAACCGACTCTGACGACATGTCAGAGACTGAACATGGTCAACCGACGGCTTCAGCTTCTCCGCGCTTCTTGGTAATCAAATCGCAAGAAGAAAGGCAAATGTCAAGTGTTTCTCCATTCATAATCGAGAAAGTATTGCATGGCATGGCTGGTGTGCCAAAAAGTATTAAAAAGCTTAAATCAGGTGATCTCCTCGTGGAATATACTAACAAGAAGCAAATAGAAAGTCTATTACGCTTGGAAAAATTCCACGACCTGAAAGTAAAAGTGTCACTGCACAGCTCCCTCAATACAAGCAAGGGTGTTGTTCGCTGCCCCGACTTACGAGGGGTCAGCGAACAAGAAATCCTTGACAATATGAGGGAGCAGGGTGTAGTGGGAGTCGGCAGAATCAAGGTTCGTCGAGACGGCTCCCTTAAAGACACAAATACCTTCGTCTTCACCTTCAACACATCAGTCCTGCCGAAACAGTTGAAAATTGCCTTTCTTCGTGTCTCTGTCGATCCATACATTCCAAATCCTCTGCGCTGCTATCAGTGTCGTTATTTGGTCACCATGAAGACAGATGTAAAAAACAAATGGTATGTAACAACTGTGGTGAAATCAAACACACAACTCATGATAAAGATTGTACAAATACAGCCAAATGTGTGAACTGTTCAGGAAACCATCCCGCCGATTCGCGGCAATGTCAGGCCTGGAACACTGAGAAAGAAATTCTCAAAGTCAAGTACACCAGGAACATATCATTCCCAGAAGCGCGAAAAATCGTAGAAAGTTACACGGCAGCGCCAGGAAAAAGTTATGCAAGCATCACGAAGACTGCTGGTGTCACGGTATCATTAGTTGATGCAATGACACAAACAGATCCTGTCCTTATTACAGGTGCTCCACAGTCTTCGTCTTATAATGCTGCATCAACTGAATCTTCAGCTGAAGCAAAACGTGATCAAAAGGAAAAAGAAAAATCTGAAAAAGCAGATAGAAAGTTAGTACAAATTGTCCGTGATACTCTTGTAAAACACGACAGTACTAACAAGACATCAAACAAGCCTCCTGACCCTAAACCAAAGGGAAAGGAGAAACATGTACATGACTCTGACAGGCTGCCGAAAGGATCTACTGATCCTATTAAGCAGCATAATAAGTGGTCTGTTTTGGAAGATATGGAGGCAGAGGAATCTCCTTCCTGTCTTCCAAAAGGAACACTTAACAGAATACCTACTTCATAAGAATAGATCTAACCATTTTGCTCCATTTGTTATAGTTAACTATAATGAAAAATAGAATTTTACAGTGGAATTGTCGAGGCTTAAAGGCCAACTATGAAGAAACATTGCTCCTCCTTAAGGATTATGAGCCTGCTGCTCTGTGTCTTCAAGAAACACATCTAAAAGATACAGATAACATTTCCATTAAAAATCACAGCGCTTTCCATACTTTTTAAACGAACAATGAACGAGCCGCTGGTGGTGTCTCTATCTTTGTTAATAATAATGCTCCTCATAGTCAAATACCTTTACAGACAAATTTACAAGCCGTTGCAGTTAGTATAACTCTCCATCGCGTGGTTACTATTTGTTCTATATATATTCCTCCGAATTCGAGATTGTCACTCAAAGACCTTGACGATCTTGTTCCGCAGCTGCCTTCTCCCTACATACTATTAGGTGACTTTAATGGTCACAATGTCCTTTGGGGTTCCAAACATACTAATGACAAAGGCAGAATAATTGAAAATTTTATTGATAACCACGGACTTTGTCTATATAACACTAAAACTCCTACATATCTTCATCCAGCCACTGGTTCCTATAGTTCTTTAGACCTTGCAATTTGCTATCCCACTCTTCTTTTAGATTATGATTGGAAAGTTCATGATGATCTCTGTGGAGGTGATCACTTTCCAATTTTCTCAATAACATTGGTCCAGATATTGATGAACCTGTTTCAAGATGGAAATTAAATAAAGCTAACTGGACCCAATTTCAGACCCTTTGTGGAACTCGACTACTTGAAGACACCCTGCGAGAGGCTGATGATCCGATTGAGTCATTTGCATCTATTCTTATTAAAATAGCAGAGGAAACTATTCCAAAAACATCAATTAAATCCAAAAAGGTTAAAAAGCCGTGGTTTACTGATGATTGCAAAACTGCTATTAAGCAACGTAAAGGAGCACTGCGACAATTCAATAATCGTCCAACACACGATAATTTAAATAATTATCGTGTTTTCCGTGCAAAAGCTCGTAGAACAATTAAAGAATCGAAGAAAAAATCTTGGAAACAGTATGTTTCCAAATTAAATTCTCGAACTTCGATAAAGAAAGTATGGGACATGGTTCGGAAGATTCAGGGAAAAGGAAAATCTAGCTCACTGGGACACTTAAATGTAAATAATTCTAAAGTTACCCCCAAAAAAGATATTTCTAATACCCTCGCTGACGCTTTCTCGAAAAATTCTTCTTCTGAAAATTATAGTCAAACATTCAAAAATATTAAAAGGCAAAAGGAAAAACAGAACCTAAAATTTTCATCCAACAACACAGAAACTTATAATCAATCTTTTTCTCTTTCGGAACTTAAAGATGCCCTTTCAAAGGCCCATGGTTCATCTCCGGGGCCTGATGATATCTATTACCAGTTTTTGAAACATCTTCCAGACTCTTCTCTTTCGATTCTTTTGAAAACATTCAATGACATTTGGGAAACTGGTAATGTGCCAAAGTGTTGGAAAGAAGCTACAATAATCCCTATACCAAAACCTGGAAAAGATAATACGAACCCAAACATTTATCGTCCTATTGCTTTAACGAGCTGCATATGTAAAACATTGGAGCGAATGATCAACGAAAGACTCGTTTGGTACCTTGAAACAAATAATATAATTTCCGAATTTCAGAGTGGTTTCAAGCACCAACGAAGTACTAATGATCACTTGGTTAGATTAGAAACTTTTATTCGTGAAGCCTTCATCAAGAAGGAGCACTTAGTTGCTGTCTTCTTTGATTTAAAGAAGGCTTACGATACAACTTGGAAGTATGGTATAATGAATGATCTACATAAAATAGGCTTTAAAGGCCGTTTACCAATATTCGTTCAAAACTTCTTATCTAACAGAGAATTCAAGGTACGAGTAGGTTCAACTTTGTCTGATGTGCACAATCAAGAACAAGGTGTACCACAAGGGAGCATTTTGTCTGTTACTCTTTTCAGTCTTAAAATAAACAATATTGTAAAGTGTCTTAATCCTGGTGTTGACTGTTCGTTATATGTAGATGACTTTTTAATTTGCTATCGGTCAAAAAATATGCATACCATTGAACGTCAACTGCAACAAAATCTTAACAGAATTCAAACGTGTGCGACTGAAAATGGATTCAAATTCTCTAAGTCTAAGACAGTTTGCATGCATTTCTGTCACCTTCGCAAAGCACATGATGATCCAGTCCTTAACCTGGACGAAACCCCTATTCCTGTAGTTGAAGAAAATAAATTTTTGGGTGTTATCTTTGACCGAAAACTCATTTATTCCACATATTAAACAACTAAAAGCGAAATGTCAAAAGGCGTTGAACCTACTACGAGTTGTTGCCCACACTGACTGGGGAGCAGATCGCAAAGTTTTACTTAATCTTTATAGGACTATTATACGATCCAAACTTGACTATGGTTCAATTATCTATGGATCTGCAAGAAAGTCTTATCTCGAAATGCTCAATCCAATTCATCATCAGGGTCTCAGGCTCGCCTTGGGAGCTTTCAGAACTTATCCCTCGGAGAGTCTCTTAGCAGAGGCAAATGAACCATCACTTTACAACAGACGTCTTAAACTCTCTTTGCAGTATGCCCTTGAATTGAAATCAAATGCATTAAATCCAACGTATGAAACTGCTTTCCGGCCCCAATATAAAACATTATTTGAGAATAAACCAAACATGATTCCTTCCTTTGGCATTAGAATCGCCTCTGAATTTGAAAATATGAATTTAGATTTAGACAGAATTCAACTGTTTAAAGTTCCAGATGTACCACCATGGACATTTACTCAGCCACATGTTCTATTTTCTTTGCATAGTGATAAAAAATCTAAAACTGATCCTCTTGTGTTTCGAACTAAATTTAATGAACTGCTTTCTGACTTTTCTAACTATGAGACTTTATATACTGATGGTTCAAAGGATGGCGTCACAGCTGCATCTGCTTGTGTCGCTCCATCCGAAACATACAAATGTAGACTACCTGATAATGCCTCTATCTTTTCAGCGGAGATTAAAGCTGTTGATTTAGCCTTGGATCACATTGCACAATCTCGGAATACAGATTTTATCATCTTTTCTGATTCCCTCTCTGTTCTGCAATCCCTAAATAATCGTCATATTGAAAATCCGCTTCTTTTGGATATCCTCTTGAAACATAATGACTTAGCTGAGCTAAACAACATTGTATTTTGTTGGCTTCCCAGTCACGTTGGGATTAAAGGCAACGAAAAGACCGACATTGCTGCAAAATCGGCATTAGCTCTTCATATTTCTGGTCTTAAAATTCCTTACACTGATATTAAACCTTGCATAAATACCCTCCTTCATGATAAGTGGCAGGTATCTTGGAATGCTGCTGTCTTGAATAAACTACATTCTATCAAGCCTTCTCTCGGGGAATGGCAATCATCTTATAGAATTGATCGTAAGGAAGAAGTAACTTTGGCTCGACTTAGAATCGGCTATACTTTTATTACTCATTCGTTTCTGTTGAAAGGCGAGGATCCGCCTATGTGCATTCCTTGCCAGGAACCCTTTAGTGTTAAACATTTTCTTTTAGATTGCATGGATTTTCTTATTACGCGTGCTAGGTTTTTCCGTGTCAACAGTATGAAACAACTGTTTGACACGGTTGAACCAGCGAAAATCTTCTCATTTCTGAAAGAGATTGGCCTATATAATATAGTAAAATATAGTTAAAATAAGTCGAGGTATTTTTACAACTATTGTTTAAAATTTGTGTTTACTCATCTCGCTGGTCGAGAGTTCGTTTTATTTTGTCAGTCTTAAGATAGCCGTTGATCGGCGTGTTTTACCACATACCCGACTTCATTCATTTTTATACTGCACTTATTTCTGACCTTATGCGTATAACACGTATCCTTTTCGGCGCGAGATGGCCTTTTTGTGCTGATGTGCCGTAAAACACATATCACTCACTCACTCACTCCTCCTGATGAATACCATATTTTCTTATTTTCAGGATGCTGATGTAAGATGAAGCAGTATTGGCTTTATTTAGCCCGTATGTATAGAGGGGACGTGCTGGCGATTGATGATGAAGAATGCTTTGAGAAAGCAAATCATCATGCTACCTATCGGCAGTTATGGCAGCACGGGAGACTGGGCACTGGTGTAAGGCGTGTCATTCCCAGCTACTGTGTGTTGACGATACGAGACAAGTACCCGGATCCATTTGGACAATATAAAGGGTAGTGAGTGAGAGAGTGATATGGGTTTTACGGCTCATCAGCACAACACAATATGAAGGATATATTCTTTCAAGGCTTGCGTAAGAATCAGAACTTTATTGACAAACTTAACTGCGAAATAAACAAGTGGCCAGAGCTGCAGATATGGCGTGTATGTATGATAAATCTGGGATATTGTTCTTCTAAATCTTCATACACCTTAAGTAGTGGACTCCTACGTAGGAAAATTCTAGTTTTAACTGTAATATTTGCGGTTTGCAATATATATAAAAAACGGTTGAAAAAAGAAATCAAAATGCATCTACCCTACCTACCTTTTTGAGATGTTTACCTACAACATCTTTTATAGTTGACGCACATTGACCTGTCTCTTAGACTCCTTATTTGGAGGGGGTGGTTGGGTGGTGCGATGGGGCTGTGTGTAACTTCCAGTACCGGGGCGTCCTACTGAATCGGATCATTGTAGGGCAAGGGCTTACTGTGCTTGCAGTAGATGCGGGTGGGGGTTGTTTAGACATTTTTCTCTCGTCTATCATTTCTCCTCTTAGATGGCCCGATATAGACAGAAATAATGTCTCAAAGGGCCGTTAAACCAAATAGATAATCAATCAATCAATCAAGCTTTTTGGAAATATATGTAGTTTAGTTAATTTCACAGATAGGGGTGCAAGAAATATACTACAGTCTTAAGGCCATCCTTTAAGATGTGTTTGTTATACTCGATGAATGGATGGATAAATCGCGAATTTACCTCCATTTTAACAATATTTCAGTCATATCAGGAATACTGAATGGTGATAATGGAATGCTGAATGCTGTGGAACCTCCTGTACTGTAATCAATATTTGGTTTATCAGTCTTTAATTCTTCCAATAAAACACTTAAGGCTTGCTGCATATAAAGATTGACTGTAATGCCTACTTTTGCTGCCACTTTGCCTTTATATACTAGCTTTTCTATCTCTTTCAAATGCTGTGTATATAACGATCTTGCTCCTTTAAAACATGCCTTCGTAGAAAATCGTTGAATCAACAACGTTTCTACAATATCATCAAGAGAAGGTATTTTCAGAAATTCTTCTGTTTGCTCCTGCAATGGGGTGGTCGGGTGGTGCGATGGTGCTGGGTATAACTGCGAGTGCCGGGGCGTCCTACTGATTCGGACAATACTAGGGCAAGGGCCTACTGTGCTTGCAGTAGGTGCGGGTGGGGGTTGTTTGGACATTTTTCGCTCGTCTATCATTTCTCTTTTTTTCTCCCTCTTTCTCTGGGAGACGGCCCGATATAGACTGAAATACTGTCTCAAAGGGCCGTTAAACCCAAATGGCCGCTAAACCCAAATCAATGAATCAATTCTCCTACAATGGAAACTTTGACTTGTAATCCTCTATACAAGCTGTATGCTTGTCTGGTTGTTCAGTTCCCCAAGACTGTGATAAAGTGTCAGCATACATAATACAACTTGAATCACTAGACTTGCCCGTACGATTGATTGGTTGTTTTGGGTTTAACGGCCCTAAGGGACCGACCATTTGATATTCTGGTGGGGGGCTGGTATTCTTGATGGAGACACGGCATTTTATTTCACTGGCCTCTGGAAACAAATTTCTTTCTTTTTTTCACCTTGTGGGAGCTAATTTATTTTTTTTACAAACTAACTCAAAACAGGTTATTTTTTTTTATTATTTTATAGCTGAACTATCAGATTCTGTTTATTTGACCTTAATATCCTTTTATTTTACCCACATCAGTATTTTTACACCTTTTTTCTCACAACAAGAACATGGTGCTGTCTTTAACCAGGCCAAGGGCATGGCTTAGCTTGCTTTTGCCAACCAGTACCTGGTGCATGTTACTCTGTTCAGCTAAGGTACAGATACAAACATCCCTGTAAATTTTGGCAAAAAATTAGGCCTTAAATTAGGGCTATTTTGGCAAAGTTTTAGGGCTAACATTAGGAATTTAAGTTTTTTTTCTATCCCAATATATACCCAAAACTTTAGAAACTTTGATAAATACTTACATGACAGTCACATTATTTACATGATAGAGTCACATTATACATGAATGGCAATTAATAAAATGGCTGAAAGTTATGTGCTAAGTAGTTAACAAAGGGGGCTTTCCTGGTTCCCCTTCGAACTATGCAATATTATCAAAAAGCGCACCAGGTTTGTACGCTGTATTTTTACCGTTTATTGGACGAAGATCATTTTGGAACTTTGTAGGGCAAGGGCCTACTGTGCTTGCAATTTGTGCAGGTAGGGGTTGTTTGGACTTTGTATCTGTATTGAAAAATGAATCGGGTCAGCTGTTGGTTGATGGGATGCGATGGTGCTGTGTGTAACTTCGAGTGCCGGGGCGTACTACTGATTTGGCACTTTGTAGGGCAAGGGCCTACTGTGCTTGCAGTTTGTGCGGGTAGGGGTTGTTTGGACATTTTTTCTCTTGTCTATCACGTCTCCTCTTTCTCCCTCTCAGGGAGACGGCCCGATATAGATTGAAATACGGTCTCAAAGGGCCGTTAAACCCAAAACAATCATTGGTTGATTGGTTTGGGTGTAACAGCCCTTTCAGACAGTAATTCGGTCTGTATCGAGCTGTCTCCCCGAGAGAGGAAGAAAGAAGAGAGAAATGATAGAAAAGAAAATAATGTCAAAACAACCTTCACCCGCATCTACTGCCAGCACAATAGGCTCTTCCCTACCATAATCCATACTAGTAGGACGCTCCAGCACTGAAAGTTACCCAGCACCATTGCTACACCCGACCAACTCAAATTAGGTCAGAACCAAACATGTTGGCCTTTGCCATGGTTTCAGACTAACCTTGTAAAGGAAGCAAGTGCAACCCAATAGTGCAAGCACGGTTACATGTATCTGAAGGAAGAACTAATAGATTTTCAAGCTAAAGAGGGTGAATTAATAATTATGACAATTTTAATTTATTCTAAAAAAATCAAGGGGTGGTCGGATGGTGCTGCGTGTACTTCCAGTGCCAGTCTTACTGACTTCGATAACTGTAGGGCAAGGGCCGCCAATATCATGTTTTATGATGAAATAAAGATTCAGTACCAAACACAAGAGGGTCATGAGGTCCTGAATCGCTCGTGTAAAAAAAGGTAAAAGGTCAAACTAGGATCATCAGTTGAACAAATCTGTCAAACTGTTAAAATATGAGAGACATTGGTTAAAGCTTAAAAATGACCTTGACCTCTGTTGCTAAAAAAAATTCAAGTACTCGTTTATTAGACTGTATTTGTCCCCCGCCTTTTCGAAGAAAAGCAGAGGGGTATAGTTTTCGGCATTCCGTCCTTCCGTCTTTATTTCCTTCCCCCTTAAGTAGTAGGTACCTTGTGTGCGCAACTCCTACAGTTTTATGCCGATTCTTTCGAAACTTTACAGCTGTTTTTGTCATGGTCTGAAGATATGCATGTGGTTTGGATATAATCCTCACGTTATTTTTTGTCACTTTTTCCACCAGTTGAACTTAGTCATTTTTAGGCGTTTTTTACTATCATAGTGACTAGATAGTGGGTACCGTGTGTGCGCAACTGCTCCCACAGTTTTATGCCGATTCCTTTGAAACTTCACAGGTATTTTGGTCATGGTCTGAAGATATGCATAGGTTTAGATATAATCCTCACATTATTTTTTATCACTTTTATTCGCAAATTGAACTTAGCCATTTTCATACATTTTTACAATCAAAGTGAATAGATAGTGGGTACCTTGTGCGTGTAACTCCTCCTATAGTTTTATGCCGATTCCTTTGAAACTTCACAGGTGTTTTGATGATGGTCTGGAGATATGCATGTGGTTTGGATATAATCCTCACATTATTTTGTATTACTTTTTCCCCAAGTTAAACTTAGCCTTTTTTCATACATTTTTAGCTCGCCTGAACGAAAGTTCAGGAAGAGCTATTGTTGTCACCCTGGCGTCAGCGTCGGCGTCCGGATTGGATGTTTTGGTTAAAGTTTTTTAAAGACCTATATTTCCTTAACCCATGGCTGGATTCTTTTGATACTTGCAATGTAGTTAGATATTGGACCAAGTTTAACAGGGTACTACCCCCATCCCACTCAGTGACCTTGATGTTAAGGTCACGGACTTAGAAAATTTAATTTTTATTTTTGACTGGATGTTTTTGTTAAAGTTTTTTAAAGCCCAATATCTCCTTAACCCATCAATGGATTCTTTTGATACTTGCACTGTAGTTAGATATAGGTGCAAAGTTTTCCAAGGTACCACCCCACCCCACTCAGTGACCTTTATGTCAAGGTCATGGACTTAGAAAATTGTCTTTTTATCGATTGGTTGTTTTGGTTAAAGTTTTTTTAAAGACCCATATTTCCTGAACCCGTGGATGGATTCTTTTGATGTTTTTGTTAAAGTTTTTTAAAGCCCAATATCTCCTTAACCCATCAATGGATTCTTTTGATACTTGCACTGTAGTTAGATATAGGTGCAAAGTTTTCCAAGGTACCATTCCACCCCACTCAGTGACCTTTATGTCAAGGTCATGGACTTAGAAAATTGTCTTTTTATCGATTGGTTGTTTTGGTTAAAGTTTTTTTAAAGACCCATATTTCCTTAACCCGTGGATGGATTCTTTTGATGTTTTTGTTAAAGTTTTTAAAGCCCAATATCTCCTTAACCCATCAATGGATTCTTTTGATACTTGCACTGTAGTTAGATATAGGTGCAAAGTTTTCCAAGGTACCAACCCCACCCCACTCAGTGACCTTTATGTCAAGGTCATGGACTTAGAAAATTGTCTTTTTATCGATTGGTTGTTTTGATTAAAGTTTTTTTTAAAGACCCATATTTCCTGAACCCGTGGATGGATTCTTTTGATATTTGCACTGTAGTTAAATATTAGTTCAAAGTTTTACAGAGTACTAACCCAACCCCACTCAGTGACCTTGATGTTTTGGTCATGGAGTTAGGAAATTTTTTTTTTTTATAAAAGTTTTCTAATTGTATACTTATTCATATTGCTTGGCATAGATTTAGTTTACACTTGAACTGACGTTAGACACTTTTTTGAGTTGTTACAAAACACTATATACAAAATGTACTTACCCCACTGGCTGACCTTGAAGTCAATGTCATCAGCTTAGAATTCTGTTTTAAGGATTTTGGTTAAAGTTTTATATTTATGAAGACATAATATCACAGTTCCACAATGGAGTCAGTTGATACTAATACTTGGACTGATGGTAGATAATGGTTCAGGGTATTGATACATCTGATACATACAATGCGATGTGACGATGTAGCATCAGCGTCAGTGAAACATCATTTTGATGTTGTTCCAGCAGGGTACATGTTATTTTCAGGATTACCCATTATTTACAGTTGTCATAGTAATGATATCTCATTATGTTGCTTTACAGTGCCTCATTTGTAAAAACAGTGCTTTTCTGTCAGGCAGCTTTCATCAGAAACCTTGTCCATCATCAGATGTATGAGTGAGTGATATGGGTTTTACGGCACATCAGCACCAAAAGGGCTATTTCGCGCCGAAAACGCTATGAAAGAATACGTGTTTTATGCATAAGGTCAGAAATGAATGCACAGAATAAAAATGAATCAAGTCGGGTATATGATAAAACACGCCGATCAACGGCTATCTTAAGACTGATAACATAAAACGAACTCTCGACAAGCGAGATGAGTAAACACAAATTTAAATCAACTGTTGTAAAAATACCTCGACTTAACTAAACTATATTTTACTATATATGCCAATCTCTTTAAGAAAGGAGAAGATTTTTGCTGGTTCAACCGTGTATCAGATGTATGGTGAGTAAGCAAACCAAGAGTAGATAAGTATACAGGGCAAGTGTGTAACTCAGTATTTTGGCATATATAGTCAGTATATCACAGATATTTAAATACTTGCATTCTTAAATTTAGAATGAAATTTATGATAACTTCTATTTTATCAAATCTAAAATTGCAACCAAATTACTTATGCACTGTGTGTTAGTGAATCCAACCAAATATTTCTGCCTTCACAGTTTATTTTTAGTCTGCTTTTGTATTTTCTTACCCTCTATGCCAAATTATCAGTTGCACATGCTAAGTCTTACAGCAGGGTTTATTCTGGTACCTGTATGTAATGTTCTGCCTTAATGCTGACTCCAGTCATAATTTCCAAGTAATTTGAAACCCGATTGAACGTTATTACAGGTAAGACATTTAGTTAAATTTTGGAACAGGTGTGGCTTACCTCAATCAGACTGCGCTTACACGATAATTCAGTCAACTATTTTATGCAACATATCCTTATACACGAGGAGGAGTTATCTGAAATCGAAGAAGCCAGAACAGAATTTCTGAAGACTTATCACAATACTAAATTGTGGATTATTAAACAAGCAAATAAATCAAGGGTAAAAAACTATTGTCCATTTGAAATAAAAAGTTAAATTTGTAGTCAGTCTCTGCATACATCTTTCGTATAGAATAAGCCCTGTTGCACTACTTTATTATAAACCAGTTCAGTTTATTGTTCTTAACTAATGCTTCTGTTACGTTCCATTGTGACTCCATTTTCAGATTAATTGCTGTTCAGATGAGGGAGGTTTGAAATGGGCAGTCTTTGTTGAAGACTTTAAAGCCTCCGGCTTTCTGTTGTTTGCATGATATAATTAATACCTGGTGATGAATTTCTTTTAGATCAGTACAACCTTGTCATACAAAGAAGAAACTGCATGTACCAGCACATTGTTCTATAACTTTCACTTTTTCAAAATTGCCACATAGCAGATGTTTAGACATTTTGAAAAAGATAATGCATAAAGAAGAAAGGGGAAACATGAAAAGTTAAATTCATTGTACATGTACTCTCAGTGTTATTTCAGAAAGGACAAGAAATGATGATTCTAAGATCAGCATGCATTTTTTTTTTTTTTTGCTAATTATGAACTATTTCATAAAACATAATTATTCAAAGTTATTAATGATGATGATGATGATTTAAGGTTTAACGACGCGTCAACCCACTGGGTCATTTGCGTCTAGAAGGTTATGTTTTACGATTTAAAAATACATATTGCACTGGTTATGTATGAGGATTTAAAACAAGTTTTTATGGAAAAATATAGAAATTGTATAAGTTAAAACATAAAGGTTCATATTTTGTTACAAAGGTGGATGTCTTTTAAAAAAGATAGAATATAATCAACAGGTTCATCTTGAAACAGTTGTATTATGTCATTAACTTTGAAATATCTATTTCTGTCTTGTGAAAAATCAATGCAGTCGATAAGTATATGTTTTACTGTAATAGGCTGATTACAAATTACGCAGAAAGGTTGCTCTTCACGATTAAGTAAATATGAATGAGTAAATCTTGTATGACCTATGCGCAGTCGAGTGATTACGACTTCTTCTCTCCTTAAACTTCGGGTCACTGAAGAGCTTTTCCCGATGATAGGTTTGATAGCATGAAGTTTGTTAAAAGTTGCTGTGTCCCATGACGTTTGCCATTTAGATAAAATGTACTTGTTGATAAAGGTTTTAAAGTTATTAAAGGGAGTTTCAAACATAGACATGTTTTGTCTAAGAGATTCTTTTGCTTTTCTATCAGCGGTTTCATTGCCAGTAATGTCAACATGACTTGGGAGCCAACAAAATACTATTTCTTTAGTTTTTGCAATCTCATGGTGTTTTTCTAATAGTTTCTGAATTTGTGTATTTCTTGAGGAGGTGTGATTAAGGGCTTTTAAGACTGAGAGAGAATCAGAAAAAATTATAAAGTCAAAATGTACAGAGTTATCAATAAAATCTAAAGCTAAATCTATTGCTTTTGCTTCTGCAGTAAAAACAGAAGAGCCATCAGGAATACGCAAGGAATTGCAGTATTTTCCACATATAAATGCACACCCAACTCTCTCTCCATCTTTGGATCCATCAGTGAAAATTTGTTGATAGTCTGTATAACGTGATTGAAGAACATTGAAATTTTGTTTCATAATATGTGGATTGGAATCAGACTTCTTGCTTGTATGAAGGTCAAATAAAATGTTTGGTTTCTTTAAGCACCATGACGGGATATCAGTGACAAAATGTTTTTCGATATTGTTAGGATTGATATTTGAAGATTCTAAAAGTGGTGAAATGCGAAGTCCAAACGGTCTGATTGCAGTAGGTTTATGTTCATAAAGTTCTAAAAACTGTGGAGAAAATGTAACTTTGAAAGCTGGGTTAGATGGGTTAGCAGCAAGTCTGATAGCATACTGAAGAGAAAGTTTTTCTCGGCGTAAATATAATGATGGCTCATCTGCTTCTACGTACAAACTGCTTATAGGAGAAGTTCGAAAAGCTCCCAAAGCTAAACGAAGTCCTTGATGGTGAACAGTATCTAACATTTGTAGATAGGACTTCCTGGCAGAACCATATACAACAGATCCGTAGTCTAGCTTGGACCGAATTAAAGAACGATACAGATGTAAAAGAGTAGCGCGATCAGCTCCCCAACTTGTATTTGATAAAACTTTAAGAAGATTTAAAGCTTTTTCACATTTTGCTTTGATATATCGAATGTGCGGAACAAACGAAAGTTTCCGGTCAAAAATTACTTCTAGAAATTTTGATTCTTCCACAACAGGTATTGGAGATCCATATAAATAAAGAACTGGATCATTGTGAATTCTTCTAAGTTTACAAAAATGAACGCACTGCGTTTTCGACTTGGAAAATTTGAAACCATTATTCATGGCCCAGTCTTCAATTCTATTAATACATTGTTGAAGATGTCTCTCGATTGTTCTCATATTTTTTAGAACGGTAGCATATTCCGAAGTCGTCGACAAATAACGAACCATCTGTTTTGTTATCTAGGCAATTTACAATGTTATTAATTTTTATATTGAACAAAGTAGTAGAAAGAATACTTCCTTGAGGGACACCTTGTTCCTGATCATAAAGATCAGACAAGGTAGAGCCTACACGAACTTGCATAGTGCGATCTTCAAGGAAGCTTTTAATGAATATAGGTAATCTACCTTAAAGGCCTAAATCATGTAAGTCTTTCAATATGCCATATCGCCATGTGGTATCATAAGCTTTTTCCAAGTCAAAAAACACAGAAACAACATGTTCTCTATTAACAAATGCATCGCGAATAATAGTTTCCAGTCTGATTAAATGGTCGTTGGTACTGCGTTCAGATCGAAAACCGGATTGAATTGGTGATATAAGATCATTAGATTCTAAGTACCAAACAAGCCTTTTGTTTATCATTCTCTCCAAAGTTTTACAAAGACAACTTGTCAAAGCTATTGGTCTATAATTTGTTGGTTCTGTGTGATCTTTTCCTGGTTTTGGTATGGGTATAACTGTAGCCAAACGCCAGCTCTCTGGAAATACGCCAGTTGTCCAAATATCATTAAAAATGTGTAAAAGTGTCGAGAGAGCATTATCAGGTAGATGTTTTAACATCTGATAATGGACTTCATCTGGTCCTGTAGCAGTGTCATGAGATTTTTGAATCGCATCTATAAGTTCTGATAAATTAAAAGGATTGTTATATGCTTCATTATTCAGAGATTTAAAGTTAATATTGTTTTTTTCTTGCTGTCTTTTAATATTTTGGAATTTTTCTGAATAATTTCGTGACGATGAATTTATTAAAAAGGTTTCACCTAATGTATTCGCTATGTCTTCTTTATTAGTTGCTTTCGTTTCTCTACAAGTATTTAAATGTGTATAGCTTGGTGATTTCGACTTTCCAGAAATTTTTCGAACCATATCCCAAACTTTTTTAATTGGTGTTTTATTATTCAATTTAGAAACGTACGATTTCCAGGTATTTCGTTTGGCGGATTTTATTGTGCGACGAGCCTTTGCTCTTTGAATTTTAATGTTATTTAAATTTGCCTTAGTTGGATATTTGCAGAACTTTGATAATGCATGTTTTCGCTGCCTAATAGCTCCTTTACAGTCGTCATTGTACCATGGATTGTTTTTCTTTGGATTTGTCGAGGTCTTTGGTATACATTTATTGGATATATTAATGAGGGATGAGGTAAAATCAGCGATCTGATCAGTGGATAGTTTAAACTGATCTATGTCTAAAGACTGACCACACAACAAATGGAACTGTTCCCAATTTGCCTTGTTTAACTTCCATTTTGGATTATGATCTTCAGCTGAAAAATTAATACTTTCAATCAAAACAGGGAAATGATCACTCCCATGCTGATCATCACAAACAGACCATTCAAAATCGAGAAGAAGAGATGGGTGACACAATGAAAGATCTAAAGAAGAAAAATTCCCTGTTGCAGGATGAAGATAGGTATGAGTTTTATCGTTCATCAGACAAATATCATTTTCCGTTAAGAAATGTTCAATGATTTCACCTCTAACATTTGTTTTATTACATCCCCAAAGCAAATTATGACCATTAAAGTCGCCTAATAACAAATAAGGCGAGGGAAGTTGTTGCAGTAATGAATCCAAATGTTGAGACTGTAAAGTAAAATAAGGAGGTATATAAACAGAACAGACAGTTATCTCTTTTTCTAAAGAGACAGAAACAGCAACAGCTTGTAGTTCTGTGGAAAGTTTTATTTCTCGATGTGGACAGGAAGACTTAACTAGTATAGAACTGCCGCCGGATGGTTTCAGACCGTCTTTGTATATATAATTGTATAAATCAAACCCTTTAAAAGTTATATTATCATCCGGTTTTAAGAAGGTTTCTTGAAGACAAAAATTTGATGGTCCTAGCAGGGACAAAAGTAATATAATTTCATTGTAATTCGGCTTCAGACCCCGACAATTCCATTGTATTATTTTACTTTTAAAATCCATTATTTAGATTGGTTTGGAGAGAAATGTAAAAGACTGGGAACTATGGAGGAAGTATTGGAGACCAAGATGTACTGCTCCCACCACGAGGTTGATCATGGCTATCAACGAACTCCATGTCACTTTCGTCGCTCAGGGATTCAAATTTATTTTGAAGTTGAATCTCACCTTTGGATACTCTGTCTAATGAAACTGATTTCCTTGATTTTTCTTTTTCTGACTTATCTTTAGCATTTGAGTTTGTTTTGTTTGGAGATTGAGCTTTATTGTTCATCTGTCGCTCTCTCCGTTACTGCCTTTGCCAGTCCTTGCGGATCATCTCCAGGGTAGCATTTTTCAGGACTGGCTCCTCTTTCGACGTTTGCTTACCCTGACCATGAGGTGGTCCTTTTGCAGCCGCTGTACATTGTTTTGTTTGTGTTGTTGCTTCAGGTTTGCTTTTTGATTGAGACGACTGTTTATCATTACTCTCCTCTGGATCGAGGATAGTGACTGGATCAGTTTGTGTTGTAGCATCTGTAAACGAAACTAGCTTAACGGATGGTTTAATGACACTGGCGTAACTGGACCCTGGAACTGGAGCTGGTGATTCAACAACTTTCCGCGCTTCAGGAAAAGAGATATTTCGTGTAAATTTCACTCTGAGTATTTCTTTTTCTTTTTGCCATACTTTGCATTCCTTTGAATTAGCATCATGGCCTTCTCCGCAATTGGCACACTTCGTTGGATTTTTGCATAAACTTTCATGATGTTTTGCTGGTTCACCACATTTGGTACAAATGGGATCATTTTTACACTTATCCTCATGGTGACCATATTGTTGGCAATTAAAACAACGAAGTGGATTCGGTATGTAGACTTCAACGTTAACTCTGAGGAATGCAACTTTGATGGTTGAAGGTAAAACTGGAGTGTTAAATGTAAAGACAAAAGTATTTGTGTCTTTCAACTGACCATCTCTTTTCACTCGAAAACGTTTAACTGCAGTTACATTTTGAGATCTCATCTCATCCAAAATTTCTTGCTCACTACAACCCCTCAAGTCGGGGCAACGGATTACTCCTCTTGAAGAGTTCAGTGAGCTGTGAGGAAAGACGCGAACTTTCAGGTCATGAAACTTTTGTGTACGAAGGAGGTTTTCAGCGTGTGCCTTCCTTGACACTTCAATCAGTAACTGGTTTGACCGTGTTAATTTCTTGATACTTTTAGGCTCTCCAGCAATGCCTTGTAATACTTTTTGTATAACAAACGGGGACAGTGATGTTATGCTGGCGTTCTCTTCGGCAGATTCAATGATAATAAAGCGCGGAAAGATCTGAGGTACAGGGTGATTGTCTTGTTCAGTGTCTGAATACTCCGCTTCTGATGATGACAGTGACGACTGATTTGATTTTTTCCTCTTGTTTAGCCCCATCATTGAAATGAAAGAAATTCATCTTCCGTGCTCCCCACCCGCCATGGAGTCCTACGTGGGAACACTTTATCGGAGTGGATCTCCTACTCACAAGTGTTAGAGATACACAGAAGAGATACTCGCACAACTGAAATATTGCACGATTGACCCATTGAGCCGCCGCTTGCTAGGATTGGAAAGGTTGTTAAATAAAGATGAATGGGCACACGGTGAGTATCAGTATGATACGAAAGACAAGGAAGAGAAAGCAATAGATGTTCCTAGAGCTTGGCACGACCAGCCGATTGACTGTGCCGGGTCCGCACAGCCACCCGTCTACACCGAAATCGAGGCCAAAGAGGTGTGTTGAAACATCTGGAGATCCCTGAGATGTTTCTCAACCTCCAGGATCCCTTCATCCGGCTAACGGGACGCCACCCACGGCAGACAGGTGGTACCTCCACTTAGCTCTTCCCAGAGGAGACAATCACTGTCTATCAATCCAGAGACGTCTCCTGTGAGAATTGAGCCCCGGGGCCACGACAAGGCGGGAAGAGTTCCCGGGGTCAAAGTTATTAAAAGTTTATTTAAACCAGAGGACCAATGGTCCTGTAGCTCACCTGACACTTGGTCCTGGTATATATTTTAATGCTTTTATACATGTATATAGCACCAGGGCAGGGGCAGATAACCCCGCTCCCTTGAGGATTAATGTTGAGTCCCAATTCTATATACCAAGCCACAAGGTCACTGGGCCTTTGTTTCTGGACAAAGATTTCTGAAGGGTTTTTATCATATATGGGTGTGGCGGCCACCATGTTCATGTGACAATGACCATCTGAACAAACTTTGATTCCTTTGACCCAGTATTAAAGCTCTATATGAAATACAGTAATCATTTGTATAAACTATGATGGGCCTGAGTGCCCAATGCTACATACCGGTACCAAGTTTCAAGGTTATAGGCCTTTCGGTTCTCGAGAAAAAGACGTTTGAAGAGTTTTTACCATATATGGGCATGGTGGCCATCTTGGTCAAGTGACCAAGACCATCTGAACAAACTATGGTTCCTTTAAGCCGGTGAAGCTCCATATGAAATATGGCTTCAATTGACCCTAGTGGCCTCTGAGAAGATGTTTGAAAATGTTGACGGGTGACACAATCTCAATGACCATGTACAAAAGACAAAGAATGACCTTGACCTTTAACAACAAAATGCCTTCATCTGGTCATTGAGTCAACCATATATACCAAATATTGCACCTTAGACTTAAATAGTTTCGGAAAAATCCACTGTTTAAGCATTTTCCCATATAAAAGCCTACATAATGTACCAAATTTGACAGTGTCATAAATTAGGTCAAGGTCAACGCACGATCATTTGTATAAACTATGATGGGCTTGAGTGCCCAAAGCTACACACCAAGTTTCAAGGTCATACGCCTTTTGGTTCTGGAGAAGAAGATTTTGACGGATTTTTACCATATACGGGCATGGCGGCCATCTTGGTCAACACCCCGAGAACAAACTTTTATTCCCTGATCACACTTAGACTCCATATGAAATTTTGCTTCAATCAGACCAGTGGTTTTAGAGGAGAAGATGTTTTGAAAATCTTGATAACGGACAGACCGACAAAATGACCTTGACCTTCAGTGACAAAAAGTTTTCCCATATAAAGGCCTAACATACCAAAGTTGACCATGTCGTAAATGAGATCAAGGTCAATGCAAGGTCATCATATGTATAAACTATGATGGGCCCGCATGCCCAATGCTACATACCAAGTTTCAAGGTCATAGGCCTTTTGGTTCTAGAGAAGATTTTTGAAGGGTTTCTACCATATATGGGCATGGCGGACATCTTGGTCATGTCACCCAGACCCCGGGTATAAACTTTCGTTCCCCTATCCCACTGAGACACCATATGAAATTTGGCTTCAATCTCCCCAGTGGTTTCAGAGGAGAAGATGTTTGAAAATCTTGATGACGGACAGACCAACAAAATGACCTTGACCTTCAGTAACATAATATCTTCATCTGGTCATTTAGTTGACCATATATACCACATATTGTACCTTAGACTTAAATAGTTCCTGAGAAATCCACTATATAAGCGTTTTCCCATATAAAAGCCTAAAATACCAAAGTTGACCATGCTGTAAATTAGGTCAAGGTCAACTCAAGGTCATCATTTGTATAAACTATGATGGGCCTGCATGCCCAAAGCTACATACCAAGTTTCAAGGTCAAAGGCCTTTTGGTTCTGGAGAAGAAGATTTTGAAGGGTTTTTACCATATATGGGCATGGCGGCCATCTTGGTCATGTCACCCAGACCCCGGGTACAAACTTTCTTTCCCCCATCCCACTGAGACTCCAAATAAAATTTGGCTTCAATCTTCCCAGTGGTTTCAGAGGAGAAGATGTTTGAAAATCCTGACGACGGATGGTCTGACAGAATGACCTTGACCTTTAAAGACATGATATCTTCATCTGGTCATTTGTTTGACCATGTATACAACATATTGTACCTTAGACTTAAATAGTTTCTGAGAAATCCACTGTTTAAGCGTTTTTCCATATAAAAGCCTAACGTACCAAAGTTGACCATGCCGTAAATGAGGTCAAGGTCAATGCAAGGTCATCATTTGTATAAACTATCTTGGGCCCGCATGCCCGATGATACATACCAAGTTTCAAGGTCATAGGCCTTTTGGTTCTAGAGAAGAAGAGTTTTGAAGGGTTTTTACCATATATGGGCATGGAGGCCATCTTGGTCATGTGACCCAGACCCCGGGTACAAACTTTCGTTCCCCCATTCCACTAAGACTCCATATGAAATTTGGCTTCAATCAGACCAGTGGTTTCAGAGGAGAAGATGTTTGAATATCTTGTCGACGGATGGTCCGACGGAATGACCTTGACCTTTAGTGACATAATATCTTCATCTGGTCATTTAGTTGACCATGTATACCAAGTATTGTACCTTAGACTTAAACAGTTTCTGAGAAATCCACTGTTTAAGCGTTTTCCCATATAAAAGCCTAACGTACCAAAGTTGACCATGCCATAAATTAAGTCAAGGTCAATGCAAGGTCATCATTTGTATAAACTATGATGGGCCCGCATGCCCGATGCTACATACCAAGTTCCAAGGTCATAAGCCTTTTGGTTCTTGAGAAGATTTTTGAAGGGTTTTTACCATATATGTGCATGGCAGCCATCTTGGTCATGTGACCCAGACCCCGGGTACAAACTTTAGTTCCCACATCCCACTGAGACTCCATATGAAATTTGGCTTCAATCTCCCCAGTGGTTTCAGAGGAGAAGATGTTTGAAAATCTTAACGACGGATGGTCCAACGGAATGACCTTGACCTTTAGTGACATAATATCTTAATCTGGTCATTTAGTCGACCATGTATACCAAGTATTATACCTTAGACTTAAATAGTTTCTGAGAAATCCACTGTTTAAGCGTTTTCCCATATAAAAGCCTAACGTACCAAAGTTGACCATGCCGTAAATTAGGTCAAGGTCAAAGGTCATGATTTGTACAAACTATGATGGGCCCGCATGCCCAATACTACATACCAAGTATCAAGGTCATAGGCCTTTTGGTTCTGGAGAATAAAATTTTTGAAGGGTTGTTACCATATATGGGCGTGGCGGCCATCTTGGTCATGTGACCCAGATACCCCGAACAAACTTTCGTTCCCCCAACCCATGGAGGCTCCATATAAAATTTGGCTTTGATTGGCCCAGCGGTTTCGGAAGAGAAGATGTTTGAAAATCTTGACGACGGATGGTCCGACGGAATGACCTTGACCTTTAGTGACATAATATCTTCATCTGGTCATTTAGTCGACCATGTATACCAAGTATTGTACCTTAGACTTAAATAAGTTCTGAGAAATCCACCGTTTAAGCGTTTTCCCATATAAAAGCCTAACGTTCCAAAGTTGACCATGCCGTAAATTAGGTCAAGGTCACCGCAAGGTCATGATTTGTATAAACTATGATGGGCCCGCATGCCCGATACTACATACCAAGTATCAAGGTCATAGGCCTTTTGGTTCTGAAGAAGAAGATTTTTGAAGGGTTGTTACCATATATGGGCATGGCAGCCATCTTGGTCATGTGACCCATATACCCCGAACAAACTTTCGTTCCCCCAACCCATGGAGGCTCCATATAAAATTTGGCTTTGATCGGCCAAGCGGTTTCTTCGGAGATGATGTTTGAAAATCTTGACGACGGATGGTCCGACGGAATGACCTTGACCTTTAGTGACATAATATCTTCATCTGGTCATTTAGTCGACCATGTATACCAAGTATTGTACCTTAGACTTAAATAGTTTCTGAGAAATCCACCGTTTAAGCGTTTAACCCATATAAAAGCCTAACGTTCCAAAGTTGACCATGCCGTAAATTAGGTCAAGGTCACCGCAAGGTCATGATTTGTACAAACTATGATGGGCCCGCATGCCCGATACTACATACCAAGTATCAAGGTCATAGGCCTTTTGGTTCTGGAGAAGATTTTTGAAGGGTTTTTACCATATATGGGCATGGGGGCCATCTTGGTCATGTGACCCAGATACCCCGAACAAACTTTCGTTCCCCCAACCCATGGAGGCTCCATATAAAATTTGGCTTTGATCGGCCCAGCGGTTTCGCAGGAGAAGATGTTTGAAAATGTTGACGGACGGACGACGGATGCCTGGCTATACTATAAGCTCACCTATGAGCCTAAAGGCTCAGGTGAGCTAAAAAAAAAACATGAAGCAAGAAAATAAGCACATGAAATCTATGTCCCATCAGTAGAATAATGTTTTGTTTCTATATCTAAAAGTGGCTTTTCTGCACCATTTAGTAGACATTTACATCACTGGCCTTGTGGATAAAAGGATCATGTTTGACTAAATCTAACAAGCTATGCATGGTATAATTTTCATTATGTTAGATCAGCTACTGTATTTAAAGATTTAAGTTGAATAGGTCTTTTAAGGGAAGCAACTGTGCCATTTGAAGTAATTAGGTAGGTAAGTAAGTAAAGTCTTTATTTAACGAGGGTAACGGATTTAGCTAATCTTCCATGAGGCCCTCAAACAAACTGTACAACATTTTACAAATATACATACAAGAAATGGTGAAGAGCATTTACACAATAATTTCGTTTTTCATTCCCTTATTAGTGGGGGAGAATTTGCTTCTGTAGGAGAAGATCTTTTCTTTTAAGAGTAGATTCCATTTTGGAAAGGCTTTGTTCTCCATTGATGCAAACAGGTCATGAAAGTTGTTCTCCTTTTTGAAAATGGCAGAGAATATGGAGGTGTACCCATTTACCTTAAGTTCACAGGATGACAACATGAAAGATAAATGTTTAATGCATATACTATAATTATTTTAAAACAGTCACTCACTGAACAATTTATTTCATTTGTCTGAGTTATTTTATATTCTGAACTAGGAAAAAGCTATTTTCGTATAGTTTTGTATATTTTGAGTTTAACTTCCGTTTTAATCAATTTCTTTAGTTTTCACTGCTAATATATTAAATTCTGTTACATGTGACTGCATGAATTTTGCATGTACAATATATTACATCAGTTAATTGATATTTCGTTACAGTGATACCAATGATGGCCCTACGCTGTATGAGAAAAAGAAAAGGGGTACATTTCAATCTATGTCATTCGACTATGATAGTCTATACAGCTGAAGGAAGTTACTGTAGTTCAAGTCCAGCATGGAACTAGACAGGTACAAGGTTTGACAATGGTAAGTCCATAATTTCTTGACACTAAAGCTCCAAATAATGGTAACTAAGCATATTATCTATTTACAGAAATTATTTTTTTTACTCAGAAAATACCTTGTTGTATAGAGGACTAAAACTAAGTCCCATATGAAGCTTTGAACAAAACCTATTCCTGGCAAAGGTTATGTTCCAACATAGCCTATGCCAGGAATAGGTTTTGCTCCAACATAACCTATGCCAGGAATAGGTTTTGTTCCAACATAACCTATGGCAGGAATAGGTTTTGTTTCAGAACATAACGTATGCCAGGAACAGATTTTGTTCAAAGCTTTATATGGGACTTAATTCTGGTCATCTACAAAACAAGGTATTTTCCAAGTAAAAACAATAATTTCTGTAAATAGATAGAAGGCTGTTCGGTGGGTTTGGATGGTAATTATGGGGTAATTGAATGCACATGCTGTTACCCCTTACTTGAACTGCCTTACTGAAGTACTTTGAATTAGGGTTCTCCATGTGATTTTACTGAGAAATAAAAGTTGATTCTCAGAATTTATCTTTATAATCTACCTTGTCAGGATCCTTGATATTATTTTCCTCCCCACCCCATTCGAGATACCCACAAAAACCAGTGACTTGCCCTGTTACACTTTCTTGCTTCTTTTATATATTTCAAATAGCTATGAGTCTTGCTCACACTTAATTGATTCCTCCCAAGTTTTCTGTTATTATAGTAAAACTGCCTGCATTACAGTGAAATTGTTTTGACAAACATGATCAGCTTTGACTGTTTCTTATTATATAATTACATGGTTTCACGTTAGGCTTGCACAGTTAATATGGAAAAGCAATCATTCATGTTCATTACCTGTATTAACTTTTGCTTGCATTTTAGAATTGTTCAAATGATTGTTGCCACATATTTTCTTAAGACTTAGCAAATATTAATCGGATGATTAAACATGCATGATACTTATTTTTATCTGTGGTTTTCAATGCATGATACTTATTTTTATCTGTGGTTTTCACAACTTATGAGCCGGGCCGGGTAGCGCAATCGGTAGGGCACCTGACTCGTAAGTCAGAGGTCCTGGGTTCGAATCCCGGTCTGGCCACATACTTTCGTTTCTCCTTCCGCTGATTCAAGAAGGGCAGTTGTCAGTTACTGGCGAAAGTATGTGCACTTAGTACTGGTTAACCGCTTAGGAGGTCTAAGCCTGCCCAGGAATAGTGTGGTTAGGTTAACTGACCGTCCCGACATGACCTTAGTTGTTTACCGTGGACGTTAAGCATCAAATCAACCAACCAACCAAATCACAACTTATGACTAGTGTATGAAACAATTATTTATGGTCTGTAGCAATACCAACTGAAAAACCTGAAACTAACTGATTGTTTTGACACTCTTTCATTTGTTTCAGGTTCAAGTACACTGGTACTGGACATCCTGTTAGGAAACAAAGGGGCCTATATATATATAATGGTAATGGTATGGAGCAGTGCTCCGCATGTAAAAAATGGTTTAAGACATCAAAAACTCTTTCGAACCATAAATGTTCTTTCTGCCATAACTGTGACAAAATATTCAGTTCTTATCAGAAGTTCCAGCAACACAAATGTAACAAAGCAGTTCCCGTGGTTACGAATAAAGATGAAGAGGAACAGACTGACACTAAAGTAAATATTTATGCTGCTCAGCTAAAACAAAGCTCATCACAGAATAACGTCGAAACTTTAATATGTGAAAGATGTCAACGGTGATATAAGACTAGAAAAACTTTAGTAAATCATAAATGTACATATTGTGATAACTGTAGTACCACCTTTACTACATATAAGAACTTTTTGTCACATGCATGTTCCAAAGCTATAAAGATTGAATATCCAGAAACTAACAATGCTTCAAATAAAAAGTTTAGAATGACTTCTGAACCTGTAAGAGACGTGTCTTTAGTAGCTGATATGGTGGGAGGATGTGGTTATTTTATCCCTGATGATGTTATTTGTGTGGCACTGGACATGATCAGACAGTATACTGGTTCAGACTACCATGGGTATATTACACCCGCTGAAATGACATGGTTTCTTTCAAATCCAACAGAAGCTGGCCCGCCAGTTCCATACAGTGAACTATCAATTAATATACATAATATAGGTAATCATTGGGTTACATCTGTTTATAACCCGCAAATAGGGCGAAGGGTGTACGATTCCCTTCGTAGAATCGAACATTATACACAAATCGTACCTCAGCTTAGGCTTCTGTATGGCAATGAGCTTTTAAGTAGAGTAGATTCCCTTCGTAGAATCGAACATTATACACAAATCGTACCTCAGCTTAGGCTTCTGTATGGCAATGAGCTTTTAAGTAGAGTAGCTTTTATACCAGTAACCCAGCAGGGAGCAGATGCAGCATGTGGGGCATTCGCAGTTGCTTATGCATTTTGCTTCTGTTTAGGGATGTCTCCCAGTTTGCAAAAAATGGATAAGTTGAAGATGAGATCCCACTTAAGGGATTGTATAATATCAAGACATATAGTTGCATTTCCAACTACACATTCCAGTAATACATGCACAGAAACAGACAGCAGGAACAATAAAAGAAGGCTACCAAATGATCATGACTTTATAAATGAAAATATAAAAAAATGCAAGAAAAATGTTGAAGTTGTTGAAATTGTATCTAGTGGACAGAGTATACAAAGCCAAAATGACAGAGAACGAAAACAGAAGAAAAGAGAATTACCAAATATAAGAAAAATGGAAAATTTGAGAAAAAGGCAAAATTCTGAAAGTCGAAGAAAAGAAGCAGAACATAAAAGCGAAAAGAGAAGAGCTGAGGAAGTAAGACAAAAGGAAAACACGAAAAAGAGACAGAATCCAGATGGTCATGTCAGGAACAGAGAGCGTAAGCATGAAGTTCGAAAGGAAGTTGAACATAAAAACATGGAAAATAGAAAGAAAATGCTGAATCCAGATGGCCATGTCAGGAACAGAGAGCGTAAACGTGAAGTTCGAAAGGAAGTTGAACATAAAAACATGGAAAATAGAAAGAAAAGGCTTAATCCAGATGTGCATGTTAGGGACACCCACAAAAACCAGTGACTTGCCCTGTTACACTTTCTTGCTTCTTTTATATATTTTAAATAGCTATGAGTCTTGCTCACACTTAATTGATTCCTCCCAAGTTTTCTGTTATTATAGTAAAACTGCCTGCATTACAGTGAAATTGTTTTGACAAACATGATCAGCTTTGACTGTTTCTTATTATATAATTACATGGTTTCACGTTAGGCTTGCACAGTTAATATGGAAAAGCAATCATTCATGTTCATTACCTGTATTAACTTTTGCTTGCATTTTAGAATTGTTCAAATGATTGTTGCCACATATTTTCTTAAGACTTAGCAAATATTAATCATGATTAAATATGCATGATACTTATTTTTATCTGTGGTTTTCACAACTTATGACTAGTGTATGAAACAATTATTTATGGTCTGTAGCAATACCAACTGAAAAACCTGAAACTAACTTAAGCTTTGATGTCACATAAATTTAAAGCTTTTAATTGTATTGTTATGACCTTTTCTTTGAGATAATGATTGTTTTGACACTCTTTCATTTGTTTCAGGTTCAAGTACACTGGTACTGGACATCCTGTTAGGAAACAAAGGGGTCTATATATATAATGGTAATGGTATGGAGCAGTGCTCCGCATGAAAAAAATGGTTTAAGACATCAAAAACTCTTTCGAACCATAAATGTTCTTTCTGCCATAACTGTGACAAAATATTCAGTTCTTATCAGAAGTTCCAGCAACACAAATGTAACAAAGCAGTTCCCGTGGTTACGAATAAAGATGAAGAGGAACAGACTGACACTAAAGTAAATATTTATGCTGCTCAGCTAAAACAAAGCTCATCACAGAATAACGTCGAAACTTTAATATGTGAAAGATGTCAACGGTGATATAAGACAAGAAAAACTTTAGTAAATCATAAATGTACATATTGTGATAACTGTAGTACCACCTTTACTACATATAAGAACTTTTTGTCACATGCATGTTCCAAAGCTATAAAGATTGAATATCCGGAAACTAACAAAGCTTCAAATAAAAAGTTTAGAATGACTTCTGAACCTGTAAGAGACATGTCTTTAGTAGCTGATATGGTGGGAGGATGTGGTTATTTTATCCCTGGTGATGTTATTTGTGTGGCACTGGACATGATCAGACAGTATACTGGTTCAGACTACCATGGGTATATTACACCCGCTGAAATGACATGGTTTCTTTCAAATCCAACAGAAGCTGGCCCGCCAGTTCCATCCAGTGAACTATCAATTAATATACATAATATAGGTAATCATTGGGTTACATCTGTTTATAACCCGCAAATAGGGCGAATCTTGGTGTACGATTCCCTTCGTAGAATCGAACATTATACACAAATCCTACCTCAGCTTTGGCTTCTGTATGGCAATGAGCTTTAAAGTAGAGTAGATTTTATACCAGTAACCCAGCAGGGAGCAGATGCAGCATGTGGGGCATTCGCAGTTGCTTATGCATTTTGCTTCTGTTTAGGGATGTCTCCCAGTTTGCAAAAAATGGATAAGTTGAAGATGAGATCCCACTTAAGGGATTGTATAATATCAAGACATATAGTTGCATTTCCAACTACACATTCCAGTAATACATGCACAGAAACAGACAGCAGGAACAATAAAAGAAGGCTGCCAAATGATCATGACTTTATAAATGAAAATATAAAAAAAAAATGCAAGAAAAATGTTGAAGTTGTTGAAATTGTATCTAGTGGACAGAGTATACAAAGCCAAACTGACAGAGAACGAAAAAAGAAGAAAAGAGAATTACCAAATATAAGAAAAATGGAAAATTTGAGAAAAAGGCAAAATTCTGAAAGTCGAAGAAAAGAAGCAGAACATAAAAGCGAAAAGAGAAGAGCTGAGGAAGTAAGACAAAAGGAAAACACGAATAAGAGACAGAATCCAGATGGTCATGTCAGGAACAGAGAGCGTAAGCATGAAGTTCGAAAGGAAGTTGAACATAAAAACATAAAAAATAGAAAGAAAATGCTGAATCCAGATGGCCATGTCAGGAACAGAGAGCGTAAACGTGAAGTTCGAAAGGAAGTTGAACATAAAAACATGGAAAATAGAAAGAAAAGGCTTAATCCAGATGTGCATGTTAGGGATAGTGGGCGTAAACTTGAAACCCGAAAGGATGTAGCATTCAGAAACTTGGAAAATAGAAAGAAAAGGATGAATCCAGCTGGTCATGTCAGGGATAGAGGGCGTAAACATGAAGCCCGAAAGGATGTAGAATTTAGAAAGATGGAAAATAGAAAGAAAAGGCTGAATCCAGATAGTCATGTTAGGGATAGAGGGCGTAAACTAGAAGCCCGAAAGGATGTAGGGACTTAGAAACATGGAAAAGAAAAAGAAACAAGAAATGTTACAGTGTGTAACAAATGCCCCCGAAGGCCCCTTAAACTGACCTTTGAGTCCTGGTTGTGACCTTGACCTTGAGCGTGGAGCCTGAGGCTTGCACATGACATTCATTCTTAATTGTGACTGTGACCCTGGCCTTGGGCAACAAAACCATAATTTGTGAATCATCGCATTATTTTTTCCCTTTTCATGAAAATTAATGAAGATTGATTCAGTAGCTTTTAAGTAATTGAGGATAAATGAATTGATCTTTGACCTCTGGCTATGACCTTGACCTTGGATGTGGAAACATATGTCTTTTGAATGGAAAATCTTCTCAGTAGGCTTCATCTTTCTGCAATATTTGCTTTGGTACTTTTCTGAGTAATTGCCGAGACATCATTTGACTTCTGACCCCAGATTGTGATCTTGACCTTGGATTTGGGATCATAAATATTGTGTATAACACACCTTCTCATTATTGTTTACCTTTCTGTGAAGTTTGATGAAAGTCCCTTCAGCAGGTTTCAAGTTATGGCAGAGGCAAGATTTGACCTTTGACATCTGATTGTGACCTTGACCTTGAATGTGGTAACCTAAATCTTATGTGTGACACACCTTCTCATTATGCTTCATCTTTCTGTGAAGTTTCATTCAATTTGCTTCAGTAGTTTATAAGTTATTGCTGAGACACGATTCTGAGACACAATTTGACCTCTGACCCAACTGTGGCCTTGACCTTGGGCATAGGGAACTAAGTCTTGGGCGCGACACACCTTCACATTATGCTTTATCTATCTGTGAAGTTTCATCAAATTTGCTTCAATAGTTTTAAAGTTATCGCTGAGACACGATTTTGAGAGATTATTTGACCTCTGACCCAATTGTGGCCTTGACCTTGGGCGTAGGGATCTAAGTCTTGTGCGCGACACACCTTCACATTATGCTTTATCTATCTGTGAAGTTTCATCAAATTTGCTTCAGTAGTTTTAAAGTTATAGCTGAGACACGATTTGTAACGGACGGAAAGACGGACGGACGGACGGACTGACGGACGGACGGTGCGATTTTAATATGCCACCCGAAGTTCCTTCGGGGGCATAAAAACTGAATCCAGATGGTCACGCCAAGAATAGAGAACGTAAACGTATAATAAGGAAATACATCGAAATCAGAAACTTGGAAAATATGAGAAAGAAAACTGTTGCAAGTAGGTATCAAGCGAAAGAACAGAAACAATTGACAAGAGAAAGTAAATCTTACAGAGCATTAGAAAATAAGAGCAAAAATCTCCGTTCCCCAGATTATAAAAAAACTTTCACATAGCTGTTCAGAGTGGGCCTTTATATGTGTGCACATGTTGCAGTCAAATGATGTATCGAGAAAGTGTAAGGCTAGTGCCAAAATCATTTAATATTGAAGAAAAATTGAAAAGAATGCTGATCACAGGTACAACAAGTGTGGATAACAAGGAGTGGATATGTCATACATGTTTCAGTGCCATTAGGAGTATAAAAATTCCAAGTTGTGCCATAGCGAACTTGATGGATTTTCCAGTAAACTGGATTTGACAGATATGGATGAAAGACTGGTAGCTACACGCATCCCATTTATGTGTCTGCATCAACTTCCTCGTGGTGGCCAGCTTAGCCTTAATGGAAATGTTGTCAATGTTCCTGCCAATGTGACTAATACAGTTTTGAAACTTCCTAGAAATATGGATGACAGTGAGTGCATTCCAGTCAAGCTGAAAAGAAAACTGAGTTTTGGGCACCATGTTGCTTTTAAAAAATATACGTCCTCAAAAAGTCATATCTGCAATTAATTGGTTAACAACAAATAGCAAGTTATATCAGGAGGAGGGTTTTGTTGTGAATGATCCCTGGAATCCAACAAATGGTATTGTGGAATTGTGAGTGAGTGAGTGAGTGATATGGATTTTACGGCACATCAGCACCAAAAGGGCTATTTCGCGCCGAAAACGCTGTAAACGAAAACGGGTTACATGCATAAGGTCGGAAATGAATGCACAGTATAAAAATGAATCAAGTCGGGTATGTGGTAAAACACGCCGATCAACGGCAAGCTTAAGACTGACAACATAAAACGAACTCTCTGCCAGCGAGATGAGTAAACACAAATTTAAATCTACTGTTGTAAAAATACCTCGACTGAACTAAACTATATTTTACTACATATGCCAGTCTCTTTCAAAAATGAAAAAATTTTCGCTGGTTCAACCGTGTCAAACAGTTGTTTCATACTGTTGACACGGTAAAACCTAGCACGCGTAATACGAAAATCCATGCAATCTAAAAGGAAATGTTTAACACTAAAAGGTTCCTGGCAAGGAATGCACCAAGGCGGATCCTCACCTTTCAACAGAAACGAATGAGTAATAAAAGTATGGCCGATTCTGATTCGAGCCAAAGTTACTTCTTCCTTACGATAAAGTTTGCAAACTTTTTGTTTTTGTAATTTCAGTGCTAGCTCTATCAGATGAGGATGAAATCAGTGGGAAATGTTATCATTCTGAAAAGAAAACTGAACCACCACATCAGTTTAAAGTAAGAAGATGTAATTTTTTCTCAACCATATTTACATTATTTTACAATCATTATACAACAATTATACAATCAGTGTCCAGTAATACAATTATGAAACTTGACAAAGCATGGTATTTTAACACATCAAAGTAACGTGACAACAATACATACATCTAAGAAAAGTATCTTACTGTATATACAAATAGCAAAAACTCCGCCAGACCGACTTCCAGTCTGAAAAAGTGCATCAGCATAATAGAAGGGCTACAGGGGAGAGAAAGGGGGACTCAGCCAGGCCGACTTCTAGTCTGAAAAAGTGCATCAGCATAATAGAAGGGGCAAGTCTAATTTTATGCATCGTTCATATTCAGTGGCGCTAACATCAGGAGACAATATTCAGTGGCGCTAACAACAGGAGACAAGACTGCAGAGTGACAGCCCACTTTGGTTTAAGCTGCGAAAATACAGGATAACAGCATCAAAGGCTGGCAAGATCTTCAAAAGAAGAAAAGATTTCGATACCGTCAACTAGACTGAAAAGCAACAGAAGAGATGTTACGGCTGCAATGCGTAAAGGCTTAGCCTCTGAGCAAACTGCTGCCAGCAAGTATTCTGAAGTTTGTCAGAATCAAGTCAACCTGTATCCATGTGGTGTAGTTGTAAGCCCTTGGGCACCATGGATAGCTACCAGCCCTGACAGAAAGGTTTATCATCCAGAGTCGTTTCCACCTTTCGGTTTGCTTGAAATTAAATGCCCTCAAGTACATAGTGTGTTGGAGACCCAATATCTCAAGAAAGCTGTCAACGCAATTCTAAAGTTAAATAGAAATCATCAATATTATTTCCAAATCCAGACCCAACTGGCTGTTACAGGATTGCAGTGGTGTGATCTGTTTGTGTGGTGTGAAAATGACTACCATCGAGAAAGGATTTATTTCAACGAAGAGCTGTGGAAAGATGTAAAAAACAAAATAGATATGTTTTATTTTAGCTCTTTCATTTGAAAGACAAACACTTTACTGCATAAATCATTTTAATCTGTTTGTGACCATGCCTGAACTATTGGGCCTCTGAAATTTGCTAGAAGACAAGCATCTGTCCAGAACTGATTTGCTGAGCCCGCCAGTGATAGAGGGAGAGGAGTATCAAATAAATGATTCTCATTTATACGTCTGTTGACCCTTTCAATGTGAATTCTTAGTGATGTAATTTGCTCAGCGTAAGTTATTTCAGAAAGCGTAAAATGCCTTTTGCTGCTTAAAAAGTGTGGAATGTTTAAGTAGCACCTTTATCTGCAAGCATTTTACGAATTGTAAACCCTTTGTCGGACATGACATCATCTCCAGGTTCCAACAGCTCAAGAAGGGCAGACAACTTAGTTATTTCAACATCTGACATGCAACCTGTGTAGAGAGATGAAACAAAAGTAACTGCACCGTGGGGTGAAATGCCTAAAAGACATTTGAAAGTATTTGTCCCTTTGTAATGGGTTTGTTGGTTGGTTGGTTCTCTTGGGTTTAACGTCCCTTTGAGACAGTATTTCAGTCTATATCGGGCCGTCTCACAAAGAGTGGGAGAAAGGAGAGAGAAATGATATATGCGATAAAAAATGTCCAAACAACCCCGCCTGCACCTACTGCAAGCACAGTAGGCCCTTGTCCTACCTTCATCCATAGCAGTAGGACGCCCCGGCACTGGAAGTTACACGCAGCACTGTCGCACCACCCGACTACCCCCTTTATAATGGGAATACATCTGAGAGTACGTCACAAGAGAAGAAGGTTTCTGAGTTCTTATTTCCGTGCAATCAATGATTACTCTAGTTATGGGATATAATTTTTTAAAGCTGTCAGGCATCTGAGAGTACGTCACAAGAGAAGAAGGTTTCTGAGTTTTTATTTCCGTGCAATCAATGATGACAACCAAATCGTATACTTCCCAGTACAAAATATAGAAAGTTGGCCCATGTAACAATTTTTCTGCTAACAGTGGCAACCGAGCAATTGAATCGAACACTTAAATCTTGTTCAAGTAGGCCTACTCTTAATCGACATAAAAACATAAACAATTCATCATTAAGTAGCAAGCTCCTTTTTCTACCTGCTAAACTCAGTGTTTCGCTGATCTGATAGTAAGCACTCCTTTTTGTGCACCTAGGTTCAATACATTCAAGTGATTGAGTGAGTGAGTGATATGGGTTTTACGGCACATCAGCACCAAACCGGCTATTTCGCGCCGAAAACGCTATAAAAAGGAAAAAGTGTTTTATGCATAAGGTCTGAAATGAATGCACAGTATAAAAATGAATCAAGTCGGGTATGTTGTAAAACGCGCCGATCAACGGCTATCTTAAGACTGATAACATAAAACGAACTCTCGACCAGCGAGATGAGTAAACACAAATTTAAATCAACTGTTGTAAAAATACCTCGACCTACTTAAACTATATTTTACTATATATGCCAATCTCTATATATGCCAATCTCTTTCAGAAAAGAGAAGATTTTCGCTGGTTCAACCGTGTCAAACAGTTGTTTCATACTGTTGACACGGAAGAACCTAGCACGCGTAATACGAAAATCTATGCAATCTAAAAGAAAACGTTTCACACTAAAATGTTCCTGGCAAGGAATGCACAAAGGCGGATCCTCACCTTTCAACAGAAACGAATGAGTAATAAAAGTATGGCCGATTCTGAGTCGAGCCAGAGTTACTTCTTCCTTACGATCAATTCTATACGATGGTTGCCATTCACCAAGTGAAGGCTTGATAGAATGTAGTTTGTTAAAGACAGCAGCATTCCATGATATCTGCCACTTATGTTTGTTAAAGACAGCAGCATTCCATGATATCTGCCACTTATCATGAATATAAGTATTTATGCAAGGTTTGATATCAGAGTAAGGAATTTTAAGATCAGAAATATGAAGAGCTAATGCCGATTTCGCAGCAATGCCGGCCTTTTCGTTGCCTTTTATCCCAACATGACTGGGAAGCCAACAAAATACAATGTTGTTTAGCTCAGCTAAGTCATTATGTTTCAAGAGAATATCCAAAATAAGAGGGTTTTCAATATGGCGATTATTTAGGGATTGCAGAACAGACAGGGAATCAGAAAAGATGATAAAATCTGTATTCCTAGACTGTTCAATATGATCCAAGGCTAAATCAACAGCTTTGATCTCCGCTGAAAAGATAGAGGCATTAGCAGGTAATCTACATTTGTATGTTTCGGATGAAGCAACACAAGCAGAGCCAGCTTTGTCTCCATCCTTTGAACCATCAGTATATAAAGTCTCATAGTTAGGAAAGTCAGACAGCAGTTTATTATATTTAGTTCGAAATACAAGAGGGTCAGTTTGATATTTTTTATCAGTATGCAAAGAAAATAAGACACGTGGCTGAGTAAATGTCCATGGTGGCACATCCGGAACCCTAAACTGTTCAACTGTGTCTAAATCTAAATCCATATTTTCAAATTCTGAAGAGATTCTAATGCCAAAGGAAGGAATCATATTTGGTTTATTCTCGAATAAGGTTTTATATTGGGGCCGAAAAACAGTTTCATACGTTGGATTTGATGGATTTGACTTTAATTTAAGGGCATACTGCAAAGAGAGTTTAAGACCTCTATTATAAAGTGATGGTTCATTTGCCTCTGCTAAACGACTCTCCGAGGGAGAAGTTCTGAAAGCTCCCAAGGCGAGCCGGAGTCCCTGGTGATGAATGGGATCAAGCATTTCCAAATAAGATTTTCTAGCGGATCCATATATTATAGAGCCATAGTCTAGTTTGGACCGTATAATAGTTCCGTATAATAGTTCTATAAAGATAAAGTAAAACTTTACGGTCTGCTCCCCAGTCAGTATGGGCAACAACTCGTAGTAGGTTCAACGCTTTTTGACATTTTGCTTTAAGTTGTTTAATATGCAGAATAAATGAGAGTTTTCTGTCAAAGATAACACCCAAAAATTTGTTTTCGTCAACTACAGGAATCGGCGTTCCGTCCAGATTAAGAACAGGATCATCATGCGCCTTACGAAGGTGACAGAAATGCATACAAACTGTCTTAGATTTAGAAAATTTGAATCCATTTTCAGTCGCCCACGTTTGAATTTTATTTAGATTTTGTTGAAGTTGACGTTCAATAGTATGCATATTTTTCGACCGATAACAAATCAAAAAGTCATCTACATATAAAGAAGAGTCAACACCAGGTAGACATTCAACAATATTGTTTATTTTAAGACTGAAAAGAGTGACAGACAAAATACTACCTTGAGGCACACCTTGTTCTTGATCGTGTGCCTCAGACAGAGTTGAACCTACACGTACTTTAAATTCTCTGTTAGATAAGAAGTTTTGAACGAATATTGGTAATCGGCCTTTAAGGCCTATTTCATGTAAATCATTCATTATACCATACTTCCAAGTTGTATCGTAAGCCTTCTCTAAATCAAAGAAGACAGCAACTAAGTGCTCCTTCTTGATGAAGGCTTCACGTATAAAAGTTCCTAATCTAACCAATTGATCATTAGTACTGCGTTGGTGCCTGAAACCACTCTGAAATTCTGTAATAATATTATTTGTTTCAAGGTACCAAACGAGTCTTTCATTGATCATTCGCTCCAATGTTTTACATATGCAGCTCGTTAAAGCAATGGGACGGTAATTGTTCGGGTTCGTATTATCCTTTCCGGGTTTCGGTATAGGGATTATCGTAGCTTCTTTCCAAGATTTCGGTACATTACCAGTTTCCCAAATATCATTGAAAGTTTTCAAAAGAACCAAAAGAGAAGAGTCTGGAAGATGTTTTAAAAACTGATAATGAATATCATCAGGGCCCGGAGATGAATCATGGGCCTTTGAAAGGGCATCTTTAAGTTCCGAAAGACTAAGGCCCGATTTCACGTCAACGAGTTAATTTAGTCAATGACTAACGCTAGTCACCGCCTAACTAATATGTATACTAACTTAGTACGTGTACTATTTTATTCCGATTTCACATGCTGAATTAGTCAATGATATAGGTAAAACGTATATTAGCAGAAAATAGAAAAAAATAAATGGATTTATTTTGAAAAAACAAAATGGTTTGGACCCGACCGTCTGTCCATCTGTCTGCCTGTCCGTCCACAATGTTTTGTGGGCAGCTGTGAAATTAACAGCGGCTTATGCTAGGTTCTTGATTTTTGAATGGAATTAGAATAAGCAGACCATTGTTTTTGGACCCGGGTTTGTTATTCAGATTCTGACATAAGCATTTCCTCAGTATATCATATATTTGACATATAAATACAAACAAGATACAGATGATCTGACTTATTTGAGTGTATTTTAACTATTTGGGTTATTCTATTTCAGGAATAAGATTGTGAAAAAAATATTTGAAGAAACCGCTCAGGTTTGGATGTTTGGGTACACGTTAGCAGTTCAAACTGTAGATGTCCAAATAAGTTTTTGAGTTATGTCTTACTGGGTTGAGTAATGCCCCCCTTCCGATCTGGGAAATCTTGTAAACAAAATATCTGTAAAACCGCTTAAAGGATTTTTGAAAGGGTTTTATAAGCACGTTTTCTAGACAAATAGTTTTTGCTGTTAAGGCACTAATTCCCGTCAGGAGGAAACTACCCCATAGCCAAAGAAAAATACTCATGGTACCAACAGTTGCTGGAGCGGGGTTACATTATGACCTTATGACCTCTGTCAGCTGTGTCTGTTTATCTATCGACCGTAAAGGGCGTTATCCTTTTCGTTAAAGAATCAAAATCTGCAGCATCATTGAGGCCGTACCCCCGCACCCCATTTCAAAAAAAAATATAAAAAATAAATAAATAACAGTTCCACTCATCAGTAGCGATACGATCCATGCCAGTTATATTTTAGAGCAATTCTTTATACGCTCAATGCCAGTCCGATCAGAGGACTGGCCTGGGCGTTCAAATGATTGATCTTAAACAGTCTGCTATGGATCATATTATGTTGCCATACGATCCATGCAAGTTAACTTTAAAAACAATCCGTCATACACGCAATGCCAGTCCGATCAGCGGTCTGGCATGGGCAGTTCAAATGATTGCATTCAAACGGACTGGTATGGATCGTATTATGACTGGTGTTGATATGATAGGTTTTATTGGAATATATATATAATTTTGTATAGTCATTGTCTTCATATTTTGACTGAAATGTGTTTACAAAAAGTTAGTTCTCCGATAACGGCGTACTAAGTTGGAACACCGTTTAGTATGTATTTTAAATTAGTTGACGCACGTGAAATGCATTTTGTATTTTACCTGTGGTAAAACAGTCAAATAAGGCTTAATATGCGTTTTAAATGCGACGTGAAATCGGGCCTAAAAGACTTATTATAAGCTTCTGTGTTGTTAGATGAAAGTTTTTGTTTTTCTTTTTGCTGTTTGATATTTTTGAATTTTGGACTGTAATTTTCAGAAGAAGAATTTTTCGAAAACGCATCAGCGAGGGTATTAGAAATATCTTTTTTGGAAGTAACTTTAGAATTATTTACACATAGGTGTCCGAGTGAGCTCGACTTTCCTTTTCCCTGAATCTTCCGAACCATGTCCCATACTTTCTTTATTGAAGTTCGAGAATTTAATTTGGAAACATATTGTTTCCAAGATTTTTTCTTGGATTCTTTGATGGTTCGACGAGCTTTTGCACGAAAAACACGATAATTGTTTCAATTATCATGTGTTGGACGATTATTGAATTGTCGTAGTGCTCCTTTACGTTGTTTAATTGCATTTTTACAACCATCTGTAAACCAAGGCTTTCTAACCTTTTTCGATTTTATTGATGTTTTGGGAACAGTTTCTTCTGCAATATTAATAAGAATAGATGCAAATGACTCAATCGGATCATCAGCCTCCTGGACTGTGTCTTCAAGAAGTCGAGTTTCACAAAGGGTTTGGAACTGATTCCAGTTAGCTTTATTTAATTTCCATCTTGAAATTGGCTCTTCAATATCTTGACCAATATTATTCAGAAATATTGGAAAGTGATCACTACCACAGATATCATCATGAACCTTCCAATCATAGTGTAAAAGAAGGGTGGGAAAGCAGATAGAGAGGTCTAAAGAAGTGTATGTACCAGTTGCTGGATGTAGATACGTCGGAGTTTTAGTGTTATATAGACAAAGTCCATGGTTATCAATAAAACTTTCAATAACTCTGCCTTTGTCTTTAATATCTTTGGAACCCCAAAAGATATTATGACCATTAAAGTCTCCCAGTAAGATGAAGGGAGAGGGAAGTTGTGGAACGAGATCATCAAGGTCTTTGAGAGATAATCTCGAACTGGGAGGAATATATATAGAACAAATAGTGACTACGCGATGGAGAGTTATGCTTACTGCAACAGCTTGTAAATTCGTCTGCAAAGGTATTTGACTATGAGGAGATTATTATTGACAAAGATAGAGACACCACCAGGGGCTCTCTCATTATTTTGTTAAAATGTATGAAAAGAGTTATAATTTCGAATGGAAATGTTATCGCTGTCTTTTAGATGAGTTTCTTGAAGACACAGAGCAGCAGGCTCATAATCCTTAAGGAGCAACAATGTTTCTTCATAATTGGCTTTTAAGCCTCGACAATTCCACTGTATAATTCTGTTTTTCATTATTAATAATTATGAATATATATTGGAGCAAAATGGTTAGATCTATTCTTACGAAGTAGGTATTCTGTTAAGTGTCCCCCTTGGGAGACAGGATGGAGATTCCTCTGCATCCATATCCTCCAAGGCAGACCACCTATTATGCTGCCTAATCGGATCGTTAGATCCTTTCGGCTGGCGATCGGATTCAGGTTTCTCCTTTCCCCGTGATTTAGGGTCAGGACTCCTGTCAGTCGAGTTCTGTTTATTTTTGTCGTGTTTCACAAGTGTGTCACGAACAATTTTTTCTAGTTTTTTATCTGCTTTTTGTTGTTTTGCTTTTTCTTTTTGGTTCAGTTTTTCTTCGGCAGATGCTTCGTTTGATGCTACATTGTATGACGAAGACTGTGGAGCTGCTGTGATAAGCACAGGGTCTGTTTGTGTCATTGCATCAACGCATAACACTGTGACTCCAGCAGTCTTCGTTATGCTAGCATAACTTTTACCTGGTGCTGCCGTGTAACTTTCAACAATTTTTCGCGCTTCCGGAAACGATATGTTCCTGGTATATTTGACTTTGAGAATTTCTTTCTCAGTGAGCCAGGCCTGACATTGCCGCGAATTCGCGGGGTGGTCTTCCTTACAGTTATAACATTTGGCTGGATTTTTGCAATCAGTTTCATCAGCACAATGCTGAGACTGACCACAGTTAGCACATATCGTTTGTTTCTTGCATTTGTCCTCGTGATGCCCAAAACATTGACACTGGTAACATCGCAGTGGATTTGGAATGTAGGGATCAACGGGGACACGAAGAAAGGCAACTTTTAATTTTTTTGGCAAAACTGACGTGTTGAAGCTGAAAACGAAAGTGTTTGTGTCTTTCAAGGTACCGTCTCGACGAACTTTTATCCTACGGACACCAATCACACCCTGTTCCCTCATGTTCTCAAGGGTCTCTTGCTCGCTGACCCCTTTTAAATCAGGGCAGCGAACAACGCCCTTGCAGGAATTGAGGGAACCATGAAGGGACACTTTCACTTTAAGGTCGAAAAATTTGTCCAAGCGCAATAGATTTTCTATCTGCTTTAAGGTCGAAAAATTTGTCCAAGCGCAATAGATTTTCTATCTGCTTTTTATTGACAAACTCGACAAGCAGGTCACCTGCTCGTAGTTTTTTTATGCTTTTTGGCACGCCACCTATGCCATGTAAAACTTTCTCTATAATGAAGGGAGAAAGACTTGACATTTGCCTTTCTTCTTTGGACGTAATGACCAAGAAGCGCGGAGAAGCTGCAGACATTGCCGGCTGACTAAGTTCAGTATCTGACATGTCGTCAGAGTCGTTATCACGTGGCCGTTTCGTTGTATGTTGAGAAGCTTTGGGGTTTGAAGTTGGGGGGGGGGCATGAGAAATAAAGAAAATAATTCATCTCCCGTGCTCTCCGCCCGCCGCGGAGCCCAACAAGGGAGCACTTAAATGGAGTGGATACCCTAAACTCCAAGTGCTAGAGATACACTAGAAATATACTCGGATAGGACAGAATGCCTACACGATTGACCCATCAGCCGCCGCCTTCTAGGACTGGAAAAAGGTATGAAAAAGTGTTAATGGGCACATGGTCAGTATCAGATTGATACAAAGATAGGAAGAGAAAGTAAAGTTGATTCCCAGGGCATGGCACGACAAAGCCGATTGATCATATTCGGGTCCATATGACCTCCCGTCTAGTTGAAATCAGGGCCAAAGTGATGTGTTGCAGACTGGCTACGTCGCAGACTGGCTACGTCGCAGGCAGTCCACTCAATCACCAGGATCCCTTCTTCCAACGACACGGGTCGCAGCTCACGGCAAACGAACCGCCCCCTTTTAGACTGCCTTTTACGTCACGCAGAGGGATACGTCTGGCCTATTCTTTCCCGGGACCAGCACGGGCGTCAATACATTCAAAAAATGTTAAGAAAGACTTGTATGTTGGAAAACCAGTATAGAAATTTATAAGGTTATTGTCTGTAGAAAATCTAGTTATTCCAAATAACCTTCATTATTTCCTTCAGCATGGCTTCTAGTTCTCTTATCTTTTCCTCTTTGTCATCTATTTGGCTTGGGCCTGCTTCTGTTTCTATATTGTCACTGCCAACATCCAACGGCTCATTGCTGTCAGAAAAAAATCAATCTGTTCTCAAAATTTACATCATATTTTTGATGAAGATAAACATTCTAAAAATTAAGAATATTTCTTAAATATGGTTTACCTGCATCGTTGTATATCAAAACTAACACATAAATTAGCAATTCACTTGCAGCGATATTTATATGATTTATGCATTTTACAATTTAATCCGACTAAAATTTTTGGTTATGAGTTTAGAATTCTACATATATTTGGAAAATACTCTTCACGCCAATAAATATTCATAATTTTCTGGGTGGAACAGACCAATCACAATAAGTCAAAAATTTACAAAAGAAAAAAATTAAAAAAAAGTAGTCTTAAAATGTAATTAAGACAGCTTTTGGCTGTTAGAATTAAAGATAATACTGGGTATCAGGCAATCAATCTTATTTTGGATCTGGTTTTCGACATAGACCAGAATACATTCCTTTTACATAATTACCAAACACTACTGCTGTATTGGCGGTCTTGAATGTTGAAGATGGGGCTAGCAGTTTTCTTTTTAATGCTCTTCTTGGGGTTTTCTCAACAGCCCAGTTAAACATCGAAGGCACCACATTTGGCTTCAGGTTTTTCCTTACTGGATTCCAGCCTTGGTAGTCATTTGCTGTGAAGTGCTTTGAGCATACTACAGTTGGATTTGTTACCTGAAACAAATGGCATTATTAACAGCAATTATTTTTGTTATTATTATCATTATTATTATTTAAGGTAAAGTATCATGTTGATTATCTTTTCAGCTTTGTCTCTGTCGCTCATCATAAAACAGGCTTCAGCACGATGGAATATATAATATACCTTATTCATTGTACCATTTACGGTAATTCTGAATGACTGAGAAAAAATGTAGGTTGAAAGGTGCTTACTGGAAAAACATTGATTCTGTTGATAAAGGGGTTTGGGGAAAATGTTCCTCAAACCAAGACTGCATTTATTCAAAATATAGAAATAAGAGATTATATGGTACCTACTTTGAATAAAGGGCCTTCATCATCTCGTCTTATCTTAATTATCCATTGCTTCTTTAAATCCTAATTCTTTGGAATACGATAAAAATGTAATGCTGTCTCATATCTAGAATCTGAGGTACATAAAGGCACACAACGATGTCTTGATGTTTTTATTTTAAGTTTTTCACCTTTCTCCAGTCATGATGCTGATAGAGCTTGTATACTTAGCCTCGTTCTGACTCAGGAATGCTAAACCTGCATACAATTTTATAAGGGAGTATACGAGTGATTTTACTCCAAAGGAGTGTAATTCACAAGACAATACGTCTTCAGTGCTTGCTACTCCTCAAAGGAACAAGCGTTCAAGTTCAACATTGCCTAGACTTCCTACACCAACAAAGATGTATTCATCTGTTCCGAAACAGGTCACCTCAGAAGAAGCCGCAGCTCCAATATGTCTTAAAGAAAAGACACGATCCATAGAGGAACATGTCAAGTTGGCGGTGTCTGAAACTTGAATTGACACTTTACAGAAGGCAAAGCTGTATAGCATTTCAAAGATTGAGTGTTCTGACGCAGCAAGGGGACACGAAAAAATCAGACGACTCAACAGGAGTCACGAACAAAACACCAGTTTCTTGATTTCAGACTTGAAAACGGAAATCACTTATCATGACCACCTTAGAAGAACCAGCTTCTTTGAGAAAATTGCTGCCCAATCTAAAGAAGACAAACTAGAAAAAGAGTCCAACGCAGCGAATGAAAAAGTAAAACAGCTACAAAAAAGCATTTAGGAGCTGGTTGGATATGATTCCACTGAATTTGAAGTTGCAGGGGAACACTCTGATGCAAACGTTTCTTAGAACTGTTTGACTAGGGCTAGCTATAATATCTATGTATACGGTACTTGGTAAAATGAGTTGAGCACACTCTTAACAGACAATATACATAGAACTGTTGAAGAAAATAATTTATTTTTCAGTTCATTGAAAATACAAGTAGTGTTTTTAAAAAATATGATGTTTTTAGTAGTTTTCATATTTGTTGAGCGATTTCTTGAAATCACTTATCATAACTACCTTAGACGAATCAGCTTCTTTGAGAAAATTGCTGCCCAATCTAAAGTAGACAAACTAGAAAAAGAGTCCAACGCAGCGAATGAAAAAGTAAAACAGCTACAAAAAAGCATTGAGGATCTGGTTGGATATAATTTCACTGAATTTGAAGTTGCAGGGAAACACAATGATACAATCATTTCTTAGGGCTGTTTGACTAGGGCTAGCTATAATCTTTATGTATACATGCTTGGTAAAATGAGTTGAGCACACTCTCAACAAACAATATATACCCAGCAAAAAGTTCTGCACAAGGGGGTGTTTGGGTAAATTCTGTCTTGACCAGGAATGGTTGCATTAAATGTTATATATCGTTGTTTAAACAAATCATTTTGCAACAATTAGATGCATTCCAAACTGATATCCAAGGTTCCCTTACGAAACTGTGTGCATTGAAAGTGTTAAGGGGTCACCCCTCAAAAGTTGCAAAATTGCCAATAATGGCACCTGGCGCTGAAAACATGAGTTAATTGAACAATCCATGATTGCACAATGAATTGCATCTTTTCTGTGTAATTCTGAGAAATCTGAAGTTTGCGATTGGTTTATTTTATATCATTTGGTCCCCATTTGAAACTAATCAGTCTTTGAATCGTCTGCCCAATTAAAATTAGAAATTTCAGTATGCTTTTCTCTGGTTTCGTCACCAGATATTGTCAGGGTCACTGAAGAGGCTTTGTTAGCCGAAACTACGTAGTCTGGCCCATGTTTCTTCTGATGAATGTATTTCTCTGCTCTTGTAGGAACTCTATGATTTTAATTTTACTTCACTGCAACTGGTGTTGTGCCGTGTGGAGGCCGTAAAACGTCTCCCCGTACATCATGCATAGTGCAGATTATATTTATTTTCGTCCTGTGAGATCAGAGGATATATTCTGAGAAATCTGAAGTTTGCGATTGGTTTAGACTCTTAATCTAGATCATCGTCTTTTATATCATTTGGTCCCCATTTGAGAGAGGATATATTCTGAGAAATCTGAAGTTTGCGATTGGTTTAGACTCTTAATCTAGATCATCGTCTTTTATATCATTTGGTCCCCATTTGAAACTAATCAGTCTTGTCTTTGAATCGTCTGCCCAATTAAAATTAGAAATTTCAGTATGCTTTTCTCTGGTTTCGTCACCAGATATTGTCAGGGTCACTGAAGAGGCTTTGTGAGCAGAAACTACGTAGTCTGGCCCATGTTTCTTCTTCTGAATGTATTCTCTGCTCTCGAAGGAACTCTCAAAGATTTTAATTTTGCTTCTTTGCTTCGCTGCAGCTGGTGTTGTGCCGTGTGGAGGCCGAAAACGTCTCCCCGTACATCATCCATAGTGCAGATTATATTTTATTTTCGTCGTTTGAGATCAGAGGATATATTCTGAGAAATCTGAAGTTTGCGATTGGTTTAGACTCTTAATCTAGATCATCGTCTCTTATATCATTTGGTCCCCATTTGAAACTAATCAGTCTTTGAATCGTCTGCCCAATTAAAATTAGAAATTTCAGTATGCTTTTCTCTGGTTTCGTCACCAGATATTGTCAGGGTCACTGAAGAGGCTTTGTTAGCCGAAACTACGTAGTCTGGCCCATGTTTCTTCTTCTGAATGTATTCTCTGCTCTTGAAGGAACTCTTTAAGATTTTAAAATTAACATTAAAATTTGATATTCACGCGCCTAAGGCATCACTTCTTTAATCATTTTGTCCTTCTCAGTAAAAATTGTGTCGTAATGAGCTCTTAAGAGACTGACACTGAAAATTCATCTGAACTGTCAAACTGAATGCAGTTTCATGGGATTTTCAATCTCTAAAAAGCTCATTACGACACAAATTCTGTTGACAGGTACAACATGATTTAATCTGTGATTACTTTGATGCTTGACAACCAAATGTAACCATTAAATACACAAAAAAGTACTCCATGGTTTCAGCTCCAGGTGACATTATTGGTAATTTTACCACTTTTGAGGGGTGAGCCCTAGACACTTTAAATGCACACGCTTTCGTAAGGCTACCTTGGATTTTAATTTTGAATGAATCAAGTTGCATAATGATTTGTGTAAACAACGATTTATTGCATTTAAATCCAACTATTCCTTGCCAAGACATGATTTACCCGAAAATGCGTCTGTGCAGAACTTTTTTTGCTGAGTATACATAGAACTGTTGAAGAAAATAGTTAATTTTTCAATTCATAATTGTTCAGTTCATTGAAAATACAAGTAGTGTTTTTAAAATACATAATGTTTTTAGTAGTTTTCATATTTGTTGACAGATTTCTTGACAAGCCTTTTGCCATTAATTATTTGCTTGGTACCTGATGTTTTTTTAGTAATTTTCATATATGTAGACAGAAGAAAATGGTTAATTTTTCAATTCATAATTGTTCAGTTCATTGAAAATACAAGTAGTGTTTTTAAAATACATAATGTTTTTAGTAGTTTTCATATTTGTTGACAGATTTCTTGACAAGCCTTTTGCCATTAATTATTTGCTTGGTACCTTATTTAAATAACATATATAGATCTGCAACATAAATCATTACAGTATAAACTAGAGCAAGTGAGCAGGGGCTCACGTATACCCCCGACCAGTGCCATGGCCTAAGGAAAGCAAACTTTAACACAAAAGTTTAATGCAAAAATGTTATAAAAGAACAAATTCAATGTCTGTGACCTTGACCTTTGGTCAACAGCAGCATCCATATAATGTAAACTTGTATAAGATAAAATTAGTCATGCATCACCAGATTCCACTTAAATATATTAGAACAAGCAAAAATAAAAAAAAAGTGGCTGAGTCCTAGTTATTGACCCCTAGCCCTACCCATGAGCCTGACCCAGAAGTCCCTATCGAAAGTAATGCTATAGAGTTATCATGAATAATAATTATTGAGCAGACAAGTTTTCTGTACTAAAATCAATATAGGGGATAATTCCGTAAAAAATACATGTCCTCTAGTTTTTGATAGTCTACCAACCTATGAAATATCAAGGCCCCAGCAGTTAGGTTCTTGAGAAAATGAGGCGTTACGTACGTACGGTCAGGCCCAAACCAATATGCCCCCTCAGCTTCTTCGAAGTTTGGGGCATAAAAATTACAAAAGGCCATAATTCAGTTAACAATGTAGGTAGAATTACGGTTCTTGTTCTCTGCACATCGGCTGATAATGCGATAATTTGCCTTATTATTTTGAATTGTTTTGTCTTTGGCTTTGTCTAATATTTGCAGTAGCTAAAAGATCAAACTTTTCTGTGGTACAAATCATATTTGGATTTGAACTCGATTTTCTACCCACCAATATGTTTCCTTCCTTTTCTAAGTGCGGTGTTAACAGCATTTAAAACCTTGTACATGCATCAACAATTTACAGGAGCAGGCAAAAGCTTTACCGTAAAAAATCGTAGAATTGAGGCCTGTTTTCATTATTCGAGTCCATGCTTTCTACTTTCAGTTTTCATTCAACTGGCTGACAATTCAATTATAAAAGACTAAGTCACAAGTAACTATTTAGAACCAGTCAACATCTCAGTGACAGTGACGCATAAGGAAACTCAGTCTTCTTGATTTTATATATTATAAAATGCAAGCGTCTACAGGACCTCATCCAGGTGGTACAAATTATCAGAAAGAATGATCCGTAACAGCTAGAAAGCGTCTGTACCAAGTACCGATAAAATTTCCTAATGTTGTTTAGCGGCCAGAAATGATCCGTAATATACAAAGGTAAAAAGAATATCAAGAGCAATGTTTCACTATTGTGAATCAACCCAAAGAAGAAGCTTCCCGCCTACTATTGTCCAAATAACTATCCCATCACCAAACACAAATCCTAGGTAGCCATTAATTATTTATACCTGTGCTGTTCTTATTGCTGTGACATCAGAGTGCAACGTGAATAGGCTTATCTGTAAACATGATCTGGGCTCATATGCTGGAAAACAGTGCAGACTCAGATCAGATGCAATTGAATGCAACATCTGATCAGGATCAACACTGTTTGCTTACAGCACAAGAATTTAAGGGTTACCTAAAACAGTCTCTAACCAGCCTAAATCAGACACAACTGACCCACCAGTGTTGTTAATGCTTCGATTTTACCATGGCATTTAGTCACTTAATTCCTCCTTAATAGGGGGTGGTGCGATGGTGCTGGGTAAAACTTCCAGTGCCGGGGCGTCCTACTGATTTGGATGAAAGTCCGGCAAGGGCCTACTGTGCTTGCAGTAGGTGCGGGTGGGGTTGTTTGGACATTTTTTCTCTCATCTATCATTTCTCTTCTATCTCCCTCTCTTTGGGAGACGGTCCGATATAGACTGAAATACTGTCTCAAAGGGCTGTTAAACCCAAACAACCAACCAACTCCTCCATAATAATAGAATAAAAAATAGTGAAAAACTGCTCCAATTGAAACATTATCTCCCATTTTAGTAGCCCCGGGAATCCTCCCGCCTTGCCGTGGTCCCGGGGCTCAATTCTCATGAGGGACGTCACTCGATTGATAGTCGATGTCCCTTCTGCGAAGAGCTAAGTGGAGGTACCACCTGTTTGCCGTGGGTGGCATCCCGTAAGCCGGATGAAAGGATCCTGGAGGTTGAGACGCACCCCAGGGATCTCCAGGTGCATCAACACACCTCTTTGGCCTCGATTTCGGTGTAGACGGGTGGCTGTGTGGATCCGGCACAGTCAATCGGCTGGTCGTGTCAGCTCTGGGATCTTTTGCTTTCTTTTCCTGTCTTTTGTATCGTTCTGATACCGACCGTATGCCCATTTGTCTTTACTCTATGACTTTCCCATTCCTGGAGGCGGCGGCTTAACGGGTCAATCGTGCAGCATTTCAGTTGTGCGAGTATCTCTTCTGTGTATCTCTAACACTTGTGAGCAGGAGATCCGCTCCGTTAAAGTGTTCCCTTGTTGGACTCCAAGGCGGGTGGGGAGCACGGAGGATGAAAACTTCTAAATACAATCATGGGGTTGAACAAACGGAAAAAATCGAATCAATCCTCACTTTCTTCGTCAGAAGCTGAATGCTCAGATAATGAACAGGATAATCACAAATTACCTCAAACAGGTCCAGCTTTTCCGCGCTTCATCATCATAGAATCCTCCGATCAAAATACCAGCATTACTTCACTTTCTCCTTTTGTTATTTAAAAAGTTATACAAAGTATTGCTGGAGAACCAAAAAGTATCAAAAAATTAACTAGATCAAATCAACTATTAATTGAAGTTTCCAAGAAAGCACATGCAGAAAATCTCCTTAGAACGCAGAATTTTCATAACCTAAATGTTCGTGTCTATCCTCATAGTTCACTGAATTCCTCAAGAGGTGTAATCCGTTGCCCCGACTTGAGGGGTTGCAGTGAACAAGAAATCTTGGATGAGATGAAATCTCAAGGAGTGACTGCAGTGAAACGCTTTAGAGTGAAAAGAGATGGTCAACTTAAAGATACAAATACATTTGTCTTCACGTTTAATACACCAAATTTGCCTTCAACCATCAAAATTGCATTCCTTCGAGTTAATGTTGAGGTTTACATACCAAATCCACTTCGCTGCTTCAATTGCCAGCAATACGGTCATCATGAAGATAGGTGCAAAAGCCATCCTGTCTGTTCAAACTGTGGTGAACCAGCAATGCATCATGAAACTTTATGTAAAAACCAAACTAAGTGTGTTAACTGTGGAGAAGACCACAATGCTAACTCCAAGGAATGTAAAATTTGGCAAAAAGAAAAAGAAATTCTCAAAGTAAAATTTACGCGCAATGTCTCTTTTCCTGAAGCGCGGAAAATTGTTGAATCACCAGCTCCTGTTCCAGGGTCTAGCTATGCCAGTGTAATTAAACCCACCGTTAAACATGTATCTTTAACCGATGCCACCACACAAACAGATCCTGTTACTATCCTCGATTCGAGAGAAAGTAACGAACAACACACGTCTGACCTAAACATTACAAAAACAACACAAACAGTTGAACCTACTGCGAATGAAAAGACAAAAACAGCATCCTCTCTTGCTCAGGGAATCTAGGCATCGAAAGAAGAGCCAGTCCTGAAAAAGGCTACCCTGGAGATGATGCGTAAGGACTGGCAGAAACAGCAAAGGAGAGAACGTCAACTAAATAGTAAACCACCCTCTCCAAAAACTAGTACATCAGATGGTAAAGAGAAGTCATCAAAGAAGAAAATTATTTCAGACAGACAACCTAAAGGGTCTAAAGATGAGATTCAGCTTCATAATAAATATGAAACGTTGAGTGACGAGAGTGAAATGGAGTTCGCTGACACTCAAGAAAACTCTCACACTAGTGACACTGTTTCTTGGTCACCTATTCTTCCTCCATCTCCATAGTCTCCAGTCTTACATAAAGATCTTTATCTCCAATCTATAGATAAACATGGAATTTAAAAGTAAGATAATACAATGGAATTGTCGAGGTCTTAAACCAAATTATAATGAAATATTATTACTTTTAACTCTGATAAGACCATCAGTTTTTTGTCTTCAAGAAACTTTTTTAAAGCCTAATGATAATGTAACATTCAAAGGTTACAACATGTACAATTATATTCATACAGACGGTCAAAACCGTCTGGTGGCAGTTCTATTTTAATTCAAACAGCTTGTCCGCAACGAGAAATAAAACTTACAACAGCTCTGCAGGCTGTTGCTGTTTCAGTCTCTTTAGATAAAGAGATAACTGTTTGTTCTATCTATATACCCCCTAATTTCAAGTTACAGTCTCAGCAATTAGATTCTTTACTGCAACAACTTCCTGCACCTTACTTATTAGTAGGTGACTTTAATGGTCACAATATGCTTTGGGGTTGTAATAAAAATAATACTAGAGGCGAAATCATTGAAAATTTCTTGACAAATAATGATCTCTGTCTTATGAATGATAAGTCCCATACTTATCTTCATCCTGCAACTGGCACTTTCTCTTCTTTGGATCTTTCTTTTTGCCATCCATCTCTCTTACTCGACTTCGACTGGTCTGTTTGTGATGATCAGCATGGAAGTGATCATTTTCCTATCGTGATTGAAAGTGTAAATTCTTCAGTCGAAGATCATAATCCCAAATGGAAGTTAAACAAAGCTGACTGGGAACAGTTTCATTCGTTGTGTAATCAGTTTTTAAACATTGAAAAGTTTGATAATTCCACTGATCTTGTTGCTGATTTTACTAATTCTCTCAAAGAAATATCTAATGCATGTATTCCAAAGACATCGACAAACCCAAAGAAAAGCAATCCGTGGTACAATGACGACTGTAAGAAAGCTATTAGACAAAGAAAACATGCTTTATCAAAGTTCTGCAAATATCCAACTAAAGAAAATCTAAATAACGTGAAAAATCAAAGAGCCAAAGCCCGCCGCACTATAAGGTCCTCCAAACGAAATATATGGAAATCATACGTGTCAAAACTGAATTATAAAACACCAATTACAAAAGTTTGGAAAATGGTTCGAAAAATATCCGGAAAAGTGAAATCACCAAGTTATACACATTTAAACACCTGTAGAGAAACGAAAGCAACCAATAAAGAGGATATTGCAAATACATTTGGAGAAACCTTTTTGAAAAATTCATCATCCCGAAATTATTTAGAAAAGTTCAAAAAGACCAGAATACATCAAGAAAAGAATAAAATTAACTTTAAGTCTTCGAATAACGAAGAATATAACAACTACTTTAATTTATTAGAGCTTAAAGAAGCGATTAACAAATCTCATGACACTGCTACAGGACCAGATAAAATACATTATCAGATGCTGAAACATCTACCTGAAAACGCTCTTTAACACTTTTACACATATTTAATGACATTTGGACAACCGGTGTATTTCCAGAGAGCTGGCGTTTGGCTACTGTAATACCAATTTCTAAACCTGGTAAAGATCATGCAGAAACAACAAATTATAGACCGATAGCTTTAACAAGTTGTCTTTGCAAAACGTTGGAGAGAATGATCAACAAAAGACTCGTTTGGTACTTAGAATCAAATAATCTTATATCACCAATTCAGTCGGGTTTCCGATCTGAACGCAGTACCAACGATCATTTAATCAGACTGGAAACTTTTATTCGAGATGCATTTGTAAATAGAGAACATGTTGTTGCTGTGTTTTTTTACTTGGAAAAGGCATATGATACCACCTGGCGATATGGCATATTGAAAGACTTGCATGATTTAGGTCTTAAGGGTAGACTGCCTGTTTTTATTCAAAGCTTCCTTGAAGATCGAACTATGCAAGTTCGTGTAGGTTCTACTTTATCTGATCTTTATGATCAAGAGCAAGGTGTTCCCCAAGGAAGTATTCTTTCTACCACTTTGTTCAATATAAAGATTAAAAGATTAATAACATTGTAAATTGTCTAGACAGTAAAACGGATGGTTCATTATATGTTGATGATTTTGGAATATGCTATCGTTCTAAAAACATGAGAACAATTGAAAGACACCTTCAACAGTGTATCAATAGAATTGAAGACTGGGCTACGAACAATGGTTTCAAATTTTCCAAGTCAAAAACACAATGTGTTCATTTCTGTAAACTTAGAAGGATTCACAGTGATCCTATTCTTTATTTATACGGATCTCAGCTACCTGTTGTTGAAGAATCCAAGTTTTTAGGAGTAATCTTTGACCGAAAACTTTCGTTTATTCCCCACATTCGATACATCAAAGCGAAATGTTTAAAAGCTTTGAATCTGCTTAAAGTTTTATCAAATACGAACTGGGGTGCAGATCGTTCTACTCTTCTACATCTTTATCGTTCTTTAATTCGGTCAAAGTTAGACTATGGATCTATTGTATATGGTTCAGCCAAAAAGTCCTATTTACAAATGTTAGATACTGTTCACCACCAAGGACTTCGTTTGGCTTTGGGAGCTTTTCGGACTTCTCCTGTAACTAGTTTGTATGTGGAAGCAGATGAACCATCCCTGCATTTACGCAGAGAAAAGCTTTCTCTTCAATATGCCATCAGACTTGCCGCTAACCCACCTAATCCTACCTTCAAAACTACATTTTCACCACAATTTGTGGAGCTGTACGAGCGTAAACCGCATGCAATAAAACCGTTTGCTCTTCGAGTTAAACCACTGCTTGAAACTTCAAATATCAATCCTAAAAATATTGAAAAACATTCTACAACAGAAATCCCGCCTTGGTGCATGAAGAAACCTAACATTTTGTTTGACCTAAACACAAACAAAAAGTCAGTTACAAATCCACACATTCTGAAACAAGATTTTCAAGACATTCAGAAACGTTATACAGAATTTCAACATATATATACTGATGGTTCCAAAGATGGTGAGAAAGTTGGATGTGCATTTATATCTAAGAAATACTGCAATTCTTTACGTATTCCGGATGATTCTTCTATTTTCACTGCCGAAGCAAAAGCAATAGACTTAGCTTTAGACTTTATTGACAACTGTTACCTTAATGACAAATTTGTAATTTTTTCAGACTCTCTTTCTGTCCTAAAAGCTCTAAATCACACCTCTTCGAGGAATTCACAAATTCAAAAACTATTAGAAAAACATCACGAAGTTTCAAACACTAAAGAAATAGTTTTTTGTTTGATCCCTAATCACATTAACATAGCTGGCAATGAAACCGCAGACAGAAAAAGCAAAAGAATCTCTTAGTCTAAATGTGTCTATGTTTGAAATTCCGTTTAACAATTTTAAACCCGCTATCAACAGGTACATCTTATCAAAGTGGCAAACATCATGGGACACAGCTGTTTTTAATAAACTTCACGCAATTAAACCTATCATTGGGAATAACCCTTCATTTATTCGAAATTTAAGAAGAGAAGAAATTGTAATTGCTCGACTCCGCATAGGCCTTACAAGAATTACCCATTCGTACCTACTAAATCGTGAAGAACAGCCTTTCTGTATAGTTTGTAACCAGCTCTTTACAGTTAAACATATTCTTATTGACTGTGTTGACTTTTCACAAAACAGAAATAAATATTTTCGAGCTAATAACTTGACGCAACTGTTTCAAGATGTATCTGTTGATAGTATCTTATCCTTTTTAAAAAATATTAACCTTTTTAACAAAATATAAACCTTTTCTACATTTTTACCATGTATTACTTCCATGTTAATAATGCAAAGTTAGTTTTATAATATGCCGTACCTTCCAGTTTTGTTTATATTTTAGTAATATGCAACCTTCATGACGCAAATGACCCAGTGGGTTGACGCGTCGTCAAATTTGAAATCATCATCATCATCCCATTTTAGTACACCATAACTCAGACGAGCGATTGAGGTCCATTATGGACCTCTTGGTAAATTATATATCTCTATTTTACCTGACATGTAGATATTTGTATCGCAAAACAGATATCTGCATTTGAAATATAGGTATCTATATTTGAAATAAAGATATCTCTATTTCCGAACCATAATATTTTCCGGGTTTTTTTCAACATATAATCAATACTCCCTTACTCAATGTTGCTGTAACGAAGGAGACGTTTTATTCATTTAAGGGGCGGTGGTCGGGTGGTGCGATGATGCTGTGTGTAACTTCCAGTGCCGGGGCGTCCTACTGATTTTGAACATTGTAGGGCAAGGGCCTACTGTGCTTGCAGTGAGTGCGGGTGGGGGTTGTTTGGACATGTTTTCTCTCGTCTATCATTTCTCCTCTTTCTCTCTCTCTCTGGGAGACGGCCCGTTATAGACTGAAATTCTGTCTCAAAGGGCCGTTAAACCCAAAACAATTAATCAGTAATATTCATTTTAGAGATATTGGCTGTATTAAGTCAAGGTATAACGTACCTGAAGGGAAGGTTAAGGGTTAAGCTAGGTAAAATCTTGTCATTACCGTGATTACGTCTATAATATGCGATATTTAATCATGAAATGTAGTAATTTCTGTTTTGTTTTTGCAGAAACTGAAGTCAAGAAAACAGGCCCTTAGTCAAGTAAACTGGTCTGATAGGAAAAAGGAGACGGTATCGACAGTTCTGAAAACCGAATACATGTCCTCAGGGAGTTCGTGTACTGATGATAGTGACAATGAAACATTGACGGTTCGTCCCATGCAATGGAGTCCAATAAAACTCCGAAAATTCAAAAAGAAATTAAACCAGTGCAACCTGGAATCTTTATCGGTCAAATCCTTGCGTCTGCGAAGGCAAAGACGAAATGTGACAGACCTTCGGACAGACAAATCCCAAAGAATGTCCCAGCCTGTGCCTGTTCTGTAGAGGATTCGAGTTTGGAACCTGAAGCAGAAAACGAGGTCCAAAACTCTGGCTACCAAGAAGAGGAAGACGAGACAAACAGAAGTTTCCATGATCCGTACGACTTCGGATCGGGGTCGGACTTAAATTTTCCGTTATAATGCAGTATTTGCGTATTAATCACTTTGATTATGGGACGCCGTCATACAATGTATTTCATCTTTGTTGATAGTAACAACTATACTGAATAAAGTTTATTCGTATTTTTTCAATAGTTGTTCAAACTCATGCGTGTGGCATATTTACAAATTTATCATTTGTAGTAAATGAAGAACACATAAAAGATTTAAGTATGCATAAAATTTGACTTAAAAATATCTTAACGTGCTTTTACGTCATTTTATCAATACTTGCGCCCAGCATGAACCCACACTTTTGTGCAATCACATCCGGCCAGACTCGGTTTTAATCATCTTGCTCAGGTCAAGACATGAGAAATCCGCGAAAAGTTTCGCAAGTTTCTTCTTTAGACACTGATGAGAGGCGACGCTAATGATCATGAGCTACAACAACGAAACAGCTTAGCGTTTTGGAGCATTTTTTTCTAAAAAATAATTCTCAGTGTCAAGAGCTTCGTATCATGTCAAAATTCTAATCAAAAGATTGTTGGGGTTTCTGCAGGAGGAAAGCATGCATTATGTTGAGTGTCTGACGTTCGTTAACGTCGAAATTAATCAGATCCCAATCAATACGTTTTAAACGATACTTGCTTGAAGTTAAAATGATGTTCACAATAAAAGAATGATGTTTTAGGTAGACTAGGGGTTACTTAAATTATAACGTGAGCTTTCACGGTTTGATTGCACCTTGCGCCGCGTATTCTCTGTGAGCTAGCCTAATCCTTACTCAAACGAATGAATGAGGATAAAGTCATTTTTGTTCGTGATTGTAAGCACAATGATTTTCAGTGTGTTACAAAGCAAAATTTTGTCTTTTGCTACCTCCACTTTTTGACGTCATTTTAACGCATATGCGCCTTCTTAATCATCAAATTCAAAGTGGCAAAACACACATATGGCCATTTCTTACCTTTTGTACAGGGGCTTAAACTTTTGAGGGGTAAAATGCGTTTATGCTTGTCGCAAAATTGTTCTCACCCAGCAGCTTCAGGTGTAACTTTTCATATTGACCCCTAACTGGAATCGGGGTGTTTAGGTGGTGCGATGGTGTTGGGTGTAACTTCCAGTGCCGGGGTGTCCTACTGACTTACCGTCCCGACATGACCTTAGCTATTTACCGTGGACGTTAAGCATTTAATCAAATAAAAAAAATCAAAAGTCCTACTGACTTGGATAATAGTAGGGCAGGGGCTTTCTGTGCTTGCAGTAGGTGTGGTGGGGGTTGTTTGGACATTTTTTTTCTCTCATTCTCTTCTCTAGTTTTTGATATTCTACCCACCTATGAAATATCAAGGCCCCAGCAGTTAGGTTCTTGAGAAAATGAGGCGGTACGGACAGACGGAAGGACGCAAGTTATACACAACACCATCGCACCACCCAGTCGAAACATAAGAAACGCAACACATTTTATTTGAGCAGTATATTTATGGCTACCGATTTAGGCCTCGTCATTAGGAAACCTTTTAATTGCATGTGCGAACAACAAAGGCTCAGATCAGCCTGAACATCTGCACAGTCTGATCAGCACCTTTTTGATAGTATGATTACTAGGCTACTGTTTGTCAAAATTCATACCATTTAATGGCATTTGAGATTTAGCAGGCTGATTTCGAAGACAGGTTTTCTCGCGACAAGGTTCATACAAAAGTCGGGGTTAAGAAGGGGAAAAGTGGGCGGGGGCTCGAACACATGGTATACAATAGCTTTTGAAAGTATCTTTTGCCCGTAATACAGTCGTAGATTACGTCATTCTATATGGGGCGCCATTTACTATTTGTTCCCTATTTATAGATACTCGTGATTATATTTGAGCCGCGCCAAGACAAAATAAGCTTCTTGTATGTGCGTACAACAAAGACGCAAATCAGCCTGCGCGTCCCCGCAGTCTTATCAGCCTCTTTATTATTCGCTGCCTAGATTGTGCAAAGATTGCAGTAAGCTGATGTACAATTTCTAGCCTCCTAATAGCATGAGTGACACTGTAGAGTGGTTTGTGTCTACGCTGGTCGAAACTCCCGAAGGCACATTTCTCCATGGCGCAGCTCATTTGGATATTCATACTTCGAATTAGTGATTCCCATAATCATGTGTATGTACAATATTTTATAGTACATGTCTTTGAAACGTACGTTCTGAAATACCACTGTCAATTTCATGTCCTATGATAACGCTAGTTCAAGGAATGCATGTAATAAATTTAGACAAACACAGAGCATTTCTTTACCAGAACTTAGTATTATTCTCAGCAAAAACGTTTTGAAAATTCGTTCACAATTCAGATTTGGGACCAAAATTAATTTTGAATAGGAGTTGTGCATTGGCAGGAGTGATAATATATGATCATTTCTAACTCTGGCAACTTTGGTATCTTGAATCAGATATTATCACCCGTTGTAAGGGGTTTATTACAATCTATGTTAATTTCGAGCGCCTAAGGTACAATATAAAGAGTTTTAAGTTTTGGCGGCTAAATGAGTATTCCCCTTGCTAACATTTTTACTACAGTTATTATCCTATTCAAAATTGGTTTCGGCCATAAAATGTTTATTTGTTTACGGCTCCAGAATTATGCAGCGTCTCTTGCGAAAAATTTAACTGTCTAAATTGCAATTTGAATTTTAATAAATTTGGTATCTTGAATCAGATATTATCACCCGTTGTAAGGGGTTTATACCAATCTATGTTAATTTCGAGCGCCTAAGGTACGATATAAAGAGTTTTTAGTTTTGGCGGCTAAATGAATACTCCCCTTGCTAACATTTTTACTAAAGAACATATCCTATTCAAAATTGGTTTTGGCCATAAAATCCTTATTTGTTCACGAACTCCAGAATTTATGCAGCGTCTCTTGCGAAAAATTTAACTGTCTAAATTGCAATTTGAATTTTAATTGTCAGTCTCCAAAATGAATTTTAATTGTCAGTCTCCAAAATAATGTGGAGTATTTCCAGAAAACCCATTTTCAGTTTTGATTGATTGATTGATTGGTTTGGGTTTAACGGCCCTTTGAGACAGTATTTCAGTCTATATCGGGCCGTCTCCCAGAGAGGGAGAAAGAAGAGAGAAATGATAGATGAGAGAAAAAATGTCCAAACAACCCCACCCGCACCCACTGCAAGCACAACAGGCCCTTGTCCTACTGTTATCCAAATCAGTAGGACGCCCCGGCACTGCAACTTAGACCCAGCACCATCGCACCACCCAACCACCCCGACCCATTTTCAGAGTTGGAAACGTACACAAGAAGACATTATTTACATGTAACTGTAGTTTTGAGTCATCACGTTAACAGGTCCAAGCAATGAAACACCGTCGACTCCCAGCTTTTAACGATGTAATATAGATGTTATATTGACAATAAAAGAGCCGTCGTAAAATGTTGAATGATAAATTGAGAAAGAATATCAAGTATTTTGATGTGCCATAAATATTTACATCAAGTGTGAATATTCAGTATTTCCACGAATACGAAGCACGAGTGAAGTTTTGGATGGTTTTATTACACGAGATGAAAATTGTTTTGGTTCTCAATAAAAAAAACAAGAGGCCCGCGGGCAACAAAGCTGAGTATAGGCTTGAAATTGTACAGGCTAATACAAAGTAAACAAGAGCTGTCGCCTGACAGCATAGCTCGCCTGAATAGTGCTTGCCCATCACACAGTCGCTATGGTGGTGTGGACTGCTATATATAAAACTTCAGGCAAGCATGTCCATAATGACAACACATTTATAAACAAAAGCTATCTCAGAAATGTCTTAAAATAATAAAAAAAATCCACATGAAATTTCTAAGTCCATGAGCTTGAGGTCAAAGAACTAAGGGGTAGGGGGAGGAGGGCAGGGCTAGGATGTATCAAAGCCTTTAACTGTTATCTAACATCAGTCCAAGTATTAGTATCAACTGGGTCCATTGTCGCACTGTAAAATTATGTCTTCATTAATATAAAACTAATCAAAATCTTTAAGACAAAACTCAAAGTCCATGACCTTGACATCAAGGTCATCCAGTCGGGTAAGTATATAGTGTTTTGTAAAAACTCAAAAAAGTGTCTAATATCAGTTCAAGTGTAAACTAAATCTCTGCCAAGCATTATGAATCAGTACGCAATTAGAAAACTTTAAGAAAAGACCAAATTTCCTAAGTCCCTGACCTTGACATCAAGGTCACCGAGCAGGGCTGGGGTAGTACTCTGTAAAACTTTGGACTAACATCTAACTACAGTGCAAATATAAAAAGAATTCATCTATGGGTTCAGGAGATATGTGTCATTAAAACACTTTAACCAAAACATCCAATCAATAAAAAGTCAATTTTCTAAGTCCATGACCTTGACATAAGGTCACTGAGGGGGGTGGGGGTAGTACCTTGGAAAACTTCGGACCAATATCTAACTACAGTGCAAGTATCAAAAGAATCCATCCGTGGGTTAGGGAGATACAGGGCTTTAGAAAACTTTAACCAAAACATCCAGTCCCAAAAAACTCCCAATTTTCTAAGTCCATGACCTTGACACCAAGGTCAAGGAGTGGGGTGGGGTGGTACCATGTTAAACATTGGACCAATATCTAACGACAGTGCAAGTATCAAAAGAATCCATCCATGGGTTAGGGAGATATATGTCTTTAAAAAACTTTAACCAAAACATCCAATCCGGACGCCGACGCCGACGCGGACGCAGACGCCGTGGTGACAACAATAGCTCTGCCTGAACTTTCGTTCAGGCGAGCTAAAAACAACTACAAAGTCTCAGTCTGAGTCTGTTGAGTTGATTACAAAATACAAAGCTATTTTCCACATTTGATTGCCATGACAACAAACAAGAGCTGTCGCCTGACAGCATAGCTCGCCTGAAAAGTTGCTTGCCCATCACACAGTCGCTATGGTGGTGTGAACTGCTATACATAAAACTTCAGACAAGCATGTCCATAATGACAACACATTTATAAACAAAAGCTACCGCAGAAATAAGTCTTTAAATAAAAAAATCCACATGAAATTTCAAAGTCCATGAGCTTGAGGACAAAGAACTAAGGGGTAGCGGGTGGGTAGGGGGAAGGGGGCTAGGATGTATCAAAATCTTGAACCATTATCTCACAGCAGTCCAAGTATTAGTATCAACTGAGTCCATCGTGGCACTGAGAAATTATGTAACTTTAACCAAAATCTTTAAGACTTGATTGATTGAATGTTTTGGGTTTAACGGTCCTTTGAGACAGTATTTCAGTCCATATCGGGCCGGCCGCCGGGCCGGGTAGCGCAATCGGTAGGGCACCTGACTCGTAAGTCAGAGGTCCTGGGTTCGAATCCCGGTCTGGCCACATACTTTCGTTTCTCCTTCCGCTGATTCAAGAAGGGCAGTTGTCAGTTACTGGCGAAAGTATGTGCACTTAGTACTGGTTAACCGCTTAGGAGGTCTAAGCCTGCCCAGGAATAGTGTGGTTAGGTTAATTGACCGTCCCGACATGACCTTAGTTGTTTACCGTGGACGTTAAGCATCAAATCAACCAACCAACCATATCGGGCCGTCTCCCAAAGAGGGAGATAGCGGAGAAATGATAGACGAGAGAAAAAATGTCCAAACAACCACACCCGCACCTACTGCAAGCACAGTAGGCCCTTGCCCTACAATGCTCCAAATCAGAAGGACGCCCCGGCACTGGAAGTTACACACAACACCATCGCACCACCCGACCATCCCCAACATCTTTAAGACAAAACTTCAAGGTCATCCAGTGGGGTAAGTATATAGTGTTTTGTAAAAGCTCAAAAAAGTGTCTAACATTAGTTCAAGTGTAAACTAAATCTCTGCCAAGCATTATGAATCAGTATGCAATTAGAACACTTTAATAAAGACCAAATATCCTAAGTCGCTGACCTTGACATCAAGGTCACTGAGCGGGGTTATGGTAGTACTCTGTAGAACCTAGGACTAATATACAACTACAGTGCAAATATAAAAATAATTCATCTACGGGTTCAGGTGATATGTGTCGTTAAAAAACTTTATCCAAAACATCCAATCAATAAAAAGACAATTTTCTAAGCCCATGACCTTGACAGCAAGGTCACTGAGGGTGGTGGGGGTAGTACCTTGGAAAACTTTGGACCAATATCTCACTACAGTGCAAATATATAAGGAATCCATCCATGGGTTGAGGAGATATTGGGCTTTATAGTGAGTGAGTGAGTGAACTCGGGTTTAACGTCCCACCAACAACGAGGTCATATGGAGACGGGACCTCGGTTTAAAGTCTCATCCGAAAGACCGGAGAAGCGGTGGATCGAACTTGCGATCCCTGGGGTGGTAGTCTGGAGTGTTATCCACTACGCTACAGCCGCTCCTTTGGGCTTTATAAAACTTTAACCAAAACATCCAGTCAAAAAAGACTCCCAATTTTCTAAGTCCACGACCTTGAAATCAAGGTCACGGAGTTGGGTGTGGGTGGTACCCTGTTAATATGATGATTTAAAATTTAACGACGCGTCAACCCACTGGGTCATTTGCGTCATGAAGGTTGCATATTTCTTAAAATATAGACAGAACTGAAAGGTACGGCACTTGATAAAACTAACTTTGCATTATTAACATGGAAGTAATACATGGTAAAATGTAGAAAAGGTACCCTGTCAAACTTTGGACCAATATCTTACTACAGTGCAAGTATCATAAGAATCCATCCATGGGTTAAGGAGATATAGGTCTTTAAAATACTTTAACCAAAACATCCAATCCGGACGCGGACGCTGACGCCGGCGCCAGGGTGACAACAATAGCTCTTCCTGAACTTTCGTTCAGGCGAGCTAAAAAGATAATTTTCAAATTTTTGCTACTTTTGGTTGCCATGGCAACTGATCGAAATGAGCAGTGTGCAGAAAAAATATAGGGCTAATAGAAGACCACTCAAGGAATATTTCTGAAAATGTGAGCTCTGACTATCTGCAATGGCTTAGCAATGAAGCCCATTTTTTGTTTTTCCATTATAAGTTGCCATTACCAATCATGTTCTTTGAACAATGACAATCGAGAACATAAAATCTGTAAAGGCTAATATGATTAGTATGTCTATGAAATCTCTGCCTCATAGAGCATATGGTTTCTGAGGAGATTATTTAATTTTCTTTTCTTTTTTTTTTTTTTTTTTTCTTTTTTTTTTTTCATTTTGGTTTCCATGGAAATCAATAAAAAGAGCAATGGGCAAAAACATATGGCTGATAGAAGCCTTCTCTAGGAACATTTCTATAAAAGTTTTGTCAAAATATCTGCAATGGCTTGGCAGTAAATGCCGTTTTTAGCTCACCTGGCCCGAAGGGCCATAGTAAGCTATTGTCATACCATAGCGTTCGTCGTGCGTTGTGCGTCGTTCGTCGACAATTGAAAACAAATTATTGAAACATCTTCTTCTATTAAACTACTGGACCCATGGTTCTCAAATTTCATATGGAGCATGACCGCACTCCAAGGTCTCAGAATTGTAAAATTGGGTCAGGTCGCATATCCAAGATGGCCGCTGTTACTAAAAATAGCTTTTTATCCCCCGACCGAAAGGTTCGGGGGATATAGCGATGAGCCTGGCGTCCGTCCGTCCGTCCGTCTGTCCGTCCGTCCGCCGTCCGTCCGTCCGTCCGTAAACATTTTCTTGTCCGCTCTATATCTTGAATACCCTTTGGAATATTTTCATGATACTTCACAGTTATGTAGAACAGGTCATGACGATGTGTCGCGTACAAGAATGGTAACTCTTGCTATTGTACTTTTTGAGTTATTTCCCCTTTGGTGAGTTTTTTTGGCAGATTCGTGTCCGCTCTGTAACTTGAATACCCTTTGGAATATTTTCATGATACTTCACAGATATGTAGAACAGGTCATGACGATGTGTCGCGAACAAGAATGACAACTCTTGCTTTCTTACTTTTTGAGTTATTTCCCCTTGATGGTTTTAGGTGTGATTTTTTGGCAGATTCGTGTCCGCTCAATAACTTGAATACCTTTTAGAATAGTTTCATAATACTTCACAGATATGTAGAACAGGCCATGACGATGTGTCGCGAACAAGAGTGACAACTCTTGCTTTTTTACTTTGTGAGTTATTTCCCCTTGATTATTTTAGGTGTGGTTTCGTGTCCGCTCTATAACTCATATACCTTTTGAAATATTTTCATGATACTTCACAGATATGTAGAACAGGTCATGATGATATGTCGCGAACAAGAATGACAACTCTTACTTTCTTACTTTTTGAGTTATTTCCCCTTGATGGTTTTAGGTATGATTTCGTGTCGGCTGTATAACTTGAATACCTTTTGAAATTTTTTCATGATACTTCACAGATATGTAGAACAGGTCATGACGATGTGTCGCGAACAAGAATGACAACTCTTGCTTTCTTACTTTTTGAGTTATTTCCCTTTGATGATTTTAGGTGTCCACTCCATAGCTTGAATACCTTTTGAAATATTTTCATGATACTTCACAGATCTGAAGAATAGGTCATGACGATTTGTCTCATACATGAATGACAACTCTTGCATTCAAACTTTGAGTTATTTCCCTTTGGTATTTTGAGCTGCTGTTTGAGTCTCTGCTCCATATCTGTATTACCCTGGCCTGCTCCACAATTTTAATAACCTTATACCTTTTAGAATATTGATGAACATGCTGTGATATTTTATCAGTGTTCCTAACTCTCTCTCTGACCCCTCCACTCCCCCCCCCCCCCCCCAAAAAAAAAAAATTCTCCAGATTTGGATTCTTTGTCCAAATTCACTTACTAGAGAGCTCCAAATAAGGTTTGTAGGGCTTGTAGTTTAGAAGTTATTCACACTTTTTGAAAGTTTAATGTATCATATGCTATATATTTATGTATATGGCGGCTGCTTGAGATGTTACTTCTTTTTAGCAGTCAAGCATACTATTTAGTCTGAATGTTAGATAATCATGCATCTGTTAAACAGATAATGTCAATCAGAAGCATAAAAGAATGACAATATATTACTTATATGTGTTTTGAAGTGCACCCGTTTTACCAAGGCCCATGGGGGTCTTCGGTCGGGGGATTTGCCATCTCCTCTGATGGCTATTTTTTTTCATTTTGGTTTCCATGGAAATCAATAAAAAGAGCAATGGGCAAAAACATATAGCTGATAGAAGCCTTCTCTAGGAACATTTCTGTTAAGGTTTTGTCAAAATATCTGCAATGGCTTGGCAGTAAATGCCATTTTAAGCTCACCTGGCCCGAAGGGCCATAGTGAGCTATTGTCATACCAAAGCGTTCGTCGTGTGTTGTGCGTCAACAATTGAAAACAAATTATTGAAACATCTTCTATAAAACTACTGGACCCATGGTTCTCAAATTTCATATGGAGCATGACCGCACTCCAAGGTCTAGGAATTGTAAAATTGGTACAGGTCGCATATCCAAGATGGCCGCTGATTCTAAAAATAGCAAAAATAACAATCATCTCCTTCTCCAGAACCACTTGGTATATTTGTCTGAAATTTGGCATGAAACATCAGTGGAACATTGGTATTCAGAATTATAAAAATAACAAAAATCTGTAGCAGAGTTTTGTCGCAGTGACCTACTTTCTGTTTACGCATGTAATTTTGCTGAATTGCAAATGTCCAAAAACAACTTATTTGAACAACTTCAATCAACTGCTGCTCTAAAACCGCTGTGCCCATGGGTCCCAAATTTCACATGGAGCATAACCAGACTACAGGGTTTCAAATTTGTAAGATTTGGTCAGGTCGAGAATCCAAGCTGGCCGCCGTTACTAAAAATAGCAAAAACAACAAAAGCAACTTCTTCGCCAGAACCACTGTGTATATTTGATTGAAAGTTTGCATGGAACATTAGTGAGACCTCAGAATTAACAATTATAAAAATGAAAAAAATCTATAGTGGAATAAGGTCACAGTGACCTAATTAGCGTTTAAAAGAACGGTTTTGCTCAAATGCAAATATATCAAAAAAAACTTAAATGGATTCTGGTCAGATTTGGTCAGAAATGGTCGTTAAATGGATTTTTTTTTTCAAATTTGTGCCAGTTGATGATCCAAGATGACCACAGGGGGTCCATTACTAAAAATAGCACACACATAAAAATGACCATTTCTCACGAACCTTGAATGCAATTGGACCAACTTTGTGTCAGAATGTTCCTTGCATGAAGCCACTTTGATAAATTGCAATTTGGCAATCCAAGATGGCCGCCATCTGCCATTTCTAAAAATAGCACAAAACATGAAAATGACAATATCTCAGTAACCGCTGAATGGATTTTGATGAAATTTGTGGCAAAATGATTCTTGTATCGAAGTAATTCAAAAATAACTAACTACAGACCAGTCATGTTGGCCTCTGTTACTGAAAAATAGCAGAATGTGAAAATTAGAAAATCTTGATGGAGTTGGGCTAATTTTGTGTCAGAATGGTCCTTTCATGGAGCCTTTTCGATTTTTTTGCATTTTTGCATTCCAAGATGGCTGCCAACTGCCGTTACTAAAAATAGCCTAAAACTTGAAAATTACAATATCTCAGTAACCACTGAATGGATTTTGACGAAATTTGTGGCAAAATGATTCTTGGATTGAGGTGTAATCAAACTTAATAATTATAGACCAGTCAAGTTGGCCTCTGTTACTTAAAATGGCAAAATGTGAGATTTTAAAAATCACAGTGGAACTGGGTCAACTTTGTGTCAAAATGGTCCTTGCATGAAGCTTTTTGCATTTTGGCATTCCAAGATGGCCGACATCTGCGGTTACTAAAAATAGGACAAAACATGAAAATGACAATATCTCGGTAACCGCTGAATGGATTTTGACGAAATTTGCGCCAAAGTGATTCTTGCACTGACATGTTTCAAAAATAAATGAATATAGACCAGTCAAGTTCACCACTGTTACCAAAAAAACAAAATGTGAGAATGAGAAAACCTCAGTGGAAATAGACCAATTTTATATCAGAATTGTCCTGTGGCAAAATAGCCAGATGAGCGGTATCAGGTCCATTTCGGCCTCTTGTTCAATTTTCCCCATTATAAGTCTATGGAACTCTAAGTTGCCATAGCAAACCAAACTAAAGAGCCGATTTTCATAAAAAAAAAAACTTTCAATCCCCCAGTCTTTCTCTTTCTCTCGGTACTGCTCTCGGTCAGTAACTGACCATGATGGCAGGCGCGGGGTGTGGCGCATAAGTTTCAAAAAAAAAAAAAAAAATAGTATTTTCCTATGACAAGGCCACACAGAGTTAAATCTATTTACAAGAAGTCCTCAGGGATAGGCATTACATGCTCTATCCCTGCCCAACCCGAGGTTTACACTATTTTGGACTTAAACTCCTCAACTGTCTCCGCAGAGACAGCTTCAGTTGTAAGCCCATTCCAAGCTGCAATTGACCTGGGGAAGAAGGAATGTTTCAAACCGTCAGAATAAGCAACTGGACGGTGATACTGAAAGGGGTGGGATCTTGTTCTCATCTTCCCTCTACCGGACTCAGACAGATACTTCAGTCCAAGGATGATACACGAAATTTGGGCGAAATCGGCCCAATGGCTTCATCAGAGATGTTGTTTGAAGTGAGTGAACTCGGGTTTAACGTCCCACCAACAACGAGATCATTTGATGACGGGACGTCGGTTTAAAGTCTCATCCGAAAGACCGGAGAAGCGGGGGATCGATCTTGCGACCCCTGGATTGGTAGTCCGGAGTGTTATCCACTGCACTACAGCCGCTCCTATGTTGTTTGAAAGTGTTGACGATGACATACATTGCCTATCCTATAAGCTCCCGCGAGCCTTCGGTTCTGGTAAGCTAAGAAAACTTCTCTTTATTTGATTGTTTTCAATAGATACACTCTTAAGAGATATATAGTGCCGCTATTCTGGTAAGAATATTTTTTTGTAAAATAAATATACTAACACAATGAAAATGTTAAATTAAACGGTGATTTGTAGCGTTGTGTTTATCATCACTTCGACTGGCTCGTCTATCGTTTTCAAGACCAGTGTTGAATTAGATATTCTCAGCACCAGAGAAGCGTAAGTCTCTTGGCTTGTTGGTTGATTTGATGCTTAACGTCCGCGGTAAACAACTAAGGTCATGTCGGGACGGTCAGTTAACCTAACCACACTATTCCTGGGCAGGCTTAGACCTCCTAAGCGGTTAACCAGTACTAAGTGCACATACTTTCGCCAGTAACTGACAACTGCCCTTCTTGATTCAGCGGAAGGAGAAACGAAAGTATGTGGCCAGACCGGGATTCGAACCCAGGACCTCTGACTTACGAGTCGGGTGCCCTACCGATTGCGCTACCCGGCCCGGCAAGTCTCTTGGCTCTCATTAAGGTAGTGATTTAATCTGCATAAAAAATAACGTTTCTCTCTGAAAGTTAGCAGACTTCTGATATTTGATGTTCTCTACAGTTTAGAATTCAAAATAGAGGTACATATGCTGCTTAAAAAAGTGCATTTACAAGGAAAGATCAAATCGGTAGTATTCTGCGCAGAAATCTATAAAAAAATACATCGTTATTGAAATGTAACGGGAGCGGTAGCCCTCCGGGCCAGACGAAGTCCCGGACCGAGTCCGCCGGAATATGGTAAGGCGACAGGTGACCTTTGTCCTACACAAGTTATACCCAGGTTCTTTTGCCAGGAAATTAAGGCGCAGAGATATCCAGAAGTAATGAAAACAAACGCTAACTATAGGTTTTCTATTCTTTATGCATTATCAAATTTTAATTACCTGAGAATTTTAGCTAATGAAATATTTACTACTGAAAAGTCAGGAAGATCTCCACTGGGACAGGACGGAGACCCTCCTTAAAAAAGCCACCCCCGTAGTTAGCTTCTAAATCAGGGAAAAAAAACTGAAAACCACCCTCCCTTTTTAGACTTCCGGCCTAAAACATTAGAGACAGTCTTTGGAAGATGGGTGAGGAACTCACATTGCTTCCAAAGAGAGAGAAGCCTAAAAGGACTTATACGAGGTTCTCGTTTTTAATCCAAGAGCGTGAATTCGGGTATGACGAGGCTTTATATACCCGTGCGGACACAAGCCTTATCCAATGGAAACGGCTGAAACTGCCCAGTTCGGAACTCAAAGCACATGTTATACACCGTGACCTCTATTAGGCAGTCAAACGGTGAGCTCAAGGACGGTTGCGTCAAATGCAATGCCGGCAAAAATATCAGGAAATGATCACAGACTGGATATATTTTAACAAATTACAGATGCCAGAAAAGATATTAGGAGGTAAATCTTGTTCCTTACAATAATTTAAATATGTGTACAATAAACGGCGAAGTCAGAAAGGAGAAAGATGTGGAATTATCGAGAAATGGTGCAAACCTAGGGAATTTCAACTTGGCAAACAAACCATTTTCGTTACACTCTCCCGCCCTTAAGACTAAATGTCTACATTTTCTCAATCTTAAGGTAACTATACTAAATCAAGTTCAATAAGTGAACATAATCAACTGATGGTAATGTGCACAACCGTGGTGAAAGTAGAATAATCAGTTTCTGTGCCAGAAAGAATGTATGGAAATGAAATTGGTCATTTCTTGTAGAATGATGCATATTTTTATCAAACTACACCATGTGGTTAAGAGTTATGAGCAATTTCACTCACTGACTATAGCCGAAGGACAAACAGACTGATGGACTTGCACAGCGATTAAAGTGCACACCTGTGGGTCGTGCAGTACTGTTTAGACTTTCATCGCCGTTTTTCATGCCGGTGGCTGGACAATGTTAAAATACTTACAAAATTTGAACCATATATACCACGGGGTTCAAGAGTTATGAGCATTTTCACTACTTGACCGTAAATTTTCAACTTGTGCTCAGCAAAGCCTCGTCCATCAAAAAAGACGGTTATGCATGCGAGTCGTTAGATAATGTTGACATGTATAAGTATGCAAAATTTTATCAGAATATAGAATGCAGTTCAAGAGTTATAAGCGTTTTCGCTAACTGATAACGGACAGACTCACACAGTGATTATAGTGCAAAGCTGCGGGTTGTGCAATAAGAAGTTTTGCATACCAGTGGCTGGGCAATGTATACAAAATTTGACGCAAACATACCAGGCCGGGCAGGGTAGCGCAATCGGTAGGGCACCCGACTCGTAAGTCAGAGGTCCTGGGTTCGAATCCCGGTCTGGCCACATACTTTCGTTTCTCCTTCCGCTGATTCAAGAAGGGCAGTTGTCAGTTACCGGCGAAAGTATGTGCACTTAGTACTGATTAAGCGCTTAGGAGGTCTAAGCCTGCCCAGGAATAGTGTGGTTAGGTTAACTGACCGTCCCGACATGACCTTAGTTGTTTACCGTGGACGTTAAGCATCAAATCAACCAACCAACCAAGCGGTCCAAGAGTTATGAGCATTTTCAATAAAAGAGCTCGACCAGCCAAATTGATGCTCGGTGAAGCCTCGTCACTGTTTTGCATGCCGGTGGCTGGACTATGTTAAAATACATAAGCATACAAAATTTGAAGCAAATATACCAAGCGGTCCAAGAGTTATGAGCATTTTCAATAAAAGAGCTCGACCGGCCAAATTGATGCTCGGTGAAGCCTTGTCACTGTTTTGCATGCCAGTGGCTGGACTATGTTAAAATATATAAGCATACATAATTTGAACCATATTTACCACGGTGTTCAAGAGTTATGAGCATTTTCAGTAGTTGGCCGTAAATTTTCAACTTGTTCTCAGCAAAGCCTCGTCCATCAAATAAGGTTGTTATGCATGCGAGTCGTTAGACAAAGTTGACATGTATAAGTATGCAAAATTTTGTCAAAATATCCCATGCGGTTCAAGAGTTATAAGCGTTTTTGCTAACTGATAACGGTTTTTGCTCACTGATAACGGACGGACGGACTCGCACAGTGATTATAGTGCAAACCTGCGGGTTGTGCAATCTCAAATACACAAAGTGACAATAATAGTCACAGAGCATGATCCCGTAAATGAATGTCAAAATTTCTATCATAAATGATATAACAGAATATCTTAACATCCACATCCGAAAATCATCATTTGGGATAGAACTCTGTACCCTAACAATACAGAAAATATGTATATATTGTCACACAAACATAATGAATAAATACAACATACATAAAATTTCCTTTTAAAAGGAAGGCTTGCCCAGCTAAGACGTGAACTTTTCATAAGTTGTTATTGAAGTGAACCAAATTGTTAGTGCACTTTCTGTTGCCTCTGTGTCTGTTGCTAACTTTAATCAGCAAAGCATTTAATTTCTTAACATCTTGGCTGGTAGCATTATCCACAGATGTGAGGCAAAAACAAGGGTAGAATTTATTTGAAAAAGAAATGGAGGAAATATTTAAACACACGCACGCACCCACACACACAGACAAAGTTTTGGCCGTTAGGCATGTCTCAAGGAAAATTACTATATGAACCTATTTCTTTACGGCTGCTGAGTCACGTTTAGTTTGAATCAAAATTTTAGGAAAGACTGTGTCAAACCCATGTCTATGGAATCTTGGCACATTTGAACTTGGCATCAAAAGAAGACAATAAATTTATATTTACAGAAGTTTATTTTTGGTTTTAGTGGCATCAGTGGCAGTGACTAGAACAAAATTTGACACTCTGAAAAGAAAATGCATGCTGCTATTATTTGAGACAATAACTTGCTTTACACCATTTGGGAATAACAAAGCACGTAACCCATTGCGTTCGTACTTCTATGAATTTCCGACAAATGAAATTTATCTTTTATTTTTATGCTATGTTTTCACATCAATTTTGTTACTTATTCGTGAAGTTTCGACTAATTTAACGCCAAGAAAAGGACGAAGAATAGTTATTAACCAACGTGTTTGATAATGACGTACAACAGCCCTCCCTTTGACATGACGTATATCAAACGTTACGTCGGCCAATCATCTATTTGAATTATCCGTGACGTCGCTTACGCGTAACACTGCATGAATGAGAGTTGTTCATGTCTGTATGAACATCGTCAGCCCAGTATAGGTTCATCTAAGGAAATCGACGAGTGTAAATATTTCTCTGTATATTTGTATAAGTGAAGTAAATAGGCAACATTAGAGAGTGTTATAAAAGCAAGGAAAATGTCCACACAACCCTCACCCGCACCCACTGCAAGCACAGTAGGCCTTTGCCTTACTAAAGTCCAAATCAGCAGGACGCCCCGGCACTGGAAGTTATACCCAGCATCATCGCACCATCCAACCAACCCCTCCATTGTCATAAAGCTGTCAATGAATCTCTAACAGTCGGCCTCAACGAGATTGATCGGTAGGGCACCTGACTCATAAGTCGTTTCTCTTTCCGCTGATTCAAGAAGAGCAGTTGTCAGTTACTGGCAAAAGTATGTAGGACTGGTTAACCGCTTAGGAGATGTAAGCCTGCCCAGGAATACTGTGGTTAGGTTAACTGACTGTCCCGACATGACCATTGCTGTTTACCGTGGACGTTAAGCATCAAATCAATCAATCAAAATCAACGAGATTCACATTTTAACGATTCTAAACTGTCCCCTTTTTCTGCACCTATATCATTGTAAGAGGTTTCCAGTTCAGGCTAATCATGAACATGTTGGTGGCCAATAGGAAATTTATCAGATGCTAAAATGTGTACATTATATCGCTTCATGCCATGGAAATGCCTATTGCAATGCATATGCGTTAATATTACTCATCAACATTACCGGTTTTTACATACATCATACGGTCAGTTGTACATACAAGCCACACACACGGATGGAGGGATACATTTTTTCAGTAAATGTGATGAGTGATCAGGGAAAAAAATCGTCAAAAGCGCCTGTTTCTAAATTTAAACAATGAATTTGAACTTCGCTATTTTTTCTGCTCTTTTAGGTTTTACAAATACACAGATCAGCCCACTCCGGCATAAGCGCAGTCTGATCAGTCTATCATAAGCATGAAAGATATCCGCACCATGAAGAATATATATGCCAAAAAGACTGATCAGAACCCACGAATGCACCGGCTCCGGACAGTGTGCCGGCTGCTCTGACTAGTCAGATCATGCGATGCCTTAAGGCCTTTTTTTGCCGCTGCATTTTTTTTGAAAAACTAATGCGTGTGGGCTAAGCTGTATATAAACACTTTCTTACACAGGTTTTTGTATATTTCTTAGGATTTATAGTTTCATTTTTATGCAATCAGTTCATAAAAAGCAACAGATATGTGGCCATGCTCAAGGCACTTGTGAAAGAAAAACGTTCCTTTAAACGGAAATATCAACATAAAGTACATATACTATCAGAAAAGAAAATAGAATAGAATAGATTTTCCGTCTTTATTTTAAGCAGATGAGGTGAATCGGATAGGGATAAAAATAGACAAAATCGGACGAGTTCTTTGTTTGTTACAGAGAAATTTCCGTGTTTGTGAAGAAAATCAGAAAGAAATGCAGTACCAAATCCGAATGAGCTTTGCTATCTATATGGCTTACGTCCCTTAAAAGGTTTAGAACGAATCGTTGCAGTACGAACTCTCTTGGTATTTTCCGACTAAGCGTGACGTATCGTCTCTTCTGAAAATAACTCGGTATCACTAAAGCGCTTGAATACTGGCTTGCAGCCGTCACTGCCAGCCAAAAATATACTTGCCAAAAGTTTTAACCGGCCACTTACCTTTTATCGATTTTCTTCAGAGCCCCAAACAATCTTACAGTTCTATTTACATCCTCAAATAGGCAGATATGTTTGTCAACTCAGCCATCAAAAGGTTTGACAAAATTCTCAACATTACATCCAGGATGTGCCGATCAACAGAAGTACCCCCATGTTTAAAATTCACAAAATTAACCATTTCGTTACAATTTGTGAAAAATTACATTTTAAGATATCCAATTTACGTGAACAAAACCACTTCATTACTAAAGCAAATGACTGAATAAACAGATTTATGCACGATTGAAAGCTCTTCCTGCATGACAGTGGCGGCTTTGGGTCAAAATGTTAAAACTTACCCCACCACTCAATGCAAATTCTTGTTAATTTCGAAAGTGGGGGTACCCGTATTCATCTGTGACTCCTGGATACAATGCACTGAATAATGCTTAACCTTTTAGTGGTATGGTTTACCGACATATTCGTCTATCTGTGGCTGTAAACTGAATTGTGAGATTGTGAATAGCATTGAGGAAAAATGATAAAAAGTGGTCGGTTAAACCCTAACTAAATTTCAGCACTGAGTACGCAATAGACCTCAGAACCTAGAACACTGTTAAGTGACGAAGGAACTCCAACCAAGAAACATGAGACGACGAGATTGGTTGCGAAGGGAGGTAAATATGCAAAAAAAATCTAGATAGATATATGTGATGTCGCACCATCTGGCTAAATATTAAGCCCGACCGTGTGATGCAAATTAGACATATATATCGAATTTGCTTTTAAGCTGAGCTGCAGTGTTTCTTTTCATAAGTGGGAGGAAAAAATTTATCAGTACAGATTAACAAGAAGAAATGAAAAACAATACTTCTGCTTAAGAATAGCACAGTTACTTTCGTAAGTATTTTAGAGATAAGCAAAATATAAACATTTTCTTACACTTCTTTTATGCCAAGTCTCAATACTGTTAAATAGATCTTAAAACATCAAACCAGGGAATCTCATGGCAAGATTTTTGTAAAAGAAAGTCACATAAACCATCTATTAAAAGTTAGAAAGTCACATAAACCAAATAAACTGTTCCAGATTGAGCCCAGAATTAATTTCAGAAGAAAAACAATTGTCTTAACAGAAGAAAAAAATGTTTAAAGAATTTTCATTATATTTCAGGGTAGACGAAAGCGGCTCCTGTACTTCTTGCCGGTGGTGTTGCCCTGCTAATTGAAAGTCAATAGCTCGTCTCTGCACACAGCATTAACTGGTTCAGAGTCTTTGCCTTCCAAGTCAGGCAAGGCTCCCTTGAGCTGTTGGCGTCGGATTCTGTCAGATTGGCAAACCATCTCTCGAGGATCCACAAAACGAGTGTTCTGTTCCACACGAACTAAATATGACCTCAGAAGGAGAAACTTTATGGCGATGTTGAACATGTCGAAGGAGATCATTCTTTGTTAGCTCACCTGAGCCATAGGCTCAGGGCGAGCTATTGTGATCACCAAGTGTCCGTCGTGTGTCGTGCGTCGTCAACAATTTGCTTTAAATGACATCTTCTCTGAAACCGCTAGGCCTAGGGCTTTGATATTTGGTATGAAGCATTGTCTAGTGGTCCTCTACCAAGTTTGTTCAAATGGTGGCCCCAGGGTCCAAAATGGCCCTGGGGCAGGGGGTCTTGGGTTCGAAACTAAAAAATACTTAATAATCTTCTCAAGAACTGCTTGTCTCAGATGCTTGAAATTTGGTATGTAGCACTGCCTAGTGGTCTTCTACCAAGTTTGTTCAAATGGTGGCCCCAGGGTCCAAAATGGCCCTGGGGCAGGGGGTCTTGGGTTCGAAACTATAAGATACTTAAAAATCTTCTTCTCTAGAACTGCTTGGCTCAGATGCTTGAAATTTGGTATGTAGCATTGCCTAGCGGTCCTCTACCAAGTTTATACAAATGGTGGCCCCAGGGTCCAAAATGGCCCTGGGGTAGGGGGTTGGGTTCGAAACTAAAAAATACTTAAAAATCTTCTCCAGAACTGCTCGGCTCAGATGCTTGAAATTAAGTATATAGCATTGCCTTGTGGTCCTCGACCAAGTTTGTTCAAATTGTGGCCCCAGGGTCCAAAATGGCCCTGGGGCAGGGGGTCTTGGGTTCGAAACTAGAAAATGCTTTAAAATCTTCTCCAGAACTGCTTGGCTCAGATGCTTGAAATTTGGTATGTAGCATTGCCTAGTGGTCCTCTACCAAGTTTGTTCAAATGGTGGCCCCAGGGTCCAAAATGGCCCTGTGGCAGGGGGTCTTGGGTTCGAAACTAAAAAATACTTAAAAATCTTCTTCACCAGAACTGCTTGGCTCAGATGCTTGAAATTTAGTATGAAGCATTGCCTAGTGGTCCTCTACCAAGTTTGTTCAAATGGTGGCTCCAGGGTCTAAAATGGCCCTGGGGCGGGGGGACTTCGGTTCGAAACTAAAAAATACTCAAAAATCTTCTTCTCCAGAACTGCATGGCTCAGTTGCTTGAAATTTGGTATGTAGCATTGCCTAGTGGTCCTCTACCAAGTTTGTTCAAATGCTGGCCCCAGGGTCCAAAATGGCCCTGGGGCAGGGGGTTTTGGGTTCGAAACTATAAAATACTTAAAAATCTTCTTCTCCAGAACTGCTTGGCTCAGATGCTTGAAATTTGGTATGTAGCATAGCCTAGTGATCCTCTACCAAGCATGTTTAAATGGTGGCCCCAGGGTCCAAAATAGCCCTTGGGCAGGGGGTTTTGGGTTCGAACTAAAATACTTAAACATCTACTTCTCCAGAACTGCTTGTCTCAGATGCTTAAAATTTGGTATGTAGCATTGCCTAGTGATCCTCTACCAAGCCTGTTTAAATGGTGGCCCCAGGGTCCAAAATGGCCCTAGGGTAGGGGGTCTTGGGGATTGAAACTAAAAAATGCTTAAAAATCTTCTTCTTCAGAACTGCTTGGCTCAGATGCATGAAATTTGGTATGTAGCATTGCCTAGTGGTCTTCTACCAAGTTTGTTCATACGGCGGGTTTTGGGTTCGAAACTAAAAAATACTTAAAAATCTTCAACTCCAGAACTGCATGGCTCAGATGCTTGAAATTTGGTATGTAGCATTGCCTAGTGGTCCTCTACCAAGTTTATACAAATGGTGGCCCCATGGGTCCAAAATGGCCCTGGGGCAGGGGGTCTTTGGTTCGAAACTAAAAAATACTTAAAAATCTTCTTCACCAGAACTGCATGGCATTGATGCATTGCCTAGTGGTCCCTTACCAAGGTTGTTCAAAGGTCCAAAATGGCCCCGCCCTAGGGGTCCTGGGTTTGAACCATAGAAATACATAGAAAAATATTTAAAAAATCTTCTTCTGCAGAACCACTTACCTCAGAAGCTTGAAATTTAGCTTTTAGCATTGCCTAGTGTTCCTTTTCCAAGATCATTCAAATGATGGCCCCAGGGTCCTAAATGGCCCGACCCCAGTGGGTCCAGGGTTTAAACCATAGCAATACATAGAAAAAAATTAAAATCTTCCTCTTCAGAACCATTTGGAAATGGTTGCAAACTATCAGGTTTGTTCAAATTATGACCCTAGTTTGACCTTTAAAAATTTTGTTCAGGTGAGCGATTGAGGGCCTCTTTGCCCTCTTGTTTTAGATACTGGAGATCCCATACAATCCACATGATCCCACACAAATTGCTTAATCTCTGACACATGGACGGCTTTCCAATGAAGTATGAAGGCTCTTAGAGTTTCAATATTGTCCTTCGGTGGGCACTGTTGAAACTTGCAAAACATACCCCCGGGTGTCCAAACAGGGCGGAGATGTTGATACAAGAAGTGGGCTTCACTCTCGCCAGCATGTAATATCAGAACATCAGACATGATTTACAACAAATGTCTGAAACAGATTAGAGACAATATTGTACATATCTGTTAAAGTGAGATTTTTCTTAGAAATAAAGCATAAATTTTGTAAGGCAGTTTCAGAATGGCAAAGTAAAAGATTCATTTGGGAATAGTTCCGTCCCCTTGAATGAAATCTAAAAATAATACCACTGAAACTTAGGTACTTCCACAAAGATTCTGAAAAGCTGTAAACATGAAAGAAATGGTGATTAACCTGGAAGCAGAACCAGCCTGGAAAAGACGGAGATCTGGATTATCTCCCCTGTAATGTTAAATGCTCAAAATACACTTTTGCATGAACAATCCGTTTTACAAACAATCAGGGCTAACAAGTGATGGATAAATCCAATATCCCACTTTGGTCAGGATGTACCTTTCCCAGTCTGACTTTAAACAGAAAATCATACAGCTCATAATGCAAAATACAGGTAATTTGACTTTCTTTACAAACTAGTACTTTCCTCCGTGCAACCAAACTTATAGTTAACAAAAAAATCTGAATCTTAGGATCATTCTGGAAAACAAGCAACAATAACTCGAAACTGACAAGTCTACTAACTTTGGACTTTGTCCTTTCCCAGTTCAAGAATTTCACTTTTCTTTAACAAAATGATTACAAGACATAGACATCAAGTTCATTTTTTTTAAGATCTTTTTTTTTTTCAAGAAAATCTCATAAACAACTGTGTCAAACCCAATTTATTTATTCCCACTGGAATTAATTCAGAGCAAATTATTTACGAAAGAAAAAAAAAGTATTACATACATGTATGCTTAAATTCGAACAAAAACAAACTCTGGTTTTACGTCCTTTCAACATCCCTACAGTCATGCTTTCTACAATGTTGGAGAATATGGACGTGGTCGTCTTATTGGTCTATCCCATCGTTAACATCGCAAAATAGAAATGGAGAAATGATAGAAGATAGAAAAAATGTCCAAACAATCCGCACCGACTGCAAGCACAGCAGGCCCTTGTCCTACAATGGTCTAAATCAGTAGGGCGTCCCCGGCACTGTTTTGGAGCCGGGCCGCGTAGCGCAATCGGTAGGGCACCTGACTCATAAGCCAGAGGTCCTGGGTTCGGAACCCGGTCCGGTCACCTACTTTCGTTTCTCCTTCCGCTGATTAAAGAAGGGCAGTTGTCAGTTACTGGCGGAAGTATGTGCACTTAGTACTGGGTAACCGCTTAGGAGGTCTAAGCCTGCCCAGGAATAGTTTGGTTAGGTTAACTGACCGCCCCGACATGACCATAGTTGTTTACCGTGGACAATAAGCATCAAATCAGTCAATTGGAACATTGTAGGACAAGGGCCTGCTGATTTTGCAGTAAATGCGGGTGGATGTTGTTTGAACATTTTTTTCTGTTGTCTTTCTTTTCTCCCTCTCTCTGGGAGACGGCCTGTTTGATATAGACTGAAAGTTGCCTTAGCCGCAGCTTATTCCCTGCGTTCGACATATGATATCATGGGGCGTTTCGGATATTTTGCAGACCTCGGTGATATATATTCGATGTTGCTAAGCATCTCTTTGACGCTTAATGTTTCACCGACCTCTGTTGACTTGTAATTGCATAGACCGTCTGACTTTTGAAAAAGGAACATAAAAATAAGTACTTTTTCCCTACTTAACTTTCCCAAATGTATCCATAATGAATTGATATTGGTTCAGGTCTTTAGTGTTTCCCCTAGCCCGAAAGAAAGGCAGGGTGCTGGCAAGAAAAATAGCACGTTAAGCGAGTGACACACTCCTCGTAGGAATATTATTTTGAAAAACGATGTATCTAAGGGTATTAATACTGTCTAACAGGATAAAAAAAAACTTGTTTTTGCAGGGAGCTATAAATATTTGCATAATGAAATTTTAAGAGTAACTTAAAAGCTTCTTTTACTCATAGGATACAAAAAATATGACATTGATTTGATGGAAATTACCTTCTACAAAGGAAGGGCAGAAGGATAAGGCCAAAAGGCAGCAGCACCCTTCTAAACCTCTATCGGGGAATCACTAAGTCGTATGCACGGGACATGTCATTCCAGAATAGAAGTCTCGCCGTAGGTCATAGTATTTGGAAGATATTTGGAAGATAACTCCTCATCAGAGACATCGACTTGCAATTCTAACCTCAACGGATCTTAGGATCCAAAGGCTATGGCAGCTGATCTGAAATACTTAAGAATCATTCCAATTAATGAGATAAAGATATAAGAGCATTTCCATAAGCACTTTGTAACATCCAATAACATCTAAGTATTCAACTGCACGGAATTCCATTAAAATAACTGATAATGGGGACGGTTAAATACGAAAACTATAAATCCAGTGATAAAATCGCGCCTGTCACCTAAAAGTAGTCATGCTTACACATTCTCTGCGATTCATTTGAAAAGAACGTTTATAGAAACAACCAATTTATTGAGAAAACCGTGAAGAAATCCCGCGTTTCATCCGTCCAAAATGTTTATCGAAAACGTGATCATCCAACCTTTTATAGTAGTTTCCATCATTCTTCCAGTTACACAGTTCATCAACCATATGCGACAAACGTGCATAATTATCATTAGTCTTATTCTGGTTATAATGCATTTCCTTCAGACAGAAATTGCGTCATTATCAAAACAGTTGCTATGCAAAGAGGTGCTAACCCCGGATATTTTGTTGGGATATAAAATTCAGTACGAATCGGTTCAGTTTTTAGCGGGGGTGGCGCTGCGTATAACTTCCAGTGCCGGGGCGCCCTACTGATTTGGACGATAGTTGGGCAAGGCCTACTGTGCTTGCAGTAGGTGCGGGCTGTTTGGACATTTTTTTTCTCTCGTCTTCCATTTCTCTCCTTTCTCCCTCCCTTAGAGACGGCCCGATATGGACTGAAATACTGCCGCCCCAAGTGGCCGTTAAACCCCAAACAATCAATCAATCAGTTTTTAGCTCGTCTGTACAAAGTTCAGGAAGAGCTATTGCACTACGGCGGCGTTGGTGTTGGCGTTAGCTACATGTTAAACCCTTTGATCGATTTGAATATTGAATAACATGTCTCTTGGTATGAAAATAGATATTAGTCTCATGATTTATTCATTAACGTCCCAAGTCCAATACAAGGTCCTAGACTTTGAAATTTTTTGTTCAAGTTTTTCTTTAAAGTGTTGGAGGGAGGGGGAGGGTGCGATGTAGCTGCTTTAGTCTCCTGTTTTATTCATTTACATCCCAAGTCGTTACAAGGTCCCAGACTTTAAAAAAAATTTAAGTTTTTCTTTTTAAAGTGGAGGTGGTGCGATGAAGCTGCTTGTAACTTCCAGTGCCGGGGCGTCCTACTGAAGGGATACTGTGCTTGCAGTAGGTGCGTGTGGGTGTTGGGAGACGGCCAGATATAGACTGAAATATTGTCTCAAAGAGCCGTTCAACCTCAAAACAACCATCCAAATCAAGATAAATAACGCCGTATATGATTTGGCAAAATTTACATTACCTGGGCTAACCTTGCGCCTTTTATTTACACCGGAATCCAAAATAAACACACGTCCAGCGAGCAGCACCTTCTGTTCACCTCCAGGAGTCAAGATGATGACCCCTGTAAAAAGAAACCTGTGTTCCCCAGCGTGACTGACGTTGTGAAGTTGTGGCTGCCAGTTGGACCTTGGCCTGGAGGCTGCGTTTCCTGCTCTGTAAAAGACATAAGTTAAAAGAAATATATCTAAAATACATTCACTTCATGATGAATATAAGACATCAGTATGCAAAATCAATACGTGAAATAGTAACAGTGAAAAAGGTACAATGATACGAACATGGGACCGTCATTGACGTTAATCTATTCCTATAAGAAAATGCTCATCTACAAATTAGTATCTCCCCATGCCGGATCGTCCTACTGAAGGGATACTGTGCTTGCCGTAGGTGGTGTGGGTGTTGTTTGGACATTTTTCTGTGTCATTTCTGTTTTCTTTCTCCCACTCTCTGGGAGACTGCCCGATATAGACTGAAATATTGTCTCAAAGAGCCGTTCAAACCCCAAAACAACCAACCAAATCAAGATAAATAACGCCGTATATGATTTGGCAAATTACGCCGGAATCCAAAATAAACACGTCCAGCGAGCAGCACCTTCTGTTCACCTCCAGGAGTCAAGATGATGACCCCTGTAAAACAGAAACCTGTGTTCCCCAGCGTGAAGTAGTGGCTGCCAGTTGGAACTTGGCCTGGAGGCTGCGTTTCCTGCTCTATAAAACACATAATCAAAAAGAAATATATCTAAAATACATTCACTTCATGATGAATATAAGACATCAGTGTGCAAAATCAATACGTAAAATAGTAACAGTGAAAAAGGTACAATGATACGAACATGGGACCGTCATTGACGTTAATCTATGCCTATGAGAAAATGCTCATCTACATTAGTATCTCCCCATGCCGGAACTTCCAGTGCCGGGGCGTCCTACTGAAGGGATACTGTGCTTGCAGTAGGTGTTATGGGTGTTGTTTGGACATTTTTTTCTCGTCTGTCATTTTTCTTTTCTTTCTCCCACTCTCTAGGAGACGGCCCGATATAGACTGAAATATTGTCTCGAAGAGCCGTATAACCCCAAAACAACCAACCAAATCAAGATAAATAACGTCGTATATGACTTGGCAAAATTTATTTTACCTAGCCTTTCATTTACTCCGGATTCCAAAATAAACACGTCCAGCGAGCAGCACCTTCTGTTCACCTCCAGGAGTCAAGATGATGACCCCTGTAAAAAGGCACCTGTGTTTCCCAGCGTGACTGACGTTGTGAAGTAGTGGCTGCCAGTTGGAACTTGGCCTGGAGGCTGCGTTTCCTGTTCTGTAAAACACATTATTTAAAAGGAAATATATCTAAAATACATTCACTTCATGATGAATATAAGACATCAGTGTGCAAAATCAATACGCAAAATAGTAACCGTGAAAAAGATACAATGATATGACCATGGGTCCGTCATTGACGTTAATCTGTTCCTATAAGAAAATGCTCATCTACATAAGTATCTCCCCATGCCATTCCCGGAGTTGAAAGAAAAAGCCGGACGGTCCCTCCCCTTGTGCAGTCAGTAGAAGCATGGCCAATAGGGGTGCGGATCGTTTCCCGTGAGCTGCGACCCGTGTCGCTGGAAGAGGGGATCCTGGTAATTGAATATGTCGGCCCTGCTTGACGGTTGCCATCGGCATGCAACACATCACTTCGGCCTTAATTCAGGTAGACGGTAGGCCATGCGAGGCTCGGGTATGGTCAGTCGCCTTTGGCGCGCCAAGCCCTAGGAATAATCTTTGCTTTTTTTCGTTTGCTTAGTATCTTCCTTGATACCAACCATGTTCACATTTATCTTTCTGTTTTCATTCCTAGAAGGCGGCGGCTAAACGGGTCATTCGTGTAGCAACTTGCTTGTGCGAGTATATCTCAGTGTATCTCTAACACTTGTGAGTTGGACAGCCACTCACTTTGGGTGCTCCCTTGTTGGGCTCCGAGGCAGTGGGAGAGCATGTGGGATTAATTTACCAACCTTTTTTGTTTTTGTTATAGGGAGAAATAAACATAACAAATCGTCACAACCCAACATCAAAAAAGGCAAAACGGTTATTCATTTTCATGAAAAGATTTGTAGAGCATGTGTTTACTATAACAAAAAAAGGAAAAGTGTACGTTAGGGGCCCTTTGCTTAGTTCAAATATTTTGGATTTCGTGTATTCGTCAGTGTGTAAGTCAGCCAGAAAGCCAAGTGGATTCAGTGCACTCAGAGATGGACTCCTCGAAATAGCTGCCCCAGGTTATTATGGTGAGGCAGGGCCGAGTCATATCGGTAAAATTTCTGGACCGAAGTCCCGGAAATGGCAGCCTTACTGAAACTAATATAAGAACAACAACACGAATTTGGATGCAGATGTTTGGTGTATTAATTTTTTGACTTTTTTTTGCCATTCTGATATGAAATTTAGTAACTATATCCATAAAGAACTCAAAACGTAAATGAAGGCAAATTACAAAATTACTAAAACAACCCAATAGAACAAAATGAAAATAGTCAAATGGAGTACTACCAAGGAGGCACACAACGTTGAATCAATACTGAATCAACGTTGATTCAACGTCAGGACGTAAAATCAAAGTTGATTCTATGTTGATTCAACTTTGTGTGCACGGAAGGTGAAAACATGCCTTCATAAAAAGATTCTCATCGCTGTAAATTGTTACATTAAAATTTTGTTTGTTTGCTTTGCTAGTTTTGTCTCTACATCATTTTAGATTGCCACATCACGCAAAAAGGTTCCTTATGGCATTTGCAAAGAGCAAAGGCTCAGACAAGCCAATGCACCTGTGCAGTCTGATAAGAACCTTTGCTGAAGACGCATACCATGTATGTTCATGCAAAACCTGAATACCTGTACTAATAGGATTCAGTGTAAAAGCAATCTGTTTGTGTGATGCGGCTGACTATGCATTTGGTTTAGAATATTTTATTCAAGAATTTCCACATAAACATATACTACACCTGTGTTTATGATTACATGGTCCACAAAATCATGTATATATTTGTAAATGTGTATGTTGCATTTGAAGATTCTTTAAATAATGGCACAGGCATTAATGACACTGATGTGATGCATACATCAAACTCAACTTAGAAAACAACAACATAATAAAACAAGCAAATTCGACGAATTTATGTCCCCCGCCTTGGAAACTCGGTCTCCACTGTATATACACTTAGTGTTTGAGCTGGAAAAGCGGCTAAGTTAAAAATGTGAAAAAGTAATAAAAAAAATAATGTGAGGATATATCCAAACCACGTGCATATCTTCAGACCATGATCAAAACACCTGTGAAGTTTCTAAGGCATGGGCATAAAACTGTAGGAGGAGTTGAACACACAGCTACCCACTATCTATTCACTTTGAAAGTAAAAATGTATGAAAAATGGCTAAGTTCAATTTGCGAAAAAAGTGATAAAAATAATGTGAGGATTATATCCAAACACATGCATATCTTCAGACCATGACCAAAATATCTGTGAAGTTTCAAAGGAATCGGCATAAGACTGTAGAAGGAGTTGCGCACACAAGGTAACCTTTTTCTAGTCACTATGATAGTAAAAACGCCTAAAATGACTAAGTTCAACTTGTGGAAAAAGTGACAAAAATAATGTGAGGATTATATCCAAACCACATGCATATCTTCAGACCATGACCAAAACACCTGTGAAGTTTCAAAGGCACCGGCATAAAACTGTAGCAGGAGTTGCGCACACAAGGTACCCATTATCTAGTCACTTTGATAGTAAAAACGCCTAAAAATGACTAAGTTCAACTTGTGGAAAAAGTGACAAAAAATAATCTCAGGATTACATCCAAACACATGCGTATGTTCAGACCATGACAAAAACACCTGTAAAGTTTCGAAAGAATCGGCATAAAACCGTAGGAGGAGTTGCGCACACAAGGTACCTACAACTTTAGGGGGACGGAATGCCGAAAACTATGCCCCTCCCCTCCGCTTTTCTTCGAAAAGGAGGGGGGACAACAAAGAAAAAAGTACAAGATTTAAGTGTATGTTCCAGCAGGCATACGACGCAGTGACAAAGACTGAGACTTCCTGTCATGACATCGGCTCTACACCAGCGTGATATCTCCTAAATACCGCCTTACTGCATCTACGATAATATGCCTAAATTTTGGGACACCTAAATGAATTAATTTTTCATTTAGAACAAATTGAAAATTAATTGTTTTAGGCATCCCAATACTTAACGCAGATTACGGTATATTCAGGGCTCCAGAAAACGAGTGGTACATTTGAGATAATTCATTTTAACATCTTTTGTTGCATCTGGTTAGAATCGCCACACCGAAGCGATTCTAACTAGATCCCACAATGAATATTCTTGTTGAGGAAATACGTACTTCTCATTATCTGCAGCTCCAATAACTATCAAAGTACGAATGAAATTGTACTAACTTTATTTACACTACGACTAAATACTAATACACAGTTCCGAGCCACACCCAGAACGTCACTCAAAATCACATGATATCGTATACCTGGCCAATGCAACCACAACTTAGCACGTGACATAGTCTCACAAACAAATCGCACGTGGTCAATACCAATATAAGCCCGTGATTTTACCTTTCAGTTAATGAAGGGATGTACACCCGTTTAAAGAAAACAAACCAACATCACTTTTAATAACTTTACCCTGCTCATAACGCATCGGGAATGCATGATGCGCCAACTGCCATGTGTAGGCCATGAGGAGGCTGATTCTTCGCCATAGATCGCCAACATTTAGCAGACACTTGCATTTGTGATTTGTTTTTCCGCCATCTTTGTGTAAGCTTGTGAGACGTAGTAACAGTAACTAAGCAGGCGGAGCTTAGCGGCTATTCTCGGAACTGTTTATTAACGCCATGTCCAAAGAGTCCGAAAGCACATTAGCCATACAAAAGCTGTATTTACACTGTAACCCCGAACATTCAACAAGCAGAATCACGGATCCTCACTTGACAACCTTACTGTGTATAGATACATATACAGGGAGATGGGAGCAACTCTGCCATTCTCCTTTTTGCATATCTTCTCAAGGGTGATAACTCTTAAGAAAAGAATTTGCTCCTTCTCTAGGAGCGAATTCTATCCTCTGACAGTATATCCCATTTCGAAAGTGTTTTGCTGTCCAAAAAATAAGGAATGTACTACAACTTGCCCTGAAAACACACTCAAGGCAGGAAAGAAAAAACATCAGAACATGTACACGTGAAACAAATTTACAACGTCAATCCTGATAAACACGCACTTCTATTCCCATTTGGAAATCAAGAATATATGACAGCGCTATTTGACTCCTTTGTATGAAAAACATATTAAATCAATGAGCCGTCACACGATAAAAACAACAAAAGTGGCGTGTGCGCCCAGCGTAGATTCAGATCAGTCTGTAAATCGGACCAGCATGATAAGAGTCTTTGATGTCCCCATGTCCCCTAGCTTAGACCTTAAGCTATCCTGTAAGCGCACAACCAAGACTGATCAGACTGGGCGGATGCCTAGGCTGATCTGAGCCTTCGCTGGGTGCACATGTCACTTTGTTGGATTTGTCGTGTCGCGGCTCATTTGTGTATTTGCAGAGAAGTGTGAGAACCTGGAGTTAACCTTTGGCAAGATTGATTTTTTGTACTGCTATGCTTCACATACATGTGAGCTGAATAGTATTGTCATAGTCTGGCAGTTCATTTGCTGGAGTTAAAAGCTATAATTACCAAGTGGGAATAGAATTGCGCATTTGCCAGTTGTCGATATAGTCTCTCAGTCCTTCTTCCTCACAGAAAACAGCTCTATTGAATCAAAAGACTGTTGAGAAGCTCTTTTCCTCCGAGGAGGAGAGAGTGGCAGTGATTCTTCCAAAGATGTAGGCCCAATCTCCTCAACAAAACAGGTCTCTCTCTCTCTCTCTCTCTCTCTTGGGCTGGTGTTGCCGGTCGTCTTTCTGGCTGTCGCCGCTGCCGCCTCCTTATAAACCGAACCAGGAAAACCGCACCAGCCCCTCCAAACACCAAAAACGCGGAAACCGTCAGAACCCACTGACCGACTGTTAGGGAACCCCTCAAAGCTGAAAAAATAAAGTAACTAATATTTAATTTAAGGCAACACTTAAATCATTCAAGCATATTAGAATTTCCATTGTTAACAAATAAATAAATAGATAAACAAAATTAATATGGAAAACTGTCGGAGAGCTTTGTTCATATAAATTACCTCCCTTTGCCAGACGAGATACACGGTATTCAATTATGTATCCATTTTTATTATCATTATTATTATTTACGTTTTATTACTTTTCATTTTTTTCTACGATCTGAAAACAGCCGGTTTATATAATAATAATAGTAATTATAATAATAAGCAATAATAATGATACATGTATTATTATTTCATGTTTGAAAAAAACAGATTATGCCTGGCCCTAAAGCATGTAGAATATTGCTTTTTTTGTCTTAAATCTGACAAAAGCGGCGAATGTTTCAAATATATGCGAAAGTTTAGGTGTTATTCAAAACCTGTGGCCTTAAAACTAGCCTTTTTAAATTTGCAAGCGCCGCAAAATCGAGTAAGTTGATAGTATCGCAAGTCTTTCAGACAAGATATCTCGTCTTGAAATTTGTAGGTGAAAGCAAAGGCTCTAGTTAATAAAAGGTGTCCATACCAATAATCACAGTTTCGGTGGTTCTCTGGCTGGTTGACGTGGTGGTACTTGTGGTCGACATGGTGGTGCTGGAGGCAGCGGAAGTGCGCCGCTGCTTGTATTACTGTTGTAGTTGTTGGCATTCATTTCCTCTTCGGCTCCAGGAACTGGTACCGGAAATGGCCATGGTTTCTACAATGAAATTGCAGTCATTAGTATTTGAGGATGCAATTTGTCGTCTTTGTTATAGATACAGATTAATATATACAAGTTAGCTGAGTCTTTCAATTGAAATGGTTTACATTTAGGTCATTTTTGCTCGTTTCCCTTAAAAGGAGCCCAGGTAGCTCAGCGGGTTAAGCGCTGGCCTAGTGATCTAGCGGACCCGGGTTCGAGCATTGCACACAGCCTTTCATTATCACTCTTCCGTCGTCCTAATGACTGAAATACTGTTAAAAAGGATGTAAAATCGCAAGTAATCCATCCATCTTTTGTTTCTCTTTAAAGTCTCTTGAATATTGCATTTAACATGGTTTCATTCAGAAGCATGTCTAATTTATTGAATAAGACATTATGAAGGCCTTACCTCAGTTGTTGTGTCGGTCGGTGACACGGTCTTCCTGTCATCTGTCGTATTCCAAGTCTGTAAAAGAAAATTGTATTTTTTGTTGTTGTTTTTGCAGATACGTGCATTATACAGTGGACTCGACAGTATCGAATCATCGACAGTATCGAATAACTCATTAGTTACCACCCATTTTTCTCACAAATGAAGCAAATATTTTTTACCATTATATTACAGTCATCAAGTTAGACCAATGACAAAGTGCAGGGTGAAAAATTCAGTTGAAATGTGCGGCTATGAAACAAATCAGAGTTGTTGAATAGCTTGGCCCCTCTTCAGCGGCGCTAGCATTTTGTCTGTTGCTTGTTACTCCCAAAATAGATTTCGGTTGTTTAGACAATTTTATCATTTGGCGATTGAAACCAATTCTGCTTTGTAATATGTTCTGGCATCCCTAAAATTGCTTGCAGTCATTATTTTTGTGACATCCCTATATTTGATAAAACTAAAGGCTTGAAAAGTTGGGCACCCATGTGCGACAGTAACGGATCATTATATAATTTGAGCTGAAATGCAGGCATTAGCTGGGAAACGTTATGTCGGATGCATGGTCTGATGCTGAAAGCAAGTCATATATCAACTACCTGAGTGGCTGCTATGTCTTCTTTCAAAGAAGATCGGTATAAAAATAACACAACATCCTTTTTGTAAAATATCCCCCATCCCACGCCCCACACACTAGCGTCTGATAATGAAGGTTATGCGAAGCACAACTAAGCTTCCGCTAAACATTCTGAAGAAACATTCGGTATCAGCTCGCATGTGTGTGAACCCATTAATTACTCGCTTTCATCAAATGGGCATTTGTACACTGTGTAGACTCAGATTAATGCAGCAGAACTCGATGAAAGACCATATAGTGTTTATACACGGTTTGCATTGAAATATCAATGTTAAAGCGGCAAATTACCGTAAATTTGTTCGCTCCTAGAGAAGGAGCAAATTCTTTTCTTTAAGAGTTATCACCTTTGAGAAGATAGGCAAAAAGGAGAATGGCAGAGTTGCTCCCTTCTCCCAGTATATGTATCTATACACAGTAACTCGAAGGCTGTCAAGTGAGGGTCCGTGATTCTGCTTGTCGAATGTTCGGGGTTACAGTGTAAATACAGCTTTTGTAGGGCTAATGTGCTTTCGGACTCTTTTGACATGGCGTTAATTAGTATTTAGTCGTAGTGTAAATAAAGTTAGTACAATTTCAATCGTACTTTGATAGTTATTGGAGCTGCAGATAATGAGATGTACGTATTTCCTTTGTTCATTAAAGACAATGCCCAGACAATGCTGTCCTGTAAATATCGCGGAAATTATTTTTAATATAGGTTCCCTACTGGCCCGGAAATACGGATTATCCGTACTTTGTGTTGTGGCAATTTCACCATTTCTACCAAAATTTGATGATTTTGTAATGAAAACTAGTGTATTAGCATTCAAAATCTTGTCAGCAAGAGCATTTACATGGGTAAACGAAAACCTGTCAATAAATTTAAATTAATACCAAAAACGAAGCGTCTGCAAGCTTTCAAAAATGACGTTAACGTAAATCTCAGTAACGTCATTAGAACTGCGCATTGCTTTGCAAGGAATAAATCAATAACAGTTGCAACGTTTCCAACTTCTGTATGGATATTGTAGAAAACGATGGACAAGCAAATGACAAAAATTAATTTTGTATTTACAAGGATATTCGACTTGAATGCGTAACACTGAAAAGATTTTATATATAAAATTAGCCCAGTGGTATGACTGGGATATTAAAATGAGTTGTAACTCAATAAGGAAAAGTGTCTTTGTATAGTGTTTGGTATCATCTTAAAGCCAAAATGCAGTACTTTCAGTAAATGCATAGCAGTTGTATCCAGCATGTCCCTAAACAAATTTATGAGAACATTTGCTAATCTTTTCGAACGCCCCTCGTATTGACATGCTTGTACATTTGTGCACAGTCAACTGTTATCTAACAGACATAACCGTTGCTTGTAAAGGACCACGTGAAAAATGCCGCTGAAAGGCCGTAAAAGTTTCCTCTGAGAGTTTAATAGGTCCAACTGTTTTTTGTAGCAAAATTATTGAAGCTAAGAAGGTTGGCAAATCGCCTCGGAGGAACTCTCCTATAAAATAACATCATATGATCCGATACTGTCGCAACTGATTCGTTACTGTCGTAAGACCCTCTTGTAAGTCTGGATAATATTCTGCCCTTAAAGGAATACATGTTGTAAATATTTTGACATGGGTAGATAGAAGGGATATTTTGCAATTGTTGTGTGTAACAACATACATAATTTTAGCATTCATATACAACAAAACAGGAATTTTAGTGAACTTGATCCGCTACTGTCGAGTCCACTGTATGATTGAGACGCATCGTGAAAAATGTATCTTTTGTCATGTGCTGCGTGCGAAGCCAGATCAGTCTCTGCATCCGCGCACGCGAAGCAGCAGATCATAGGCTTATCAATACAGAAGACTTTGAGCCACACAATGCGCAGACTGGTCTTTAAATCCGATATGTGCTATGTGACATCAGTTACACTTTCTCGAAAGATGGTCCTATTAAACCTAAATACTACTAATGAAGCTGTCGTATTTACCTTAAACACTCGTCTGTACCTTAACTTTGGGCAGGTAAGGATAGAAGACGTGCATTAAACTTTTAGCAAACAGAAGCATGATTTAATTAGGCTATAGCTTGCTCAGACAGAGTTTCCAAATGATTATATTAATTAAATACGGTGATCCATCAAAAACGATAACATCTAAATGTCACACACTACCGCTCTTTTCCAAGCTTCATAACCGACATCGAAACAACGTCATATAGGGGGTGGTTGGGTGGTGCGATGGTCCTGGGTATAACTTCCAGTGCCGGGGCGTCCTACTGAATTGGATAATAGTAGGGCAAGGACCTACTGTGCTTGCAGTAGGTGCGGGTGGGGGTTGAGTGGACATTTTTCTCTCTTCTATCATTTCTCTTTTCTTTCTCCCTCTCTTTGGGAGACGGTCTGATATAGACTGAAATACTGCCTCAAAGGGCCGTTTAACCCAAAGCAACCAACCAACCAACCAACAACGTCATATCGACGTCAAAACAACATAGTGACGTTACCTCGACGTTGACACGACCTTACACCGTCGTTGTATGCTCCAACACTGTAATACTTTCGAAGATTTTACGGTATAAGACTGATTCAAGAAGCGCAGTTGTCAGTTACTGGCGTAAGTATGTGCACTTAGTACTGGTTAACCGCTTAGGAGGTCTAAGCCTGCCCAGGAATAGTGTGGTTAGGTTAACTGACCGTCCCGACATGACCTTAGTTGTTTACCGTGGACGTTAAGCATCAAATCAACCAACCAACCAACTACGGTATAAGACCTGGCAACTGGCTGCAAGGCCCTTTACCGTAAAAGGTACGGGACAGTGCCGTAATTTTTTATGTTGGAATATGACAGCACTGCATAAAAACCTTGTTTAATTTCGCCTTTGTTTTTATGTTTTTATTCTTATTATCATTGATTAGACGAAAGTAAATGCGGATTTAAAGCAAGGTTATCACATTGAAAAGTTATGGTACTACACCTTACATTTTACCGTAAAGGGCCTGGCAGCTAGTTGCCACGTCTTTCACCGTTAAGTCTACGGTCCCCCCCCCCCCCCCACCCCCGCCTACTTTTTTCACAGTGTACGTAATCTGGGTGTAGGCGATAAAATAAGAATAAAAATACGATAAAACAAAAATTACACATATTTAGCCTTGCAGTACAGCATAGTCAGCATCCGACACTTCATACTTGTTCTTTTGAACACCACTGTCCCTGCCTTTGTTTTGAAGTCCATTGACTTGACAAAAAGGTTGGCCCATGTCTCTATTTTTTAATAGTGCAATTTCCAACAAGTTCGGCATACGCCACTAACAACCAGCAGAAGTAATTCCCCTCCTCTGACGTCTTACAACTTTCGCAAACAACTCCGATTGGAAATGAATACGTTTTGAGTAGCACAGTTCTACTATCCGGTGATGTTTTGTCAGGCTTTTCTATTATGTCCCAACATCCCAGAAGTAAATCCTTCACAATAAATTCTGCAGTGTTCCAACAAAGAAATCTTAATTTGTGTTCGTAAATTTTAATGTACTGTTCAATTATGTGTCTGTTCCGGAACGACATAGTGCAATGTGAAAGTTAAGGAACATACCCAGAAATACCTCTCCTATTTTAAGATGCAAAGTCCTAAAGCATTGTATTGGTAAAAGACAGACTGTTAGTCTACACTGGTCGTGTGTTTGCTTCCTTAAAACCGTAGGAGGCCTATGTTGTTGCCATTCTGTTTTTCTCACCCCAGTAGGGAATACGTATATCACAATTATCTTTCTATTGATTTATTTCTGTTACAAAGCTTTATTTTGAAGATTAATGTCTTGAGCGACTTTTCTTTTTGTTAGTAAAATAGAAGAGGAGAATAACTGTCGCCCTGACGAACTCGCAGTTATCGGGCAAAGTTTTTTCAGTATATCTTCAGTGAAATCGGGTCTCCGGACTACAGTAAAATTATTCCTAATTATTTAAAGATTAAACTTGACATGAAAATCGAAAGAAAAAATAAATAAAAATAAAAAAACTTTGATTTGTACGTATAATTTGCGTCAATAATCATCAGATATTTATATTTCAAATATGTCAGGTGACGTTGATCAAAACGACTTTCTGGGCAATTTACTTGGTTCGGATGTACCACTACATGTCCTACAACAAAAAAGAATTCAAGACGAAGTGAATCGACTGGAAAACGTTTGTGCATCAGGCGAAAAGGAAAGAAAGGATCTGACGTGTCCGCAATGTCTTAAAAAAATAAGTTCCAGGCGGAATCTTGCAGTAAGTATAACTCTTCATCGTGTAGTAACTATTTGTTCTATATATGTTCCTCCCAAGACCTTGATGATCTTGTCCAGATAGTGGCTTACAAGTCGGCCCTGTATGCCAAAGGGAACAATTGTCTTAGTCTCGCTTCTGATGCAATCTTCATTTGTGCATTAGCTACCACATTCACCCCTGGTTAATTAAGGTAAAAATGTTTTGAGTCAAGATACTTTGTAACTTCGTTGCTTCTGACAACTCTTGATTAGTTTTAGAGTTCTCCTGTTTCTCTTGACCACCCTTAGTTGAGGTATTACTCATTGAATACGCGCTACAGTCAGTCACATCTTTGACATGCCCAGCAAGCAAATAGTGTGGACCCTAATCAGACTACTGTTAGATCAGGGTCCAAAGTACTTGCTAAAGGAATGTTTTAATAGACAAGCAGGTGATACAACAGATGACTTTGGTCATGATTACCAGGTGATAAAGTTAAAACAATGTGCAAGTCTACAGGTGCATAAGTATCTGTTCTAAGATCTCATTATCTAAAAGTCTCAGGGTCCAGATATTATGTTTCGACACAACAGAAGTTTGAGATAAAATGGACTGAAAGATAAAGACAAAATAGGAAAATTAACCAGAATCATGACCCCATAGATCATAAGAAATTTACATAGACTTTGAGGTAATGAGCTTCAACTAATTTATGCGCAAGCTGCACACATACAACTCTCAAGTCTACACATATAGAGAGGTGACAAGCATAGAAACCAATATTTGTTGCATATCCACAACAAGCAAAAGAAATGTAAAGTACAGAAAAACAAGAATTTTTTTTTTTGTTTCGGAGAAAAGTAAACTTGATTTGCAGCAAAATCTGCACGTAAGTTATGCCGGATATTATGTCATAAACAAAATATTGACATTGTATGCATTTCATATGAAATAAATATTTTTATTCATATGTCTGCTCTGACACATGCATTTTGCTTACTTGTTAGAGCTGCCTGATTAAGAAACTGCGCGTCCTTTTAATGGTTCCAACGGGAACCCACAAGGAAAAAGGGAAAAAAATATATTGACGTTATAGGTCTACCCCGATGTAATTTTCAGAAGATATTTATTTTTCTACGGATATAGGATATGGCTTTAAATTGCAGGGACGTATTTTCCTATTGTGCTATACATAAAATATTTAAATGTGACAAACTTCAGCCTTTCTTCTGTTTTTGCAAGCGGTCCTTTCCGATAGATTTGTCTTTGTCGCTGGCCTCTTACTGGGACTTCTTTGTTTTGGCCTCTTTGGACTTTGTATCACTAGAGGAATATCTGAAACAGCGTCTTAAATGCGGTTGCGCATTTTGATAGCCATAGCTTGCTAATTTCTATGGGTCTCGTTCAAAACAGTTCCTCGAAAAATGTTTTGAGCACAGATTGCTGTGGGCAGAGGGCTCCGTAAATTCTTGTCTTTTACAGTAATGAACCCATTTCTTTTTAAGTTGTTCCTCTTTAGGAAAAGAATGAAATGATAATCCATCACCCTTCATTGCTCGGCTGTTACAATGATAATCCATCACCCTTCATTGCTCGGCTGTTACAACCAAAGGCAACACAATATGAGCCGCGACACGAGAAAACCAACAATGTGGTTGTGCGCCCAGTGCAGACTCAGATCAGTCTGGACATCTGTCCAGTTTGATCAAACTCTTTATTAATGGCTCAAAGGGTAGCTAAGGGTCTTAGCTACCTTCATGCGGACAGCAAAGACTCTGATCAGACTGGGCAGATTCCCAGGCTGATCTAAGTCTGCGCTGGAAGCACAGTCACATTGTTGGTTTTCTCGTGTCGTGGCTCATATGGCATTGCAAAAAATAAGGCGCTTGTAATGTACATGTATAAAAAATATTCAAAACAAAACACAAATTCCAAATCAAAGCGGATCATACACACTCTTTCCTCTGCTATAACACTGCCTGCCGAGACCTAGGTGACGTCATTCGCACGATGTTTGCTGATAAGCCACGATTGAGATGCATATCTGAGTAAACTACACATTTCTATCGTTTGTAAACAAACCAAGCGGTTTATTGCTGTTATCTCTGCGGGGGGGGGGGGGGGGGGGGGGCAATTTGAGATAAGGTACTTGATCGAAATGAATAGAACTACAGGCATAGCTTCCTAGATCAAGCTGTTCAAAAGTTGAAAAAAATGCAAAATTCGTACAAGGGCCATAGCCCCATTAAAATTTTACAAAATCTCCCAAAAGTTGTATATATGGTTGTCTTAATGAGTACATGAAGATTTATGAGTACAAGAGGTCTTGGTCACTCTTTGACTTTTGACCCAAGACTCATATTTTGACAATTTCAGACATAAGACAAAGCCACTTTGCCAATTGCTCTGGTGAGCGATTCAGGGCCTCATGGCCCTCTTGTTTTAAGCTGAAACACTTTTGGCACGGCACTGTATATGATGCACCCCACTTCTCAATAGATGGGATGAAATGCTGAAAAATATTAAATCAGCAGCTATTGCAACTATGCACGGCCCGCGCTGTCTGCCCTTGAGGCAAAGGAAAACTAATATATTCAGTGCATTTCGGTAAATTCAGGTTTGATCCCGTGTATCGTGCGTTTCTGTTATTCTATGGACCGCATTTTGGTGTATAGTGACCAATGAAAAACAGAGATTTTTCTGGTAAATTACTATCTTGGTGTGCATCTTGGTTCCCGACGATAATCGAGGTTTCCGTTATAGAACAACGGTATTATCTGGACATGGTACCAGACTTGGGGGTGTGGTGCATTGTGACAAATGAATAAAAGGCCATCGGCCAAGTGTCACCCGACGTTTGAAATGTGTCACAAACTTCAGCCCTTTATTCTGTTTCAGAGTAAATGTATGGCCAAAAACAGAAAAATATATATATTACAGAACCTGGTAAGCAAATGATAACTGAACATAAGCAAAGACATATACCCAATTACTGGGCCTATTTATAAAATACTTAAGTTCAGAACGGGGCATATATGTGTAAAATCAGGTTACTGAAACTATAGGCCCTTACAAAATGACAAAAACATCAAGACTATATACCCAGTAACAAAATAACAAGAGCCATAATCCTTCTTATATGAATCAGATGAAAAACGAACAATGCGTTTATGACAATTCAGCCCATTAATATGAATAGTTCTGGAGTTATCCCTTTACCTTTAAGTGAATGTCTATTATCTATGAAAGGGGAATAACTCTGTCACTAATAATTTAGCACATCCTAACAATAATCAGAATAATCACTTTACCAAATGCTAATAGCATACCAAATTTCAGCTCTCTTGGTCAAACGGTTCAAAAGTTGGAAAAATGCAAAAAAACGACAAAGGGCCATAACTTTGTAAAAAATAGGACAATTAAAATTCCAAAATCACATGCACATCTTCAGATCATGATGAAACATTCTGCACAATTTCAAGTCAGTCTGATACAAGATGTTGCAGGAGTTGCGGGGACAAGGTCTAAGTCAGCAAGGGCCGTAACTCCATTAAAAATGGCCGAAACAAAAATAAAAAACCAGATGCACATCTTCATATCGTAAGAATATGATCTGTAAAATTTCAAATCAATCCGATGAAAGATGTAGGAGGAGTTGCGGGGACAAGATTTCGGAAGGTCTGAGTCAGCAAGGGCTGTAACTCCATCAAAAATGGCCGAAACAAAAATAAAAAACCACATGCACATCTTCATATCATAAGAATACAATCTGTAAAATTTCAAATCAATCCGATGAAAGACATAGGAGGAGTTGCGGGGACAAGATTACGGACGGAAGGACGGACGGACGCACACACGGACGGACGAGGGTCATTTCTATAGTCCCCCTCCGCCTACGTCGGGTGACAAAAACAGAGATTTAGGAACTGACCAATAAGTAGATGTCTCCTCAAAACAGATACGAACATATCGTAAATATAGAGCACTACATCAAACTGGTCTATCGATCAATATTGACGGGCAGTGCAATGTAAAACTTGTTTTCAAATTTGCAAAATTAACTCCATATGAAAAAGGCAAAAGCAAAGCTAAGCCTCAGCCTGCCTTGGCTCTGAGATTCTTTGAAAACTCCGTGCCAGATGATATCCCTGCATGGTTAAAAGATAGGCTTAAACCTCAAAGTTGATTGTCACCGTTTTCAGGCATACAATCAGTATTCCAGGGAGCCTACCTTTTGAGGAATGCTATATTTTCCATTTGTTTTCTCGGCAGCTTCTGCAATCCGTAGGAATAAGCTGTAACAGTCTTGGGAATATCTTGCAACGCTGACTATCGTGCTGAAACTGTCGTTTATTTCCTGATCATATAAAGAATCAAAAATTTATTTTGTTTCCGTAGGGTTTTTATAATATTTCTTTATGATGGAAACAAGCTATAGCTGTAAACCTAGTTTACACAGTCGCCATAGCTTACTTAAAGCTAACATCTGTTCGTAAATCTATTTCGGGACCCATGTCGGTTTATTTAAATAAACACCTATGGCATGCATAGCAATAACCTTTCAACTAATCCTGAGGACATTACTCCAAAATAAGTAAGAGGTTAGTCTTTCTTTTGTAATACGTGACACACCGTCTCAACATAATAACAGTCTCATCACTATATTCCAAGTATGGCGCGTACAAAAATAATTGACCTTACGCGAATTCATGCACTTATCGCTCTGCCTTTGAATTTGTAAGCTGATATTTTTAAATAGGAACTGTTGTCACAAAAACACACGTGCTTTTGTTTTTCCGAGGGTTTTTTTTTTTGACTGGTCAATGCATACTGTAAAACACCTATTTTTTGGCGATATTGGCGGTTAGAACAAAGAGCGCTAAAATGTAAGTACGCCAATATTACACAGATTTAATACACATACATATGCAGAGCATAACGGAGGTTCATTTAATGAGTATTTTAGAACTTTGTTTTACCTTTCTGTTAAACTATACTTTGTGACATCCAATTAGAATTGCCTCGATGGGACGATTCTAATATACTGAAAGGATTTAAAAACTTCCACTTTTTATTGCTGGCTGCTGATCTGTTCACTCATGACAGTGTTGAATATTTAACGACAAAATGCTTCAAACTTATCGAATTTAAAGATTACGCAGTTTATTGTATCATTTACCTAAATGACGTCAGTAAAGGAGCATTACGTCACTGAAATTCATATTGCGATACCGGCGTTATCTTATGAAACACTCTTTTCGACCATTTCTTACTGTCTTAATATTGAGACGTCATCCACGTTGATTTGCAAGTATCATTGCGGATGATAATGTCGCGCAAAGCCTATTACGGAGACGGCGACGACGTTAGTTAACGTCATGACCTCTGTTTTTTTAATATCGGTTAGATGCAAAATGACGATCTTTTGAGCTTCCTGTAAACAGTGCACGTCGTCTGAGATTTTATATTGCCGTAATAAACACATAAAATTGTCACGCGACGTCACTTTTTGAAATTTCAGCATTTACCTGGCCCAAAACTCTGTGCCTGTTTGCGATATTTAGGCGCGGTAGGCTCAATAAAGCCACGGACCGAGTTCAAACTTTTAAAATTCAGTTTGATATTGTAAGAGAAATGTTTCATCAGAAAACTGTATACATGAAGCTATTCATCCTTACTTAATCGGTACTAAGAGCACGAGGAGCACGTGCTTTTTCCTGACCGATTCGGTTGAACGATTTCAGATTCGGTATATTGATATAATCAGGTATAAGAGAATATATATGTTGTAAAATTTTGGTGGACGTAGCTTCATTCATTTTTGAGATATTCAAAATTAATGGGTGGAAGTTTTTAAATCCTTTCAGTATAGATACCACAATGTATAGTTCAATAGAAAAGTGAGAAAAAAATGTCAGAAATTTACATTAGGTTTTGTTTATTATCTGGAGCCGTGGTACATCAAGACCGCCAAAAATAACATGCGCAAATATTTCATTTTCTTTAAACAGGGAAATTTTGATACCGCAGATATTAAGTGCTTTACAGTATTTTGACCGACAGATTGCGGCAGGTCAATTCGAGCCACGACGTTTAAGAAAACTAAGTGGCGTGAATGCCCGGTCAGATCAGAGTCTTCACTGTTTGCATAGTTGTATCTTAAACCCTTACCCACCCTTTAAGCGCTTAGCAAAGACTCTGATCGGACTGGGTCGCTGCCTATGCTGATAAGAGCTTTCACTGAGCGCGTATGCCACTTTGTTGGTTTGCAGTGTCGCAATTTAAAAAGAAAAAAAATCAAATTTACTTTTGTTAGCGTAAGTAAAGGGAACAACCATTCCGATATAAGACATGTCGCCTTAACCATATATTTATTGTTGTTTAAAATTTCATTCAGATATTTCTAACTGTAACCTAATTATGGTGCGCACAAGCATGGCATCAAACATACAAAAGTCAAATTTTAAAGGGACAGAACTCTGCATAAATTCGCGGAACATAGCCGTTAAATCACATGCGCCAACCCATATCCTAATTAGTCTTACTATTTACAAGGTTTATGCTTAATTGGATGAAAGCTGTACAAAAAGTCATCTGGAAACAATTGAGTTAAACGTAAGTTACAGACAGTAACATCCAGTTACTATAATTGTCAGCAGACAATAAAGCGCGACTTTAACAATCGCAACTTCAATATGGACAATATCGGCAAGTCAAATAAGATCAACTACAGTGACAGAATAACCAGCTCTCTTCAAACGTCTCAATGACTTTGAAATAAAGGTCACAGTGACATAGAAGTGATATGAGGACAATCACTTATCTAAAAGTATCACTATACTAACTCTAATACAATTCAATAAAATAGTTTTAAAGATATAGAGGCTCTTACACGAGTGGTCATTTCATACGAAATTTATAAAGCGAGCCTTCGGCGAGTTTTATATATTTCATATTAAGCGACCACTCGTATGATATGACCCATGTAAATGGGAATTTGAAAATGAGTGCGTGAACTCGGGTTTAACGTCCCACCAACAACTAAGTAATATGGAGACGGGACTTCGGGTTTAAAGTCTCATCCGAAAGACCGGAGGAGCGGGGTAACGATCTTGCAACCCCTGCTTTCAAAATGAACATTATTGCAATAAAAAAGCAGTTAATACGGACGTTATCAATGACTTTATATGTACACGCCAAAGTGTTACTACATGTGTGGTAAACGATTTTTATGAACGAGTGAGTGAGTGAGTGATATGGGTTTTACGGCACATCAGCACCAAAAGGGCTATTTCGGGCCGATAACGCTATAAAAGAATACGTGTTATATGCATAAAGGCAGAAATAACTGCACAGTATAAAAATGAATCAAGTCGGGTATGTGGTAAAACACGCCGATCAACGGCTATCTTAAGACCGATAACATAAAACGAACTCTCGACCAGCGAGACGAGTAAACACAAATTTAAATCAACTGTTGTAAAAACACCTCGACTTAACTAAACTATATTTTACTATATATGCCTATCTCTTTCAAAAATAAGAAGATTTTAGCTGGTTCAACCGTGTCAAACAATCGTTTCATACTGTTGACACGGTAGAACCTAGCATGCGTAATACGAAAATCCATGCAATCTAAAAGAAAGTGTTTAACACTAAAAGGCTCCTGGCAAGGAATGCACAAAGGTGGATCCTCACCTTTCAACAAAAATGAATGAGTAATAAAAGTATGGCCGATTCTGAGTCGAGCCAAAGTTACTTCTTCCTTAAGATCAATTCTATAAGATAGTTGCCATTCACCAAGTGAAGGATTGATAGAATGAAGTTTGTTAAAGATAGCAGCATTCCATGATATCTGCCACTTATCATGAAGATGTGTATTTATGCAAGGTTTGATATCAGTGTAAGGAATTTTAAGATTAGAAATATGAAGAGCTAAAGCCGATTTTGCAGCAATGTCAGCCTTTTCGTTGCCTTTAATCCCAACGTGACTGGGAAGCCAACAAAATACAATGTTGTTTAGCTCAGCTAAGTCATTATGTTTCAAGAGGATATCTAGAAGAAGAGGATTTTCAATATGGCGATTATTTAGGGATTGCAGAACAGAGAGGGAATCAGAAAAGATGATAAAATCTGCATTCCTAGACTATTCAATATGATCCAAGGCTAAATCAATAGCTTTGATCTCCGCTGAAACAATAGAGGCATTAGCAGGTAATCTACATTTGTATGTTTCGGATGGAGCAACACAAGCAGATCCAGCTGTGTCTCCATCCTTTGAACCATCAGTATATAAAGTCTCATACTTAGAAAAGTCAGACAGCATTTCATTAAATTTAGTTCGAAATACAAGAGGGTCAGTTTGAGATTTTTTATCAGTATGCAAAGAAAATAAAACACGAGGCTGAGTAAATGTCCATGGTGGTACATCTGGAACCTTAAACTGTTCAATTGTGTCTAAATCTAAATTCATATTTTCAAATTCGGAAGAGATTCTAATGCCAAAGGAAGGAATCATATTTGGTTTATTCTCAAATAATGTTTTATATTGTGGCCGAAAAACAGTTTCATACGTTGGATTTGATAGATTTGACTTTAGTTTAAGGGCATACTGCAGGGAGAATTTTAGACGTCTATTATAAAGTGATGGTTCATTTGCCTCTGCTAAAAGACTCTCCGAGGAAGAAGTTCTGAAAGCCACCAAGGCGAGCCGGAGTCCCTGATGATGAATAGGATCAAGCATTTCCAAATAAGATTTTCTAGCGGAACCATATATTATTGAGCCATAGTCTAGTTTGGATCATATAATAGTTCTATACAGATTAAGTAAAACTTTACGATGTGCTCCCCAGTCAGTATGGGCAACAACTCGTAGTAGGTTCAACGCTTTTTGACATTTTGCTTTAAGCTGTTTAATGTGTGGAATAAAGGAAAGCTTTTTATCAAAGATAACGCCTACAAATTTATTTTCTTCTACTACAGGAATGGGTGTCCCGTCCAAGGTGAGCACTGGATCATCATGCGCTTTTCGAAGGTGACAGAGATGCATGCAAACTGTCTTAGATTTCGAAAATTTGAATTCATTTTCAGTTGCCCACGTTTGAATTTTATTTAGATTTTGTTGAAGCTGGCGTTCAATAGTATGCATATTTTTTGACCGATAACAAATCAAAAAGTCATCTACATATAAGGAACAGTCAACACCAGGATTAAGACATTTAACAATATTGCTTATTTTAGACTGAAAAGAGTAACAGACAAAATACTACCTTGAGGCACACCTTGATCTTGGTCATGTGCCTCAGACAAAGTTGAACCTACACGTACTTTGAACTCTCAATTGGATAAGAAGTTTTGAATAAATAGTGGCAATCGGCCTTTAAGGCCTATTTCATCTAAATAATTCATTATGCCATACTTCCAAGTTGTATCGTAAGCCTTCTCTAAATCAAAGAAGACAGCAACTAAGTGCTCCTTCTTGGTGAAGGCTTCACGTATAAAGGTTTCTAATCTAACCAAGTGATCATTAGTTCTGCGTTGGTGCCTGAAACCACTCTGAAATTCTGTAATAATATTATTTGTTTAAAGGTACCAAACGAGTCTTTCATTGATCATTCGCTCCAATGAAAGAAAAGAATCTGGAAGATGTTTCAAAAACTGGTAATGGATATCATCAGGCCCAAACTCGTAATGGATATCATCAGGCCCCGGAGATGAATCATGAGCCATTGAAAGAGCATCTTTAAGTTCCGAAAGAGAAAAGGATTGATTATAAGTTTCTGTGTTGTTGGATGAAAATTTTAGGTTCTGTTTTTCCTTCTGCTTTTTAATATTCTTGAATTTTTCACTATAATTTTCAGAAGAAGAATATTTCGAGAAAGTGTCTACGAGGGTATTAGAAATACCTTTTTTGGAAGTAACTTTAGAATTATTTACATTTAAGTGTCCCAGTGAGCTAGATTTTCCTTTTCCCTGAATTTTACGAACAATGTCCCATACTTTCTTTATTGAAGTTCGGGAGTTTAATTTGGAAACATACTGTTTCCAAGATTTTTTCTTTGATTCTTTAATTGTTCGACGAGCTTTTGCACGGAAAACACGATAATTATTTAAATTAGCATGTGTTGGGCGCTTATTGAATTGTCGCAGTGCTCCTTTATGTTGTTTTATAGCAGTTTTACAGTCATCTGTAAACCAAGGCTTTTCAATCTTTTTTGATTTCGTTGATGTTTTTGGAACTGTTTCTTCTGCTATATTAATAAGAATAGATGCAAATGACCCAATCGGATCATCAGCCTCCTGGACTGTGTCTTCAAGAAGTCGAGTATCACAAAGAGTTTGAAACTGGGCCCAATTAGCTTTATTTAGTTTCCACCTTGAAACCGGCTCATCAATATCTGGACCAATGTTATTTAGAAAAACAGGAAAGTGATCACTACCGCAGAGATCATCTTGAACTTTCCAGTCATAGTCCAAAAGAAGGCCCCGCTTCTCCGGTCTTTCGGATGAGACTTTAAACCGAGGTCCCGTCTCCATATGACCTCGTTGTCGGTGGGACGTTAAACCCGAGTTCACTCACTCACTCCAAAAGAAGGGTGGGAGTGCAAATAGAGGTCTAAAGAAGTATATGTACCAGTTACTGGATGGAGATACGTAGGAGTATAAGTGTTATACAGACAAAGTCCATGATTATCGATAAAATTTTCAATTACTCTGCCTTTGACTTTAATATCTTTGGAACCCCAAATAATATTATGACCATTAACATCTCCCAACAATATGAAGGGAGAAGGAAGTTGTGGAACAAGATCATCAAGCTCTTTCAGAGACAATCTCGAACTGGGAGGAACATATATAGAACAAATAGTTACTACGCGATGAAGAGTAATACTAAGTGCAACTGCTTGTAAATTCGTATGTAATTGTACCTGAATATGAGGAGTGTTATTGTTGACAAGTATAGAGACACCGCCAGCGGCTCTCTCATTATTTGTACTAAAGGTATGAAGAGAACTATAGTTTCTGATGGAAATGCTATCGGTGCCTTTTAGATGTGTTTCTTGAAGACACAGAGCAGCAGGCTCATAATCCTTCAGGAGGAGCAATGTTTCTTCATAGTTGGCTTTTAAGCCTCGACAATTCCACTGTATAATTCTGCTTTTCATTATCATTAATTATGAATATATATTGGAGCAAAATGTTAAGATCTGTTCTTAGGAAGTATGTATTCTGTTAAGTGTTCCCCTTGGGAGACAGGATGGGGATTCCTCCGCATCCATGTCCTCCAAGGCGGCCCACATATTGTGCTGCCTAATCGGATCATTAGATCCTTCCGGCTGTCTCGGCTGTCTATCTGATTCAGGTACAGGTTTCTCCTTTACCTTTGGTTTAGGGTCAGGAGTCCTGGCTGAAGAGTTCTTGTTTGTTCTAAACGTGTCATGAACAATCTTTTATAATTTCTTGTCTGCTTTTTGTTGTTTTTCTTTTTCTTTCTGACTTAATCTTTCCGACGAGTATCGTGTTGCTTCGGCAGATGCTTCAGCTGCTGTAACATTGTAAGACGAAGACTGGGGGGGCTCCTGTGATAAGTACAGGGTCTGTTTGTGTCGTACCATCGACTAATGATACCGTGACAGCAGCAGTCTTCATATATCCTAATATCTCTAAGTGCAATATCAAGAGGTGTAATTGTTGTAATCATTTATGTACAAAATCTACCATTACATCATCTGTCAATGGTAGAGCATTTTCAGTCGTCAATAATTCTGAACTGGACTGTAAATCGACTGATCTGATATACGTTTTAACCTGAAAAACACAAAATTGCAACATGCAATATGTTGGACAAACTAGTCGTGCCCTTAAGAAACGATTTGGTGAACATTATCGTAGAATTAAAAATCCTAAAAAAAATTGATACTTTTCTTTATCAACATTTTAAACGTACAGGCCATTCTCCTGCTGACATATCTATACAGCCAGTAGAGAAAATAATTTATGACACTAAATCATCCTGGCGTTTCCAAAATATAAAGAGACACGAGGTTGAATTAAAATGGATAAAATTGTTACAAACTGCATTTCCATTAGGGTTTAATGACAACATTTATCAAGAAGGTAACATTTCGAAAATGCCTAATTTTGATGTATTTTCTCTTTTTGATATTCCAAAACGCAAGCATAGAAGTCATGGTTTAAGAAAAAATGGTAACATAAAACGAAAAAATACTGCTGTTAAGAAAACCAATACTTCCCTTAAAATTTTGTCGGAAATACTAAAAAACCAAGGTCGACATTCTATGCTCTCATTTTTATGTTCTCTTCCGGTTTCTGTTAAATGCATTTTAGATAATGAGGCTAATAAGTTCTACGATAAGGGTCATCAACTGTACGAGGCCGCACTCCTGACAAGATGTTATACTCAACATGCTCTTTGTCCACTAATCGAATCCGAGATCAACCATAAAAGACATTTTCTCAAAATTCCTTTTATAAATAAAGGAATTGATTTTATTGACCTACAAAGTATTTTTAAGGATCGGTCTGTAACTGCATCGATCCCGGATTATTTCGTGAATAAGGAGCCACCTGTCATATGTTATGAATATAACAAACCAATTAGAAACACTATATTTAACTTTAATAACCTGGTCTCAGATCTTGATGTTCACACAAATATACCCGATACATGAGATTGTATAGACTCCAAATTTATCTATCCTGCCGCTGGCCATGTCATTACAGGGAATCTTAATATTATTTCAGATTCAAGAATTCGTAACATTATTTCGAAGGGACCAAAATATAGATTTCCTAACCGTATTGATTTAAAAAAAATGTAGGGAAGATATAGCCTGTTCTTTAACTGATTTTGGTAATCGATGGTGCAAGCGGGAACATGTTGAGTCTGATGCCTTAAAAGAATGGAAGGTGAACATTTTTAATGTAAAGGATAAACGTATTAAATTCTATTCCCAAAACACAAATCTTTTGCCGCCTAAACCTAAATCAACATTCCGTCACCTGAAGTTGGGTATCCAGCAGTTTCATAGTAAGTACGTTCTGGTTCCAGCAGACAAGGCTGCAAATAACGTTATCGTTGTTTGACGGTTACACTATATTAACACAATGAAACAAGAACTTGGCGGCACTAAGGCCTATGAAGAGACTTCAGAAGACGAAAAGTCTGTTGTCTTTAGGCACTGTAATGATATAGCCCTCAAGTTTTCTGTAAATGTAGAGAAACGGCAGGACAAGCTTCCTACGATGTACTGGTTACCTAAACTTCATAAACGACCATATAAAGCCAGGTTTATTGCTAATTCTAGTGCTTGTACCACTACTGAACTTTCCAAATTATTAACTTCTTGCCTTACCGCTATCAAAATTCATGTAATTAGGTACTGTGAAAAAGTTTACGAACGGTCAGGAAAAAAATTATTTTGGTCAATTAAAAATTCTACCGAGGTTCTTGATAAACTTAAGTCTAGAGGATATCGCGCGTCTAGTTTGTCTACATACGATTTTTCTACACTCTATACAACTTTGCCCCATAATTTAATAAAAAAGAAACTAATAAATTTAATTGAGACTACTTTTCAGAGAGAGGGTGCTCTTTATCTTGCTTGCAATGATAAACATGCTTTTTTTACTTCCGATGACCAAAAAAGGTTTAAAATGTGGTCTTGCCAAAATGTTTGTGATGCTTTAGTATATCTTCTAGATAACATTTTCATCAGATTCGATACTAAGTTACACAGACAAATTATAGGAATTCCGATGGGTACTAATTGCGCTCCTCTTGTAGCAGATTTGTTTCTATTTTGCTATGAAAGAGACTTTATGATGTCTCTTTCTGATGATACTCAAGCTCATGTCATTGAAGCATTCAACTCAACGTCCAGATACTTGGACGACCTTTTAAATATTGACAACCCTTATTTTGAAGAAATGGTTAGTCAAATTTATCCTGCTGAATTGCAGTTAAATAAAGCAAATACTTCTGATACCGAGGCCCCAGTTTTGGATTTACATTTATCTATTTTAGATGGATTTGTTTCATCTAAAATTTATGACAAACGTGATGATTTTGATTTCGACATTGTTAATTTTCCGTTTTGGGATGGTGATGTTCCCCGCACCACTTCTTATGGTGTTTACATTTCTCAGCTTATTCGCTTCGCTAGGGTGTCTAGTCATCTGGCTGACTTCAATGCTCGTAATAAAAGTTTGACTGCCAAGCTTTTATAGCAGGGGTATTGGTATCATAAACTTTGGAAAGCTTTTCTAAATTTTATCGTAGACACTTTGAATTGGTTTCTTAATATAATATAGGGTTAAGGTCACTTTTGCAACAAGGCCTATCGGAACCTGAATTTTATGGTGACTTAGTATATAAATTACGCAAAATCGTAGGGAAAACAGAATTTCCCGATCAATTTAAGAAAATTATCATACGATTTAAACGCATTGGCTGTAACATAGATGTAATCGACAGTCTGCATGCTTAGTGGTTAACCCAATCACGGTTGACAACTTTGCTGTCCTCTTTAATTGCACGCCGGTTGGTCGGGGTTCAGACTCTGTGATAGCCCCTACATAAAGCTATATATTAGTTGGTTGGGGCCGGATGTTTGTCTGTTTCTTGGCTCACCGGGGTTCAACTTGTGGTCTTCTTTTGCTCCAGTACTCCAGTGGTGTTGCTGACGCCCCAGGGATCTCCAGGTGTCTCAACACATTTTGGCTGTCGAGTCCTCGTCCTTGCTTCATCACGGTCTTTTCTAGATCTTAATTGTTGACCGTGATGACTCTCTGATGAGTTAGGGGACCTCCATACGAACCGGCACCTGACTCTAAGTCAGAGGTCCTGGGTTCGAATCTCGGTCTGGCCACATACTTTCGTTTCTCCTTCCGCTGATTCAAGAAGGGTAGTTGTCAGTTTGCCGAAAGTATGTGCACTTAGTACTGGTTAACCGCTTAGGAGGTCTAAGCCTGCCCAGGAATAGTGTGGTTAGGTTAACTGACCGTCCCGACATGACCTTAGTTGTTTACCGTGGACGTTAAGCATCAAATCAACCAACCAACCAACCATACTAACCGAACTACCAACTAATTGTGTGAACCGCAGCGGAGGGTGAGGGTGAAGGTTTGGGCCCAGTAAACCCGGTTTAAACCCCCAGTAGCTATTACTGACCGTCCCAAGGCGGTACTTTTGTTGCGGTTGCATTTGTTTTATGTTCGGTGCTGTTTAATTTATTGTGTTCTCAGTTTAACCCTTCTATCATAAGAATAGAAAATAGGTAAAAATAATTGTTAAATGTTTTTCATATAATTTGCTTAGTCTGTTGTAACCCGTCTGTTGGTCTAAATTATTTAGTTCAATAAAGATAGCTGAGTTGCCATCTATTTGGGAAAGAGCTGCTGACTCGGCTTATCACTTGTAATTTATTGTTTGTTGGGATGTCTTTGTCAATCTTTCCCTTTGATGTTGGGGATAGGGCTTGGGATCTGATTCAGTCAGTTCCTGAAGTGTAGTTACTCTTTAAATTCGTAATGCTAGCATAACTTTTACCTGGTGCTGCCGTGTAGCTGTCAACGATTTTCCGCGCATCTGGAAACGATATATCACTGGTGTACTTGACTTTGAGAATTTCTTTCACAGTGTGCCAGGCCTGGCATTTCCGCGAATAGGCGGGGTGGTCTTCCTTACAGTTGAAACATTTCGCTTGATGTTTACAATCTGTTTCATCCGCACAATGCTGCGGCTGACCACAGTTAGCACATATCGTTTCCTTTCTGCATCTGTCCTCGTGATGCCCAAATACTTGGCACCGATAACATCGCAGTGGATTTGGAATGTAGGGATCAACGGAGACACGAAGAAATGCGACTTTTAATTGTTTGGGCAAAACTGATGTGTTAAAGGTCAATACGAAAGTGTTGGTGTCTTTAAGGGTCTCGTCTCGACGAACTTTAATACGACGGACTGCAACTACACCTTGCTCCCTCATATTCTCAAGGATCTCTTGATCGCTGATCCCTTTTAAATCGGGGCAGCGAACAACGCCCTTGCAAGTATTGAGGGAGCTGTGCAGTGCGACTTTCACTTCTAGGTCGAAAAAATTGTTGATACGTAACAGATTTTCTATTGATTTCTTGTTAACGTATTCGACCAGAAGGTCACCTGAGCGTAGCTTCTTTATGCTCTTTGGCACACCAGCGATGCCATGAAGCGCTTTTTCGATGACAAATGGAGACGAGCTCGACATTTGTCGTTCTTCCTTCGATGAGATAACTAAGAAGCGCGGAGTTGGTACAGACGTTGCGGATTGACTAAGCTCATTCTCTGATGGGTCATCAGAGTCGGTGTCACGTGGCCGTTTCGAATTATGTTGAGAAGCTTTGGGGTTTGAAGTTGTGGGGGCCATGAGAAGATAAAGAAAATAATTCATCTCCGGTGCTCTCCACCCGCCGTAGAGCCCAACAATGGAGCACTTATATAGAGTGGATATCCTAAACTCCAAGTGCTAGAGATACACTGAAGATATACTCGGATAGGACAGAATGCCTACACGATTGACCCATCAGCCGTCGCTTTCTAGGAATGGAAAAAGATGAGAAAAAGGATTCATGGGCACATGGTCAGTATCAGAATGATACAAAGATAGGAAGAGAAAGTAAACGTTTATTCCCAGGGCAGGGCACGACCAAGCCGATTGATCATATTCGGGCGCATATGACCTCCCGTCTAGTTGAAATCCGGGCCAAAGTGATGTGTTGCAGACTGACTATGTCGCAAGCAGTCTACTCAATCACCAGGATCCCTTCTTCCAACGACACGGGTTGCAGCTCGCGGCACACGAGCCGCCCCCTTTTAGACTGCCTTTGACGTCCCGCAGAGGGATACGTCTGGCCTATTCTATCCCGGGACCAGCACGGGCGTTTTATGAACGACGTTATCCACTGCATAACAGCGGCGTCTTATGATCAATTGGCTTAAGGCACTGGACCATGAAATATTAGTCACACTGACTTACAATTATCAAATATCAAAAGGTTTTTTTATCAGAATTTTTATTTTTTTTCTTTGAATTTAGTATCACTGTACTATTTGCCAGTTAAGTAAAACAGCAGATACTCATCAATCTACAGTTTGTCGCAAAACATGAGGGCCGTACTGTTTGGGCTGAGTTTCAACCTGCAGCACTATTGAGAGTTAATTTTTTGAATGCGGAAATCAACTCCAAACTTATGCCACACAAATGTTATGTTTTCTTGAATTACAACAACAGATGTCAGGAGAAGATCCCCTTGAGTAATTATCATTTTGGATATGTTAATTGTGTATGTCCTTAGATGAGATAAAATATGTTAAAAACAACAACAGATGAATTTGAAAATATAAATTACCCTCATTTCCAGCTGCCCCAAATAATTTCTAAGGTGGGTTCCTAACTTCCCCTCTTCGTCAAGCCCGTTGTTTTTCATTCGTCTTGCCAATTTTACTTTATCCTACAAAATTTGCAGAAACTACAAGACATACTGAGTTCTTTCTGACGAAGGTAATGGCGTCAAACACTGTGTTAATGTTTTGTTTGAATTTATCTCATGTTAAGATTTAGTGGATACTATACTTTGAATGGTCTTTCCCGGACAACCTCGTCTATACAAAGGTGTTGCAACATGTCATTATTTTGATTAAACAAAATAACATGTAAATACATGACCAAGCTTTCTGAAGTCATTATATAGAGTGTTAATCCGTCTGTAGAAAGTCCATGGTCTTAGCGGACTCCCTGGGCATTGTCCATAGACTCAGTAGACATTTAACATGGACTCAGTAAACAATCTGGTCGATGTCCATGGAAACTGTACAAAGTCCAGTGAATCTATGGACAAAGTCTAGTGAGACCAGCTAGTCTAGACAATGTCCATGGGTTCAGAAGACAGTAGTCCATGGACTCAGTGGACATTGTCCATAGACTTATTGGACAGTCTGGACATTGTCCATGGGCACCCTGGACTTTCAGTTTGTGCAGGGAGTCAAGGCAGCCTAGAAAATATCCATGGACAAAGTCCACTGAGTCAATATAATATTATTGTAGAACCTTTAAGTATAATATGTATTTTTAGTTGTAATATTCAAAATTTTTGACGCAAATGACCCAGTGGTTTGATGCGTCGTTAAATTTAAAATCATCTTCATCATCGCCATCATTATCATCACAATGGTGGTGGTCGGGTTGGGTAATGGTGCTGGGAAACTTTCAGTGCCGGGGCCGTCCTTCTTATTTGGACAAAACGCAAGGGCCTACTGTGCTTGCAGTAGGTGCGGGTTGGGTTGTTTGAACATTTTTTCTCTCGTCTTTCATTTTTCTTTCCCTCTCTTCGGGACACGGCCGATGGCGACTGAAATAATGTCTCAAAGGGAAGGGCCGTTAAACTATTAACAAGCGGCTAACATTATCATCTCCATTATCGTCATTGTTGTCATCATCAGGCTGCATCGGAGGTATATGTTTGGGTTCCGTTATGTTTTTGGGTTCCGTAGTTCAACACTACGGATTCCCCCTCCCCATTTCAGTGTTGTTTCGATAGCCATTCCAGCTATCCATTCGTTTTCAAAACGACTTTTCAATCCACCCTTTTCCCGTTACGACTACAGAGCATCCGTAGACTGGCTGCCCGTCCAATCGAAGCCAGTCCTGAAGTTCATATATGCTTTCAAGCATTTTCTACTTTCTTTGAAATTGAACGTACAACACTACGGATTCCCCCTCCCCATTTGAAAACGACTTTTCCCCTCACATTCATGTATATGTGATTCGATGATGTATGGACTGAAACAAGAGCTTATCACACAGAGCTACCAGGTATCTCTATAGGCTTTGTATTTCTGGTCTTTAGGCAAAGTTTTATTTCATTGGTCAAAGAAATCAAAGGTTTACTGTTAGCCAGCAAAATCTCTATGCTCATTAAGATGTGCTACTTGCCTAATTTCAAAAGTTCTTGCTACCATATATCTGGGCCTCTTCATGAGAAAAACTGTCTACAGGGTTTCCTACCCCGTAAGGCACAAACCGGCCTGCTTAGACACAGAGACTAGCCAACGGCTGGTAATTTAATTAAAATGAAGAAACTACATAGATTATGCTATCTATGCAGTGAACAATAAAGGCTCTGATCAGCCTGCGCGGATGCACAATTGATCTGGCCCTTTTGTTTATATATGCAAAAAAAACAGGTTTTCTTATGAGAAATTACTTCAAAGGGGATTCTATAAAATAGCCATCTTATCTCATCTTTATGACTTGACACATTCCTGACTGACCGCTCTGCTTTGATATAATAAGATAAGGTTGTAAAGGAGTCTGGAGAAACTGACCAGTCGGCTAACTTTTTGCCCAAAGACCTGAAGTTATACCTCAAAGCTCTGTGTGATGTGCCACTTGACTGAAACGATAAATAAGGGTATGCGTATCGGAACCGTGTCTTATTAATAGGCCATGAAATAGTCAGATTCTAGTAAAACTAGTACTTATGAATAAGCTTTAGGCAACTACATTTAATTATAATCAAATACTGCCTCTGTTAATACTGATAATAATGATGGTAAACAATCATAGCAACGATATGATGGTAAACAATCATAGCAACGATAATAACGATAAAAATTGTGAGTACTCTTGGTAGACATGTAAAAAAAGGATTGCAAAGAATAATAATAAATCTTACTTTATGTATTTTCTGAATATAATTTCCGTACTAATTGTAATTAACTGAAAACACATAACGCTCCGTCCCGACTACAGAGTATCCGTATACTGGCTGCCCGTCCAATCAAAGCTAGTCCTGAAGTTCATGTATGCTTTCAAGAATTTTCAGGGGGTGGTCGGGTGGTGCGATGGTGCAGTGCCGGTGCGTCCTGCTGATTTGGAAAGTTGTAGGGCAAGGGCTTACTGTGCTCGCAGTAGGTGCGGGTGGGGGTTGTTTGGACATTTTTTCTCTCGTCTATCATTTCTCCTCTTTCTCTCTCTCTGGGAGACGGCCCGATATAGACTGAAATACTGTCTCAAAGGGCCGCTAAACCCAAAACAATGAATCATCAATCAGTTCAAGCATTTTCTTCATTCTTTGAAATTGAACGTACAATACTTCGGATTCCTCCTCCCCATTTCAGTGTTGTTTCGATAGCTATTCCAGCTATCCTTTCGTTTTCAAAACGACTTTCCCCCTCACATCCTTATATATGTGGTTCCATGATATCGACTGACATATGATAACGGCATATGTGTCATAGTCAGGTCTTATTAGTAGGCCATGAAATAGTCAAGATTCGAGTAAAATTAGCACTTATAACGAGTCTACATGTAATTGTAATCAATTACTACCTCTGTTAATAATGATAGTAAAGAATCATACCAACGATATTCACGATAAAAGTTATACTTTTAAGTACTCTTGGTAGACATGTAAAATTAAAATAATTGCAAATAATAATAATAACATCCTTATTTTATGTATTTTTGAATATAATTTCCATACTAATTGTAGATTACTGAAAACGTGTTATGATCCGTCCCTTTCTTAGCCTTTTTATTTTAGTTTTTGGAGCTAAACTGATTGGGTGTATGATTATATAAGAGTCGGGTACTCCTTTTATTTTCTAAAATTTGTGAAATGATAATAGCCGAGTAATATTAATACATCGGCCCGACTTAGGCTATTGGAACCAGAGGCACCCGCTGCTAGGACAGTTACGTCAGATAACACCTATGGCATGGGAAGATATATTGTGTTCACTTCGCCGAAAACTGTCATAAGACGCGTTTTTATCCACAAAAATCTGAACGATGGCTATATCTACCTATATAATGTGCATATCAACTTGCCCGTCTTGGCATGGACTAGCGAATGTACGAGGCGAGTTTTTGTCGTACCTGCTTTAGCAAGGTGCGATATAGTTGCCCGGTTTTCCGTCAGTCCGTTCGTCCGTCCGTCCGTCCACAATTTACGTCGACCCTAGCATGCTGAGATAGAGCATAAAATTGGTCCAAAATATTGAACCACCATGAATTTGTTACTTGTGTAATATAAGTAACGTTCAGTAACAACGTATTATAAACAATGCAACTATAAGGGAATATCACTGAAACACTAAGACAGAACATCATAGTCACATATGAATAACATCAAATAATGTATCTAATATTAACGTTTTTACCGTATACATGGGCTATGACGCTGTAACATTGTAACATTGGATTTGTGGAGAGGGCATATCGAGAATGCGCTGTAACTCTTGTAACATCAGTGTAACGAACAAAGAACATCACTGTCACAAAGAAAAGACATAAAATTCTCATAATATATTTTAAGATTCTAGTGCCGAGATGGGCTGTAACGCTGTAACATTGTAACATTGAAGTTGTGGAGTGGCCATATCGAGAATGCGCTGTAACTCCTGTACCATCAGTGTAACAATTAAAGAACTTCACAGTTACAACGAAGAAACAGAATATTCATATCATATATTTTATGTTTTTAGTGCCTTGAATGGCTGTAACGCTGTAACATTGTAACATTTGATTTGTGAAGATGGCCTATCAAGGATATACTGTAACCTGTGTAACATCAATGTAACTAAGACAGAACATTATAGTCACATATGAATAACATCAAATAATGTATCTGATATTAACGTTTTTACCGTATACATGGAATGTAACACTGTAACATTGTAACATTGGAATTTGTAGAGAGGGCATATCGAGAATGCGCTGTAACTCTTGTAACATCAGTGTAACGAACAAAGAACATCACTGTCACAAAGAAGAGACATAAAATTCCCATAATATATTTTAAGATTCTAGTGCCGAGATGGGCTGTAACGCTGTAACATTGTAACATTGAAGTTGTGGAGTGGCCATATCGAGAATGCGCTGTAAATCCTGTAACGTCGGTGTAACAATTAAAGAACTTCACAGTTACAACGGAGAAGCATAATATTCCTATCATATATTTTATGTTTTTAGTGCCCTGATGGGCTGTAACGCTGTAACATTGTAACATTTGATTTGTGAAGATGGCCTATCAAGGATATACTGTAACCTGTGTAACATCAATGTAACTAAGACAGAACATTATAGACACATATGAATAACATCAAATAATGTACCTAATATTAACGTTTTTACCGTTTACATGGGCTGTAACGCTGTAACATTGTAACATTGGATTTGTGGAGGGGGCATTTCGAGAATGAGCTGTAACTCTTGTAACATCAGTGTAACGAACAAAGAACATCACTGTCACAAAGAAGATACATAAAATTCTCAAAATATATGTTAAGATTCTAGTGCCGAGATGGGCTGTAACGCTGTAACATTGTAACATTGAAGTTGTGGAGTGGCCATATCGAGAATGCGCTGTAACTCCTGTAACATCAGTGTAACAGTTAAAGAACTTCACAGTTACAACGAAGAAACAAAATATTCCTATCATATATTTTATAATTTAGTGCCCTGATGGGCTGTAACGCTGTAACATTGTAACATTTGAATTGTGAAGATGGCCTATCAAGGATATACTGTAACCTGTGTAACATCAATGTAACTAAGACAGAACATTATAGTCACATATGAATAACATCAAATAATGCATCTAATATTAACGTTTTTACCGTATACATGGGCTGTAACGCTGTAACATTGTAACATTGGATTTGTGGAGAGGGCATATCGAGAATGCGCTGTAAATCTTGTAACATCAGTGTAACGACCAAAGAACATCACTGTCACAAAGAAGGGACATAAAATTCCCATAATATATTTTAAGATTCTAGTGCCGAGATGGGCTGTAACGCTGTAACATTGTAACATTGAAGTTGTGGAGTGGCCGTATCGAGAATGCGCTGTAACTCCTGTAACATTAGTGTAACAATTAAAGAACTTCACAGTTACAACGGAGAAACACAATATTCATATCATATATTTTATGTTTTTAGTGCCCTGAATGGCTGTAACGCTGTAACATTGTAACATTTGATTTGTGAAGATGGCCTATCAAGGATATACTGTAACTTGTGTAACATCGATGTAACTAAGACAGAACATTATAGTCACATATGAATAACATCAAATAATGTACCTAATATTAACGTTTTTACCGTATACATGGGCTGTAACACTGTAACATTGTAACATTGGAATTTGTAGAGAGGGCATATCGAGAATGAGCTGTAACTCTTGTAACATCAGTGTAACGACCAAAGAACATCACTGTCACAAAGAAGAGACATAAAATTCCCATAATATATTTTAAGATTCTAGTGCCGAGATGGGCTGTAACGCTGTAACATTGTAACATTGAAGTTGTGGAGTGGCCATATCGAGAATGCGCTGTAAATCCTGTAACGTCGGTGTAACAACTAAAGAACTTCACAGTTACAACGGAGAAACATAATATTCCTATCATATATTTTATGTTTTAGTGCCCTGATGGGCTGTAACGCTGTAACATTGTAACATTTGATTTGTGAAGATGGCCTATCAAGGATATACTGTAACCTGTGTAACATCAATGTAACTAAGACAGAACATGATAGTCACATATGAATAACATCAAATAATGTATCTAATATTAACGTTTTTACCGTTTACATGGGCTGTAACGCTGTAACATTGTAACATTTGATTTGTGGAGAGGGCATTTCGAGAATGAGCTGTAACTCTTGTAATATCAGTGTAACGAACAAAGAACACCACTGTCACAAAGAAGAGACATAAAATTCTCAAAATATATTTTAAGATTTTAGTGCCGAGATGGGCTGTAACGCTGTAACATTGTAACATTGAAGTTGTGGAGTGGCCATATCGAGAATGCGCTGTAACTCCTGTAACATCAGTGTAACAGTTAAAGAACTTCACAGTTACAACGAAGAAACATTATATTCCTATCATATATTTTATAATTTAGTGCCCTGATGGGCTGTAACGCTGTAACATTGTAACATTTGAATTGTGAAGATGGCCTATCAAGGATATACTGTAACCTGTGTAACATCAATGTAAATTAAGACAGAACATTATAGTCACATATGAATAACATCAAAAAAGGTATCTTATATTAACGTTTTTACCGTATACATGGGATGTAACACTGTAACATTGGAATTTGTAGAGAGAGCATATCGAGAATGCGCATTAAAGAACTTCACAGTTACAACGGAGAAGCATAATATTCCTAACATATATTTTATGTTTTTAGTGCCCTGATGGGCTGTAACGCTGTAACATTGTAACATTTGAAATTGTGAAGATGGCCTATCAAGGATATACTGTAACCTGTGTAACATCAATGTAACTAAGACAGAACATGATAGTCACATATGAATAACATCAAATAATGCATCTAATATTAACGTTTTTACCGTATACCTGTAAGTTTTGAACAAAGAACATCACTGTCACAAAGAAGAGACATAAAATTCTCAAAATATATTTTAAGATTCTAGTGCCGAGATGGGCTGTAACGCTGTAACATTGTAACATTGAAGTTGTGGAGTGGCCATATCGAGAATGCGCTGTAACTCCTGTAACATCAGTGTAACAGTTAAAGAACTTCACAGTTACAACGAAGAAACATAATATTCCTATCATATATTTTGTAATTTAGTACCCTGATGGGCTGTAACGCTGTAACATTGTAACATTTGATTTGTGAAGATGGCCTATCAAGGATATACTGTAACCTGTGTAACATCAATGTAACTAGGACAGAACATGATAGTCACATATGAATAACATCAAATAATGCATCTAATATTAACGTTTTTACCGTATACATGGGCTGTAACGCTGTAACATTGTAACATTGGATTTGTGGAGAGGGCATATCGAGAATGCGCTGTAAATCTTGTAACATCAGTGTAACGACCAAAGAACATCACTGTCACAAAGAAGAGACATAAAATTCCTATAATATATTTTAAGATTCTAGTGCCGAAATGGGCTGTAACGCTGTAACATTGTAACATTGAAGTTGTGGAGTGGCTGTATCGAGAATGCGCTGTAACTCCTGTAACATCAGTGTAACAACTAAAGAACTTCACAGTTACAACGGATAAACATAATATTCCTATCATATATTTTATGTTTTTAGTGCCCTGATGGGCTGTAACGCTGTAACATTGTAACATTTGATTTGTGAAGATGGCCTATCAAGGATATACTGTAACTTGTGAGACATCGATGTAACTAAGACAGAACATTATAGTCACATATGAATAACATCAAATAATGTACCTAATATTAACGTTTTTACCGTATACATGGGCTGTAACACTGTAACATTGTAACATTGGAATTTGTAGAGAGGGCATATCGAGAATGCGCTGTAACTCTTGTAACATCAGTGTAACGACCAAAGAACATCACTGTCACAAAGAAGAGACATAAAATTCCCATAATATACTTTAAGATTCTAGTGTCCAGATGGGCTGTAACGCTGTAACATTGAAGTTGTGGAGTGGCAATATCGAGAATGCGCTGTAACTCCTTTAACGTCGGTGTAACAATTAAAGAAATTCACAGTTACAACGGAGAAACATAATATTCCTATCATATATTTTATGTTTTTAGTGCCCTGATGGGCTGTAACATTGTAACATTTGATTTGTGAAGATGGCCTATCAAGGATATACTGTAACCTGTGTAACATCGATGTAACTAAGACAGAACATTATAGTCACATATGAATAACATCAAAAAAAGTACCTAATATTAACGTTTTTACCGTATACATGGGCTGTAACACTGTAACATTGTAACATTGGAATTTGTAGAGAGGGCATATCGAGAATGCGCTGTAACTCCTGTAACATCAGTGTAACGACCAAAGAACATCACTGTCACAAAGAAGAGACAAAAATTCCCATAAATTAATATATTTTAAGATTCTAGTGCCGAGATGGGCTGTAACGCTGTAACATTGTAACATTGAAGTTGTGGAGTGGTCATATCGAGAATGCGCTGTAACTCCTGTAACATCAGTGTTACAACTAAAGAACTTCACAGTTACAACGGATAAACATAATATTCCTATCATATATTTTATGTTTTTAGTGCCCTGATGGGCTGTAACGCTGTAACATTGTAACATTTGATTTGTGAATATGGCCTATCAAGGATAAACTGTAACCTGTGTAACATCAATGTAACTAAGACAGAACATCATAGTCACAAATGAATAACATCAAAGAATGAATCTAATATTAACGTTTTTACCGTATACATAGGCTGTAACGCTGTAACATTGAAACATTGAAGTTGTGGAGTGGCCATATCGAGAATGCGCTGTAACTCCTGTAACATCAGTTAAAGAACTTCACAGTTACAACGAAGAAACAAAATATTCCTATCATATATTTTATAATTTAGTGCCCTGATGGGCTGTAACGCTGTAACATTGTAACATTTGATTTGTGAAGATGGCCTAATAAGGATATACTGTAACCTGTGTAACATTTATGTAACTAAGACAAAACATCATAGTCACATATGAATAACATCTATAATGCATCTAATATTTACGTTTTTACCGTATACATGGGCTGTAACGCTGTAACATTGTAACATTGGATTTGTGGAGAGGGCATATCGAGAATGCGCTGTAAATCTTGTAACATCAGTGTAACGACCAAAGAACATCACTGTCACAAAGAAGAGACATAAAATTCCTATAATATATTTTAAGATTCTAGTGCCGAGATGGGCTGTAACGCTGTAACATTGTAACATTGAAGTTGTGGAGTGGCCGTCGAGAATGCGCTGTAACTCCTGTAACATCAGTGTAACAATCAAAGAATTTCACAGTTACGACGCAGAAACATAATATTCTTATCATATATTTTAGGTTTTTTAATGCCTTGATGGGCTGTAACACTGTAACATTGTAACATTTGATTTGTGACTTCGAGATATCGAGAGTGGACTGTATGTCAGTAATTAGTAATACAGCAGTAATTCCTTGCAGGATGAACCATTGCTGATTAGGAGTTTCAAAAGAGAATTTCCACAAGTTTGGTTATCCTGTCCTCCTTTTTATTTTGTCTTCTTTACTATGCTTTTCTGTTTATCTCTTTTCTTCCTCTTTTTCTCTAAATATTGTGTCTCCTTAGTAAGCGTTTATATCATGTCTACCACGGTTTAGCTCTCTTTTTCCTCTTCTAAATACTCTCTATTTCTCGCTTACTTTCTCTTTCTATACTTTAATTTGTGTATATCTGCATAAGGCGTGGTTTGAAAACTTGTAATCGTATATCTATGTCTATTACGGTTTATCTTCCTTTTTTCCTTCTCTAAACTCTCTCTCTTTTTTTTTCTCTCTCTCTCTCTATCTCTATATACTTTTAATTGTGTCTATCTGCATTATGACATGAAATATAATAATGTGTAGTTTAAAAATAAGTAATCGTGTATTTATGTATGTAAATTGTATGCTTTTGAAAAATTCTGAAATAAAATTAACAAAAAAAACTTCGAAAAACCCACACGAGATAACATGAGATGCAAGGTTCGAAAATAGTCGGCTCTGCTGTACCATTGTGACTATACTCTGTTAATCTGAACTTGTTTCCATTAAAAAGTCATGAGCATGTAAAATGCCATTGCAAACGCAGCACATATCTGAATTGTTACCACGGGGGTAATACCATTATAGCTACCTGTGCTTTCGACCGAGACGGTACTATACAAAGTGGCTGTCGACCGAGTATTACGGCTTTCGACCGAGCAGTACTGCTGTCAACAGACGTTTTTGAGCTAGCTAGGTAAGTTGCGGTCATGTTTTTTGCTTTAGATATTAATGCAATTCGAATATTTCTCGTTCAGGATAGTCGTCCATGAAGTATTCTGTGCAAGGCAGGTTGGTCATTTAATATTTTGCTCGCGGGATCGAGTTCGAGAGAAAACGTCAACATTTACTACAAACGTGCAAATCATATGAAATACAGGGCTAAAAGACTTTGCCGTCTTTACTACACTAAACTATACCTAGATAAGCATTTCAAGAAATGTCATTGTTGTATGTATACTTTCTGGCGTTTTGAACTTTTCGGTGGTACTGCTTTCGACGTTTCTTTAATATTGCAGGGCCTTTGTAAACGTAATACATTAACTAGTTACACTAAAATATGCTGTTATGACGTGTATTTCATGCACAGGCTAATCAGTTACATTCTCTAGGATTCAAAGATTGTATTGCGGAAATGAAAAACCATGATCAGATGCGCCTGGTGATATGAATCTTCCCTGGCTGCACATACTGTAAAGGCCTTTTTACACAAAGATAGTCATGTATTATCACGCAAGTTCAGACGAACTGTCGCCACGCCGGAAAGGCAGCCAAGGATTCGTTCCGCTGAGCCTCTCAGAGACCGTCGTAGCGAGAATTGAAATAACAGCAACGTCAACTGAGACAAGCCACAGAATGAGTTGATGTTGCGGTCAGCACACCGGGTAGGCGGCAATCCTGAACACTCGCGGCAATCCTGAACGCGGGTCAAAAAATTACGCGATAGTTTAGGGTAACTCAGTTTAACATGTTTTATTTCATTTAATCTAAAGGTTTTTGGTAAAACATTTATTACGGATTTAAAGCAGAATGTCTGAAAAATTTCCTCAAAAAGAATTTACTTCACAAGGTCTTTACTTAATGTCGCAATGCCTACTTACATTTTAACCATGCAATTTTAGACTGGCAAATTCGGTTTTCTGACTCATTTTCTAAATTATTCAAGGTCAATTTAAATAAAGCATAGTCTTCTGATATACTTGAATGTCTTCCCTAAACACCTGTAAAAGTTCTAGGGTCTAAGTTAAATTTTGACCGTACTGGGAGGGGGATGAAAATGCAAGGGTGAAAATTTCTGGCAATCGGAAACGTCTTTTCATCAACTCGGTTGCAATCGACTAACGCAGGGCGTGGCAATCGATGACGAAAATGCTGTTAAAAAAATGGTTCTAGATTAAAATAGGCTGCATTATTTTGCATTTAATGACATGCACCCTCAAGATTGAGTGTTTCTGCTAACAGACATGAGATTGCATTGAAATCCATATATGTCTTGAAGAAGATTTATGCCTGGAAACATTCAAATACGTTTTATATGGGTAAAAGCCTTTTGCTTGTTTTTGTCGCTGAAATTGTTGTTCTTGATATTGACTTGTTGTGGAGGCCGTTGTAATTATTGCTGTCTTTGTTTACGGCATTTGTCTAAACCGGACTCTCGAAAAACACAACGAAGCGCAGTACATGTGTTATTGCTGTAAATACACATCTTTCTCCTATATCAAATAGAGTCTACTATGGTTGCTGTTGTGATTATTGTTATAGCTGTCGTCAGGCTCTCTTCCAAAACAAAACACAAAGTGATCAATATTCCAATTCCCTGCATCAGTTTGCTAGCATGGGATTTGCCATTTAACGACGAATCTCGTGAATGGTATTGTTAAGCTTGGTATCGAATACCACAAGGTTTGCCATTCGACATATCCAATGCATGGTATTTGAATCTTATGCATAGTATTGGATAGCATTGAATTCGCCATTTGATGAATACCATGAATGGTATTCAAATCCCATGCTTGAAATTGCACAACATGATGTCTACTAGCATGAGGTTTATTATTTATGGTATTCGGAATTGGTACATAATATTGCCCAGCATGGTATTTGATAACATGGGGTTCGCCATTCGACGAATCCCCTGCATGGTATTGCCCAGCTTGTTATTGGCTAATATGGAGTTTGCCAGTCGACAAATCTCATGCATACCAGTATTCAAATCCCATGCGTAGTATTTCTTAGCAAGGCATTGACTAGCTTGGATTCGTCATTCGAAGAAATCCATGCATGAAACTTGAATGAACAGTATGCCATTGGGTCGTATGTTTGCTTTTTGACATTTGATGAATCCCAAGCATGGTACGTGTACTCGAATTCCACAATGGAATTGTTCAATACCTTATTGGGAAGCACGTGCTGGCTATTCGACGAATCTTATGTATGGTATCTAAATCTCATGCAAAGTATTGCCAAGCATGGTATTGGCTAGCATGGTATTGGCTAGCATGGTATTAGCCATTTGATTAAACCTATGCATGGTATTCGAACCCGATACCATACTGGGCATAACACATACATGTATGCTATTCGGATACCATGCATGACATTCCTCGAACGGCGAACCCCAGGCTACCCACAATTCTGCTGGGCAGTACTGCCCATGGGATTGGGTTCTGTGTATGGGATTCGTCAACTGACAAATCACCCTATGCTAGTCATACCATGCTTGGCAATTCCGTGCATAGACTAGCCTGAAGATAGCAGTTTGACGAGTTCCACGCATGATATTCGAAGCATTTACATGATATTGGCTAGCATGGGATTTGCCTCTTTACGAATTCCAGGTATATTCAAGTCCTATTGGTGAGTTTGCCAAGTATGGTCTTGCATTTTGTTTGCCTTTCGACGAATCCAATATATGGTATTCGAATGTCATGTATAACATTGCCCAGTTTGATACTGTACTGGCTAGCACGGAATTGGCAATCGACGAATCCCGTGGATATATAGTATTCGAATCCCATTCATGTTTTTTTCAGCATGGTATTAGAAGTACAGGATTTTCCATACGACGAATACCATGCATGGTGTTGCCCACCATCGTATTTGCTAGCCTACGATCAACATTTGATGATGGTATTGGCCAGCATCCTATGCATAATTATTCCACCATGGAACACATGCAAGCCAATAACGGGATTCGTAAAATTGTGAGTGACTTCATGCTAGCTAATACCATGCATAGCTATACCAAGAATGGGATTCAAATATCACGCCTGGAGTTCGTTGAACTTTAAACCCCATGCTAACCGATACCATGTTAGGCAGTGTCATGCATGGATCGAATAACATGCATGGTATTTGCCGAATGAAGAACCACATGCTATTGAATACCATAGATGGTAATTACATGCGTGGGATTTGAATACCATGCACGGGATTCGTCGAATGACAAACTTTGTGCCAGCCAATACGATGCTGACCAATACTATGCACTAAAGTAGTCAAATGGTGATCATAGGCTAGCAAACACGATGGTGGGCAATACCATGCATGTGATTCGAATATTTTAGGGAAAAACCAACAAAAAAACATGCAAACCAGTAACATGCTTGGCAATACCATGATTGAATTTAGAATATCATGCCTTGGAATGACATATTTACATATGTAGGAATTGTTTACCATGCATGGGACTCATCAATGGCAAACCACATACTAGCCAGTACCTCACTGGGCGACACCGCGAATTCTATGCTATTCACTGGTACCTGATAAGTGTCTCTTAAATTTGAATTTCAAACGAGAATACAAATGAATTGATTGTCCTACAAAACAAACAGTACATTACATCAATGACTAGCCCACGTTTTCCTGTAACGTACAGAGAAAGTAGGGGTTTGCAGATTTGAATATTATTTTCTATTATTTACACTCAAAGCATACATGGTTGGTCCTCATTAAACGTCTCAATGGGGCAGTTATGATGTGTACCACAGCTTATGTTTTGAGAGAACCTTACAAGGGCCATTTATCAATAGTACAGGAGTATTAGCGAAATGAGTCAAAATATTGATGGTTGAATAAGTTTGGTGTTTTATTGTGTTGATTTCAGAAGTTAAACAGTTTTGGAAACAACATTTACCATGATAGTAGGACATCTGACGTACATTTTTGTATCTATCCCAAGTTACACGTGTTGCATGTTTAATGCCTGGAGCATTTTGTATAAATAAATAAATCAATATATAAACTCATTCTACTGATTCTTGGTTACGTTTGTATGAAAAAGACGAATCAAAACTGCTGAGGGTATAAATGTTCATCGATTGACTGTCAAATGGTTGTTTGACGTTAGTCGATTGCCATGATCATCGTTTTCGATTGCCACCGTTTTCTACCCTTTCATTTTCAAATCGATGTAACTTCGTTTGTGTACAAGACAAAGTCAGTTGAATACGCACAGTTTATCCAGAATACATTCAATTTTATCTGACTATCGCGAAAACGATCACACCATGTATCAGACTTGAGGATTTTGGTCTATTTTGTCGTTTGTGGGGTTTAAAAGTCACAAATTTTGCATTTACGCCTAAACTACATGCAAATTAATAAGGATTCAACGGCCAAAATTTGTGAGGCATATCTTTGAACATATCTAAAAATCGTGAAACAGTTTCCCATAAGTTTTAACACATTCTTCTAGCTCAAAAGAGAGGTTTTGTCAGCCTACACTAAACAGCCGCTTAAGTTTTTTTGAACCGCGTTCTGGATTGCCGTGATGTTCAGGATTGCCGCCTACCCGGTGTGGTCAGGCAAGATTTAGAATAATAATAATAAATAGTCTAGTCTATCCCATAAACTTGCCAGGTAGTTGAGGCACCACAGATGATATTACAACAACCCCATTCCACATAGTCCTTTCTTCAGCTGCCCTAGTTGAGCTAGCGAAGTTCATTCCTGTCCACACCTTAATATTGTCTTCCCACCTCTTCTTCTGTTTACCTATTCTTCTTTTTCCTTTCACTGTGCCCTGCAAAATAGTCTTTGCTAAGCCAGATAACCTTGAAACGTGGCTAAACAATCTCAGTGTCCGTTTTTTGACCACGGTCAGGAGGAGTTCGTCATATTCTCCAATGGCTGCTTTGATCGTCCTGCGAACATTCTCATTAATGACGTGGTCTTAATACAAGATTTTAAGTAACCTTCGACAGCATCTCATCTCAACGGCGTTCTTTCCTCTAACTCTGCTGTCAAAGTCCATGACTCACGGACATATAGAAATATGGATATGACAAGAGAGCGCATCAGTTTCACCTTTGATCTGAAAGATATGTTATCTTTTCATATTGGATTCAGCTTTGTCAGAGCTGCTCTGCAGTGGCTTGTTCAATACTTGAGAGGACCTCCGGCTATGAGTCTTCAGCTGAGACAATTGTTCCAACGTACTTGAAGCTTGTAACTGTTCCAAGCGTTGTTCTTTAATCTTGGTCTCCCTCTGGATGCCATTGTCACTGTTTGTCATTAGCTTGGTCTTCCCAGCACTTATGTCCATTTGATATCCTTACAGGTTTTGTCTAGACTTTCAACTATGCTTCTAGTCCCTGCTCTACCTCAGCTTGCAAGAGCGTCAATGTCATTGGTGAATCGCAGATTGGTAATAGTTCTGCCGCCTTTACTAACCTTTCCATCCTGTTTTTCCAGAGCATCAGACATAATCCTTTCGAGGAAATTATTAAAGAGGGTGGGTGAAAGAAGGCGTCCTGGCCTAAACCCAACTGCTGTTCTGAACCATTCTGCTGTGCTGCCATTCATCTGAACTGCACTTACAACCTTGTCATAGAGGTGCTCAATGGCACGAACTAGATGTATTTCCGCCGCATGGCTGTCCATAAGGCTACATGTCATACCGTGTCAACTTTTTTTTATTTATTTTAATCTATGAAGACAGGGTGCAGATTCTGCTAATGATGAAGGTCACAAAGGATTCTGAGGTTGAAGATCTGTTCTTTGGTGCTTCCTCCGGCTCTGAACCCAGCCTTATTTTATTTTTGTTAAACAAAGAAACAGAACAATAACTTAATAGAAAATGGCAGAATTGTATACAATGCAAAACCCAGAGTCCGAGGGTTTATTAGGAACAGCTTGGTCTTGGTGTGTATAATTGGTTCAGATACTACTGTCCCGATCGTTAGACGAATTGAGGTGTCAAAGGGTTTTGCCAGGCAACTTCAGATAAATTAAGTCACGGTTTGAGACCATTGCCTGTGCTATCATGAATGGTTTCGGTAAATGAGGAGGAAATGGTTTGTTGACTCTCAGGGTGAAAAGTGACAAACTTCCCTGCTGATTTAGAAGTATCTGACGAAAAGACATATGGCATAATCCTTCTTTCACAAATTAACCTCCTCAACTTTGCAATAATGGTTATCGCAAAATCTTATACGCCAATAATACCAATTACTTCAATTTGTTGTTAAGTTTAACTCAAAATCGGATAAAATATACTTAGAAAATAAAATGAACTGCGTGGGCAAAGATTTTCAAGTGGTTCGTAATCTCTTGTGTAGATAATGACTAAAATGTCACAGATAGGCATTTACAAAATCCTCCCTCCCATCGACTGCATCACTGCTATTTTGTTCTGCGTGCTACTTGGTGCAGATACTCGTAGGACATACTTTCAAAATCTGAGGTAAGATATTTAGAAAACGGACTTGCATGAATCTTTCCAAGACTTGTAAGGGCACCCTGCAGGCACCCATCGTTGAAGCAGCATTGAATCAACGTTGAATCAACGTCATAAAGTTGAATCAACGTTAAATCAGTGATGGTTTATCGTTTTTCCCCCCGATGGGAAGAATGTTTGAGAAAGATATATGTATACTTTGGTTCATCCACCTGTATGGAAAAATATTCCACGGCCCCTAGAGAATGAATTGTCGGCTGGATGAATGGCTTGCGATTTCACGTCCCTTTTAACAATACTTCAGTCATATCAGGACGACGGGTGGTTGATAATGAAAGGCTGTGTGCAATGGGACCCCGTTTATGATTGAAAAGGTTTCCGCCACCTGTGGAGTCTCGAACCCAGTACTACTAGATCAGTAGGCCAGAGCTTAACCAACTGCGCTTTTGGGGCTCCTAATCGTCGACTCCCATATGTATGTGTGTGTTTGTATGTGTGAGAGAGAGAGAGAGAGAGAGAGAGAGAGAGAGAGGGGGAGAGAGAGAAGAGTTAATGAGATTTGATGTATTGGTTACTCAGTCGCTATTTAACCATCTGTAATTCGGCTAAATTTTAATTTGTTGACATCGTACTCCAGTGTAAACGTTGATCAGACTGCTCAAATCTTGATCAACACTGTTCATTTATGAAAGTCGTTCAAAATACTTTGGATCATTTGGCCCCCACTAGGCACACGACGATGCATAAACATTGAAACAACGTTGAGTCAACGTTATAGCGTTGAATCAATGTTGACTCAATGTTGAGTCAATGTTGTGTGCCTTCTGTGTAATTTAACGAATACAGGCATTCTGACAAAATTGTGAGCATGATGACGGAGACCTCAAAACAGTTTACTGATTCTATGTTTAGCGGTCTGACTCTCATGGTCAAAATATGTCAGATGACCGCCTATTGAAGCTATGCACGGCCCGCACAGTCTGTTTTCAGTCTGGTGGTTGTTGTTATTATTTTATTGCTTTACGTCCACAGTAAACAAATGTGGTCATGTCGGGACGTTCAGTTAACCTAACCACACTATTCCTGGGCAGGCTTAGACCTCCTAAGCGGTTAACCAGTACTAAGTGAACATACTTTCGCCAGTAGCTGACAACTGCCCTTCTCAGCAGAAGGAGAAACGAAAGCATGTGGCCGGACCGAGTATTGAACCTGGGACCTTTGGCTGTTGAGTCAGACGGGATACCTACTGCGCTACGCGGCCCGACAAATCCGGTTAATATGTCAGAGCGGTTGCAATTCCATATTTTCCATATATTGTGTTATTGTAAGGAATCAAAATTCTTTGGCTCAGTTTGAGGAAAAGTAGATGGAGCTTAAAGTATTCGACTAGTAAAATGCGAAAAGTACGTTAAACGTGATCTTAAGATCATTAGCGTGGGCGGGGGTATTACTGAAAGAAACTTTGGACCTATATCCGACATCATACCAAATGTGAGCCAAATCCATCCCATGGTTTGGAAAATATGAGCTCTTAAAAAGACTCCGACGACTTCCTGGACTAAAAAGGCTAGAATTGCTTCTCCTGAAACTGTACCCGTCTGTCATACCAAAAGAGAGTTCCACGTGTGAATACATACCTCCGAGGTAGATCACTCTGATATGCAAATAATTATCTCCCTTCTTCTCTAGCTAATTCTAAAGAGGGTTATCAGAGTAGTTCTAAGGATAATTCTGAGATAATATTTCTTATTAATGAAAACATACGTTGTGACCCCTCGTTAAATGAAAACATAGGTTGTGACCCCTAATTTGAATCGTCTCTTTGAGATAGTTCTAACGAGGGGTCTCGGCGTATTTTTTATGAAGACTTACGGGAAATTATCCCTTTCACCCCTTCTTATCTGCAACACCTGATATAATATATGTTTCCATGCAATCTCAAGAGAAATTGTCTTCAAAACCCATCCTCATCTGAACCCTTTGAGACATACATGTACTTAGAGTATATGACCGCGTTTTATCCAAAGCCTGGACATTTTTTCCAATACACGCTCACAACTCAGCAGACAGATAAGAAAAAGCTCTTACCTTAAACTATCGTGTATTTGGACAAGCATGCATAAGCAAACAGTGTACACCCAGATCAGACTGCTTCCAAAGATATGGATATATATACTGTCCGTTCATCTGTTCATTCGTCCGTCCGTTAACATTTGCGTTAACGTTTTGCGTTAAGTTTTTTTTTTATTTTGATCTGTTTTACTGAGAGTCTTTACTGGAACTTGTATTTGACTTATTGTACTTAGTGTTACTACAGGAAGCATTTTCATCCGTTTGCATCATATGGAAGGGGATTTAAGTAAAAAATCCATTCATATAAATGATTCATTCTTGCATGCAAATTACATTGGCACTATGGTAAATTAATATTCTATCATTGTTGTTTACATGTGAATTCATACTTTTGTTGCGTGCACATATGGATGTGACAACTGCTTATTGCTAGTATATGTATGCATACTATTGCGTGTAAATGATTATATCTTATTCGTGCATGTAACTGAGTGAGCTGAGTACATTGTATATTGCTTGACTACATGTCACTCTTAACATGGCCGTGTGTTCTTGCTTAGTTGCTACTGCTTGATTTCATATGTATAATTCATATTTCTTACTGCTATCTGCAAGCATCTTATTATAAACATCCTTCAACACATCTTTCTAAAACATATCTATAATTCATATTTCTTATTCTTTTCTGCATGCGTCATATTATGTAAATAAATAGTCTTCAACTTGTCATACCAAAAAATGCGATTCATAAGAAATAAACAAATATAATATTCAGGTTTGCAATAATTGGAAGCACAATAAGGCAATAGGCATGGTGCATAATGGAAGGAAACCAGTAAAAAGGACATTTTTCCAGCGCAAATTACTATATACGGGAGATCACTCTTACGAGCATATTCATAACATCGGAAATTTCCGTGACGATACGGTGAATGGATAAAAAGTACCCTGTAGAAAGTACCCTGGTGTTATCTTCGTTGAATTGGTCAATTTAACAGCGCCGGTAAGAGTATGGTAAGTCGATAAAATTCATTATTGTATATGAATAATGAAATAAACTATCCTTAAAATGTTGAAAAGGTAAATCAAAACAGAATCCAGATTTTGCTGTTGTTTCTGATGACCCTTTTGAAATAACAAGTTTCTGACATGTACCAATATCCGTCCATGAACTAGTATTCGACGTCTACGCCAAAACAAGACAAAGTCTTATTCCATTTTCGGTTGTACCATGAACTTCAGCATATGTAGAAATGCATCCTGTAAAGTATGTAGCAATAGGGTTCTTTCTGACCAACTAGATGGTGATTAACTTTTTGGGGTCATTGGGGGTGTTGAGAACTGGTCAGCATGTTTACAATACATCAAAAACTGGATGAAAAACTCACAAAGTGTTGCATTATTCCAGTAGTCACTCGATATTGGATGAAATGACGTGCCATCATTCATCTATGCACTAACGTCTACATAGGTGCAATCTCTATCAAATTTTAAACAGTAATTAACCACAGGCATTTGACGTTTCCGGGTTCTCAGAAAGTAAACATTAGCCTTGATATGCCCAGAAACTGTAACTTCTATAGTGAGATACAGTTTCTGGCCATATATGAGGCTACTGTGTATTTCTCAGGCCTATAAAATGCCATATACCTGTGCTATAACCCACATGTTTTCGTTATGACCAGTAGCCTAGGGAGGAGTGGAGGGGGCAGGGGCCCCAAGCGGGTTTGATCAGGTGGCCAAGTTATACACAGAGGGATATGTTTTTGCTTCAAAACATTATTATGACCAAACTATGCCTTGAGTGCAAACACGATTGAAGAGGCATATCAGATAATCACAAATGCCAGGGCATTCTGCATTTTTTTATACGCCCTTCAAAGATGGGTCGTATTATGTCGTGCCCTCTGTTCATCTGTCTGTCTGTTAACTTCGTATCCGCTCCATATCTCCTGAACCCCTTGAAAGATTTTTTTGAAACTTGGCTCAAATGTTCACCTGACTGAGATGATATGCAGAACTCATATTTCAACAAAATTAGACCAAGGTCAAGTTCACACTTAAAGGTCAAAGGTCAAAAGATAGCAATTTGTGTCTGCTCCATACCTTGAAAACCGTATAAGATTTTTTCACGAAAGTTTGTGCAAATATTAAGGGTTATTAGACAATGTGCACAGAAGAAGAATCATAACTCTACCTTCTGTTTTGACAGAATTATGCCCCTTCATATTTTCGCTACAATATTTCCCTACAGTAATATTGTATTAGGCCTCTGTCCGCTTCATACCTCCTGAACCTGTTGAAAGAATTTTTGAAACTTGGCTCAAATATTCACCTTACTAAGACAATGTACAGAACTTGTATTTCAACAAAATCCGACATAGATCAAGGTGACACTTAGAGGTCAAGTTGAAAAAATGTTTTTTCATGAAAGTTTGTAATTATAAAACACTGTTCTAAAGACAATGTGTATAAAAGAAGAACCATGACTTTACTTTCAATTTTGATGGAATGATGCCTCTTTGTATTTGCTGTATAGTTTATAATATTGTAATAGATCTCTGTTGTCTTCATATCTCCTTAACCCATTGAAAGATTTGTTTGAAACTTGGGTTAAATGTAAATCTGCAGGGTTTCCTTTCATTCTCAAAACCCCAACAGGCATATATTGCCCTGCTCAGCGGAGCTCTTGTTATTGGTGGCGCGGCAGTAAACTTGTCTTTGTCATCTCCGACCAGCTTAGGCATTCATCTGTCTATGAAGTCACCCTCTTCTGTCTATGGAGTCACCCAAGCTGGCTGAAAGCTAGCCTTACGGCTGATTCCAACCTTGTGCTATACACGCAGCAAACAAATATATGCTGATCAGATTGCGTGGATACGCAGGCTGATTTGCAGGTTTTTTTTGTTTGCATGTGCAAAAAGCTTTTTTTTGTCATGACACCCTCTCTATCTAACACACACACACGATAGTGGCACTTGCAATGATGTCTGCAGCAGTATTTGGGACATTAAGCATCATGTGGCAGGTCATAAAACATTTGTGGTGAGGGCCATTTTAGCACACTTCATGCTTTTCTGGCTCATATTATGTCTATTTTTGTCGCACCTGCTTTAGCAAGGTGTGATATAGGCGTCCGCAGTTTTCCGTCCGTCATTCCCCCCGTCAGTCGGTTCACATATACGTCAACCCTGGCATTAAAATTTGTAGTTAATTTCTCCCAAACCACTGCAGCCATGGTTCTCAAATTTCATATGGAGCATGATCAGACTACACAGCTTCAGATTACAGTAATTCAGTGTGGTCGAGAATACAAGATGGCCTCTGTTACTAAAAATAGCAAAACAACAAAATTAACATTTTCTCTAGAACCTTTAGGTATATTTAGCTGAAACTTTGTATGGAACAGCAACAGGACCTTCTTCTTGAAAATTATGAAAATGAAAAAAATCTGTAGCAGAATTAGGTCACAGTGACCTACTTTTGGTTTACGAGTCTGAAATTTGCTTGATTGCTGAAAAATCGATAAACACTGAGTGGATGTTGCTCAGTTTTAATGAGAATGATTCTTGAAAGCAGTTTTTCTCTTCTTTTTTTTCACATCTATGGGAATGTACCATCCAAGATGGCCGCCACTGTCATTACTAAAAATAGCAAAAACATGAAAATGACTATATTTCAGGAACCCCTGAATGGATTTGGACCAATTTTGTGCTTGCATGTAGCTTTTTTTTTATTTTGGGAAAATTGGCTAACCAAGATGGCTGCCATCCAATGTTACTAAAAATAGCACAACATGAAAATGGCATTTCCTCAAAAACCATTGGGCGGATTTTAACAATATTTGTGTCAGAATAATGCCTGAAACTATAAGGTTTTCTTTTAATTTTTTCTTTCACTTTCTTCTCAACATGATCTCTGCTACTGTGGAAATGCAATGCAGGTGTGACATAGCATTCCGCGGAATTCTTGTTGTCTACTGAAGTGTAATTATTTGTTTGTTTGGTGCAAATAGAAGATAGTTCTAAAGAAATGCGTTTAACTATGAATTATTTAATTTACTAAATACATAATTTTGATAGTAGTGGTCTATTTTACCTCAATTGGGTGGACGATATTAGCCCAAAGATTTGTAAATTTTGGGGTAACATGGTCCACCCACAGGGTGTATACTTTGCATTGTCTCTTTCTATCATGCATGCAGCAAAAGCAATGCATTTTGTATGATAATGCATGACATATATCTGCTCTCCTGTTAAAATATAATGTTGCCCATTGATTACAGCCAAAGTATCAATGGAATAATGCGTTATATGCTTAAGCGGTCCATATTCCCCCAAATGCCCCTTCGTGGCACCACCCTTAGGGATCAAACTGGCGACCCTTCGATCTCAAGTCGGACACGCTACCTATTGCAACACTGTTTATGGGTCATTCAGTGCTGGAAACGGCCAGTGGCCCGGTGGCCAAATGCTCCTAATTTTTATACCCCACCACACTTCAGTGGTGGGGTATTATGTTATACCTTTCGGTGTCCGTCCGTCTGTCCGTCAGTCCGTGCTCACCATTTCCGATCGATAACTGGAGTATTTATTCACGGAATTTTTTCAAATTTTGCATACATATTGTAATCGGCGATGAGTGGTATGGGATTGTTAATGGGCAAAATCCGCCCCTTTTTAACAGAGTTACTGCCCTTTTTCATATTGGCAAAATGGTTTCTGGCCTGTTATTCCTTTACTATTTATGATATCTGGATGAAACTTCACAGATACGTTTCACATCATAGGTTACATATTGTGACTAAGATCCGTCACTCTGACCTTCCCAGTTTGTGAGTTATCTGCCCTTGATAGGTCTGAAAAAAGGTTTTCTACCTGTTGTTCCTTTACTATATGGAATATCTGAATGAAACTTCACAGATATGTTTCACAGTAAAGGTTACATATTGTGACTAAGAACCGTCACTCTGACCTGTCCTGTTCATGAGTTATCGACCCTTGATTGAACTGAAATATGGTTTTTCACCCGTAGTTCCTTTACTACATGGAATAACTGAATGAAACTTCACAGATATGTTTCACATTAAATGTTACATATTGTGACTAAGAACCGTCACTCTTACCTGTCCCGTTCATGAGTTATCCGCCCTTGATTGAACTGAAAAATGTTTTTTTTACCCGTAGTTCCTTTACTATATGGAATATTTGAATGAAACTTCACAGATATGTTTCACATCAAATGTTTATACGTATTGTGACAAAGAACCATCGCTCTTACCTTTCCAGTTCATGAGTTATCTGCCCTTGATAGGTCTGAAAAATGGTTTTTGACCTGTAGTTCCCTTTCTATATGGAATATCTGAATAAAACTTCACAAATATGTTTTACATCAAAGGCTTTATATCATGACTAAGAACTGTCACTCTGACCTTTCCAGTTCATGAGTTATTCGCCCTTGATTGATCTGAAAAACGTTTTTTTATCTGTAGTTCCTTTACTGTATGGAATATCTGAATGAAACTTCATAGATATGTTTCACATCAAAGGTTACATATTATGACAAAGGACCATCACTCTAACCTTTCCATTTAAGGAGTTATCCCCCTTTGATAGATCTGAAAAATGGTTTTTGACCTGTAGTTCTTATACTATATGGAATATCTGAATGAAACTTCACTAATATGTTTAACACCATAGAATAAGAAACAGAGTCTCTCAGCTCAAAGAAATGCTTTACAGCCTGATCTAAATCTACACTGGAAAGAATGCTCCACATTGTTGGGTGGTTTATGTTAATATTTATTTACAGTAAGGACATCATACCTCTGCCTATCCCAGTTCTGTGGCTATTAGCTATTATATATCTCAAAAAATAAGTAACGATGCCCAGCAGTGGCGGGGTATCATGCAGTGCCCGCGGTGCTTTTATTGTGTCAGGTGACCAGAAATCTCCAAAATATTACCTTTAGTGGCCCAAATTTATCTTTCTGGCAATACTAAATGAATGGGAGCTTTAGGTAGTGGATAATTTGGGCCACTGAAAGTTAGGCCTGTTAAGCCTTTGGGCCACCACATAAAATTTGTGAGTTTTCAGCACTGGTCATTATCAAAAAACAAATCAGGCGATTCGTGTCCTTGAGCATTGTCATGCATTATCTACCAGAAATGCTTTATTAGCTCACCTGAGCCCTGTTCTGTTTACCCTGGTATAGAATGGCCTAGACTGCTCTTTGGAGTGGTCTGCTTTGGGGCTTTAAACTTTCCTGGTGTCTTTTGGTTTAACATGTCCGGGCATCTTTGACACGCCTGCCAATCAATCTAATGGGTTGAACCGTCTGCGTGGCCGAGCGGTTCGCGCTCCCAACTTTGGATCACGGAGTCCCAGGTTTGAATCCTGTCTTTCATTATCTCCAACTCGTCTTACGATGACTGAAATACTGTTGAAAAGGACATACAGCAACAAAACATCCAGCTATCCATCAATCTAATGTGTGACCGCTGACCTTCGGGTTTTGCATAAGAGGAGCCAAATTGTCAACAACTGCAGCACGCTGTGAAGGTTTGGCTTATTTTTCTCTCGTAAAACATTCATCCAAAATATCAGAATGCTAATTTGTCATGTATAGACTGTTTATTCTGCACAACAAATGATTCAATGCAAATAATTGTGCAGTTTCTGAGACTGTCAAAGATCTGAAATAGGTGAAAAGAAGTTCATCTTTTGGCTCAGTTTTAAAACTGTGACCTTGTCGGTAGCGATCGAGTGATCAGAATTACTTCATAGATGTGTCTAAACATCGGAAGTAAGCTTTAGATGATGAACATTTCAGCACACAGACGATACATGCCAAAACATAGCATGGAACTAACGGTTTGGCAGGAGTTTATAGAAAATACGAAGCATTTTCATCAAACTCAAATCCAGCCTCTGAAAAAAAGTGGGCTGAAAAATTGGTTGCAGATTGTGATAGTTCTCAGTTAATTACATTGTTGATGGTTTTCTCAACTTTTCTGTCAGTTTCAGTCACAGCGGTTCCTCTAAATTGGGTTTGTTGGAAACATTCCCTTTTGTGCTATAATGGAGCGTATAAAATGATTTCGTAATTAGTTTAGATAAATTATGACTGTAACCACATGATTTTAAGCTCTTTTGTACACATTTTCGGCCAGAAATGTACCATGTGACCTAGGTCCTGTCAAAAAAAATCGGTTTGGCATTAGAGTGGCCGGTTCGGCATGGGAGGAACCATCCGCATGGCTGAGTGGTCAGAACTTCTGACTTTGGAACACAGGGTCCCCGAGTTCAAATATCTTCAGAGGCGAGATTCTTTCCGCACCTTAATGGCGGCTCAATGCACAGAGCCTTTTATAGTCATCATTTCATAGTCCTACAATGACTGAAATAGTTGAAAAGGACGTAAAGCAACAAAACATCCATCCATTCATCAGCATGGGAGACTTTCTATTTGCTGCTTCTCGTTGCAATCTGGCATTTTAGATAATTAAGAATATTGTGTTATCATTCGGAAAATTTCCAAAGAAGACCTCGATGAGCATGGTATTTGCGAGAACACCTTAAGCAAAACAAGAAACTTGAAGAGACATCTTCGGTGCATCTTTTTGCAGAGAAGCAGCTAAACAAATGTCAGTTTTGTGCCGAATCATTTAGAACCAAAATCAATATGAATCTGCAAACAGAGTGGTTCACAGAAACATGAAAAAGTTTGTATGTTCTCACTGCCCCAATACGTTTGGATTAAAAAAAAGTTAAATGTTCATATTCAAAGTGTGCGTCATTCCCTGAAACTCATAAGTGAGCACTGTGACTTGACATTTAGATTTATGCACAACTTGAAAGCTCATAGCAGGCGGCATGTCAGCAACCCACTGCTCCTCTTCATGAATGTGATGATTGTGGCAAGAGATTCAAGGCCCAACGTTACCTAAGACCTCATCAGAAATTCATTCTTGAAATGGTCTGATCATGTGTCTGTGAGGTATGTTGTGATTCATTTTCATGTAAATCATCTTTCACAAGACATGTGAAACGGAAGCAGTCCGAATGACTGATTTTGCTGCGTGTAAAGTTTATGCTGTGTTCAAAATCAACTTAGTACTTCATCATGCTCTGTCTATGACAGTGGATCTTTTTTGTCACCCGACGTAGGCGGAGGGGCACTATAGATTCATCAGATTCATATTAGCAGGATTATGGCCCTTGTTATTTTGTTATTGGGTATACAGTCTTGCTGTTTTGGGCATTCTGTAAGAGCCTAAACTTTCTATCACCTACTTTTACTCATATATGCCCCTTTCTAGTGGCCCAGTAATTGAGTATATGTCTTTGTTTTGCTTATGCTCAGTTATTATTTGCTTACCAGGTTCTGTAATACAAATGTTTTCAGTTTTTGAGCCACTTCATGAGAAATGGTGTCTTCAGGGGGAGGGGGAACTGACCAGAGTAGACGTAAGCCAGAATAGAGTAACTTATGCTGGTTGGAAGCTAGCTATTTGGCATAAATTAGCCTTCTGGAGATTGTGTACCACCCATTGACTGGGTCATATCTGTTGTTATTTATTTTCCAGATCAATATTTAAAGACAGGACTTCTCTGCCGGGGGTCTGGTTCCCAGTACATAACAATGTTACCTGTATAGGCAAAGGTGTGAAAATTTAGTCAACCAATCAGTGGACCAGAATCAACAGTTATAATGATTTTATTGGCTGACTGGAGGTGTTGACACTATGAGATCCAGAGACAGACTGACACTGTGGAAGTTAATCCTCCTTATATAGTCCCATCCCTGTCTTTAAAGTGCCAAATGGAGTCTGCGGTGCAGGAAATAAAATCTGCAATTCGTGACAGAATTCTTCAAGTGGCAAACAATGTCGAAAATCATAGGCTAAACAATGTAGAAAATGAAATCAACTTGATAATGACATTTTTATCTGAACTCTCATACCATGAAGATTTGATAGACTGTATGAATTTGTGTAGGAATGCATTACTGCAGCTATCAACAAGCACACAGCAAGACCATGGTTTGCAACTTTCAATCCCACCAGACACCGTACAATCAAGTTTCTCTGGCAGAGGAAGACCTGCATACAATATTTCAGAAGAAACATTAGTATTCTTTATAGAAAATGCTTTTACTATTAAGCAAATGGCATCTATGCTTATGGTCAGTGAAAAGACCATTGTTAACAGAATGAAAGAGTTTGGACTTTCAATAAGACAATCATACAGTGAGATTAGTGATGAGGACCTGATAGAAATTGTGAAGCAGAAAGTTACAGAATTCCCATCAGTTGGGTATAGAAGTATAAAAGGTCATCTAATGTCAGAAGGCATTAAAGTCACAGAAGCACGGATGAGAAGGACCATGAGAACTGTGGATCCACTAGGAGTTTTGATGAGACATGTTCTCTGTAGGACATACAGAATCCGTAGGAGGTCATATTCTGTGAGAGCCCCAAGGGCCTTGTGGCATGTTGATTCCAATCATAAGCTGATAAGGTAAATATCCAGTTTGAACGATAATGTGGCACAGTTTATACTAAACAAGAGCTGTCACCTGACAGCATAGCTTGCCTGAATTGGTGCTTGCCCATCACACAGTTGCTATGGTGGTGTTGATTACTATGCATAAAATTCAGGCAATCATGTCCATAATGACAACACATTTATAAACAAAAAAGCTGTCTCAGAAATAAGCTTAAAAATAAAATTATAATAAAAAATCCACATGAAATTTCAAAGCCCATGAATTGAGGTCAAAGAACTGAGGGGTAGGGGGAGGCAGGATGTATCTAACATCAGTCCAAGTATTAGTATCAACTGAGTCCATCATGGCACTGTGAAATTATGTCTTCATAAATATAAAACTTTAACCAAAATCTTTGAGACAAAATTCTAAAGTCGATGACCTTGACTTCAAGGTCATCCAGTTGGGTAAGTATACAGTGTTTTGTAAGTGCCTAACATCAGTTCAAGTGTAAACTAAATCTATACCAAGCATTATGAACCAGTATGTAATTAGAAAACTTCAATAAAGACCAAAATTTCCAAAGTTCATGACCTTGACATCAAGGTCACTGAGCGGGGTTGGGGTAGTACTCTGTAAAACTTTGGAATAATATCTAACTTCAGTGCAAATATCAAAAGAATCCATCCATGTGTTTAGGAGATATGGGTCTTTAAAAAACTTAAACCAAAACATCCAATCAATTTTTCTAAGTCCATGACCTTGACATCAAGGTCACTGAGGGGGACTGGAGTATTACCTTTTAAACTTTGGACCAATATCTAACTACAGTGCAAGTATCAAAGGAATCAATCCGTGGAGTAAGGAGATATTGGGCTTTAAAAAACTTTTAACCAAAAAATCCAGTCCAAAATAAAAATCCCAATTTTCTAAGTCCATGACCAAGGTCACCAAGTGGGGTGGTACCCTGTTAAACTTTGGAACAATACCTATCTACAGTGCAAGTATCAAAAGAATCCATCCATGGGTTAAGGAGATGTAGGTCTTTAAAAAAAACTACCAAAACATCCAGTCCGGACGCTGACGCGGACGCCAGGGTAACAACAATAGGTCTTCCTGAACTTTCATTCAGGCAAGCTAAAAATGCCAAAAGAAACATGGGGCCACTCTGCGATGCACACTTTAAACACTATCATAGCTTTAGACTTTAAATTCAAAATAATTGCCTGATTTACTATCAGTCTTCGTTTGCATTATGACAGCATGATACGGATTTATACCCCTCTTCTGTTAAAAGTTTTGTAAAGTTAGTGTCTTAAAATTTAATACTGTCAAATATGGAAGGGGATTTAAGTAAACCAGAGACCAAGGGTCCTGTATAGCTCACCTGAGACCACAAGACTACAACAGCCATCTTTGTCAGGTGACCAACATCTTATGAAGGTAGGCTTAGAATTTTAACAGGGGCGTAACTAGGGGCAATTTCATAATACGCACAACCATGTTTTATTCTCTGCTTCTTGAAGGGAAATCTAGTATTTCAGCCACTTTGGTAATTGGTATTGAAATCTTGTCTAATTCATAAATATTCAGCATGCAAATATGCAGGTGCGTTTTGAAATTTTGACAAAATTTCAATACGCACTTGCGTATTTGCCGTATAGGTAGCTACGCCCTTGTTTAATATGTCAACAGAAATAAAGTCTAGAATAGTCTACCCTAGCTGTAAAATAATAATTACAAATCTTCTTCATTAGGTATTTATCAAAGTTTGTCAGACTATTTTCAGAAGTGTTGAAAACATGGGTCATCTAGGATCCAAGGTAGTGCAGTTGATTTATAACTCACTAACTTAACAATCTGTTTTAAAGCATGTTAAGCAGTTTCTTAATCCAATACTAAGAACACACTTAGCATAATTAGCCTTATCATAACATTATTGATTTTTGATAAAGGTATATGGAATGTTCGATGAAACATCATTAATGGCAGTTCCTTTAAGAATAGTTCATGGTCAAAATTAGTACAGAAAAAAACAATGATGATACTATTTCATTCAGCTTCAAACTGAGAGTTTCTGACAATTCTAAAAGTACTTAATAAGCATGATAAATATTTTGCTTATCTTAGGTTTCATTTTTGTCCCCCGCCTTTTCGAAGAAAAGCGGAGGGACATAGTTTTCGGCATTCCGTCCCTCTAAAGTAGTAGGTACCTTGTGTGCGCAACTCCTCCTACAGTTTTATGCCGATTCTTTCGAAACTTTATGGATGTTTTTGTTATGGTCTGAAGATATGCATGTGGTTTGGATATAATCGTGAGATTATTTTTTGTCACTTTTTCCACAAGTTGAACTTAGTCATTTTTTAGGCATTTTTACTATCAAAGTGACTAGATAGTGGGTACCTTGTGTGTGCAATTCCTCCAACAGTTTTGTGCCGATGCCTTTGAAACTTCACAGGTGTTTTGGTCATGGTCTGAAGATATGCATGTGGTTTGGATATAATCCTCACATTATTTTTGTTGCTTTTTCCACAAGTTGAACTTAGTCATTTTTTAGGCGTTTTTACTATCATAGTGACTAGATAGTGGGTACTTTGTGTGCGCAACTCCTCCTACAGTTTTATGCCGATTCCTTTGAAACTTCACAGGTATTTTGGTCATGGTCTGAAGATATGCATGTGGTTTGGATATAATCTTCACATTATTTTTTATCACTTTTTTCGCTAAATGAACTTAGCCATTTTTCATAATTTGTACTATCAAAGTGAATAGATAGTGGGTACCTTGTGTGTGCAACTCCTCCTACAGTTTTATGCCGATTCCTTTGAAACTTCACAGGTGTTTTGATCATGGTCTGAAGATATGCATGTGGTTTGGATATAATCCTCACATTATTTTTTTTTTTATTACTTTTTTCACATTTTTAACTTAGCTGCTTTTCGAGCTCAATCACTAAGGGTATATACAGTGGAGACCTAGTTTCCAAGGCGGGGGACATGAATTCGTTGAATTTGCTTGTTTATCAATGAATTGTGCTTGAACTTGCAGGTGGAGGTTTATTTTTCATGGTGGAATTGATGGCTATTCTAGACTCCCTATGTACATAAAGGCAGCTTCTGATAATACTGCAGACACTGCATTTGCAGCCTTTATGTCTGGTGTAGGCAAGTTTGGCATACCTGAGAGAGTGAGGACAGATAAAGGTCTAGAGAATCTCAGAATTGCTGAATTCATGCTGCAGCACCGAGGCTTGAACCAAGGGGGTCACATAACTGGACGAAGCGTCCATAATCAAAGGTCTGTCACTACATATATCATTAATAATCTAGCTATGAGTGAAGGTGATTGATACCCCGTTTTGACTAGCCAGCAAACCAATCAATTTACTGACTCCTATAGTGCAATTCAATAATTTGATTCAAATAGTTTACTGATCAGTTGTGTACATTCGCATGAAATTGACTGTTGATAGTTTTATGTTCAGAACTACCATAAAGTTTTTGTGTGTCCATTAAAATGTACTGAATGAACTAGTTGAACAAGACTCTTGCCTGGCAATAAAAGTTCCCTATCTGAGGGGGCATTTGTCATAATTGCAGATGTAAGATCTACATTTTCATATAATGGGAATTAAATTCAAGGACCTGCATATCATCGTATTAACCCATTATTATAGAAATATAATTAAGGTAAGGTAATTTTTGTAAGATTCCAAATGATAATTTTTGAAATTATAACAAAAATACAAGTTTTTTATTTTCATTTTACACAAATCTACTTTGTAGATAATTGAATATATGAAGGCAGGAGAATGGGCCCGTAACACTCCCCCACTTCAAGAAAGTCAGCATTTATGATGATGTATAGCTAGTTTAGCTCAGAATTTGTTCAATCTCAGTCGAAATCCCATCTTACATTTGACATTGGCTGATAAGGCATTGGGCGGTGCAATTTGATTCCGATTATTTTGTCCTAGGAACCTTTTACAAACCGATCTATTTTATTTTATATAGGATAGAACGCTTTTGGAGAGAATTGTGGGATGGATGTACAAAAACTTACTATGAACTTTTTCGGTATATGGAACAGGAAGGAATATTAAACGTTGATAATGAAGTTCATCTACTTGCCCTTCACGTTGTGTACCTGAACAGGATACAGAGCTCTATTGACCGGTTTGTTCATGCAGTCTCCAGACGTCCCCTACGAACTGAACGCAACATGACACCTCTGCAGTTATGGATAATGGGACAAATGGCAGACAGTGAGGATCAACTTACACCAGAGGTCAGTATATATAAATACTTCAGGAATACTGCTATCTTACAAAGTCTTTAATAGTTAGTGTTAAAATTTGTATCACTGTGGCAATATGGTTGATGAGGAAGCTGAGGTTACCATATGCACAGTTTTAAATTCACTGAATATAAAATTCCACTTTACATAAGGTCAGTTTACCACACTTACTTCTCAGAAAATGGGGGTTTTGTCCAGCAGACTACAAAAACCCTTAACAGGTAACTTACTGGAAACAGTGTCCGAATCAAACTACTTGTATGCACATTTTTCTAACAAAATCAACTATGTATTGGATAATACAATCATGCCTATGATTCAGGGTTTTGATACATTACCCCCCCCCCAAACACCACCACCACTCCCCTACCCCTCAGTTCTTTGAGCTCAAGCTCATGGACTTCGAAAGTTTGAAATTTTATTTTAACACTTCTGAGGTTGCTTGTGTTATAAATGTGTTGTCATTATGGTCATGCTTGCCTTAAGTTTTATGCATATATGCATAGCAGTCCACACCACCATAGCGACTAGCGATGTGCAAGCACCAGTTCAGGCGAGCAATGCTGTCAGGCGGCAGCTGTTGTTAAATGTGACACACCGTCTTGTGATCACGCACATTGGTATAAAGTTTCATCTAGATATTCATAATGGTTACCAAGTTATGGTACGCACAAGATAAGTAATAAGTATACTCAAAAAATAGCCTGAAAATCTGATCAAAGAGATGCAACTCCAAAACGAAGAAAGGGAGAGCAATCATTGTTAATGTGACACATTGTCAGCCTTTCATACACATTACTATGAAGTTTCAGTAAGATACCCCAAATGGTTATCTAGCTATGGCGCACACAAGACTAGTCGGGGAAAAATAATCAAAGGGGCATAACTTGGATACTAAGGAAGGGGGAGCAACCATTATTGTATGTGACACTTTGCCCCAACCTAATATATATTCCTACAAAATTTCATGAAGATATTCCAAAGCGTTACTGAGTTATGGTGCGCACAAGGATGTTGACGGACAGACTGACGGACGAACGGACAGTGCCTTGCCATAATACATCCTGTTTTTTCAAAACGGGCATAGAAAAATGTCCTTGTCTTTGGGGTCACAAGTTTTACATAGATTCATACAGACAAAAAAACAACATCTTGGAAAAGTTGGTATCATTTTGTAATTGATTCATATTATGGATCACCCTGTACTCTTCGTAATTCTCCTTTTTTGTGTGTAGTACAATGTAATATTATGAATACATTATGCAACATTATTTCAGGACTTGACTTTTTATGGAGTCGATTTTGATTGCCCAGAGCCAGTATGTGAAGATAGTGATATTGAGGTACCAACTCTGCTTCAACTGGAACAAGAAACATTCAAGGAACTAAGAGAAATAGCTGACCAGCATGTTGACACTCCATATGAAGTTCAGACTTTCATGGACATTTGTGCACATATTACAGACTTGGGACAATTGCCTTGAAACTGGGTATGGATCATCTTGGACTCTAGTACTACACAGTTTATAATAGTTGTGACCCTAGGTTCACCTTGACCTATTTTATGAAATTAAAAGCTCTCATAAAATCACTTGTTTAAGTATTTTCCCATATTATACAAATTATCTTTGAATTATCCTTGATACTCCCTCTTATCTAGAATTCTGGCTTCTCAACAAGTATCATCATCTGAGTACATTTATTGTTAAAAGGGGGTATAAAAAAAATTGCACCAAAAGTTTACTGGGTATGTTTCAGATGATAAATGTTAGTGCAGCACAAACCATTGCATATTGGATGCATATGATAAAGTTAATGAGATAAATACTGTTAATAGTGGCAATAAGCAGACAAAGTGATCTGCTATTCACTCTGGATTGAGATCCAGCATCCTTTTTTAGGAAACGGAACAGACCAACAAAGATAGACCAGTTTACACACGCTAGATAGGTCCTTCGTTTTATCGAATTTTCTGACTATAGATCATATGCATCATTCAAACCAGCTATATCAGCAAACAGGGAATACATTTCTCCACGTAGCTACGTATGGCTTGAAAATTATACACATTCGCTTGTATCAGCATATTTTCAAGTCTGTTACTGTGCAGTTATTACTTTTAGTGGTGACCAAAATATTTTCTTGATTTTCAAATGAAACACCATTTATAGTTTCTTACTATTTTCATAAAATACGATGCCAAATCTAGTGCAGTCCAAAACCCCCAAAACCATGCTTAAATATCTAGGCTGGTTTTTGTCACACCTGCATTAGCAAGGTGCGATATAGGTGTTTGGTTTTCCATCCATCAGACTGTACGTCCGTCCGTCCATACATCTGCCTGTTCACAATTTACGTCGACTCTGGCGTTAAGATTTGTGAAGTTAATTTCTCCAAAACCACTGTACCCATGGTTCTCAAATCATAGTCAAATTTCATATGGAATATAATCAGACTACACAGCTTCAGTTTAGAGAAATTCAGCCTGGCTGAGAATTGTATATGGCCGCCATTACTAAAAATAGCAAAACAACAAAATCAACAATTTCTCAGGAACCACTAAGTATAATTGGCTGAAATGTGGCACGGAACATAAGTAGGACCTTATTTTTTAAAATAATGAAAATGAAAAAAATTTGTAGCGGAATTAGGTCACAGTGACCTACTTTTGGTTACCAAGTCCAAATTTTGCTTGAATGCCAATAGAATGGATTTTGCTCAATTTTAATCTGAATGATTCATGAAGTTTTATTTTTTCAAATTTGTGACAATATACCATCCAAGATGGCCGCCAGCTGTTGTTACTAAAATAGTGAAAAACATGCAAATGACAATATATCAGGAATCCCTGAATGGATTTGGACCACTTTGGTGTCAGAATGATCCTTGCATACACAGCTATTACACTTTTTATCTGGCAGATAAGATTGGCCATCCAACATGGCTGCCATCTACCTTTACTAAAAATAGCATGAACATGAAAATGGCTGTACCTTAAGATCCACTAGATGGATTTTGACAAAATTTGTGTCAAATTAATCCTTGCCTGAAACTACTTTGGTTTTCTAATTTTCAGTTTTTGCTTTCACTTTCTTCTCACCATGACTTCTGCTACTGTGGAAGCACAATGCAGGTGCGACATAGCATTCCGCGAAATTCTTGTTGAGAAATATTCATTTTTATTAGCCTTGTAATGTGCATTTGTCGCGGGAACATATTCGCGAGATGTTCCATTGACATTTTGTGTTAAACTAGCGAGCACGTTCCAGTGACAAATGAGCCGCGACACGACAAAACCAACAAAGTGGCATGTGCCCCTAGCGAAGACTCAGATCAGCCTGGGCATCCACCCAGTCTGATCAGTCTTTGCTGTCCCCATGTACCTAGCTTAGACCCTTAGTTACCCTTTAAGGGTTTAGCAAAGACCCTAAACAGACTGGGCGGGTGTGCAAGCTGATCTGAATCTTCGCTGGGCGCACATGCCACATAGTTGGTTTTGTCATGTCCCGGCTCAAATGCAGATTACACAGCTAATGAAAATGAATATTTCTCCAAAACAAGCCAGGAGATTTAAACATGGTTTTCGGGGTCGAGGGCGGACCTGAACTGGGCATCGTATTTCATAAAAGTGGTAAGAAAATATAAATAACATTTTACAGGAAAGTCAACAGAATATTTTGGTCACCACTTCAAAATAAACTGCACAATAACACACTTGAAAATATGCCAATACATGCAAATGTGTTTATTTTTCGCCACATCACTGCCTTTTTCATATAGACATATGTATTCTATGTTCGGTGATACTGCTTGTTTAACCAATCAGTACCATATATAGTGAGAAAGTTTGATAAAAAGAAGCATCTACCTAGCATTTGTAAACTGATCCGCCATCTTTGGTGGTCTGTTCCATTTCCTTAAAAGGATTTTCCGGATCTTGCTTGATCCAGTCAGTGCTATTAGTTATAACAGAAGATACTTGAATAGACCTTTATCTTTGTTCCTTCTTATTTCTTCTCGAAAAATGGCTTATCAGAACTCCAGATAAGAATGGGGTAACAGGGATAATTCGGCGATAATTTTTCTTATTTCTCAACAAAAACATATGTTGTGACCCTCAATAGAACTGTTTTAGAGAGATAGTTCTAATGAGAGGTCACAAAAGTTGTTTGTGCAGAAAATTACCTCTAAATTATCCCTGTTACCCCTTATCTGAAGCACCGCATATTGTGACAATTATCATTTGAGGTAAATGGGTATACCTTCAAGGGAAGTCACTTTTCCTTCCTTCTCAAGGTCAGCTCTTGAAAGAAAGAATTTACTTCTGTAGATGCAAATTCTTTCCTTTAACAGTAGACTCCTTTTGGACAAAATTGGTTGCTTAAGGAAGCAAACAAGAAGTCGGAGTAATCACCCTTTTTAAAAATGGCAAAATTATGAAGGTATACCCATACACAGTCAAAACACAGGGAACTGCTTGACAAGTTAAATACCTTAAGTTTAAACAAGAAAACTACTTCTTAAGATGAATAGACAGGCCTTTCTACTAGATATGTTTACTGTCTGGACAAACATGATTGTCTCCATTCCTAAAGGGGGTTATCAAGAGAGCATATTTTATCTTTGTGGTGCCCCAACGACCTAGTAAGGTTATGGGATAGAACAGAATAGAACAGAATATATTTTATCTTTAAGAGAATCTTTAGCTGTTGGTAACTAGTTGCTTCCCTACCTCTTCCCACATGGCAACCATGCTCGAAGAGGAAAAGAAACAACTATAGTTGCTCTCTCAGCAGGGATTGGTACCAGATCTGCTTCCCTGAATAGGCGATCCTCTCTTGAGTCAGTTACGGTTGTAACTTTCATAAAATGACAACCAAAACCATGGAGGCGTATTTACACTCAGTGATTACATCATGTCCTTTTCATATTTATAAGCCAACAAAGTTTCAATGAAATCTAATCAAGCAGCAAAATTACACATAAGCCGCGACATGAGAAAACCAACAAAGTGGTTGTTTGCCCAGCGCAGACTCAGATCAGCCTGCACATCTGCCCAGTTTGATCAGACTCTTCACTAAGTGTTTAAAGGGTAGCTAAGGGTCTAAGCTACCTCCATGCGGACAGCAAAGTCTCTGATCAGACTGGGTGGGTGCTGAGGTTAATCTGAGGCTGCGCTGGGGGCACAGTCATGTTGTTGGTTTTGTAGTGTTGCGGCTCATATGTCAGATTTGACTTTAATGGAGAGAACAAGGAATTATTGATGACCTTTACAGTGTTTTTGTTCTCATTATGCTATGCCAAAGCCTTCAGCTTCTACAATTATACAAATCATATGATTTTCCAGCTTCTCATAGTTTACAAGTTCATTTGTTTTGCAGAAGCAAATTGATGGTGCGCAAGTATTCACATAGGAAAACATTTGAGACTTGTGATCAAATTCCATTATTCCTGTATCCATGTTTTTATACAACACTAGGCATCCAATTAAGGACTGAAGCATGTGAGCCGTGACATGAGAAAACCAACAAGGTGGCTGTATGCCCAGCTCAGACTCAGATCAGCCTGCACACCCGCCCAGTTTGATCAGACTCTTCACTAAGTGTTTAAAGGGTAGCTAAGGGTCTAAGCTACTTCCATGCGGACAGCAAAGTCTCTGATCAGACTGGGTGGGTGCTGAGGTTAATCTGAGGCTGCGCTGGGGCACAATCATGTTGTTGGTTTTGTAGTGTTGCGGCTCATATGTCAGATTTGACTTTAATGGAGAGAACAAGGAATTATTGATGACCTTTACAGTGTTTTTGTTCTCATTATGCTATGCCAAAGCCTTCAGCTTCTACAATTATACAAATCATATGATTTTCCAGCTTCTCATAGTTTACAAGTTCATTTGTTTTGCAGAAGCAAATCGATGGTGCGCAAGTATTCACATAGGAAAACATTTGAGACTTGTGATCAAATTCCATTATTCCTGTATCCATGTTTTTATTCAACACTAGGCATCCAATTAAGGACTGAAGCATGTGAGCCGTGACATGAGAAAACCAACAAGGTGGCTGTACGCCCAGCGCAGACTCAGATCAGCCTGCACACCCGCCCAGTTTGATCAGACTCTTCACTAAGTGTTTAAAGGGTAGCTAAGGGTCTAAGCTACCTCCATGCGGACAGCAAAGTCTCTGATCAGACTGGGTGGGTGCTGAGGTTAATCTGAGGCTGCGCTGGGGGCACAGTCATGTTGTTGGTTTTGTAGTGTCGCGGCTCATATGTCAGATTTGACTTTAATGGAGAGAACAAGGAATTATTGATGACCTTTACAGTGTTTTTGTTCTCATTATGCTATGCCAAAGCCTTCAGCTTCTACAATTATACAAATCATATGATTTTCCAGCTTCTCATAGTTTACAAGTTCATTTGTTTTGCAGAAGCAAATCGATGGTGCGCAAGTATTCACATAGATAAAAAAAATTTGAGACTTGTGATCAAATTCCATTATTCCTGTATCAATGTTTTTATACAACACTGGGCATCCAATTAAGGACTGAAGCACATGTCCCATGTTTACTGTCACATTCCCCAGACTACCATCACTACTGAGCCAAGGTGTGGAGATAGCCTCACCTGAAACAAAACATAACAATATTTCAATAACCATGTCAACATTTCTCAATACTTGTCAAACAGTAAACAACAGCTGTCCCATTTCTTGGGATAGTCAAGCTAAAAAAATATTATATGTTGAAAAGGGGCATATAAAACCTGTCAAAAATCACACACAACAGCATTATTGGGATTGCCCTCCCAGGTGGTGCTATTGATAGAAAAGAAGTAATTTCAACTCCTGACATTGATACAATGACTGACTTCCTGTTTTAAGCCCTCCAGTTTATACTGACCGTCCCAAGGCGGTGCCTTTGTTGCAGTTACATGTCTTGTGTTTGGTGCAGTTTGACTTAATAGGGTTTTCATTTAAAAAATTTTGCCGGTCGAAATTACATTAGTTCAGTATAGGCAACGTTTGGCTAAGTGCTGCTGACTCAGCTTATCACCTGTGTTTTGTCTGTGTACATCGGTCTTTCCCTCTGATGTTATGCAATAGGGGTGGATCTGATTCAGTCAGTTCCTGCTGGTTTTACTCATTCAATTCCCAGTGAGTTTCAATGCATCTCTGAAACTATACAATTTCAACAAGATGAGGGCCAACATGGCCCTAAATTGCCCGCCTGAGTGTGTACCATCAAGATTTGACCTGGTTTCTGGACACACATGACCCAGATTTGAACATAAGCTACTTATCATTCAGACAAGCATTCAGGTTAAGGTTCATCAAAACTATGCCCCCTACAGTGCTAACAAGCTAAATGTTGATAAACTAGAAAATTGTGTCTGTAAGACACAAATGATGCCCCCGTGCAGCGCCTGTTATATGACGTGTATATCCATAAAGCACCTACAATGAATCCATTGAAAACATACCCTACCATGTAAAAAATTGCCAAAAAATGTTAAAAAGGCTGTGATTCTGTCAAAATTAATTCTAGATCTATCAAAATGCTTCATGCATACTTTCAAGTATGTCCACAATATGTAGACAAGGTTTGAAAAAGATCCACTGAAAACTGTGGAGCCAGTTGATAACAGAAACTCCATACTCTACAATACAAAAATTTCCCTAGAAATTAGAATGACTGAGTTCAAAAGGCCGATATTCTGTCAAAATCAATTCTAGGTCCAACAAAAACCCACATGCACATCTTCAATACATTCACAGCATGCTTGTAAGGTTTAAAAAAGATCCATTAAAAACTGTGAGAGGAGTTGATTACACAAACTCTATACCATAGAATGCAAAAATTTGCATAAAATGACTAAGTTCAAAAGGCCGTAATTTTGTCAAAATTTATTCTAGGTCCAACAAAAACCCACATGCACATCTTCAATATGTCCACAACATGTATGCAAAGTTTGAAAAAGATCCATTGAAAACTGTGGGAGGAAATGATTACACAAACTCTATACCCTACTATACAAAAATTTGCCTAAAATGACTAAGTTCAAAAGGCCGTAAATCTGTCAAAATTAATTTTAGCTCCATCAAAAATCCACATGCACATCTTCAATATGTCTACAACATGGATGAAAAGTTTGAAAAAGTTCCATTGAAAACTGTGGGAGGAGTTGATTACACAAACTCTATACTATAAAGCGTGACGAACAGACAGACGGACGGACAGACAGGGGCAAATCTTAATGCCCCCTGACTATCGTCACGGGGGCATAATAAAAATAATATTAAAAAAAGTTCCTTTAAAAGCAGAGCAGAGGATACATTCAAAAGGAGGAACATGGGTAAGACTTGCAAGTTTCCGCTATTCAAGCCTCATTAGTTACCCTGACAGCACATGGCGAAGAAAGCCAGGGAAAAGAACACTGCGATTTCTAAAATTTAATAAAACAGTTGATTCAAACACTGATAGGTATCAAAAAGGATCCAAAGCAGGACACACTAATAATCAAAGATCAGAAAAGCTCACCATAAGGATAAGTGGTCAGGTGAGCTTAAAATCCCACATTAGAAATTAGAATTAACACAGGCAAATTTTGTGACATCCATATGGAAAGCACACCTCCCATTATGAGACAATAATACTTACGCTCAACTTTCTTCAGAAACTTGGAGAAATTGTATACCACCATCTCCTCAATTTCCTTTTCTTGCTGTGATGCCGAGTATTTTGGCACATATAAGTTCTGCACCTCTGATGCCGAAGATAGTTTGTTATCATAACCAAGTATTTCAGAGCTGCTTTCCTTGTGTTGCTTCAGTAGGGCCAGAATACCATGTATTTTCAATCCTGAATTGATGTCAGAAATAAAAAGAGAGTAGTTATTTACAGCAATATCCCCTGCAACTATTTAATCTTTGTATGACTGCATGCACTACAAGGGTTGCCCGTCAACCTTATGCTAGGGTGAGTAGTATATCTGAATATTGCAGCTAAACAAGAGGTCCATGATGGACCTAAATCGCTCACCTGAGTTATGATGAAATAATACGGAGGATCATCTATTTGATGATGGTTCAATTGGAGCAGTTTTGCACTTTCTTATCTACATTCTGACAAAGTTTCATGAAGATTGGATCAAAACTGTGCCCTCGAGGGTGTACACCATGTTTTTCTAAGATCTGACCTGGCGATCTAGTTTTTAATCAGACATAATTATGTTTCAAACTCGGCCTATATTTCATGAAGATAAACATTCTGACAAAGTTTCATGAAGATTCAATGCAAAATAAAACCACAATTGTGTACACAAGGCTTTTCTATGATTTGACCTAGTGACCTAGTTTTTGACCTGACAAGACCCAGTTTCAAACTTGGCCTAGATTTCATTAAGATAATCATTCTGACAGTTTCATGAAGATTGAAGCAAAACTGTGCCCTCTGGAGTATCCACAACGTTTTTCCAAGGTTTGACCTGGTAACCTAGTTTTTGATCCAACATGACCCAGTGGCACCCTCGGTCTAGATTTGTTGGAGGTAAACATTTTGACAAAGTTTCATGAAAATTGGAACAAAACTGTGCCCTCTAGAGCATTCACATAGTTTTTCTAAGATCTGACCTAGTGACCTAGTTTTGTTGCTGTAACCTCAGTGCTCAGGTGAGCGATATAGGGCCATTGGCCCTCTGGTTTTATTTTGCAACATAAATTTTGTCGTTTGCTTTTTGGTGTTTAAATGGTTAGTCAACTAATGTACTGTATTAACTATGGATTATGTGACTTTTTGTGTTTTGTATATTTGCACTCTCTCTCTCTCTCTCTGTTTCACAGCGTTTTGATTTTGTTTCAGCCATAACACACTGGGCATACAGCATTGAGTGGAGGATAACTCAATGTTGAATGGACATCATGATGTTGAATTAACGTTGAATCAACATTGATTTAATGTTGTGTGCCTGCTGGAAAACGTCATAATGTGAGCCGCGACATGACAAAACCAACAATGTGGTTGTGCACCCAGCGAAGACTCAGATCAGCCTGGGCAGCCGCCTAGTTTTATCAGACTCTATGTTAAGTGCTCAAACGATAGCTAGAGGTCTAAGCTACCTTCATGCGGACAGCGAAGACTCTGATCAGACTGTGCGGATGCCCAGGCTGATCTGAGTCTGCGCTGGGCGCACAACCACATTGTTGGTTTTGTCCTGTCGCGGCTCGTGTAGTATTAATGTTCATTATTGCTCTCCATGTTATTACATGTACATGTAAGCTGGGTGTAATGAAGGTTGTATTGTATTGTATGATGAAATGACGGTTTCACTTTTTCTCCATTTTTGTCATGTATATATGTTATGTATGTATATATGTAATGTATGTTTTATGAGGGCCTCAGGGAAGATTGGATGGCTAAGTTTACTGAGCCACCCTCACTAAATAAAGTCCTTACTTACTACTTACTTACTTACTTACTTACTTACTAGAGGGCCTGAATTGCTTTACTGGCTATTGGACTATATTGAAAGCAAGTTATCCATCTTCCTCACATCAAGGGAAGAAAACTTAGGACCCTATGAGTCAATGTCGCCCGTAGGCAATACGATTTGAGTTCTTATGAATGATTTAAAACGTTTTGTACAAGTTCAAAGAAAATCTGACAAAAACTGTGGACTTTATCACATAAACAATGCAAATTAGGCATTTTTCGAATAACCAAGGACAGAAAACTCTGGACTCAATGGGCCAATTTCGTTGAAGTGCAATAGGATCCCAGCTCTTATGGAAGAAAATCTGACATAAACTGTGCACTTAATCATGTTAACAATGCAAAACATGCATTTTTTTTTAAAACAAAAATCAAGGGCAGATAACTCCAAACCCTATGGGCCAATTTCGCTGACATGCTATAAGGTTCCAGCTCTTTGTTAACATTCTATGTAAGTTTAAAGACAACTGGACAAAAACTGTGGACTTTACAGCGTAAGCAAGCTTAAAAGTTAACTGACGGACGGATGGACAGACTATGGGAACCATTCCATGTGATTTACTAGACTGATGTCCATTTCTTTCAACGGTGACATGTGTATGAAAAGGATAAGCCCTACTTTTCAACTTAAATAGCACGACAGTGGCAATATGTTTATCAAAAAAGCTTGATTTATGCAGTATGAATTGAGCTGTTAATTTAAAGAGAAGTAATTGTAAAAGCAAAGTAATTGTAAGAATAGCATACCTTCCATAAACTGAAGCAAGGGTGCCATGTAACGATAAAAGCTGAAATGGGACTTCAGAGCCAGAAGAGCTCCCTCTTTGTTCTCCATAGTAAGCAACTTTTTATATCCTGTAGAACTTAATAGATGACTATGCTTATCAAATGCATCATTAATGTTCTCCTCTGTAGCATTGGTAATCTGAAATTAAAATACTAGTAAGCATCTAAAGAGTTCCAATGATGATTAGGGTTTTCTGCCTCCAGTTGAAAGACTGTTGTGTTTATCTTTTTTCCTATTACCATTTTTCTTCCTTTTGAGGTTCAAATGCTATATAGCTCTATATGAACAAAAGAGGAGAAGATTTTTTAAGTTTTTTCCATTATAAGTCTGTGGGAGTTTATGACCTCCCCGGGGTGGCCAATTTGGACCCCAGGGTCATGGTTGGCAGGATTTATGTAGAGGACTACTAAACATTGCTACACAGTAAATGTCTTAGCTCTCTGCCTCATGGTTTCGGAGAAGAAGATTTCTTAAGATTTTGAGCTATATAGCTATATACTAAATGTCTTTGCTCTCAGCCTTATGGTTCAAAGAAGAAGAGTTTTGAAGGTTCTTTAGCTATATAGCTCTATATAAACAAAAGAACGCCTGGGGTGTGGCCAATTTTGACCCCAGGGGGCTTGATTGGCAGGATTTATGTGGGGGATCACTAAACATTGTTATGTACTAAATATATAAGCTCTGGGCCTCATGGTTTCAGAGAAGAAGATTTTCGAAGCTTTTTCCATTATAAGTCATGGGAGCTAATGTCCCCTGCCCCCATCCGGGCATGGCCAATTTGAACCCCAGGGGCATGGTTGGCAGGATTTAAGAAGAGGACCACTAAACATTGCTACATACTAAATGTCTTAGCTCTGGGCCACATGGTTTCAGAGGAGAAGATTTTTGAAGGTTTTTATAGCTTTTATTTAAAGCTCCATAGAAACAAAAGACCTCCTGGAAGAGTTTGGCGTAAAAATTGGTATATACATTAATCTTAATGTCCATGAAGATTTATGAGTACAAGAGGTCAAGGTCATTCTTAGACCTTTGAACCAGAACTCTCATATTTTGACAATTTCAATTTCCTCACAAGCCACTAGGCCAATAGAAACCAAATCTCATATGAGCCCCCAGGGGTTGAGGGAACGGAAATTTATTTGAACAGTCCAGAACAGAACTTACGATTTCATGGAAAGTTTTGAAGATTAAGGCCTAAAAATTAGTATATTCACTCATCTTAATGAGTATATGAAGTTTTATGAGTACAAGAGGTCAAAGTCATTTCTTTGACCTTTGTACCTGAACTCTCATATTTTGACAATTTCAAACTTCTTTTCAAAAGCCACTGGGCCAATTGTAACCAGGTTATGGTAAAAACCTTTAAAAATCTTCTTCTCCAGAACCAACTGACCGGTGGCCTTAAAACTTGGTGTGTAGCATTGGATACTCCTCTTGTTTTGTGATTATAGGTCAATAATTTAAGAGCATGACATTGTTTGCTCTTCTGATTGTAAATGGACTTCACATACTCATTTAAAACTATTATTTCTGCTATTTAAAGTAAAAGCAACAAACCTCCTCAATTGCCAGCTTTACATCTGCTCCTCTAACATATTTATCGGGAAGTCTGTACCAGGCTCAGCACCTTTTAATATATAATCAAGAAATAGCTTATTCAGCCGTCTTGGTCCTGGATGTCCATGGATAATGGATAGGGCCGTTGCTTTCCCAATGAGACTGTATTCCTTTTTTTCAAGTAGATCAGCATCATAACTGAATCCATCTTCCTCAAAGACACCCGTTCTTTCAAAAAGAAGAGTAAAGAATTCCCTTGTTAATCCCCCTCCATCTACACCCTCTTCGCCAATGAATTTCACATTAAGGCGTCTCTCAAAGTCTGTAGGTTGACCCCCATTGAGTTCTTCAATAGCAGTTGTTAAAAAAAATCGTCTAACAACATTTATATTCCAGGGGTCTTTGTTTAATGCAGACATTTTGTTTGCCAGTTCCTCTTCAAAAGTGTGTGCCTCCACTGAAGATGGGCTTAAAAAAAGGAAAGAAATTTTAACGACAGTGTTAAACCAAAGTAAACAGACTAGCCAGGTACTGTGCTGTACACCTGCAGGGTATACCTCGCTTTTCTTTTTTATCAAAATTTGCCACAGAATGAATTATCCGCCAAAATTTTGTTTGGCGTTAATAATGGCGCATTTTACAGTAGAAACTATACCTTTTCTTACCAGCCCTGGAGAAACTATACATATTGTATAAGACATTATATGGTATGTGCCTGGGTGCATGTTCATGACCGCTGTACATAAGGATTATAATGGGGGCTGCAGAATTATGACCGGTCAATAGGTCATCCAATTTTCTTGATATTGTTCAAGTTTATATGAAACATAATCTTTAACCATGATTGCACGACACTGAGGTCTGTCAAGTGTATAAGTCTGTATGCATCATGTATGCGGGCCATACTCTTATTTCAAGACCCTGCTTGTGCCAGGGAGGGTGTTACTACAAATTTGGGTGAAATTTCCTGTAACGGAACAACAGTTGAGGGGTAGTCAAAGGCAATAGTCAGACAAAAAAATGGGAATACTATTTGTAAGGAACACAAGACATGTAAATTTTATCTTATATGCATGTTTACATGCACTTCATTGATACCTAAAGAGCAGTCATTAGTCAGTGATCCACATCATATTAGGTAGCTTTGGGGAATATCTTTGAAGAATAATCAGTAAAATGCCCAAAACTTCACCTGTGTCCAGCATTTCTAAAAACATCAACATTTTTAAAAAAATAAAAAATTCTAGTTAGGGTTTGGTATTGTGTATGCATATAGTAATTTGTATGAAAATCAGGTGAACAGCAAGAAAATTATTGCCGAAAAAGGAGGTATATCTTGAAGATGTACAGCACAGTAGTATTTGTAACATGTCCATGTACATAGCCGTCCCGACATGACCTTAGTTGTTTACCATGGACGTTAAGCATCAAATCAACCAACCAACCAAATACATGTACATATAATAATGTATCAATCATTAATACAAGCAGGTACATTACAAAATCTTGACCTGAGCATAGGGGAAACTAACAAAAGACCTGTGTGACTCCATCAAAAGGCAATCATAGTATGTAATTTGAACACAAGCTACTGACCTCTAAGTCAGTAAGGGCCATCCCCCAGTCAAACTTCAGAGACAATTTTATTTACAACTTTTCAAACAGATAACAAGACCTGTCACAGGATAGCTCGCCTGACAGCGCCTTGCCCATCACATAAAAAACTTTAACGTAAAACTTAAACATTGTGCTAAAGCCGCCGCCAAGGCCAACGCAATAGCTAGTGTAGGGCAGTGCAATAGCTCTTCCTGAACTTTGTTCAGACGAGCTAAAAATAACAATTACCTGTTTTCACCACAACATGCTGCATGTGTCTCCAGAAGTTCGATGGACATGGTCTTGTCACACAGTGGACACACCCCGGTCTCTTGATCCCTAAATAACAAACTAGAGCAAGTGAGCAGAGGCTCAAGTATTACCCCAACCAGGGCCACCACCTAATGACACAAAACTTAAAACATGAAAATTGAACACATATAAGATACAAGTTTTAAAGTCTGTGACCTTGTCCTTTGGTCAGCACTCAGCAGCAGCATACAGATGATGTCAACCAATCTACTGCAACCTAAAAGAAAACCTAGTAATATATCAGAAGGTTCCACTAAAGAATACCTGAAATGCAAGAAACAGTATTAAGCAGTGCATTGATGCAACCATTTAAGTATGTGACCTTGACCTTATGTCAACAACAACATCTTTATGATGTAAATTGTTGCAACCTAGAAGTAAATAAAGTCATATTTCAGAAAGTCCTATTGAAGAAGATGGGAAAATAAGCATTTAGTACCATAAACTTAACACAAAACTTTCACATGAAAAGTCAGAGTCCATGACCTTGACTTATAGATCACAGGCATTGATGGGCATGGAAAAAAATAAAACTTTGGACCAACTTCTATCATTATGCTAAACATAAACTAAACCCAACACAGGATTTGAATTATATAGAGATCTTAAAAACTTTAATGCAAAACTTTAACATGAAAAGTCAAAGTTCATGACCTTGACCTCTAGGTCACAGGCATGGGTGGGGATAGTACAAAATGAAACTATGGACCAATAGCTCTCATCATGCCAAATATAAACCCAACCTAACAAAGGGTTTGAATTATATAGAGATCTTAAAAACTTTAATGCAAAACTTTATCATGAGAAGTCAAAGTCCCTGACCTTGACCTCTAGGTCAAAAGGCATGGATGGGGGTGGTATAGAATAAATATTTAGACCATTATCTATCACCATGTCAAATATAAACCCAATCCAACGAAGGGTTTGGATAATATAAGATCTTAAAATCTTTAATGCAAAACTTTAACGCAGATGTTAACTTTCAGACGGACAGACACAGATGGACGGAAGGACGGACGAACAGACATCAGACAAAAGCTATATACCCCTCATCATACTATTTGACACCATGTCAAATATAAACCCAATCCAACAAAGGGTTTCGATAATATAAGATCTTAAAAACTTTAACGCAAAACTTTAACGCAAATGTTAACTTACAGACGGACAGACACAGATGGATGGAAGGACGGACGAACAGACATCAGACGAAAGCTATATACCCCTCATCATACTATTTGACACCATGTCAAATATAAACCCAATCCAACAAAGGGTTTCGATAATATAAGATCTTAAAAACTTTAACGCAAAACTTTAACGCAAATGTTAACTTACAGATGGACAGACGGATGGAAGGAGGGACACAGAAGGACGGAAGAACAGACATTAGACGAAAGCTATATACCCCTCATCATACTTCATATGCAGGGGGTATAATTATTTACACATACATTTCTGACCCTAATCACCAATAGAATATTAGATGTTGCAGTCATTTATTCAACATAAATGACAAATGAATGACTCCTTCACACATCCAAGGATAGAACACAATATCCTGTAACTGATTCTCAAAGCTAGAAGACCTCAAGAGCAGCAGGACACTCAGCCCAGGGAAGCAAACAGAAAGTCACAGAAGTTGCCCCCCCCACCCCCCGCATAAAATGGCTGGAAAAAACAACATGACTCCTCCACACATCTGAAAATTGAACAAAATATCCTGTAACATGGTTCTCAAAGCTAGAAGACAATGTAGATCCCCTGAGACAGCTCTTTTTAGCTGCCGCATTGGATATTCAAAATAATGTCTATTTAATGTCTATATGCAACGTCGCTCTCATAATTGTATATACCACTACAGCCCCTGAGAATCTAGAGCAGACAGGACCGAGAAAGCAGTGCAGAACCAGATCAGACAGATCCTAAAAGGTCTGGTCAGGACCTGCAGTGCTAGCAATTTCACCCACATCCTCTTGATCATAAACATTAAAGATGTAATTTCTGTCATTTTATGCAATTACAAAACCGTCATATTAAAAACGGTTGACCAAGCTTTATTGTATTACTAGCTTGCTGCCTACTTTCAGACATTTTTATCCTCAGGTTTTGCAATCAAATATCTATGAGATATAATATGTCAATTCTATTCAATTTGTAACAAGAAACATGTTAACTAATAGGGCCCCGCCTTAATAGGGAACTATTGATGGCATTTAAGTCATATGTCACCAACTGGAAATAACAGTAAAACCTTTCAGTTTTAAAGTTTTAGACTGGCTACAGTTTCTATACTAAAAATTACTAAGGAGCATAATTCTGTAAGAAATGAAGATGGATTAACAATGCTTATTCTCTGCAAATTGTCTGATATGCGAATGGAAGGACGGACAGACTAACAGACGGAATGACAAAAACTATATACCCACTGACATACTTCGTATGTTGGGGGTATAATAAGCACGAGTTCCATGTGCAAAAACAGTATTTTTTAACATTATGGGAATTTGAATAACATCATGCAAGCCAAAAGTTATGCACATATCGTGTTTTTGTTTTTTGGCTGAGTATATAAGTAACTAGAGCATGTAAGCAGGGGCTCACATATACCCCCGGCCAGCACCACTGCCTAACAGAAACACTGCCACACTTAATACAAAACTTTAAAACAAATGATTATGAATGACAAGCAGAAGGAGGCTCAGATACTCTCTAATATGATACAACTAGTCATACTCAATATTTGGCCTAAATATCAAAATCCTAGCTATAGTGATTCCTGAGACATCAGTGACAAAAATTAAATTAGAAAGAAAGAAAAAACTAGAAATGTTTTTCTGAAAAAAACCTGATGTCCCCCCACCAGCCCATTTCCCATCTCCTCTAATGAATAATAAAAGCCTTCAGGAACAAGTTAAATATCTAGTAAATCTAGGCAAGTTTGGAGAAAATCCATCCACTGGTTCTAAAGATATCCTACATAGATGACTATGCCTTGAAAATGAGGTCAAGGTCACCAAAATCTAATCAGCTCTTAAACTTGTCCCAATGATGTCCATGCAAGTCTATTGAAATTCCATCCATTGGTTCAGGAAATATAGTGGGTACAAGAAATTGTCATCTAAGTCCTCAAGTGACCTTGAAAATGAGGCCAAGGTCACCAAAATCCAATCAACTCTTAAACTTGTCCCAATGATGTATCCATGCAAGTTCAAATTCCATGCATTGGTTCAGGAGATATCATGGGTACAAGAAATTGTCATCCAAGTCCTCCGGTGACCTTGAAAATGAGGTCAAGGCCACCAAAACCTAACCAGCTCTTAAACTTGTCCCAATGATGTATCCATGCAAGTCTGTTGAAATTCCATCCATTGGTTCAGGAGATGTAGTGGGTACAAGAAATTGTCATCCAAGTCCTCCGGTGACCTTGAAAATGAGGTCAAGGCCACCAAAACCTAACCAGCTCTTAAACTTGTCCCAATGATGTATCCATGCAAGTTTAGTGAAATTCCATGCATTGGTTCAGATGTAGTGGGTACAAGAAATTGTCATCCAAGTCCTCCGGTGACCTTGAAAATGAGGTCAAGGCCACCAAAACCTAACCAGCTCTTAAACTTGTCCCAATGGTGTATCCATGCAAGTCTTGTGAAATTCCATCCATTGGTTCAGGAGATATAGTGGGTACAAGAAATTGTCATCTAAGTCCTCCAGTGACTTTGAAAATGAGGTCAAGGTCACCAAAATTTAATTATCTTCAACTTGTCCCAATGATGTATCCATGCAAGTTTGGTGAAATTCCATCCATTTGTTCAAGAGATATCATGGGTAAAAGAAATTGTCATCTTAGTCCTCAAGTGACCTTGAAAATGAAGTCAAGGTCACCAAAATGCAACCAGCTCTTAAACTTGTCCCAGTCATGTATCCATGCCAGTCTGGTGAAATTCCATCCATTGGTTCACAACAGATATGGTGCCAAAACTTAAGCATTTCTGGTCAGCAATCAGAAATAAATTAGTATCAAATGTCTGAACAAAGGTTACTTTAGAGTTTAGAAGCCATTTTGCTTGTCACAAATAATTTATAACAGAACAAAAACAGTCAACTCTCTCGATATTCCAAAGTCAAGTTTCAGCCCAAACTACTGATATCTCTAAGAAAATATACTTTGAGATAACAAGAGTTGAAATGTAAGTAAAAATAGGAAGTACAGTCTTTGGTATAAGAAGATACTTTGAGATATCAGAGTTCAAGATATTGGGAGTTGACTGTACAATAAATTAACTGCAACATTTTTCTTTATATACATGTAACGTAGAAACGTAAGTCATTACTTTTGTATTAACATAATGACAGACTTTAGAATTTCAAATCAAAAGATCTTTTTCGTACCCCAAAGCTTGTCAAAATGTGCATGTGCAAAATTTTCTTTTTTTTTTGGTCAGCTGATTATTCAATTGATATAAGGTTAATTATTATACATGTACATGAAGATCGCTTGTTCAACAAAGTTAACAGAACCATTGAAACTGCAAGGCTCACAACTGATGATAGATAATTACTTTGATTGATCTACTGGCAAATGTACTTCTCTGCTACTGGTTGAAGTCTTTAAAAATAAAGTATAAAAAAGGATTGAATTAATGTTTGTTTTTACTATGTCACAGATTACCAATTTTATTGGAAACACACTCAGAAAAGGACATAATTTATTACAGATTTAGTCAAGAGTAATCTACCTTGACTGTATAATGCACCTGAATATTGTTCTAAGTTTCAAGCCAACGTCACAAGCGGTTATTGAAGAATATGTATAAAAATTGCTAGCATGCAAAACTTTAAACAAATTCTCGTAGTCGAAAAAGGGTCAAATTTAGTAATGAATTCATTCAAAAATTATCTACCTTGATCGTATAGTGCCCATGAACATCCTGGTAGATTTTCAAGTCAGTATTACAAGTGGTTATTGAAATATATGCATAAAAGTTTAACGTCCAAAAAGGGGCATGATTTGCATAAAAATCAACCCGGAGTTATATACCTAAAAATTAATCGAGTTGTATTGATTCATAGAAAGCCTCATACAACGTTTCAAACCAATATCTTAAATGGTTTTTAGGGTATTTCGTTCTTGCACGCAAAACTTAAACCAAGAAAGCTGACAGCGACGCAAACACCGATGCTGAGGTCAGTAGAATAGCTCTCATATTCTTCAAATAGTCAAGCTTAAAAGGGGAATAAGTCCACTAAAATTATTTTAAGGTTACCTAGCTTTTTTATACTGAACAAATATTTTAGGTTTTGAGTAATCACCCTTGGTAGTTTTTGAGAAATGGGTTCACACCAGCATGCATATGCTCCTACACTTGTTCATGCGCTACTAGCTATTTTTTTTTCTTCGAAAAGTCAATGTAAATGCATCTGGCCCTGAGGTTATAAAACTTTTTTCATGCTCAACTCAGCTGAGCATGAAATTTTCTCTGCTGATAATGTTGGCATTTTCATATTCATAAGCAGAGAAAATTACAGACTCAGGTAAACTGAGCAAGAAAACAACTGTTTTTCTCAGTAATTTACTATTTATTTGCAGGTAAAATTTCATGCTCAGCTGAGTTGAGCATGAAAAAAGTTTTATAACCTCGGGGCCTGATATGTGAGCGTACAAATAACGCATCTATTGGCAATTTGCATACACAAACCTTCCTATTTAGGTAGTGGCCTCGCTTTTCATTATAATAAGTTAATTTTAACTCTATAGATATCAGTATATGTTCACTATTCAATGCTATTCATATTATTATAATCAGAATAGAAAGCTTACACAGGTAAATTGGCAAACTGGTGTCTGGACTGACATTCTCCTGATTTTTTCTGGAGGATCTGTAGTTTCCTGAAACCATCATAATTGTAAAAGAATAATACAAATTTGCAACAAGTAATATAAAGGATGGAATTAAATACAGAACTAGAGTTCTTATCAAATGTGATTCATAACCCACATTGCTACAAAATAATAATATATAAGGCATCAACATCTCAGACTTGTTTCAGAATGCTATCAGTTTTAGGAATATTGCCCAGGATGCTATATGACCACAGAATTATATTGCCACAGAAATATCAACTTTGACTCTAACTCATGCTGTCTACACCTACAGGAAAGAAGTAACCAAGGCAAGCGTCAGTTACATTCCACTTAAATATTTTATCCAAATCGATAGTTCGAATGGGCTCCAGAGTTCTCACTAGGATTAAGAAATTAGGTGTAAATATGATGTGTTCTGAAAAAGAGTTTTCCTATACTGATTAATTAGTGGACAAACTAACTTGAATTTCGAAGTCAAACACATACAGCAATTTTATTATGCCTTACTATATGCAGCAAATCCAGTGTTTACTGAGATATATCTATATTGTATTTAAGCGCTATGATGAAAAGGGCCATAATTTGTATTATACTCAAGCGAGAATTGACTGACGTTTTTATGAAGGAAGATTTGATGACTGTGAACCATTGCATACAGTTTCCTTGAACCAAGGTATGACACAGTAATTCTTTTTCTTATTTTTGGGGTGCAAACTGAAAGGAGCATATGTAAATTTGTTTGAATCTTATTATATATTTGACATGTACATATTACTATATTTTATTAATTTGAAGTACTTACTTCAAGCTGACACCCCTGTACATGATCTCGTAGCAAATTTATGGGAACCATATCTCCACATGTTAGACATTCCTGACATGGCTCACTTGGCTCAGTCTGAAAAATAGTATCTTACCATTTATGAGCGGGACAGCCATTTTGGTCATGTGATCAAGATCATTCATGCAAATTTATGGTTCCTTTGGCCCCATTAGGCCCTACTTGAAATTTGACCTCAACTGGCGCAGTGGCTTCTGCGGAAAACGGTTTACAATTTTGACTCCATGTGACCTTGAACAAAGGTCAAACAGTGACCTTGTCCTTCAATAATCATAATTTTTTGCAAACAGTGATTCATTTAACATTACAAAGTTCACAGGTCTCATCAAATCATTTGTTTAAGCATTGTCCCATTTATGAGCCTAAGGAAGCAAAATTGACCTTGCCATTAAATAGGTCAAGGTTAACCCAGTGTCATCATTTATGCATACTATAATGGGTCTGAGTCCTGGATGCTTCATACCAAGTTTTAAGGGAATCAGCCCATTGGTTCCAGAGAAGATTTTTTATGGGTTTTTACCATATATGGACATGGTCACCATCTTCAATTGACCACGTTCATTTTCGGCAAATTTTGGTTCCCTTGGCCCATAAATGCTCCACATGAAATTTGATCTCAATTGGCCTAGCTGCTTCTGAGGAGAAGAGGTTTCAAAATTTGACTCCATGTAACCCAGAACAAAGGTCAAACAGTGACCTTGACTTTCAATAATCATATTTCTGGAACTAGATGGCCGCAGCCTGCATGTCAAGGCCGTTGGAACTTTGACAGTAGTAAAAGTGCTTTTTCGTGCAAGTAGGTCACAGCTGCCAGGTTTTGTTGGGGGTGACCTAGAGTGGTAAGGTACAAGCACTGATGAAATTTCAATGTTCTGGGACCAATGAAAAGAAAGATATGGGGCTGACCTCGAAAACTAAATATGTGGTACTTTTTCATGAAAGTAGGTCTCAGTGACCTAGTTTTGTTGGAGGCGACCTGGAGTGGTAAGGTGCATGCACTGATGAAGTTTCAATGTTCTGGGGCTTATGAGAAGGGAGATATGGGGCTGACCTAGAAAGTTTGAATGTTCTGGGGCCTATGATAAGGGAGATATGGGGCTGCAGACGAAAACTAAATATGTGGTACTTTTTGGTGAAAGTAGGTCACAGTGACCTTGTTTTATAGGAGGTGGCCTGGAGTGATAAGGGGCATGCACTGATGAAGTTTGAATGTGTTCTAGGGCCTATGATAAGGGAGATATTGGGCTGCGGACGAAAACTAAATATGTGGTACTTTTTCGTGAAAGTAGGTGACCTAGTTTTGTGGGAGCCAATTAGCATTTTGGTGGGGCATATTGTGATGAGGTTTGAAGGTCCTAGGGTCTCCAAAACTCAAGATATGGCTGTAAATGGATGGACAGACGGACGGACGCACCAAACGGGCGACTATGTCTCGCTGACCGCAAGCGGGTTCGACAAAAAGTGATTCATTTAACACTATATAGTTAAAAGGTCTTGTCTCATCAAATTACTTCTTTTAGCTTAAATGCCAAAGGAAGCAAAACTGACCTTGAGGTTAAATAGGTCAAGGTCAATCCAATGTCATATTTTTGTAAATCATAATGGGCTCGAGTCCTTGATGCTACATACCAAGTTTTAAGGCAATGGGCCCAGCGGCTCTGGCGAGGAAGCTTTCTGAAGAGTTTATACTATGTATATGGGCATGCCCGCCAGTGGAATAGCTATACAAGCTTTATGTACAATACATGATAGTATCAGGACTTTCAATTGCAGTTATTGCATTTAGGAAAACAAAATATCTTAAGCAAAAGTACTGATAGAAATCTTAATGAAAGATTGTATAGTTCAGATGGGCGAACAAGCGAAAGGTGCTCAAACAAACATTTGGAATGATGAAAAGTATATTAAATATACCTCATTAAATATACCTCATTAAATATACTTCATTAGTGTGCTGATATAAAAACAGTGTCCAGAAAAATCACTGAGCATGTCAGTTCCATCCCAAAATAATCTGACCCGTTACTGGGAAAAGGTATTCCTTACCAGGTAAAGACAGTGGTGTCTAAATTATGGCCCCTGAGCCAAAGCAGATGGCAAGATGAAGGCAAATTAATAAGTATCTTTAAGAACAATAATTTGTTAATTTATTTATCTACAGTAAACTTCACTCCATGCAATATTAGCGTTCAAAGCGCAAAAATACGTGAACCCGATTCGATACCAGGAAATACACTGTACCTTTGATAACATTCAAGTTATTGACTGGTCATGAACAAAAACTTAACCTATGCCAATAAGGAGGTTATGACAAATGCTCTGCTTTTCCTTCTAAACGTGGAGTTTAACAAGCACGGGATGCGTCTTTTGTCGTCTGTTACATGCTTCTCCTAAATGAGATCTATGAGATATACCTGTGAAGTTTCATGTCACTATCTCAATTACTTTTCAAGTATAAATTCAGCTACATTAAGGTTTTTGGGCAATGACAAATTGACAATGGGTGTCAATGACCCCGTGATCACAATAGCTCAATTTTTCTTAGAAGACAGATGAGCTAAGAATGTATTACTGTTGCACTAAAAGTTGACTTACACTAAGTATCCCCATGTCCAGGTCTTTTTGGATAGGTCGGATATAGCATACTGCTTGACCCAAATTGCTTTCATCTGCCAAGAAAGCTGAGGTGAATCCCCCTGTAGGAATCCTTATACTTTCTAGAGTAATTCTGCTTCCTGGTGGAGTTCTCAATAACTCGTAACCCCCACAGTCCTTCAGTTTTGGAAAAGCCTCTTCCAAAGTTCTGTCAAAGTCAGATTTGTTTGAATTTTTTACGAATGTTAATCGTTTTTCTCCAAGTCCTGCACTATGTAGCTTGAATTTTTCTTCCCTACTTGGAACTGTCTCCTAAAACATTATAGAACAAGAAAATCGGTGAAGCCGATGGATATGGATGCTCCCCGAAGGCTTGGAATAGGAGAAAGGGTATCCTGGTGAAGGAGTGATTTTCTGTGTAAATTAAATACAATTTAAAATGGAAAAAAGTAATTCTCTTCAATACTTTTAAAGCAATGCTCAGGATATGCATACAACTGACTGGGATACAGTTATGGTTCTTCTGCTCTGCACTTCTTGTCATTGCCCTCTATTATCAATATGTGAAGTTTCGTTCATGTTCTCTTAAATATGTACAGAGATATACTCCAGACAAGCTAAATAACTGTAAAAATTAGGGAGCTAACTCCATAATTACTTAAGGTAGAGTTATAGTTCTCAAGCTCTGCACTTCCTTTCATTACCCTCTATCAATGTGTGAAATTTCATTAAGTTCCCTTTTATACTTTCAGAGATATGCTCTGGACATGCAAAGTATTGAAAAAAATCGGGAGCTAACTTTGTAAATACTTAAGACAGGGTTACAGTTCTTGTGCTCTGCACTTCCTCTTATTGCCCTCTTTCAATATATGAAGGTTCATTTAGTTCTCCCTTAAACTTTTGGAGATATGCACCGGACAAGCTTAACATTGAAAAACTGGAAAAGGAGCTAACTTTGTAAATACTTGTGACAGGGTTAGGGTTCTTGTGCACTGCATTTCCTCTTGTTGTCCTCAATCAATGTGTGAAGTTTCATTTAGTTCCCTCTTATACTTTCAGAGATATGCTCCGGAAAAGCAAAATATTGAAAAAAACTGGAAAGGGAGCTAATTTTGTAAATACTTGTGACAGGGTTACGGTTCTTGTGCACTGCACTTCTCCTCGTTGTCCTCTATCAATATGTGAAGTTTCATTTAATTCTCTCTTATACTTTCAGAGATATACTCTGGACAAAAGTGTGACATGACGGATGGATGGATAGACAGACGGATGGACAAAGCGGCAAGCCGGCAACTATATGCTCACCCTTCGGGCAGCATAAAAACATCCTCAGTTAGAATAGGACATTCATGACGGTGTAAAGTTCATTGGTCAGTTGCAAACAATATTTCAAAACTTTCTCGGAATCCTCAGAATAGTTTTGAACAGGCCAGAAATTAGTATTTATAACAATTTACACTCAAGTTAACGTCTACAATATTAAAATCCATATTCCTCATTTATACATGTCATAATTATACAAGTATAGGAAGAAAATTATTGAAGTCAAAAGCGTGTTTTTTTTTCCTGCAAATGATGGAAGTTACACCACAAAACTAATCAATCTGATTTATAAATAAACAAGGAATGAATTGTATGTAAGATAATACCCTGGAAACAGTACATCCCCCTCCCCCCATAAAGGCATCGGCTCCGTCTCAGCCTATACTGTGGAGAATGTACTGTTCCTGATGTATTATCTATTATGCAAACCTTTCAATGTTGTTCAGAAATGTGAGTGGCAAATTTATAGCTAGATAATGCCCTCATAGCAGACCATCTTTACACTAATGGCCTCACCTGTAGCTAGGCCATTATTGTGGAGCATGAACTGCTATAGATCTTATACAAATTTTAAGAACTGGTCTGATGGGTAATGGACAAGTCCACTTTTCGCTAAGTTGACTGCCCATTTTAGCACAATTTAAACCTATTCTGCTACAGATGACTGCTTACTGATATAATACCTTATCATGGCAGCTTTAATATAGACAGAAGCCATCTCTGCAGCAGATGCCATTGTAAACTCAAATTAAGTTTAAGTTACCTTCACTGATTTGACTTTCATCAATTTGGCACAAAGGTGCTGACAGAATGGGAAATACTACTGCAGTCCCTGAACAGTCTGGCCTTGGTCTACAGTGTTTGCTCAAACATTCCTGTCCCAATATTTAGTGAGATTGTGCAGGTTTTACATATCATTTTGGAACATTTATTTGCTTAAAGACCACACTGTACCTGTGTTTATATATCACTTTGAGTGAAAAATCCAAGTACATGCATGTACATGGTAAACAGTAAAATGAATAAGATGAAGAGGGAAAATTATCAGAATGCAATTATGTCTATGCAAAGAGATATATTAATAAGCATCAGTTCTGGAAAGCCAACACTGCCATGGTGAAAGCCAGTCAACAAGTTCTTATTGTTTGAAAACTGTTTCTCAAGACCTTCAGTATTGCTTATATGCCCTTTATTCAATGTCTTCTGAATAGCTGTTTTTAGGTCCAGTTTCCACAAATATCTAGTTTTATTTAAGAAACCAGTTCAAATATTTTAACAGCATAGTATTAGCATTCAAATCATGAAGTTAAGAATTTGGCCTTTTCCATCCTTTCATTTTAAGGAGTCATAGGATGGGCTCTAAGCATGTATTAACGCACACCATGCCAGGTAAGAGATTTTGAACAGTGCACTGATTGCACATGCATAGTATGCTAAATCATACAAGTGTGACATCCCCTTTTCAGTGAATAAACCTTACCACCACTGAACTAGAAAGTGTAAACAGTTTTTAAAACTCGTAGAAGAGCTATACTTGAGTATTACTTATTAAATAATACATGGGCCCGTAAGCAAATTTGCTATAGATGCAACTTTGTTTCGGCTTAGGAGGTGAAGCATGTCTTTCATCTCACCTAAAAGTTTACTGCGGAGAATATTTCTGACACGTGAACGCATTCCAAATTTGCAAAGACAGACAGATAAATGGTCAAATAGAAAAAGAAAACAGTTCAGTTAAGATTATCTTCTTACTATAAAACCTTGTAGATTAGCCTCATTTAGGCTCTTGTAAAGATACAGCTCACTGGTTTACTTTCTCTTTAAATAAAGAATACTTACTTGTAAATCAAGGCCCAATTCCTCTTACTTCAATGTTATCTTAATGCCGCTAATTCAACTAGCCTAAACAATTGGACGTCACGATGTTTACGCCTCTGGCAATGCACATATTGCAATGCACATATTTTATACCGCCTTAGATTTACGTACATGTTACCTTAAATAAAACTTACCTGATTACATCTTGGCACAACTGAAAATTTATGGGTCCAGTAGGACACAGCTGGCTCTACACGACCACCTCGTCTTGATGTTCTCTGGAATGGTCTAGAGTTTCGATATGGGCCGAAAAGTCCCCTTGCAGCAGCTGAAATCTGTGCCATATTGCAACTGGTTGTTGTTGCAGTCGTAGTACTAGTAGGATTACAACTGGTAGTGGTAGGTGCTACTGGACATTGTATATCCAGTATTTCTGCAGCTCTCCGGAGCAAAACGGCAGCTCTGACTTGTTGGCTCATACCTGTTAAAATAAGTCAATTTTAGTCAAATGCTAACTATAATGCCCCCTCAATCCAATTTTAATACGACTTTCTTATCTTGACCCTAAAAACAACAGGGATCAACATTTAAGTTTCACCCCGTAGGTCTATCCCGCAAGTTTTAATTTTACAGCACTGTAAAAACAAGACCTGTCAGTGGGACAGGATAGCTCGCCTGACAGCGCCTTGCCCATCAACTAAAAAACTTTAACGTAAAACGTTAACATTTTGCTAATGCTAGCGCCGACGCCAGGGATAGTACAATAGCTCTTCCTGAACTTCGTTCAGGCGAGCTAAAAATCCATAGATTTTAGAGTAGAATAACTGGAAAACAGCTGCCAGTCCATTTCCCATTATTTTATGGACATTTACCTGTAAAACATTTTTTTGAAATCTGGCTGTGGTAGACGTAGAGTTATGTTGGTTAAATGACCCTTCTGGAAAATAACTTACTAGTGTTGAAGGGCTTTATGACTAAAACAATACCTCTCTTATTCTACCCTACTCTGCATGATGATTCCCCCAATGTTTATGGGTGCCAGTAAAAGTAACGGGAAATGGACTACCGGTAGCAGCTGGCTGCAGTGAGTCAAGCATTTTTGAGTAATAGAGCTGGAAACTTTTTTGTATTTTTAGCACCAGCCCTGTGACCTTGACCACAGTTATCCCAAAAATAGGGGCCTTCCTCTCTACAAAGGCTAAATTTTTAGTGATGGAAATCGGCTGAAATTTTATAATTGATCATTGTATCAGTGCAAGTGACCGATTATCGAATATAATCGAAATCGGTTAGTAGAAACCCTAGAATGTTACTGCGATTGCTAAATTCCCTCCTTTGGTCCTAATTCTTCATACTTACACTGCATTATTCAGTTCTGCAGATCCATACTGTTTTGTAGGAACTTGGTAAGTACATGCACACATAAATAGAAGAAACTGAACTGATTGTTAGTATAATTTCATTGAAATACATAAGTACACTTGTGGGCACCACAGAAGATCTAGAAAATGTATTTAGGATTTTATGGTATTCAGATTTTAGCTTTTACATTCATACTAAGCAAGAGGGTATTTTTAATTAATAAATACATACATATTTAAAGTAAACCAGAATGATGCAATATCTTGCAATATGCTAGACCTGTATTGCAATACATAGTGACCCAGCCTGAAATTATAGGGTCCATTACCTCACTGACTCACCAGCTATTTTCGTATCAATTTTTGTCTCAATGACAATTCAACCTTGTTATCAGATAGTGAGCAAGACCTGTCAGTGGGACAGGATAGCTCGCCTAACAGCGCCTTGCCCATCACATAAAAAAATTTAATGCAAAAATTTAACATTTTGCTAACTCCCAGGCCACCGCCAATGCCGGGGGTAGTACAATTATAGCTCTTCCTGAACTTCGTTCAGGCGAGCTAAAAACCGCTTAACCAACAAAGATCTAGTGGTAGAGCTTCATGGTGCATAACCATATTGAACGCTATTTGTGAAATCTGGACTCTATCTGTGTATTTCAGAGTCTATTTGCGCTAGTTAAAGGATTCTATCCGTCCAAAAATGGAAAATGAGGTGAGGGTGGGTGTTTGTATACTCTAATATACAAATGAGGTGAGGGTGGGTGTGTAAACTCTAATGTACAAAACAGTTTGGCATGTGACATACGGTGCACGGAATATTACAATATATTACTTTATAGTATTATAATGTTAAAAGTAAAACATCTTAAAAGGAAGCAACTCAGCCATCCCATCTCTGCTTGCCCTCCAACTCAAGACCAGCTCCCGAATACCCATCATTTGAGAAAACGCGCTCCCTCCATAGAAGACCCACCACCTGGGATATCTATGCTTTCTGAGGAAGCAAAAAAAAAGTCATAATGGCTGCCTAATTTTGTAAAAGTGGCGGAAAATAAGATAGGTGCACCACACACCCCCAACTGTACCATAGCATAAATTTCATTTTGCCAACAGTTACTTGCACCATTGAAAAACTGGTGTTTTTGACACTTTCACTGTTAAAGAATCTGACTGATCAGGTTAAAGAGTACACCAGTGTTCTCCCCAGAAATTTCAGAAGGCATGTCGCTTTTAGCAAAAAAAAATATCAGATTTTGACTTGTTGATCAATTTTAAAACCCTTAATATAGCAATGTTTTGTCAAAATTAGCCTAGATTAACATCATAATTTATTGATGATCCTTAATGTAATTTAAAACAACTTTACTGGCTATGAAAAGAAAATAATAGCACTTTAAAAAATTTTCATTGGAAATTAAGGCATGTTGCATAGGTAATTTGAAGAGGAAGGCATGTTGCCTTAATGGCCTGGGGAGATCCCTGTACACCCTCTAGTTGAGCTGACCTGTCAGTCAATCAGTTCATGAGCAGCATGGGTGCCACTCAAGCTGCAAAGGTCTTTCAAGGCTGTCGCCATTACCACCATACACGTAGCGTAAGACAGTTTGCCGATCCAGATGCATGCCACTTAGACCAATTCGAACTTGACTAGACCAACAAAGTGGTGCCAAGGGTAGCACATCACCCCCTCAAAGATCTTAATATCTTCAAGGCACGTAAAGAGTGGGTTTTCATAAAGGCAGTGCCTTAATTTCATATTAGTATAGCCCTGTGAAATTATTTTTTAGACATGATTGACTTTGACTTCATCTTACTTTAAAGAAAATACATACATAGGAAAAACAAAATAACCACATCAGTCATTTCTGAGAATAGTCAGTCATCTATGTGGTCTTAAGAAACTTAAAAAAAGATTAAACACATATAGAATGTTCAAAGTATTAAACCAATCACTTAATATCGATAGGGATATGTAGCCACCAAAAATTAAATATAAAACATCTATTTGAATGAGCTAAACATAGACAGTGGTATGTAGCAAACAGATTTAGCACATATGAAACATCTATTTGAATGAACTATTTATTGTCAGAACAATATTGTTATATTATACCCAAACACATAAGCTGCTTTCTCGGTTAGGACCAGGACCGAAATGACTCATGGCCAAACGACCCACCAAATTAGACCGAAACCAGTCCTACTACAGACAGAAAAGGACTTACGCCACCGAAATGGACCGGAAAGAACTTTCGGGCACCGAAAAGGACTTTTATTTGCCGTTAAATGCCATAAAAAACATATGTTTTAGAAATGTTGATATCATCATGATATTAATCAGCCCTTGAATAATAATTTTGTGAATTGTAGTATCTTCATTTTAAGATTTCACAAAAATATTACAACACCGAAAAGGACTCCACTTTTGGTCAGTGAAGAGATGCCATGTAACAAAAAGGGCATCACAAATGCCGAATTTCGGACACCGAAAAGAGCATTTTGCACTTAAAGTTCTAGAAAAATATGCTTTGAAATAAAATATTTTACCCTATATATTTTCTCAAACGTTTTTATAGCATAAAATGGCATTCAAAAAGTTCTTTTCGGTGGCAAAATCCTTTTCTGTCTTTAGTAGGTTTTGCTTGATTGATTTGATGCTTAATGTCCACGGTAAACAGCTATGGTCATGTCGAGACGGTCAGTTAACCTAACCACACTATTCTTGGGCAGGCTTAGACCTCCTAAGCGGTTAACCAGTACTATGAGCACATACTTTCGCCAGTAACTGACAACTGCCCTTCTTGAATTAGCGGAAGGAGAAACGCAAATATGTGGCCAGACCAGGTTTCGAACCCAGGACCTCTGACTTATGAGTCAGGTGCCCTACCGATTGCGCTACGCGGCCCTGCCTGTCTTTAGTAGGACCCGACCGAAACCTACCCACCTAGCACCATATTCATTGGTGGTGGATTGTTCATTGGTGCAGGAAACTTTAAAGTTTAACTCTTATCATGTAGCGATAATAATAGTCGCAGGGGCGCTGCATCAAGGTAGGTAACTCCAGTCGTTTCTTGGCAGATTTTTTTCAAACCGAAAGTAGGTATAAAACAGGTTGTTAATCTGAAGATCGGTAATTATTTTCGCTAAAAATCTTGTTAGTGTATGCCTGTTTATGTGTTGGGTAAGTTCTACATTCGATGACACATAATTTCGTGATTTTAACTGTGCTAATTTCCGGGTTCCAGGATTCCGAACCGTTCCGGAAATAGGATTATGTCCCTTTCATATGTTAGGTATGTTTTGAAAGTTGAGACTATTTTTCTAATTTCGCCGTTTTTAGCGCGTTAATAATTGTGTTTCTGGAATTTTCTCCCTCAAGAGGACAACAACCATTACTAACGTTTTGGGTCATTGAATTTGGTCATTCAAAGTGGACAGGTAAATTCACAGGTGGATGACCTTACTATGCATACTGTGCATGATTTTCTCAAGACCATGTTTGGGAGCAATATGAATTCATAACATGATATAAATAGAAAAGTGAGTTTTGTGCTGATATTACTCCCCCTGTTTTCTGCCAGTTTTTGGAGTGTTTACTTTTGTATCTAAGGGTTTCCAAGGACCCAAAAAGGACATTTGAAAGGATCCAATGAGGTGCTCAGTGGTAATATTATGTGCTTTCTATGGTCATGTGATATCATTTCTATATTTAAGTACAAATAGATAAATTTAAGTACAAGTATAAATAAACACTTTTACCAGTTATCCGGGTGCGCTGACGAATTAACGGTGGAGCTCTACGAACAAAAATACAAACGATGGGCCGAAACGACCTAGCCCGAAACGAACCGGATTCCTATCAACATGATCAATAAACCTCCTTTCAGGGCCCACACAGTAAGTCACGAATACAGTTGATATACATTGGTTCCAAACAATATATATAACCTGCAACAGAACATACATTTTTACCGTTTAATACCTTTTTTGGGACCGCCTTTCTTGTCCACTTAATCTTGTTGGTTTGGCATTTTTTCAGGTTAACACCGGTACGCGGCAAAATGATAACGGAAAAGACCGAAGATATGGTTCCCCGCTTTATGTGAATACAGATTCTTCATAAATTCGTACAAATGCCTGCGGTGTACTTTCTGTTGGCTCTGCCGTACGGTTGATTGTTTTCGCTCAGCAGAACTTTAACTCTTTAATTTGTAAATAAAATGAACTGTTCGTTTAGATACACGTAAACACTAATTAGAAAATAGTCAGCAAACATTTTTCACATATTTGAATAAAATCTAAAATTAACACGAAGCATGGTGACACATACATAAAAGAATTAATTTAATTAGGAATGTAATACGAAAACTCAAATTTATCCCATATGGCAACAATTTGGGACAAAGAAGTTATACAATCCCTATATGCACAGGTCTAACAATAGTTTGCATACATATATTAGCAATGATAAAACACTATCTATTTACTAAGCAGTTGTCACATCCATATGTGCACGTAACAAAAGTATGAATTCACATGTAAACAACAATGATAGAATATTAATTTACCATAGTGCCAATGTAATTTATATGAATGGATTTTTTACTTAAATCCCCTACACTATCTATTTACTAAGCAGTTGTCACATCCATATGTGCACGTAACAAAAGTATGAATTCACATGTAAACAACACTGATAGAATATTAATTTACCATAGTGCCAATGTAATTTATATGAATGGATTTTATACTTAAATCCCCTACACTATCTATTTACTAAGCAGTTGTCACATCCATATGTGCACGTAACAAAAGTATGAATTCACATGTAAACAACACTGATAGAATATTAATTTACCATAGTGCCAATGTAATTTATATGAATGGATTTTTTACTTAAATCCCCTACACTATCTATTTACTAAGCAGTTGTCACATCCATATGTGCACGTAACAAAAGTATGAATTCACATGTAAACAACACTGATAGAATATTAATTTACCATAGTGCCAATGTAATTTATATGAATGGATTTTTTACTTAAATCCCCTACACTATCTATTTACTAAGCAGTTGTCACATCCATATGTGCACGTAACAAAAGTATGAATTCACATGTAAACAACACTGATAGAATATTAATTTACCATAGTGCCAATGTAATTTATATGAATGGATTTTTTACTTAAATCCCCTACACTATCTATTTACTAAGCAGTTGTCACATCCATATGTGCACGTAACAAAAGTATGAATTCACATGTAAACAACACTGATAGAATATTAATTTACCATAGTGCCAATGTAATTTATATGAATGGATTTTTTACTTAAATCCCCTACACTATCTATTTACTAAGCAGTTGTCACATCCATATGTGCACGTAACAAAAGTATGAATTCACATGTAAACAACACTGATAGAATATTAATTTACCATAGTGCCAATGTAATTTATATGAATGGATTTTTTACTTAAATCCCCTACACTATCTATTTACTAAGCAGTTGTCACATCCATATGTGCACGTAACAAAAGTATGAATTCACATGTAAACAACACTGATAGAATATTAATTTACCATAGTGCCAATGTAATTTATATGAATGGATTTTTTACTTAAATCCCCTTCCATAGCATCACCTATTAACTGGATGCTGCTGTCAGAGAGTGGTTTTTCCCCTTCCCCCCCGGAAAAATGGCTATAGGAAGAAGGGCTATATAGTGGATTGTCCGGACCTTATAGAGCCACTTTTCCCCCATAGTCCTTTTTCCCCCACCGGGAAATTGGCTATTAGTGAATTTGGTATGGCAATTGGTATTTTGCGGAACGGAGCGAAACGGAAAGGAATGAAACAGAAACATTTTACGGAATTAATCCCATAAGAAATGTATAAGTACTTCAAGGGAGGTAATAAACGTGATCAATTCCAAAAAATCAATATGCAAATTTAGCAACCATATTTTTATAATAATCAATAATTACTAATTTGAGGAACGAGCGCTGTTTGAGTTCTTCTCATCGCAGATATTTATATATCACAGTATCCGAACGCACTGTACCATCTCCTCCGGTTTTCATAGTGTTGAATCGAGAGTACAGAATTCGCTTATAACCAGTAGCCGGAAATCATTATATTTTGAGTTTTTATCCGGAATCTACTGCGTCATTTATAGTTATTCAGCTTCGAAAATGTAAAGGGGTAAGCTTGCATGCGTATGTATACATATACACAGTATCCGAACTACATGTACAATCTCTTCCGGTTTTCATAGCGTTGAATCGAGAGTACAAACGTTCGCTTATAACCAGTAGTCGGAAATCATTATGTTTTGAGATTTTATCCGGAATCTGCTGCGTCATTTATAGCTATTCAGCTTCGAAAATGTAAAGAGGTAAGTTTAATATAATTTTCTCTTCGGTCTTTTACTTTATTGCCCTGTACAATGAAAAACTCCTTGCCGTCGCAGATTTTTTTTTCAGAACAGCTTAATTTAACACGAGATTGTGTCGTGCAAAACTTAGCTATCATTCTTTTATCAAAACTATTAAACTGTAGATTGATAACGCCTTCCGTTTATTCTAAAGATTTTTTATAAAACATGTAAGAAAATGCTCAAAATGGTTTAAGAATCATGCCAAGGGCGATTTGAAAACTGTACTAATTACTACCCACCATACACGACATTGTACAGGGTAATAAAGTAAAAGACCGAAGCGCAAATTATATTAAACTTACCTCTTTACATTTTCGAAGCTGAATAGCTATAAATGACGCAGCAGATTCCGGATAAAATCTCAAAACATAATGATTTCCGACTACTGGTTATAAGCGAACGTTTGTACTCTCGATTCAACGCTATGAAACCGGAAGAGATTGTACATGTAGTTCGGATACTGTGTATATGTATACATACGCATGCAAGCTATAGGAAGATGAACAAACGGGTGCTTTGTCTAGTCACGATTGATTTCGTAGGGAGTTTATTACAATGTACATTGAAAATCATAATCGGACGTGTGTCCCAATGGGAGTCGAGCCCACGACTCCTGTATGAAAGGCGAACACAAGTCTAGGCACTGCGCGCACGCACAGCTGAACGCTTGTACAAACACAAAATTGTACAAATGTTTGCACAAAACCACATACACTCATATCCGATTTAGGCTAACATGGAAAAGCAAAATGCCTACCTGTTTTCCCCAAAACAAAAAAAATAATACATACAGACGGACACATGCATGCTGTTCTAGCATCTGTTATCCATGTATATTTTACGGACAGATACTCATATTTCTGTTTCAGTTATGAACCTCACTATCATATTTGGAGCAAATTCCACTATGTAGCGTGGTTACTGCAATCATATTACCAGGGGGAAAATCCACTATGGAGGGGAAAAACGGCTATGCAAAAACACGTATAGTAGATTTTCCCCTGGGAAAATTGGCTATATAGTCATATTTCCTGGGGGGAAATTCTACTATATAACCATTTTTCCGGTGGGAAATTCTACTATGGGAAAAAAATCATAGTCATTTTTCCGGGGGGAAACACTACTAGGGGGGAAAAGCTACTCTCTGACAGCTGCTTCTGGCCTATGGTCAAGACTTAGAAATTTGTACGACAGTTGCGTTAAAGTTTTGCGTTAAGCTGTTGCTTTTGGTCTGTTTTCATGAAAGCTTTTACTAGAACTGGCTCATATGTGCCCAGTGTTACTAAAAGATGAATACTGATCAGTTTGCGTTACTCGGATGCTGCTGCTGGTCGAAGGTCAAGGTCATACACTTAGAAAGGTGTTCAACAATGGCGTTAAAGTTTTGCGTTTAGTTTTTGCTATTGATCTGTTTTCCTGAAAACCTTTACTGGAACTGGTTCGTATGCGCTTAGTTTTACAACAGGATGGATTCTGATCAGATTGCATCACCTGGATGCTGTTGTTGGGACGAGGTCAAGGTCACAGACTGAGAAATTCGTACAACAGTTGCGTTAAAGCTTTGTGTTGAGTTTTTATGGGGGCATATTGCTTCTGGGTTATCCGTCCGTGCGTACATGCGTGCGTCCGTCCGTCCCTCCGTTAGTCACGCATACCATATCTTGGGAACTGTGCATGCTAGTTTTGAAATTTTATGTATGGATTCATCATCCAAAAATAGTTGACCCGTAATTTAGTATGCTTTTAGCATTTGGTAAATTGATTATTCTGATTATTGTTTCGATATGCTAAATTTATTAGTGACAGAGTTATTCCCCTTTCATAGAAAATAGACATTCACATAAAGGTAAAAGGATAACTCCAGAACAATTCATATTAATGGGCTGAATTTTCATAAATGCATTGTTCATTTTTCATCAGATTCATATTTGCAAGATTATGGTCCTTGTTATTTTGTTTTTGGTTATACAGTCTTGATGTTTTGGGCATGCTGTAAGGGCCTAAAGTTTAAGTAACCTGATTTTACACACATATGCCCCGTTCTGAACTTAAGTATTGTATAACCTCATAGAGGCCCAGTAATTGGGTATATGTCTTTGTTTATGCTTCAAGGAGCCCCGGTAGCTCAGTGGGTTTAGCGCTGGCCTACTGATCTAGCGGACCAGGTTCGAGCCCCGCTTGAGGCGAGAATCTTTCCTAATTTTCCTAACGGGGTTCCATTGCACACAGCCTTTCATTATCATCCCCTCATCATCCTGATATGACTGAAATACTATTGAAAATGACGTAAAATTTGCAAGTCATCCATCCATCCATTGCTTACGCTTAAGTTATTATTTGCCAACCAGGTTCTGTAATACACATATTTTCTGTTTTTGGCCGTACAGTTTCTCGGAATAAAGGGCTGCAGTTTGCGACACATTTCAAACGTCGGGTGACACTTGGCCGATGGCCTTTTATCTTGAATAGTGTATGACCAAGATGTAACACACAATTTCATTGGCTAATTTGAAGTCACGTGCCGGTCAATATTTTGTAATATTCACCGGCCTGTCAGTGAATATTACTTTTACGCTGACGTCGTTGTATTTTCGTGACGTAACGTCTGATGTACCTTAATGTTAATGGCGTAACGTCGCGAGATAATAACATGTAGTACTACTTACCTCATACTAAAGGAAACTGTATTTAAAATTGTCATATTATAAAACAATTGTTGACCTTTATTTCGGTGAATATGCAGTTTTATTGACCTGAAACATAGCATATTGACCTCCGCTTCGCGTCGGTCAATATGTTGTTTGCAGGTCAATAAAACTGCATATTCACCTCAATAAAGGTCAATAATTGTATAATATTTATCACTTGGATTGGACTTATTATTGCCTTAGATGTTGTTCAAATGGCATATTATCCTATGTTAACTGAATAAATTGCTTGTATCGCTACTTTCCTTATAACTAAATGTATTTGCTCACGGCATGTAAGGTGTTAGGATGTATTTCTGTTTTTGTGTTTGACTTTTTGTGACTTCCTGTCTGTTTCGCTGATTGACATAGCCAGGATTACGAACTACTTACTAAGTGCACTCGGAAGATTGATAGGACTGGGAGGACGCTCAGGCTGATCGGAGTCTTCGTTGGGTGCACATACCACATCAGTGCTTTTTTTGTACGTGACGGCTTGTATACTTACGGCAGGTTTACATTTATTTTTCAGACGAAAAGCCGATTGCGGATCTCTTCGAAAAATACCTAAAGACACTTAACGAAGGTGCGTTCTATTGGAGGTCTCTAGCTGGTCTCCCGATTTGGTACGGGAATCAAGTGGTCGAAGTCAATAATCTCAAGAATATGATAAAAGTGATCTGCGCGATAGCTGATCATGCCGGAATCTATACAAACCATAGTGGCAAAAGATGGATGGAAGGATGACTTGCGACTTTACGTCCTTTTCA